>CP106724.1:152859142-154128620 GCA_025506655.1 Gossypium rotundifolium
GATTTCAAATTCAATGTATTTTCTTTTCAGGTCTGCATAGGACTTTTGACGATCAGATGCTGCTTTCAGACTACCACGGATCACTTTCACTTTCTATTTAGTTTCTTTTATCAAATCAACCTCGTGTATCTTACTTTCACTTAGCTCAGTCCAATACAGAGGTGTTCTACATTTGCGTCCTTACAAAGCCTCATATGGTGCCATTTTAAAGCTCGACTGAAAACTATTATTGTATGCAAATTCAATCAGGGGTAAACACTGTTCCCACATACCATTAAATTTAAGTATGCAACATCTCAGCATATCCTCAAGAATCTGAATGATTCGCTCGGATTGACCATCATTCTATGGATGAAATGCTGTACTAAAATGCAATTTAGTACCTAAAGCTTCTTGCAATTTCTTCTAGAATCATGATGTAAACCTCATATCTCTGTCAGACACAATAGACAAAGGCACTCTGTGCAATCTTACAATATTAGAAATATAAAGCTCAGCTAACTTATCAAGTGAGTAATCAGATCGTACTGGAATAAAATGGACAGATTTCGTCAATCGATCAACCAGACCCAAATTGCATCTTTCTTTCTCAGAGTCAAAGGTAATCCAGATACAAAATCCATCGTCACTCTATCCCTTTTCCACTCAGGAATCAGAATCGGTTGCAACAAACCAGATGGAATCTGATGTTCAGCCTTAACTTGCTGACAGACTAAACATTTTGACACAAAGTTAGAGATATCCCTTTTTATACCAGACCACCAATAATGTTGCTTTAGATCATGGTATATCTTTGTACTTCCCGAATGAACAGATAGGCGACTATTATGTGCTTCATTTAAAATCAACTGAATCAACTCTGAGTTTCTCAGAACACAAATTTGATCTCAGAATCTCAAACAATCATCAACATCAACTCGAAATTCAGAATCAGAATTCCGATCACACTGAGCTCGTTTCACCAACATTTCATTATCAACTTTCTAAGCATCATATATCTGTTGTAGAAACAACGGTTTCATTTTCAATTTTGACAAAACCAAACTATCATCAGACAAGTCTAAATGAGCATTCATTACATGCAATGCAAACAATGACTTCCGGCTCAATACATCAGCAACGACATTTGCTTTACCAGGATGATAATCTATCACAAGCTCGTAGTCTTTAAAAAGCTCTAACCACCTTCTTTGTCTCAAATTCAAATCTTTCTGGGTCATTAAACATTTTAGACTTCTATGATCTGAAAACATGTGACGTTTCTCACCGAAAAAATAATGATGTCAAATCTTTAATGCAAAGACAATCACAGCTACCTCAAGATCGTGTGTCGGATAATTCTTTTCATGTGGCTTCAATTGTCTAGAGGAATAAGCTACAACTTTGCGTTCCTGCATCAAAACAAATCCCAGACCATTTAATGAAGCATCACTGTAAATCACAAATTCTTTACCTGGTTCTGGTTGTACCAAAACTGGAGCCTCAGTCAAAAGAGTTTTCAACTGATCAAAGCTTTTCTGACATTTTTCAGACCATTCAAATCTCACATCTTTCTTAAGCAATCTAGTCAACAGAGTAGAAATCATCGAGAGGCCTTTTACAAATCTTCGATAATAACCAGCAAGTCCCAGGAAACTGCAAACTTCAGACACATTCTTCGGGGGTTTCCAATCCAAAATAGCAGAAATCTTGCTCGAATCGACTCGTATACCAGATGCTGACACAATATGCCCCAGAAAACCAACTTCACGCAACCAGAATTCACATTTACTGAATTTCACATACAGTTGCTTATCTCATAGAGTTTACAAAACAATTCTCAGATGCTTAGCATGTTCAATCTCATCACGTGAATAAATTAAAATGTCATAAATGAACACAACAACAAATTGATCTAAATACAGTCTGAAAATTCTGTTCATCAAATCCATAAAAATAGTAGGAACATTTGTTAATCCGAAAGGCATAACTAAGAACTCATAATGTCCGTACCTCATTCTAAAAGCAATTTTCAGAATATCTAAATCTTTTACCCGCAGCTGATAGTATCCCGATCTCAAATCTATATTTGAAAACACAGTGGCTCTTTTCAATCGATCAAATAAATCATTGATTCTGGGCAGTGGGTATTTGTTCTTTATTGTCACTTTATTCAACTGACGATAATCAATGCACATTCTCATCGTTCCATCTTTTTTTTTTCAAAAATAGGATAGGAGCACCCCAAGGTGAGAAAGTCGGTCTTGCAAACCCTCTATCTGTTAATTCTTGCAACTGTGACTTCAATTCTTTTAGATTTGTTGGTGCCATTCTATACGGAGCTATCGAAATAGGAGTTGTTCCCGGTAACAATTCAATATCAAATTCAACTTCACGTATCGAAGGTAATCCTGGCACTTCTTCAGGAAATACATCAGAAAATTCACAAACCACTGGCACTGATTCAACTTTCTTTTTAGTTACTTTCGAGTCAATCACATAAGCAAAATAAGCTTTATAACCCTTTATCACATAATTTTGAGCTTTTAATACAGATATGACAGCAGGTAACCCAGTCAAATCATTAGACTTAATCCGAACTATTTCATTATTCTAACATCTCAAATCAATAGTCTTTCTTTTGCAATTCACAATAGTATCATGCAACGTCAACCAATCCATACCCAAAATTATATCAAACTCGTCAAATGGTAATAACATCAGATCAGCCAAAAAATAGATAACTCGAAACATCAATGGATAGTTCTTACATATTTTATCAACCAGAACAGTTTTACCTAAGGGGTTCGATACTTTAATAACGAATTCAGTAGACTCTATAGGCAAAGTCTTACTAGATACTAAGTTCATGCATACATATGAATGAGTAGAACCTGGGCCTATCAATGCAATCACAGAAGTATCATAAAGAGTAAATGTACCCGTTATAACAGCTGGAGATGAAGCTTCCTCATGAGCTCAGATGGCATATGCTCTGGCAGGCACTCTGGCTTCAGGTTTCGCAACTGAGTCTTTTGTAGCTCTCTGAATACCATTAACATTCCTTGTATTTCGGAAAGGTCTACCTCTCGCTGAAGCATTATCAGATATCAGATTCTGAACTATCTATTGCTCAATAGACTCTGGGTAATCTCGGATGAAATGATCTAAAGACCCATATCTGAAATAAGCTCGATCATTCAATCTACAACTACCCGGATGTCTTTTACCATAATGCTTACATTCAGGTCACTCGGATCGTACATTTCTGACACTAGCTATTGAAATTGTTGGAGCTTTGGAATTCAACTGTGATCTAGCTCGATCTCTCAGATTCGAATGTCCCACAATAGTTCTAGAATGGCTATGGTCATATCTGAATTTCTTTGAAGTAGATTGAAATGATTTGCTCAAAGATCTCATTCTTGCATCTCTGACTTCAAACTCAGCTTTTCTTTTATCTTTCCCTAGTGTTTCGGCTTTGCAGGCTTGATCAACAAGCACCACGAACTCTTTTATTTCTAGAATCCCAACAAGCAAATGGATATCTTCGTTAAGGCCATGTTTAAATTTTTTGCACATTATTGCCTCAGTTGATACACATTCTCGAGCATATTGACTTAGTCTCACGAACTCTAGTTTATACTCGGTCACAATCATCCGACCCTATTTCAACTCTAGAAATTATTTTTGTTTCTGATCAATAAACCTCTAACTAATGTATTTCTTTCGAAACTCAGACTGAAAGAAGTCCCAAGTAACCCGTTCCTTTGGAACCACAAAAATTGAAGTCTTCCACCACTGATAAGCTGTGTCTTGTAACAAAGAAACAACACAATTTATGCATTCTTCGGGACTCAATGACATCTCATCAAATACCCGGATTGTGTTCTCAAGCCAAAAACTCGACTTTCTCGGCATCGTCATCACTAGTAGCCTTGAACTCTTCATTTATGGATTTTGTCGACTGGAGGGTTGTTCAACAAATTCCAGTTCATAACCAGAGGCACAATTGAAGTCTGAGGGGGATTAGTCGGGGGCGGAGGTTGTGAAACAGTTGGATTATTTCTCACAAACTGAGTGAACCACTCACTCATCATTTGGAAGAAAGCTTGTTTAGCTTCTCCCTCTTGACCGCTAGTAGCCGGTCTCGAATTAGATGGCGCTGTCCTTTGAGTGAGAGCAGGCACGTTGCTTTCAACATCGTCAGCTATAGCTCTTTCGGGATCCATTACTATATGATAAACACATTTTAAATGTTAGGATTCATCACACTATCACATTTCATAAATATGGCATGTACAGCTAGACTCTTTCACGCTACGTTAGTCCGAGAATTGACTAAACCGTAGCTCTGATACCAATCAAATGTAACACGCCTAACCCGTAACCGTCGCTGGAATAGGGTTAAAGGGCATTACCGGACAATCAGAATCATTTACTGACATTTCACAGTAAAGTCAGACAAAACACATCAAAGTGTCCCTTAAATAGGTCATCGAGACCTTAATCATGCTTTAGAAAAGGGTCGGGACTAAACCAAACACATACGAAAATTTTCAAAAATTTAAAATTTTTTTATGATACAGAGATCACCTACCTATGTGGTAGGTCATGTGCTTCACACGGCTTCAGACACGCCCATGTGTCCAAGCCGTGTCAAAACAGGGCAAACATACTAACTTGACCACATGGCCTGGGACACGCCCGTGTGCCCCACCCGTGGTCGAGCCTGACTAGCACCACACGGCCAGTCACACACTCGTGTGTCTAGCCCATGGTCGAGCATGACTTATTTTGAATTGTAACCTCGAAGGACACGATTGAGCCACAGGCCCATGTGCTCAACCGTGTGGGAAAATATAGGCCATTTGCAAGGCCAAAATGCCACCCACATTTGGGTCTTTCTTACCAACACAAATTAACACCAATTCAAATCATCAAAGGCAATTAAATCATACCAAAATATACATCATTTCTAACCATTTAAAAGCCTAACAATCGTACCAACTTATAAGGCATTTGATTTCACATAATGTCAATTATTTCAAGATAGAATCCATCACATACTTTTCATTAGTGATGTGCTAGCTATGCATCAATAAGTTCACCATTCATATAACCATTTCATTTGCCATCAAGCTAAACCAAAACTAGCATCATAAAACTTATCTAGTCATTCATAATCACAAACATATATTTAGCCATATCACATGGCCATTTACACATATCAAACATAACCCAAAGTAAGTAGCTTATACATGCCATACTTAGTACATTCACTTTCAAAAGGTACCAAAATAAAATTGAGTAGTGTGATGATGATCCTCGATAGTCCCCGAGCCTTCAGTAGCTTTGACGATCTATAAAATAGAGCAAACACACACAAAGTAAGCTTTCAAAAGCTTAGTAAACCATATACAAATAAACTTAGCATAAATTGCACATAACTACATTGATACAATGACATTAATGTTTCTCATTATAGATTCATCACATATTCTTTGGCTCATTAGCTTAGCTATATCTTGCCACATTCCTCAACTCAATATCATATATACACATAGCTCATTCAAGCATATAATCACATATTATCTCATGACTAAACACATATTCACTTTAGTTAGCTTAAATAAATACTTACCTTTCATACACACATAGTGTACTTTTCAATCGTACCTGAATCGTTATTACTTCTTACATAAACATTCATTTTGGGGACTTGCCCATTGAACCTTTCGAAATCTAATAGGATACTCAGAGTGCTCGAAATAGTCGTATAATGCCAACGTCTCAGACATGGTCTTACATGTATCCAGATATAGATGCCATCGTCCCGCATGTGGTCTTATACTTAATCAATATGATGCCAATGTCCAACATGGTCTTACACGATATCGATGGTCTTGGTCTTACACGAAATCTCGAATCAAAGCCAACATCCCAGACGTGGTCTTACATGATCTCACATATCGAAAACCTATGTCATGACATATGCAATCCTTTCTATTCCTAGGTTCGTACGGGA
Organism: Gossypium rotundifolium; assembly: GCA_025506655.1. NCBI lineage: Eukaryota > Viridiplantae > Streptophyta > Magnoliopsida > Malvales > Malvaceae > Gossypium > Gossypium rotundifolium. Next base: position 152,865,150 of record CP106724.1, read on the forward strand.
CTTCTCAGACATTGTACATTGTCGATACATTCCTTGGTTATCATACTTATGTTAACTCATACACATTCATCACAAATAGATTTTGTATGTATATTCATAAATCGACATAAATGTATTTATTTGTATATAGACTTACCTCGAATTTGGAATAAACGAGCGATTTTGACTACTCGATCACTTTAGACTTTTCGCGATCTAAATTCGTTTTCTTCGGTTCTTGATCTATATATATTCAAATTTAACTCTTTTATTCGCCAATTCGTTCAATTCAATCCAAGAACACACATTTAGGGCAATTTACAAATTAGCCCCCACATTTTCACATTTTGACATTTTAGTCCATATTTCACAAAATTACAAAATACACATAATTTCATATTACCCATGCCTAGCCGAATTTTACTCATGCTCAAATGAGTCCATACATTTCCTCAAAATTTTATTCTTTCAATTTAATCCAAATTACTCAAAATCATCAAAACTCCAAAGACAAACTATGTTATTCTATCACATATAATTCATATTTCACCATCGAATATCCCAAAACTCTTATGTTCATCAATGGTCCATTACGAAATATTTATTAATTCACAAAATTGAAGCATGGGTTTTGAAGAACACGAAGCAACGATTACGAAAACGTAGAAATTATCAAAAACCGATCAAAAACATACCTTGAATTAAGCAAAAAGCTAGCTGAAACCTAAGAACATTTTTCTTCTTTTCTTTCCTTGCTATATTCGGCCAAATGAGATGAATAATAGCCATGTTTTATGTTTATTTTATTATAACATATATTATTAATTCTTTTACCAAATTAACCTTATGAATAAACATATAAAACATATAAAATTCAAGGCCATTAATGTCCAATACCATCCACTCACTTGTAAAATGGTTTAATTACCTCATAAGGCCTCTACATTTAAGAGCCACATTAATTCGGCCATTAATCAAATAGAAAGCTACTTTTACGTTTTACGCGATTTAGTCCTTTGCTCAAATTAAGCACACAAATGGACAAATTAATTCACAGAAATTTCACACATGCTTAATCATATACTGTAGACATAGAAAATAATATTAAAATATTTTTATGACTCAAATTTGTGGTCCCAAAACCACTATTCTGACTAGGGTCTAAACCGAACTGTTACACAATCATTGAAAATCCCTCGACAAAACGTCGATAATACCCGACTAAGTACAAAAAGCTTCTAACCTCGGATATGTTCTTTGGCGATTTCCAATCAACAGTCACTGAATTTTACTCGGATCAACCCGAATGCCATCATCTAAAACTATATGTCCTAGAAATATGACTTCATAAAGCCAAAACTCTCTTTTTCTGAGCTTAGCAAACAATTTATTCTCTCGTAGAATCTGCAATACCGTTCTTAAATGTTCGGTATGCTCGGACTCATCTTGGGAATAAATCAATATATGGTTTATGAACACTACCACAAACTTATCCAAATTTAGCCAAAAATTTAGTTCATTAAATCCATGAACATAGCTGGTGCATTAGTTAAACCGAAAGGCATCACAAGAAATTCGTAGTGTCCATACATAGTTCTAAAAGCAGTTTTCAACACATCGTATTCTTTGACTCTCAACTGATAGTAGCCAGATCTTAAATCTATTTTTGAGAACACGGTTGCTCCCTTCAATTGATTGAACAAATCATCAATTCTCGACAACGGGTACTTGTTCTTTATAGTTACCTTATTAAGTTGATGGTAGTCAATACAAAGTCTCATTGTTCCGTCTTTCTACTTTACAAATAAAACGGGGGCACCCCAGGGAGAAAAACTCACTCTAACAAATCCCTTATCAGTCAACTCTTGTAGTTGAGCCTTTAACTCTTTCAATTTGATCGGAGCCATTCTATACGGAGCAATGGAAATCGGTGCAGTCCCAGGTATCAAATCGATAGCAAACTCAATTTCTCTAATTGGAGGCAACCTAGGTGTAACACCCTTATCCCGTATCCGTCACCGGATTAGGGTTAAGGGCAGTACCAGACAGATAAAAAAATTTACAAAGATTTCATACAACCATTCATCATTCTCAAACATAGAGTCCCTTAAATAGGTCATCGAGACCTTAATCATTCTTATAAACGGGTCGGGACTAAACCAAAACACATACAGAAATTCTCAGAAATTTAAAACTTTTCAAAGTTTCAGGGGTTACACGCCCGTGTGGATAGGCCGTGTGCCTCCCACGGCTGCTAGACACCCCAGTGTGTCTACCTTGTGGTCGAAACTGACTTTACCCTACAACCACCAAGCACGCCCATGTATCTTGGCGGTTGATCTTGTCAAACCTAACTGTGCACGTCCTTGTTAGGCCATGTGCTACTAGACACACTTAGCCCCCATGTATCTTGGCAAGTGCACTAAGTTAGCTAGTGACTTAGCCCCACACTAAGCGTGTGATAATATAGGCCATTTGCAAGGCCAAAATGCCACCCACTTAGGGTCAAACCTATAAACCAATCACCAACACTTCTCATGATATATGGCAACCAAAACATACCAAAATAACCATTCAACCTAAACATTCAATACCAATTTCAACCATGCCAACTTTCAAGACTAAAACATATACATCATAAGCATAATTCATCCAAATACTTACCTAACAACTTAACCATTTCATGTGCTTCAAACCATATCAAGATATGCATAATATAACACATTCATTCAAGCATAATGCCAACATATAAATAGCCAATTCACATGTCTAATTTCACATATCATACTTAACAAAATATCTAGCCTATACATGACATATTTAGCTATACGCATTTCCAAAAGATACCAAAACGAGCTTGGGTAGTGTGATGACAATCTTCAACGGTCCCGAGCCTTCAGCAGCTTTGGCGATCTATAAAATAGAACAACCACACAGAGAGTAAGCTTTCCAAAAGCTTAGTAAGTCATATACAAATAAACTTAATTTAAAATGCACATAACATACTAAAACAATGACAATAATGGTTCTCATAGCATATACATCTCACATAAAGTTTAGCTCAATGGTTTAGCCATAATTTATCACATACTTCAACTCATTACCACATATGCACATAGCTCATCTAAGTATAATTTCCCATATCATCTCATCATTCCATTGCACATATTCATTTTTGTAAGTTCATATAGATACTTACCTTTCAAACACACATTGTGTACTTATAAAACATACCTAAAACGGATATACATTCACGTAATCTTTCATAACTCAAAATTTGCCCGTTGAATCGTTCAGAATCTAATAGGATACTCAGAATGCTCGAAATAGTCGTACAATGCCAACGTCCCAGACGTGGTCTTACATGCAGTCGGATGGCGATGCCACTGTCCCAGACAGGGTCTTACACGTAATCAGATATTGATGCCACTGTCCCAGACAAGGTCTTACACCTAATCAGATATCGATGCCACTGTCCCAAATAGGGTCTTACACGTAATCAAATATCGATGCCACTGTCCCAGACAGGGTCTTACTCAAATTAATATGATGCCGATGTCCCAGACATGGTCTTACACGTAATTAGATATCGATGCCACTATCCTAGAGAGGGTCTTACACGTAATCAGATATCGATGCGACTGTCCCAGATAGGGTCTTACACGTAATTAGATATCGATGCCATTGTCCCAGATAGGTTCTTACACGTAATTAGATATCTATGCCACTGTCCTAGACAGGGTCTTACTCAAATTAATACGATGCCGATGTCTCAGACATGGTCTTACACGTAATCAGATATCGATGCCGTTGTCCTAGATAGGGTTTTACTCGTAATCATATATCGATCACCTATATCATAACATAGTTAATCATATCTATTTCTATGTTCGAACGGAACTTCTCGGATGTTAACACTATGCCAATCTTATCTTAGAATTCATATATATACAACATCTCATGTGCATTCAACATTATCCATAGTTATATAAACATATATAATTCAATACAAATACATTTATTTATATATCGACTTACCTCGTACGGAAAGAACAGAGATAAATGACTATTCGATAACTTTCAACTTCCCTCGGTCTAAAGTTATTTCTTCGGTTCTTGATCTATACATATTCAAATTTAACTCTTTTTTTCACTAACTCATCCAATTCAATCCAAATACACATATTTAGGGAAATTTACAAATTAACCTTCACATTTGCATATTTTAACAATTTAGTCTATTTTTCTCAAAACATCAAATTCACAAAATCATCATTTAACCATGCTTAGCTGAATACTCCTATATAACATATAAGTCCAAACATTTCATCAAATTCACAAATTAGTCCTTCAAATTGCTATTTTCTCAATTTAGCCCTAATAAGCTAAATTCATCAAAAATTCAAGAACAAAATATGTTCATTAAACACATATTTATCATTTAACACCATAAACCATCATAAATCATATGAGTTTATTTAAGTCTCATTTCATAAACATAATCAATTCTCAAAATTGAAGCATTGGTTTGATAGTAGACTAAGCAACAATCTCAAAAACATAAAAATCATCAAAATCTAAAGCCAAAATATACCTTAATTTGAGCTTGAAATGGCCGACACTCTTAAAACATTTTCTCTTTCTTTTTCTTTTTCTCATTTGGAAGTGGATGAATTAAAATGATGAAAACCAATGTTTTTTTTACTTTAATTAATAACTTATAATATAATATAAATTTTTAACTTATAAAATATATAAATAAAAAGCATATATATATATATATATATATATATATTCATTACCTAATGTCGTCCACTATCTAAAATAGTGGCTAAATTGCCACATAAGGCCTTCCCATTAAGAAGCCATCTCAATTTGACACTTTTACAAATATCAAGCTAGTTTTGCATTTAATGTAATTCAATCCTTTCCATCAAATTAAGCACACAAACGGACAAATTAACTTACGAAACTTTAGCACATGATTAATAATAAATCATAGGGAAAATAATAATAAAATATTTTATTGACTCGAATTTGTGGTCCCGAAACCACTATTCTGGCTAGGGTAATAACCGGACTGTTACGATTCTCCCCCCTTAGGGATTTTCGTCCCCGAAAATTTTACCGTTAAATAGATTTGGATATTGTTGTCTTATTGAATATTTAGGCTCCCACGTAGCCTCATCCGTTTCGTGTCGATTCTACAGTACTTTCACTAATGAAATTTTCTTGTTTCTCAACTCTTTCACTTCACGAGCTAAGATACAAATCGATTCCTCTTCATACATCATATCAAATAGGATTTTGATTTCAGATAGGGCAATCACATGTGACAGGTCGGATCAATATCTATGGAGCATTGAAACATGGAATACATTATGTATCCTTTCTAGCTCAGGGAGCAACCTTAATCTATATGCAATAGGCCCAACACGTTCAATAATTTCATATGGCCCGATGAACCTCGGACTTAACTTGCCTTTACATCTGAATCGAAACACTTTCTTCCACAGAGACACTTTCATAAATACTTTGTCACAGATCTCAAATTCTATATCTTTTTGTTTCAAGTCCGCATAAGACTTCTGACGATCAGATGCTGCTTTCAAGCAATCTTGGATTAGTTTTACTTTTTTTCTGAATCTTTTATCAAATCAACCCTGTAGCTTATTTTCATTAAGCTCAGTCAAATACAGAGGTGTACAACATTTACGTCCATACAAAGCTTCATAAGGAGTCATTTTGATGCTCAACTGATAACTATTGTTATAGGCAAATTCGATCAAAGGTAAATACTGATCCCATATACGGTAAAACTCAAGGATACAATATCTTAACATATCCTCAAGAATCTGAATAATTCGTTCAGATTGCCCATCTGTTTGCGGATGAAAAGATGTACTGAAATGTAATTTTGTGCTTAAAGCTTCTTCCAATTTCTTTCGAAACCTCGATGTAAACCTCGAATCTCTATCTGACACAATAGATAGTGGCACCCCGTATAATCTCACAATCTCAGAAATATAAATCTTGGCTAATCTATCAAGTGAAAAATTATATCTTACCAAAATAAAATGGGCAGATTTCATTAATCAATTAACTACAACCCAAATTGTATCTTTCTTCCTTGAAGTCAGGGGCAAACCAGAAACAAAGTCCATCGTTACTCTATCCCATTTTCACTCAGAAATCAGAATCAATTGTAGCAAACCAGACGAAACTTGATGTTCAGTTTTCACTTGTTGACAGGCTAAACATTTCGAAACAAAGTCAGAAATGTCTCGCTTCATACCAGACCAGCAATAGTGTTGTTTTAGATCATGATACATCTTTGAACTTCCCAGATGAACAGACAGACGGCTGTTATATGCTCCACTAAAAATTAGCTAAATCAACTCTGGATTTCTTGGAACACAGATACGATCTCGGAATCTCATGCAATCATCAACAACTCAAAATTTAGATTCAAAATTCGAATCACACTGAGCTTGTTTCGCTAATAACTCATTATCAGATTTCTGAGCATCCCATATCTGCTGTATAAACAATGGTTTTGCTTTTAATTGATATCACAAAACTATCATCAGACAAATCTAACTGAGCATTCAAAGCACGTAGTGCAAACAACTATTTCCTATTCAGTGCATCAGCAATGACATTTGCTTTACTCGGATGATAATATATCACCAGCTCATAATCTTTCAATAGCTCTAACCATCTTCTTTGACACAGGCTCAAATCTTTTTGAGTCACCAGATATTTCAGACTTTTATGATCTGAAAACACGTGAGATTTCTCACTATATAGATAATGGCACCAAATCTTTAGTGCAACCACAATCGCAGCTAGCTCACGGTCGTGCGTCGGATAGTTCTTTTCATGAGGCTTCAATTGTCTCAAGGCATAAGCTACAACTTTGCCTTCTTGCATCAGGACATATACTAGACCGTTTAATGAAGCATCACTATATATAACAAAATCTTTACCCGATTCTGGCTGTACTAACATTGGAGCTTCTGTTAATAAAGTTTTCAACTGATCAAAACTTTTTTGAAATTTATCAGACCGTTCAAATCTAATATCTTTCTGAAGGAGTCTAGTCAATGGAGTAGCTATCACTAAAAATCCTTTTACAAATCGATGATAATAACTAGCTAGACCCAGCAAGCTACGGACATCAGACACGTTCCTCGAGGTTTCCAAGCCAGAATAGCAGAAATCTTGCTCGGATCCACTCGAATACCAGATTAAACTTCATGTATCAGAGGTTATCCCAGTAGTTCTTCAGATAGTGCACTAGGGAATTCACAAACAACAGGCACTGATTCTACTTTCTTTTTAGATACTTTTGAATCAATCACATAACTCTGAGCTTTCAACACAGATATCACAACAGGCAATCTATTCAATTCACTAGGCTCAATTCGAACTATTTTATCATTTTGACCCTTTCAAATCAATAATCTTTCTTTTGCAATTCACAACAGCATCATGCAATGTCAACCAAAATACTTTTACCTAAGGGGTTCGATACTTTTATAACAAACTTAGTAGATTCTACATGCAAAGTCTTACTAGATACTAAATTCATGCATATATATGCGAATGAATAAAACCAAGGTCTATCCATGCAATCACATAAATATTAATAAGAATAAATGTACCCGTAATAATATCCAGAAGATGAAGCTTCCTTAAGAGCTCATTTGGCATACGCTCTGGCAGGCGCCTTAGCTTCAGATCTCGCTATGGTGACTCTCGTAGTTGTCAGACTACCACTGACATTTCTTGCATTTTGAGAAGATCTACCTCTCCTGAAACATTCTCAAATATCAGATTTTGAATAATCTCTTGTTCAACAGACTCTGGGCAGTCTCGGATGAAATGGTCTAATGATCCACATCTGAAACAAGCTCGGTTATTTAATCTGCAAATTCCGGATGCCTTTTTCCACAATGTTTACATTCAGGTCACTTGGATTTGACATTTCCAGCACTAGCCATTGAAGTTACTGGAGCTTTAGAGCTCAACTGTGATCTAGCTCGATCTCTACTCAAATGCCTCACATTAGCCTTTAAGCGGCTATGTTCATCTCAGATTTTCTTTGAGGTAGACTGAAATGATTTGCCCAAAAATCTCTTTTTCATATCTCTAGCTTTAGACTCAACTTCACACGCTCGGTCAACTAGCAGTACAAACTCTTTTATCTCTAGAGTATCAACTAGCAATCGAATATTTTCATTTATGCCATCTTCAAATGTTTTACACATTATCACTTCAATCGAAACACATTCCCAAGCATACTGACTTAATCTCACAAACTCTCATTTGTATTCAGTGACAGACATGTGACCTTGTTTCAATTCCAAAAATTCTTTTCATTTTTGATCAATGAATCTCTAAATAATGTATTTCTTTTTAAACTCAGTCTGAAAGAAATCCCATGTGACCCATTCTTTAGAATAACCGAAATTAAAGTTTTCCACCATCAATAGGCCGCGTCTCGTAATAAAGATACAACACATTTGATACATTCTTCAGGACTCAACGATATTTCATCAAATACTCGAATAGTATTTTCTAACCAGAACTCGACTTTCTCGGCATCGTCATCACTGGTAGCCCTAAACTCTTCTGCCCCACACTTACGGATTTAATCAACTAGAGGCTTGCTCCACAGATTCAAATTTATAGTCGGAGGCATAGCAGATGTTTGACGAAGATTAATCGGGGGTAGAGGTTGAAAAATAGTCAGGTTATTTCTTATGAATTGAATTAACCACTCACTCATCATCTGGAAGAATGCTTATTTAGCTTCTCCCTCCTGACCACTCGTAGCCAGTCTCGAATCAGAGAGCACTGTCCTTTGCGCAGGAGTAGGCGTATTACTTGTAACATCTGGGAATTAGGGGCTTTGCATTTATTATATTTCTGTGTGTTTGGTATACTCTATCTATCAATTTGTTATGTTTGGAGTTCAGGGAAGGCTCGGGGCTGAGCTTGGGCCATGGGGAAATTTTTAATTTTTGGGCACTTTAGGGGAGAGCTAGCGGAGATAGGCTTTAAGGATCATTGCTAGTGTTTGTTGACAAAAGAAGTGAAGTGGTAAAGTGGCAGGGTGTCACCTAGGAAACAAGGGGGATGACGCCTCAAGGGGAGCTTGGAGGAGGTGGGAGCAGGTTCGAGTCGCATAGTCTGCCTTTTTAGAGTTGGGATGGAGAGGTGGTAGATTAGGCTTGGACCTTAAAATGTGGGAGTTGAATAAGTCAAATATTTTAAATGGGTGGCCGTGAGAGAAAGGTGGAGTTTGAATCATTCAAACCGATTCAAATGATGGGAGTGGAGTGAATGTAGGAGACGATCAAGGGATTTGGTGGCTTGTTGGGGAGTTGTTGACCGAATGTGGCTTGGTGGAAGGGGAGAACTTTCAATTTTGGGGGCTAGGTGAGGTGCATGTGCGAAAAGTTATTTTAGGCATTTCTTTCTTTTCTTGTGTGCACTTTCGGTCATTTGGGGGGTATGTGCCGATTATTGTAAGCTTGTTTGAGTCTTTTTTTTTTTTGTTGTTTGTTTTCTTTTCAATTCTTATTTGTTTCTCTTCTTCCTGTTCTTCCTTTGTGCCGAAATTTTCTTTAGGGGCATTTAGTTTATTCTTTGCAATTTGGGCATTGGCATTTCAACTTTTGCTTAAACCAAAACTTCAACTCTCTCTGGTTATTCTCTCTTTATTTTCTTCCTCCTTTCACCTTTCTTTCTCTTCTCTTCAACCGAACCTTGTGTCCTCATTTTCTTTTCACCATTGTTCACTTGTTCTTCTTCCTAACCAAAATACCTTTTGTTTCTTCTCCTTCTTGTTCTTTTGGTCATAGTCGGATCTCCCTAGCCACTTTGCTTCTTGTACTTCATAGCTGAAATAGTAAGTGCCTTAACCGAAACTCATTTCCTTTCTTTTAGCACCTTTCTTCTTTGTCTTATTTCATACATTTGCAGAAGCTGAATCCTCTTTCACATCAAGTGTAGGCACCCTCCCTATTAGTTTTGCTAGTATTTGATTATAGTCTCTCCACTAGTTAATTTGCTGGTTCGGTAAGGAGTTTCTTCCTTTTCTCTTTTCATTCATCTTTCGTAGTCTCTTAGTCTGATTAGATGCCGAAGGCAGGTATTTCACATTTCTTTGGTGGTTGGCAGAATACAGGAGGGGTGATTGACGCCATCTGGAGTGGAGTCTTCGGGGTGTGTTAGTCGTAAGCCAATACTAGACCCTTCGGGACCTGTCGACTTAGGTAAGAGATCTAACTCTGGGATTCCAGTTCTTTATATTTTAGTTCACTTCTTTAACCCAATTTAGTGATAAGGTATATTATGGATTCGAAGGCTAATCAAGCAGTGAGTGGGGTTAGATCTGAGACCCCAGCCCCTAAATTCAAGAAGAGGGCGGTCTCGACAGTTCGTGATTGGCCACCGGGGTGTAGACCAGCATCCGAGTAAGAGAGTAGACAAATCGCGATTGTGTCGATTAACGACAGTACCGACGTAGAAAGTGTAGTTTTGCGCGTAATCAGGTGTGTATCTCTTACACACTTCATAATCAATGTATCGCTATGTGATTAACTTAAACACTGTTAAAAGCTGGAATAAATGTGGATATCGATATGCTACCCTTATGGGTATGGGCAAGGACTCCGGGTAAGTCCGTTCTGATAGTTAATTATATGTGATTGCTGATGAATATGTATATGCTATGTTGCAGATGTTATTAATTGATAAAGCATATAGGTAATGTATGTGTAAGCATGTGCACTGAAATGGGTATTATGAGAGGAGGGGAAGATGAATAATTGTGACTTTGGGTCACCAGTGGTTTGGCACCACCAGTGGTTTGGTACCATATGTGATATTTGTGACTTTGGGTCACCAGTGGTTTGGCACCACATTGGATATTTTAGTGACTCATCCCAGTGACTTAGTACTACAGTGGGTTGGCCCCACAAATTACATTAAAAGGGATTGTCACCAGTGGTTTGGTACCACAAAGTGGGTTGGCCCCACATATGGATAATTGTGACTTTGGGTCACCAGTGGTTTGGCACCACCAGTGGTTTGGTACCACATTTGTATATACTTGATTGTGACTTTGGGTCACCAGTGGTTTGGCACCACCAGTGGTTTGGTACCACACGGGGTAGAACATGGAGTGTTGGATGGCTAGGTTTGGGTTGCATGACATACTTACGTGATTATGAATCTGTGAAAGAGTGTTGTTATAATCGGGAAGGGGATTATACACTAAGTCCCAGTGACTCACTTTTTCCCTTACATTTTGCAGATGACTCGTATACCGCAGATGTGGAGCCGGACTGGCTCGTGGTGGCCATGCATATTGCGTTTGGTTTTAGTTTGTTCACTCTTTTGGGTACTTTATTTTTAATTTGGTTTTATTTGGGTTTGTAATAAGGCCACTAACTAATATTTTTGGGTTGTTTAATATTGCTAAGTTTTATCATACAATGCCTAAGTTAAGCAACATGGAATGTCTAAATAACCTGTAAAATCAATGTTTTTCTAAATTTACACATCTTACCGGGGTTTTCTAAACTTTACTATCGAGTAATAACAACAAGTGATGACAACGAACCAAACTCAAATCACACTTAAGTGAGGATGTGTTTTTCTTAAAATATAATGATTTTTCCTGGTAATAAGAGGCAACAAATGGGCTTTTTCAAGGGAGTCATTTCCTACTGTTTAAAAACTTTAGACAGTAAAATCCTTCAATGGTAGTTTTCCACGAAAATAAATCGGTAATGTGTTATATTCAAGCATTTTCACCCTGTGACATGCCGAATCTGGTCGTAGTGTGTTGACCGGGTTTGGAGTGTTACAAATTTTGGTATCAGAGCCTAGTTCAAAAGCTCGACTGTGGGCCCAAGGCCCAAAGTATTTCAAAAGCGGGATTTTTATTGGAAAATACATGGTCTGGAAAGCATGGCACCGAGTCTCCGGCATCGATCCGCCCAAGTAAGTACCCTTAACTGCTGTGTTTCTATACATGATTGTGATAGTAATATGTTGAGGGTACTAGTGGGTTACCCTAGAGGCTAAAACTCATAGGATTCTGTGAACTCACGAAAACAAAACTCCGTAATAAAGCTGTTCATAAAACTGTGCTGTAATAATAGTGGAATAAGTCTAACGCATAAAACTGTTAATCAGATCAATCGTATCTGCAGTCATGAGTGCAGAGGACGTGGGCATAATAAATGTGGACGAGGTAGGGGTAGGACGACAGTGTTAGAACCGGTAGGGTCTGGTCATGGGTCAGAGAACGAGGTACCACCACCGCCAATTGTGGGCGCAGAATTTCAGGATCAGACGGCTAGTGATGACACTGTGTCACAGGCAATGCTGCGGGTTCTAGAAAGAGTCACGAGTGTAAGCATCAGAATGGAAGCTCAAAAATATGTGTTCGAACGACTCCAGGCTAATGGTGCAGAGGTATTCAGAGGTGTATCTGGTGTGGCTTCTTGTACGGTAGAATATTGGTTGGAGGCGACAGAACGTATCATGGATGACCTGGATTTTACGGCTGAGGAGAAGCTGAAAGGTATAGTATCTCTTCTTCGAGATGAGTCATATCAGTGGTGGCTCACGGTTAGGGATGGAGCAATGGCGGACGATATCACTTAGGACTATTTTAAGGCAGCTTATCAGAGGAAATACATTGGGTCCAGTTACATTGATGCTGAGAGGAAGGCGTTTCTAAGGCTGGTTTAGGGGAGTAGGTCAGTATCTGAGTATGAGGCAGAATTCTTAAGGTTGAGCCATTACGCTTGGGGTATCGTGGCTACAAAGCATGAACACTGTGTTAGGTTTGAAGACAGGTTGAGAGATGAACTGAGGTTGCTGATCGCTCCACAGCAAGAGAGGGAGTTTGTGGTGCTGACAAAGAAGGCTAAGATAGTCGAAGGGGTGAATGAGTCTACGAAACAGAATTTGGACAGGAATAGGCACAAGAGAAGTTTAGGGCCATCAGGGTTGGCCAAAATTCTCAAAAAGGGCTAGGTATGGTGGGCCGAATCAATTATAAGGCCTATTGCTACTACTCATGGACCAGCGCAGTGTGCTCGATGTGGGAAATCCCATTGGGGAGAATGTTGGACTAGTGGCAGAGGATGCTTTGAGTGTGGGTCGTTGGATCATCGTGTGAGGGATTGTCTGCGTAAGCTAGCCAGGATACAGTCTGAGAGGCAGGGGCGTGCTTAGTTCAGGAACGGTAGACAGCAACCACAAAGGGGTCGTGGTTCTGTCAGGGGAGGTAATGGTTCTGGTCGAGGCCACGGAGCACCGAACAACGTGCGAGTAATATCAAGCAAAGTAGCACTGGTTGGTATATACAAAGAAAGCGTCGAGAGGAGGGCGACGCACCGGACGTCATAATTGGTACGTTCTTAATTTTTGGACTACCTTATACTGCTTTGATAGATGTTGGTTCGACGCACTTGTATGTTGCCAATAGCATAATAGAAACCATGAACTTAGACTTTGAGATTACTTCTAGGGAGATGACAGTAATTAGCCCTCTAGGTCACTCTGAAAGTAAATAAATCAGATAGGATGTACCCTAGAACTTCAAGGGTAGTGTTTGTGGTCGATCGATGGAACTGCCATTCGGGGAGTTCGATCTGATCCTTGGGATGGACTGGCTGGTAAAGTATCAAGTGAGTTTGGACTGCGCGGCTAAACGCATGGTAGTGAGAATAGCTGAGGGTGAAGAACTGGTAATGATAGGTAACAGGAGGGATTATCTATCCAACGTTATATCTGCTCTGAAGGCTGAGAAAATGGTGAGGAAGGGTTGTGAGGCATTCATGGTTCATGTTTGTGCGTTAGAGGCCAAGGAATTAACTGTAGGGGAGGTTTGAACGGTGAAGGATTTTTTTGTTGTGTTTCCGGAGGAGCTTCTGGGTTTACCCCTAGATCGCGAGGTTGAGTTTGGGATAGATCATTACTGTGAACCGCGCCAAGGTTCATGTTGCTCCATCTGAGGATGGCGCCTAAAGAGTTGGTGGAGCTGAAGGCGCAGATTCAGGAGTTGTTGGACCCGGGCTTTATCCGGCCAAGTGTTTCACCTTGGGGAGCACCTGTGCTTTTTGTTAAAAAGAAGGATGGTACAATGCGGATGTGTATAGACTACCGCCAGCTGAACAAGTTGACGATCAAGAATAAGTATCCGTTGCCGAGGATAGATGATTGTTCGATCAGCTTAAGGGTGCATCAGTCTTCTCCAAGATTGATTTAAGGTCGGGGTATCACCAGCTCAAGATAAAGGAGGCCGATATTCATAAGATGGCATTTTATACTCGTTATGGGCACTACGAGTTTTTGGTAATGCTATTTGGGTTGACTAATGCGCCAACAGCATTCATGGACATGATGAATCGGGTGTTTCAACCGTACTTGGATCGGTTCGTAGTAGTATTTATAGACGACATCTTGGTGTACTCGAAGTCTAAGAAAGAGCATGATGAGCATCTCCGTATCATTTTACGGATTCTGAGGGAGAAGCAGTTGTTTGCAAAGTTTAGTAAATGCGAGTTCTGGTTGGAGGAGGTAACTTTCTTGGGTCATGTGATGTCAGCCGAGGGTATTAGAGTGGACCCTCGGAAGATTGAGGCGATGTTAGATTGGAAATCACCCAAGTCGATGGTGGAAATTCAAAGTTTTCTGGGTTTGGTAGGATATTACAAAAGATTTGTAGAAGGGTTTTCTTTGATTGCAGTGCCATTGACCAAGTTACTGTGGAAAGGGGTTCCATTTGTGTTAATAGACAAGCAGCAGGAAAGTTTTGACAAATTGAAGAGGATTCTGACAGAAGCTCCGATCTTGATTCAGCCTGAGGCAGGGAAGGAGTCCACGGTTTACTGTGATGCGTCGGCATACTGGTCTTGGATGTGTGCTGATGCAAGAGGGGAAGGTAGTGGCATATACGTCCCGGCAGCAGAAACCGTACAAAGTTAACTATCCGACGCATGATCTGGAATTGGCTGTAGTGATTTTCGCCCTGAAGATATGGAGGCACTATTTGTATGGGGAGAAGTCAATAGTTTACACGGATCACAAGAGTCTAAAGTACCTCTTGACTCAAAAGGACTTGAATTTGAGGCAGCAGAGGTGGATCGAGTTGTTGAAGGACTACGACTATTCAATTGAGTATCATCCATGCAAGGCCAACGTGGTGGCAGACGCGTTGAGCCGTAAGGTAGTGTCAGACTTGAGAGCAATGTTTGTTCATCTCAGTTTGTATGACGATGGGAGTCTATTAGCAGAATTGCAGGTGAAGCCGTCATGGGTTGGTCAGGTTAAGGAGAAATAGCTAATGGATGAGGTCCTAAGTGCTCGGAGGGTGCAAGTGTAGAATGGTGGATTGGAAGGTTACAGCTTGACCAGTGATGGAGTGTTGTGTTTCCAAGGAAGGGTTTGTATACCAAAGGATGTAGAGCTAAGGCAGAAGATTCTTCAGGAGGCACATAGTAGTCCCTACGCTATGCACCCTGGATGTAGCAAGATGTACTGAGATTTGCGGGAACAGTTCTGGTGGCCGGGTCTTAAACGAGAAGTAATTGAGTTTTTGAGTAAATGTCTAACGTGTCAGCAGGTCAAAGCTGAACACCAATTACCTTCGGGTCTGTTACAGCCGATCAAGATTCCTCAGTGGAAGTGGGAAAGGATTACGATGGATTTCGTCACTGGGTTACCCCTTACGCCTAGCAAGAAGGATTCAGTTTGGGTGATAGTAGATCGTTTGACTAAATCAACTCATTTTATACCAGTTCGGATTGATTACTCGCTTCAAAAGTTAGCCAAGTTGTATGTGGCGAAGATAGTGAGGTTGCATAGGGTGCCAGTATAATTATCTCAGATAGGGATCCCAGATTCACGTCAAGGTTCTGAAAAGCATTGCATCAGGCACTGGGTACGAGATTGGATTTCAATACATCATTTCATCCGCAGTCAGATGGGCAGTCAGAAAGGGTAATACAAATTCTAGAGGATATGTTGAGAGGTTGTGTCCTGGATTTCAGCAGTTGGGAGGAATATCTACCATTGGCAGAGTTCGCGTATAACAACAGTTATTAAGCAAGTATCCATATGGCACCGTATGAGGCACTGTATGGACGGAAGTATCGCACTCCTACGTGTTGGACAAAACTGGGTGAACGTCAGATGTTGGGTCTAGAGTTGGTTGCTGAAATAGAAGATAAGGTTAAGGTGATTCGGGCTCGTCTGAAGGAAGCTTCGGACAGGCAGAAGTCTTATACCAACCTCAAACATAGGGATATGGAGTATGCAGTGGGTGATAAGGTCTTTCTTAAGGTATCGCCGTGGAGGAAAGTGCTGAGGTTTGGTCAGAAAGGCAAGCTGAGCCCTAGGTTTATCGAGCCATATAAGGTGTTGAGACTTGTGGGACCAGTAGCTTATCAGCTCGAGTTGCCAACAGAATTGAGTAAGATTCACGATGTGTTTCACGCCTCCATGCTTAGGCCTATCAATCTGATCCGTCGCATATTGTATCAGTGGAAGAGATCAAGGTGAGCCCAGATTCTACCATGGAGGAGGAACCAGTGCAGATTCTAGATCGGGATGTTAAGGTTTTGAGTAAGAAGTCAGTCTCACTGGTAAAGGTATTATGGCGGAACCATGGTACGGAAGAGGCCACGTGGGAACCAGAGGATGTGATGCGGCAGCAATACCCTCAACTCTTTTGACCAGGTAATTTCGAGGCCGAAATTTCTTTAAGGGGGTAGAACTGTAACATCCGAGAATTAGGGGCTTCACATTTATTATGTTTCTGTGTGTTTGGTATGCTCTATCTATTAATTTGTTATGTTTGGGGTTCTGGAAGGCTCGGGGCTAAGCTTCGGCCTTAGGAAAAATTTTAATTTTTGGGCACTTTAGGGGAGAGCTAGCGGGGGCAGGCTTTAAGGATCATTGCTAGTGTTTGTTGACACAAGAAGTGAAGTGGTAAAGTGGCAGGGTGTCACCTAGGAAGCAAGGGGGATGATGCCTCAAGGGGAGCTTAGAGGAGGTGTGGGCAGGTTCGAGTCGCATAGTCTGCCTTTTTGGAGTTTATTTTGGCGTTGGGATGGAAAGGTGGTGGATTCAGCTTGGACCTTAAAGTGTGGGAGTTGAATAAGTCAAATATTTTAAATGGGTGGTCATGAGAGAAAGGTGGAGTTTGAATCATTCAAACCAATTCAAATGATGGGAGGGGAGTGGATGTAGGAGACGATCAAGGGATTTGGTGGCTTGTTGGGGAGTTGTTGACCGAATGTGGCTTGGTGGAAGGGGGAGCTTTTGATTTTTGGGGCTAGGTGAGGTGCATGTGCCGAAAGTTGTTTTAGGCATTTCTTTCTTTTCTTGTGTGCACTTTCGGTCATTTTGGGGGTATGTGCCAATTATTGCAAGCTTGTTTGATTCTTTTTTTGTTTGTTGTTTATTTTCTTTTCAATTCTTATTTGTTTCTCTTCTTCCTATTCTTCCTTTGTGCCGAAATTTTCTTTAGGGGCATCTAGTTTATTCTTTGCAATTTGGGTATTGGCATTTCAACTTTTGCTTAAAGCAAAACTTCAACCCTCTCTCTAGTTATTGTCTCTTTGTTTTCTTCCTCCTTTCACCTTTCTTTCTCTTCTCTTCAACCGAACCTTGTGTCCTCATTTTCTTTTCACCATTGTTCACTTGTTCTTCTTCCTAACCAAAATAAATTTTGTTTCTTCTCCTTCTTGTTCTTTTGGTCATAGCCGAATCTCCCTAGCCATTTTGCTTCTTGTACTTCATAGACGAAATAGTAAGTGCCTCAACCGAAACTCATTTCCTTTGTTTTAGCACCTTTCTTCTTTGTCTTATTTCATACATTTGCAGAAGCCGAATCCTCTTTCACATCAAGTGTGGGCACCCTCCCTATTAGTTTTGCTAGTATTTGATTATAGTCTCTCCACTCGTTAATTTGTTGGTTCGGTAAGGAGTTTTTTCCTTTTCT
Source organism: Gossypium rotundifolium (assembly GCA_025506655.1). NCBI lineage: Eukaryota > Viridiplantae > Streptophyta > Magnoliopsida > Malvales > Malvaceae > Gossypium > Gossypium rotundifolium. Next base: position 152,883,169 of record CP106724.1, read on the forward strand.
CTTTTCATTCATCTCCCGTATTCTCTTAGTCTGATTAGATGCCGAAGGCAGGTATTTCACATTTTTTTAGTGCTTGGCTGAATACAGGAGGGGGTGATTGACGCCATCTGGAGTGGAGTCTTCGGGGTTTGTTAGTCGTAAGCCAATCCTAGACCCTTCGAGATCTGTCAACTTAGGTAAGGGATCTAACTCCGGGATTCCAGTTCTTTATATTTTAGTTCACTTCTTTAACCCAATTTAGTGATAAGGTATATTATGGATTCGAAGGCTAATCAAGCAGTGAGTGGGGTTAGATCTGAGACCCCAGCCCCAAAATTTAAGAAGAGGGCAGTCTCGGCAGTTCGTGATTGGCCACCGGGGTGTGGACCAGCATCCGAGCAGGAGAGTAGACAAATCGCGGTTGTGTCGATTAACGATAGCACCCACGTAGAAAGTGTAGTTTTACGCGTAATCAAGTGCGTATCTCTTACACACTTCATAATCAATGTATCGCTATGTGATTAACTTAAACACTGTTAAAAGCCGGAATAAATGTGGATATCGATATGTTACCCTTATGGGTATGAGCGAGGACTTCGGGTAAGTCCGTTTCGATAGTTAATTATATGTGATTGCTGATGAATATGTATATGCTATGTTGCAGTATGTTATTAATTGATAAAGCATGTAAGTAATGTATGTGTAAGCATGAGCACTGAAATGGGTATTATGAGAGGAGGGGGAAGATGGATAATTGTGACTTTGGGTCACCAGTGGTTTGGCACCACCAGTGGTTTGGTACCACATGTCATATTTGTGACTTTGGGTCACTAGTGGTTTGGCACCACATTGGATATTTTAGTAACTCATCCCAGTGGCTTAGTACCACAGTGGGTTGGCCCCACAAATTACATTAAAAGGGATTGTCACCAATGGTTTGGTACCACAAAGTGGGTTGGCCCCACATATGGATAATTGTGACTTTGGGTCACCAGTGGTTTGGCACCACCAGTGGTTTGGTACCACACTTGTATATACTTGATTGTGACTTTGGGTCACCAGTGGTTTGGCACCACCAGTGGTTTGGTACCACACGGGGTAGAACATGGAGTGTTGGATGGTTAGGTTTGGGTTGCATGACATACTTATGTGATTATGAAACTGTGCAAGAGTGTTGCTATAATCAGGAGGGGGATTATACACTGAGTCTCAGTGACTCACCTCTTCCCTTACATTTTGCACATGACTCGTAGACCACGGATGTGGAGCCTGACGGACTCGTGGTGGCTATGCATATTGCGTTTGGTTTTAGTTTGTTCACTCTTTTGGGTACTTTATTTTTAATTTGGTTTTATTTGGGTTTGTAATAAGGCCACTAATTAATATTTTTGGGTTGTTTAATCTTGCTAAGTTTTATCATACAATGCCTAAGTTAAGCAATATGGAATGTCTAAATAACCTGTAAAATCAATGTTTTTCTAAATTTACACATCTTACCGGGGTTTTCTAAACTTTACTATCGGGTAATAACAACAAGTGATGACAACGAACCAAACTCAAATCACACTTAAGCGAGGACGGGTTTTTCTTAAAATCTAATGATTTTTTCTGGTAATGAGAGGCGACGAATGGGCTTTCTCAAGGGAGTCGTTTCCTACTATTTAAAAACTTTAGACAGTAAAATGCTTTAATAGTAGTTTTCCACGAAAATAAACCGGTAATGTGTTCTATTCAAATGTTTTCACCCTATGACATGCCGAATCTGGTCGTAGTGTGTTGACTGGGTTTGGGGTGTTATATTACTTTCTACGTCATCAGCTACGGCTCTTTCGGGATCCATTACTATACAAAATCACATTTTATACGTCAGGATTCATCACACTATCATAGTTCAGATATATGGCATGTATAGCTAGACTCTGACACGCTACGTTAGTCCGAGAATTGACTAAACTGTAGCTCTGATACTAACCAAATGTAACACCCTTATCTTGTATCCATCGTCAAATTAGGGTTAAGGGCATTACCAGACTAATCAGAAACATTTATAGATATTTCATACAACCATTCATCGTTCTAAAACATAGAGACCCTTAAATAGGTTATCGAGACCTTAATCATGCTTATAAATTGGGTCGGGACTAAACCAAAACACATACAGAAATTCTCAAAAATTTAAAACTTTTCAAAGTTTTAGGGGTTACACACCCGTGTGGGCAGGCGTGTGCCTCCTACGGCTGCTAGGCACCCCCGTGTGTCTACTCCGTGGTCGAAACTGAATTTACCCCACGGCCACCAAACACACCCATGTACCCTGGCAATGGTCGATCCTGTCAAAACCACATGGCTACTAGGAATGACCTTGTGCCAAGGCCGTGTGCTACTAGGCCATATATTGACTTCTTCACATGGTTACTAGACACGCCCGTTATCTTGGCCGTGTGCTCCTGAGTTAGCTACTGACTTAGCCCCACGGCCACTAGGCACGCCTGTATGCCACAACCATATGACATTATAGGTCATTTGCAAAGCCAACATGCCACCCACTTAGGGTCAAACCTACAAACTAATCACCAACACTTCTCATGCATATATGGCAACCAAAACATACCAAAATAACCATTCAACCTATACATTCAATACCAATTTCAACCATGCCAACTTTCAAGACTAAAACATATACATCATAAGCATAATTCATCGAAATACTTACCTAACAACTTAACCATTTCATGTGCTTCAAACCATATCAAGATATGCATCATATAACACATTTATTCAAGCACAATGCCAACATATAAATAGCCAATTCACATGGCTAAGTTCACATCTCATAGTTAACCAAATGCCTAGCCTATACATGCCATATTTAGCTATACACATGTCCAAAGATACCAAAATGAGCTTGGGTAGTGTGATGACGATCCTCGACGGTCCCGATCCTTCAGTAGCTTTGACGATCTATAAAACAGAGCAACCACACACAGAGTAAGCTTTCCAAAAGCTTAGTAAGTCATATACAAATAAACTTAATTTAAAACGCACATAACATACTAAAACAATGGCAGTAATGGTTCTTATAGCATATACATCTCACATAAAGTGTAGCTCAAAAATTTATCCCATACCTCAACTCATTACCACATATGTACATAGCTCATCTAAGTATAATTTTACATATCATCTCATCATTCCATTGCACATATTTATTTTAGTAAGTTCATATAGATACTTACCTTTCATACACACCTTGTGTACTTATCAAACATACCTAAAACGAATATACATTCACGTAATCTTTCATGACTCAGAATTTGCCCGTTGAATCATTTGGAATCTAATAGGATACTCAAAATGCTCGGAATAGTCGTACAATGCCAACATCCCAGACGTAGTCTTACATATATTCGGATGTCGATGCCACTATCCCAGATAGGGTCTTACACGTAATCAGATATCGATGCCACTATCCCAGACAGGGTCTTACACGTTATCAAATATCAATGCCACTGTCCTAGACAGGGTCTTACACGTAATCAGATATCGATGCCACTATCCCAGACAGGGTCTTACTCAAATTAATATGATGCTAATGTCCCAGACATGGTCTTACACGTGATCAGATATCGATGCCACTGTCCCAGACAGGGTCTTACACGTAATCAGATATCAATGCCACTGTCTCAGACATGGTCTTACTCAAATTAATACGATGCCGATGTCTCAGACATGGTCTTACACGTAATCAGATATCGGTTCCACTATCCTAGACATGGTCTTACATGTAATTAGATATCGATCACCTATATCATAACATAGTTAATCCTATCTATTTCTATGTTCGAACGAAACTTCTCGAATGTTAACACTATGTCAATCTTATCTTAGAATTCATATATATAAAACATCTCATGTGCATTCAACATTATCCATAGTTATATAAACACATATAATTTAATACAAATACATTTATTTATATATCGACTTAACTCGTGCAGAGAGAATGAAGATAAACGACTATTCGATAACTTTCGATTTCCCTCGGTCTAAATTTGTTTTCTTCGGTTCTTGATCTATACATATTCAAATTTAATCTTTTATTCACTAACTCATCCAATTCAAGCCAAATACACATTTAGGGAAATTTACAAATTAACCTTCACATTTGCATATTTTAACAATTTAGTCCATTTTTCTTAAAACATCAAATTCACAAAATCATCATTTAACCATGCTTAGCCGAATAATCCTATATAACATATGAGTCCAAAAATTTCATCAAATTTACAAATTAGTCCTTCAAATTGCTATTTTCTCAATTTAGCCCTAATTAGCTAAATTCATCAAAAATTCATGAACAAAATATGTTCATTAAACACATATCTATCATTTAACACCATAAACCATCATAAATCATATGAGTTCATTTAAGTCTCATTTCAAAAACATCATCAATTCTCAAAATTGAAGCATGGGATTGGTAGTAGACTAAGCAACAATCTCAAAAACATAAAAATCATCAAAATCTAAAGCCAAAATATACCTTAATTTGAGCTTGAAATGGTCGAAACTCTTAAAACCTTTGTTCTATCTTTTTCTTTTTCTCATTTGGTGGTGGATGAATTAAAATGATGAAAACCAATATTTCTTTTTTCTTTAATTAATAACTTATAATATAATATTGATCGTGTGTCTATCGAGTTTTAAAATTTATAATGAATGTGATCGAACCTGGAGACTAACTCTGACAATGATTTAAGGCAAGTGTACCTATCGAACAATAGTTTAGCATAGGCAAGACCGGATTGTCAAACCCAAAGGAACTAAAAGTACTAATACTAACTTTCTTTTTATTATTTAGCCTAGAATATGAAGTGATTTGTTGATTTAATCTAATTTAACGACTACTAAACTAAAGACTCAAAGACAAAAGAGAATGAATTTGTAAATAACTTGATGAAAAACTCAGTTGATCACGACGATACCCTCAGGAAGAATCCACCTAGACTTCACTTGTTATCTAACACTGAACCATACGATTTATTCAGTTAGTTTGATCCGTGAGACTCCCTAACGTATATTAAACCCTCTCTCGAGGCGAATAATGTTTAACCATAGTTTAATTAGTGGAACTCTCGTTCTCTTATAATAACCCCTAGAATAGCAGTAAATCGATCTATGGATTCCTATATTAGGTTTCACCTTAATCCGCAAAATCTCGTCACCCTATCTCTAGGCATACGATCAACTCTGCTTAATTATGCTAGATCTACTCTTAGACAGGGTCTATGCCTCCTCCACCTAAGCACATCAGAATTTGGATTAAGCATGCACAATTAAGAACAAACTAAGTATTTATCATATAATTCAGAAAACAATAACAAGATTCATCTAGATTTCATCGCCTTCAAGTATCTGAAGGGTTTAGTTCATAACTTTAAAATAAAACATCTCAAGAGAAAAGATAAAACAAAACATAAGAAATCCCTAAAGCCCCCTGAAGGAATTGAAGGAGAGATCCGCCGTCTTGAGTAGAATTTCAGCTTCTTGAGATGGATCAACTGGCTATCTTCGAGTAATTCCCTGAATTGACTGCTCTGGCTTCGGCTCTTTGGCTTAGCTCACCCCCTCTTTCAGGATACACTTAGGGTGTTTATATAGGCTCTTGGAATGCTTTACTTGACCTCTAAGTGTCCTAAATTAAGTTTGCTTCTTACTCGGTGTTTGAATACACTTTGGAATATGTTTCTTTGGCTCAAAGTATCCAAATCCGAGTGAAATTGCTCTCTCCCACGGTAGGGGCACGGCCATGACACACGCCTGTAAATCGTGGTTGGGCCGTGTTTTGATTCTATTTTTTGAGGCACAACCGTGTAAATTAGGGATCAGGCCGTGTGAAGTAATTTGATGATCCACGACCGTGTGGCTTTAGGTTCAGGCCGTGTTGATTTCCTCTTTGGTCCAAATTGGCCCGTTTTAAGCCCGTTTCTCATTCTTTTCATCCTCGGGTGCTTTCTTGAGTGTAAACATGAAAAGAAAAGATTAAAAGCACCTTTTTACATAAATCATGGGCTAAATCATCCAAAAGCATACTAAATGTGGGCCTAGAATATGTTACTTTTACGGTTTATCAAATATAAATTTTTAACTTATAAAATATATAAATAAAAAGCACATATATATACATATTCATTACCTAATGTCGTCCACTATCTAAAATAGTGACTAAATTGCCATATAAGGCCTTCCCATTAAGAATCCATCTCAATTTGACACTTTCACAAATATCAAGCTAGTTTTGCATTTAATGCAATTCAATCCTTTCCATCAAATTAAGCACACAAACGGACAAATTAACTTACGAAACTTTAGCACATGCTTAATCATATATCATAGGCACGGAAAATAATATTAAAATATTTTACTCACTCGAATTTGTGGTCCCGAAACTACTATTTTGATGAGGGTAATAATCGGACTATTACACAGGTAATTCTTCCAGAAATACATCTAAAATTCACAAATTGCTGGCACAGATTCAAGCTTCAATGCAGACATCTCAGTATTCAACACATATGCAAGGAATGCTTCACTCCCTTTTCTCATACACTTCGAGCAGACATGTACGAAATCACCACATGCATCTTATTTGAGTCATCTGTTTGAACCCAAAGAATCTCACCATTTTCACATTTCAACTCAAGGGTTTTTTATCTACAATTTACCTTAGCATCATGTGATGTCAACCAATCCATGCCCAAAATAACATCAAACTCATTAAATGGCAACAACATCAAATTAGCCAAAAAATAGTGATTCTGAATCGTCAAAGGATAATTCTTGCAAACCTTATCTACTAACACATACTTTCCTAAAGGGTTTGACACCTTAATCACAATTTTAGTCAATTCAACAGATAATTTCTTACTATTTATCAAATTCACACAAACATAAGAATGAGTGGATCCGGGGTCAATTAATGCAACAACATTAGTATCATAAAGAGAGAATATACCCGTAATCACATCGGGGGATGATGCATCCTCACGAGCTCATATGGCATAAGCTCTAGCAAGTGCTCTCGTTTCTGACCTCGCAACTAGATCCTTTATTATACTTTTACTACTAGCTCCACTTCTGGCATTTCACGGTGGTCTACCTCTGCTAGTAGTGTTACTCGGTCTAACACTCTGAAGTTTTCTCTCCTTCAACATTTTCAAGACAATCTCTGATAAAATGTTCTCGAGAACCACACTTGTAGCAAGCTCGGTTGTTTCCCCAACACTCTCCAATATGTTGTCTACCACAATTCTAACACTCGGGTTTATTAGACTTCGCATTACCCACACTTGCCATCAAGGTGGCTTGAACTCTAGAGCTCGAATATGTTTTACCATGATCTTGGTGTGAATACCCAGCTGAAACGGTCATTCGAGGGTTCGTTTCTTAAACCTCTTTGAGTGGGATTGGAACGACTTACTCATCGGCCTCTTCCTTGCATCTCGGGCCTCAATCATAGCTTTTCTCCTTTCCTTATTCAGCTCTTCAGCCTTGCAAGCTCTATCGACCAATACCACGAATTCTTTCAACTCTAAGATCCTGACTAACAATCTAATATCCTCATTCAGCCCATCTTCGAATCTCTTACACATAATAGCTTCGGTAGACACACACTCTTGAGCATACTTACTGAGTCTGAAAAATTCACGTTCATACTATGCCACAGATATTTTTCCTTGCTTCAATCGAGGAACTCTTTCCATTTCTGATCGATGAATCGCTGATTTATGTATTTCTTTCGGAACTCCTCTAAGAAAAATCCCATGTCACTCTCTCCTTCGAAACTACAGATGTCAGCATTTTCCACCAACGGTATGCTGAGTCCTTCAGTAATGATACATCACATTTTAAGTATTCTTCGAGCATGCAAGAAAGTTCATCAAATACTCGCATAGAATTCTCAAGCTAAAACTCTGCTTTCTCAGGATCATCATCTATGTTGGCTTTAAATTCCTCGGTCCTTTGCTTTCGAATCTTGTCAACTGGGGGTTTAGTCAGTCTTACCAAATTAATACCTTGAGGAGCTACGGGGACCGACTAAGGTATAGGAGGGGGTGGAGGAGGTTGAGCTTTAGGATTTGCTCGAACAAATTCAGTATTCCAATTACTCATCATATGAAGAAAGGCATCCCAAGCCTCCTCTCTTTGACCCGAGGTCTTAAGTTTACTTTCTACTGGCGCGGTCCCTTGTGCTAGAGCTGGCACATTACTTGCAGCATCATCAGCAGCAGCTCAGTCAGGATTCATTTACTATATGAAAACACAACTTGAAATTGTCAGAAGTCACCACACTATCATAATATATTTATGGCATGTATAGCTAGACTCTCACACATGCTACGACAGTCCGAGAACTGGTTAAACCATAGCTCTGATACCACTAAATGTAACACCCCTTACCCGTATTCTATGTCAGAATAGGGTACGAGGCGTTACCGGACTTATATGCAAGCAATCATACAAAACTGAGACATGACTTTCTACTCAAATTTAAAACCTTTCATAAACATTCATATCACCCCTTAAACTAGCCTACGAGGCCCCAAACATACATAAGGAGTGGTTTGGGACTAAACTGAGATTTTAGAAACTTCTGGGAAAACTTAAAAATTTTCATCAAAATGGTCCACACTCCCGTGTGGCAGAAGGGACACGCTCGTGTGGCTTATCAAATGCTCATGCTTCAGGCCGTATCCAATATAGGGGACATTCTGATTATGATGTCATCAACCAAATAAAGCCACACAGCCAAGGCACACGCCCGTGTCCTTAGACTGTGTGGCGAATTGAATTCCTAAAATCAAGTGGAAACTTCACATAGCCTGGGCACATGCCCATGTCCTATGGCCGTGTCTCTCAACGGTCGAGACACACGGCTGTGTCTCGTGCCTGTGTGTTTAATACTGGGCATTCTGTTTTGCCAACTTAGGATATAAGGGGACACATAGCCAAACTACACACCCATGGGGCAGACTGTGTGTTATACACGGCTTAGACACATGTCCGTGTGTCTAACCCGTGTGGACAAAATAAGGCTATTTTCCAAGCCTTTTTACCACCCATACTTGCACCAACCTACGCAACATCAAAACCACACCAATACAAATATATATATAAATTCAAGGTACTTAATATAGCATAACTACGTGCTTTACCATTATCAAACATCCATAATCACATGCAACATATCATCAATCGACCATTAATAACCATAGGCCATATCATAATGGCAAAGACACATACATGCATAAATGAATTGGTTTACATCCAAATAATCATTATGAACCACACCTCATGGTTTTATACAAAATTAATCAAATATCATCATAAGCCTACACATTTGGCTAAACCAATATGACATATGACCAAAAAGACCAAGTCCCTATACATGCCATAATTCAACGTGAATCTCAATATACCGAAATGTGTGGATAGTGTGGGTTATCCTCCGACGATCTCAATATCCCGAGCTGGCTTTTTGACACAATAAAATAAGGGAAAAAGAAGGAGTAAGCTTTAAGCTTAGTAAGCCTATATGTAAACAATGAACATCATACCACATACTTATCAATCAAGAACATACATACTAATCAAGAACAATCCAGATCCTCGTAGTTGTACTTACTCATTTCAAATCTTACCATATTCTAAATACATATCATAAACATTGCTCACATTTACATGCACTTATACATTGCACTTGTCACCACATAGCCACACGTAATTTTACTTAATCAGATTTTCTCGATGAACACTTCAGAATAATACCAGATACACGGTGGTTTCGCACACAGCCCACCATTAATAAATAACACTTGGTATCATACACAGCCCACCAATAATCGCATATCCAATGTGGTATCGCACATAGCCGCCAATAATAATAAATACGGTGGTATCACACATAGCCCACCAATAATCATCCGTATCATTTTCCTATTCCGAAGCTTTATCCAAGAATTTCCTCACTTTCTATCATTTTAACAGATACCAATAATATTCACTCACATTTCACATAATAAATTAATATGTTAAAACATAAGTAAAAAGGATGCATCATTTACATATAAACTTACCTCGATACAAAATATGTCAATTTGAAATTTAGTCCGAAACCTTACTTTTTCCTCGATCAAGGTTGATTCCACGTTCTTCTTTATCTATAATGACATATTTAGCATATTAAATAACCACATTAATTAAATCACTCCAAAATTCCTATTTTGGTAAAATTACTATTTTGCCCCTAGACTTTTACAAAATTACAATTTTACCCCTAGGCTCGTAAAATGAAATGTGTTCATTTTTTTCACACACCCAAGCCTAGCAAATTCATATTTTCTCGTATCACAACTCACAATTCCAATTATTTCACACATTTACTATCTATTTTATAACTTTTACAAAATAGTCCTATTAGGTGTTTTCATGAAAAATCTTTTCACAAAAGTTGCTCATTAAACAACAAAGATTCATTTTCTTCCATAAAAAATAAGTAAACACATGAATACTCACATGGAAAAACCCTATGCTCTCAACCATTTTGCAAAATAGTCCCCTAGTTAGCTAGATTATTCTACAAGGGTCCCAAAAGTACAAAAATTATCAAGAATGATCACCAAAATCACTTACTTGCAAGGAGTGTAAGTTGCTTAAAATTTCAAGTTTCCAAACCCCTATTCCTGTTGATATTTTTAGTGGAAGAAGAAGAAGATGGAAAAGATGATAGCTTTTTTTTCTTTATTTTATTATTACTAGTAAATTAAGTCACCAAATACTCACCTACCCTTTGAAAATCTCATTTCTTTGTCCCTATGGCCGACCATAACCCTAAATAAGGCCTATTTTCACATTAAGGACCTCTAATTTAAGGTTCTCTAACTATATGACACTTCAAATTAGTAGAACACAAATTTCACCTTTTATGCGATTTAGTCTTTTTTCGAAATTAAGCAAGTAATCCCTACAATTAATTCACCAAAATTTTCATGTAATCATATAATCATGATATAACACATAAAATAATATTAAAAATAATTTCTCCTGCCTCAGATTAGTGGTTCTAAAACCACTGTTTCGACTAGCCCCAAAATCAGGCTGTTACAAATAGCCCTTGAAGACTCCTTGAATTTGCATTCAAACCCTTCTACTATTCATGCCTTTTTAGATTTGCCCCTACCTTAAAATAGCAAGTTTGAAACCTTCAAACTTACCACATGTGTGGACGTCCATGGGGGAACTCTATGGCTGCTGATTTTTTCTATTTTTAGTAGCCAACTCAACCTATAAAAACCTCCCTTGGCAGCTCATTTGAAACACATCTCAAACCCATTCATTTCTTCACTTCTCTCTCACTTTTCTCTCTTCATTCCCTTCCATTGTTCTTCATTTTCTTCCCCTATTCCTTTTCCGATGTCACTTCTTTGAAAAAGATTAATTCAACCACCATTTGGAGCAGTATTCAAGTATTTGTGGAAGCTTCGGTTCAACAAGAACAAGCAGAGAAGGAGGAGCGGAGCAAACTAGTCAAACCTCGGAGAAACACTGGATTTGTTTCTTGTTCCTTATCCTTTTAATTTTTTTGTTGTTATGATGAACATGCCTATGAATATTTGTGATGCTTATATGTTTAATTTAATTAATATGGCTTAAATTTAATTCGTGTTAGGTTGATTGCATTTTGTCTACTTGAGTTATTAAAATTGTGTTCGTGTTGTTATAGGCCTCTGTAAGATGTTTGATTAAGTAAAACCATGACCATGTTATTCTTGCATTACAATTGTAAGGTAACTAATGAATTAATTATTTAAATGGATTGAAATTTTAATTAATTGACACGATACTTAATCAATGCATGTTTAATCATCTAAGGTAGTTGAGGGTTAAATTAGCAGCAGTATCTAACAATACATTGGCCTTGGATAACTTGCAAGATTATTGTGATTAAACTGTTTCAAGGTAGAAATACATTGTTACCTCAAGTAATCTTTTATGTGCTTAAGAAAATTGAATTAATTGTTTGAATTAGCATAGAGATATGTACAAGAGATTATTTTGATTTCATAAGTATGTATGTGCATTAACACATTTGCTTATTAAAATTTGTTTAATCGGTTGGATTGGCATAAAGATATAGTTAAGAGATAAATGGATTTTGGTAGGTGAGTCTTTTCATAAGTTAGCAAATTACCGAGTAGCCATGAATTTATTAGTAACAACATGAACATGAGTTTAATAATTCTAAGTTAAGAAATGTAATTAATCTAACACATTGGAACTTTTATTTTATTTTTATTTATTTTATTTAGTTAAAGTCCTAGTTTTTAATCACCTATTCAAATCAAAATATTTTTCTTCACCAAAGTGTTTTTAAAATTGCATTCATTGACATTTACTTGTCACTTTATTACTTGTTGCGATTGTGTACACTTGCAGATTTTTGTCGTTCCAGAAGCTAGTGAAATTATATATGTTAGAGATTGTGAAATTACACGGAGTTCGGCATCTATTATTTCTGATCGTGATCCACAATTTACATCGAGATTTTGGAGTAAACTTCATAAGACTTTGGGCACTAAACTCAATTTCAGTACAGTGTTTCATCCTTAGACGGACGGGCAATCAAAACGAGTAATTCAGATTTTGGAAGACATGCTACGATGTTGTACTCTTGAGTTCGAGGGTAGCTGGGAAAAATACCTACTGTTAGCTGAATTCGCTTATAATAACTGTTATTAATCCAATATTAAAATGGCACCATTTGAAGCTTTATACGGAAGAAAATGTAAAACACCATTGTATTGGTCTGAGCTAAATGAATCCAAAATGATAGTGATTGATTTGATTCGAGAAATTGAAGACAAAGTTTGAGTTATCCAAGATTGTTTGAAAGTTGCATATGATCATCTGAAGTCTTATGCAGATTCGAAAAGAAAAGATATAGAATTTGTTATTGGCGATTGGGTATTTTTAAGAGTTTCTCCATAGAAGAAGGTGTTGCGATTCGGCAAGAAATGAAAGTTAAGTCCATGATTTATCGAGCTATAAGAGATTATTGAAAGAATTGGTCATGTAGCTTACAGATTAGCTTTACCTCCTGAGCTCGAGAAAATTCATAACATGTTCCACGTTTCTATGCTAAGGCAGTACAAATATGATCCATCACACGTGATTCCTCATATTGAAATTGAATTACATCCAAGGTTTGATGTATTCTGAAGAACTAGACACGACCTTATTTTACATGGGAAATGATGATAGATTTTTTTCTTTATTTTATTATTACTAGTCAATTAAGTCACCAAATACTCACCTACCCTTTGAAAATTTCATTTCTTTGTCCCTATGGTCAGCCATCACCCTAAATAAGGCCTATTTTCACATTAAGGACCTCTAATTTAAGGTTCTCTAGCTATATGACACTTCAAATTAGTAGAATACAAAATTTGTCTTTTATGCGATTTAGTCATTTTTCGAAATTAAGCAAGTAATCCCTACAATTAATTCACCAGAATTTTCATGCACTCATATAATCATGATATAACACAAAAAATAATATTAAAAATAATTTCTCCTGCCTCGAATTAGTGGTTCTAAAACCACTGTTCTGACTAGCCCCAAAATTGGGCTGTTACAAATAGCCCTTGAAGACTCCTTAAATTTGCATTCAAACCCTTCTACTATTCATGCCTTTCTAGATTTGCCCCTACCTTAAAATAGCAAGTTTGAAACCTTCAAACTTATCACATGTGTGGACGTCCATGGGCGAATTCTATGGCTGCTGACATTTTCTTTTTTTAGTAGCCAACTCAACTTATAAAAACCTCCATTGGTAGCTCATTTGAAGCACATCTCCAACCTATTCATTTCTTCACTTCTCTCTCACTTTTCTCTCTTCATTCCCTTCCATTGTTGATCATTTTCTTTCCCTATTCCTTTTTCAATTTCACTTCTTGAAAAAGATTCATTCAACCACTATTTGGAGCAGTATTCAAGTATTTGTGGAAGCCTCGGTTCAACAAGAACAAGCAGAGAAGGAGGAGCAGAGCAAACTATTCAAGCCTCGGAGAAACACTGGATTTGTTTCTTGTTCCCTATCCTTTTAATTTTTTTTGTTGTTCTGATGAACATGCCTATGAATATTTGTGATGTTTATATGTTTAATTTAATTAATATGGCTTAAATTTAATTCGTGTTAGGTTGATTGCATTTCGTCTACTTGAGTTATTAAAATTGTGTTCATGTTGTTATAGGCCTCTGTAAGATGTTTGATTAAGTAAAAGCATGACTAAGTTATTCTTGCATTACAATTGTAAGGTAACTAATGAATTAATTATTTAAATGGATTGAAATTGTAATTAATTGACACGATACTTAATTGGTGCATGTTTAATCATCTAAGGTAGCTGAGGGTTAAATTAGCAGCAGTATCTAACAATACATTGGCCTTGCATAACTTGCAAGATTATTGTGATTAAACTGTTTCAAGGTAGAAATACATTGTTACCTCATGTAATCTTTTAAGTGCTTAAGAAAATTGAATTAATTGTTTTAATTAGCATAGAGATATGTACAAGAGATTATTTTGATTTCGTAACTATGTATGTGCATTAACACATTTGCTTATTAAAATTTGTTTAATCGGTTGGATTGACATAGAGATATAGTTAAGAGATAAATAGATTGACTTGAGGAACCAAGTTAGAGACACCGGCGCGTAGGTTTCACACGGCGCCCGTGTGACCAATTCAGAGCATTCTATTTCTCAATTATTATAATGTAGGGGACAGACAGCCAAACAACACACCCATGTGTATACCAGTGTGTCACACTTGTTACACTTTTTACTAATAGGGGCGAAGATCTCAGAGTAGAGCATTGAATACTTCGATCCTTACCAGAATACCCCGTAGATGTGACAGAACAATCATGATATTTCTTTGATTTCTTTGAGGTTGATGATTGTGACTTGCCCATAACTCTTTTACTTGAAGTTTAGGCTTCCATCTTTGCCTGCTTCTTTTCTTTATTTAGTTCTTTAGCTTTATGTGATCGGTCGGCCAATACAACAAACTCTTTTAATTCCAAAATCCCAACTAACAACTTAATGTCTTCATTTAATCCCTCTTCAAACTGTTTACACAAGGCAACTTCAGTCGAGATACACTCTCTAGCATATTTACTTAACTGAACAAATTCTCCTTCATATTCAGATACTGTCATATTCCCCTTTTGAGCTCTAAAAATTCCTTCTTTTTCTGGTCAAGGAATCTCTAGCTAATGTACTTCTTTTTGAATTTTGTTTGGAAAAATTACCGTGTAACATTTTTCCTTGGTACAACAGAAATTATGGTATTCCACCACTTGTAGGCTGAGTCTTTTAGCAAAGATACAACACATTTCAAACATTCTTCAAGTGTGCAAGACAATTCACCCAAAACCCTGATTGTATTTTCTAGCCAAAATTTAGCCTTTTCTGGATCATCATCGGCAGTATCCCTGAATTCTTCTGCCCCATATTTCTGAATTTTGTCTACCGGAGGCTTACCAAATCTAACAAGTTTAGTACCTTGTGATATATCAGGAACTAGTTGAGGAGTAGGATGGGGAGGTTGTTGTACAACAAGATTTATTCTCAAATATTCAGTAAACCATTCATTCATCATTTGAAAGAAGGCTTCTTTTGCCTCTTCAACTCGGCCTTCAGATTTGGACCTTCTACTACTACTAGATGCAACTCTTTGAACTGAAGCTGGAGCGTTGCTCTCAGCTTCCTCAGATTTAGCTCTAGCTCAGTTGGACGACATTATTATATGAAAAAATGTTTAAAATGGTTAGGAGATATCACACTATCACAAACTATATAATGGCATGTATAGCTAAACTCGTACTTGCTACATTAGCCCGAGAATTGGCTAAACCGTAGCTTAAATACCAATAAATGTAACATCTCTAACCCATATCCATCATCAGAATAGGGTTAAAGAGTATTACCGGAGTTTACAGAACAAAGATAATTACTTCAAGTCATTTACTACTCATATTAGAAACCAATCATATTTAAAAATATTGTCCCTGAAATGGATCCTCGAGGCCCAATTTATGTATTATAAACAAATTAGGACTATATCAGAAACTTAGAAAAATTTTGTAAAATTTCAAAATTTTCTTCAATATAGGAGTCACACGCCAGTATGGGTAGGCCGTGTGGCTCACACGGCCAAATGACACACTTGTGTCCTAGGACGTGCGGGCATTCGATGTAAGGCATATAGACATGTCCCAGCCCATGTTCATACCTATGAAACTCTCTGACTTGGGACACACGGCCAGCCATACGCTAGTGTGCTAGGCCGTGTGATCAATTTAATTTTGAAAAATCAAGTGCAGGTTTTATATGGCCAAGACACACGCTCGCGTCTTGGGCTATCTGTTTCACATGGTTGAGACACATGCCCATGTCTCTGCCCGTGCGACCAATTCTAAGGATTTTGTTTCTCAATTATTATGATGCAGGGACACACGACCAAACAACACGCCCATGCGCATGGTCATGTGTCACACACGGTTGAGACACACCCCCGTGTCTCTGTTCGTGTGGACAAAATAAGGCCTTTTCCAAGCTTTATTTCTCACACAACCTAAAGTCAACATGCCCAACAAATTTTTGTACCTTTACAATTTACAATATAACATTCAATTCAAGTCAATTTCAAGTTCAATTAATGTTATAACATTCCATTTAACCAAATATTTGATCTTACCTAGTTGACCACATAAATATATGAGTATGTTTTACCCATTCATACAACCAATAATATATTTATGTATCTTCCATCATTCAATCATTTCAATACACATATCAAGTGTAACAACCAAAATTGGGGGTTCCACATTTTGTATTATTTTATGTGTTTGGCTAGCTAAGCTTGTTATTTGGGGGTGTTCGGGGGTCCTGGGAAGGCTTGGGGTTGAGCCTAGGCCTTGGTAAAATTTTTTATTTTTGGGTATAAGGGGAGAGAGCGAGTGGAAGCAAGCCTTAAGTATAATTATTTGTGTTTGCTAGCACAAGTAAGCACAAGGTGGAGTGGATGTGGCGTCTCTAGTAGAGAAAAGGGGGAAGGAGTTTGAATCCCATCTGCTACAATAAGGGCTTTATTTTTGTGCTCAAGGTGGAGAAGAGGTGGCATTCCGCTGAGACTCTACCAAGGAGGGGTTGAATGGGTCAAACAGGTTTGAATGGTTGGTGTAGAGGAGTTTGTGGAGGGAGACTTGGTCAACCATTTCAAATGGTGGATGGAGAGTGAGTGCGGAAGGAAGTTAAGGAGAAAATCGTGGGATTTGGGTGTAACATCCTTAACTCAAGGCCTTTTTTTTTAATTGTTTGCATGTGAATGGTATGAATGTAATACTAGTTTAGGGTGTTTTGGGGGTCTAGGCTTAGGCCCGGGATAGGCTAGAGCTTTGGCAAAAATTTATTTTTGGGCTTCTGGAAGGGGGAGCTGAAGGAGTTAGGTGTTAAGGGTAATTGGTAGCTAGATGTGGCACAAGAAATGCCTTAGTAAAGTGGTAAGAAGGTGCCACTTAAGGCACAAGGGAGTGACGCCACAGGGAGCAGAAGGAGCCTTGGTTCGAGCTGCGAAGATCCCTTTCTGCTTGTTCTTTTTGACGACAAGACCAAGGGGGAGTTGTGCTCAGGATGGACTTTAGTGGATATGTGTTGAAGGAGTCAACACATTTGAATATTAGAGAAGAGAAAATGTAGGGATTTGAATCATTCAAACAGATTTGAATGAGTGGTCAGGAGGAATTTGTGGAGATGGACATGGGGAGCTTAGAGTTGGCAGAAACATAAACTCTGGTTGGGATAGGAGCAATCGATTGGGTGCTTTGGCGGGGTGGTCGAATGTGCTTTAGGGAGTGTGTATATTTGGTTAGTTAGGGCAGGCGTTCAGAACTCTTTTCTCCCATATTCTTTTGAGTGATTTCTCATTTTCTTTCCCCTCAAAGAGCCATAGCCGAATCATTTTACTCTTCCTCTCAGTTTGTGTCAAAACCGAAACCATTACCCCTCCCTCTCTATTGACTTCTTTCTCTCTCTTCTTTTGAATCCATAACCAAAATCTAGGGGACCATTAGGGTCACTTTTGTTCATCTTTTCTTCTCCCTTTCAAAAGCCGAATCACCAAATCCCTTTTGAGACACTTTGGTAGCCGAAAACTCTCTGTACCTGAATCTTCCCAAAACCATATCATTCTTCTTCTTTTCTTCCATTCGTGTTAGTGAGAACCGAAACCACCACTCCTCCTATTATTTATGCTTCTTTTCTTTCTTATCTTTTGACCATAGCTGAACCATACTCTCATCCCCTAATACAGTCAAAGTCTCCAAAGATCAACCTCTTTTCTCAAAGTTTCTCCATAGCCGAATCATTTTATTGGTAAGATCCCTATTGTTTCTTTGTGACATCTCTATTACTTTCTCTATTCCCTTCTCTATTCCGATTGCTATGGTAAGAAAAGCTAAAATCTCTAGCACTCAAGTCTTTCTTATTTGACTCTTGTTGCAGTGGATCATTAACGTTGGGTTGCCATTATTTTCAATCGATTCTGCTAGTGTGTGGCAAGTGTTCTCTGTCGTTTGACATCTTTTATTGCGTTAAATGCCGAAGGCAGAGATCAAGAGTTATTTAATGCCTGGTCGAATGCAGGGGGTGTGGTGACGCCATCTTGTGGAGACTTTCAGGATTCGTTGGGTGGTGAGTCACATTTTAAGTCTCGGGTTTTTGTCGATCAAGTTAAGGGATCTAACTTTGGGTCCTAGTTCTTTACGATTTATTTCTCTGCTTTAACTTGAGTTAGTAACTAAGGTGTGTTCATGGACTCGATGGCTAGTCAAGTAGTAGGAGGGGTTGGATCGAAGAACCCAGCCCCTAAATTCAAGAAAAGGGTTGTATCTGCGGTTCGTGATTGGCCACGGGTGTGGACCAGCGTCGAAATAGGAGAGTAGACAGATAGTGGTAGTGTCGATTAACGACAGTGTCGACGTAGAAAGCGTAGTCTTGTGAGTAATCAGGTGTGTAACTCCCACACACTTCATAAGTTAATTTGGTATTATTTTATGATTTAACAAAAGCCAAAATAACTGTGAAAATCGATGTGTTACCCTTGTGGGTATAAGCCAGGACTCCGGGTAAGTCCATTCTGATTTGGTTAACGTTAAATGCCTCGGTTAATGTTGCATATGCCAGGTTATGTTATTTCTAAATATTAAGCATGATTATTTTGCCATGAAAAGCATGTCCATAAAAATGGGTGATGAAAGGAGGGGAAAAGTATGATTTCAGACTGTCACCAGTGGTTTTGACCACACAGTGGGTTGGCCCCACTTATTATGATATTGTGACGAAGTCTTAGTGGTTTTGACCACCAGTGGTTTTGACCACACATACATTATTTGTGACCTCGGGCACCATTGGTTTTTACCACCATATATTGATTGTGGCTTCGGTCACCAGTGGTTTTGACCACATGGGGTAGACCAGAGTTTGGATGGTTAGGTTTGGGTTGCATAGCATACTTACTTACTTATGAAACTGTGTAAGGGCTTATATCTGTGGGATGGGGATTTATACACTGAGTCTCGATGACTCACCTCTCCCTTTTGCATTTTGTAGATGATTCTTAGATCGCGAATGTGGAGCCGGGACGGACTCGAGGTGGCCATGAACGATATTTCGGGTTCTATTTTAAATTATTAATTGGACTTAATTTTCATTAAATTTGCTTTTTGGTTGTAATAAGGCCATTTAAATTGTTATTTTGGGATTATTTACTTCATTGAATATCTTTGCATTTGGGTTAACCACTAAAGCACGTTTAAAATGGGAAAGAATCAATAAAATGAATGTTTTCACAAACCTTTATGAATTTTTGGGATTTTCCAAAATCTACCATCGGGTAAAAAGTGAGTAACATCAACAAGTTAACTCGATTTTCTTTTGAGCAAATCTCGAAACGATTTAAGCAACTGATTCAAACTAAATTTGGTTTTCATCAAACAAAACGTGTTCTTTTCAACTTAAGTCAACAACTGGTTATATCAAAACGATCTTTCTCTGTGACATACCAAATTCAGTCGTAGTGTTTTGACTGGGTTTGGGGTGTTACAATTTTGGTATCAGAGCCAGGTTCAAAAGCTCGGCTGTGGGCCCGAGGCCTAAAACGTTTTCAATAAAGGGTTTGCGAAATAACTTTAAAGGAAAATGCATATTTTGGGAAGCATGGCACCTAAGTCTCCGGCACTAATCTGCAACAGTAAGTCCCCTAACAGTTGATTGCATGGTTTAAATAGTTGTGTTATGGATGCTAGTAATAGGAATCCACTTTAGAGACTGAAGCCCATAGGATTGTATGAACTTACGAGAATAACTCTAAGTTATTCATAAAATTGTGCTGTAATAACAGTGGAAGAAAGCTAATGCATAAAATTCTTAAATTAGATTAATTCAGGAACGATAGAAATGAGCACTCAAGGATGGGGGCATAATACACGCAGGCATTGTAGAGGTAGGATGACTGTATCGGAATCGGCAGGGTCTGGCCATAGGTGAGAGAATGAGGTACCGCCACCACCAGCTGTGGGCGCTGAGTTTTAGGATCAGACGGGTGGTGACGACGCGATGTCACAGGCAATGCTGTGGGTTCTAGAGAAGTAGTTGGAGCAGGTGGAGGTACGGGGGCTCAGAAATCTGTGTCTGAATGACTCCGAGCCAATGGGGCAGAAGTATTCTAGGGTGTTTTGGTGTGGCTCCCAATACAGTGGAATATTGGCTAGAGATGACTGAACGTATAATGGATGACTTGGACCTTACGATTGAGGAGAAGTGGAAGGGGTAGTGTCTCTTCTCCGGATGAATCTTATCAGTGGTGGCTCACGGTCCGAGATGGTGCGATAGTTGATGACATCACTTGGGATTTCTTTAAGGTAGCTTATCAGAGGAAATATGTCGGGTCCAATTATTTAGATGCGCAGCGGAAGGCGTTCTTGAATCTGGTTCAGGGGAATAAGTCAGTATCGAATATGAGGTGGAGTTCCTTCGGCTGAGTCGTTATGCTAGGGGTATCGTGGCTATGGAACACGAGCACTGTGTCAGGTTTGAGGATGGTCTAAGAGATGAGCTACGGATGTTGATTGCCTCGCAGAGGGAAAGAGAATTTGCTGCCTTAGTGGAGAAGGCCAAGATAGCTGAAGGGGTGAATCAGTTGGTGAGATAGAATCAGGATAGATGTTGTAGTAAGAGGAGTTCTGGGTCGTCAGGGTATGCCGGGAATTCGTAAAAAAAAGGGCTAGATTTGGCGGGCCGAACCAAGCTGCAAAGCCTGTTGCTACCACTCAGTGGCCGCCACAGTGTGTTCAATATGGGAAGTCTCATTCGGGAGAGTGTTATACAGGAAACAGAGGGTGCTTTGAGTGTGGGTCAATGGGGCACCAGGTAAGGGATTGTCCACGAAGATCAGCTAGAATCCAGTCCGAGGGTCAAGGGCATACACAATTCAGGAGGGATGACCAGCAACCACAGAGGGGTCGCGGTCCAGCCAGGGGAGGTAATGGTTCTGGTTAAGGACGTGGAACACCGAGCAGGGGTGTCAAGAATACTGATGCAAGATAGCCTGGGTTGGTGTATGTAGTGAGGCGTCGAGAGGAAGGTGACGCACCGACGTCACAATCGGTACGTTTTTAATTTTTGGATGCCTTATACTGCTTTGATAGATGTTAGATCGACGCACTCCTATGTTGCTAGTAGTATAGTGGGAACTATGGATTTAGCCTATGAGATTTCTTCTAGGGAGATGACTGTAATTAGTCCTCTAGGTCACTCTGTAGAAGTAAACAAATTGTATAGGGATGTACCCCTAGAACTTAAAGGGGTAGTGTTTCTGGCTGATTTGATGGAACTGGCATTCGGGGAGTTCGATTTGATCATAGGGATGGACTGGCTAGTGGAGTATCGGGCAAGTTTGGACTGAGCAGCTAAGCGCATGGTATTGAGAACTATTGAGGGTGAGGAGGTAGTGATGATAGGTAATAGAAGGAATTTTCTATCCAATGTGGTATCCGCGTTGAAGGCCAAGAAGATGGTGAGAAAGGGATGTGAGGCATTTATGGTTCATGTTTGTGCATTGGAGGCTAAGGAAATAGCTGCAGGAAACATCCGAATGGTGAAAGAATTTACGGATGTATTTTCGGAAGAGTTTCCAGGTTTGCCTCTCGATCGCGAAGTTGAGTTTGGGATAGATCTACTACCAAGAACTGCACCAATGTCTATTGCCCCATATAGGATGGCGCCAAAGGAGTTGGTGGAGCTGAAAGTGTAGATTTAGGAGTTGTTGGATCGAGGTTTTATCCAGTCGAGCGTATCGCCTTGGGGAGCGCCCGTGCCTTTTGTTAAGAAGGATGGAACAATGCGGATGTGCATAGATTACCGTCAGCTGAATAAGTTGACGATTAAGAATAAGTATTCATTGTCGAGGATTGATGACTTGTTTGATCAGCTAAAAGGAGCGTCAGTTTTCTCTAAGATTGATTTGAGGTCGGGGTATCACCAGCTTAAAGTAAAGGAGGCTGATATCCATAAAACAATGTTTCGCACGCATTATGGGCACTACGAGTTCTTGGTAATGCCGTTTGGGTTGACTAACGTGCCAGCAGCATTCATGGACATGATGAATCGGGTTTTTCAGTCGTATTTGGATCGATTCTCATGGTATTTATAGATGATATTCTAGTGTACTCGAAGCCTGAGGAAGAGCATGATGGGCATCTTCGTGTGGTTCTGCAGATTCTGAGAGAAAAGTAACTGTTCACGAAGTTTAGTAAATGCGAGTTCTGGTTGACGGAGGTAATTTTCTTGGGTCATGTGGTGTCAGCTGAGGGGATTAGGGTGGACCCTTGGAAGATTGAAGCGGTATTGGATTGGAAACCACCTAAGTCTGTGGCAAAGATTCATAGTTTTCTGGGTTTGGCAGGATATTATAGAAGGTTCGTGGAAGGTTTTTCTTTGATTGCAGCACCGTTAACCAAGTTGCTAAGGAAAGGGGTTCCGTTTGTGTGGTCAAACAAGCAGCAAGAGAGTTTCGAGAAGTTAAAGAAGATTTTGACAGAAGCTCCGGTTTTGATTCAGCCTGAAGCAGGAAAAGAGTTTACAGTTTACTGTGATGCGTCGCATACTGGGTTAGGATGTGTGCTGATGCAAGAAGGGAAAGTGGTGGCGTATGCTTCTCGTCAGCTGAGACCTCACGAAGTGAATTATCCGACGCATGACTTGGAGTTAGCTGCAGTAGTTTTCGCCTTGAATATTTGGAGGCATTACTTGTATGGGGAGAAGTCTATCGTCTACACGGACCACAAGAGTTTGAAGTACCTCTTGACTTAGAAGGAACTGAATTTGAGACAGCGTAGGTGGGTTGAGTTGTTGAAAGACTACGACCGCTCGATTGAATACCATCCGAGTAGGGCTAACGTGGTGGCTGATGCATTGAGCCACAAGGTGGTAGCAGACTTGAGAGAAATGTTCACTCATCTTAGTCTGTATGATGACAGAAGTCTGTTAGCAAAATTGCAAGTGAAGCCAATGTGGGTAAATTAGGTTAAGGAGAAACAGCTAGTGGATGAGGACTTATGTACTCGATATTTGCAAGTGTTGAATGGTGGATTAGAGGGGTATAGTTTAAGCGATGAGGGTGTGTTGTGTTTTCAAGGTAAGGTCTGCATGCCGAAGGATGTGGAGTTGAGGCAAAAGATTCTCCAGGAGGCACATAGCAGTCCATACGCTATGCATCCTGGAGGTAGTAAGATGTACCGAGATTTGCGGGAGCAGTTTTGGTGGCCGGGTCTGAAGCAAGAAGTAACAGAATTTATGGGTAAGTATTTAACGTGTCAGTAGGTCAAAGCTGAACATCAGGTACCTTAGGGTCTGTTGTAACCAATAAAGATTTTGTAGTGGAAATGGGAAAGGATTACGATGGATTTCTTCAGTGGGCTACCCCTCATGCCTAGAAAGAAGGATTAGATCTGGGTGATTGTTGATCGTCTGACAAAGTCGGCTCATTTTATTTCGATTCGAGTTGACTACTCACTTCAAAGGTTGCCTAAGTTGTATGTGGCGAAAATCGTGTGACTACATGGAGTGCCAGTGTCGATTATTTCATATAGAGACCCTAGATTCACATTAAGATTCTGGAAAGCATTGCATCATGCATTAGGTACTAGGCTGGATTTTAGCACGGCGTTTCATCCACAGTCAGATGGGCAATCCGAGAGGGTAATTCAAATTTTAGAGGATATGTTGATGGGTTGTGTCTTAGATTTTAGGGGTAGTTGGGAAGAATTTCTACCGTTGGTCGAGTTCACGTATAACAACAATTACTAGGAAAGTATTAAGATGGCACCGTATGAAGCGCTTTATGGGCAGAAGTGTTGAACCCCTACGTGTTGGATAGAGTTGGGAGAGCGTCAGCTATTGGATCCTGAGTTGGTT
Source organism: Gossypium rotundifolium (assembly GCA_025506655.1). Lineage (NCBI taxonomy): Eukaryota > Viridiplantae > Streptophyta > Magnoliopsida > Malvales > Malvaceae > Gossypium > Gossypium rotundifolium. The sequence goes on from CP106724.1 coordinate 152,907,746, forward strand.
GCTGTGAGACAGAGAATAAGGTTAAGCTGATTCGAGCTCGTCTAAAAGAAACTTCAGATAGGCAGAAGTCTTATGCTGATCTTAAGCGGAGGGATATAGAGTTTGCAGTGGGTGACAAAGTTTTCTTGAAAGTGTCGCCATGGAAGAAGGTGCTGAGATTTGGTCGGAAGGGCAAGCTGAGCCCTAGGTTCATCGGGCCTTATAAGGTGTTGAAGCGTGTGGGACCAGTAGTGTATCAGCTCGAGTTGCCAATAGAATTGAGTCAAATCCATAACGTGTTTCATGCTTCCATGCTGAGATGCTATCGTTCAGACCTGTCGCATGTTGTACCAATGGAAGAGATTGAGGTGAGTCCGGATTTGTCTTTTAAAGAGGAACCAGTGTAGATTCTGGATCGGGATATGAAGGTTCTGCGTAGAAAGTCATTTCCTTTGGTGAAGGTTCTATGGCAGAATCACGGAACTGAAGAGGCCACGTGGGAGCCAGAGAATGTGATGCGGCAGCAATACCCCCAACTCTTTTGACTAGGTAATTTCGAGGCCGAAATTATTTTTAACGGGGGTAGAACTATAACATCCTTAAATCAAGACTTTTGCTTTTTAATTGTTTGCATGCGAATGGTATGAATGTGATGCTAGTTTAGGGTGTTTTGGGGGTCTAGGCTTAGGCAGGGGATAGGCTAGAGCCCTGGCAAAAATTTTATTTTTAGGCTTCTGGAAGGGGGAGCTGAAGGAGTTAGGTGTTAAGGGTAATTGGTAGCTAGATGTGGCGCAAGAAATGCCTCAGTAAAGTGGCAAGAAGGTGCCACTTAAAGCACAAGGGAGTGACGCCACAGAGAGCAGAAGGAGCCTTGGTTCGAGCTGCGAAGATCCCTTTCTGCTTGTTCTTTTTGACGCCAAGACCAATGAGGAGTTGTGCTCAGGATGGACTCTGGTGGATATGTGTTGAAGGAGGATCCAAGTTAGAGACACGGGCGTGTAGGTTTCACACGGCTAAGACACACGCCCATGTGACCAATTCAGAGCATTCTATTTCTCAATTATTATAATGTAGGGGACAGACAGCCAAACAACACACCCATGCGTATACCCGTGTGTCACACTTGTTACACTTTTTACAGATGGGGGCGAAGATCTCAGATTAGAGCATTGAATACGTCGTTCCTTACCAGAATACCCCGTAGATGTGACAGAACAATCATGATATTTCTTTGATTTCTTTGAGGTTGATGATTGTGACTTGCCCATAATTCTTTTACTTGAAGTTTGGGCTTCCATCTTTGCCTGCTTCTTTTCTTTATTTAGTTCTTTAGCTTTATGTGCTCGGTCGGCCAATACAACGAACTCTTTTAATTCCAAAATCCCAACTAACAACTTAATGTCTTCATTTAATCCTCTTCAAACCGTTTACACATGGCAACTTTAGTTGAGATACACTCTCTAGCATATTTACTTAACCGAACAAATTACCGTTCACACTTAAATACTATCATATTCCCCTGTTTGAGCTCTAAAAATTATTTCTTTTCCTAGTCAAGGAATCTCTGGCTAATGTACTTCTTTTTGAATTCGGTTTGGAAAAATTCCCATGTAACATTTTTCCACTGTATAACAGAAATTATGATATTCCACCACTGGTAGGCTGAGTCTTTTAGCGGAGATACAGCACATTTCAAACATTTTTCATGTGTGCAAGAAATTCATACAAAACCCTGATTGTATTTTCTAGCCAAAATTCAGCCATTTTTAGATCATCATTGGCAGTAGCCCAATTCTTCTACCCTATATTTTGAAATTTTATCTATCGGAGGCTTACCAAATGTAATAAGTTCAATTCCTTGTGGTATATCAGGAACTGGTTGAGGAGCAGGAGGGGGAGGTTGTTGTACATTAGGATTTGTTCTCAGATATTCAGTAAACTATTCATTCATCATTTAAAAGAAGGCTTATTTTGCCTCTTCACCTCAGCGCTCAAATTCGGGCCTTTTACTACTACTAGATGCAGCTCTTTAAACTGAAGCTGGAGCATTGCTTTCAGATTCCTCAGATTCATTTCTATCTCGGTTGGATGACATTACTATATGAAAAAAATGTTTAAAATGGTCAGGAGATATCACACTATCAAAAACTATATAATGGCATGTATAGCTAAACTTGTACTTGCTACGTTAGTCCGAGAACCGGCTAAACTGTAGCTCTGATACAAATAAATGTAACACCCCTAACCCATATGCATCATCGAAACAAGGTTAAAGAGCATTACCGAAGTTTACAGAACAAAGAAAATTACTTCAAGTCATTTACTACTCATATCAGAAACCAATAATATTTAAACATATTGTCCCTGAAATGGACCCTCGAGGCCCAATTTATGCATTATAAACAAATTGGGACTATATAAGAAACTTAGAAAATTTTCGTGAAATTTCAAAATTTTCTTAAATTCAAGAGTTACATGCCGGTGTGGGTAGGCCGTGTGGCTCACAGAGCCAAATGACACACCCGTGCCTTAGGTCGTGTGGGCATTCAATGTAAGGCACACGCCATGTCCTAGCCCATGTTCATACCTGTGTAACTCTCTGAATTGGGTCACACGGCCAGCCACATGCCTGTGTGCTAGGCCGTGTGATCAATTTAATTTTCAAAAATCAAGTGCAGGTTTTACACAGCCAAGACACACGCCTTGTGTTGGGCTGTGTGTTTACACGGCTGAGACACATGCCCTTGTCTTTGCCCGTGTGACCAATTCTGAACATTCTGTTTCTCAATTATTATGATGCAGGGGACACACGACCAAACAACACGCCCATGCGCATGGCCGTGTGTCATACACGCCCGTGTATCTGCTCTTGTGGACAAAATTTCCAAGCCTTATTTCTTACCCAACCTGAAATCAACTTACCTAACAAATATTTGTACTATTACAAATTACAATATAACATTCAATTCAAGTCAATTTCAAGTTCAATTCATGTCATAACATTCCATTTAACTAAATATTTGATCTTACCTAATTGACCACATAAATATATGAGTATATTTTACCTATTCATACAGCCAATAATATATTTATGTATCTTCCATCATTCAATCATTTCAATACACACATCAAGCATGATAAGGCCTTATATAACTACATCAAACTATGATTAACACTAGCCATCCCAATGGCTAGTTACAACTAAAACATTTTATCATTATGCCTACTTAATTTATACATGACATTATACCAATACAAAAACTTTTCTTATTTTATATACCAAGAAGTCCAAGAGATAGTGTTATGTGTCTCCGACCAAGTTCCAATTTCACGAGCTTCCAAGCACTATAAAACAGAGGAAGTAAAACAGAGTAACCATATTATGCTTAGTAAGTTCGTATAACAAGAATTTAACTTACCAATTATAATTATTTAAAGTAAGCTTACAAATATGCATCCATAACATTGTGACCAATTGCCTAGACACATGCTCTCATCAAATAAGTTAGTCATGAAATTTTACATGAATATCAAGAAAACAAAGATGAGCTCATCATGCAACCATTTCCAAGTATTTCAGGGATGTTCAAGATATAACTCATTTAATTCTCATATTTTCTTACATCAGGATTTTTTTTTCCGTTGAATCTTTGAAATATCGATGGATACTAAAGTAGTACACACAAGGTGCACTTATTAATAATTCATCAATTCATATACAGGGGTGCTCATTAGAGCACATAATCAGGAAGCACACTCTCGAGCCTTATCACGGAAATCTCATAAGAGCGACAATTAGGAAGTTCACAGAGAACCATATTGGAAAGCTCACCAAGAGCCTATTGGGAGGCTCACAAAAAGCTATGTAACTGGAAGCTCCAGATAGCCATATATCGAGAAGTTCAAGTGAGCACTATCGAGAAGCTCATAGAGAGCCAATATAACAGGAAGCTCACGAAGAGCTTATAATTGGGATGCTCATAAGAGCTAAGGTGTTGCCACAATAAATATATCATCACAAACTATCGGGATGCTCTGAAGAGTTATAACGGGAAGCTAGCAAGAACCATTTAACGGGATGCTTGAGAGGGCTAATAACAAGACGCTCTTTTGAGCAGTGGTGTGTCCGCAACATATGCAAGACTACAACCAATACGAAAACTCATATCCATCGATTTTCATTTGACTAAACGGGACTTAACATTTGCTAGGCATTAGCGGATATTAAATCAAATTCATATACATAGAAGTATTATAATTCACATATGCAACATTTAATTTAAACATATAACTGTACATAATTTAGTTACACGAACTTACCTCGATACTTGTTCTTATATGATAATCTACTAATCCGAAACTTTTTCTTTTCCTTGATCTAACTCCTTACTTGGTATATTCGGATCTATATAAATGAATTTAATCATCAATTTATTACATTTCACATTCAATTCAACCCATTTCATATCTTAGGCAAAAGTACCATTTTGCCCCTATATTGTCATTAATTCCAATTTCGTCCATAGGCTTAGAAAATGAATTTCATGCAAGTTAATCCTTAATCCAAGCCTAGCTAAAATTTTCATATAACATTTACAGCTCATGTATTTCACAAAAATCAGAAAATTTCCATGAATTTTACATCTTTACAATTTAGTCCTTATATCACAATTTCATAAAAAATTTACTTTACAAAAGTTGTTTATCTATAACAACCTTTCAATTTCTACCATAAATATCAAAATTTTAGCATATTCATCCATGGAAAAATTTTAATACTTTGATAACTTTACAAATTGATCCCCAAAATATCTAGATTAGGCTATTCTGATCTAAAAAAATATAAAAATTACTAAAAACGAGACAAGATTACTTACCCAATTAGGCTTGTTTAATTTTCTCTCTCTTTCTTAGGGTTTTCATAGAATTTCAGGAAGAAGATGATAATAATAATATGATGTTAAGGTATTATCATATTTATTTATTTCTATTTCTAATTTAGTCCTTTTTTTTTCTAAATTTCCATGGATGAATCATCAAAGATATCTACTAACTTCTTAATGGTCTAATTACCATATGAGGATATCAAATTTTGAATTCCATAGCTATTTGATACTTATAGCTTCTAGAACTCAACTTTTGCATTTTATGCAATTTGATCCTTTCCATAATTAAACATCTAATCGGTAAAATTTTCTTCTCAAAATTTTCATACGTCTTTCCTATCATAATGTAGATCATGCAATATTATTAAAATAAATTTTCTTTCTGACTCGAATTTGTGGTCCCGAAACTACTATTTCGATTTCACTGAAAATGGATTATTACACAAATGGCTTTAGAAATGAAAGTTAATGGATTTGAATGGTAAGTATACCATATATGATGATAGTGGATGTACATGGATTGTAACACCCCTAACCCGTATCCGTCGTCGAAATAGGGTTATGAAGCATTACCAAAATATACAAATCAAGTAAATAGATATTTCATTTTATACAGTATTCATGTCAGAAATCCAAAATATAGTCCCTTATATGAACCCTCAAGATCCAAAACATGCATTAGAAATAAGTCGAGACTAAATCGGGTACTCAGAGAATTTTTCGCAAAATCTCAAAATTTTTCTAAGGTGCAAGGGACATACACCCGTGCGGTCAGGTTGAGTGGTTCACATGGCCAAGGGGCACGCCCGTGTATCAAGCCATGTAACTATCTGATTTGAGTCACACGGTCAAGTCACAGCCTGTGTGCTAGATCGTGTGTAGGTACAGGGGTCACACGGCCAAGCCACACGCCCTTGTGCCAGGCTGTGTGATCAATTCTGAGCATTTTGTTTTGACATTTTGAAGATGCAGGGGACACATGGCCAGATCACACGCCTATGGGCTAGACCGTGTGTCACACATGGCTAAGACACATGCTCGTGTCTATGCCCGTGTGGACAAAAATAGGCTATCTTCCAAGCCACATTTATCGCCCTTCTTGTCTTTCACCTACGCCAATACTTGACCACATTCACAAACCATATCAAAGCATTCAAAACAAGTCCAAATTATGTCTTGAACATGACATAATATAACATACAACCAATGTACCCTTAGGTACCTTAGATTACAATTGATTTCCATGTTAGTCTATTATTCATACTCGTCTAGTTACCAAATGCATATATGATAATTCTTCAAACATGATAGAACCACTTATAAATATATCAAAATATGTCAAACACAAGCCATCCCAGTGGCTAGTTTCATTCAAAACATTTATATGCCATCATCAGCTAAATAACCTATACATGGTATTATAAACATAATTAATTTACCATATATACCAAAATGGATAGTGTGAGTGATCTCTGCCAATGCTTCTAATTCAACGAGCTTTTGAATTATTTTAAGACACGGGAAAATAAAACAGAGTAAGCATGAAATGCTTAGTAAGTTTGTATAAAATGGTAAATAACTTACCATATATTTATATTCAAAATAAACATGCAAGGTACTATCAACTAATTTGGTCACAAGCCCTAAACACATATCATCATGTTAGCCAAGTAATCACATATAGTAGTCCTTAATCATGGATGAACAAAGTCATCAAGCATGATTCACATTCATGTAACAACCAATTCATGTATCATTATATCAGGTAATGTCATTTCTATGTACATCATGTACATACGGGTAATAATTCATTTTTAAGTCATACTATCTCATATAAACATCAAGAAACATGTACAGACTCAATAATAACCAAATTCCCATATACATATACTTTCCACATCATGAATTCAAATAACATATACAAATCATACCCATGTATTTCAAGTACATTTTCATAATATTTCGTCTCAAGTTCAGATTATTTCATGTCAGGAATTTGCTCACTAAATCAATTAAAATATCAATGGAAACCCGGGAAAATACACTCGAAGAGTACAAATCTATAATCTTAGATGAACATATTCATCATACAAGTTCCATGTTCATATATCACCATCTCATACTTTTGTTTATCATGTGTCATCATTTTCATGTATTTCAGGTAGATACATGTAATAATCCATTTCGTATTCATACATTTTCATGTCAGGATTTTGTCCGTTGAATTATTGAAAACATCGATAGATACATAGGTAGTACACTCGAAGTGTACAAATTAGAAACCGTCAATTCATATTCAGGGTACCCATAAGGGCACATGCTCAGGAAGCACACTCTCGAGCCATATAATAGGATGCTCATGTGAGCCATGTAACAAAATGCTTATACGGGCTATATCAGGAAACTCATAAGAGTCTATAATAGAAAGTTCACAAAGAACTTTTAATTAGGAAGCTCACGAAGAGCCTATCAGAAATGCTTACAAAGAGCCATGTAACAGGAGCTTCAGATAGCATAATAGGAAGTTCAAGCGAGCCATGTCAAGAAGCTCATAAGAGCCTATATCATGACCCTCACTAAGAGCTATGTTTGTGGCTGCAATAAATGCTGGATCACAACTGATCGAATCATGTAATAGGACGCTCACAAAGAGTTGCGGTAGTGCGCAACACATGCAGAATCACTACCGATCAGGATGCTCGTAAGAACCATGTCACAGGGATGCTCGAGAAGGCTTTTATCAGGATGCTCGTCCGAGCTATAGTGTTTGCAACATATGCAGAACTGTAATCAATATGGGAAAAATATTGTATCCATCGCATTTTATTATTCATACGGGACTTATAATTTATTGAACAATATTAGATATGTGATTAATTTCATATATTAAACATTTATGCAATTCACACAAATACAACATGTGATTCAAACATATTAATATACATAATTAAGTTACACAAACTTACCTCAATAAATATTCATGTACGTAAAATCTAATAATTCGACACTTTCTCTTTTCCTCGCTCTAACTCCGAATTTGGTCTATCTGAATCTATACGAGTAAATTTAACATCAATTTAATACATGTAACATCCTAAAATTTGAGTATGGAATTGATGCATGTTTTAGTGCTTAACTTGTGTATAATAAAAATTTTCATGATTAGTATAGTCTTGAGGAGACTTGAGAACTATTCGAAATTAGAATAAATTTTAGTAAGGAATATTTAATTGAAGTGGATCAAGTGACTTTGAGGTTTAAGTAAAATTAAGTGTTAAAAACTAGCATAAGATGAGCTAGTAGTAAGGTGGTGTTGGCGCATGTATGTTTACTAGAGGGGAGAGGTTCGAATCTCCTAGCATGCATTTTGAAAGCTTTTACTTTTTTTGCTTTCCTTAGCAAGTGTCGGTCATGGATAAGATTAAAGGATGATTTGGACAACATTTTTGGCAAGAAGACTAAAGGAAAAAGGTAAGTAAAGGTTTAAAGAAAAGAATCTCATGAATTAAGGTCATAAGGGGACATAAGGCATGGATCAAGGGCTTTGTTTTGGAAAGCTTTGAATGGCTAATTGGCTATGAACTTGGACGATTTTTGGGGCTAGGGAGGTTGGCCAAATTTTGTTAGTAGCTTGATAGGGATTAGGAGCTAGTTTGGTCAATTTCTTTAGCAACATGAGCATTATTTTCCATTCTCTCCAAAATCCTTTTTCCTAGCGGAATGTAGTTGAAGCAATAGGCAAATTTTTGGTTGTCTGGCCATTTCTTTTTAACCAAATTAGTATTATCTTCTTTTCTTTCTCTTTTGTGCCGAAAACATGCAACTTTGAAGAAGCATAATTCTTTTTCTTTTCTTCTTTTTGGCCGAATATACACCAACCCTAAGACCCTATCTTTGTTCATATTCCATCCTTGGAAAATCAACACATAAACACTCTCTCTTTACTCTTTTTTCTTATTTCTTTCTTCTTGTAAAGAACACTCAAACATCTCATTTTCTCCCTTTTATTTTCACCATGGCCGAATGTTGCTAAGCACTATCTCCTTCAATTTTCCTTCATAATCAAATCTTCTACAACTCACATATTTCCTTCTCAATCATTCTTCTTCCTAATCACACTTTAATCAATCGGTAAGTGGCTAGTACAATATTTTGGAATTTGTTATTTCCCTTTCTTTTGTGCCGAATCTATGTGGTGTGGGATGATCTTTTTGGATTGAGATCATCATCATACCATATCTCATTCTAATCTTTTCTCTATCATAGAAACATAGTGGAGGGTCAAACTCAAGTGTTCGTAAACGTCGTAGATCGTTGAAATTGGATTTAAGGTGTTAAGGGTAAGGGATTATTAAGGTAAACTGATTACACTCTTTAAGTCTTTAGTCTTAAGATTTTCGATATATTGTTAGGACTAATGATTCTTTGTCTTTGAAGACAATCAAAATAGGGACGAAAAGGGTAATAAATAGTGTTCGAAAGAGGAGTGGTTCCGCTATTCCCCCTAAGTATAAGAGAAGGACTGTTTCGGGAATCCAAGACTTTCCACCGGGTTGTGGACCCTCATCTGACGAAAACCAATTATTCGAAGTCGTACGTACCCCTGAACCATTGATTACTTGTGGTTCTGAATCTTTGATCGGAGAGAAATCGCAAATAGTGGTTATTCAAATTTCGAGGGTAAGATTTAGATCGCTCAATATTAGAATAGTTTAATTTTAAATTTTAGTGTTCTAATCCTTCATAATGTGTGTTTAGATATCGATGAGTGGGAAAGTGTAGTTCTCACCGTAATCAGGTGTGTAATCTCACACTATATCTCATGGGTTAGATGACTATACAATAGTTAAAGTTGGATTAAAAATCACAAAGTTGGTGAAATTGGAAAATATGGTATTATCGACACTTTAGTGTTAAAATCATGAAATCGGTATTTAGATCATGAAAATTTTGAAATCGCCCTTAATGGCTAAAACGTTAATAAGTGAGAATTTGGGCCATATGTGATATTTGGTAAATTTGGGCCATTGTGATATTTGATAAATTTGGGCCATATGTGATATTTGGTAAATTTGGGCCATATGTGATATTTGATAAATTTGGGCCATATGTGATATTTGGCAAATTTGGGCCATATGTGATATTTGGTTAATTTGGGCCATATGCGATATTTTATAAATTTGGGCCATAAATGTGATATTTGGTAAATTTGGGCCATATATGTGATATTTGACAAATTTGGGCCATATATGTGATATTTGGCAAATTTGGGCCATATGTGATATTTGATAAATTGGGCCATATATGATTTCTGGCAAATTTGAGCCATATGTGATAATTGAGAATTTGGGCCATATGTGATAATCGATAAATAGGCCATTAGTGAAATTTGATAATTGGGCCAGTTATGATAATTGATAAATGGGCTATATGTGATATGTGTTTTAATGGGCCAAAATTCATAAACTATAATATGGTTTTCTTTACAAATATTTTGTAATGCATAAACATGATTGCATGGGTTGGGATCAATGATGAAGAGAAGAAAGGCTTGATGCCAGAATTCTAGATAGGCGACTCTGTCATGATGGTCATTGCCTCAAATCTAGATCGGTGGTTCTACCACAATTATTTAAATGGTTGCTACACAAATATTATATTGGGCTTAAAGCCTACTTTGGTGTGTTGGCGGGTGGTGACTAAAGCTCCCCAGTGTGTCTTGGTTGGGTACGGGTGTGTAGTGATGGAAAGCTAGGTTTGGTTTTGGGAATTGCATATTATTTGCATTATTTTTTTAAAATGATAAATTATTATATTTTGAAATGGGCTTAGCCCAAATAAATGATTAAATGGTCTTGGCCCAGTGGACTATGGTAAGTGAGTTACACATCGAGTTCTAAGTAACTCACCCCATTTTTTACCCTCTCGGTAATAACAATTGATGGAGACTTGGGTGGAGATGACTTCGTGGGAGGCTATACTACAAATGGTGGTTTATAAAACTTTAAGACTTCTTTTATAATTTTTTATTAAGTACTATTTTTATGGCAATGTAATAAGGCCTTTTAATTATGGATTTTATTATGTGGATGGATTTATTATGTTTTAGTTTTATTAAGTTGGATTGATTTAGTTTTTCATAAATGATTTTCTAAAACTTTCAGATAAAATAAAGGTTTTCTTAAATATCTTTAAAACTCAGAAATCCTTTAACTCTTCGTTAGAATATTTTGATTAAATAAATTTTAAAATTTTAATCAAATACTACTCTATAGATCCAATGATAATCTCTTGTGTTTTTAATCAAGGATTTCAAATAAACCTCGATTTTTCGATAAAGTCATTCTCTTAATCGTTTTTGAATTTGATTTGTACTTCGTTAAATGATTTGAATGCACGTTAAATTTGTGTGGCATGCCAAAATTTGGGCTTAATGCATAGGCCGAGTTCGGGGTGTTACATTTTATGGTATCAGAGCCCAATTTCAAAACTCGACTGTGGTTTGGGTTCAACAATGATTTTGTTTAAAAACCACTTAAATTTTTAGACTTTATGTTTTAAAGGTAGTATGGCACCACGAGCATCCGACACCAAGTCAAGTAAGTATGTTCAGTTAGTATTTATTTATTAAATGTTTATTATTGTGATGAGACCTAAGGAACACTCTAGAACTTCTAGTTTTAGGTGTTGAAAACGATAGAGATCGAGACTATAGGATGTGATTGCGAAAATAACCCTATCTCTCATATCTCATAAAATATCGTTAATAAACATCTTTCTAAATAATATTCGATTCATAAAACTTGTAATCGATTAAATACGAATTAGTCCTTAATGTCAAAGTTTTGTTATTATTTTTAAACTTCTATGCTTATGATTTTGGATTCCTTATCTTCTATGGTGTAAGCTTGCAATGCTTTTAAGTATATGGTTGGTCATATAAGGTACATTTTGATTTGATAAGTATTATGCTTTTTTTCAAGTCTAGGATAGTTGAGCAATTCTTCTAGGTTTTTATATTGCTTAGCATGTGTCTCAAAAGAAACACACAAGACGCTCTGCTATTACTTCTTATGAAGTTTCATATTGTTTTCACGATTGGCACAAAGCAAGGGCGATATTATGATTTTGGTCCCAAAGTAGTTCCTCCACTTATATGTCTTCCTCGAATCATTGGGACAAAGCAGATGTGTACTACAAATGATCATGTCCTTGTCCATGAAGGTTGTAAGATATTTATTATAATCTCTTTGATAATATCTTGGTACTTTTTTTCCCTTGTTTTTGTTCTGGAAGAATTCCTTTGGAGCCGAGATAGGCTATTTTATCTCTCTAAACCCACAAGAATAATAGAAGGAAACCTTCATAGGCTATCGCCTTTTTATGGTCGCTATATTTGTCTCCTTATTGCTTTTAGTATTAAGATATACTGATGTTTTGTAGTTCGTGAATTCTGCTTTGTGTTAGAGAGTTGGTTCCTAATTCCTTATAACCACCGCCACCTTAAAGGCTCCCATTTCATTTGTTGGTTGGTGGAAAAATTTTACTTGTTTCTTGTAGATGGATTTTCAAATAACTATATGGTCTCTTACCAAACATTATGTTTATGATTTGGACGATTTTTACCGCTTGCCTAATAGTTTAAATTTCACAAATGTTCGTGGTTATCGGCAATTTCGTTGATATTCCATGTGTTTGGAATCATCAAGAGTGGATTCAAAGTTTTGAAAAGTACTTGAGGCCATTGATGTTCACCATGTGAGAACTTATTTAATTTTATGGCATATCCTTCATTACTTCCCTACCCACAAGATCTATTTTTTCCTTTTCATGGATATTTAATAATTATTATTCCTTTTATATCTATCGGAATGAAGAATAGGTGCCTACATAAAGTGACACAATATTTTACTCAATTACTTTCATACTAAGTTCGTTTCATGGTTCTAAAATGGCAATCTTATCCCAATTTATCGGTTTATGGCAAGAATGTTAATTTGAATTCTAGCATTTATGTAGTAAACGAGTAACATATCTTTTATGATACATTTATATGGCACATCTCTTGGAGGCTTCCTAGCTCAACTTTTTGCCCAACATCGCCCTAGATCGGTTAAATCCTTAATTCTATCAAATAGATTTTTGAGACAAGCGCTTTTCAAATGCAAATGCGTTGGGCACCTATGTATGTCTCTACTTTCTTCTTATCAACTCTAGGTGGATTATATTATAGTTGTTTTATTTGTTGGATTGTGCATGCAAAGATCATTTTCATAAGGTTTGCCACATAGTGTGCTTTAAATTTATTGGCATTTTGAAAACAAATAACTATTCATGTGTAGTTTAGTGTGGCATCGAGTAAAGGACAAGTTTCTTGCAATGAGTCAATTCTCGAATTGACCACCGCTTGTATGCTGCATTTATTGGGTGAATGAAAAGTGTATTCATTCGCTTTCACATATTTTTTTCTATATGAGCTAGTATTGCCTGTGATATAGGTTTACCTATTGCTATACATAGTTGTATATTAACTATTAAGTTTAATCAATACTTTTAGTTTCGCCGCTTTTTCTCCTTTCCGATCTTTATTACTTGTTTCTTGTAAAATGAGTGTTCCTAAAATATTACCTTGTCATATGCAAAGTTGGTTGGGCCCCATCTTTTTGTTGAAACGATACATCTTAACAGAATACATGATGGACCTCAAGAACCTTTCATCGCCGATTCTCAGAGATTTCGTTGTTTCACTGTAAGTTTCTAGGAACATAGACCATTTTTCTTTTTGGTTTATTGTGACTGCTATTTTGTGTGAGGCACGTGTTGCTTTCTATATAGTTTTCACATGAGATCTTGAAGCAATCTTGCATCAAGTTTATAAATGTACAATGCATTTTGGTCTTCCGCTTGATAGTTTATAAATGTACAATGCATTTCACATCCTCTTCTCATTGTTAGAATTGGTCATCCCGGCAAGAAAAGTTCTTGTTTCCGTAAGCTAGATGTAATACTAGTACGCTTTTGCTAGATTTTTAACTTTATGTTCAAAGAAATTTTGAACGCTTTTACTTTTCTATAGGCTATTGCCTTTTCGCTAGAAGTCCGCATTATGTATCATACTTTGCTATCCGAGGCCATATATGACAATCATTTCTGTGTCGAAACTCTCTCTAGAGATGACTTAGCATCCGAAGTTGGCTTTCAGCTTGATAATGCTTCATTGGACCTCTTCTACTTTCAGATTCATTCATTACTATAATGGATGTAAGTTGTCCTAAACTCACTTTTCACGGGTTTGTACACAAACATATTTCAAGTATTCATGCTTTTATAGGAAACAAGAGTTATTTCCTACGTACATCATTAGCCTTTTTTCCTTCAAAAGTGAATGAAATATATATTGTAATTCCTTTAAGTGAGATTTTATAATAATTTTCGTTGAGTTCTTCATTGTTACTTGGATGCTTAAAATAAGCTTTAATGATGGCTCTATTATTAACATTGACTATGTGGTCTTGTAGACAAATGACTACTCTTCAATTCCTCAAGAACTCAAAGATCATTTCTGAGAGGTATCCTACCGCTAGGCGAGCTTATCCGAAAACAAAAGTGGATTTCCCATTTCTTTCCCGCCTGCATGAAGTAAACCTACATCTTCGTATATAACGTAATGCTTAAATGCATGACTTGTCTCATAATGTTTAGTATCACAAGATATTCAAGTCTCGTTATTTCACCGTGTGTTAAACATGGCAATGATCTTAGATGAGTTGGAGTAGAAGCTAAGCCGATTTGGTTCAAACCATCCCAAAAGATGGCTCGTGGGAGCCCTAGAAAGAGAATGATGAAAAGAAGGATCATGATGACCAACCAAACAAGAATGGGGCAATCCCGAAAGTACTTCAAAGAAAGCGGCCACCTCCTGGCCCTCGAAAGTTTAGAATATCACGCCTATATGATCAGCTACTCAAGAAGGCAAAAGTCATTTCCATAGGTCGAAGATTCAACATTGATGAAGAATCAACACATTTTAGCCAACGAGTCCTTCTTCAGCTTGACTTGGGAGTTCTTTATCTTCTCATTGCTTCCCATTTATGTTTGCTCATTCTACATTACTCAAAATAATGTTTGGAAATTCAGAACCGTGTAAAATAGAACATAAGTTAGCGCTTTTCTCGTTGTTGTTCACTAATTTTTGTCATGTTTTTATTTAGCTATTTTAGTATTGTTAACGAGTTGATAATTTTTAAGATTTTATTGATCATGAAATCACGCTTAATATAATTACTTAATCCGAGGTTATGATTGTTGAATTTTATATATTTAAACATTATTTTAATTCAATGAAAAATAAATTTGCATTTGCAAATGTTCTACACTTTCTTCTTGCCTTTATTTCTATTTCTTGAAGTTACAGCTAGACCTGAAATTCAAACAAAATGGCATCAAAGCTCTTTCTAGAAGAATTTATAATCTATGAAACACGGACACATGGAGGAGCCCTTGTTCTTTAGGTGTCTTGTACCATGTGAATGCCAAGCCAAGCCGAAAACCCCGTGAACTTATCAATGCATGTAAGGTAGTAGATCATTGTCAGATGTTGTCGATCTCAAACCATTCTCGAGGGCCACCATGTCGCTTCTAATTGCTTCAACCTTTATATCTTCCTCGTCCCAAGATTGTCAATGAATCGCACCTTGAAGGCTTCTTCTAGCCGCAAGACACCCATTCCACAAAAACCAAATGCAAGGGTCACACTCCTGCTTTCTTCACTTGAGGCGTGTTAATCACCTCCCGAACCAAAGAAGAATTTTCCTTTCTACCTCAAATAACAGTAAGGTGTTAGCCGTGTTGTCGCAAAGATAATTAACTTTTGTCAAATCCTACCCGAGGGAGATTACCTTTTCCGCTATTATCAAGAAACTTTAAAGGAAGCAAACGCTTATGCGAATAACCCCTGTGGTGTGTACGAGCTATAAGCTCTTGCCCGACATAGCACCCTTTATCGAGTTGATTGCATTTAGGCTCGCAAAATTGTATTCAAGTGGAATTGCCTCCCTAAACAACATAATAACAATGTCACAAATGATGCAAACTATAAAATCAAGTTGAAACATGCAAGAAATATTCGAGAAACTTAAGTACACCATTAGCAAAGAAATCAAACAAGCACCTTTTCTAGGTTTACATAAAATATTAAAATTTTTATTTTATTTTTAAACTTGATATTATGTTTTAATTTTCTTGTAGGAAAATATTATCTTGTGGATTCGTGGATATCCGCAAATGGCGTTTTCTAGGTCCATATAGGGGGGAACGATATCATTTACCTGACTTTCATCGAGGTAATCATCGAGCATCTGGAAAAAAAGAAATCTTTAATCATGCCCATTCTTCGTTACGCTCTGTGATTGAACGAACATTTGGAGTGTGGAAAAAAAAATGGCCAATATTAAGAGATATTCCAAGCTATTCATTCGACAAGCAAGTTTTAATAGTTATTGCAACAATGGTTTTGCATAATTACATTCGAAGACATGCTTGGTCAAATGATGAGGATTTTCGACAATTTGAGAATATACCCGACGTGCCAATCTCTTCAGGCCATTTTGATAGAGGTGAATCAAGTTCTTCTAACAATGAAAGTGACCTTGAAATTACAATGTTAAGGGAAACCATTGCAAATAGTTTAATGAATCAATATTTGTAAAAACAATTTTGTATCATAACTTAATTTCGCCAATAATGAAACTTGTTATGTCTTATGTTACTATATTTTTTTATTAAAATCATTCGTTAGATACTTCAAAATTTGATCCAAGTATAATGTTACTATTTATGTCAATATGAGCACTAGAGGACGGTGGTCGTGGACACATTATCGTGGCGTGGTAGAGGATGAGTCTTTGCGTCAAGCATTGGGTCATATCTGGGAAATGGATGCACTGCATCATTTGAGAGCTAAGTCGGATCTCATGATCATGCGAATGAGGATAATGCTTTGACTCAAGCAATGTTATTACTAGTTGACATTGTTATTTCACCGGGAAGAATGTATTTTCATTCTATAAGAAGTTATTAACCGCTTTCTAGTTGTGCGGTTTTCCTTAATGTCATTGAAGTTTTGTTATTATTTTTAAACTTCTATGCTTATGATTTTGGATTCCTTATCTTCTATGGTGTAAGCTTGCATTGTTTTTAAGTATATGGTTGGTCATATAAGGTACATTTTGATTTCGATAAGTATTATGCTTTTTTTCAAGTCTAGGATAGTTGAGCGGTCCTTCTAGGTTTTTATATTGCTTAGCATGTGTCTCGAAAAGAAACACACAAAGACGTCTCTGCTATTACTTCTTATGAAGTTTCATATTGTTTTCACATTGGCACAAAGCGTTGGCGATATTATGATTTTGGTCCCAAAGTAGTTCCTCCACTTATATGTCTTCACGAACTGCCGGGACAAAGCAGATGTACTACTACAAAGATCATGTCCTTGTCCATGAAGGTTGTAAGATATTTATTATAATCTCTTTGATAATATCTTGGTACTTTTTTTCCCTTGTTTTTGTTCTTGGAAGAATTCCTTTGGGAGCTGAGATAGGCTATTTTATCTCTCTAAACCCACAAGAATAATAGAAGGAAACCTTCATAGGCTATCAGTTCTTTTTATGGTCGCTATATTTGTCTCCTTATTGCTTTTAGTATTAAGATATACCTGATGTTTTGTAGTTCGAACTTCATTTTGTGTTAGAGAGTTGGTTCCTAATTCCTTATAACCACCGCCACTGAAAGGCTCCCATTTCATTTGTTGGTTGGTGGAAAAATTTTACTTGTTTCTTGTAGATGGATTTTCAAATAACTATATGGTCTCTTACCAAACATTATGTTTATGACGGTGGCGTATTTTTACTGCTTTGCCTAATAGTTTAAATTTCACAAATGTTCGTGGTTATCGGTAATTTCGTTGATATTCCATGTGTTTGGAATCATCAAGAGTGGATTCAAAGTTTTGAAAAGTACTTGGAGGCCATTGATGTTCACCATGTGAGAACTTATTTAATTTTATGGCATATCCTTCATTACTTCCCTACCTCAAGATCTATTTTTCCTTTTCTCATGATATTTAATAATTATTATTCCTTTTATATCTATCGGAATGAAGAATAGGCTGCCTACATAAAGTGACACAATATTTTACTCAATTACTTTCATACTAAGTTCGTTTCATGGTTCTAAAATGGCAATCTTATCCCAATTCTTCGGTTTATGGCAAGAATTGTTAATTTGAATTCTAGCATTTGCGTAGTAAACCGAGTAACATATCTTTTACAGATACATTTATATGGCACATCTCTTGGAGGCTTCCTAGCTCAACTTTTTGCCCAACATCGCCCTAGACGGGTTAAATCCTTAATTCTATCAAATAGATTTTTGGAGACAAGCGCTTTTTCAAATGACAATGCGTTGGGCACCTATGTATGTCTCTACTTTCTTCTTATCAACTCTAGGTTTGGATTATATTATAGTTGTTTTATTTGTTGGATTGTGCATGCAGTGATCATTTTCATAAGGTTTGCCACATAGTGTGCTTTAAATTTATTGGCATTTTGAAAACAAATAACTATTCATGTGTAGTTTAGTGTGGCATCGAGTAAAGGACAAGTTTCCTTGCAATGAGTCAATTCCAGTAAATTGACCACCGCTTGTATGCTGGCGTGCATTTATTGGGTGAATGAAAAAGTGTATTCATTCTGCTTTCACATATTTTTTTTCTATATGAGCTAGTATTGCTGTGATATAGGTTTACCTATTGCTATACATAGTTGTATATTAACTATTAAGTTTAATCAATACTTTTTAGTTTACGCCGCAGTTTTTTCTCCTTTCCGATCTTTATTACTTGTTTCTTGTAAAATGAGTGTTCCTAAAATATTACCTTGTCATATGCACGGTGTTGGTTGGGCCCCATCTTTTTGTTGAAACGATACATCTTAACAGAATACATGATGGACCTCAAGAACCTTTCATCACGATTCTCAGATTTCGTTGTTTCACGAGTAAGTTTCTAGGAACATAGACCATTTTTCTTTTTGGTTTATTGTGACTGTCATTTTGTGTGAGGCACGTGTTGCTTTCATATAGTTTTCACATGAGATCTTGAAGCAATCTTGCATCAAGTTTATAAATGTACAATGCATTTTTGGTCTTCCGCTTGATAGTTTATAAATGTACAATGCATTTCACATCCTCTTCTCCGTTAGAATTGGTCATCACGGCAAGAAAAGTTCTTGTTTAGTAAGCTAGATGTAATACTAGTACGGTTTGCTAGATTTTTAACTTTATGTTCAAGAAATTTTGAACGCTTTTACTTTTCTATAGGCTATTGCCTTTTCGGTTAGAATCCGCATTATGTATCATACTCTTGCTATCCGAGGCCATATATGACAATCATTTCGTGTCGAAACTCTCTCTAGAGATGACTTAGCATCCGAGTTGGCTTTCAGATTGATAATGCTTCAGTTGGACCTCTTCTACTTTCAGATTCATTCATTACTATAATGGATGTAAGTTGTCCAAAACTCACTTTTCACGGGTTTGTACACAAACATATTTCAAGTATTCATGCTTTTATAGGAAACAAGAGTTATTTCCTACGTACATCATTAGCCTTTTTTCCTTCAAAAGTGAATGAAATATATATTGTAATTCCTTTTAAGTGAGATTTTATAATAATTTTTCGTTGAGTTCTTCATTGTTACTTGGATGCTTAAAATAAGCTTTAGGCGATGGCTCTATTATTAACATTGACTATGTGGTCTTGTAGACAAATGACTACTCTTCAATTCCTCAAGAACTCAAAGATCATTTCGGTGAGAGGTATCCATTGCTAGGCGAGCTTATCTCAAAACAGGTGATTTCCCATTTCTTTCCGCCTGGATGAAGTAAACCTACATCTTCGTATATAACGTGTAATGCTTAAATGCATGACTTGTCTCATAATGTTTAGTCTTGTCGGTATATTCAAGTCCATTATTTCTCTTGGTGTGTTAAACATGGCAATTTGCATCTTAGATGAGTTGGAGTAGAAGCTAAGCCGATTTGGTTCAAACCATCCCAAAAGATGGCTCGGTGGGAGCCCCAAGAAAGAGAATGATGAAAAGAAGGATCATGATGACCAACCAAACGGCAATGGGGCAATCCCAAAGTACTTCAAAGAAAGCCGGTCACCTCCGGCCTCGAAAGTTTAGAATATCACGCCTATATGATCAGCTACTCAAGAAGGCAAAAGTCATTTCCATAGGTCGTGAAGATTCAACATTGATGAAGAATCAACACATTTTAGCCAACGGAGTCCTTCTTCGCTTGACTTGGGAGTTCTTTATCTTCTCATTGCTTCCCATTTATGTTTGCTCATTCTACATTACTCAAAATAATGTTTGGAAATTCGTAGAATCGTGTAAAATAGAACATAAGTTAGCGCTTTCTTTCTCGTTGTTGTTCACTAATTTTTGTCATGTTTTTATTTAGCTATTTTAGTATTGTTAATCGAGTTGATAATTTTTAAGATTTTATTGATCATGAAATCACGCTTAATATAATTACTTAATCCGAGGTTATGATTGTTGAATTTTATATATTTAAACATTATTTTAATTCAATGAAAAATAAATTTGCATTTGCAAATGTTCTACACTTTCTTCTTGCCTTTATTTCTATTTCTTGAAGTTACAGCTAGACCGAATTCAAACAAAATGGCATCAAAGCTCTCTTCTAGAAGAATTTATAATCTATGAAACACGGACACATGGAGGAGCCCCTTGTTCCGGTGTCTTGTACCATGTGAACAGCCAAGCCAAGCCGAAAACCCGTGAACTTATCAATGCATGTAAGGTAGTCTATGCATCATCAGTATGTTCTCGATCTCAAACCATTCTCGAGGGCCACCATGTCGCTCTAATTGCTTCAACCTTTATATCTTCCCCGTCCCAAGATTGTCAATGAATCGGACCCTTTGAAGGCTTCTTCTAGCATGAAGACACCCATTCCACAAAAACCAAATGCAAAGTGGTCACACTCCTGCTTTTCTTCTGGAGGCGGTGTTAATCACCTCCAACCAAAGAAGAACTTTCCTTTCTACCTCAAATAACAGTAAAGGTGTTAGCCGTGTTGTCGCAAAGATAATTAACTTTTGTCAAATCCTACCCGAGGGAGATTACCTTTTCCGCTATTATCAAGAAACTTTAAAGGAAGCAAACGCTTGCGAATAACCCCCAATGGTGTGTACGAGCTATAAGCTCTGCCCGACATAGCACCCTTTATCGGTGATTGCATTTAGGCACGCAAAATTGTATTCAAGTGGAATTGCCTCCCTAAACAACATAATAACAATGTCACAAATGATGCAAACTATAAAATCAAGTTGAAACATGCAAGAAATATTCGAGAAACTTAAGTACACCATTAGCGAGAAATCAAACAAGCACCTTTTCTAGGTTTACATAAAAATATTAAAATTTTATTTTATTTTTAAACTTGATATTATGTTTTAATTTTCTTGTAGGAAAATATTATCTTGTGGATTCGTGGATATCCGCAAATGGCGTGTTTTCTAGGTCCATATAGGGGAACGATATCATTTACCCGACTTTCATCGAGGTAATCATCGAGCATCCGGAAAAAAGAAATCTTTAATCATGCCCATTCTTCGTTACGCTCGTGATTGAACGAACATTTGGAGTGTGGAAAAAATGGCCAATATTAAGAGATATTCCAAGCTATTCATTCGACAAGCAAGTTTTAATAGTTATTGCAACAATGGTTTTGCATAATTACATTCCAAGACATGCTTGGTCAAATGATGAGGATTTTCGACAATTTGAGAATATACCCGACGTACCAATCTCTTCGTGCCATTTTGATAGAGGTGAATCAAGTTCTTCTAACAATGAAAGTGACCTTGAAATTACAATGTTAAGGGAAACCATTGCAAATAGTTTAATGAATCAATATTTGTAAAAACAATTTTGTATCGAGCACTAGAGGACGTGGTCGTGGACGCGAGACGTGGCCGTGGTAGAGGATGAGGTGTCGCGTCAAGCATCGGGTCATATACGGAAATGGATGCACCTGCATCATTTGAGAGCGAAGCTGGATCTCATGATCATGTGAATGAGGATAATGCTTTGACTCAAGCAATGTTGCGAGTCTTAGAAAGAGTAGCTGGAGCCGAATCGGGCCAAGAATCATGGATCAATATCGTAACAACTCAAATCTAGTGGTGTAGAAGTTTTATAGGTGTCTCGGTGTAGCTTTGAATGTGGCGTAATATTGGCTTGAGGTCAGAGAACGAATTATGGATGATTTGGAGTGCATCGTCGAGCAGAAACCGAGAGGAGCCGTGTCTTTGCTAAGAGATGAGGCGATCAATGGTGGCTTATCGTTTAGAAGGCACCGAGGCCGCATTGGTTAATTAAGATTTCTTTAAAGCTGCTTTCCAAGGGAAGTACATCGGAACCAGTTATGTAGATGCCCGAAGGAAAGAATTCCTGAATTTAGTTCAAGGAAGTAAGACTGTGGTAGCCTACGAGGCAGAATTTCTTCGTTTGAGTCGTTATGCTCGTACCATAGTGCAGACTGATCATGAACGCTGTGTACGCTTTGAGGATGGACTGAATGATGAGTTGCGAGTACTGATAGCCCCACAACAAGTGTGGACTTTTACCTCACTTGTAGAGAAAGCTAAGATAGCCGAAGTGGCTAGTAATTTAGAACGCCAGAATCGGGAAAAAGTAAGAGGCAAGAAGGATTTTAAGTATTCTGGTTCTTCTAAAAGGTTTCAAAAGAGGCCACGGAATGATGAGCCAGTTCAAGTTAGGGCACCTGTGACTACCAATTAGATTCGAGAATGTGCCGACTGTGGTAGACGGCATCCCGGAGAATGTTGGAGGAAAACTGGAGCCTGTTTTAAATGTGGATCCAAGGATCATCAGTTTAAGAATTGTCCTCGACGGACTGAAACGACTTAGGAAGCTCGTAACCCTGACGCTCAGCCAGCTAGAGGTACTCACCAGCCACCAAGAGGTCGTGGACCAGGTCGTGGTTGTAATGGTAACGGACCTGGACAAGGTGCACCGGGTCGAGGTAATGGTGTTAAAGGTAACACGGAGGCAAGATAGCCAGGATTGGTCTATGCTGTCAGGCGTCGTGAGGACGACGATGCACCTGATGTGATAATTGGTACGTTCTTCATCTCTAATGTACCTATTACTGCTTTGATAGATATCGAATCTACCCACTCGTATGTTGCTAGTGTTATATCTAGAAACCTAAATATTAGATCTGAGATTACCGATAGAGAGATGACGGTAATTAGTCCTTTAGGACAATCGGTAATAGTGAATAAATTATTCAGAGATGTGCCCTTAGAGATTCAAAGAGAGGTATTTCTAACAGACTTGATGGAATTACCTTTCGGTGAGTTTGATCTTATTTTAGGCATGGATTGGTTGGTGAAGCATCGGTAGAATTGAATTCGCGGCGGATGTCAATTAGGACTATGGATGATAAGGAGATAATAATGATAGGCGAGTGAAGAAACTTTTTGGCAAATATGGTATCTACTTTGAATGCAGAAAAGTTGGTGCAGAAAGGGAATAGAGCATTCCTAGCATTCATCCGTGCTTTGGATGCCAAGGATTTATCAGTAGAAGGTGTGAGAACGGTGAAAGAATTTTCAGATGTCTTTCCTGAAGAACTTTCGAGTCTACCTCCAGATCAGAAAGTAGAATTTGGCATTGAGCTTTTGCCCGAAACTGCTCCGGTGTCTATTGCTCCTTATAGAATGGCACCGAAGGAGTTAGCAGAGCTTAAAGCTCAAATTCAAGAACTGCTAGATCGGGGATTTATTTGACCAAGTGTGTCTCCGTGGGGAGCACCGATTTTGTTCCTCAAGAAGAAGGATGGGTCGATGCGTATGTGCATTGATTATAGGCAGTTGAATAAATTGAAGATCAAGAATAGGTATCCATTGCCGAGAATCGATGACCTGTTTGATCAATTAAGAGGAGCTTCAGTCTTTTCCGAGATTGATTTGAGATTGGGTTATCATCAACTCAAGGTGAAGGAGGCAGATATTCATAAGACGGCATTTCGAACTCACTACAGACATTATGAGTTTTTAGTGATGCTGTTTGGTTTGACTAATGCAAGAGCTGCATTTATGGACATGATGAACCGAGTCTTTCAGCCTTATTTAGACCGGTTCGTAGTAGTGTTCATAGATGACATCTTGGTATATTCGAGGAATGAAGAAGATCATGACTCTTATTTGCACACTGTGTTGCAAATTTTGCGAGATAAGCAACTATATGCCAAATTCAAGAAGTGTGAATTTTGGTTGAAGGAAGTGACTTTCTTGGGTCATGTAGTGCCACCAAGGAATAAGAGTTGATCCTCGAAAGGTAGAGCACATGTTGGATTGGAAACCGCCAAAGTCAAGAGTCGAGATCCAAGTTTCTTCGGTTTGGTGGTTATTATAGACGCTTTGTTGAGGGTTTTCGTTGATTGCACACCCTAACTAAGTTGTTGCGTATGAAGTACCGTATGTATGGATCGATAAACAACAAGAAAGTTTCGAGAAACTAAAGAAGATTCTAACGGAAGTGCAAGATCGATTCAACCAGAGGTCAAAAAGAGTTTATCACTTGTGATGCATCACACACGGGTTTAGGATGTGTCGATGCAAAGTGGAAAAGTGGTAGCTTATGCTTCTCGGCGCTTGAGGTCGCATGAAGTCAATTATCCTACTCATGATTTGGAGTTGGCTGCGGTAGAGTTTGCATTAAAGATTTGGAGACATTATCTTTAAGGTGAAAAGTCAATCATTTATACGGACCATAAGAGTCTTAAGTACCTCCTTACCCAAAAGGAGTTGAATTTAAGACAATAGAGATGGGTGGAGTTGTTAAAGGATTATGATTTCTCAATCGAGTATCATCCTGGAAAGGCTAACGTTGTGGCGAACGCGTTGAGTCGAAAGGTTGTATCGAGTTAAGAGCAATGTTTGCTCATCTCGGTTTAGGCGACGATGGCGGTTTGTTAGCGAAACTTCAGGTAAAGCCTCTGTGGTTGGAACAAATCAAGGAAAAGCAATTATCCGATGAAAAGTTGGGTCTTTTAATACAACAAGCTGAAAGCGGTGTAATAGGAGATTTTGGTTTGAACAAAGATGGTGTACTGTGTTTTCGTGGAAGGGTTTGTATGCCCGAGGATTCGGATTTGAGGCAAATGATTCTTCTAGAGGCGCATAGTAGCCCTTATGCTATGCACCCCAGAGGAAATAAGATGTATCGGGATCTTTGTGAATAGTATTAGTGGCCAAAGTTAAAACGGGAAGTTACTGATTTTGTGGGAAAGTGTTTGACTTGTCAACAAGTAAAGGCAGAACATCAATTACCGTCAGGATTGTTGCAACCAGTAAAGATTCCATTACGGAAATGGGAGAGGATAACGATGGATTTTGTTATTGGGTTACCCTTAACACCTACTAAGAAAGATTCTGTCTGGGTGGTAGTAGATCGATTAACGAAGACCGCTCATTTTCTACCATTTAAATGCGGATTACTCTTTGCGAAGTTGGCTAAACTGTATGTATCTAAAATCGTGAGTTTGCATGGGTACCAAAGGTTCATCATATTGGACGGGGATCCTCGGTTTACATCACGATTTTGGAAAGCTTTGCATGAGGCTCTGGGTACAAAGTTAAATTTCAATATGGCTTTTCACCCTCGATCGATGGTCGATCGAAAAGAGTAATCTAGATTTTGGAAGACATGTTAAGAGGTTGTGTAATTGATTTCAGAGGTTGTTGGGAGGATTTTCTCTGCTTGGCGAGTTTATGATAACAACGCTTATCAATCCAAAGATTCGATGGCACCCTATGAAGCGTTATATGGTCGTAGGTGTCGTACTCCTACTTGTTGGACTGAATTAGGGGAATGACAGTTGTTGGATCCTGAACTGATATCAGAGACAGAAGAAAAGGTAAAAGTTATTCGAGCGCGATTAAAGGAAGAATCAGATAGACAAAAGTCATACGCGGATCTGAAGCGTAAAGATATCGAATTTGCGGTGCGAGATCAGGTCTTTTTGAATGTTTCACCGTGGAAAATGATTTTCAGATTCGGAAGGAAAGGCAAGTTGAGCCCTAGGTTCATTGGGCCGTACAATGTGTTGAAGCGTGTAGGACCAGTGGCCTATCAACTTGATTTACCTCTGGAGTTGAGTCAGATTATAGTGTTTTCCATGTTTCTATGCTAAGATGCTATAGATCGGATCCATCATACATAGTACCAATAGAATAAGTGGAATTAAGGCCAGATTTGTCTTTCGAGGAGAAACCAGTGAGAATCTTAGACCGAGATGTTAAGGTGTTAAGAAAGAAGACTATACCGTTGGTCAAGGTTTTATGGCGTAATCACGGAGCGGAGGAAGCTACGTGGGAGACTGAGGATGCAATTCGACAACAATATCCTCATCTCTTTTAGCCAGGTAAATTTCGAGGACGAAATTTTCTTTGAGGAGGGTTGAGTTGTAACATCCTAAAATTTGAGTATGGAATTGATGCATGTATTAGTGCTTAACTTGTGTATAATAAAAATTTTCATGATTAGTATAGTCTTGAGGAGACTTTAAAACTATTCGGAATTCGAATAAATTTTAGTAAGGAATATTTAATTGAAGTGGATCAAGTGACTTTGAGGTTTAAGTAAAATTGAGTGTTAAAAACTAGCATAAGATGAGCTAGTAGCAAGGTGGTGTTGGCGCATGTATGTTTGCTCGAGGGGAGAGGTTCGAATCTCCTAGCATGCATTTTGAAAGCTTTTATTTTTTCGCTTTCCTTAGCAAGTGTCGGTCATGGATAAGATTAAATGATGAGTTGGACAACATTTTTGGTAAGAAGACTAAAGGAAAAAGGTAAGTAAAGGTTTAAGGAAAAGAATCTCATGAATTAACGTGATAAGGGGACATAAGGTATGGATCAAGGGCTTTGTTTTGGAAAGCTTTGAATGGCTAATTGGCTATGAACTTGGACGGTTTTTGGGGCTTGGCTGAATTTTGTTAGTAGCTTGATAGGGATTAGGAGCTAGTTTGGTCAATTTCTTTAGCAACATGAGCATTATTTTCCATTCTCTCTAAAATCCTTTTTCCTAGCCGAATGTAGTTGAAGCAATAGGCAAATTTTTGGTTGTTTGGCCATTTCTTTTTGACCAAATTAGTATCATCTTCTTTTCTTTCTCTTTTGTGCCGAAAACATGCAACTTTGAAGAAGCATAATTCTTTTTCTTTTCTTCTTTTTGGCCGAATATACACCAATCCCAAGACCCTATCTTTGTTCATCTTCCATCCTTGGAAAATCAACACATAAACACTCTCTATTTACTCTTTTTCTCCTTTCTTTCTTCTTGTAAAGAACACTCACACATCTCATTTTCTCCCTTTTATTTTCACCATGGCCGAATGTTGCTAAGCACTATCTCCTTCAATTTTCCTTCATAACTGAATCTTCTACAACTCACATATTTCCTTCTCAATCATTCTTCTTCCTACTCACATTTTAATCAATCGGTAAATGGCTAGTACAATATTTTGGAATTTGTTATTTCCCTTTCTTTTGTGCCGAATCTATGTGGTGTGGGATGATCTTTTTGGATTGAGATCATCATCATACCATATCTCATTCTAATCTTTTCTCTATCATAAAATAGTGGAGGGCCGAAACTCAAGTGTTTGCAAACGTCGTAGATCGTTGAAATCGAATTTAAGGTGTTAAAGGTAAGGGATTATTAAGGTAAGGGATTATTAAGGTAAACCGATTACACTCTTTAAGTCTTTAGTCTTAAGATTTTCGATATATTGTTAGGACTAATGATTCTTTGTCTTTAAAGACAATCAAAATAGGGACGGAAAGGGCAATAAATAGTGTTTGGAAGAGGGGTGGTTCCGCTATTCCCCCTAAGTTTAAGAGAAGGACTGTTTCAGGAATTCGAGACTTTCCACCGGGTTGTGGACCCTCATCCGGCGAAAACCAATTATTCGATGTCGTACGTACCCCCAAACCATTGTTTACTCGTGGTTCTGAACCTTTGATCGGAGAGAAATCGCAAATAGTGGTTATTCAAAATTTCGAGGGTAAGATCTAGATCGCTCAATATTAGAATAGTTTAATATTAAATTTTGGTGTTCTAATCCTTCATAATGTGTGTTTAGATATCGACGAGCGGGAGAGTGTAGTTCTCACCGTAATCAGGTGTGTAATCTCACACTATATCTCATGGGTTAGATGACTATACAATAGTTAAAGTTGGATTAAAAATCGCAAAGTTGGTGAAATCGGAAAATATGATATTATCGACACTTTAGTGTTAAAATCATGAAATCGGTATTTAGATCGTGAAAATTTTGAAATCGCCCTTAATGGCTAAAACGTTAATAAGTGAGAATTTGGGCCATATGTGATATTTGGTAAATTTGGGCCATATGTGATATTTGATAAATTTGGGCCATATGTGATATTTGGCAAGTTTGGGCCATATGTGATATTTGGTAAATTTGGGCCATATGCGATATTTGATAAATTTGGGCCATATATGTGATATTTGACAAATTTGGGCCATATATGTGATATTTGGCAAATTTGGGCCATATGTGATATTTGATAAATTGGGCCATATATGATTTTTGGCAAATTTGGGCCATATGTGATAATTGAGAATTTGGGCCACATGTGATAATCGATAAATGGGCCATAAGTGAAATTTGATAATTGGGCCAGTTATGATAATTGATAAATGGGCTATATGTGATATGTGTTTTAATGGGCCAAAATTCATAAACTATAATATGGTTTTCTTTACAAATATTTTGTAATGCATAAACATGATTGCATGGGTTGGGATCAATGATGAAGAGAAGAAAGGCTTGATGCCAAAATTCTAGATAGGTGACTCATCACGATGGTCATTGTTCGAAATCTAGATCGGTGGTTCTACCACAATTATTTAAATGGTCGTTGCCACAAATATTATATTGGGCTTAAAGCCTACTTTGGTGTGTTGGCGAGGTGGATGACTAAAGCTCCCCACAGTGTCTTTGGTTGGGTGCGGGGTGTGTAGCGGATGGAAATCTTGGTTTGGTTTTGGGAATTGCATATCATTTGCATTATTTTTTTTTAATGCTAAATTATTATATTTTGAAATGGGCTTAGGCCCAAATAAATGTTTAAATGGTCTTGGCCCAGTGGACTATGGTAAGTGAGTTACACACCGAGTTCTAAGTAACTCACCCCATTTTTTACCCTCTCGTGTAATAACAATTGATGGAGACTTGGGTGGAGATGACTTCGTGGGAAGGCTATACTACAAATGGTGGTTTATAAAACTTTAAGACTTCTTTTATAATTTTTTTATTAAGTACTATTTTTAATGGTGATGTAATAAGGCCTTTTAATTATGGTTTTATTATGTGGATGGATTTATTATGTTTTAGTTTTATTAAGTTGGATTGATTTAGTTTTTCATAAATGATTTTCTAAAACTTTCGTATAAAATAAAGGTTTTCTTAAATATCTTTAAAACTTAGGAAATCCTTTAACTCTTCGTTAGAATATTTTGATTAAATAAATTGTAAAATTTTAATCAAATACTACTCTATAGATC
Organism: Gossypium rotundifolium; assembly: GCA_025506655.1. Taxonomy (NCBI): domain Eukaryota; kingdom Viridiplantae; phylum Streptophyta; class Magnoliopsida; order Malvales; family Malvaceae; genus Gossypium; species Gossypium rotundifolium. The sequence continues at coordinate 152,937,324 of CP106724.1, forward strand.
CAATGATAATCTCTTGTGTTTTTAATCAAGGATTTCAAATAAACCTCGATTTTTCGATAAAGTCATTCTCTTAATCGTTTTGGAATTTGATTTATACTTCGTTAAATGATTTGAATGCACGTTAAATTTGTGTGGCATGCCAAAATCTGGGCTTAATGCATAGGCTGGGTTTGGGGTGTTACAATACAATTCATACTCAATTTAATCCAATTCCCATCTTAGGAAAAATTACCATTTTGCCCATAAACTTTTAATTAATAATGAATTTGTCCCTAGGCTCGGAAAATGAAATTCATGCAATTTAATCCTTATTCCAAGCCTAGCTAAATTACTCATATAATATTTACAGCCCATGTATTTCATAAAAATTCAAAATTTTCCATGAATTTTACAATTTTACAATTTAGTCATAAAATCATAATTTCATCAATATTCACTTTACAGAAGTAGCTTATCTATCAACAACCTTTCATCTTATACCATAAGTTTCAAAATTTCAGCATACTCATCCATGGAAAAACCCTAGTACTTTGATAACTTTACAAGTTAGTCCTCGAGATAGCTAAATTAAGCTATTATGATCTCAGAAATAAAAAAATTACTAAAAACGGGTCTTGAATACTTACCTAATTTGGCCAAATAAGTTTTCTCTTTCTTCCATTCTCCATGGCTAGGGCTTCCATATTTTATTTGGGAAAGATGATAAAATGATGATATTTTCTTTATTTTATTATTTATCATCTTTATTTTTTCATCTTTCCAATTTTATCCTTTCTTTATTTTATTTTTCCATGGATAAATCATCATCCTTAACCACAAAGCATTTTTTTAGGTCTATTTAACATTTAAGGACCTAAAATTTTGAATTCCATAGCTATTTAACCCATTTAGCTATTAGAACTCAACTTTTACACTTTGTACAATTTGGTCCTTTATCAAATTAAACATGTAATCGATAAAATTTCTTTATGAAATTTTTATATGACATTACTATCGTATTATAGACCATAAAATAATTTTAAAATAAATTTTATTTTCGGAATCAAATTTATGGTCCTGAAACCACTATTCCAATTTTATCGAAAACTGATTGTTACATGGATAGGTTATAATGTAATTATTATAATTTTTAAAGGTTAATTAAGTAATTTGATAATTAAGTTAAAATTTAATTAAACAAAAGATGAAAAACCTATCATCTTTTTCATTTTTTTCTTCCTTGGCTGAAATCACCATTAAAGGGGGGAAGCTTTAGTTTTGATTTTCTTCATGCATGGTATGTAGTTTTGTCCCGTTTTTAATGATTTTTATGTTTCTAAAATCGTTGCAACTAGGTCCAGCTAGCATGTACCTTCATTTTTGAATCTATTAAAAATTGTGGAAGTTACCATTGATGAATGTTTGTTGTTTGTGAGGATAATTATACATTTGATGCTTTGATTGTGATATTTCGTTGTTTTGTAAAGTGATTTTTGTTAGATTATGATCTAAGGATTAAATTGTTAAAATGTCAAAATTTTAAGGTTTTATAGTAAATTTGATGAATGGTAGGGTCTGTTTAAGGGCCTAGAATATTCAGTTGTAGTTTGATTCTTGGAAAAATGGTTTATTTGATTATTTTCTGGTTAGATGACTAAATTGTAGAAGTTATAAAAGTTTAGGGAAAATGTGTAATTAATGAAAAGTTAAGGGTTATATACATTGAATGGAATGCGAAATATGCATGAGATTAATATATTTTATTTAATTATTGTATAGATCAAAACTTGGATAAAAAAGACAATAACCGAGGAAAAGGGGAAATAGTGGATTAGTCCCTACGTGTTGATTGACATTAAATAGTTGGTACGTTCATAGTATTTCAATATGTTAATGAATTTCTACTTGTCTTATTATATTATGATTCTGTAATTGATATGCTTATAGAAAATTATTGTATGACTACACATACGTGCCCCTGTTTGTATTTCGGTACCCCTGATTGCATATACGTGCCCCTGTTTGTACTTCGGTACCCCTGATTACACATGCGTGCCCTTTTTTGTACTTCAATACCCCGATTGCACATAAGTGCCCCTGTTTGTACTTTGGTACCCCTGATTGTACTCATGTGCCCATGTTTATACTCTAGTAACTTTGAACCAAATATTATATGAATTGTATTTAAGTGTGTTTAGATTAATTGTTATTATGCCCTTACTAAGCTTTGTAAGCTTATCGATTCTGTAGATTGTTTTGTAGATAAATGTTGCTAACATTTTGAAAGGATAAATCAATCACCTCACACTATCCATCAAAGTTGGTAGTTTTATGTCTCTTCGGGTAGTTGCATGTATATGTGGCTAAATGTGTTGGTTTGGTACACTTTGATACTTTACTAAACTATGTCACTAGGTAATTTAACATACTTGTAAATAGGTTCTTTTCGTGAAATTAGAATGGTATGGAAATGAGTACTTGTGGTATGTTTTGGTATATGTTTGAATGAGGTTACTATGCATGAAATGAAGCCATATTAATATGTTTTTATAGTTGATGTTTTGGTATAATTGTGGTGTCTTTGAATGGCACATAGGTTGGTTGATTTTAGGGACAATATGCATGTATATGAATGATTTACGATATATTTAAGTTATTGAACGATATTGTGTTGCATGGTTTCTGGTTGATTTGTAATACTCTGTAACCCTAATATAGTGATGGATACAGGTTAGGGGTGTTATAGATTCACCTTTAAGAATCTTCAAAGGATGCTTAGGAAACCTTAAATGTTGGTGGTTGATCGAAAGTACACCGATTAATCCATAATGAATGGAGGGGTTAGTTAGAACCCTAATAGAGAGAGTTACCAAAAAAAAAGGGAAACATCAAGTGATAGATATGTATGTCAAGACTATTCCTCTTTAAGGGGAAACTATTAATGAAGTATAAGCCAAATGACTAGTTTCATGGATAAATGGTATGAAAGAGAAATCGTGAACTTAGATAGCCACTTAGATGATAGTGGGCTAAGTATTGTAGGCCATTGTGGCCTGTAGCAGAAGGTTATGCTACGCTTGAGGATAAGGTAATGTGACCTAAATGGAGTACAAAGAAGTAACCAATCAATATTTAAACCAAGTTCGAATTGGTCTGCCAAAGTTGTGTGGGACCTTTTTAGTCATGTCAAAGGATGGAATGTGAGCAAGTCACATAGAGTTATGATAAGGAAAAGATTCCACCATGGACTGAATAGATTAGGAATGACCGCCAATGGGGTATTTAGGAGAATAGGCTGAAGGGTTGCTTTAATAGGACATGGTCGTAGGAAGGATCCACACCGGAACAACTGGATGAAAGAATACAAGTAAATGATAGAATCTGCGGATATGGAAAGACATATGAGAAACCATCGAGACTGAATAAGGGTTGGCAGTATTGCCTAGGGGAAAATCATTTAAGGATCCATCCGTAAATGGATAAGTTTAGAATTTAAATCAGAACTCACCACTTTGAGTAGAGGACGATTTCCAAAAATACAAGAAGTGAGTTAATCACATTTAGTTATTTATATTTAAATACCTGCAAGATGGTCTATTTTAATGTAAAGCAGAGAATCACTAAGTTCTTTTGAACTTAAAAGGGTTTTGTGACCAAATAGCTCCTTTAGAATCTAGAGTTAAGACAATAATCTTTTACTTTAATTTTTTATAGATTATGTTGTATAGGTTTTTAAGTAAATAGGAAATACAATCTGATTTTAAAAGTTAGTGAATTCTAAGTATGTGCATTAACCCGATCCAATCATACCCCGATTCGGAGTTCGAGTCTCGTGTGGGTGTTACATGGTATTGATACTTCTTGTCTAGTATCAGTAAATTTTGTTGAGTATAGATAGATTCACTGTTTTACCGATATCTTTTTTGGTATCGATACTAAAATGACATAATGTTTTTCAAAATGTTTATATTGATACCTTTTGCTTGGTATCAATAAATTTTTCAAGTATCGTTAGTGGTACACTTTTATCGTTACCTTTTTTGATATTGATATGAAATTGACATTTTGAATTTCAAAGTTTTTATTAAGTATCGATATGGTATCATTTCCCTTCTATTTGGTATCGATAAAATTCCCCTGGTACTGATATTAATGGATTCAACGGTTATTAAATTAGGCATTAAATGCTAATCATATCGATACTTGTAGAAAAAGTATCGATATATGTTGTAACACCCCAAACCCGGCCTATGCATTAAGTCCGAATTTTGGCATGCCACACAAATTAAACGTACATTCAAATCCTTTAACGATGTAGGAATCAAATTCCAAAACGATTAAGAGAGTGACTTTATCGAAAAATCAAAGTTCATTGAAAATCATAATTAAAAATACAAGAATTTATCATTTGATCTATAGAGTAGTAATTGATTAAAACTTTGGATTTATTTAGTCGAAATATTTCATCGAAAAGTTTTAAAAGACTTTCCTAAGTTTAGTAATATTTAAGAAAAACCTTTATTTTATACGAGAGTTATAGAAAATCATTTATAAAAACTAAACCAATCCAACTTAGAAAAACTAAAACAAAATAAATTCCATCCACAGAATAAAATCCATAATTAAAGAGGCCTCATTACATCGCCATAAAAATAGTACTTAATAAAAATTATTAAAGAAGTCTTAAAGTTTTTTAAACCACCATTTGTAGTATAGCCTCCACACGAAGTCATCTTCGACCCAAGTCTCCATCAATTATTATTACCTGAGAGGGGTAAAAAAATGGGGTGAGTTACTTAGAACTCAGTGTGTCACTCACTTACCTTAGTCCACTGGGCCAAAACCATTTAAGCATTTATTTGGGCCTAAGCCCATTACAAATATAATAATTTAGCATGTATGAAATGCAAGTGATATGCAATTCCCAAAACCAAACCTAGATTTCCATCCGCTACACACCACCCGTACCAACTAGCACACCTGTGGGGAGCTTTAGTCACCCACCCCGCCAACACACCAAAGTAGGCATTAAACCGTATTTCAAATTTCGTGGACAAGCCACCAGATTTACAGAGTTTACATGGCATTTGCCATTTTTCAGAATTGTGGCAGAGCCACCAAAATTTTGTAGCAAAGCTACCAAAACTTCTCTTCGTCAAATAGCCCAACCCATGCAATCATGTATATAATGTGCATAACAATCCATTCATGTAATTATTCCAACATAAGGCCCATTATAAAAGTTATTACAATCTGGCCCATTTCACATTTTGGCCACGGAATCTCATATCACATACGACCCATTTATCAATTATCATATATGGCCCAATTATCAACATCACATATGGCCCATTTATCAATTATCACATACGGCCCAAATTGTCAAATATCACATATGGCCCACTTATCAATTATCACATACGGCCCAATTATCAAATATCACATATGGCCCACTTATCAATTATCACATATGGCCCAATTATCAAATGTCACATATGGCCCAATTATCAAATATCACATATGGCCCAATTGTCAATTATCACATATGTCCCAATTATCAAATATCACATATGGCCCAATTGTCAATTATCACATATGGCCCATTTATCACTTTTATCGAATTAGTCCGTTAAGGAAAATTTTGAATTTTTCATGATTTTAATACCAATTTCAAAATTTTTATCATTTAGGGGATAACTATACTATCCTTCTCGATTTCACTAACTTGTGATTTCATTCGACGATTAATACGATATAGTCATCTAACCCATAAGATACGGTGTGAGATTACACACCTGATTATGGTGAGAACTACACTTTCCCGCTCGTCGATATCTAAACACACATCACGATGGATTAGAACACTAATATTTAATATAAAACTATTCTAATGTTAAGCGATCTAAGATCTTACCCTCGAAATCTCGAACAACCACTATTTGCGATTTCTCTCCGATCAAAGGTTCAGAACCACGAGTAAACAATGGTTCGGGGGTACGTACGACTTCAAATAATTGAATTTTGTCGGATGAGGGTCGACATCCCGTGGAAAGTCTCGGATTCCCAAAATAGTCCTTCTCTTAAACTTAGGGGGAATAGCGGAACCACCCCTCTTCCGAACACTATATACTGCCCTTTTTGTCCCTATCTTGATTGTCTCTACTGACACAAGATCATTAGTCCGACTAATAAATTATTGAAATTTTGACTAACGATTTTAAAAGCGAGATTAACTTACCACAAATATCCTCGTTCCACAATATGACAATCGAGCGATAACGTCCCCTAAAACGAAATTGATTAATAAACCATTTATATCCATATGTCGAGTAATATGAAAATCCTTAATAATCCCTTACCTTAACACCTTAATTCGATTCCAATGATTTATGACGTTTACGAACACTTGAGTTTCGGCCCTCCACTATCACACTATTGTCCAAGGCTTCAAAGAAGAAAAAGAAAAGATTGAAAAGAATACATATGTATAAGAGAAGATTCGGGTATGAAGGAAAAGTTGAAAGGGATGGTGCTTAGTAACATTCAGCCATGTTGAAAATAAAAGGGAGAAAATTGTTTGAGAGATTTTTGTAAGGAGAAAGAGATGAAGAAAGGTAAAGGAAAATAAGGTGTTTAGGTTTCAGTTCTTTTCAAGAATGGAAGATGAACAAAGAAATGAGTTTGAGGCTTGTGTGCATTCGGCAAGGGTGAAAAGAAAAGAAAAGAGAAAATGGCCTTCCAAGGTCTTGGTGATTTCGGCACTAGGGAGAAATGGTTTGAAGAGAAAAGGAGCAATAAGACCGAAATGGTCAAAATGTGAATTGGCCAAAAGAAAACAATTGTTTACCTATTGCTCCAAGTGTATTCGGCTAAGGAGAGGAAATGGAGAGAAAAGTATTGGAGAAAAACACAAAAACGTCCAAATGCCAAAATGACCAACTAACACCTAAACCTTACCAAAGCTTCAAAATTTCGGCCATCTCTCCTAGCCCTTTTAAACCGTCCAAGTACATTAGTCAAATGGTCAAACTTTAGTCACCCCAAACTTTCCAAAACATCTCCCCTTGTTTTAAGCCTTATGTCCCCCTTACATGCCTTTTCCATATGATTCTTTTCCTTAAGTTAACACTTGCCTTTTTCCCATGGTCTTATTGCCATAAAAATTTAATCCAACTCATCCTAATCCTTATCCATGGCCGACACATGCTAAGGAAAAGCAAAAATAAAAGCTTTCAAATTGCATGCTAGGAGATTCGAACCTCTCCCCTCAAGCAAACATACATGCGCCAACACCACCTTGCTACTAGCTCATCTTATGCTAGTTTTTGACACTTGAATTTACTTAAGCCTTAAAGTCACTTGATCCACTTCAATTAAGTACTCATTACAAATATTTATTCTAATTCTGAATAATTCTCAAGTCTTCTCAAGACTATACTGATCATGAAAAATTTAATTATATACAAGTTAAGCACCAAAACATGCATCATATCAATACTCAAATTTTAGGATGTTACAACTCTACCCTCCTTAAAGAAAATTTCGTCCTCAAAATTTACCTGACTAAAAGAGATGAGGATATTTTTGTCGAATTGCATCCTCAGGCTCCCACGTAGCTTCCTCTACTCCGTGATTATGCCAAAGAACCTTAACCAATTGCACAGTCTTCTTTCTTAACCTCTTAACATCGCGATCTAAAATTTTCACTGGTTCCTCCTCAAAAGACAAATCTAGCCTTAATTCCACTTCTTCTACCGGTACTATGTGCGATGGATCCAATCTATAGCGTCTCAGCATAGAAACATGGAAGACACTATGAATCTAACTCAACTCCGGGGGTAAATCAAGTTGATACGCCACTGGTCCTACACGCTTCAACACACGATACGGTCCAATGAACCTAGGGCTCAACTTGCCTTTCCTTCCAAATCTGAAGATCTTCTTCCAAGGTGAGACCTTTAGAAAAAACCTGATCTCCCACCGCAAACTCAATATCTTTATGCTTCAGATTCGCGTATGACTTTTGTCTATCCGAAGCTTCCTTTAATCGCGCTCGAATTACCTTTACTTTTTCTTCCATCACTGATATCAATTCAGGACCCAAAAGCTGTCGTTCCCCTAATTCAGTCCAATAAGTAGGGGTACGACACCATGACCATATAACTGTTGTTATACGCAAACTCTGCCAACGATAGAAAATCCTTCCAACTACCTCTGAAGTCAATCACACAACCCCTTAATATGTCTTCCAAAATCTGGATTACTCTTTCCGACTGACCATCTGACTGAGGGTGAAAAGTCGTGCTGAAGTTTAACTTTGTACCCAGAGCCTCATGCAAAGCTTTCCAAAATCGTGATGTAAGCCTAGGGTCCCTGTCCGATATGATAGACACTGGTACCCCATGCAACCTCACGATTTCAAATACATATAGTTTAGCCAACTTTTGCAATGAGTAATTCGTACGAACTAGTAGAAAATGAGCAGTCTTCATTAATCGATCTACTACCACCCAGACAGAATCTTTCTTAGTAGATGTTAAGGGTAACGAACTAACAAAATCCATCGTTATCCGCTCCTATTTCCATAATGGAATCTTTACTGGTTGCAACAATCCCGACGATAATTGATGTTCTGCCTTTACTTGTTGACAAGTCAAACACTTTCCCACTAAATCAGTAACTTCCCATTTCAACTTTGGCCACCAATGCTATTCACGAAGATCCCGATACATCTTATTTCCTCCGGGGTGCATAGCATAAGGGCTACTATGTGCCTCAAGAAGAATCATTTGCCTCAAATCCGAATCCTTGGGCATACAAACCCTTCCACGAAAGCACAGTACACTATCTTTGTTCAAACCAAAATCCCTTATTATACCACTTTCAACTTGTTGTATTAAAGGACCCAACTTTTCATCGGATAATTGCTTTTCCTTGATTTGCTCCAACCACAGAGGCTTCACCTAAAGTCCGCTAGCAGACTGCCATCCTCATACAAACTGAGATGAGCAAACATTGCTCTTAACTCTGATACAACCTTACGACTCAACGCGTCTGCAACAACGTTAGCCTTTCCAGGATGATACTCGATTGAGAAATCATAATCCTTTAACAGCTCCACCCATCTCCGTTGTCTTAAATTCAACTCCTTTTAGGTAAGGAGATACTTAAGACTCTTATGGTCTGTATAAATGATTGACTTCTCACCGTAGAGATAATGCCTCCAAACCTTTAATGCAAACACCACCACAACCAACTCCAAATCATGAGTAGGATAATTGACTTCATGCGGCCTCAACTGTCTAGGAGCATAAGCTACCACTTTTCCACTTTGCATCAGTACACATCCTAAACCCGTGTGATGCATCACAAGAATGGTAAACTCTTTTTCGCCTCTGGTTGAATCGATCACGCTTTTCATTAGAATCTTCTTCAGTTTCTCGAAACTTTCTTGTTGTTTATCGGTCCATACATACGGTACATCCTTTCGCAATAGCTTAGTTAGGGGTGCAGCAATCAATGAAAATCCTTTAACAAAGCGTCTATAATAACTAGCCAAACCCAAGAAACTTTGAATCTCAGCTACTGACTTCGGCGGTTTCCAATCCAACACAACCTCTACCTTTCGAGGATCAACTCTTACACCTTCGGCTGACACTACATGAACCAAGAAAATCACTTCCTTTAACCAAAATTCACACTTACTGAATTTGGCATAAAGTTGCTTATCTCGCAAAATTTTCAACACAGTGCGCAAATGTGAGTCATGCTCTTCTTCATTCCTCGAATATACCAAGATGTCATCTATGAACACTACTATGAATCGATCTAAATAGGGTTGAAAGACTCGGTTCATCATGTCCATAAATGCAGTTGGTGCATTGGTCAAACCAAACGGTATCACTAAAAACTCATAATGTCCATAACGAGTTTGAAATGCCGTCTTATAAATATCTGCCTCTTTCACCTTGAGTTGATGATAACCCGATCTCAAATCAATCTTGGAGAAGACTAAAGCTCCTCTTAATTGATCAAACAGGTCGTCGATTCTCGGTAATGGACACCTATTCTTGATCGTCAACTTATTCAACTGTCTGTAATCAATGCACATACGCATCGACCCATCCTTTTTCTTGATGAACAAAACCGGTGCTCCCTACGGAGACACACTTGGTCAAATAAATCCCCGATCTAGTAGTTCTTGAATTTGAGGTTTAAGCTCTACTAACTCCTTCGGTGCCATTCTATAAGGAGCAATGGACACCGGAGCAGTTTCGGGCAAAAGGTCAATGCTAAATTCTACTTCCCGATCTGGAGGTAGACCAAAAGTTCTTTGGGAAAGACATCTGAAAATTCTTTCACCGTTCTTACACCTTCTACCGATAATTCCTTGGCATCCAAAGCACTGATGAATGCTAGGAATGCTCTATTCCCTTTCCGCACCAACTTTTCTGCCTTCAAAGCATATACCACATTTGCCAAGAAATTTCTTCGCCTATCATTATTATCTCCTCATCATCCACATCCTTATTGACATCCACTTTTCTAAGACAATCCAATTGCGCCGATGCTTCACCAACCAATCCATGCCCAAAATAAGATCAAACTCGGCGAAAGGTAATTCTATCAAGTCCGCTAGAAATACCTCTCTATGAATCTCCAAAGGCACATCTCTAAATAATTTATTCATTATTATCGACTATCCTAAAGGACTAATTACCGTCATCTCTCTATCGGTAATCTTAGATCTAATATTTAGGTGTCCAGATATGGCACTAGCAACATAGAGTGGGTAGACTCGATATCTATCAAAGCAGTAATAGGTACATCAGAAATGAAGAACGTACCATTTATCACATCAGGTGCATCGGTGTCCTCACGACGCCTGACAGCATAGACCAATCCTGGCTGTCTTGCCTTCGTGTTACCTCTAAACCATTACCTCGACCTGGTGCACCTTATCCACATCCGTTACCATTACCACCATGACCTGGTCCACGGCCTCTCGGTTGTTCTTTGAGTACCTCTAGTCGGTGAGCATCGAGGTTCTGAGCTTCCTGAGTCGTATCAGTCCATCGAGGGAAATTCTTAAACTGATGATCCTTGGATCCACATTTAAAACAGGCTCTAATTTTTCTCCAACATTCTCCGGGATGTCATTTTCCACAATCGACACATTCTCGACTCTGACTAGTAGTCACAGGTGCTCTAGCTTGAACTGGCTCATCATTCCGTGGCCTCTTTTGAAACCTTTTAGAAGAACTAGAGTACTTAAAATCCCTCTTTCCTTTGACTTTTTCCCGGTTCTGGCGTTCTGAATTCTTAGCCTTTTTGGCTATCTTAGCTTTCTCTACAAGCGAGGTAAAAGTCTGTACTTGTTGTGGGGCTATCAGTTCAGCCCATCCTCAAAGCGTACACAGCGCTCATGATCAATCTGCACTATAGTACGAGCATAACGACTCAAACGAAGAAATTTTGCCTTGTAAGCTACCACCGTCTTACTTCCTTAAACCTAATTCAGGAATTCCTTCCTCCGGGCATCTACATAACTTGTCCCAACATACTTCCTTTGGAAAGCAGCTTTAAAGAAATCCCAAGTAACCAATGCAGCCTCGGTGTCTTCTCAAACAGTAAGCCACCATTGATACGCCTCGTCTCTTAGCAAAGACATGGCTCCTCTCAATTTCTGCTCGACGGTGCACTCCAGATCATCCATAATTTGTTCTACAGCCTCAAGCCAATATTCTGTCACACTCGGAGCTACACCGGAGACACCTCTAAAAATTTCTACACCATTGATACTCTTTCTAGGACTCGCAACATTGCTTGAGTCAAAGCATTATCCTCATTCGCATGATCATGAGATCCAGTTTCGCTCTCAAATGACGCAGGTGCATCCATTTTCGGCATATGACCCAGCACTTCAGACACAGCACCTCGTCCTCTACCATGGCCACGTCTACCGTGTCCACGACCACGTCTTCTAGTGCTCATATTGACTAATTCACTTTTAATCTGATTACAAGTTTTTTGAATCAGAATATTATTTTAGTGTTTATTAACTATATTTTATGAGATATAAGAGATAGGGTTGTTTTCGCAATCACATCCTATAGTCTCGATCTCCATCATTTTCAACACCTAAAACTAGAAGTTCTAGAGTGTTCCTAAGGTCTCATCACAATAATAAACATTTAATAAACAAATACTTACTTGACTTGGTGTCGGATGCTCGTGGTGCCATACTACCTTTAAAACGTAAAGTCTAGAAAAAAATTAAGCAATTTTAAACAAAAATCAATGTTGAACCCAAACCACAGTCGAGTTTTAAAATTGGGCTCTGATACCATAAAATGTAACACTCCAAACTCGGCCTATGCATTAAGTATGAATTTTGGCATGCCACACAAATTAAACGTACATTCAAATCCTTTAACAATGTAGGAATCAAATTTTAAAATGATTAAGAAAGTGACTTTATCGAAAAATCAAAGTTCATTGAAAACCATAATTAAAAATACAAGAATTTATCATTTGATCTATAAAGTAGTAATTGATTAAAACTTTGGATTTATTTAGTTGAAATTGTAACACCCCAAACCCAGTCAACACACCACGACCGAATCTGGCATGCTACGGAGTGAAAACATTTTTAAACCAAAAGTTTTTCGGATAATTTTCTTAGGAAGCCCTTTTGTAGTATGAAAAGTTTAGAAATCCTTGTTTAAGATGATTTTGAAATCGTGTGATGGCTGCTTTAAAACTCATGCTTGAAAATCTACTTATTGTTCCAAGTTTTAGAAAACATACAAGTTACCTTTGTTATAATCTTATAAGTGGTGTTACTCGATGGCGACGTTTAAAAACCCGAAGGAGTTATAGTTTTGAAAACATTGCTTTTTACCGGTTAATTTAACAAGTCCATATATCCAACATAGGTATAATATAATCAAAATAAAAGAAAATAATAAAAACCCAAAATAATACTTAGCAGCCTTATTACAAAACCCAAAACCAAATTTAAAGAAAAGCATTAAAATCGAGATAGCGGTTTAAAGTCAAAACCAAACTAAGATGCATGGCCACCTCGAGTCCTTCTCGGCTCCATATCCCCGATCTTTGCCTCATCTACAAAATATAAAGGAAAGGGTGAGTCACCGAGACTCGATGTATAAATCCCCAACTCGATAGTTCAAGCACTTACATCGTCGTCAAGAACATGCAAATCATGCAACCCATATCCTAACCATCCAGTCTCCTTTATCTACCCCGTGTGGTCAAAACCACTGGTGGTCAAAACCACTGGTGACCGAAGTCACAAATCAAGTGATGGGGCTAACCCATCGTGTGGTCAAAACCACTGATGACAATCCCATAATAATCATGTGGGGCCAACCCACTGTGGTACCAAACCACTGGGACGAGTCACAATATCCATTTGTGGTCAAAACCACTAATGACCGTAGTCACAAATATCATAAGTGTGGTCAAAACCACTGGTGGTCAAAACCACTGGGACTAGTCACAAATAATAATAGTGTGGTCAAAACCATTGGTGACAGTCCAAATAAATCATTCGCCCTCTTCTCATCAATCCCATCATCATTTCCATATCGTACGTGTCATAATATCATGTATCATGCAATAACGCATATCATAGCATTTAACAATAACATGATGATGTATATCAAAAATCACATAACAGGGGACTTACCCAGAATCCAAGCTCATACCCACAAGGCATAATCACTGATTTCATTGGCTATAACAGTAACATAATAGGCATATTATACTAATAAAGTGTGTAAGCGTTACACACCTGGCTATCCATAAATCTAAGCGAATCCCGAAACCACGCAAACTAACGAGATCCCGAACGTTGCTCCCTCCTTAAAGCCGATTTGGTTTCCCACCAAATCCCAAAACTACACAATAAACCCCTTTGCAATCGGCTACACACTGATGCACATAAATGATTAGCCTTCGGCTTTTGAACGATTGAGAGACGGATATTGAAATGTTAAAACCTTACCTAGATCGACCGCCAAACCCCAAAGATTCACTGTATTTAGCTATGCTCCTCCCTACAATTGGTTTTAACACAACATATAGAATCCATAGGCCATTCGGCCATAACATAAATCCCGAAACCACATGAGTTAGTCGCCCATTACCTTAATGACTGACTCGGCTTCTATACACCAAAGGTTAGCACCCTTTATTGGTGTTAGGGGTTTCGGCTACCCCATAGAACAAGAATAAATTAAGGTTTTGATTACTAGCTATTGAAGGAGTATCAAAAGGAAGGCAAAAGAGATTCGGCATTACCCAAATCGATCAAGAAGAAAAGATGAAGAAATCACTCACCAGGAGATTCAGCAAAGAGAACCAACGAAGAGATGGATGTTGGCACTTGAGATGATGAAAAGAAAGCGCAAGAAGAGAGAGGTTTATGAGCAAAGTATTTGGCCAAGAAGAGAACAACAAGGTTTCGACTTAAGTGATGGGTTGATTCGGAAAGATGGTGAAGAGAAGAGAAGTGGAAGGAGATAGATTCGGTAATGGGTTTGAGAGAAGAGAAAGAACGGAATAGAAAGAGAAATAGAGGAGACAATGTGAGGGTAGGTTTCAAATTTGAACAAAATAGAAAGAAGAAGTGCACAAGAGGTGGATTCTGCAATAGGCTAACCAAAGAGAACCGAAAAGAAAAGGGAGAGAATGGCTACCAAGTTCGACTTTTCAAAGAAAATGCACAAAAGATTTGGCCAATTACAAGACCTGCCGAAAAAGGGAGAAAGCAAAAAGGGCAATTGGTGGTTCAACTTTGACACAAAATGAAAAGAGAAGACCCTTTCCTCACTAGCCGAAATACCCCCTTAACCCACCATAGACATTCAGCCACCACCTAAAGACTCCCCAAATCGACTACACTTCCTCCCCCCTAGAGTTCAAATTCGGCCAACCTCTCCAAAGCTCTCCCATCCACTCATTCAAATAAATTTGAATGAGTCAACCACCAAATTTTTCTCCCTTCCATCCATTTCAAATTGGTTGACTCAATCCTTATCTATCCACGAGAGTCCCACCTGAGCACACCTCTGCTTGCCTGTGGCGTCAAAAATAAATGAGCAGAAAGGGATTTTTGCAGCTCGAACCAAGGTCCTCCTTGCTCCTTGTGGCGTCACCTCCCTTGTGACTTAAGTGGAGCCTCCTTGCCACTTTACCAAGGCACTCCTTGTGTCTAAAACCTCAAATTAATTTTTTTAACCCCTATTTCCCCTAGCTCCTTTCTCTTAAGTGCTAAACAAAAATTTTGGCCATAACCCAAGACTAACCAGAGGTCATGCCTAGACCCTAAAACATGCCAAACAAACCCAGCTGACACCACATCACATGCAAACACACTCAAAATGCAGAGACCCCATTTTAAGGATGTTACAGTTCTACCCCCTTAAAAATAATTTCGGCCTCAAAATTACTTGATCAAAAGAGTTGAGGGTATTGCTGCTGCATCACATCCTCTGGTTCCCACGTTGCCTCCTCCATACCATGGTTCCGCCATGACACTTTCACCAAGGGAACTGACTTCCTACGCAAGACCTTGACATCCCAATCGAAAATCTGTACCGGTTCCTCTTCGAAAGACAAGTTTGAGCTCACCTCAATCTCCGCAACTGGCACAACGTGTGACAGATCTGATCGATAGTGCCTAAGCATCGAAACATGAAAGACGTCGTGAATCTGACTTAACTCTGCTGGCAACTCGAGCTGATAAGCTACCGGTCCCACTTGCCTCAACACCGTATACGACCCGATAAACCTAGGGCTTAGCTTCCCTTTTCGCCCAAATCTCAACAGTTTCTTCCATGGCGATACCTTCAGAAAAACCTTATCACCCACTGCATACTCTATATCCCTGCGTTTAAGATCGGCGTAAGACTTCTGCCTGTCTGACGCTTCCTTAAGACGAGCCCGAATCACCTTAACCTTATCCTCAGTTTCAGCCACCAACTCTGGACCCAACATCTGCCGTTCACCCAATTCTGTCCAATAGGTAGGAGTACGACATTTCTATCCATACAGTGCCTCATATGGTGCCATCTGGATACTCGCTTGATAACTATTGTTATAAGCGAACTCTGCCAATGGTAGATACTCTCCCAACTCCCACTGAAATCCAGAACACAGCCTCTTAGCATGTCCTCCAAAATTTGAATTACTCTTTTAGACTGTCCATCGGATTGTAGGTGAAAAGCTGTGCTGAAATCCAACCTCGTTCCCAAAGCCTGATGCAAAGCCCTCCAGAATCTAGACGTGAACCTAGGATCCTTATCCGAGATAATTGACACTGGTACTCCATGCAACCTTACTATCTCAGCCACATATAACTTAGCTAGCTTCTGAAGTGAATAATCAACCCTCACCGGTATGAAATGAGCTGATTTAGTTAAACGGTCCACAATCACCCAGACTGAGTCCTTCTTGCTAGGTGTAAGGGGTAGCCCACTAACAAAGTCCATAGTGATCCTTTCCCACTTCCACTGAGGAATCTTCACCGGCTGAAGTAAACCCGACGGCAGCTGATGTTCAGCTTTGACCTGCTGACACGTTAGGCACTTACCCACAAGCTCAGTCACTTTCCGCTTCAGCCCTGGCCATTAGAACTGCTTTCGTCAGAATCTTCCTCAACTTGTCAAAACTTTTCTGCTGTTTCTCCGACCACACAAATGAAACTCCTTTCCTTAATAACTTGGTCAACGGCGCTGTGATCAGAGGAAATCTTTCCACAAATCTCCGGTAATACCCTGCCAAACCTAGAAAACTCTGAATTTTTACAACTAACCTAGGCGGTTTCCAATCCAACACCGCCTCAATCTAGCGAGGGTCCACTCTAATCCCTTCAGCGGACACTACGTGACCCAAGAAAGTCACTTCCTAAGCGAACTCGTGACTTCATCGAACTTGGCAAATAATTGCTTCTCCTCGAATTTGCAAAACCACCCACAAGTGCGTATCATGATCCTCCTCGGTCCTTGAGTACACCAATATGTCGCCTATGAATACTACGACAAAGCGGTCCAAGTCTTCTTTGAACACCCTATTCATCAAGTTCATAAATGCCGTCGGTTGCATTGGTTAACCCAAACGGCATCACCGAAACTTGTAATGCCCATACCGAAAACCAAATGCCGCCTTATGAACAATGACCTCCTTCACTTTGAGTTGATGGTACCCCAACCTGAGATCTATCTTCGAGAAAATTGATGCACACTTAAGTTGATCAAACAAGTCGTCAATCTTGGGCAACGGATACTTGTTTTTGATCGTCAACTTGTTCAGCTGGCAGTAGTCTATACACATCCATATTGTGCCATCTTTTTTCTTAATAAAGAGCATAGGTGCTCCCCAAGGAGATATACTTGGTCGAATGAAACCTCAGTCCAACAACTCCTAGATTTGGGCCTTCAACTCCACCAATTCCTTTGGCGCCATTCGATACGGGGCTATAGACAGTGGCGCAATTTCGGGTACCAGGTATATACCGAATTTTACTTTTCGATCCGAAGGCAGACCCGAAAGTTCTTCTGGGAATACATCTGCAAATTCCCCTACAGTTCGGATACTCTCTACAGTCGCATCCTTAGCTCCCAAAGCACAAACATGCACCATGAATGCCTCACAACCCTTCCTTACCATTTTCTCCGCCTTTAGTGCAGAGACCATATTGGATAAGTAATCTCTTCTATTGCCTATCATTACCACCTCCTTACCTTCCATCGTCCTCAACACTATGCGCTTGGCCGTGCAATCCAAACTGGCCTGGTACTTCACCAGCCAATCCATCCCGAGAATCAGATCGAACTCCCCAAATGACAGTTCCATCAAATCAGCCAAAAACACGACCCCTTGAAGTTCTAGGGGTACATCCCTATATAGTTTACTTACTTCTACAGAGTGACCTAAAGGGCTTATCACAGTCATCTTCCTAGAAGTAATCTCAGAGTTCAAGTTCATAGTTTCCACTATGCTACTGGCTACATATGAGTGCGTTGAACCCACATCTATCAAAGCATTATAAGGTAGTCTAAAGATTAAGAACGTACTGGTTATGACGTCCGGTGTGTCACCCTCCTCTCGACGCCTCACTGCGTAGACTAGTCTAGGCTGTCTAGCCTCTGTACCACCTGTACCTCTTCCTGGTGCTCTACGGCCTCTACTAGAGCCATTACCTCCCCTCGCAGCACCCTGGCCCCTCTGTGGCTGCTGACCATCCCTCTTGTTCTGAGTACGATTTTGATCCCCAAACTGCAACCTAGCTGACCTCTATGGACAATCCTTCACTCGGTGCCCCATCGATCCACACTCAAAGCATCCCCTATTTTCGATCCAACATTCTCTTGTGTGAGACTTTCCACATCGAGCACATCGTGGTGGCCACTAAGTATCAGCAGTAGTAGGCCCAGCAACTTGATTCGACCCATTATATCTACCCCATTTTTGCTGATTCTCGATAGACCCAGATGATCAAAAATTCCTCTCATTCCAACCCTTGTCCTGATTCCGTCTAACCGACTATTTCAATTCTTCCGCAACTTTGGCCTTTTCCACTAAGACCGTAAACTCTCTCTCCTGCTGTGGAGCAATCAGCAACTTCAAATCATCCCTTAATCCGTCCTCGAATGTAACACATCGCTCATGCTCTGTAGCTATGATGCCCCGAGCATATCGGTTCAACCTTAAGAATTATGTCTCATACTCCGATACGGACTTACTCCCCTAAACTAGCCTCAGAAACGCCCTTCTCTACGCATCAATATAACTGGTCCCGACATACTTCTTCTGATAAGCTGCCTTGAAATAATCCCAAGTGAGATCATCCACTGCAGCACCATCCCGAACCGTGAGCCACCACTGGTTGACTCATCTCGGAGAAGCGACACTACTCCCTTTAGTTTCTCATCAGCCGTCAGATCCAAATCGTCCATGATTTTTTCTTTCGCTTCCAACCAATACTCAGCCGTATTGGGTGCCACACCAGATACACCTCGAAATACCTCAGCTCCATTGGTTCGGACTCACTCAAATATGAATTTTCGAGCTCCCATACCTCCACCTACTCCAGCCACTCTCTCCAACACTCACAGCATCGCCTGTGACATTGCATCTTCCCCTATTTGATCTTGATACTCTACACCAGCAGCTGGTGGTGGTGGTATCTCATTCTCGGACCCTTGACCAGACCTAACGGGTTCCGATACGGTCATTCCGCCTCTACCACGCCCTCGCATATTACGACCACGCCCCCTAGTACTCATGTCTATAATCGTGATTTATCTGCTTAAAGAAATTTTATGAATTAGCTTCTGTTTCACTGATTGCCCACGAATAAGTTTTATGTAAAGAAATTTGGTAGTGGTTCTTTCGATCATCACAAAATTTTCATTTTCAGTCCTCTACCCTCATTCCACGTGTAAGGGTATTCTCATCATTTCACTACCCGGGGGTATTTCTATAATTAACCTATCGGGGTATTTCAGTGATAAATCAGGGTTAATTCAGAAACCTTTACAAATCATAGGTGTTTCAAAAATTCCAAAATCGGGGGTATTTTGGTAATTTCATAAACCAGGGGTATTTTCGTAATTTTCCCCAAAATATGGTTCCAAGTGATTCTACAAAATAAGGGTATTTTGGAAAATTTTCAATTCGGGGGTACTTCGACAATTTTTCATACTAAGGGTATTTTGGTAATTTTTACAAGTCAGGGGTAATTTGGTCATTTTTCAAATCAGGGGTATTTTGGTATTTTTTTTCAACTCGAGGGTACATTGGTAATTTCAAAACCAAGGTTAATTTTTTTTAAAGTGTTATAAAACAAGATGACTGGTCCCTTTCGGGTTTTAATTATTAAATTTAGCATGTGAATAAGTTGTCTCAGTTAGGGTGAACCGTCACTACGCACTAGGTAGGATTCGAGTGAAGAGGAGGTGAGTCACTAGGACTGCTTAAATACCAAGCTCCCCCGAATCCATTCCTAGACATGTACTGTGGTTGCCACACCCTTAACTTAGCGGCGTACTCACGTGTTTGTTTAGTGGATCTTTAAGTCTTATGTAATTGTGTTGGAGTAAGCTATTCCTAGGGTTCAATAACTCCTAATCTATTAATCTACGATCCTGAAATACCCATTTCCCCCACATATAATTCACACAATGGTTAGGGATACTTACAGGCGATTGGTCTGGGAGACTCGGTGCCATCTTTTTCAAACCATGTACCTTTTCATAAAACTTTTCAAAACCTTACTTTGACATTTTGGGCCTCGGGCCATATCCAGAACCTTTGAACACGCTCGATACCAAAATTGTAACACCCAAACCCGGTCAACACACCACGACTGAATCTGGCATGCTACGGAGTGAAAACCTTTTTAAACCAAACGTTTGTTAGATAATTTTCTTAGGAAACCCTTTTGTAGTATGAAAAGTTTAGAAATCCTTGTTTAAGATGATTTTGAAATCGTGTGATGGCTAATTTAAAACTCATGCTTGAAAATCTACTTATTGTTGCAAGTTTTAGAAAACATACAAGTTACCTTTGTTATCATCTTATAAGTCGTGTTACCCGATGGCAACGTTTAAAAACCCGAAGGAGTTATAGTTTTGAAAACATTGCTTTTTGTCGAATAATTTAACAAGTCCATATATCCAACATAGGTATAATATAATCAAAATAAAAGCAATTAATAATAAAAACCCAAAATAATACTTAGCGGCCTTATTACAAAACCCAAAACCAAATTTAAAGAAAAGTAATAAAATCGAGATAGCGGTTTAAAGTCAAAACCAAACTAAGATGTATGGCCACCTCGAGTCCTCCTCGGCTCCAAATCTGCGATCTTTGCCTTATCTGCAAAATATAAGGGAAGGGGTGAGTCATCGAGACTCATTGTATAAATCCCCAACCCGATAGTTAAGGCACTTACACAGATCGTCAGTAAACATGCAAATCATGCAACCCATATCCTAACCATCCAGTCTCTTTTATCTACCCCATGTGGTCAAAACCACTGGTGGTCAAAACCACTGGTGACCGAAGTCAGAAATCAAGTGATGGGGCCAACCCATCGTGTGGTCAAAACCACTGATGACAATCCCGTAATAATCATGTGGGGACAACCCACTGTGGTACCAAACCACTGGGACGAGTCACAATATCCATTTGTGGTCAAAACCACTGATGACCGTAGTCACAAATATCACAACTGTGGTCAAAACCACTGGTGGTCAAAACCACCGGGACTAGTCACAAATAATAATAGTGTGGTCAAAACCACTGGTGACAGTCCAAATAAATCATTCCCCCTCCTCTCATCAATCCCATCATCATGTCCATATCAGACGTGTCATAATATCATGTATCATGCAATAACGCATAGCATAGCATATAACAATAACATGATCATGTATATCAAAAATCACATAACAGGGGACTTACTCGGAATCCAAGCTCATACCCACAAGGCATAATCACCGATTTCATTGGCTATAACAGTAACATAATAAGCATATTATACTAATAAAATGTGTAAGCATTACACACCTGGCTATCCGTAAATCTAAGCGAATCCCGAAACTACGCAAACTAACAAGATCCCGAACGTTGCTCCCTCCTTAAAGCCGATTTGGTTTCCCACCAAATCCCGAAACTACACAATGAACCCCTTTGCAATCGGCCACACACTGATGCACATAAACGATTAGCCTTCGGCTTTTGAACGATTGAGAGACGGATCTTGAAATGTTAAAACCTTACCTAGATCGACCACTAAACCCCGGAGATTCACTGTATTCGGCTATGCTCCTCCCTACAATCGATTTTACACAACACATAGAATCTATAGGCCATTCGGCCATAACATAAATCCCGAAACCATATGAGTTAGTCGCCCCTTACCTTAATGACTGACTCGGCTTCTATACACCAAGGGTCAGCACCCTTTATTGGTGTTAGGGGTTTCTGCTACCACATAGAACAAGAACAAATTAAGGTTTTGATTACTAGCAATTGAAGGAGTATCAAAAGGAAGGCAAAAGAGATTCGGCATTACCCAAATCAATCAAGAAGAAAAGATGAAGAAATCACTCACCAGGAGATTCGGCAAAAGAGAACCAATGAAGAGATGAATGTCGGCACTTGAGATGATGAAAAGAAAGTGCATGAAGAGAGAGGTTTATGAGCAAAGTATTCAGCCAAGAGGAGAACAAGAAGGTTTCAGCTTAAGTGATGGGTTGATTCGGGAAAGATGGTGAAGAGAAGAGAAGTGGAAGGAGATAGATTCTGCAATGGGTTTGAGAGAAGAGAAAGAACGAAATAGAAAGAGAAATAGAGGAGACAATGTGAGGGTAGGTTTCTGCTTTGAACAAAATAGAAAGAAGAAGTGCACAAGAGGTGGATTCGGCAATGGGCTAACCAAAGAGAACCGAAAATAAAAGGGAGAGAATGGCTACCAAGTTCGGCTTTTCAAAGAAAATGCACAAAAGATTCAGCCAATTACAAGAGCTGCAGAAAAAGGGAGAAAGCAAAAAGGGCAATTGGTGGTTCGACTTTGACACAAAACGAAAAGATAAGACCCTCTCCTCACTAGCCGAAATACCCCCTTAACCCACCATAGACATTCGGCCACCACCTAAAGGCTCCCCAAACCGACTACACTTCCTCCCCCTAGAGTTCAAATTCGGCCAACCTCTCCAAAGCTCTCCCATCCACTCATTCAAATAAATTTGAATAAGTCAACCACCAAAATTTTCTCCCTTCCATCCATTTCAAATTGGTTGACTCAATCCTCATCTATCCACGAGAGTCCCACCTGAGCACACCTCTGCTTGCCTGTGGCGTCGAAAATAAATGAGCAGAAAGGGATTTCTGCAGCTCGAACCAAGGTCCTCCTTGCTCCTTGTGGCGTCACCTCCCTTGTGACTTAAGTGGTGCCTCCTTGCCACTTTACTAAGGCACTCCTTGTGTCTAAAACCTCAAATTAATTCTTTTAACCCCTATTTCCCCTAGCTCCTTTCTCTTAAGTGCTAAACAAAAATTTTGGCCATAACCCAGGACTAACCCGAGGTCATGCCTAGACCCCAAAACATGCCAAACAAACCCAGCTGACACCACATCACATGCAAACACACTCAAAATACAGAGACCCCGTTTTAAGGATGTTACATAAATATTTCATCGAAAAGTTTTAAAAGACTTTCCTAAGTTTCAGTAATATTTAAGAAAGACCTTTATTTTATATGAGAGTTATAGAAAAACATTTATAAAAACTAAACCAATCCAACTTAGAAAAACTAAAACAAAATAAATTCCATCCACATAATAAAATCCATAATTAAAGAGGCCTTATTACATCGCCATAAAAATAGTACTTAATAAAAATTATTAAAGAAGTCTTAAAGTTTTTTAAACCACCATTTGTAGTATAGCCTCCACACGAAGTCATCTCCGAGCCAAGTCTCCATCAATTATTATTACCTGAGAGGGGTAAAAAAATGGGGTGAGTTACTTAGAACTCAGTGTGTAACTCACTTACCTTAGACTGGGCCAAAACCATTTAAGCATTTATTTGGGCCTAAGCCCATTATAAATATAATAATTTAGCATGTATGAAATGCAAGTGATATGCAATTCCCAAAACCAAACCTAGATTTCCATCCGCTACACACCACCCATACCAACTAGCTTTAGTCACCCAGGCACCAAAGTAGGCATTAAGTCAGTATTTCAAATTTCGTGGACAAGCCACCAGATTCTGAGTTTACATGGCATTTGCCATTTTTGAGTTGTGGCGAGCCACCAAAATTTTGTAGCAAAGCTACGAACTTCTCTTCGTCAAATAGCCCAACCCATGCAATCATGTATATAATATGCATAACAATCCATTCATATAATTATTCCAACATAAGGCCTATATAAAAGTTATTACAATCTGGCCCATTTCACATTTTGGCCACGAAATCTCATATCACATACGACCCATTTATCAATTATCATATATGGCCCAATTATCAACATCATAGATGGCCCATTTATCAATTATCACATATGGCCCAAATTGTCAAAATCACATATGGCCCACTTATCAATTATCACATATGGCCCAATTATCAAATATCACATATGGCCCAATTATCAATTATCACATATGGCCCAATTATCAAATATCACATATGGCCCAATTATCAAATATCACATATGGCCCAATTGTCAATTATCACATATGGCCCAATTATCAAATATCACATATGGCCCAATTGTCAATTATCACATATGGCCCATTTATCACTTTTATCGAATTAGTCCGTTAAGGAAAATTTTGAAATTTTCATGATCTTAATACTAATTTCAAAATTTTTATCATTTAGGTGATAACTATGCTATCCTTCCCGATTTCACTAACTTGTGTTTTCATCCGACGATTAATACGATATAGTCATCTAACCCATGAGATACGGTGTGAGATTACGCACCTGATTACGGTGAGAACTACACTTTCCCGCTCGTTGATATCTAAACACACAGCACGATGGATTAGAACATTAATATTTAATATAAAACTATTCTAATGTTAAGCGATCTAGATCTTACCCTCGAAATCTTGAGCAACCACTATTTGTGATTTTTCTCCGATCAAAGGTTCAGAACCATGAGTAAACAATGCTTCGGGGGTACGTACGACTTCGAATAATTGATTTTCGTCGGATGAGGGTCCATAACCCGGTGGAAAGTCTCGGATTCCTGAAACAGTCCTCTTAAACTTAGGGGGAATAGAGGAACCACCCCTCTTCCGAACACTATATACTGCCCTTTTTGTCCCTAACTTGATTGTCTCTATTGACAAAAGATCATTAGTCCGACTAATAAATTATCGAAATTTTGACTAACGATTTTAAAAGCGAGATTAACTTACCATAAATATCCTCGTTCCAAAATATGACAATCGAGCGATAACGTCCTCTAAAACGAAATCGATTAATAAACCATTTATATCCATATGTCGAGTAATATGAAAATCCTTAATAATCCCTTACCTTAACACCTTAATTCGATTCCAACGATTTACTGACGTTCTTTAACACTTGAGTTTCGACCTCCACTATCACACTATTGTCCAAGGCTTCAAAGAAGAAAAGAAAAGATTGAAAAGAATACTTATGTATAAGAGAAGATTCGGCTATGCAGGAAAATTTGAAAGGGATGGTGCTAAGTAACATTCGGCCATGTTGAAAATAAAAGGGAGAAAAATGTTTGAGAGATTTTTGTAAGGAGAAAGAGATGAAGAAAGGTAAAGGAAAATAAGGTGTTTAGGTTTCGGTTCTTTTCAAGAATGGAAGATGAACAAAGAAATGAGTTTGAGGCTTGTGTGCATTCGGCAAGGGTGAAAAGGAAAGAAAAGAGAAAATGGCCTTCCAAGGTCTTGGTGATTTCGACACTAGGGAGAAATGGTTTGAAGAGAAAAGGAGCAATAAGACCAAAATGGTCAAAATGTGAATTGGCCAAAAAAAAAACAATTGTTTACCTATTGCTCCAAGTGTATTCAGCTAAGGAGAGGAAATAGAGAGAAAAGTGTTAGAGAAAAACACAAAAATGTCCAAATGCCAAAATAACCAACTAACACCTAAACCTTACCAAAGCCTTCAAAATTTCGGCTATCTCTCCTAGCCCCTTTAAACCGTCCAAGTACATTAGTCAAATGGTCAAACTTTAGTCACCCCAAACTTTCCAAAACATCTCCCCTTGTTTTAAGCCTTATGTCCCCCTTACATGCCTTTTCCATATGATTCTTTTTCTTAAGTTAACACTTGCCTTTTTCCCATGGTCTTCTTGCCATAAAAATTTAATCCAACTCATCCTAATCCTTATCCATGACCGACACATGCTAAGGAAAAGCAAAAATAAAAGCTTTCAAATTGCATGCTAGGAGATTCGAACCTCTCCCCTCAAGCAAACATACATGCGCCAACACCACCTTGCTACTACCTCATCTTATGCTAGTTTTTGACACTTAAATTTACTTAAACCTCAAAGTCACTTGATCCACTTCAATTAAGTACTCATTACAAAAATTTATTCTAATTCTGAATAATTCTCATGTCTTTTCAAGACATACTAATCATGAAAAATTTAATTATATACAAGTTAAGCACCAAAACATGCATCATATCAATACTCAAATTTTAGGATGTTACATATGTTGTTACAGGTAACATAAATGCACTGGTATATTCATCCCCAACCGTTGGAAATCAATTTGGAAGTAACAAAACAATCTTAAAAAGGTCCTAAAAGAACAAAAGAGATCATCCAAGCTCAAATTTCAATCAAACAACCTTTGTGCTTAAATTTTCATTCTTTTCTTGTACACATTTGTGTGCTTTCATTATTACTCATTCAACTCAATTGTTTTATTGTTTCATTTGTGCTCAATTAGGAAACAATCTAATCTTGCAAGGGTTAATTCTTAGTTTACTTATTTGTTTTAGTCTTTGAGAGAGTTATATCTTAAGGTTTGGGTAGAAACTTTAAGGGAGTTCTGATGTTAAACCTTGTCCTCAAAGGTTAGTCAAATTTAGTGAAGTTGGAAAATTTCTTAGTAGTGGAAAGGTAAGGTAGTGGAAAAGGCAATAGAGCCCGAACCACTCTAACTCATTGTGTTCAATTGTTCTATCTTTTATTTCAAGCTTCCATAAAACTTTAAAAGCCAATTCTTCCATTTCTTGGCAATTTCAGATTGATTAATCGAGTTAACAATTGTTATCAAAACTAGTCTCTAGATGGTCTAACAACCAAGAGACGATCCTTAAGGTAGCTCAACATTCATCAAATCAATATACAAAAGGTAACGTCCAAATCTAGATAAGATTTTGTTGGAGAATCTCAATCTATCTCCTAATCTCCTTACTTCAATGGTGCCAACTAATCGTATTGAAAGACTAGGATGATGTTATTCATCCAAGCCAATGATCTTGCGGTATGGGATATCATCATGGATGATCCTTCCATATCTTTTAACAAAAAAGGAGAGCTTCTAGTACCAAAAAGTGTGTCGGGCTAGTCTATGTGCAAGTGTACACAGTCATCACAAGTAATAAAGTATTAAGTTAAAAGTTATCGTCTCCACAAGGATTTTTATGAAAGGCAAAATATTTATGAAATTAATACTCACAATTTGTTAAGGGAAAATAATAAGAAGTGTTTTGAATTTACTGTGTAATAGCCCATTTTTAGGGTTAATCAAAATAGTGGTTTCGAGACCACAATCTGACATTAAAAAATTTATTTTATTATTATTTTAATATTTACAGCATGATATTATAGTTGTGTGAAATTTTCGTAAAGAAATTTTATCATTTAAGTGGTTAATTCGGTACTAAATCGCGTAAAGCGTAAGAGTTGGGTTCTATAAGCTAAAGGTTTCAAATAGCTAGAGAAATTAAAAGTGAAGGTCCTTATGTGTAAAATAGCCCATTTATGAGTTAGTGGATGTTAGTGGAGTGGCATTTGGTGTAATTATTAATGTTTTTAAAAGTAAAAGGGTAAATAGGTAATTAAAGTTAGTAATAAATAAAATAAAAGCCAAAATCATGTTATTTTCCTTCATCTTCCACCAAATATAGATAAATGAAACATCCATGGAAGCATAAGAGTGTTCGGCCCTTGTTGTTTTTAATTGAGGTATGCTTCGAGCTCGATTTTTGATGATTTTTATGTTTTTGTGATCGTTGCTTCGTGTTTTAGCTAGCCCGTACCCTAATTTCTGAATTTGTTGATGAATTTGTGAGTTGCCATTGATTATAGCTTGATGTTTTTGAGTGTTGATGATGGAAAATGAATAATTATTGATAGATTAATATGTTTTGTTAAGTGATTTTTGGCAAAATTGTCAATTAGGGATTTATTTGTGAAATAAAATTTTATGGTTAAATGTTTGAATAAAATGAAAATATAGGCTGTTATGAAGCTATACAAAATTCAGCTAGTATGGGTTGTCGTTAAATTTCATGAATTTGCAATTTTACGAGTTAAAGACTAAATTGTGAAAAATGTAAAACATTAGGGGCAAAAGTGTTATTTTGGCAAAATGTGTAAATTGTGTTAAATTGAGTGAATTAGTGATTAAATAAGTTAATTTTGATATTAATTAGATTGGAAAAAGCGAAATTCGAATCTAGATCGAGGGAGAGTCAAAATATCGGATTAGTCGGCTTAATTTGTCATTACTACGAACAAGGTAAGTTCGTATTTTAATAGTTATTACAAAATTATGTTATAAATGCATATTAATTGTATGATTGAATTCAATGTCGAATGGTAATGCAAATTTAAGTATTTTGAATATGCTATATATATGATATTATGATATTGAATTGTTTGAGACGTAGAATATATGGATACGAGAAAGATTCGATAATGTGGCGACGTCTGAAAAGTCCCGTATGAAACCTAGGAATGGTAGAGGATGCATATGTCATGACATAGGATTCCAAGATATGATTTCATGTAAGACCACGTCTGGGACGTTGGCATTGACTTGTGTTTATGTGTAAGACCATGTTTGGGACACTAGCATCGTATTTGATTCGTGTAAGACCCTGTCTGTGACAGTGGCATCGATATGTGATTACATGTAAGACCACGTCTGGGACGTTGGCATTGTATGAGATTTTCGACTATCTGAGTATCCTTATTAATTCCAAACGGTTCAACGGGCATTCAGAGAAATAAGTGAATAAGTGAATGACATTTTGATTTAGGTACATTGAAATGTATACAATATTTGATAATTAAAGGTAAGTATATATGTGCAAAGAATATTATGTGATGTGTATGTAAATGAATTGTGAATATGTGCAAATGAAACATGAATAAATGAATAAGATATGATTTAGAAAGTGGCATATGTGAAATTGTTAGATACTATTTGAATGAAAGGTGAATTTGGGTATAAGTGATGATATGTGATTCATATAAGAAAGGTATGGGATTAAATATGTTATTTTCCAAAATGTGTTCATTTGGTTATATGAAAATTAGAATTGAATGTTATATGAGAATTGAATTGAATAAACTTGTGAAAGTTAAAGTTAGTAAGTAAGTATATTATTGAATGATGTTGATTTGATATGAAAACATGTTATAAACTTGAGATAAGTTGTGTTTTGACAATTGAGATAGCATATCATATTTATAATATTGTAATGAAATTATTTATTTTGTTAAGTTTATTAAAATACGAGCTTTCTAAGCTTTAAAAGCTTACTCTGTGTGTTTTTCCAATGTTTATAGATTTTCGAAGATTTACTCGGTTTGGAAGTCGCGGAGATTGCATCACACTATCTAGTTAATGATTTCGATATTTATACCCTTTATGACTTGATTATATGGCATGTATAGGCTATGGTATGTGATATTATGTTTCAAGTGTATTTGGTTATTTGAGATGGTTGATTATGAATGTGGTTGTGGAATTTAGTATATTTTGATAAACTTGATATTGGCTAAATAGCTTAGAATTGTTAGGAGATTTGTTTGAAATGATCTAAGTGTATATAGTCATTTTAATAAAGGTTTAAGTTATTCATATGATCATTTGATAAATGATGAGTATTTGCTTAAGAAATGCATAAAATTAAGTTGATGAATTGGTTCATTTTTTAAATATAGATTGATGTTTGAATTGGAAAATATTGTATAAATGAAATAGGTTATATTGATGATTATAGCTTGTGTATTTGGAAATGTTTTGGTTGCCTATTAATGGTATTGAAATGGTACAAAATGATGTGGTTTAAGTATGCATGAGAAGGGTGAGAAATATGGCTTAAACCAAGCCTAATTTCGTGCCACACAGCCTGAGAACACAGGTGTGTGTTTCAACCGTGTGACCCGTACTGCTTAAGTAAAACATGTCAGTGTGTTACACGGCCTAGACACACAGACGTGTCTAGTGGCCGTGTGACCAAGTCAGTATCTTTGCCCTGTTTTCACACGGTTTATGACACGTACATGTTTGGAAGCCGTGTGAGGCACACGACCTGTCCACACGGGCTTGTGACGTTTGAAAATGTGAAAATTATTTTATGTTTCAAAATTTTTTGTATATGTTCGATTTAGTTCCGAACCATTTCTAAGCATGTTTTAAGGCTTCGTAAAGCCTCGTAAGGGACAATATGACTATGTTTGAATAACATATGTATTTGAATGTTTAAATGTATGAGATATGTATATGTTATGAAGTGAGTGATTGGTAATACCTCGTAACCCTATTTCGGTGATGGATAGGGGTTAGGGGTGTTATAATTTATTGGTATCAGAGCTATAGTTTAGGCGATTCTAGGACTAACATAGCATATGTGAGGTTAGCTATACATACCATATATAATCTGTGATAGTGTGATATCTCCCAACTCTAACGAAAATTATTTTGATTAGACAAATATGCTTTACAACCGAGCTAAATTTTGATAGTACTAAATGTGTACTCAAATGTTTGAGTGAAAATATATTGGTGATAAGTTGACACTCGTAAAGGTATGGATCAAAGTGTATGACATTTTTGTTATTGATAAATGACATAATTATATGAGTATATGAGTTGTGATATGTGGCCTATGACTACTATATGAAATATTTTGATTATGAATTAGTGTTTTGAGTTGGCATATGAACTATGTGTTAAGTACCAAAAGTGTTGATAAGTCAATGACTACTAAATGTTTTGAGAATGTGAAATTAGAAATGAACTGGTTATTTGTGATATTATATGTTATGTACATATATGTGAGAGTTAAATTTGAGGCTTTATTACCCTTACCCCCCTTATCAGTAAAAATGTTACAATGAAATCTGTAAGATTTGGATTGAATAAGTTCATGAGTGTGGAGTTACTGAAGTCTGTGTTTGAAAGATTAGTAATGTAGTTACAAAAGAGAACGAATCAGCAAATGAAGACAGTACTAAAAGAGATATTGGATAGTTCTGAAGACTATTCAGATTATGCAAAGTCACTGTTATAGAAGAAGTTAACTCCGATTAAATGATCTATTCAGAATTAGACAGTTGAGTAATGTTTAAATGGTATTGATGGCTGAGTGCAATGGTTATAGTCGAGCAGTTACTATGGTTTCTTCTGGGTTTCCTATGTGTACATTCATTCTCAGAAGTATATATAACTATTTAATTTCATAAGGAATTCTTATCGTATGAGAACGTTAGTTAAACATACTATTAGACAAAAGCATTGTGGTATATCTGGTTTATGATCGGCATTGCTCTTATTTTTTCTTTCTTTTTTCGGTATTCTATTCTATTGTGTTGATAGAAAAGTCAACGGTAAAATCTATATGATTGCTAGTATTCTGTTTCTACTGGTTATTGTCCTATTGAATTTACATGAAGATTATATTGCTTCTGTCACCGTTGATTTCAATGTTTATGAGTGTTGTTCTTTCTTCTGGAAATTTTCTGGGATATCATCGGGATCTTTATCACTCTATATGGGTTGTAATTTTCAGAAATTCTGTACAGCTTAACATTTTGAGATTTTGCCACCTCGATTTTGTTATGATTCTATGTAATTATCTGTAAGAGATATAATTTTGACAGAGATGACCATATCTAATATGATTTAAAATTTCTGGTTTGATCTTGGGAGTACAATGGTATATTTATCAAATTTATAGAGGTTGTGTTTCTGCACTGGTTGCTATTGAAAATCATATTTGAATTTCTCTTGTGTTCAAAATGCATTGTTGATAACTGAGACATTATATATTTATACGGTTAAGATGTTGGCCTTATTATGGCACTATGATTTTAATCTATTTGATGATTATGGCTTTGGTTTGGTTTAAAGCTTCATTGATTAATAATTAAAAAGTTATTGTTTGACAGTCAAGATCGATTCAATTGTCTAGTTTGATTGGATTAATTGCTTGAAGGATTAATTGAGTTACCTATATCTGAATCTATCCACAGGGTGGAAATAAAATATGATTGTTCACGAGTAAATAGATGAATATTCTGAATGAAGGATTCATATTCTAGAAGACATGATACAGAATTATATCCATCAGAACAGTTTTATTGAGAAATGTTCTTGTAAATTACGCTTGTGAAGTTTGTATGATATGATAATCATTAATAAGGTGGTAAATAGTTGAAGACATTGTTAACTGAAGCATTAGTTTTGGTTTAGCCTGCATTGGGTAAAGAGTTATATGACACAAGAATTAGAGATGGTTGAGATTGTGTTTGTGTTGAATAATTAGCGACATTAATTGTTTGGTGAGAAATGTAACCTTTCAAAAACTGCAAGAGTTTAAAATATTTGATTTTTCTGAAAGATCTGAATTTGAGACAGTTTAGATGGCTTAAACTGTTGAAAGATTGTGAGTCAGTGATTGATTATCACCCTGGACAAACGATTATAGTCTCGGATGTTCTGAGTTAGAAATCTTTGTGTGTTTTACGATCGATAAACATGCGATTAATCTTATCATATGATGAGTAGTTATTGGCTGAGCTAGAAACTAAATTGATGTTTAATTAGAGAATTTGCGAGGCTAAGAAGTGTGTTAGTGAATTACAAGTTAAAAAAAGGGTACAACGTAAATAAACTTCTGACTCAGAATCTGTGGTGTCAAAATGATGATTAATTGTTTCTTTGAAATAGTGTGAGTATATCGAAAAGATCTGATATTGTACAACAACTGTTACAGGTAGCTCACAATGGTAGTTTGACTGTTCATATGGGAGTATCAAGATACATAATAATATGAGACAATGGTATTGATGAATGTGTAGGAAACGTGATATTTCTGACCTTGTGTTCAAATGCCTGAGCTATCTATAGGTTAAAATTGATTATTAAGTGTCTTCGAGACTGTTACAACATGTGGTGATATCTGTGAAGTAACGAAATAGAGTTTTGATGAATTTTTGTATCGGGATTTTTCCTATCATCGAAAAAGATAGATGTTATCTGAATTATTGTTAACTGTTTGAAGAAGTCTCTCCGTACGTTTGGATTTCTCTTTTGGTAGACCAGCTGAGTTATTCATTCCTAAGATTGTCAATTTGCATAGGGTGCTAGTTTTCATTGTTTCAGATAGAGATCCAAAATTTATTTTGTGATTCTGGGAGAAACTACAGTAAGCTTTGGGTACAAGGTTGTATTGTAATTAGAGAAAACAATTCATATTCTTGAAATTTTGTTTTTTTTCACTGTATTTTAGAGTTTGAAAGCAACTAAGAAAGACTATTACTGTTGGTTGAGTCATCATGTGAGTATAAAGACATCATTATTTAAGGTATTGTATGGTTACAATTACTGAACTTCGTTGTACTAGATCGAACTTTGTGAGAAAAAGATTCATGAGGTTGTTTTAATTAGAGAAAATTGAAGAGAAAGTAAAAGCAATTTGTAATAGCTTGAAAGTAGTTTCAAATTGACAGAAAACTTATGCAGACTTGATGCGTAAAAGCATTGAATTTCAGTTAGAGAAGTAACTATTTGTAAAAGTATTGCAGTGAGAATGTAATTCCTCAACTCAGCTAAAAAGAGAAGTTGATTTTGCGATTATTCGGGCTCTATGAAATTATTGAAAAGGTAAGACCAGTGACTTCCTCAACTTAAATTACTGTCAAAACTTGATAAGGTTATTACATGCTACATTTTTCAATGTTGTGACGATAAAGATCAGACTCTTCACATAAATTTTTTTTAAACAAGATTGAGAAACAATCCAACATGCTATAGAGTAAAGTTCAGATTAGAGTTTTCGTTCGGAAGATTAAGGAGTCATGACATTTAGACTATCTGAGTATGTGAAATTACTATGTGAAAGTAAATCACAAATCTATTCTTGGATAAGATTTTCATGGATGAAAATCCTTAAGGGGGCAGAGTTGTAACAGCCTATTTTTAGGGTTAATCAGAAAAGCTATTTCAGAACCACAATTTAACATTGAAAAATTTATTTTATTATTATTTTAGTATTTACAGCATGATATTATAGTTGTGTGAAATTTTCGTAAAGAAATTTTAGCGTTTAAGTGGTTAATTTGGTACTAAATCGTGTAAAGTGTAAGGGTTGGGTTCTATAAGCTAAAGGTTTCAAATAGCTATAGAAATTAAAAGTGAAGATCCTTATGTGAAAAATAGCCCATTTATGAGTTAGTGGATGTTAGTGGAGTGGCATTTGGTGTAATTATTAATGTTTTTAAAGGTAAAAGGGTAAATAGGTAATTAAAGTTAATAATAAATAAAATAAAAGACAAAATCATGTTATTTTCCTTCATCTTCCACCGAATATAGATAAAAGAAATAGCCATGGAAGCATAAGTGATCGTGTCAAGTAGTCGAGTTTTAATATTTATAGAGAATGATCGAACCTGTAGACTAACTATGACAACAATTGAGGCAAGTGCACCTATCGAACAATAGTATAGTTTAGGCAAGATTATTTTATCAAACCCAAAGGAACCTAAAAGTACTACTACTCACTTTCTTTTTATTATTTAGCCTAAAATATGGAGTGATTGGTTTATTAATATAAAAACTAATGAAAAACTAATCTAGATGCAAAGACAAAAGAATGAAACTTTAGGAAAAGACTGTGGAAAAACTTAGTTGATTTTAGATGATACCCTCAGGAAGAATCCACCTATGACTTCTCTTGTTATCTAACTTTTAATTTATATGACTTCTTTACTTAGCTTGAACCATGAGACTGCCTAACCTATATTAAACCCTCTCTCGAGGCAAATAACGTCTAACTTTAGGTTAATTAGTGGAACTCTCGTTTTGTTATAATAACCCCCTAAGGAAGCAGTAAATCGATCAATGTACTCCCATATTAGGTTTCACCCTAATCTGACAAAATCTCGTCACCCTATCTCTAGGCGTGCGATCAACTCCGCTTAATTATGCTAGATCTACTCTTAGGCAGGGTCTATTCCTCCTCCACCTAAGCACATCAGATTAAATTAAGTAGCATAATTAAGAACAAACTAAGTACTTATCATATAATTCAGAAATCAAATAACAAAATCCATCATAGGTTTCATCCCCTTTAGGTATCTGAAGGGTTTAGTTCATAACAAAATAAGAAAACATCTCAAGAGAAAAGATGAAACAAAACATAAGAAATCCCTAAAACCCCCTAAAGGAATTGAAGAGGAGATCCTCTGTCTTGAGTAGAACTCCAGCTTCTTGAGATGGATCAATTGGCTATCTTCGATTACTTCCCTAAATAAAAGCTCTAGCAGAAGGCTTCTGCCAAACTACGACTCTTGTTTCAGCTTCTACCGAACTCCCCTCTTTTAGTTACTACCTTGGGTGTTTATATAGGCTTTGAGATGCTTTACTTGGCTCCTAAGTATCCTAATTCAAGTAGAATTCCTCCTAGGATGTTTAAGTAGACTTAGGAATGTGTTTCTTTACCTCCAAGCATCCAAATCTGAGTGAAATTGCTCTTTCCCGCGGCAGGGGCATGCTATGGTACATGCCCGTGTAAATTGTCTTCAGCCCGTGCCTCGATTCTATCGATTGGGGCACGACCGTGTAAATCGTGGCATGGCCGTGTGAAGTAATTTGATGAGGCACGAACCGTGTGGCTTGAAGTTCAGGCCGTGTCGATTTCCTCTTTGGCCCAAATTGGCCCATTTTAAGCTCGTTTCTCGTTCTTTTCGTCCTCGGGTGCTTTCCTGAGTATAAACATGAAAAGAAAGGATTAAAATTACCTTTTTACATAAATCCAGGGCTAAATCATCCAAAATCATACTAAATATGGGGTTAAAATATGTTACTTTTACGGTTTATCAAATACCCCCACACTTAAGTTTTTGCTTGTCGTCAAGCAAAATTCTCAACTCACAATTAAAACGAACTTTCCATAATTCATAATTCCTATCGACAATGTCTCATCATAATTCATAGATAATTTATACATGGATAATTTAACTCAAAGAACCCTAAAGATTAAATCAAGATAAGTCATACCTTTGTAGTACGAAAACATAGGTGTCTCCCCTTATCTAAGTAATTACCTTTAATTCAAAACCGATAAGGATTGACATCCTCACAAAAGATTCACTCAAATCACTCGAAGTGTTTAAGGTTCAAGAATAAGCACTCATAAGTCGAACCTGAAAAGTTAATCCCATAGGCTTGCCTGAAAATCAAATCTCCACCACTGTATATGAGATGATACACAAATCAAAAGGTCTTTAATCAGGGTTGTAATGGGGCTAAGGTTAAGGGTGTGGATACAGTTGAATTAGAGGGTTAGAATCGAGACTGACTTGACAAATTACCTAACTAGAAACAATGAACTAAATATGAATATTTACATCGAATGAAAACTAATAATACCATTATTGATAATTACTCTATAATAAAGAGTATTTTCATCACTTAAAATTTGATAATACTTTAATACGAGCTTTTTCTTCAACAATTGGAATTTAAATGCTCTAAGCTTTTTTTATATACTACTAATATTGAATATACTTGGGTTTTTTTTTTAAGAACAAACTAAAATATTACATCATAAATGATAAATGTAACTCTTGAACTAATATAATTCGATAACTTAATCAAATAAAACCTCGATTAAAGGGTAGTCAAAAGAAAGGGTGATAACAAATACAAAGGGTTTTGGGTTAATATTAGTAGGTGAGTCAATAAAAGGTTGTTAGGATTCAACGGGGTTCACTAGGGTTAATTTGTGAAGGTAGGCTTTTTATGGAGTAAGTGGGTTAAATCCTAGGTGCCTTTATCATCTCGTATATCAAATCAAAAGTGTGGTCTCGACATGTATAAGCGAGGCAAGTTCTAGAATAACAGTTCAAAGTTGACACACTCATAATCAATAAAGTGAGCACGAAAAAGAATATATGTTCTATAAGGCTCAAAATCTCACAAAAATTATGTGTGTTTTGACATCAATCCTGTAAATTTCAAACTTTAAAGTAATACTCAAATTCAGTTGAACGACCTATTAATTTTTAATTTTTAGAAAGTAGACTTATCATGCTCGATTCTCTGGTATCCTTCAAATTTAATCATCAATTGTAACAGCCCAAACCCGGCCCAATCGTTAGGACCGAATATGGGTCGTTACTAAGAAGAAGTTTTTGGAAACCCATTTTCTAAATCCACTTAAGTTTTGGTGAAAACTGCTCATTTTAAGTTATCTTGCCGAAAGTATACTTAGTCCAAATTGAAAGTTTAATTAAGTCAAGTTATTACACAAATTTTCAGGTGTGCCCGATGGCACGATAAAACATTTTTCGTGTTAATTTAGAAAAACGTGTGATTCAAATTTTAATTAAAATAAAAATATCCAACATAAAAGAAAGTAACCAAAGTAAAGTTTAATGAGGCCTTATTACATCCAAAATAAAACAACCCAATGACCAAATTTAAAATAACAAAAATCAAAGTCTATTTAAATTTAAATCCACCGCATGGCCTCCTCAAGTCCCTCGGCTCCATGTCCGTGATCTAAGCATCACTGAAAAATTAATGGAGAAGGTGAGTCACCAAGACTCGATATGTAACCCTTCCCCATTTTAAAA
The DNA here is from genome assembly GCA_025506655.1 of Gossypium rotundifolium. Classification (NCBI taxonomy): domain Eukaryota; kingdom Viridiplantae; phylum Streptophyta; class Magnoliopsida; order Malvales; family Malvaceae; genus Gossypium; species Gossypium rotundifolium. Next base: position 152,974,947 of record CP106724.1, read on the forward strand.
TATATTTCATACACAAAATATAACATCTAATATGCAAAATAATGTGTACCCAACCTAGCCAACCATACGCCATGCTTTCTACCCGTTGTGGTACCAAACCACTTGGTGGTGCCAAACCACTTGGTGACATATAGTCACAATGTGTTACCAAAACACTGGTGTCCGTGAGACACAAATCGGGTGATGGGGCCAACCCATCGTGTGATACCAAATCAACGCATGACGATCCCATATCTCGGGTGGGGCCAACCCACGGTGGTGTTAACCACAGGGACAAGTCGCTATTGAGGTACCAAACCTCTGGAGGTACCAAACCTCTGGTGACATTTAGTCACGGTGTGTTACCAAAACACTGGGTGCCCGTCGGCACAATATCACTGCCCCTCCACTCATCAATCCCACAACAGATAAACATACATATATTTCATGCCATCACATTCTTAAATTTCATGTGTCAACACATCATGCTTACCAAAAGCATTAACAATAATAAATCACGTTAACAGGTACTTACCTGAATCACCACTTTACCGATTTGGTATTCATTCCAATGCTACATTCATAAAATGAGCATTCACAAAGTTAAGCATATTTAATATATTATATAGTGTGTATGTACACACTGTTACCACGATAGTCTTAAACCCGAAGATAATCAATCGCCACCCTCTAAGTCCTTGCCCTATATTTCCAACTATCAAGGTTAGTAATATGGCCATTCGGCCAAACCAAATTATTTAAAGGGTAACCTTTTGTGCGAATCCTTACCTAGTCTCTTTGAATACTAGCCTCGGTGCCCAAATCACGAATCGATTCACAAACTACAATCGGTTAATATAAATAATCATAACCCTTTTAAATGAACACCAATCTATATGTAACTCCTTCAGAAGATTGGTGACTAACGTTAGGCGCTTACTTGCTTATCTCCAAATCCAGAAGATCCTACGGTGGATTAGTATTCTTAATCAATAGTTGCAAACCCATGCCTATCTTTACCAGAGTCGACATAATGAGATACCAATAATATAAGCATTGGCCTAAGATCCTTACCTTCCGAGATCGTCAACAAAAGATGCCTACTTCTCATGCACACAATTCGCCAAGTAGAGCTTAAAGAAAAGGGATTTGACACTTTGATAGAAGTTAGATTAACTGGGGTGTTTAACTCAAGGTGGACTTTTGGTGAAAGAAGAAAGATAGGTAGAGAATAGATGTTTGGCTAGTAGGAAAATAAAAGAAGAAAGAATTGAGGAGGAATTGACAATGGGAGATGCTAGGAGGGTTTGGCCTAGGTTTTGGAGAGGATGTAAAAGAAAAAGAGAATATATGATGAGAGGGTTTAGAGATTGACTAGCAAACTTGGAAAAAGAAAATAAGGTGATCACTTTAGGTGCTTATATAAGAATTGGTACCCTCCCTAGTGTCCTTGCCGTCCACTTCTCTTAACAAAGAGTTCAAGATTCATCAATCTTCCTTGAATCACTCTAGGCCACCCATTCAAACTAATATGATTTAATGAATAATAATAAGTAATAATCTCTTAATAATCCATGTAATATCCCTATTATCCTTAAAATAAAATCCCTATTATCCTTCTTTTAACTTATTATTTATCATTAATAAATAAATAATAATAAGAGTTTAAAGAGAGGAGAAACTCTCCCCACGTCTTAGTCAAAATAAAGTGCAAAAGAGGGACTTAGCGACTCGAACACAAGCTCTCCTTGCTCCTTGGTGGCGTCACATGTAGCTCTTAAGTGGGCTTACTTTGCCACTTAGTCTAGGCTTATTTTATGTCCAAATTATCCCCATTTATTCTTATAACACCCTCTTGCCAAGGCTCCCTACCTTAAAAGTTAAAAACTAAAATTTCCTACCAAATCGAGCCAACACAAAGCCTTAAATTGATCATTATTATTCCATAAATAATGACATAGCAGTTCTTACATAAGAAAAATAATTAAATTCCAAACAACCCCATTTTTGGGATGTTACATCAATGCACAATTAACTATGACTTACTCTAAAACATATCAATAAAAATCATAAATCAACAGAAATTTCATCCTAATCAGTAATATGAGAAAAATACTTGAAAACAAGACTAAATTCAAGATTTGAGAATAATGCAAAAAGTCAGGTACTTTTACCCCTCACACTTAAGATGTACATTGCCCTCAATGTACAAAGATAGATAAACAATTATGTAATAAAATCAAAAAAGAAGGGTAGAAGTAACACTTCATAAATTTTTGGATGAAGTCTATGAAAAGAAACCGGATAAGATTGGAGGTGAACGTGGGGAAGCATCTCAAACCGTTTGAAATTGAATCCTCGAAGTAGTCGGCTTGGTTTTATTGTATCCTAAGCTAAATCTAAATACCATTGAGAAAAAGGAGAAAATAATAAAGGAAGTAAAAATAAAAATAAAAATAAAAAAATGAATAAAAGTAAATAATTAAATAGAGATAAGGTCCACACTTATGTGCCTAGTCGTGGTGTCCACATGGCCACGGCCACGGCCGTGTGCAAGGCCGTGTGGGCATGAAAACCTATGCCTAAATACGAAAAGAAATAAAACCAAACTAATTAGTACGGTTAGTACTCGAGTTGCCTCCCAAGAAGCTCTCATTTAAAGTCTTGAGATAGACTTACCTGTTGTACGCACAATCAAGGTGGTTTGAGGAGGGGGACATCCTTTCTCATACGATCAACTCGGTTATGGATATAAAGTTTAAGTCGAGTAATGTTTACCTCAAAAGTGTTGAATTTAGGATTGCTTACCTCGACTGTGTCGTATAGGAAGACATTAAGTACCTCAAAAGTGATTTTTTCGTTTGCCTTGAGTTCTAAATTGGTGATTCGAGGGCCTTCCTTATTCAACAATACCTGATCCTCTATTTTGATGTGATTTGTTGTTCCTATCAGCTCATCTGGGGTTTCCTTTGATTTCTCTTCGTGTGGTTCTGGTTCTTCTTTAAATTGTGTTTTCCACTCTTTTAGTTTGTCGACCATAAGGCTTCGTTCCTCATATAATTCTTCTTTATTGGCACGAGGTCTAAGATCTAGCTCAGCTAGGTGATTTCGTGATGTTTCCTGTAAAGAAGGTTGAACCAAATGGTTATCAATGGAATTAACGTTCATACCTTTATTACTCAATGTCCTAGCTGAGTCAAGAGCTTGAAGAGTGACTATCTCGTTGCCTACATGAAGTATGAGTTCTCCTGCATAGATATCAATTTTAGCTCTGGCAGTTGCTAAAAAGGGTCTTCCTAAAATTAAGGGGATCGTGCTGTCCTCATCCATGTTTAAAATGACAAAGTCTACTTGGAATACGAATTTATCAATTTTCATTAGATCATTTTCTATTATACCCATAAGAATTTTTATAGTTTTATCAGTTAATTGAATACTCATCCTAGTTTGTCTGGGTCTCCCTAGACCTAGTTGTTTAAACATTTTGTAAGAAATAACATTGATGCTTGCCCCTAAATCCGCTAATGCATTATCAATAGATAAACTACCAATTAAACATGGAATTGTAAAACTCCTTAGATCTTTTAGCTTTCGTGGTAGTCTATTTTGTAACATTGTTGAGCATGCTACGCTTAATTCCACATGGTGCTCTTCATCTAATTTGCATTTGTTAGTCATAAGCTGTCTTAAGAATTCCCTTGCGTCTGGCATCTGAAAAAGAGCTTCAAGAAGAGGTAAGTTAATATGTATTTTCTTTAAGAGTTTAAGAAACTTATCGAACTGTTCCTCTGAATCGTCTCTTTTTATTGCTTTGGGATAAGGTATGTGAGGTTGGTACTCCTTGATTACCGATTTTTGTTTTTCTTGTGTTACCTCTATCTTACCTTTGTCTACCTTGTTTTCTTGTATTGAGTTTGGTTCATCTAACCCCTTACTGTCTTGAGCTGAGATGGCTTGAATTTGCTCCTTTGGGTTAATCTCGGTGTTACTTGGTAGACATCCTAATGGTCTTTCTGACATTAGCTTTGCGAGTTGTTCGACTACATTCGTGGCTTCCTTGACTGACTTTGCAAGTTCCCCGAATCGATTCTCGTTGCTTTTAAGTGTTTTACCAGTTTATTGGAAACGATTTTCTATGTTTGCCATGAATTTTGTCAGCATCTCTTCAAGATCCGGCTCCTCTTCTTGTTGGTGAGGTGGTTGTTGAAAATTTGGAGGAAGTTCCGATCTTTGGCTATTTTGATCATCCCATGAGAAATTGGGATGGTACTTCCAACCTGCATTATAAGTGTCACTATAAAAATTATTTTGATATCTAGAATAGTTACCTGTATAGTGAGCTTGCTCGTTTTCCATGCCATATCCGTAGGGTGGGTACTCAGGATTTACCACGCCTCCTAGATTCGAATAATATTGTATTTCTGGGTGTACCTGCGAAGGACTATACCAATCATCAATCTTTTTATTCATCATCTCTAACTGATTAGATAACCTAGTGACCACGTCGAGGTTGAAAACACTTGTTGCTTTAGTAGGAATTGCACCCATGGCTTGCCACTGATAATTATTAAGTGCCATCTTTTTCATAAACTAAAATTAGCAAAGTAAAAAATAATAATAATAAAAATAAATTTCAAATAAAAAAATTTGCTAAAGTAATAAAAATTAAGCTTTCTTAATATTTTAGTGTTCCTTGGAAATGGTGCCAAAAACTTGGTCGTGTCAAATAGTCGAGTTTTAATATTTATAGAGAATGATCGAACCTATAGACTAACTATGACAACAATTGAGGCAAGTGCACCTATTGAACAATAGTATAGTTTAGGCAAGATTATTTTATTGAACCCAAAGGAACCTAAAAGTACTACTACTCACTTTCTTTCTATTATTTAGCCTAAATATGGAGTTATTGGTTTATTAATCTAAAAACTAATGAAAAACTAAACTAGATGCAAAGACAAAAGAATGAAACTTTGGGAAAAGACTGTGGAAAAACTCAGTTGATTTTAGACGATACCCTCAGGAAGAATCCACCTATGACTTCTCTTGTTATCCAACTTTTAATTTTTATGACTTCTTTACTTAGGTTGATCCGTGAGACTCCCTAACCTATATTAAACCCTCTCTTGAGGTGAATAACGTCTAACCTTAGGTTAATTAGTGGAACTTTCATTCTCTTATAATAACTCCCTAAGGAAGCAGTAAATCGATCAATGGACTCCCATATTAGGTTTCACCCTAATCCGGCAAAATCTCGTCACCTTATCTCTAGGTGTGCGATCAACTCCGTTTACTTATACTAGATCTACTCTTAGGCAGGGTTTATTCCTCCTCTACCTAAGCACATCAGATTAAATTAAGCAACATAATTAAGAACAAACTAAGTGCTTATCATATAATTTAGAAATCAAATAACAAAATCCATCATAGGTTTCATCCCCTTCAGGTATCTGAAGGGTTTAGTTCATAAAAAAAATAAGAAAACATCTCAAGAGAAAAGATGAAACAAAACATAAGAAATCCCTAAAACCCCCTGAAGAAATTGAAGAGGAGATCCTCTGTCTTGAGTAGGACTCCGGATTCTTAAGATGGATCAACTGGCTATCTTCGAGTAATTCCCTGATTGAAAGCTCTGGCAGAAGGCTTTTGCCAAACTACGACTCCTGTTTCGGCTTCTGTCGAACTCCCCTCTTTTGGTTGCTACCTTGGGTGTTTATATAGGCTTTGAGATGCTTTACTTGGCTCCTAAGTATCCTAATTCAAGTAGAATTCCTCCTAGGATGTTTAAGTAGACTTAGGAATGTGTTTCTTTGCCTCCAAGTATCCAAATTTGAGTGAAATTACTCTTTCCCGCGGCAGGGGCACGGCCATGGTACATGCCCGTATAAATCGTCTTCAGGTCGTGTCTCGATTCTGTCGATTGTGGCATGGCCGTGTAAATCGTGGCATGGCCATGTGAAGTAATTTGACGAGGCACGGCCATGTGGCTTGAAGTCCAGGCCATGTCGATTTCCTCTTTGGCCCAAATTGGCCCGTTTTAAGCCCGTTTCTCGTTCTTCTCATCCCCGGGTGCTTTCCTGAGTATAAACATGAAAAGAAAGTATTAAAAGCCCCTTTTTACATAAATCAAGGGCTAAATCATCCAAAAGCATACTAAATATGGGGTTAAAATATATTACTTTTACAATTTATCAATAAGAGGGTTCGTCCCTTGTTGTATTTAATTGAGGTATGTTTCGAGCTCGATTTTTGATGATTTTTTTTGTTTTTGTGATCGTTGCTTCGTGTTTTCGCCAGCCCGTACCCTAATTTTTGAATTTTTTGATGAATTTTTGAGTTGCCATTGATGATAGCTTGATGTTTCTGAGTTTTGATGATTGAAAATGAATAATTGTTGATAGATTAATATGTTTTGTTAAGTGCTTTTTGGCAAAATTATCAATTAGGGATTTATTTGTGAAATTGTAAAATTTTATGGTTAAATGTTTGAATAAAATGAAAATATGGGCTGTTATGAAGCTATACAAAATTTGGCTAGTATGGGTTGTCCTTAAATTTCATGAATTTACAATTTTACAAGATAATGACTAAATTGTGAAAAGTGTAAACGTTAGGGGCAAAAGTGTAATTTTTCCAAAATGTGTAAATTGTGTTAAATTGAGTGAATTAGTAATTAAATAAGTTCATTTTGATATTAATTAGATTGGAAAAAGTGGAATTCAGATCTAGATCGAGGGAGAGTCAAATTAGTCGGCTCAATTTGTCATTACTACGAACAAGGTAAGTTTGTATTTTAATAGACATTACAAAATCATGTTATAAATGCATATTAATTGTATGATTGAATTCAATGTCGAATGGTAATGCAAATGTAAGTATTTTGAATAAGCTATATATATGATATTATGATATTGAATTGTTCGAGAAGTAGAATATATGAATACGAGAAAGATTCGATAACGTGACGACGTCTAAAAAGTGCCGTACAAACCCTAGGAATGGTAGAGGATACATATGTCATGACATAGGATTTTGAGATATGATTTCGTGTAAGACCACGTCTGGGATGTTGGCATCGACTTGTGTTTACGTGTAAGACCTTGTCTAGGACATTGGCATCGTATTTGATTTGTAACACCCCAAACCCGGCATAGATGTTATGGCTGAATCTGGCGTGTCACATCGAAGTTTTTTTCGAAGTCAAGGTTGATGGGAGAAATCGTTTGAGTTAAAATCCATTTAGTTCTTCTTTCTTGGGAAAAATTTGGAAAGTTATAAAAACCAACACTTAGTAAAGCGATTACCATGTTTGTTACTGTTAGTTTAAATTCGCAGAAGCTGCTCTATTTTTAGTTATCTTGAAGTTGAAAATATGGGTTTGCCTTGTAAAACAGTTATTAGTTGTGAAAACTCGTTTGTACCTATTTGGCAGTTCAAAAGAAGAAATTAAAAACCCAATTAAAAGAAATTGAAAATCACCAGAGGCCTTATTACAAAAATACCAACCCAATATAAATATTTAAATGATTACGCTTAAACAAACATCCTCGATCATGTGGCCCCCTCCGAGTCCCTCGCAGCTCCAAATCGCCTAATACTGGGGATTACCTGTATAGTTAAAAGAAAAGGGTGAGTTACGAGAATTCAGTGTGTAATCCCCTATCACTCAATCAGTAATACATGCAATAACAGTGCAGTGTGGGCCTTAGCCCAATACTGTATCACACTAAACCTGGCCTAGACATTATGGCCGAATCTGGCATGTCACATCAAAAGGTTGTTGAAAACCACAGATCATTAAAAACCTTCCCTCAATTCAAAAAACTTTTTATAAATGAAAAACCCCAAATTTTGTTGCTTCTCAAACAAGATTTGCTTAAAGTTGTTTCCCTTGCAACAATAATATTATTTTCAAAACGTTATTCGTTCCAGAAGACAGACTTTTAAAATTGCAAAAACGTGATATTTGAAAACAACAGTTATTAATTTTAAAACCCATGTTTGATTGTTTGGCAGTTTGTAAAATCCTAAAATTAGGGGTTCAGCATTTTGCGCTATTCTATGTGATCGGCTAGCTAAGCTTGTTATTTGGGTGTGTTCGGGGGTCTTGGGAAGGCTCAGGGTCGAGCCTAGGCCTAGGTGAAAGTTTGGTTTTTGAGCACTTTGGTGGGGTGAGCTAGTGAAAGCAGGTCTTAAGGTTAATTAAGTGTATTTTGTTATCACAAAATGAGCATATGGCTTAGTGGTGTTGGCGTCAACATGCATGCAAGGGGAGTGGGGTTCGAATCCGACATGTTAAAAGAGGAGTTATATTTTTGTGCTTAGGAAGGGAGGAAGCTGAGTGGAGTTCAAATTCTGCAAGAGAGAGAGAGGACTTGGTCAAGTTTTTCCAATGGGTGATAGAGAGTGGATTGTGGAGGAAATGGGGAAGAGAATTGTGGGAGAGGAGTGAGAGGTAGTAGTTGGCTGGTTGTGGGTTGTGTGGGGAGGTGAAATTCGGCTAGGGGGTAGGGGGATGCATATTCGGTGTTGTGGGAGGTTGTGTGACGAAATTTCCTTAGGGTTTTCTTATTTTTTTCTCTCTGAGATTTTGTGCAATTGCATGCTTTTTGCTTAGTGCATTTAGGGTTATTTCACATGTACCAATTGGTTGAAAACCTTACTCTTCTTTACTTCATCATTTCTTTCTTCTAGCCGAAACTCACTCCCCATCATTCTCCTTTTTGCATCTTCTTCTACACCATTAACACCATAGCCGAAACTCCCTCTTCTTCTTCAGTGTTCCTTTTACTCTTTTCTTCATCAACTGAGTTTCTCTTTTCATCTTTTAAATCGGCTTCTCTCTTCTTTTGTCAATAACTAAATCAAGAGTTCTTAGGTCTTGCTGCTAGTGCAGAATTTTGCTATTCCATTTGGCTCATTCTTAATACTAAGGAATGGTTTTTTCTCTTTCGTTCATGTTTCTTTTTGGTTCTTTCTTCTCTTGGCTTGGCTAGGCCTAACCTTAACCACTTGTTGTAATCTAAAACTCCTTTTGTTCTCTTTTGGGAAGGGCCGAATCAAGACATCCTCTTCTACTATTTATCTTTCTTTTAGCCTTGGAGTTCGGAAGCTAGTTGGTAGGTAAGGTGATGGCCAAATATGGGGTGGTCAATTCTTGTGCTATTCTATGAGGTTTTGGGGCTGTATAGCTATTTACTTTTTGGACTTGGGGCAGCATTGCTAACTCATGTTTTCTTTAGGGTCTCAATCTAGTAGCCGAAGGGAGTAACCAACATTCAAGGGTAGCAAAGAAGTGTCGTTATTCTTGGTAAGTAGTGGGGTGTGTTGTCATTTTCAATCTTAGAGTTATGTCATAAATTGATTGAGACTAATGGTGAAGGATATGGATTCTTAGGTGCATAATCTCAAGGATTCAATCTACGCTCATAGTAGGTGTGTAATCTCACACCCTTCTGATTGACTACATGTCTTGACTTGAAATCAGCCAAAAGTCGAAAAGTCAAAAAACCAGCATTTATGAACTAACGAGTGTGCGAATGCTTGTAGCGGTAGTTTGAGAAACCAATTGTGACATTAAGTCAAAGAGAGTGTCACGAACACTCTCGCAATATTAAGGCTGTAATAGGCCTAACCGGGCCAAAATGGGCCCAATGGGCTCTCCGGCCCATTTGGGCCAATTTGTAAGGAAAGTAGCAAAAGATTAATTCAAATGCAAAATCTGCATATCCAGGACCAACACCCCACGTTTTGGGCCACACGAGCGTGTGGGCCCATTTGGGCCCAAAATGGATTTTAGCCCCAATAGCTCCGTAGAGACCCAGATAGGGCCCCGTGTCGCTCGAGGTGACAGAAGGCCTTCTAAAAGGCCATTAATTCAAAATTACCAAAATACCCAGAAGGGTAAATGACCGTTACACCCCTAATGGTAGGTTAAGAGATAGGTATGATATATGTATATGATTGACTATGATTTGACATACTGCATACACGGATTACTATGTCAAGATATGTTGCATGGGTTTGGGATATTAATGATCGGGGAAGTGTAATCCGGTGGCTCTGCCACATATTTTGGTGACTCTGTTACAATCTGTCCGGTGGCTATGCCACGTATATTTTGTTAATCTGGTGGCACTGCCACAAACTCTATGATGAGCAGCGTGACTGCCATCAAGGTGTGTAGCGGATGGAAGGTTGATTGTAGAAATCCCCACAGGTGTGTTGGGCTGGTACGGGTGGTGTGTAGCAGATTGATTATTAGGTTGGTTGGGGTGCATTGCATACATTATCTGCTTTACCACGCTAATATGCTCAGGCCCAGTTTGTTTCCGCATGGGCTTCGGGCCAGTTTGCTTCTGTATGGGCTAAGGCCCAATCTGCTTCTGTGGGCTCTGGCCTAGTATTTTTCGAATAGGGAATTACAGACTGAGTTCTCGTAACTCACCCTTCCGCTTTAATTTTGCAGGTAATTCCCAGCATTGAGGATTTGGAGCCAAGGTGGACTCTATAGTGGGCATACATCGTAACATTAGTAAATCTCGTTTTACTTCGCTATAAATTTTATCTTAATTTGGGTTTATGTTTTGTAATAAGGCCTTTTGGATTTATTTTATTTTAACTTTTAATTCGGTTATTATTTATTGTTAAGTGTTCAGTACGGGGTTTTCCTAAAATGGTAACACCTATTTTCCAAAATGTTAACGAACGGGTTACAAACTATGATTGATAAAACTCTGGGTTCTCCTAAACGTCGAAAATAATTTTCAAATATATCACATTTTCACAATTCACTGAATGTTATTTCTGCTACAAACAAGTTTTGGGAATAATAACATTAATAACAACAAAGCTCGAAGTTTTGTTAAAAGGTTATGAACAACTTTTCAATGAACGCACAATTTTTATACAACCTTTCTTTGTGGCATACTAGATCCGGCCATAACGTTTAGGCCAGGTTTGGGGTGTTACATTTTGTGGTATCAGAGCCAAGTTGCAAAACTCGATTGTGGAATGGGTTCAAAAATTTCAAAAGTTAGTTTGAAATATAATTTAGAAAAAAAATATGTCTTTCTGGAAGTATGGCACCCGAGTCTTCGGCACCAAATCCGTAAGTCTTCTGATTTTGTTTGATAATATGCTGAAATGACTTTAGAAAGAAACTATTAGAGTGAGTGATAGTATATCGAGACTGTTAGCTAAGACTGTAGAGACTGAGTCATTAGGAAATTCGACCTTCGAAAATAACTCTTCTACTTGCTTTACATAAAACATTTGTTAATAAATATTAGAATTATATACTGATTCATAAAATTTCTAATCAGATTAACTCGATTCAACAACATGAGTACAACGAGATATAGACATGGTAGACGTGGCCGTGTTAGGGGCCAAGGTGCTGAGGACGGGTCCGAAGCATCAGGGCCTATGCTTACAATGGAAGCACCTGCATCACCGGTGACCGAGATGGGGTCCCATGGTCGAACTGGAGGGGACGATGCTTTGTCCCAAGCTATGTTATGAGTTTTGGAATGGGTTGTTGGAGCAAGTACTAGATCGGTAGCCCAAAAATCGATTCCTGATCGACTCCGGGCAAACAGGGCTGAAGTTTTTAGAGGCATTTCTGGTGTGGCCCCAAATGTAGCTGAATACTGGCTGAAGGCAGTTGAGCGAATTATGGGTGACCTGGACTGCACTGTAGAGGAGAAATTAAGAGGAGCAGTGTCTCTCTTGCAAGATGAGGCATACCAATGGTAGCTCACAGTGATGGAAGGTACATAAGCAGATCGTATCACCTGGGACTTCTTTAAGTCAGCGTTCTAAGGGAAATATACCGGGGAGAGTTATGTGGATGCCCAGAAGAAGGAACTTCTGAACTTGGTTCAAGGGAATAAATCTGTGGCAAAATATGAGGCAGAGTTTCTGCGCTTAAGTCGTTACGCTCGGAGTATAGTCGCAACCGATTATGAGCGCTGTGTTCGATTCGAGGATGGTCTGCGAGACTAGCTGCGAGTACTGATAGCTCCACAGCGAGAAAGAGATTTTGCCATTCTGATTGAAAAAGCAAAAAGTACTAAAGAAGTGAAACGTTCTAAGGGGTAAAACTGAGATAAGGATAGGGGCAAGAATAAGATAGGTTTTGGTACGTCAGGTTCTTCTGGGGGTTTCCAAAAGAGGCTAAGTTAGATGGGCCACTTCAGCCGGGATGCCGATTCTTTGTGGGTCGATTAAGCACTGTGTGTGCAGTGTGGGAAAACACATCCGGAGGAATGTTGGAGAAGATCTGGTGGGTGTTTCAAATGTGGGTCTATGGATCATCTGATTAAAGACCATCTCACGAGAGCTGTTAAGGTGCGAATGATGGGTCGTGGATTTGTGTAGCCGGTGTAGAGGTAGTCGTGACCACCAAGAGGTCGTGGTCCAGCCAGAGGGGGAAATGGGTTTGGACGAGGTCGTGGAGCACCGAGTAGAGGTGCTAGTAATACAGATGCAAGGCAGCTGGGGTTAGTTTATGCGGCTAGACATCGAGAGGATGGCGACACACCGGACGTCATAATCGGTGCGTTTCTTATATTTGATATACCTTTTACAGTTTTGATAGATATTGGATCTACTTATTCATATGTTGGTTGTACTGTATCTGGGACTCTGGGTATAAAATCTGAGATTGCTACTTGAGGAATGTCTGTGATTAGCCCTTTAGGACATTCTGTGGTAGTAAACAAGCTATTTAGGAATGTGCCTTTAGAAGTGCAAGAGGTTGTGTTCCCGGCGGACTTGATGGAACTACCATTCAGTGAGTTTGACCTTATATTAGGCATGGACTGGTTGGATAAGCACTGTGCGAATTTGGATTGCGCTGCTAAGCTTATGGTATTAAAGACTGCAGAGAACGAGGAGGTGATGGTGATAGGAGAAAGAAGGGATTATCTATCTCATGTAATTTTGGCATTGAAGGCTGAGAAGTTGGTGTGAAAAGGGTGTGAGGCGGTTCTAGCTTTAGTCAGCAAATCGGATGTTAAGGAATTGTCTGTTGGGGATGTCAGAACTGTGAAGGAGTTCTCAGACGTATTTCCTGAAGAGCTTCTGGGGTTGCCTCCGAGTCGTGAGGTGGAATTTGGCATTGAACTACTTCCGAGAATGGCTCCAGTGTCTATCGCCCCTTATAGAATGGCACCGAAAGAGTTGGCAGAACTAAAAGCTCAAATCCAAGAGTTGTTGGACTGAGGTTTTATCAGACCAAGTGTATCTCCGTGAGGAGTGCCAGTGTTGTTCGTGAAGAAAAAGGATGGGTCAATGCATATGTGCATTGACTATAGGCAATTGAACAAGCTAACCGTTAAGACCAAATACCCGCTACCAAGGATTGATGATTTGTTCGATCAGTTGCGAGGAGCTTCAGTTTTCTCGAAGTTAGATTTGAGATCAGGGTACCATCAGTTGAGGGTCAAGGAGGCGGATATTCACAAATTGCTTTTCAAACTTGTTATAGGCATTACGAGTTTCTAGTAATGCCATTCGGATTAACGAACACACCAACCGCTTTTATGGATATGATGACCCGGCTCTTCCAACCCTATCTAGATTGGTTCATGGTGGTATTCATAGACAATATTTTGGTGTACTCGAGAATGGAGGAGGTGCATGATTCTTATCTTCGAGTTGTGCTGCAGATCTGAGAGAGAAACAACTTTATGCCAAATTCAATGAGTGTGAGTTTTGGCTAAAGGAAGTAACCTTTTTAGGGCATGTTGTGTCTGCCGAGAGGATTAGAGTTGATCCTCGGAAGGTTGAAGCCGTGTTGGATTGGAAGCAACCGAAGTCAGTGTCTGAAATTCAAAGTTTTTTGGGTTTGGCTGGGTACTACAGAAGGTTTTTTGAGGGGTTTTTGTTGATTGCTGCACCCTTAACTAAGTTACTATGTAAAGGAGTGCCATTTGTTTGGACAGATAAATAGCAGGAAAGCTTTGAAAAGTTGAAGAAGATTCTGACAGAAGCACCAGTGTTGATACAGCCTGAGGCTGAGAAGGAATTTGTTGTCTATTGTGATGCATCGCACACAGGTTGGGTTGTGTGATAATGCAAGAAGGAAAGGTGGTAGCTTATGCATCTCGCCAATTAAGGCCGCATGAGATGAACTATCCCACACATGACTTGGAGCTGGCTGCTATGGTGTTCGTACTGAAAATATGGAGACACTACCTATATGGGGAAAAGTCGATTATCTATACCAACCACAAAATTTTGAAATATCTCCTTGCCTAAAAGGAGCTAAACCTAAGACAATGGAGATGGATAGAGTTGCTAAAAGACTATGATTGCTCGATCGAGTATCACCCGGGTAAAGCCATTGTGGTGGCAGATGCATTAAGTCGTAAGATGGTATCAGAGTTGAGAGCAATGTTTTCTTATCTCAGTATTTATGAAGATGGTAGCTTGTTAGTGGAACTTCAGGTGAAACCGACATGGGTAGGTCAGATTAAAGAGAAGTAATCATCGGATGAATCGTTGGGTTCTCGACTTCAGCAAGTGAAAAGTGAGGAGACAGTGGATTTTGGGCTGAACAGTGAAGGGGTATTGTGTTTTCGTGGAAGAATTTGTATGCCGAAGGACTCTGAGTTGAGACAGATGATTCTACGAGAGGCGCATAGTAGCCTATACACTATTTATCCTGGTGGAAACAAGATGTACCGAGACCTGTGTGAACAGTACTGGTGGCTAGGGTTGAAATGGGAAGTTACCGACTTTGTGAGCAAGTGTTTGACATGTCAGCAAGTAAAGGCGAAACATCAGCTGCCTTCGGGATTGCTACAACTAGTGAAGATTCCACTTTGGAAGTGGGAGAGAATAACCATGGATTTTTTTAGTGGGCTACCCCTAACGCCTACTAAGAAAGATTTAGTATGGGTAATCGTTGACCGGTTGACTAAGTCTGCGCATTTCATTCTGGTCCGCACTGACTACTCACTTCAAAAGTTGGCCAAGCTGTATGTGGCAGAAATTGTGAGGCTTCATAGGGTACCAGTGTCTATCATATCAGACAGGGAATCTAGATTTACATCTCAGTTCTGGAAGGCATTACATGAAGCTTTGGGTACAAGCTAGATTTCAGTACAGCGTTCCATTCGTAGACTGATGGTTAGTCAGAGAGGGTAATTCAGATTCTGGAAGACATGTTAAGGGGCTATGTGATTAACTTAAGGGGTAGTTGGGAAGATTATCTGCCATTGGCGGATTTGCGTATAACAACAGTTACCAATCTAACATTCAGATGGCACCCTACAAGGCATTGTATGGTTGTAGGTGTCGTACCCCTACTTGTTGGACAGAATTGGGTAAGCGACGATTGTTGGGTCCAGACAGAAATAGAGGAAAAGGTTAAGCTGATTCGGAACCGATTAAAAGAAGCTTTAGATAGACAGAAGTCGTATGCGGATCTGAAGTGTAAGAAGATAGAATTTTCGGTGGGGGATTATGTCTTCTTGAAGGTCTCACCTTGGAAGAAGGTTTTAAGATTTGGACGAAAGGGCAAGTTGAGCCCCAAATTCATCGGGCCTTATTAAGTGTTGAAACGTGTGGGACCAATTGCTTATCAGCTTGAGCTGCCTCTTGAGTTAAATTGGATACATGATGTATTCCATGTATCGATGCTGAGGCGCTACCATCTAGATCTATCTCATGTAGTGCCGGTAGAAGAAATTGAGGTTAGACCTGATCTGTCATTTGAAGAAGAACCAGTGTAGATTTTGGATTGGGATGTTAAAGTGTTGAGGAGGAAATCTGATTCATTGGTCAAAGTGTTGTGGCAAAATCACGGTTCGGAAGAAGCCACTTGGGAGCCCAAGGAGGCAATTCGATAGCAATACCCTTATCTTTTTTAACCAGGTAAATTTCGAGGCCAAAATTTCTTTAATGGGGCAGAACTGTAACATCCTAAAATTAGAGGTTCGACATTTTGCACTATTCTATGTGTTTGGCTAGCTAAGGTTGTTATTTGGGTATGTTCGGAGGTCATGGGAAGGCTTGGGGTCGAGCCTAGGCCCAGGTGAATGTAACACCCCAAACCCGGCCCATACGCTATGACCGAATTTGAAATGCCACTGCGATAAACGTTTGAAAAACTTTTGATTTAGAATTAAAAACATAAAATTCTTTTGTCTTTACTAAAACATTGTTTAATTAAAATTTCAAGTAAAACTAAGTTGTTTAAAATAAAACATTTTCAAATAATAATATAATCGACAAACCAACTTAAAACATAATAAAAGTCCTTAAATACTTAAAATGGCCCTTATTACAAAAATTGAATACTTAAAATCTTTGAAACATAAATTATATAAAGAGAATCCATTTCTGCATGGGCCACCTCGTATCCACTCCAACCCGGTCCAAGCTTTATACATCACCTGAAAGGTTTGAAAAAGATTGGGTGAGTCAAACAGACTTAGTGCATAGTTATTACACATGCCTCCACGTATGGGCTTGGCCCATATCCACACATCAATCACATATCAAATGATAATGCATTATATCCACATAATTCCACATGTTGGGCTTGGCCCATATCCACATTGATCCACATGAATAGTCATGCAAAATGCATAAATAGGTAACATGAAGCCCAACCCAACCTAGAGTCCATCCGTTACTCCTACCTTAGCAGACTCCCTGCCCAAGGCCGTGGCTAATCCACCGATCACATAGTGATCCACATATCTTACCTTGACAGACTTGCTGCCCAAGGCCATGGCTAAGCCACCGATCACATAGTGATCCACATATCTGTATCCACGAGGTGACTCGAGGTCATCCTCAATATACGGTGATGCACACAGCTATCATCCGTCGAGATGGGCACCTAGCCAACACCTCCCTTGATGGAGCACAAAGCCACCATCAAGCGCCAATGTAGCACAAGGCTAACATCAGACCACGTACATAATGTACACCCTTTCCTTCGATAGTCACATCCCAAGTCCCATGCAAATATGTATATCATGGCAACATATCACTTGAACAATAATGCATCACATGCCATCACATTTCATATATTCATCAATGATCATTTAATATCGTAAATCAACGACACAGTATTCGATCACCCACCACGGGTATTCACAATCTTAGCCCTTAATTCGGCTACCATTAACATCATATCACATATACATAAATATAACACATACACACAATCAAGAGACAGTGTGATAACTATGCACCTTTTTGGCACAGTCGGCTAAATCCCAAAGACCCGATCTACCATACTAGATCACCTTGTCCTACATTCGTCCAATACTAAAAATTATTAACAAAGGCCATTCGGCCAAACCACAACCCTTTAATCCCAAAAACTTAGTCTTTCAAAAGAATGATGAATCGACAAGAATCCTTACCCTTTGACTTACCAACCTTTGATTGCTAGAGAGATATAGGGCTTAAATCAATCGCTTACAAAGTCCCAAAGAGCCTATCTTTCAAAACTGATTGTATAAAAATCAAAGAAAACTACCCTTGAATATTCGGCCAAAACAAAGACTATAAGAGAGAAGAAGATTCGGCTATGGTTGATTTGTATCAACAACAAGGATTGAATTAAAATTGAGAAAGAGAAAGGAAAAACAAAAGAAGAAAATGGAAGAGATTTCAATGGAAAAGAAATGTTTATGGCTTAAAATAAAAGAAAGTAAAAGAGATGGAGAGATGGAAATTTCGCCAAGAGAGAGTGTAGGAGAAAAGTGATTTGAACAATATTGAAAGAAAGAAAAGGAGAGAGTTGTAGGAGAGATTCGGCCAAGCACTACTTTGCCAAAAGAAAGTGCACAAAAATACACAAGTTAGATTGTAGTTTTGGTTTCAAAAGGGCAAATGAAAGAAAGTAAAATGATGTGATTTGGTTAAACAAAAAGAGGCTAAAATCAAAAGTAAATTTGCACAAAATGCTTATGGTGCATTCGGTCAAAGAGTGATTTGTTTGGAGAGGAAGAGAAAAGTATGCCCAAAGGTGAACAAAAGTTAAAGTTGGCCAAATATCCCCCCCAAACTACCTATCACAATCGGCCATCCCCCTTTTCCACACATGCCGTCCACATTCAACCACTAAGGCCTAGGAAAACTTTCCAAAACATCCTCCACCCTTCATGCCTTTTGTCCCCTCATCATACCATAACCTTAAGAATCTTATCCCTACTTTCAAGCTTTCCTTAAACATATATTCAACTTACCAAAAGATGAAAGTCCAACCTATCATAAACATAGGTTGACCATCCATTTAATGCAAAGCTACATAAAAATAAAGTCTTCTAAATGCAATCCATGCAACTTGAACCTCTTCCCTCAAGCAACCCTTCAAGCATCACAACCACCTTGCCACTAACTCCTCATGTGCTAGAATCTAACACTTAAATTAACTTAAGTGTCAAGTTCACTTATTCCACTTCATTAAATAAACCATACTAAAATTTATTCTAGCTTCCTAAATAAAATCAAGCCTTCACAAGACTATGCTAACACACAAGATTCATACCCGAGCCAACACAAATAATACTCAAAATTTCTTCCTAAAGCCCAAGGCCCAATCGGCCCAATCCTACTAGGCCCAATTTCGGGATGTTACAGTTCTACCCTCCTTAAAGAAATTTCATCCTCAAAATTTCCAACTAACTAACAGTCGTACAATCCTACTCATCACACTACGCTTATGCTGCGCACTCTGATCTTAATAAAACTAACATACTTTCTATGAACAGTCCCAAAGTTCACACTCAAGGTTCTAGATACTTCACTAGCAACACAAATACGAACTAGCTCTATAACAAACAAGACAATAAAGGGTATTCCAGACATAAAAACTTACCCGTTGTCACATCTGGCACATCACTATCCTCCCTCCGATGAACTGCATACACCAGACCTGGCTGTCTTGCCTCAGTGTTACCATTACCTCGGCCTGATGCTCCACGACCTCGGCCAGAACCATTTCCTCCATGGTTCGGACCACGACCCCTCGTCGCTTGCTGACCACCTCTACCCAACTATTCAAAACCTTGGCCTACTGTCCGAGCCCTTCTCGGATCCTGGGGACAGTCCTTAATCAAATGAGACTTGGATTTACACCTAAAACACTCCCGGTCCCGATTCCAACACTCGCCAACATGATACCTTCCACACCGAGCACACGAACGGTCCTGATTTCCAGCAGTTGGCATAGAAACACGAGCATAATTCTCGATCCTTGGTCTTTTCTGAAGACTCCCAAGCGATTCTGACGGTCCAAAACTCTTTTTATCTCGGTTCCTATCCTTTTCTCTGTTCTGCCTCATAGAATCCTTAATTCCTTCGGCCACCTTAGCCTTCTCCACTAATACGGCAAACTCTCATTCTTGCTGTGGAGCTATCAATAATCCCAGGTCATCCCTTAGTCCATCCTCAAATCGGACACATCGCTCATACTCTATAGCCACTACTCCTCGAGCATATCGGCTTAACCGCAAAAATTCTGCTTCGTACTCTGCCACGGACTTATTCCCTTGAACCAGCCCGAAAACGCCTTCCTTTGCACATCAATATAGTGAGTACCAACGCATTTTCTTCCGATATCTTTGCCTTAACGCATACTCCTAAGTGAGATCTCCAATATGGCCCCATCCCGAATCGTGAGCCACCATTGATACGCTTCATCGGCGTAAAGACCACCATTCCTTTCACTTTCTCCTTAGGGGTCAGATCTAACTCATCCATAATTCACTCGGTTGCCTCCAACCAATACTCAGCTGTACTGGGTGCCACCTCAGATACTCCACGAAACACCTCAGCCCCATTGGCTCGGAGTCACTCAGGTACGGACTTTCTAGCTCTCATATTTCCACCGGCTCCAGCCACCATCTCAAGAACTCATGACCTGACCTGCGATCTGAAAGATCATCCCGGCTGACCTTGCTGCTCCACACCAACAATGGTGGGGTACCACATTGTCGGACCTTGACCCGATCTAACGGGTTCGACACGACCATTCGCCTCTCTTGTGTCCTCGCACATTACGACCACGCCCCCTAGAGCTCATGTCTAACGTCACGATTTAATCTATTTAAAGAGTTTTATACATTAGTACTTTTGTTCCACTTGTTTATGCACGAACAATTTTATGAAACAAAGTTTTCAGAAGTTGTTCTTTCGATCAATCAAAATTTCTAGTTCAAGATCACTATTCTAATTCAGAGAATCACACATTCACATCAATAGAGACACATTCACTCTTCCACAACATTTACCATGCTACTATGGGCATTCTTGACCATTCCCAACCCAGGGGTAATTTCGTCATTTTTCCCTGCAGGGGTATTTTGGTAATAAATCGGAGTAAATTCAAAAATCACCAAAAGTTATTTCGAAATTTTCCAAACTCATGGATATTTTTGAAAGAAAGATTTTCCAAATCAAGATATTAAAAAAATTAAAATTCAGGGGTTAATTCGGTAATTTTGTAAATCAGAAATTTTTCGGAAAGAAAAAAAAATTTCCAACTATAAAATGGTTTTACAATTCAAAGGAGTAATTTTTTTGAAAACTTAAGGTTTTTATAAAACAGTATGGCTAGTCCCTTTCGGGTTTTAATTATCGAGTTTAGCCCGTGAATAAGTCCTCTTGGTTAGGGTGAACCATAGCTACGCACTAGGTAGGATTCGAGTAAAGAGGAGGTGAGTCGCTAGGACTGCTTAAATACCAAGCTCTTACCGAATCCACTCCTAGACATGCGCACAATGGTTGCCACACCATAACTCGGCGACTTACTTCACAGGTTTGTTCGGTTGTTCTTTAAGTCTTATGCATCTTGTGTTGGAGTAAGCTAATCCTAAAGTTCGATAACTTAATATACTAATCTACGTTCCCATCATACCCACATACCAATCATATAATAATTCACACAACAATTAAAGGTACTTACCTGGTGGACTTGGCCGAGATACAGGTCCCATGCCAGAATAATCCTGAAAAATTTATGAAAGCCCAAATCTTTGAAAAGCCCATCTTAAGAAAAAATGTTTTTGGGTCCAAAACCCTCAAAGTCGAGTTTTGAACAGGGCTCTGATACCAATTTGTAACACCCCAAACCCGGCCCATACGCTATGACCGAATTTGAAATGCCACTGCGATAAACGTTTGAAAAACTTTTGACTTAGAATTAAAAACATAAAATTTTTTTGTCTTTACTAAAACATTGTGTAATTAAAATTTCAAGTAAAACTAAGTTGTTTAAAATAAAACATTTTCAAATAATAATATAATCGACAAACCAACTTAAAACATAATAAAAGTCCTTAAATACTTAAAATGGCCCTTATTACAAAAATTAAATACTTAAAATACTGAAACATAAATTATATAAAGAGAATCCATTTCTGCATGGGCCACCTCGTATCCACTCCAACCCGGTCCAAGCTTTATGCATCACCTGAAAGGTTTGAAAAAGATTGGGTGAGTCAAACAGACTCAGTGCATAGTTATTACACATGCCTCCACGTATGGGCTTGGCCCATATCCACACATCAATCACATATCAAATGATAATGCATTATATCCACATAATTCCACATGTTGGGCTTGGCCCATATCCACATTGATCCACATAAATAGTCATGCAAAATGCATAAATAGGTAACATGAAGCCCAACCCAACCTAGAGTCCATCCGTTACTCCTACCTTAGCAGACTCCCTGCCCAAGGCCGTGGCTAATCCACCGATCACATAGTGATCCACATATCTTACCTTGACAGACTTGCTGCCCAAGGCCGTGGCTAAGCCACCGATCACATAGTGATCCACATATCTGTATCCACGAGGTGACTCGAGGTCATCCTCAATCTACGGTGATGCACACAGCTATCATCCGCCGAGATGGGCACCTAGCCAACACCTCCCTAGATGGAGCACATAGCCACCATCAAGCACCAATGTAGCACAAGGCTAACATCAGACCACGTACATAATGTACACCCTTTCCTTCGATAGTCACATCCCAAGTCCCATGCAAATATGTATATCATGGCAACATATCACTTGAACAATAATGCATCACATGCCATCACATTTCATATATTCATCAATGATCATTTAATATCGTAAATCACTGACCTGAGTATTCGATCACCCACCACGGTATTCACAATCTTAGCCCTTAATTCGGCTACCATTAACATCATATCACATATATATAAATATAACACATACACATAATCAAGAGACGGTCACGATAACTACGCACCTTTTTGGCACAGTCGGCTAAATCCCGAAGACCCGATCTACCATACTAGATCACCTTGTCCTACATTTGTCCAATACTAAAAATTATTAACAAAGGCCATTCAGCCAAACCACAACACTTTAATCCCAAAAACTTAGTCTTTCAAAAGAATGATGAATCGACAAGAATCCTTACCCTTTGCCTTACCAACCTTTGATTGCTAGAGAGATATAGGGCTTAAATCAATCGCTTCCAAAGTCCCAAAGAGCCTATCTTTCAAAACCGATTGTATAAAAATCAAAGAAAACTACCCTTGAATATTCGGCCAAAACAAAGACTATAAGAGAGGCAGAAGATTCGGCTATGGTTGATTTGTATCAACAACAAGGATTGAATTAAAATTGAGAAAGAGAAAGGAAAAACAAAAGAAGAAAATGGAAGAGATTTCAATGGAAAAGAAATGTTTATGGCTTAAAATAAAAGAAAGTAAAAAGAGATGGAGAGATGGAAATTTCGGCCAAGAGAGAGTGTAGGAGAAAAGTGATTTGAACAATATTGAAAGAAAGAAAAGGAGAGAGTTGTAGGAGAGATTCGGCCAAGCACTACTTTTGCCAAAAGAAAGTGCACAAAAATACACAAGTTAGATTGTAATTTCGGTTTCAAAAGAGCAAATGAAAGAAAGTAAAATGATGTGATTTGGTTAAACAAAAGGACGCTAAAATCAAAAGTAAATTTGCACAAAATGCTTATGGTGCATTCGGCCAAAGAGTGATTTGTTTGGAGAGGAAGAGAAAAGTATGCCCAAAGGTGAACAAAAGTTAAAGTTGGCCAAATATCCCCCCAAACTACCTATCACAATCGGCCATCCCCCTTTTCCACACATGCCGTCCACATTCAACCACTAAGGCCTAGGAAAACTTTCCAAAACATCCTCCACCCTTCATGCCTTTTGTCCCCTCATCATACCATAACCTTAAGAATCTTATCCCTACTTTCAAGCTTTCCTTAAACATATATTCAACTTACCAAAAGATGAAAGTCCAACCTATCATAAACATAGGTTGACCGTCCATTTAATGCAAAGCTACATAAAAATAAAGTCTTCTAAATGCAATCCATGCAACTTGAACCTCTTCCCTCAAGCAACCCTTCAAGCATCACAACCACCTTGCCACTAACTCCTCATGTGCTAGAATCTAACACTTAAATTAACTTAAGTGTCAAGTTCACTTATTCCACTTCATTAAATAAACCATACTAAAATTTATTCTAGCTTCCTAAATAAAATCAAGCCTTCACAAGACTATGCTAACACACAAGATTCATACCCGAGCCAACACAAATAATACTCAAATTTTCTTCCTAAAGCCCAAGGCCCAATCGGCCCAATCCTACTAGGCCCAATTTCGGGATGTTACAGTTCTACCCTCCTTAAAGAAATTTTGTCCTCGAAATTTCCAACTAACTAACAGTCGTACAATCCTACTCATCACACTACGCTTATGCTGTGCACTCTGATCTTAATAAAACTAACATACTTTCTATGAACAGTCCCAAAGTTCACACTCAAGGTTCTAGATACTTCACTAGCAACACAAATACGAACTAGCTCTATAACAAACAAGACAATAAAGGGTATTCCGGACATAAAACTTACCCGTTGTCACATCCGCACGTCACTATCCTCCTCCGATTTAATCGCATACACCGGACACAGCCGTCTTGCCTCGGTGTTACCATTACCTCTACCGATGCTCCACGACCTCGGTGAAACCATTTCCTCCATGGTTCGAACCACGACTCCTCGTAAACTCGACCACCTCTACCCAAATTGCTCAAAACCTTGGCCTCTTGTCCGAGCCCTTCTTCGGGATCCCGAGGGACGATTTTTAATCAAATGAGACTTGGATTTACACATAAAACACTCCCATTCCGATTCCAAAGACTCGCCAACATGATACCTTCCACACCGAGCACACGAACGGTCCTGATTTCCAGCAGTTGGCATAGAAACACGAGCAGAATTCTCGATCCTTGGTCTTTTCTGAAGACTCCCAGACGATTCTGACGGTCCAAAACTCTTCTTATCTCGGTTCCTATCCTTTTCTCTGTTCTGCCTCATAGAATCCTTAATTCCTTCGGCCACCTTAGCCTTCTCCACTAATACGGCAAACTCTCACTCCTGCTGTGGAGCTATCAATAATCCCAGGTCATCCCTTAGTCCATCCTCAAATCGGACACATCGCTCATACTCTGTAGCCACTACTCCTCGAGCATATCGGCTTAACCGTAAAAATTCTGCTTCGTACTCTGCCACGGACTTATTCCCTTGAACCAGCCCCAGAAACACCTTCCTTTGCGCATCAATATAGTGAGTACCAACGCATTTCTTCCGATATCTTTATTAACGTACTCCCAAGTGAGATCTTCAGCTGTGGCCCCATCCCGAACTGTGAGCCACCATTGATACGCTTCATCGCGTAGCAGCGCCACCATTCCTTTCACTTTCTCCTCAGGGGTCGATCTAACTCATCCATAATTCGCTTCGATTAGCCTCCAACCAATTCTCACCAGACTGGGTGCCACCTCGGATACTCCACAAAACACCTCAAATTTCCATTGGCTCGGAGTCACTCAGTACGGACTTTCTAGCTCTCATATTTCCACCGGCTCCACCACCATCTCAAAAACTCACAAAGACACCATGCGATCTGAGATCATCCCCACTGAGCTTGTCGCTCCACACCAACAAATGTGGGGTACCACATTGTTAGACCCTTGACCCGACCTAACGGGTTCTGACACGGCCATTCTGCCTCTACCGTGTCCTCGCACATTACGACCACGTCCCCTAGAGCTCATGTCTAACGTCACGATTTAATCTATTTAAAGAGTTTTATACATTAGTACTTTTGGTCCACTTGTTTATCGCGAACAATTTTATGAAACAAAGTTTTCAGAAGTTGTTCTTTCGATCAATCAAAATTTCTAGTTCAAGATCACTATTCTAATTCGGAGAATCACACATTCACATCAATAGAGACACATTCACTCTTCCACAACATTTACCATGCTACTATGGGCATTCTTGACCATTCCCAACCTGGGGTAATTTCGTCATTTTTCCCTACGAGGTATTTTGGTAATAAACCGAGTAAATTCAAAATCACCAAAAGTTATTTGAAATTTTCCAAACTCATGGATATTTTTGAAAGAAAGATTTTCCAAATCAAGATATTAAAAAAAATTAAAATTCAGGGGTTACTTCGGTAATTTTATAAATTAGAAATTTTTCGAAAAGAAAAAAAAATTTCCAACTATAAAATGGTTTTACAATTCAAAGGAGTAATTTTTTTGAAAACTTAAGGTTTTTATAAAACAGTATGGCTAGTCCCTTTCGGGTTTTAATTATCGAGTTTAGCCCGTGAATAAGTCCTCTTGGTTAGGGTGAACCGTAGCTACGCACCATGTAGGATTCGAGTAAAGAGGAGGTGAGTCGCTAGACCGCTTAAATACCAAGCTCTTCCGAATCCACTCCTAGACATGCGCACAATGGTTGCCACACCATAACTCGGCGACTTACTTCACAGGTTTGTTCGGTTGTTCTTTAAGTCTTATGCATCTTGTATTGGAGTAAGCTAATCCTAAAGTTCGATAACTTAATATACTAATCTACGTTCCCATCATACCCACATACCAATCATATAATAATTCACACAACAATTAAAGGTACTTACAGTGGACTTGAATTAGGAGATACAAAGCCATGCCGAATAATCTGAAAAATTTATGAAAGCACAAATCTTTGAAAAGCCCATCTTAAGAAAAATGTTTTTAGGGCCCAAAACCCTCAAAGTCGGGTTTTGAACCGACTCGATACCAATTTGTAACACCCAAAACCCGCCCATATGCTATGACCGAATTTGAAATGCCAACTGCGATAAGCGTTTGAAAAACTTTTGACTTAGAATTAAAAACATAAAATTTTTTATCTTTACTAAAACATTGTGTAATTAAAATTTCAAGTAAAACTAAGTTGTTTAAAATAAAACATTTTCAAATAATAATATAATCGACAAAACAACTTAAAACATAATAAAAGTCCTTAAATACTTAAATGGCCCTTATTACAAAAATTAAATACTTAAATATCTTGAAACATAAATTATATAAAGAGAATCCATTTCACATGGGCCACCTCAATCACATATCAAATGATCCACTCCAACCCGGTCCAAGCTTTATGCATCACCAAAGGTTTGAAAAGATTGGGTGAGTCAAACAGACTCACATAGTGCATAGTTATTACACATGCCTCCACGCCATGGGCTTGGCCCATATCCACATGGGTATCCACAATCTTAGCCCTTAATTTCATATATTCATCAATGCTACCATTAACATCATATCACATATACATAAATATAACACATACACACAATCAAGAGATAGTGCGATAACTACGCACCTTTTTGGCACAGTCGGCTAAATCCCGAAGACCCGATCTACCATACTAGATCACCTTGTCCTACATTCGTCCAATACTAAAAATTATTAACAAAGGCCATTCGGTCAAACCACAACACTTTAATCCCAAAAACTTAGTCTTTCAAAAGAATGATGAATCGACAAGAATCCTTACCCTTTGACTTACCAACCTTTGATTGCTAGAGAGATATAGGGCTTAAATCAATCGCTTCCAAAGTCCCAAAGAGCCTATCTTTCAAAACCGATTGTATAAAAATCAAAGAAAACTACCCTTGAATATTCGGCCAAAACAAAGACTATAAGAGAGGAAGAAGATTCGGCTATGGTTGATTTGTATCGACAACAAGGATTGAATTAAAATTGAGAAAGAGAAAGGAAAAACAAAAGAAGAAAATGGAAGAGATTTCAATGGAAAAGAAATGTTTATGGCTTAAAATAAAAGAAAGTAAAAAGAGATGGAGAGATGGAAATTTCGGCCAAGAGAGAGTGTAGGAGAAAAGTGATTTGAACAATATTGAAAGAAAGAAAAGGAGAGAGTTGTAGGAGAGATTCGGCCAAGCACTACTTTGCCAAAAGAAAGTGCACAAAAATACACAAGTTAGATTGTAGTTTCGGTTTCAAAAGGGCAAATGAAAGAAAGTAAAATGATGTGATTTGGTTAAACAAAAAGAGGCTAAAATCAAAAGTAAATTTGCACAAAATGCTTATGGTGCATTCGGCCAAAGAGTGATTTGTTTGGAGAGGAAGAAAAAGTATGCCCAAAGGTGAACAAAAGTTAAAGTTGGCCAAATATCCCCCAAACTACCTATCACAATCGGCCATCCCCCTTTTCCACACATGCCGTCCACATTCAACCACTAAGGCCTAGGAAAACTTTCCAAAACATCCTCCACCCTTCATGCCTTTTGTCCCCTCATCATACCATAACCTTAAGAATCTTATCCCTACTTTCAAGCTTTCCTTAAACATATATTCAACTTACCAAAGATGAAAGTCCAACCTATCATAAACATAGGTTGACCGTCCATTTAATGCAAAGCTACATAAAATAAAGTCTTCTAAATGCAATCCATGCAACTTGAACCTCTTCCATCAAGCAACCCTTCAAGCATCACAACCACCTTGCCACTAACTCCTCATGTGCTAGAATCTAACACTTAAATTAACTTAAGTGTCAAGTTCACTTATTCCACTTCATTAAATAAACCATACTAAAATTTATTCTAGCTTCCTAAATAAAATCAATTCTTCACAAGACTATGCTAACACACAAGATTCATACCCGAGCCAACACAAATAATACTCAAATTTTCTTCCTAAAGCCCAAGGCCCAATCGCCCAATCCTACTAGGCCCAATTTCGGGATGGTACAGTGAAAGTTTGGTTTTTGAGCACTTTGGTGGGGTGAGCTAGTGAAAGTAGGACTTAAGGTTAATTAAGTGTATTTTGTTATCACAAAATGAGCATATGCCTTAGTGGTGTTGGCGTCAACATGCATGCAAGGGGCAGTGGGGTTCAAATGCAACATGCTACTAGAGTAGTTATATTTTTGTGCTCAGGGAGGGAGGAAGCTGAGTGGAGTTCAAACTCTACAGGAGAGAGAGAGAGGACTTGATCAAGCTTTTCAAATGGGTGATAGAGAGTGGATTGTGGAGGAAATGGGGGAGAAAATCGCGGGAGAGGAGTGAGAGGTAGTAGTTGGCAGGTTGTGGGTTGTGTGGGGAGGTGAAATTTAGCTAGGGGGTAGGGGGATGCATATTCGGTCTTGTGGGAGGTTATGTGACGAAATTTCCTTGGGGTTTTCTTATTTTTTTCTCTCTGAGATTTTGTGCAATTGTGTGTTGTTTGCTTAGTGCATTTTGGGTTACTTTCACATGTACCAATTGGTTGAAAACCTTACTCTTCTTTCCTTCTTCATCATTTCTTTCTTCTAGCCGAAACTCACTCGCCATCATTCTCCTTTTTGCATCTTCTTCTACACCATTAACACCATAGCCTAAACTCCCTCTTCTTCTTCAGTGTTCCTTCTACTCTTTTCTTCATCAACTGAGTTTCTCTTTTCATCTTTTAAATCGGCTTCTCTCTTCTTTTGTCAATAGCCGAATCAAGAGTTCTTGGGTCTTGCTACTAGTGCAGAATTTTACTATTCCGTTCGTCTCATTTTTAATACTAAGGTAATGGTTTTTTCTCTTTCGTTCATGTTTCTTTTTGGTAAATGACTGTTATACCCCTAATGGTAGGTTAAGAGATATGTATGATATATGCATATGATTGACTATGATTTGACATACTGCATACACGGATTATTATGTCAAGATATGTTGCATGGGTCCGGGATATTGATGATCGGGGAAGTATAATCTGGTGGCTCTGCCACATATTCTGGTGACTCTGTTACAATCTGTCTAGTGGCTATGCCACATATATTTTGTTAATCTGGTGGCACTACCACAAACTCTGCGATGAGCAGCGTGACTGCCATCGAGGTGTGTACCGGATGGAGGGTTGATTGTAGAAATCCCCACAGGTGTGTTGGGTTGGTGCGGGTGGTGTATAGCAGATGGATTATTAGGTTGGTTGGGGTGCATTGCATACATTATCTGCTTTACCATGCTAATAGGCTCAGGCCCAGTTCATTTCCATATGGGCTTCGGGCTAGTTTGCTTCTATATGGGCTAAGGCCCAATCTGCTTCTGTAGGCTCCGGCCCAGTGTTTGTCCGAATGGGGAATTACACACTGAGTTCTCGTAACTCACCCTTCTACTTTAATTTTGTAGGTAATTCCCAGCATTGAGGATTTGGAGCCAAGGTGGACTCTGTAGTGGCCATACATCGTAACATTAGTAAATCCAGTTTTACTTCGCTATAAATTTTATCTTAATTTGGGTTTATGTTTTGTAATAAGGCCTTTGGGATTTATTTTGGTTTTAACTTTTAATTTGGTTATTATTCATTGTTAAGTGTTCAATACGGGGTTTTCCTAAAACGTTAACACCTGTTTTCCAAAATGTTAACGAATGGGTTACAACCTATAATTGATAAAACTATGGGTTCTCCTAAACATCGAAAATAGTTTTCAAATATATCACATTTTCGCAATTCGCTGAATTTGATTTTTGCTACAGACAAGTTTTGGAAATAATAACATTAATAACAAAAAAGCTCGAAGTTTTGTTAAAAAGTTATGAACAACTTTTAAACGAACACGCAATTTTTATACAACCTTTCTGTGTGACATACCAGATTCGGTCATAACGTCTAGGCCGGGTTTGGGGTGTTGCACAGTTCATGCTAAAAGAATTACCGAATGAAAGTTAAAAGAAAATCCCAATGGCCGAATTACATTAATTATTAACCTAAAATTAATATAAAAATAAATTAAACCCAAATTTACTAAGTTTCGTTTATTAACAAATCCGACGTATGGCCACCTCTCGAGTCCTCCGCAGCTCCAAATCCTCTAACGCTAGGGATTACCTGCACGATTAAGAGAAAGGGGTGAGTTACAAGAACTAAGTGTGTAATCCCCTACTATGGTCATAATCTAGGCCTAAGCCCATACGGTGTCAGTCTGGGCCTAAGCCCTATTTGGTAACAAGCTGGGCCTAAGCCCCATATCAAATAAATGCAATGGATATGTACCCACCCCAATCTTATCCAGCCAACTAACTTTCCACCTGTATAACCAACACACCATGTGGGGACCATGTCAACCCACCCAGCCAAAACTCTCCAATAATGCAGTCAAGTTGCTAATAACGGTATATGTGGCTGAGCCAATAAATTAAGAACATGTGGCGAAGCCACTATATCGGTATGTGGCGATGCCACTAAAACGGTATGTGGCAGAGCCACTGGAACGGTACTTCCTCGAATCAACAAACAAACCCAATGCAATATAGTATGAATGCAGTGGAATGCGATCATAGATAGATATGCATAAAATCACATAAACAATATTTAAACTATCATTAAGAGCATAATGATCACTTCGTCATTTAGGGGTAAAACAGTAATTTAACCACTATGGGTAATTCAGTAATTTGCCTACTGAGGGTATTTCGGTAATTTACCCACTGAGGGTATTTTAGTAATTTATCCTCTAATGGCCTTTCTAGGGCCCACTGTCGCCCCGAGTGACATGGGTTCCCTTTTGGGTCACTGCGGTGCAATTGGGCCTAACCTCCAGTTTTGGCCCAAACGGGCCCACACGCTCGTGTGGCCCATTTAGCTCGTTTTTGATCTCAATTCTGCGAACTTCACAGTCACATCACTCATTCAATAATTTCCATCGATTTTGCTCATGTGGGCCCGTTAACCCCCTTAGGCCCACTTAGCTCGTTTCGGCTCAACAAGGTCCATTATGACCCCAATTTAGCGAGAGAGTTCGTGACACTCTCAACGGTCTATCGCTATGACTAGTGGCTCGGTTTGTATCTACGAGCGCTCACACGCTTGAGTGATCTTGATTGCCCATAGTTCGACTTGTCAGTATTTCGGCTTTTGGCCGATTCACAATACAGTGCATCATAAAACGAGCAAGGGTGTGAGATTGCTCACCTTGATTTCGAGTTGTGTTTTCCATTGCTTCCAAGACACCTATAGTGATAGTAGACAAATGATTAGTCTCAACCTTTGATAACCTTAACTGAAACACTTTACTAGCCTCACTTCACTTACCACGAATGCGATCTCCTTCAGTATAGCAAGTACTCGACCCTATCCCTTGGCTACGGAAATTAAGACCCTAACAAATATTTGATGAGCGAAAGAGTTGTTAGAATCATCCCACCTTCGGCCAAACCAAATGTTATAACAACGTTCTTACCTCGGTTGAGTGATGAGTCAATGATAAAGGTTTGATTAACTCAAATCACTTGTGCTCCTTCACCCAATTGAAAACCTTAAGCCCAATGATGGCCAAATCAAAGAGAAGAACATATCTTTTAGACACAACGAGAAAGGATAAACGTACGGTTATCAAGAAAAGAATAGAAAGGAAATGGAGTTATCGACAAAGAGAGAACTATAACTTACCGATAGTTAGATTCCTTGTAGAGCCACACTAGGGGAGAACAGAACTGTGATTCAGCTAAGGAGTAACTCACAAGATATCGTGAGCATACCCAACACAAAAAGTGATGAGGGTGTTCGGCTAGGAGAATTAAACTGTAAAACTCGAATGTTGTAGAAAGAAAAGAAAAATAGTCAATTGAAGCGTAGAGAAAAAGAAAAGATTCGGCTATAGAGAGGAAAGAGTAGAAAAGAAGATGGAGAAGAAAAGAAAGGGACTAAGAATTCGGTAAGAGAGAATTGAAGAGGAGATGACCTGAAATGCTAGAGGAAAAGTACCCGAAATACAACAATCACCAAAGAAGACTAGAGAAAATTCGGCACACACCCCACTCAAAGCCGAATATGCTACCAAAACACCCCTCCTCAGCCGAAATTTCCTTAAAAAACCCCCACTTTCGGCCAACACTTCCCACACCCATCGACTCCTTGATTTTCTCCCCTTTTTCCTCCTACAATTCCTCTCCTCCACCCATTAGAATTATTAGACCAAGTCTTCAACCATCCTTGTAGAGTTTGATCCAAACTCTACTTCCTCCCCTCTTAAGCCACAAAATAAAATCTTTCATTTGCAACTTGAGGGATTCGAACCCCTCCCCTCCTTGCTCTTCACTTGATGCCACTCCACCACACCACATGATCCACTTGTGTTAGTAAAACACACTCAAATATACTTAAGTCCAACCTCAACCAGCCCTCTCCTCATAAGGGCCAAAAACTAAAATTTTTCCAAGGTTTAACTTGATCTCAAGCCTCCTTAGAACCCCCAAATACACTCAAATAACTAGTTGAGCAAGCACAACATGCAATTATGAAAATTTTACAACTCCTAATTTGGGACGTTACAACTTTACCCCTTTAAAGAAATTTCGGCCTCAAAATTTACCTGATCAAAAGAGATGAGGGTACTATTGTCTTATTTCCTCCTTAGGCTCCCACGTGGTTTCCTCTGAACTGTAATTACGCCACAAGACCTTGACTAACGGAACATATTTCCTTCTCAGTACCCTAACATCACAATCCAAAATCTGCACTGGTTCTTCTTCAAATGTCAGATTAGGTCTTACCTCGATCTCTTCTACCGACACTTTATGAGAAGGATCCGAATGGTAGCGCCTCAACATAGAAACGTGGAATACATTATGTATACGATTTAACTCAGGAGGTAAATCCAACCAGTAGGCAATCGATCCCACACGCTTTACCATCTGGTAAGGTCCGATAAATCTAGGTCTGAGCTTGCCCTTCCGCGCAAATCTCAGAATCTTCTTCCAAGGTGAAACTTTCAAAAAGACAAAATCTCCCATCGCGTACTCGATCTCTCTGCGCTTTAAATCAGCGTATGACTTCTGTCTATCCGATGCTTCTTTTAATAGATCTCGAATCAATTTCACTTTCTCCCCAGTTTCAAAAATTAGCTATAGACCCAATAGTCACCGCTCACCCAATTCTGTCCAACAAGTAGGGGTACGACACCTACGACCATATAACGCCTCGTACGGTGCCATCTGAATGTTGGATTGGCAGCTATTGTTGTAAGAAAATTCTACCAACGGTAAATAATCTTCCCTACTGCCCTTGAAGTCAATCACACAGCTTCTCAACATGTTTTCCAAAATCTGAATTACCCTTTTCAACTGACCATCAGTCTGAGGATGAAATGTCGTGCTGAAATCTAGCCTTGTACCCAAAGCTTCGTGTAACACTATTCAAAATCGTGATGTGAACTTAAGGTCCCTGTCCGAGATGATAGACACTGGTACCCCATGTAACCTCACAATTTCTGACACATACAACTTTACCAACTTCCGTAACAAGTAACCAGTGCAAAGCAGTATGAAATGGGCAAATTTAGTCAATCGATCAACAATTACCCATACCAAATCTTTCTTAGTAGGCGTTAGGGGCAACCCACTAAAAAAATTCATGGTTATCCTCTCCCGCTTCCAGAGTGGGATTTTAACAGGTTGTAGTAATCTAGAATGTAGTTGATGCTCAGCCTTCACTTGCTGGCATGTTAAACACTTACAAAGTCGGTAATCTCACGCTTAAGCCCTGACCACCAGTACAGTTCACGCAGATCTCAGTATAACTTGTTTCCATCGGGATGCATAGCATATGGACTACTATGTGCCTTCCGCAGAATAGACTGCCTTAGCTTAGAATCCCTCGGTATACAAACTCTTCCACGGAAACACAATACTCCTTCACTATTCAGCTCCAAGTCCACAGTCTCTCCTTTTCACCTGTTGGAAACGAGAAACCAACAACTCATCCAACATCTGCTTCTTTTTAATTTGGCCAATCCAAGTCGGTTTCACTTGCAGTTCAGCTAACAGACTACCATCCTCAAATAGACTGAGATGCACAAACATTGCTCTTAGATCAGCCACAACCTTACAGCTCAATGCATCCGCTACCACGTTAGCTTTTCCCGGATGATACTCAATCGAGCAATCATAATCCATCAGTAACTCTATCCATCTTCGTTGTCTAAGATTCAACTCCTCCTGAGTAAGGAGGTACTTGAGACTCTTATGGTCGGTATAGATGATCGACTTCTCCCCGTACAAGTAGTGTCTCCAAATTTTTAATGCGAACACCACTGTCGCTAATTCCAAGTCATGCGTGGGGTAATTCACCTCATGCAGCCTAAGTTGATGAGACACATAAGCCACCACCTTACCCTCTTGCATCAGCACACAACCCAAACCCGTGTGTGACGCATCACAGTAGACAATGAATTCTTTTCTCGCCTCTGGCTGCATCAATACTGGGGCTTCAGTTAGAATCTTTTTCTACTTCTCAAAACTCTCCTGCTGTTTATCATTACAAACAAATGATACTCCCTTACGCAGTAACTTAGTTAGGGGTGCAGCAATTAGTGAAACCCCTCAATGAACCGTTTGTAGTACACGGCCAGACCCAAAAAACTTCAAATCTCAGATATTGACTTCGGTGGCTTCCAGTTTAATATTGCCTCAACCTTCAAAGGGTCAACCCTAATCCCCTTGGTAAACACAACATGACCCATTCTTCTTCTTCACGAACAATACTGGTGCTCCCCAATGAGACACACTCAGTCGGATGAATCCTCGATCTAGTAATTCTTGGATTTGAGCCTTTAATTTACCAGCTCCTTCGGTGCCATCCTATAAGGGGCGATGGACATCGAGCCATTCCCGATAAAAGCTTAATGCTGAACTCGACCTCACGATTTGGTGGCAACCCCGGAAGCTCTTCAGGGAATACATCTGGAAATTCTTTTACGGTCTTGACATCCTGACAGACAAACCCTTAGCATTAGGTGTGTTGACATAAGCTATGAACACCTCACAACCTTTGCGAACCAGCTTCTCAGCCCTTAATGCTGAGACTACGTTGGATAAATAATCCCTTCGC
Organism: Gossypium rotundifolium; assembly: GCA_025506655.1. Lineage (NCBI taxonomy): Eukaryota > Viridiplantae > Streptophyta > Magnoliopsida > Malvales > Malvaceae > Gossypium > Gossypium rotundifolium. Next base: position 153,010,124 of record CP106724.1, read on the forward strand.
TCCCCTATCACAACCACCTCCTCATTCTCCGTAGATTTAAGTATCATACGTTTAGCAGCGCAGTCCAAATTCGTACGGTGTTTCACTAACCAATCCATGCCCAGAATGAGATCAAAGTTGCCAAATGGCAGTTCCATCAAATCCACAGGAAAAACAACCCCTTGAACCTCTAGAGGCACATCTCTAAATAGCTTATTCACTATAACCGACTGTTCTAAATGACTAATCACTGACATTTCTCTATTAGCAAGTTCAAACTGTATACCCAAAGTTTCAGACATAGTACATGCAACAAACGAGTGCGTCGACCCAATATCAATTAAAGCATACATGGTACATTATGAATGAGGAACGTACCAGTTATGATGTCAGGTGTATCGCCATCCTCTCGACACCAAGCAGCATATACCAACCCTGGCTGTCTTACCTCTGTATTACCAGCATCTCTGCCCGGTGCTCCACGACCCCGTCCTAATCTATTTCCCCCTCTGAATGGACCACGGCCTCTCGATGGCTGCTGACCACCTCTCCTTGGTGGCCCATAGCCCTGACTGGCTTCTTACGTCTGAACAGGCTCCCAAGGACAGTTTCTGAACTGATGATCCTTAGACCCACACTTGAAACACCCCTAGCTCTTCTCCAACACTCTCCCAAATGAGGTCTCCCACACTCAACGCAAGGCTGCGGTCGACTAGCAACAACTGGAACCCTAGCTCAACTTGGCCCATCAAACCTAGGCCTCTTATTAAACCCACCTGAAAAACTTGAAGGCCCAAAATCCCTCTTATTTCTGCCCCTTTCCTTTTCACGATTTTGAGCTCAGAATGTTTCACATCCTCAGCAATCTTTGCCTTTTCAATCAGGGCAGCAAAATCCCTCTCCCTCTGTGGGGCTATCAGTGCTCATAACTCATCCTGAAGTCCATTCTTAAAATGCATGCAGCAGTCATAATCGGTCGTGACTATACCCTGAGCATACCAGCTCAACCGCAGAAACTCTGCCTCATACTCTGCTACAGATTTGTTCCCCTGAACCAGATTCAAAAATTCCTTTCTCCGGGCATCCACATAACTTGCCCCAACATATTTCCCTTGGAAGGCCAACTTAAGGAAATCCCGGGTTAATCGGTTGGCCTACGTGCCTTCCCTCACGGTAAGCTACCATTGATATGCCTCATCTCCCAGTAAGGACACTGCTCCTTTCAGTTTTTATTCAACTGTGTAGTCAAGGTCATCCATGATTTACTTTACCACCACTAACCAATACTTTGCTACATTTGGGGCTACACCAGAGATACCCCTAGAGATTTCCACCCTGTTTGACTGGAGTCACTCAGAAATTGACCATCGAGTCCCTAACCTAGTACTCGCTCTAGCAACCCTTTCCAAAACCCATAGCATCGCTTGGGACAGAGCATCATCCCCAATGGATCGGTCATGAGACCCTGTTTCAGTCAGTGGTGATGCCAGCACCTCCCTTTCGGGCATATGTCTTGATGCCGATGACCCAGCCCTAGCACCATGGCCTCTACCACGGCCTCGTGTACCCCTTTCGTGACCTCTTGTGCTCATATTGATGTAACGTATTAATTTGTTTAATATTTTTATGGATTAGATTATAGTTCTCATGATTATTAACAGCGTTTTATGAAAAATAGTAATAAGAGTTGTCTTCGTAGATCAAGTTTACTAAAGTTTTAGTCTCTTATAGTCTCGGTTTCTCCAACTAAGGAGTTTCAATATACTACTACCCCTAGTAATTCTTAGTACAGTCATATTCACATAAAATAAAGTATAGAGTAAGGCAACTTACGGATTTGGTGCCAGAGACTCAGTGTGCCACACTCTCAGTAACAGTTTTTTTAAACCAAAGTTTAAACAGATTTGGAAAAATTTTCAACCCATTCCACAGCTGAGTTTTGCAACCTGGCTCTTATACCATTAAATGTAACACCCCAAACCCGATCTAGACGTTATGGCTGAATCTGGCATGTCACATCAAAAGGTTGTTTAAAACCACATGATCATTAAAAACCTTCCCTCAATTCAAAAAACTTTTTATCAATGAAAAACCTCGAATTTCATTGCTTATCAAACAAGATTTGCTTAAAGTTGTTTCCCTTGCAACCATAATATTATTTTCAAAATGTTGTTCGCTGCAGAAGACTGCCTTTTAAAATTGCAAAAACGTGATATTTGAAAATAACAGTTATTAATTTTAAAACCATGTTTGATTGTTTGGCAGTTCGCACTAAAAGAATTACCGAATGAAAGTTAAAAGAAAATCCCAATGGCCATATTACATAAATTATTAGCCCAAAATTAATATAAAAAAATTAAACCCAAATTTACTAAGTTTCGTTTATTAACAAATCTGGCGCATGGCCACCTCCGAGTCCTCTGCAGCTCTAAATCCTCTAACGCTAGGGATTACCTGCACGGTTAAGAGAAAGGGGTGAGTTACAAGAACTCAGTGTGTAATCCCCTACTACGGTCATAATCTGGTCCCAAGCCCATACGGTGTCGGACTAGGCCTAAGCCCTATTCGGTAACAAGCTAGGCCTATACCGCATATCAAATAAATGCAATGGATATATACCCACCCCAATCCTATCCAGCCAACCGACTCTCCACTTGTACCAACCAACACACCATATGGGGACCATGTCAACCCACCCAGCCAAAGCTCTCTAATAATGCAGTCAAGCTGCTAATAACGGTATATGTGGCTGAGCCACTAAATTAAGAACATGTGGCAAAGCCACTATATCGGTATGTGGTGATGCTACTAAAACATGTGGTAGAGCCACTGGAACTGTACTTCCTCCAATCAACAAACCCAACCCAATGCAATATAGTATGAATGTAGTGCAATACGATCATAGACAGATATATATAAAATCAAGTAAACAATATTTAAACTATCACTAAGAGCATAACATTCGTGTGGCCCATTCAGCTCGTTTTTGGTCTCAGTTCTACGGACTTTGCAGTCGCATCACTTATTCGATAATTTCCATCGATTTCGCTCATGTGGGCCCGTTAATCCCCTTGGGCCCACTTAGCCCATTTCGGCTCAACAAGGTCCATTACAGCCTCAATTTTGCGAGAGAGTTCATGACACTCTCAATGGTCTATCGCCATCACTAGTGGCTCGGTTTGTCTCTACGAGCGCTCATACGCTCGAGTGATCTCGGTTGCCCATAGTTTGCCTTGTCGATATTTTAGCTTTTGGCCAATTCACAATACAGTGCATCATAAAATGAGCATGGGTGTGAGATTACTCACCTTGATTTCGAGTTGTGTTTTCCATCGCTTCTAAGACACCTATAGTGATAGTAGACAAATGGTTAGTCTCAACCTTTGATAACCTTAACTTTGAAACACTTTACTAGCCTCACTTCAGTTACCACGAACGCGATCTCCTTTAGTATACCAAGTACTCGACCTTATCCCTTGGCTATGGAAATCAAGACCCTAACAAATATTTGATAAGTGAAAGAGTTGTTAGAATCATCCCATCTTCGGCCAAACCAAATGTTATGACAACGTTCTTACCTCATTTGATTGATGATTCAACGATAAAGGTTTGATTAACTCAAATCACTTGTGCTCCTTCACCCACTTGAAAACCTTAAGCCCAATGATGGCCAAATCATAGAGAAAAACATATTTTTTATACACAACGAGAAAGGATAAACGTACGATTATCAAGGAAGAAACTGAAAGGGAATGGAGTTATCGATAAAGAGAGAACTATAACTTACCGATAGTCAGATTCCTTGCAGAGCCACACTAGGGGAGAACAGAACTGTGATTTGGCTAAGGACTAACTCACAAGATGCCTTGAGCATACCCAACACAAAAAGTGATAGAGGGTGTTCGGGTAAGAAAATTAAACTGTGCAAACTCGAATGATATAGAAAGAAAAGAAAAATAGTCAATTGAAGAGTAAAGAAAAAGAAAAGATTCTACTAGAGAGAGGAAAGAGTAGAAAAGAAGACTGAGAAGAAAATAAAGGGACTAGGAATTTGGTAAGAGAGAATTGAAGAGGAGATGACCCGAAATGCTAGAGGAAAAGTACCCAAAATGCAAAAATCACCAAATAAGACTAAAGAAAATTCGGCACTAACACCAAAGAACACTAGAGAAAAATCAGCACACACCCCACTCAAAGCCAAATATGATACCAAAACACCCCTCCTCAGTCGAAATTCCCCTTAGCTAGACCCCCACTTTCAGCCAACACTTCCCACACCCATCAACTCCTTGATTTTCTCCCCTTTTTCCTCCTACAATTCTTCTCCTCCACCCATTTGAATTATTAGACCAAGTCTTCAACCATCGTTGTAGAGTTTGATTCAAACTATGCTTCCTCCCCTCTCAAGCCACAAAATAAAATGCTTCATTTACAGCCTGAGGGATTTGAACCCCTCCCCTCCTTGCTCTCCACTTGACGCCACTCCACCACACCACATGCTCCACTTGTTTTAGTAAAACACACTCAAATATACTTAAGTCCAACCTCAACCAGCCCTCTTCTTATAAGGGCCAAAAACTAAAATTTTTCCAAGGCTTAAACTCGATCTCAGGCCTCTCTAGAACCCCCAAATACACTCAAATAACCAACTGAGCAAGCACAACATTCAATTATGCAAAAAATTTACAACCCCTAATTTAGGATGTTACAAGTACAAGAATGATGTGGCCTATGCCCAATCAAGATGTCAAGATGGTGCAAGTATCCAAACCCACCCCAAACCAGCCAGCACACTACCCGTACCAACCAATACATCATGTGGGGAAAAAGTCGACCCACCCACCCCCACACACCAATATTGCAACATAACTGCTAGTAATAATAACGCAGAAGAGCTGCCAGTACAGTATATGTGGCAAAGCCACCAGTAATAATAATTATGGCAGAGCCACCAGTATCAGTATGTATGGCAGAGCCATCAGTAACAGTACTTCCTCCAAAACAGAAACCCAACCCCATGCAGTATGCCATGTCATTAATATTTCGTGTATGCTACATGTCCTACTCAATACAGTCATATAGTGCATATTTTCATCTGTTAATCTACCTCTAGGGGTAAAATAGTTATTTTCATATATTAAGGGTAAAACTGTAATTTTACACTTTAGGGTTATTTTGGTCATTTTACATAATAAGGGAATTTTAGTACAGTTACCGACCTTTCCAAAGGCCTATAGTCACATCGAGCGACACAGATAATCCATTTGGTCGAAATAGTGTTAATGGGCTCAAAGCCCAATATTCGGCCCAAATGGACCCACACGTTCGTGTGGCCCATTTGGCCTAAATTCAATCACGGCTATGTGATCTACATAGCGCAATCTAATTTCTTGCACTTTAAGTAAATTTTATCCGTGTGGGGCCCATGGGTCCATTAGGCCCATATGAATCATTTTGGCCTAACGAGGCCCATAACGGCCCAAGTGCACGAGAAAACTCATAGTGGCCTCTTTAGTTTACTACCCTCAATTGTGGGCTAGATTTTTTCGCACGAGCGATTGCACGCTCGTGAGGCCACAAATGCCGAAGTTTTAGCTTTTCGACTTTTACCGATTCATAGCAGAGATAGTGTGATTACACACCTTTTTATGGTGTCGTTCTAAGATCTACGAGCACCCAACCTAGAAACATCGAGATCTGATGTTCGTCCTTAATTGTTAGGGTAACACCCTCTTAATAACACTTAATCCAAAATACCTTTCTTACCTTGTTGGAATAAGGGTGACCTTAATCCCTCAATGAACGCTATTCAGAACGATCACACGCCTTCACTGCTTTCCTAAAGTATAGTCAAGAACTGATTAGTAAGTGTTAAGGCATATTTAGCCAACCCCAAAAACATGAGGTAACCTTATTACCTTACTAGACGTTTTGAGAACGAAAGTGTGACTCCTCCAAGCCATTCACACTTCACCACTCCTTGAGGAAGACCCTAGAATCACACTGAGTGCGGTACGAGAAGAATGAAATAACAATCGATTAATGGGGTTATTAGGTTTCGAAAAAGAAAGGAAGAGCATAGGTGCATTCGGGTTTAAAAGTAAAATAGATGATGGATTTTGAGCACTTACCGATTGTCAGAGCCGTTCCAGAATCGAAACAGAGAGGGACAACACTTGGGTTTCAGCCCAAGTAAGAAGAGAAGCCAATCAAAAAGGGAAGAGAGGGACTTTCTGTCACAATCTACCAATTGTCAAAAAAGAAAAGAAACACAAGGGAGAGGCAAAGGTGGGGTTCGGCTGAAACAAAATAATCCAGAGAAATGAAAAGGCAATAGCCCAAAACTTGAAAGGAATAGAGAAGAAGGGAGTTTCAGCAAAGGTTGATACAAGAGAGGAAGGAATGGTCAATTGCAGAAGAAAGAACAGCAAGAAGTGAAAAGCAGAGATGCACGAGTGGTAAGTTGCAAATTTGGCACTAGAGAGAAAAAGGATAAAAGTCTAAAATCTGGTGACAAAATTGACCAAAAATGAGGAAAAAAAACTCCTCAGCCAAAATTCCTAGGCTTCCCTATACCCATTCGGCAAAAACACTCCCACATACTCCAACTTCCTTGATTCACTCCACCAATCTCTCCATAATCCTCTCCATGATTTGTTCCTAAAATCTCTCTATGACCAATTCAAACTCCTCTCATCCATCAGACTTCCACTGCAACACAAACTCTAGCTGTCCTAGCTGCAAAATAAATGCCCCCTATGTTGCACCAACACTCGAACCTTAGACCCCCTTTCCACACTTGTAACACCTCAACCACTGCACCATTAGGCTTTTTGTGACTTAAGGTAAGCACAATAATTAATAAGACCTAGATGCTAGAATCCAGATCCTTTTAAGAGCAAAATTTAAAATTTTTGCAAAAGCCAAGACTTGAACCTAGGCTTCTCAAACACTCCCAATTACACCCAAATCATTTATTTAGTAAAGCAACCAAGCAACTTATGTCTAAACATGAAAATAAAAGTCCCTAAATTTTTGAGGTGTTACATGATTCGTGTAAGACCTTGTTTGGGACAGTGGCATCGATATGTGATTACATGTAAGACCATATCTGGGACATTGGTATTGTACGAATTTATGACTATCTGAGTATCCTTATTAATTCCAAACGGTTCAATGGGTGTTTCGAGAAATAAATGAATAAGTGAATGACATTCCGATTTAGGTACGTTGAAATGTATACAATATTTGATACTAAAAGGTAAGTATATATGTGAAAAGAATATTATGTGATGTGTATGTAAATGAATTGTGAATATGTGCAAATGAAACATGAATAAATGAATAAGATATGATTTATAAAGTGGCATATGTGAAATTGTCGATACTATTTGAATGAAAGGTGAATTTAGGTATAAGTGATGATATGTGATTCATATGAGAAAGAAATGGTATTAAATATGCTATTTTCTAGAATGTGTTCATTTGGTTATATGAAAGTGAAAATTGAATGTTATATGAGAATTGAATTGAATAAACTTGTGAAAGTTAAAGTTAGTAAGTAAGTATATTATTGAATGGTGTTGATTTGATATGAAAACATGTTATAAACTTGAGATAAGTTGTGTTTTGACAATTGAGATAGCATATCATATTTTTTAATATTGTAAAGAAATTGTTTGTTTTGTTAAGTTTATTAAAATATGAGCATACTAAGCTTTAAAAGCTTACTTTGTCTGTTTTTCCTATGTTTATAGATTTTTGAAGATTTACTCAGGTTGGAAGTCAGCGAAGATCTCATCACACTATCTGGTTAATGATTTCGATATTTATACCCTTTATGACTTGATTATATGGCATGTATAGGCTATGGTATGTGATATTCTATTTGGAGTGTATTTGGTTATTTGAGATTGTTGATTATGAATGTGGTTGTGGAATTTAGTATATTTTGATAAACTTGATATTGGCTAAATAGCTTAGAATTGTTAGGAAATTTGTTTGAAATGATCTAAGTGTATATAGTCGTTTTAATAAAGGTTTAATTTATTCATATGATCATTTGATAGATGATGAGTATTTTCTTAAGAAATGCATAAAATTGTGTTGATGAATTGGTTCATTTTTATATATGGATTGATGTTTGAATTGGGAAATATTGTATAAATGAAATAGGTTATATTGATGATTATAGCTTGTGTATTTGGAAATGTTTTGGCTGCCTATTAATGTTATTAAAATGGTACAAAAATGATGTGGTTTAAGCATGCATGAGAAGGGTGAGAAGGGTGAGAAATATGGCTTAAAGCAAGCCTAATTTCGTGCCACACGGCCTGAGCACACGGGCGTATGTTTCAACTATGTGACCCCTGCTGCTTAAGTAAAACAAGTCAGTGTGTTACACGGTCTAGACACACGGGCGTGTCTGATGGCCGTGTGACCAAGTTAGTATGTATGTCATGTTTTCACATGGTCTATGACATGGACGTGTTTGGAAGCCGTGTGAGGCACACGGCCTATCCACACGGGCGTGTGACGTTTGAAAATGTGAAAATTATTCTACGTTTCAAAAATTTTTGTATATATTCAATTTAGTTCCGAACAATATCTAAGCATGTTTTAAGGCTTCGTAGAGCTTCGTAAGGGACAATATGACTGTTTTTGAATAACATATGTATTTGAATGTTTAAATGTATGAGATATGTATATGTTGTGAAGTGAGTGATCGGTAATACCTCGTAACCCTATCCCGGTGATGGATAGGGGTTAAGGGTGTTACATCCGTCACTAGATTAAATCTAAAATATTATTAAGTTAAACAAAATATGATCATAGAATTAAAACAACAAACACAAGATTATCAACTATGACATGAAAGAGCTAGATTAATTACTTTTCCCTAAATTAATAGTATTTACAACTATCTTTGATAATGTTATTGTAAATCCATTATAAGGTAATATATATTGCTACATACCATTACAAATCGTTTATCAATAAACAACTAAACATGCACCATTCAAATATTAGGTCCACTAATTACCATCTTGTTTGGATGAAATAATTAATTCAAATCCTTTCTAACACTTTATATCATAAGAAGAACATACTTGGTTTTACTTGCATTAGTAAAAAACTGATGCACAGAACATATCAACAAAGTAGAAATAATATTAAACAAAGAATTGAAATCAATCTAGCATCAAACACAATTATGGTATAATCTTTGAATTGAAAAAAAAAGGAATAAAAAGAAATCATGTTTATCAACTTGACAAAAGTAAAGAGAAAATGAGAGAAACCAGAGCCAATTGTGTGGATCTATTGACAGTATTGTGTTAGTCTTTCTTGATCATTCTCTTATGCCCCTGATGCAAAATATCATTCGAATGTCAGTTTAACAATTATCAAGTCTTCTTGTTTTTTCTCTCACAAATCAGTGTCTTTTCTCTTGAATGAAGAAGAAAAGAAATGATGGAAAGAGTGTGTGTGTGTGTGTAACGTGAATGAGGTTGGAAAAATATGAAAAGAACAATGGCATGGTTTTAGGGTTTCAAAGGATGACTTCTTTTCAAGATATGGATGCCCCCTTGAAGTGAGATGAGTGCTCTTATTTATACTTGATGTTCCCAATCGTCCAAGGCTGAAACTAGAATTTAAATCCCCCTTGTTTCTTTATTGAGTGGTCGGCCTTTAGCAATAGGAAATGAGTGAACAAATTTGCTATTTTTTGAGGAAAGGAGTTTTCATTCCCTTTTATTCCTCATTAGGTGGTTGGTTGACCCCTTCTTTCAAGGTGGAGTATTGGAATCGAGTGAGACCAAGTCTTTCTAGTTGTTGGAAGCATGAAGAATCGGTTGGGCTTTTTCTCTTTTATGAGATGCACATTAGTGTAACACCCCTTACCCATATTCGACGCCGAAACCGCGTACAAGGTATTACGAGTGAAACACCCCAAAGTCGGCCCACAAACCCTGACCGGATTTGGCATTCTCCTTGAGAAAAACTCGTTTTTCTTATGTTGGAAAACATGTTGATTTTGAAGAAAAATAAATTTGAAATATGTTCTTGTTGAAAACCGTGTTGTGATTTAAGGTTGTATCTTATTAAAACGTTATCTTTATGATTTTAGAAAATTTATAAATCAAAAGAAGAACCGGATTTAGAACTTATTATTAAGTTGAAAACCATAGGTATTTAGGTGTCAAAACAATTTAATTCGGTTATTGAAAATATTTAATTATTTAGTTGAAGTTGATCGTAGCAAGATAAAAATTAAAAAAAAAACGTATAAATAGCACAGCTAATTGTGGCCTTATTACAAAAACATAACCCAAAATAACTCCTGAAATAATAAAAGAAAACGTAGTAGGTTTAATTAAAAGGAAAATCTGAAATATTGAGTTGAGCAATGACCACCACGTAGTCCTCGCTGACCCGATCCATCACGCTAAGCGTCACCTGAAAAGATATCCCACGAGGGGTGAGTCAACAGACTCAATGTGTAACAGTACTCTAAAATCCCAATTGATTATAGCCTTAGTGATAACATTTTGGCAAAGCCCATTCTAATCACATATAGCCATAAGCCCATAACATAGCAAATCAAATAATCAACAAATTAAATCATATGTACATATAAAATGAAATGCAATCCCGAGCCCACCTAGATATCCATCCGCTACACACCATCTGTACCTGCCAATCACACCGTGGGGATTACTAAATCGACCCTCCATTCACTACACACCATCGAAGGCGTCATTTGCAATCAATCGCACATCGCCCTTATAAATTGTGGCATGGCCACCGGATAATTGTGACAGAGTCACCGGAATCATAATATGTGACCAAAGTCACCGGATAATGTGGTAAAAACCACCGGAACACTTCTCCTTTATCAAAATAACCCATATGCTCATGCACATATGTGTTATTCATATTTTATGCAAAATACCCCCAAAATCTTAACGGAATCATACACATTTCATATCCATGCTTACAGCATTATTAACGAAGTATTAGGGGGTTAATGTACCTGAATATCATGTACCACTGAATGGTACCCGTAACCATTATCATACATATTTCTTATTAACACATGGTTATCAATAATACTATTAATCTATCAGAAATTTAGTGTAGGCTACACACCTGATAACAGTGATTACGATACTATCGAAACCAATGCTCTCGCTACCAAGAATAACAATGAGTTGCTTATCCCTATCGAACTGCCCCTATAAGATCATAGTCAGAATCGGCCAATCTCAAAAAAAGAAAATTTGGCCTTTGGCCGAATATCACACTTCTCTTACCTTGGATACTCAAATCCTGAATAATCTCCCCTTAATCGTCAGCTTCAAAAGGATCCCGAAATCCTCCTTCAAGTTTTCGGCCAAGGAGAATATATAGAGATTAGATTCCTAATTTTCGCTAATCCAAAAGAAAAGAATGAACGATTTAATGACAGTTGATCCTTAACCCTAATATTGAGATCTATTTTGCCCTTACTTGGAACCACGAGAGATTCACTATAAAGAAGAGTGATTGTCTTTGGAAGAAGAAAGAGATGAAGAAATCGGCTAGATGGTGATATGTTTGACTTGGGGTTTAATGAACAATCGGCTAAGGTTTGAATGTGCTTTCGGCTTTGGAGTTTGCAAACAAGAAAGAGAGAATGAGGGCTACAAGTTTTGGCTTAATGATAGGTGAGCAATCGGATATGGAGAAATATGGGATGGAGAAGAAAGATGAAGAAGTGAATAATGGTATGTGATGCAATTTGGCTTGGTGACAATAGGAGATTGACTTAACAAAAGAATGAAAAGAAGAGTAATGTAAGGCTTTAGAGGTTTGACAATGGTGAAATAGAATGGATAAGAGGTTCGCCTAAGCAAAATAAAGAGAAGGGAAAGATACTCAAAAGAGCGAGAGATGCACCTGGATGGTCACTTACTTGGTTTACGGTCTCAAAAGAAAAAAAAAACACAAAAGCTTTGGAAAAGAATTCAGACAAGGAATTGCCTAAACCTCACTATGCACATTCGGTTTCTCCCTCCATTTCATGGTAGAAAATGACATCAAAACAATCCTTGGCGATCAACTCTCAAGCTACTAATTTTTCCAAAACTAACCACCAAAATTCGGCCCCCCCTTTGTCCATAATGTCGTCCAAGTTCTTGGTCAAAATGGCCATGAAATAATTTCCAAAACATCCACCTTGATACATGCCTTGTAATCCTCTACTATCCCAAAGTTTAAGAAATTCTATCCCCAAGATCAAGCAATTCTATCCCTTATTTCATGCTTACCATAACCTTAAGTCTTCTTGCCATAAAAAAAATTAGTCCATCTTATCCATAATTAAAGTTTGACCGACACATGCCATACAAGTGCAAAAATAAAAGTCACCTTAATGCCATCCATGGGATTCGAACCTAAGCCCCCCTTTCACTACTTGTGGCGTCACTTTCCAAGGCCCTAAGTGGTGCCTCCCTTGCCATATTGCCAACTGGTTACTTGTGTCTAAATCCTCCAACAAATTTTCTTAAGGCCTATCTTGCCTAGCTCCCTTTTAAAAATTAAAAATCTAATATTTTTCTAAGGCATTCTCCTACATTCTAAAGTTCCCGAAGTCCCCAAAACACATACAAATAGCACACAACATGCCATTGCACACATTCAAGTGAAAATGCATAACCCATAAATCCCGGATATTAGAGTTCTACCCTCCTTAAAATAATTTCGACCTCGAAATTACCTAACTAGAATAGGTGAGGGTATTGCTATCGCATTATTTCCTTTGACTCCCACAAAGCTTCTTCCGATCCATGGTTATGCCATAACACTTTGACGAGAGGAACTGACTTTCTCCGCAACACCTTCACATCCTGTTCCAAAATCTGAATCTGCTCTTCCTCGTAAGACAAATCTGATCTTAGTTCCACCTCCTCAACTGGCACTACATGAGATAGATCCGACCGGTAATGACGTAGCATCGAAACATGGAACACATCGTGCATCTGCTTCAACTCCGAAGGCAACTCTATTTGATATACCACTAGTCCAACCCGCTTCAAAACCCGATAAGGTCCTATAAACCTGGGACTTAACTTTCCTTTGCGACTAAATCTCATTACCTTCTTCCATGGCGACACTTTAAGAAATACTTGATCTCCCACAACAAACTCTATTTCCTTCCGCTTAAGATCTGCGTACGACTTTTGCCTGTCAGATGCTTCCTTTAACCGAGTCCAAATTACCTTAACCTTTTCTTTAGATTTCGCCACAATCTCTGGACCCAAAACATGACGTTCCCCTAATTCTGTCCAACACGTAGGAGTGTGACACTTTCGTCCATACAGCGCTTCATACGGTGCCATCTGAATACTTGCTTGGTAACTGTTGTTGTATGCAAACTCAGCTAAAGGAAAAACTCTTCCCACTTCTTCTAAAGTCTAACACACGACCTTCAAAGATATCCTCTAACACTTGGATTACTCGCTAGATCGACCGTCCGATGTGGATGAAATGCCGATTGAAGTCTAACACGTGCCCAAAGCCCGATGTAATGCTTTACAAATCCGAGACGTAAACCTCGGATCCCTATCCAAAATAATCGACACCGCACTCCATGCAACCTCACAATCTTTGCCACATACAACTTCACCAATTTACGCAAAGAGTAATCAACCCAAGACCGGTATGAAATGTGCGAGACTTCATCAATCGATCCACTATCACCCATACCGAGTCTTTCTTAATAGGCGTGAGGAAGCCCACTAACAAAGTCCATGGTGATTCGCTCCCACTTCCATCGTGGAATCTTTATCGGTCAAGTAACCCCGACCGGTACTTGATGTTCACCTTGACTTGCGACACGCTAAGCATTTCCTACAAATTCGTAGAATTCCCGCTTAAGACCAAAGCCACCAAAATCGATCCCAGAATCTCGATACAACTTACTACCTCCGGATGCATCGCAAAAGGGCTACTATACGATTCCTGAAGGATTCTCCGCCTAAGTTCTGCATCCTTCGGTATACGGACCTTACCTTTGAAACACAACATTGCGTCACTATTAACACCATAATTTTCCAACTTCCCACTCTGCACTTGCCATAGCTTAGCACTTAGATCATCGTCTACCAACTATTTTTCTTTCACCTGACTCAACCACGTCGGCTTTACTTGTAATTTCGCCAGCAAGCTTTCGTCGTCATAAAGACTAAGATGTGCAAACATCGCCCTCAGATCCGACACCACTTTCTGACTTAAGGCGTCTGCCACTACATTCGCCTTGCCCGGGTGATACTCTATAGAACAATAGTAGTCTTTCAACAACTCCACCCACCTTCGCTGTCTCAGATTCAGCTCCTTCTGAGTCAGCAGATACTTAAGACTCTTGTGATCCGTATAGATTACTGACTTTTCTCCATACAGATAATGCCTCCATACCTTAAGAACAAAGACCACTGCTTCCAACTCCAAGTCGTGCGTCGGATAGTTAACCTCATGTGGCCTTAATTACCGAGATGCATAAGCAACTACCTTCCCGTCTTGCATCAGAACACATCCTAATCCTGTGTGAGAAGTATCACAATATACCACAAAATCCTTCCCCGCCTCAGTCAATCGAAATCTGAGCGGTCAAAAAACCTCTTAAGCTTCTCAAAGCTCCTTTCTCGCTTATCTCGCCCATCGAAAGGTACCTCCTTTCTCAACAACTTCGTCAAAGGTACAGCTAACGATAAAAATCTTTCGACGAATCTTCTGTAGTAGCCTGATAATCCCAAGAAACTGCAAACCTCAGCTACAGACTTAGGTGGTTTCCAATCTAGCACTGCTTCAATCCCTTCTGCAGACACCATATGCCCTAAGAACGCAACTTCCTTCAGCCAAAATTCACACTTGCTAAATTTGGCATATAGCTTCTTCTCCCTTAACACTTGCAACACTATCGGAGATGCTCATCATGCTCTACCTCAGACTTGGAATACACTAGGATGTCGTCCATGAACACAACGATGAACTGATCCAAGTAGGGTTGGAAAACCCGATTCATCATATCCATGAACGCAGATGGGGCGTTCGTCAATCCGAACGGCATTACTAAAAACTCATAATGCCCATACCTTGTCCTAAAGCTATCTTATGGATATCCACTTCCTTCACCTTAAGTCGATGATATCCCGGCCTTAGATTTATCTTTGAGAATACCGCAGCCTCCGTAAGTCGATCGAACAAGTCGTCGATCCTCGGCAGAGGGTACTTGTTCTTGATGGTCAGCTTATCCAACTACTGGTAATCTATACACATCCACATCGTTCCGTCCTTCTTCTTCACGAATAGGACCGGTGCTCCCCATAGAGACACACTAGGTCGGATAAACCCACGATCAAGTAACTCCTGGATTTGAGCCTTGAGCTCACCCAACTCTTTTGGTGCCATTCTATACGGAGCGATAGATACTGGCGTCGTTCCAGGCAACAAGTCAATCCCAAATTCCACCTCACGATCCGGAGGCAATCCTAGAAGTTCTTTCGAAAAGACATCCACGAATTCTCTCACCGTCCTAGCCTCTTCAACAGTTGGTTCCTTAACCTCCAAGGCACTAACCAACATCAGAAAAGCTACACATCCCTTTCTTACCATTTTCTCTGCCTTAAGGGCAGATACCACATTTGACAAGTAATTCCTTCTCTCGCCCATCACTACCACTTTATTATCGTCAGAGGTTCTCAATGACAGGCGCTTAGCAGCATAATCTACATTCGCACGATACTTCACTAACCAGTCCATGCCTAAGATTAGATCAAATTCCCTGAATGGCAACTCCATTAAGTCAGCCAGAAACTGCGTCCCTTGCACTTCTAAAGACACTTCCTTAAAGAGCTTATCTACTACTACAGTCTGCCCTAAAGGACTAAGTACGGTCATCTTCCTAGGTACAGTTTCAGAGTTCACATACAGAGTTCCAGATACTTCACTAGTGATGTATGAATGAGTTGACCCTATATCTATCAAAGCAATAAAGGGTAACCCAGAAATAAGGAACGTACTCGTTATGACATCAGGTGTATCGCTATCCTCCTTGCGACGAACCGAATATACCAGACATGGCTGCCTAGCCTCAGTGTTACCACCACCTCTGCCCAGAGTTCTGCGACCTCTACCAGAACCATTACCTCTGCCATTCGAACCACGACCCTCAATGGTCATTGCATCCACCTCTCTTGCTTTGATTAAAACCCTAACTTGCTGAGCGGTTCCTATCTCTATCCATCGGACAATCCTTAATCATATGATCCTTGGACCCACACTTAAAACATCCCCCTGTCTTTTTCCAACATTCTCCCGGGTGCATCTTTCCACACTGAGCACAAGTATGGTACTGTCCTCCCATAGCAACCTGCTGACTTCGCAGCCCATCAACTCTAGATTTCTTTTGAAAATTCCCGAATGACCCTGAAGACCCATAGCTCCTCTTATTTTTATTCGACCTCTGTCCAGCTTCGCTTTCTCGGTCCGCTTAACTTCTTCAGCTATCCGTGCCCTATCCACTAAGATCGCAAAGTCCCTCTCTCGATGCGGAGTAATCAACACTCGCAGTTCATCTCACAGCCCATCCTCAAATCTAACACACCGTTCGTAATTAGTAGCTACAATCCATCTAGCATACCGACTTAACCGCAGAAACTCCGCTTCATACTCAACTACTGACTTATTTCCTTGTACTAAATTTAGAAACGACTTTCTCTGAGAGTCGATGTAGCTAGCTCCAATGTATTTCCCTTCAAACTTAACCTTAAAATATCCCCAATCCACTCATTCCGTAGGGATACTCTCCTTGACAGTGAGCCACCACTGATAGGCCTCATCTCAAGCAAATAAACAAAGACCTTTTAGCTTTTCCTCAGTAGTGCAGTCCAAATCATCCATGATCCTTTCGACTGCCTCTAACCAATACTCCGCTACATTCGGAGCTACCCCAGATACTCCCTTAAAAACCTCAGCTCCATTTGATCTAAGTCTCTCACCATCGACTTTCGAGCTCCATTTCCCATACTAGCTCCTCACTTGCTCTAAAACTCACAAAGATAGCCTCGTGATATCACGTCATCTCTCCTGTCTCTCTCCTAAAATTTCGCCCCTACGGTGGTGGCGGTGCCTCATTTTGAAACCTCGACTGAGACCTAATCGTTCCGACGCAATTATTCCGCTTCTACTGCGTCCCACGATGACCACGCCCCTAGAACTCATGTCTACTTGCGTCTTATCTGCTTTTACTTAAAAATTTATGTATTAGAGTCTTTTCACTTTCTTGTTTAAAGAAAATTTTATGCAACAGAGTTTTAATCAGTGGTTTTTTTTCCGTAGAAGTACACATATACCTAGGGTCCGTGTCACTAAAGTATAGTTTCCTTAGGCTTATCAATTAAAGTGTCATACATTATCATACTCACATCAATTCATCAATAAAAGAACTTACCTGGCGGACCTAGGCCGAGAACTTGGGTGCCATGCTTCCATAAAACCATTTTAACCCGAAAATTTTCAAAAAAAAAAACTCATTTTGGCTCAAATTTTGAAAACGTTGTGGGCTTCAAAACCCAAGGCCGAGTGTTTAAAATTGGGCTCTGATACCAAGTTGAAACACCCCAAACTCGACCCACAAACCCCGACCGGATTTGGCATGCTCCTTGAGAAAAACTCATTTTTCTTATGTTGGAAAACAAGTTGATTTTGAAGAAAAATAAATTTGAAATATGTTCTTGTTGAAACCGTGTTGTGATTTAAGGTTGTATCTTATTAAACGTTATCTTTATGATTTTAGAAAATTTATAAATCAAAAGAAGAACCGGATTTAGAACTTATTATTAAGTTGAAAACCATAGGTATTAACGTGTCAAAACAATTTAATTCAGTTATTGAAAATATTTAATTATTTAGTTGAACTTGATCGTAGCAGGATAAAAATTAAAAAAAAAACGTATAAATAGCACAGCTAATGGTGGCCTTATTACAAAAACATAACCCAAAATAACTCCCGAAATAATAAAAGAAAACGTAGTAGGTTTAATTAAAAGGAAAATCCGAAATACTGAGTTGAGCAATGACCACCACGTAGTCCTCGCTGACCCAATCCATCACGCTAAGCGTCACCTAAAAAGATATCCCATGAGGGGTGAGTCAACAGTCTCAATGTGTAACCGTACTCTAAAAGCCCAATTGATTATAGCCTTAGCGATGACATTTTGGCAAAGCCCATTCTAATCACATATAGCCATAAGCCCATAACATAGCAAATCAAATAATCAACAGATTAAATCATATGTACATATAAAATGAAATGCAATCCCGAGCCCACCTAGATATCCATCCGCTACACACCACCCGTACCTGCCAATCACACCGTGGGGATTACTAAATTGACCCTCCATCCGCTACACACCATCGAAGGCAGCCGCTGCAGTCAACTGCACATCACCCTTATAAATTGTGGCATGGCCACCGGATAATTGTGACAGAGTCACCTGAATCATAATATGTGACTGAAGCCACCGAATAATATTATTGTGATCGAAATCACTGGATAGTGTGGTAAAAACCACCGGAACACTTTCCCTTTATCAAAATCACCCATATGCCCATGCACATACGTATTATTCAGATTTTATGTAAAATACCCCCAAAATCATAACGGAATCATGAACATTTCATATCCATGCTTACAGTATTATTGACGAAGTATTAGGGGGTTAGCGTACCTGAATATCATGTACCACTGAATGGTACCCGCAACCATTATCATACATATTTCTTATTAACACATGGTTATAAATAATACTATTAATCTATCAAAAATTTAGTGTAGGCTACACATCTGATAACAGTGATTAAGATACTATCGAAACCAACGCTCTTGCTAGCAAGAATAACAATGAATTGCTTATCCCTATCGAACTGCCCCTATAAGATCATAGTCAGAATCGGCCAATCTCAAAAAAAAATATATGGCCTTTGGCCGAATATCACACTTCACTTACCTTGGGTACTCAAATCCCGAATAATCTCCCTTAATCATCGGCTACAAAAGGACCCCGAAATCCTCCTTCAAGTTTTTGGCCAAGGAGAATAGATAGAGATTAGATTCCTAATTTTTGGCTAATCCAAAAGAAATAGAATGAACGACGAATGACAGTTGATCCTTACCCCTAATACTGAGATTTATTTTGCCCTTACTTGGAACCACAGAGGGATTCGACTATAAAGAAGAGTGATTGACTTTGGAAGAAGAAAGAGATAAAGAAATCGGCTAGATGGTGATATGTTTCGGCTTGGGGTTTAATGAACAATCAGCTAAGGTTTGAATGTGCTTTCAGCTTTGGAGTTTGCAAACAAGAAAAGAGAGAATGAGGGCTACAAGTTTTGGCTTAATGATAGGTGAGCAATCGGATATGGAGAAATATGGGATGGAGAAGAAAGATGAAGAAGTGAATAATGGTATGTGATGCGATTTGGCTTGGTGACAATAGGAGATTCAAGTTAACAAAAGAATGAAAAGAAGAATAATGTAAGGCTTTAGAGGTTTCGGTAATGGTGAAATAGAATGGATGAGAGGTTCGCCTAAGCAAAATAAAGAGAAGGGAAAGATACTCAAAAGAGCGAGAGATGCACGAATGGTCACTTACTTGGTTTACGGTCTCAAAAGAAAAAAAAACACAAAAGCTTTCAGAAAAGAATTCACACAAGGAATTGCCTAAATTCGCTCCCCCCTTTTGTCCATAATGCCGTCCAAGTTCATGGTCAAAATGGCCATGAAATAATTTCCAAAACATCCACCTTGATACATGCCTTGTAATCCTCTACTTTCCCAATGTTTAAGAAATTCTATCCCTAAGATCAAGCAATTCTATCCCTTATTTCATGCTTACCATAACCTTAAGTCTTCTTGCCATAAAAAAATTAGTTCATCTTATCCATAATTAAAGTTTGACCGACACATGCCATACAAGTGCAAAATAAAAGTCACCTTAATGCCATCCATGGGATTCAACCTAAGCCCCCCTTTCACTTTGCTTGTGGTGTCACTTTCCAAGGCCCTAAGTGGCGCCTCGCTTGCCATATTGCCAATCAAGTTACTTGTGTCTAAATCCTCCAACAAATTTTCTCAAGGCCTATCTTGCCTAGCTCCTTTTAAGAATTAAAATCTAATATTTTCTAAGGTATTCTCCTACATTCTAAAGTTCCCAAGTCCCCAAAACACATTCAAACAGCACACAACATGCCATTGCACACATTCAAGTGAAAATGCATAACCCCTAAATCCCGGATATTACAACCAGACTTAACTTACTTAAACATGCAATATTGAGCCATAAAATTTCATTTCAACTTTGAACTTTTCATTCGATACCATAACATCCCTATTATAGGTCTATGAGACCCTAAACATACACATGGAGTGGTTTGAGACTGAACCGAAAACTTATGAACACTTAAAAATTTTTTACTCAAAACAGGGCCACAAGCCCGTGTGGGCAGGCCATGTGATCTCACACGCCCATGTTCCTAGTCCGTGTGGATTTTATTTTTCATTTTGAACCTATAGGGGCTTTCACACGGCTTGGCACAGGCCCGTGTCTATGACCCGTGCCCCTTATGTGGCCATGACAATCTCGTGTCTTAGCCCATGTATGAAAACCTTGACATTCTATTTATGACGTCAGCAAACCCTTAGGGCCACACAGCCTGGTCACATGCCCGTGTGCTAGCCCATGTGACGAACTAAATTTTTTCACAATTTAAGTGTAGATTTCACACGGTCTGGCACACGTCCATGTCCTAAAACTGTGGCCTTCACATAGATAAGACACACGACCGTGTCTCTGCCCGTGTCTTACTACTGAGCATTCTGTTTTACTAATTTTGGATGCAGGGGAACACACGACCTATCAACACGCCCACGGGGCTGACCGTGTCTCACACATGGAATAGACACACACCCGTGTGTCTACCCGTGTGGACAAATGTAAGGCTATTTACCAAGCCATTTGCCACTCTGAAAAGCAACCACACTTATTCCATTTCAATACCACATAGCAAGACAATAATTATAACATCCCGAAATAAGGCCTAAATGGAAAAGTGATTGCGAAACCATGAATCTGAGATAGAAAAGTTTATTACAATTAATTATTATGATTTATTAAGTGATTAGATGCATGTGTTAGAATATCAATAGAAAATTTCATGAATTGCATGTCTAATTTGCCTATTAGGACTTAATTGCAAAAGTTGATAAATATGAGTTTTAGGTGTTAAAGGATTTAATTGAAGAGCATAATTGAAGTAGAGGTCTTTAAATGGTAATTATACCATTAGGTTTTCATGGACAAAAATGGACATATATAGGTAGAAAGAACCAAAGTTTTTAATGAAGGGTAATTTAGTCATTTGGTAATAAAAAGAAATTGAAAGAGAAAAAGATGGAAAAATGTGCTCATCTTCTTCATTAGGCCGAATTTTTCAAAGGAACACCATAGCTAGGGTTTATTGAACTTCTCAAGCTCATAGTAAGTGCATCCAAGCGCCGTTTTTAATGTTCTTTATATTTTGAAGCCTAGTAGCTCGATTTAGCTTATTCTATCAATAATTCATGCTAGGGTTCATATTTGGAAAAATACCCATAGGTGAAATTGTTTATTTTGATGTTTTATGATAGAATATGATGTCTGAAATTACATTAAACAACTTTTGCTATGTGATTTTAAGTGAAAACGAGTAAAACGGCTTAATCGGTAAAAATACCTACCGTTCATAAGTACATGTTAGAGTGAGAATTTGATGTTGTCATAGAAGGGAAAAATGATCAGCATGTCATAAAACATAATAATAAGGGATAATGTTTAATTTCTGAGCTTTGGGGAAAATGTGTAAATATGTAAAAGTTTAGGGGCAAAATTGTAATTTTTCCAAAGTTAGAATTAGGGGTTGTTTTAATAAATGTGAGTATTAAATAAGCTAAATTTGCTATTATAGATCAAGAGGAACGAAATTCGGAGTTAGATCGGGGAAAGAAAAAGATAGTAGACTAAATCGATATAGTTTATCGTATTTTGTTTCGAGGTAAGTTTGCGGTAAATAAATGCAATATTCTATTATTTTACATTTAATACTGTTAAATTCCAGCATTTACATATTTATTTTATAAATTTATCATTTAAAGACTCAAGTATGAATTGACGAAAAACTATCTCAGAATGTTCCGGTTGAACCTTAGGAATGTGTAAGATACAAATGCCATGACATTAGGGTTTAAGGAAATCATGTAAGACCATGTCAAGACATCGCATTAATAAGTTACTATAAGGAAAAGGTCCCATGTAAGACCATGCCAAGGCATGGCATTGGTGAGTTCATGAGGCAAGGATACCACGTAAGACCATGTCAAGACATGGCAATGATTAAGTTTCATAAGGAAAGGTACTCGTGTATCCTTAGTATTCCAAGTGGTTTAACGGGAAAATTCAAAGAGTATACCAAAGGAAAGGTAAGACAAGTTCAAGGTAAAAAGGTACAGGTAAGAATTTAAGACTTAAGTATATTAAATTAAGGGCTTAAATAATCTTGGTAAAGAAAGATTAAGATAATTCATTAAGAATGTTGTTATTTATTTACATGTAAACTTACTAAGCTTTATGCTTACTCCCATTCCTTTTTTTATAGTTTTACAAGCCAACTCGGGGATCACAAGGACATCAGAGTTCGTTACACACTATCAAAGGATTATATTGATATGTTGTGACTTGAACGTTTTAAGTTATGGCATGTATAGGGACTTAGCCATTTTGTGTGCATGTCCTCATGATATGCCTTAATATTGGCTTGTAAATTCTTGATAATGATTATCCATTAAAATGGTTAATTAAGAACATGTTTTGGATGTTATGTATGCTTTAATGATAGTTTTTACAAAGAAATTATGAAAGAGTAAAAATCTGCAGGGGAACAGTTTTGGACAGCAACTGTGAAGTGATTTTGAAAAATCACTAAAAATAATATAAATGAAATTATGGTGTGAATGAGATACATAATTAAATCTTATTGAGTCTATTTTTATATGAAAGAAATGGTGTAGGAAACAGAGTTGTATATTATGAGATAATTGATTTGTTTTTGCAGAGGGGTAAGAACTATCGAACTGTGTAACAAGGGAGACTTTAACTAATAAACTGTACTAATTGGCCACACCAAAAATTATGGAAAACTTATAGTAAGAAGATATATGAGTCTAGTTTCAGGAAAATTTACGGATCTAAATTTAGAGTTTCTTAACTCGAGTTATAGTCAATTTAGTGAACATGACGCAGATGGACAGTTTCAATTTTTATGCCCCGTACTAGTAAGTTAAGTCTAGTAACGCCTCGTGCTCGACTCCGGCAATGGTCTCGGGTAAGGAGTGTTACAATAATGTACTTCAAATATCTACTATCTAGACATCCACACCCTAAATTACTCTACTTCATCATTCGCATACTTAATATATAACTCATTTATTTGCATAAACTTGCACTTCATGAATTTCGCCATCATTAAATATATATATAACTAAACTAGGTTTGGACAATTCCAACGACCATTTACAAAATGAAATGAAGTAACATTAATAGCCAACTCATTGGCTAACAAATATGACATATCACAAAACAACCAAGTTCCTATACATGCCATACCCAAAATAATCAAACTTTGCTATACCAAAAGAATAGCATGATAGTGTGAGCCGAACCCCGACGTCCTTCGATCCTCGAGCTAAATTGGCGATACTACGAGGAAAAGGGAAAAGAGAGGAGTAAGCATAAAGCTTAGTAAGTTTGTGTAACACCCCAAACCCGGTCAATACGCCACGACTGAATCTGGTATGTCACTGAGGAAAACATTTTGAAAAAATTCGAATAACAATTAAAATTTTGTGAAAAACTCTTTGAAAATTCTATATTTGTAGAAATCAGGTGTATAATAAGTTTAAACTGATAATTTACTTTGTAATTTCATAAATAAAACTTTAAAACTTAGTTGATAAATCATAGGTTAGAAAACATTTATATCATTTTAAGAAAACTCGAATTATTACTTTGAAAACCAATTTGCATTTTGAATGTTGAAACTTAATATTTGGAAATCATTAAAATTGTAGAAAACACTTAAACTATATTTTACTATCAAGCGATTTATATTACCCGATAGTAAGATTTTAAAACCATTGCGTTTTTATTATTTTAGAAAACTTTGGTCTCAATTATTAAATTAACCAAATAATTTATAAGCCATATTTAAAACATATCCAAAGCATATAAATAATCCAAAAACATAATTAAAGAGGCCTTATTACAAACCCAAAATAAAACAAAAACCAAATTAAAAATAAATTAAAGTACCCCAAATCGAGATTCATGTAAAATCAAATTTTATTGCATGGCCTCCTCGAGTTCATCCGGCTCCTCATCCGCGATCTACGAGTCACCTGAAAAGATAAGGGAGAAGGTGAGTCACCAAGACTCAGTGCATAATTCCTTCCCCCGATTAATACAATATTCTTACACAAATTATAACCAAGCAATATATATATATAAAATGCACCCAACCTAGCCATCCATAACTCCTTTTCTACCCCGTGTGGTACCAAACCACTAGTGGTGCCAAACCACTGGTGACCCAAAGTCACGATATCCAAAAATGTGATACCAAATCACTGGTGACTCAAAGTCACGAATAATCCATCTGTGGGGCCAACCCACGTGTGATACCAAATCACTGGCGATGATCCCATATCTCAAAAGTGGGGCCAACCCACGGTGGTGCTAGACCACAGGGATGAGTCGCTATGAGGTGCCAAACCTCTGGTGTCCCAAAGACACAAATGTGATACCAAATCACTAGAGGTGCCAAACCTCTGGTGTCCAAAGACACGGATATCAAATCCTTCCCCCTCCTCTCAAATCACCAAAACCAATGTCTTACAATAGTAAATCATGCCATCATGCTCATTTGTGATATGATCATATAACAAACATATATTTCTTAAATCATGATATAGATCGTCATATAACAACATCATATTGAAACGGACTTACCCGAGTTCTTGTTCACACCATCAAGGTATCATATCAAGATCTCATAGTTTTTCACTTTAGCAACATGATTAGTTTATTAATATATATATTTTAACCGAGTTATAAAGTGTGTAAGGTACACACCTGTCACAAATGCAAGTACTAGATTTCGGAGACCCGATCTACCGCACTAGATCACCTTGTCCTATATTCAGCCAAACCACAAGATTATGAACAAGACCATTCGGCCATACCAACAAATCTCGAAAGGTTATCGTTTAAAATACCAAGTCTTACCTATTGGCTTACCCCAAAATGATTGTCAAAGGATTGAGGGTTAGAACGATTGCTTCCAAAGTCCCAAAGAGTCTAGAAGAATAAATTCCTATGAATAGTTAGATCCTTACAACAATTGTCCAAAAATTCGGCCTTTGCCCTCAAGAAAAACAACATTGATAAGAGTGAAAGAAAAAGGAGATTCGGCCAAGACACTTACCTATCTTCAAAACCAGTTATAGATGAACTCAAAGGAAATCTACCCTTGATGATTTTCGGCCAAGATAACACCAAAAGAGAGAAAGAAGATTCGGCTATGGTGTTAGTTGATGGAGGAAAATTTGGTTAGAGTGGGAAAAAGAAAGAAAAAGAAAGTGAAATGCAAGAGAGGGATTTCGGCAAAGGAAGGTGGAGAGGACTTTTGGCATAAAAGTTTGAGAGAAGAAAAAGAAAAATGAAAGGGAGGAGATGGTACTTTCGGTTTTGAGCAAAAGTGGAAAAAGAAAAAGAGAGAGATGGGAGAAAAGAGATTCGATCAAGGAAGCAAAAGAGAACAAAATGAAAGAAAATGCCTCCTTCAATGGTAGTATATTTTTGGCACAAAGAGAAAAAAAAGTTTGGGAGGAGAGGAAAACAATACCAATTGGTCAAAAAAAAAAGCCAAAATCAAAACAAAAGCTTACCTATTGCTCACTAACACATTCGGCTAGGGAGAGTGTTTTTGGAGAGAAAAGAAAATGATGTACAATAGCTAAGGAATATGGTCAAAAAGCTACCAACCTTCCAAGCCTTCAACAAAATCGGTTAACCCCTCCCCCTAGACCATTATGCCGTCCACATACATGGACTAATGGCCATAGAAGAGTTTCCAAAACACTCTCCATCATCCAAGCCCTTTGTCCCCCCATCCTTCTATAAGTCTTAAGAATCTTATCCCTAATTACAAGCTTTCCAAAACCATTATTCAACTTACCAAAAATTTTGAAAGTCCAACCTACCATAAGAATGGCTTGGCCGACACTTAATGCTAAGATGCATAAAAAAATAAAGTCTTCAATGCAATCCATGCTACTCGAACCTCTTCCCTCATGTAACCTTTCATGCATCATAGCCACCTTGCCACTTACTCCTCATGTGTTAGAATTTAATACTTAAATTATCTTAAGTGTCAAGATCACCTAGTTCACTTCATTAAATTTTTTTAAATACCAAGAATTATTCTAGCTTCATAAATAAAATCAAGCCTTCACTAGGCCATGCTAAGCACATAAATAATACTACCCGAGCTAACACAAGCTACCAACTGATACACAAATTTTAGGATGTTACAATTCTACCCCCTTAAAATAATTTCGTCCTCGAAATTACCTGATCAAAAGAGTTGAGGTACTGTCACGCCTCATAACATCCTCCTGTTCCCACGTAGCTTCTTCTATGCCATGGTTCCGCCATAAGACCTTTACTAAAGGAACTGACTTCTTATGCAAAACTTTTACATCTCGATCTAGAATCTGCATTGGTTCCTCTTCCATCGTCAAATCTGGACTCACCTCTATTTCTCCCACTGCCACAATATGAGATGAATCAGAACGATATTGTCTAAGCATGGAGACATGGAACATATCGTGAATCTGACTCAGCTCTGATGGCAACTCGAGCTGATAAGCTACTGGTCCCACACGTCTCAACACCTTATACGGCCCAATAAACCTTGGACTCAACTTGCCTTTTCTCCCAAATCTTAACACTTTCTTCCATGGCAAGACCTTCAAAAAGACCTGGTCACCCACGGCAAACTCTATATCCCTCTGCTTGAGATCGGCATATGACTTACGCCTATCCAAAGCTTCATTCGAATGAGCTGAATCATCTTAACCTTATCCTCAGTCTCTGCAACCAACTCTGGTCCTAACATTTGACGCTCACCCAACTCTGTCCAGCATGTAGGTGTGTGACACCTTCTACCATACAACGCCTCATATGGTGCCATCTTAATGCTTGCCTGATAACTATTGTTGTATGCGAACTCAGCTAATGGCAAAAACTCTTCCCAGCTGCCTTTGAAGTCCAAAACACAACCTCTCAACATATCCTCTAAAATCTGAATGACCCTTTCCGACTGCCCGTCAGACTGTGGATGAAATACGGTACTGAAATCCAACCGCATACCCAAAGCCTGATGTAACGCTCTCTAAAACCTCGAGGTAAATCTAGGATCCCTGTCCGAGATGATTGACACTGGCACACCGTGCAACCTCACTATCTCTGCCACATACAACTTAGCTAACTTGTGAAGCGAGTAATCCACCCTTACCGGAATGAAATGAGTTGACTTAGTTAGATGATCCACAATCACCCAAACTGGGTCCTTCTTACTAGGCGCAAGAGGTAATCCGCTGACAAAGTCCATAGTGATTCTTTCCCACTTTCACTGTGGAATCTTCACCGGCTGAAGTAATCCAGATGGTAACTGATGCTCAGCTTTGACCTGCTGACACGTCAGACATTTACCTACAAACTCGATTACCTCCGCTTGGACACAGCCACCAAAATTGCTCTCTTAAATCCCGATACATCTTGCTACCTCCAGGATGCATAGCGTATGAGCTACTATGTGCGTCCCGAAGAATCCTTTGTCTCAACTCAACATCTTTCGGCATACAAGCTCTCCCTTGAAAACACAACACTCCATCACTAGACAAACTATAATTCTCTAAACCACCATTCTGAACCTGCAACCTTCGATCATTGAAACCATCATCTTCTAACTGTTTCTTCTTGATCTGCTCTAACCAAGTCGGCTTGACTTGCAATTCTGCCAAAAGACTCCCATCATCGTATAAACTAAGACGAGCAAACATCGATCTTAAGTCTGATACAACCTTTCGACTCAACGCGTCTGTCACCACGTTAGCCTTGCCCGGATGATACTCAATCGAACAGTTGTAGTCTTTCAACAATTCAATCCATCTGTGCTGCCTCAAATTCAAATCCTTCTGAGCCAAAAGATACTTTAGACTCTTGTGATCCGTGTAAACTATCGACTTTTCTCTGTACAAATAGTGTCTCCAAATCTTCAAGGCGAAAACCACTGCAGCTAATTCCAAGTCATGCGTCGGATAATTAACTTCATGTGGTCTCAACTGTCGAGATGCATAAGCCACTACCTTCCCTTCCTGCATCAGCACACATCCCAAACCAGTAAGTGATGCATCACAATAAACCGTGAATTCCTTACCTGCCTCAGGTTGAATCAAAATCGAGCTTCAGTCAGAATCTTTTTCAACTTGTCGAATCTTTCTTGCTGCTTCTCAATCCACACAAATGGAACTCCTTTCCTCAATAACTTTGTCATAGGTGCTGCTATCAAAGAAAATCCCTCGACAAATCTTCGGTAATACCCCGCCAGACCTAGGAAACTCCAAATCTCAGCCACTGACTTAGGTGGCTTCCAGTCCAACACTGCTTCGATCTTTCGAGGATCCACTCTAATCCCCTCAGCTGATACAACGTGACCCAAGAAAGTCACCTCCTTAAGCTAGAACTCGCACTTACTAAATTTAGCAAAAAGCTACTTTTCCCTCAGAATCTAGAATACTACTCACAAATGCGCATCATGCTCCTCCTCTGACTTTGAGTATATCAAAATATCATCTATAAATACCACAACAAAATGATCCAAAAACTGCTGGAATACCCGATTCATCATGTCCATGAATGCTGCCGGCACGTTAGTCAACCCAAACGGCATTACCAGAAACTCATAGTGCCCATACCGAGTGCGAAATGTCGTCTTATGGATATCAGCCTCTTTCACCTTTAGCTGATGATATCCAGACCTTAAATCAATCTTGGAGAAAACCGCTGCCCCTTTAAGCTAATTAAACAAGTTATCTATCCTCGGTAAAGGATACTTGTTTTTGATCGTCAGCTTATTCAACTGGCGGTAGTCTACACACATCCCCATCGTACCATCCTTCTTCTTGACAAAAAGTACTGGCACTCCCCAAGGCGAAACACTTGGTCGAATGAAACCTCGATCCAACAACTCTTGAATCTGAGCCTTCAATTCCATCAATTCCTTCGGTGCCACCCTATACGGAGCTATAGACACTGGCGTCGTTCTGGGTAATAGATCTATACTGAATTCAACTTCACGATCCGGAGCAGCCCCGGAAGTTCTTCTGGAAATACATTAGCATATTCCTTTACAGTTCGGACATTCCCCACAGTAGATTCCTTAGCTTCCAACGCACAAACATGGACTACATATGCCTCACAGCCCTTCCTGACCATCTTCACAGCTTTCAACACAAATACCACATTGGATAGGTAATCTCTTCTATTACCTATCATAACTACTTCTTCGCCCTCAGCTGTCTTCAAAACCATGAGCTTAGCAGCGCAATCCAAACTTGCCTGGTACTTAACCAACCAGTCCATCCCAAGAATCAGATCGAACTCCCCAAACGGCAGTTCCATCAGTTCAGCTACAAATATTACCCCTTGGAGTTCTAGGGTACATCTCTATACAGCTTATTTATTTCTACAGAGTTACCTAGAGGGCTAATTCATCATCTCCTAGAAGCGCCTCAAAATCTAAGCTCAAGGTCTCTACTATGCTACTAGCAACATACTGAATCGTCGAACCCACATCTATCAAAGCGGTATATGGAACACCAAAAATTAAGAACGTACCGGTTATGACGTCTGGTGCATCGCCCTCCTCACGACGTCTCGCTGTATAAACCAAACCAGGCTGTCTTGCCTCAGTGTTACTTGCACCTCTGCCCGATGCTCTGCGGCCTCGACTAGAACCATTACTTCCTCTACCATTACCACGACCTCTCTGTGGTGACGGTCCCTCCTTTCTGAACTGAGCACGACCTTGACCCTCAGACTGATTCCTGGCTTGCTTACGTGGACAATCCCTCACACGATGATCCAAATGAGCCACACTAAAACATCCTTTCCTCCGGTCCAACATTCGCCCCAATGATATTTTCCACATCTACATACCTCGTGGCTGGTCCTTGATTAGCGATAATGAGCCTCCCGATTGATTCGGACCATTACGCTAGCCCTCTTTTGAGAATTACCTACCACCGGATGATCCAAAACTTCTCTTATGTTTGTTCTTGTCGTGATTACGCTTCACGATTCCTTTATTCCTTCACAATCTTAGTCTTTTCAACCAACGCAAAGAAACTCTCGCTCGATGTGGAGCAATCAAGAACCTCACTCATCTCTTAAACCATCCTCAAATCGGACACATTGCTCGTGTTCAAAGCCACAATACCTCCAACATACCGCTCAATCTTAAGAACTCGACCTCATATTCGATCTGGACTTACTCCCTTGGACCAAACTCAAAATGCCTTACGCTGCAGCATCAACGTAATCGGACCCAATATATTTCTTTTGATACCGCCTTAAAAAGTCCCAAGTAAGATCTTCTGTCGCGGCACTATTCCTCACCATGAGCCACCACTGATATGACTCATCTCGAAGAAGTGACACTATCCCTTTCAGCTTTTCTTCAACATTCAGGTCCAAGTCATCCATGATTCGCTCCATCGCCTCTAGCCAATATTCGGCCATACTGGGAGCTACACCTGAAACACCTCGAAATACCTCAGCTCCATTGGCTCGGAGTCGCTCAGGTACAGATTTCTGAGCTCCTGCGCCTCCTCCTATTCCAGCTACTCTCTCAAGAACTCGTAGCATTGCTTGAGACACTGTGTCGTCCCCTGTTTGCTCTTGAAACTCAACTCCAACCACTGGTGGTGGGGGTGGTGGTACCTCATTCTCGGATCCTTGACCCGACCTTACTGGCTCAGACACAGCCATCCTACCCCTACCGCGTCCACGCATAACACGACCCCGACCTCGAGAGCTCATGTCTAAAGTCTTGACTTAGCTGATTTAAAAGTTTTATGCATTAATCATTATTCCACTATCTTTATAACACAGTGTTATGAATAATTTTTTAATAAGAAGTTGTTTTCACGAGTACATCCAACCTATAGTTTTGGGTCTCTAGAGTAGTTCCTACTACTATACAATCATACCATCATCATATCAAAAATCAACAATTTGAAGTACTTACCCGGGCGGATCGGTCTTGGGAGACTGTGCCATGCTTTTCCAACCATAAAATTTTAAACAAAAAAAATTTAAAACTATACTTTAAATCATTTTGGGCCTTGGGCCCATAGCCGAGCTTTTGAACTTAGCTTTGATACTAATTTGTAACACCCCAAACCCGGTCAATACGCTACGACTGAATCTCGTATGTCACTGAGGAAAACATTTTGAAAAAAATCGAATAACAATTAAAATTTTGTGAAAAACTCTTTGAAAATTCTATATTTATAGAAATCAGGTGTATAATAAGTTTAAACTGATAATTTACTTTGTAATTTCATAAATAAAACTTCAAAACTTAGTTGATAAATCATAGGTTAGAAAACATTTATATCATTTTAAGAAAACTCAAATTATTACTTTGAAAACCAATTTGCATTTTGAATGTTGAAACTTAATATTTGGAAATCATTAAAATTGTAGAAAACACTTAATCTATATTTTACTATCAAACGATTTATATTACCCGATGGTAAGATTTTAAAACCGCTATGCTTTTATTATTTTAAAAACTTTGGGCTCAATTATTAAATTAACCAAATAATTCATAAGCCATATTTAAAACATATCCAAAGCATATAAATAATCCAAAAACATAATTAAAGAGGCCTTATTACAAACCCAAAATAAAACAAAAACCAAATTAAAAATAAATTAAAGTACCCCAAATCGAGATTCATGTAAAATCAAATTTTATTGCATGGCCTCCTCGAGTTCATCCGGCTCCTCATCCGTGATCTACGAGTCACCTGAAAAGATAAGGGAGAAGGTGAGTCACCAAGACTCAGTGCATAATTCCTTCCCCCGATTAATACAATATTCTTACACAAATTATAACCAAGCAATATATATATATATATATATATATAAATGCACCCAACCTAGCCATCCATAACTCCTTTTCTACCCCATGTGGTACCAAACCACTGGTGGTGCCAAACCACTGGTGACCCAAAGTCACGATATCCAAAAATGTGATACCAAATCACTAGTGACTCAAAGTCATGAATAATCCATCTGTGGGGCCAACCCACGTGTGATACCAAATCACTGGCGACGATCCCATATCTCAAAAGTAGGGCCAACCCACAGTGGTGCTAGACCACAGGGATGAGTCGCTATGAGGTGCCAAACCTCTGGTGTCCCAAAGACACAAATGTGATACCAAATCACT
This sequence comes from Gossypium rotundifolium, assembly GCA_025506655.1. Classification (NCBI taxonomy): domain Eukaryota; kingdom Viridiplantae; phylum Streptophyta; class Magnoliopsida; order Malvales; family Malvaceae; genus Gossypium; species Gossypium rotundifolium. The sequence continues at coordinate 153,042,821 of CP106724.1, forward strand.
GGAGGTGCCAAACTTCTGGTGTCCAAAGACACAGATATCAAATCCTTCCCCCTCCTCTCAAATCACCCAAACCAATGTCTTACAATAGTAAATCATGCCATCATGCTCATTTGTGATATGATCATATAACAAACATATATTTCTTAAATCATGATATAGATCGTCATATAACAACATCATATTGAAACGGACTTACCCGAGTTCTTGTTCACACCATCAAGGTATCATATCAAGATCTCATAGTTTTTCACTTTAGTAACATGATTAGTTTATTAATATATATATTTTAACCGAGTTATAAAGTGTGTAAGGTACACACCTGTCACAAATGCAAGTACTAGATTTTGGAGACCCGATCTACCGCACTAGATCACCTTGTCCTATACTCAGCCAAACCACAACATTATAAACAAGACCATTTGGCCATACCAACAAATCTCGAAAGGTTATCGTTTAAAATACCAAGTCTTACCTATTGGCTTACCCCAAAACGATTGTCAAGGGATTGAGGCTTAGAACGATTGCTTCCAAAGTCCCGAAGAGTCTAGAAGAATAAATTCCTATGAATAGTTAGATCCTTACAACAATTGTCCAAAATTCGGCCTTTGCCCTCAAGAAAAACAACATTGATAAGAGAGAAAGAAAAAGGAGATTCGGCCAAGACACTTACCTATCTTCAAAACCGGTTATAGATGAACCCAAAGGAAATCTACCCTTGATGATTTTTGGCCAAGATAACACCAAAAGAGAGAAAGAAGATTTGGCTATGGTGTTAGTTGATGGAGGAAAATTTGGTTAGAGTGGGAAAAAGGAAGAAAAAGAAAGTGAAATGCAAGAGAGGGATTTCGGCAAAGGAAGGTGGAGAGGACTTTTGGCATAAAAGTTTGAGAGAAGAAAAAGAAAAATGAAAGGGAGGAGATGGTACTTTCGGTTTTGAGCAAAAGTGGAAAAGAAAAAGAGAGAGATGGGAGAAAAGAGATCGGTCAAGGAAGCAAAAGAGAACAAAATAAAAGAAAATGCCTCCTTCAATGGTAGTATATTTTCGGCACAAAGAGAAAAAAAGTTTGAAGGAGAGGAAAACAATACCAATTGGTCAAAAAAAAAGCCAAAATCAAAACAAATGCTTACCTATTGCTCACTAACACATTCGGCTAGGGAGAGTGTTTTTGGAGAGAAAAGAAAATGATGTACAATATCTAAGGAATATGGTCAAAAAGTTACCAACCTTCCAAGCCTTCAACAAAATCGGTCAACCCCTCCCCCTAGACCATTATGCCGTCCACATACATGGACTAATGGCCATAGAAGAGTTTTCAAAACACTTTCCATCATCCAAGCCCTTGGTCCCCCCATCCTTCCATAAGTCTTAAGAATCTTATCCCTAATTACAAGCTTTCCAAAACCATTATTCAACTTACCAAAAATTTTGAAAGTCCAACCTACCATAAGAATGGCTTGGCCGACACTTAATGCTAAGATGCATAAAAAAATAAAGTCTTCCAATGCAATCCATGCTACTCGAACCTCTTCCCTCATGTAACCTTTCATGCATCATAGCCACCTTGCCACTTACTACTCATGTGTTAGAATTTAATACTTAAATTATCTTAAGTGTCAAGATCACCTAGTTCACTTCATTAAATTTTTTTAAATACCAAGAATTATTCTAGCTTCATAAATAAAATCAAGCCTTCACTAGGCCATGCTAAGCACATAAACAATACCACCCGAGCTAACACAAGCTACCAACTGATACACAAATTTTAGGATGTTATAGTTTGTATGAAATATATAACAACATTAAGGTTTATGATAACATCCATACATTACATTGAGTAACAACACAAGTTCTCGAGCACATTGATATAACTTACTCATGCTTACTCTTACCAATCACATATCACATATTGGACTCATCTCTTGTAAGTTACTCATATGTACTTGTATCACTTCATCACATAACTTTAGCACTTTTACTATCTTGAACATAGATTTAACTCTTATCCCATTGAACAACTTGGAATGTCGAAGGATACTCAAATTCGTCATACACATAATACGTTGCCAATGCCATATCCTAGATATGGTCTTACATGGGACCACATCTCGATGCCGATGTCATATCCTAGATATGGTCTTATAGGGTATCTCATATTGATGTCGATGCCATATCCCATATATGGTTTTACACGAGATCGTTTATTGATGCCATGTCCCAGACATGGTCTTACACGATTTCATATCGAAGCCAGGTCTCGGACGTGGTCTTATACAAAATCACTATTCGATGCCGATGCCATATCCTAGATATGGTATTATACAGGATCTCAATTTAGTGCTAAGTCCATGTCCCAGACATGGTCTTATACGGGACCTTAATAGTCTCATGTCGTGACAATGGTATCCTTTCTATTCCTAAGGTTCAACTGGGACTTTGACATAATATAATTTCATCATTTTTTCATTGAGACCTCATTAATCAATTTCATAAAGATAATATGCATACCACGAAATATCAAGCATTTAAAAGTTCAATAATTTTATGTTGATTTATTACACACAAGCTTACCTTGGTACCAAAATATGTGTAGTTATTTGATTTCATCCAACACCTTGTTCTTTCCTCGATTTTAGCCCGGACTTTGTGTTTCTTGATCTATAACAAAAATTTCACTTATTTAATGATCACATTGACTAAAATAGCCCATGAACTATATTTTGGTAAAATTATGATTTTGCCCCTAAACTTTCACATATTTACAAAATGGTCCCTAGGCTCGTATAATGAAATATACTCATTTCCTTGGTTATCCAAGCCTAGTCAAACATTTATTGAGCTTATAACAGCTCACACCTTCCTTCAAAACTAATTTTTACTACACATTTATCACTTTTTACCACTAGGTCCTTTTTACGAGTTTTCTATGGAAATCACTTAGAAAAAGATGTTTATCATACTTCAAACTTTCATATTCCTCCATTGCACATCAAAATACATGCAAGTCATACATGGGTAAATTTTTTAACACGAACCCTAGCTCAAAATAATGGTAGAAATAGCTAAATCGAGCTACGAGGTTCTTGAAAATACGAAAAACATCAAAAAATAGGGCTAGGAGGTACTTACAATCAAGCTTGAAAGTTGAAGAAACCCTAGCTATGGTGTCCGTGAGAATTTTTTCCAAGCATGGAGAATATGGACACCGTTTTTGACTTCTTTTTCCCTTTTTATTAACTTATTAACCAAATGATCAAAATGCCCTTAAGGCCTCTTTCTTGAGATTTTTCCTTCCCATGTCTATATTTGTCCATCATATATAATGGTCTAATTGCTAAATAAAGACCTCTAATAAATTTTCTAATGCTATCTCATACTTGAATCTTCTAGAATCCCATATTTTTTAGTCTTTGTAATTTAGTCCTAATGGATAAATTGACCCCTAAATTATAAAATTTCTTCATGAAATTTCCACAAAATCATGGAAACATGTCATACACCTCATAAAAACCATAAAACACATATTTCTACTTCAAATTTATGGTCTCGCAATCATTATTCCGACTAGGCCCTAAATCGAGTTGTTACAATTAGTGTTTAAGTCTTTCCAAGTTGGGCCTTAATCCATTCTGAGGCCTTAATGACAATTCTCGAGACTTCCAAAAAAGTTAACGACTCTACCCAATATGTGACTTTTCCCAAACATTTCCCAAATGGACCTTCAAAACATATAAAAACACAGTATTTAGCATAAAATTTATTAAAATAAAAGTTCTTCATAGTATAAAATAATTATTGCAAAATAATGAACAATAATTATGAAAATGTTATAAATGACCAAGAATTTACATAAATTATAAGTTAATAAGATAACTCTATAAATTAAAATTATCACACCCCTAAACTTAAATCATTGCTCGTCACGAGTGATGAAAAATGCTAAAACCTATCAATCAATTTTTCCATGTAGATATGTAATAGAAAATCATGTCTTCTAATAAACCTTGTAGATATACAACCCATGTATAGTTATTTATCTCAAATATCAAAATGTTTCCTATAATTTGTGTGTAATAATAATCCAAATGTTTTTACATATACATATGAAATTACCTTCCACTAAATTTTTTATAATCTCTTAGATCAAACTAAGTATCATTCTTCATGTTTAATGAATATCTTCATATGTTGAATTCAATAACTCCTCTCCACTAATGTAGTTAGTGATTTAAATCAAAAGGTCTTTTATAGGGTTGTAATGGGGCTAGGTTCATGGTATGGATTGAGATGGATTTTTAGGCTTAACACCTCGACTTAGCTTGTTCAGACCTCATAAAGCGATTCATCTTCAAATGGGGTGTTTCAAAATAAACAACTCACATGCATTTTTTTCAACAAGAACTAATTTAAGAAATAATATTGTATTTGGGCATGTCTTCCTCTTTGTATTCCCCCCAAACTTGATTTCCAAGCATAACTAAAGCAAACAATGGTTAAGGTTTGGTACCATAAGAAGGTCGAGAAAATTTGTAGAAAAAGATGCTTAAACTTGTGGGTAAAATGAACAAATTAAGCTTTTGTGTTCCCAAGGGATAATAATCAATAAGTTAGGCTTGAAAGCCTTAATCGATCGAATAAAAATTTGCCTAAATCATTTGTAGACCACTATACTTCTTAGGATTTCGCCTTAATCTCATCGTTTACCAAAAAAGAACATACTTGAGATAAAAGATTTATACCTGTACCCGGACTGACATACCATGCAAACTTAATTGATATTAAACATTTTTTCACTTCCATGCAAGAAAACCATTTCTAAAACAAAATGACTCTAGACACAAAAGCACCCCCACTTAAGAGAAGCAATGCCCTTATTGCTTAAAAAAAGAAACAATCATTTATTTAAAAAAAATATTTACTAATGTTTATAACCCAAGTTAAAAAAAAAAAAAAAACTCCCTTATTTATTTAAGGACTCGCCATTGTTTGAATCTGTCTCTACTTCAACATCATCACCATAATGTCTAAGAGGTTTTGAATCCTCTTTCTCGGGTCTATCATTTGGTTTTCACTGCTTAAAAATAGAATCTGGAAACTCGAGTAAAGAATCAAACAACCTAGTGAAAATCTTTTGAAACGCAGTCCGATTTGCTTCATCTTGAATTTTTGCATATTTCTAGTATGATTGCAATTGCAAAGACATGTGTTGCAAAAAATTCATTATAGCTATATGATCTGATTGTGTTAGCAGAGGAGTAGAAGACTGAGCAGGTGTAAATTAGGCATTACGTCGTCCTGTGGGACTTTTGTAGAGTTCACTAGAGATGGTTTTCGATGGTTTCTTCTGCTCTGTAATCATCAGCTACGTCTCTCTCTATCAAGCTGAATTACATGTATCTTTCTAACATTATCACCTACGACCTTGTAATATCATAAGAAGAAATTGTATTTTTGCTATAATGTTCTTCACTGTTTCTACAACAGCCAATTTTCGGTGGTGTCAGAAATAATAGTTTCGGGACCATAATTGACGAGTGAATTATTATTTTAATATTTTTTTAATGTCTACGAGATTATTTTAAGGCCGTTAAGAAATTTTGAAGTTTAAATGGTTAATTAGGTAAAAATGACTAAATTGTAAAAAGGTGTAAAAGTTGAATTCTATTAGTTAAAGGGGTCAAATGGCTATGAACTCTTAAACTAATGGTCTAAGATAGTAATTATACCATTTAAAGAGTTAGTGGACAAATATGGATAAGGTTTACTTGAATTTTTTATTTATTAATAAGGGTAAAATAGTAAATTAGTAAATAAACCTAAAATAAACTAAGTAAATGCTATCATCTTTCCCATTTCTTTTTTTTGGTGAATTCACCATTGTTGAAGGAGAAAGAGCTTTGGTTTAAGTTTCTTCTTGCGTTGTATGGTTTTATGCCTCTTATTTAATGATTTTTATGCTTTTCAATTCATTTTAGCTTAATCTAGCTAGCCTGGGGGTTAAACTGCAAAACTGTTGAAGGTTGAGGGACTTGCCATTGTTGTTTTTAATAGGTTTTGAAGTAATTTGATAGATTATTAATCTTGGTTGTAAAATAAACATGTTTTTTTAAGTAATTTTTGATGAAATTTCATTTAGAGATTTATTTGTGAAAATAGTAAAATTTCATGGTGAAATTATAAAATAATGATTTAAGTTGGTTGGTAGGAGTCCCTAAGAAATTTAGCTAGCTTTTATAGAGGATTAAAAAGGTTAAATTTCAATTTATGAGCTTAAGGACTAAATTGTGAAAACTTAAAATATTAGGGGTAATTTCATAATTATACATAAATATGAATTATGGATTAAATTGAAAACTAGAAGTACTTAATTTAATGAAATTATCTATTTAGATCAAGAGAAACAACAACTGGACTTAAATCGAGGAAAGGCTAAAGCTTCGAATTAGTGTTCAACTCTACTTCTACGACCAAAGTTATCGATGTAAGTTTGCATGAATTTTGATCGTATTAATGTTAGCTAAATTGATTGTTTGCTATGTTCTGGTAATATAAACGAACTTGAAATTGTATATGTAACGATGTATGAATAATTTACATATAACAAATCTTGTATGAGCCTTAATAATTCTTAGGATACAAATGACATGTCATTAGGGATTTCTTGTTTTGGATGGTGGTCTTGAATGTCCTACCGATGGCTGAGGTCCTTCATTTGTTGTGGATTCTCCACAGCTTGTGTGAGCAGCATCGTAGTAGCTAACATTTTGACCCACAGCGCTTGTGAGCAGGCCTATTTCACAGCTCGTGTGAGCACTATTAAAAAGGAAAGGTTACAATTATATGGAAAGGCACACTATGTGTGAGCATTCCAAGTATTCGATGTAATTCTAGATGGTTCAATGGGAAAGTAAAGGAAACAACATGGCAAGTATACAATTGAAATAGTTCACAATCTTATGAGAAGGTTGATGAGTTAGATGATGTGTTAAAATCTATTTACTATATGATTGAATTCATATGTATCATTGATGAACTTACAAACTTGTGAGTTTGATGATGCTTGTATAGGCTTTTACTGAGCTTACGGTGTTGGTAATGACATTATACTTATTCTATAAATTGAGCTAAATTGAGCTAATGAAATGGTAAGCTTTGTTTGAGTTTATACGAGCTTACTAAGCATTAGTTGCTTACGTAGTTACTTTCCTTTGTTTTATAGATTATCGGAAGCTCGACCAGTTGAAAGCCTATTGGGGATCATTCACATTATCCAGCAACCATTTCAGTAGTTTTAGGTGCATTTTTACCAATGTTATATATGTCTTGTATAGCATCTTATATATGGTATTTCTTGAATATGTAATGGATGATTTGATTTATATATGCTTTGGAAGTTTATGTTTGTTTTGGTGAGCTTTGGAAACTTGCCAAGTTAGGTCATTTTGGCCACTTTTATGTGCTTGTATATAAGACCCTTTGGTATGTTTGTGATGGCATGTAAATGGTCATATATTATATCATTTGGTAGATAAAAGAGCTAGGTTAAGTGCTTGAAATGTGACTATGTTGTTTTGATTTGATCAATGATGTTTTGATGCTAATATGGTGCCTTTGAATGGCATATTAGTTAGATGAAATATGATGTTTGAAATGGTATGTTTAGGTGTGTTTAAATGATGTTTAAATCCCTTTAATTTGTAGACAAAGGGGATGGTTGGTTAGGTGTGTTTTGGCCTTTAGGGTCAATTTATAAATCACACGACCTGGTCACACGGCCTGCAACATAGCTGTGTGTTGCAACCCAAAGAGTTACATGGTTTGGCACACGGCCGTGTGACCCAATTTAATGAGTAACACGGGTGAAGACACAGGCTGGGACACGTCCGTGTGTCCCTTTGTTCGATAGTTACGCGGCTTGGGCTACGTCACACGACCATGTGACCCCTATTTTCAAATTTTGTAACTTTTTTTCCAAATTACCTAATTTGTTTCAAGTTAGTCTTGAATTGCTTCTAAGCTATTTTTAGGTCCTCCAAGGCTCGATTTAGGGACTAAATGCATATATTTGATAAGTTTTTTATTGAGATTAATTTATTAAATATTATGATTTAAATGTTGTTTCGATTATTAGGTAAGGCTCTGTAACCCTAATCTAGTGACGGAGACAGGTTAAGGGTGTTACATTAAGTGGTATCAGAGCTACGGTTTAGTTAGTTCTCAGATTGAACATAGCATGTATGGAGTTTAAAAATACATGTCATTATATAACATGTGATAGTGTGATATCTCCTGACTCAAAATGAATTATGTTTTCATATAGATAAAAGATGCCATCCAACCGAGCTGATTCCAATGAAGTTGAAAGTAATACGCAACCCTCCATACACAGAGCAGCTAGTAGTGGGCTCGTAACTAAGGACTAGGGAAGTGAGGCGAAAGATGCCTTCTTCCAAATGATGTCTGAGTGGTTCTCTAATTTCGTTAGAATGAATCCTTTTGCTCAACTACCTCCACCCCTTCCTGTACCCCAACATGTCCCCATTATTCCTCAAGGTTTGGAACAAGTACACGTAAGCAGGCCTCCAATTGATAAAATTCATAAGTATGGGGCTGATGAGTTTCGTGGAACAGCTGAAGGAGATCTTGAAAAAGCTAAATTTAGGTTAGAAAATACTGGAGTGCTTTTGATGAACTATCTTCTTCTACCATTGAATGTTTAAAATGTGCAGTATCTTTGTTAAAAGACTCAGTGTATCAGTAGTGGAATACTTTGATTGTTATGGTTCCAAAGGATTGTGTAAATTAGGATTTCTTTTAGACAAAATTCAGAAAGAAATATGTTAGTTAGAGGTATCATGACAAGATAGGGAAAGAGTTCCTTGAGTTAAAACAAGGTCGTATGACTGTAGCTGAGTGTGAAAGAGAATTTGTGTGACTCAGCAAGTATGTTGGAGAATGCATACCAAAAGAAGCTGTTATGTGCACTCGGTTTAAAGATGGTCTAAACAAAGATATCAAAATATTAGTTTGGATTCTGGAATTGAAAGAATTCGTTGTTTTGGTGGATCGAGCACATAAAGCTATAGAACTTAGTAAAGCTAAAAGAAAGGCAGACTTGTAGGCTCCTGGCACTGGTAAACGACTATGAAAAAATCATTTCCATCTCCATCAAAGAAATCAAAGGAATTTCACAGTCATACATTAGCTTCAGTAGGGTTCTTGGGAAGAGATAAAGGGAAGCAACATTCAAATTCGATACCTTAGGCTACTTCTGTAGTGAGTTTGGGAGTGTTCAAAATAATAAACCTGAATGTCAACAGTGTAATAGACGACATTTTGAGGAGTGCAGATTGAGAGATGGACTGTGCTTCAAATGTGGTTCGTATAACCATTTCCTTAGAGACTGACCTGAAAGATCTGATAGAGAGAGCTTAGAAGACTTGTTCGAGTAAGATGGTTGTAAGAGGGATACCATCCAAAGACAGTGGTAATGCGAGGAATAGTTGAAGTGGAACAAAAGATTCTACAATTAGATCTGAGGCTTGAGCACCAGCTAGGGCTTATACAATTCGAGCTCATGAGAAAGCTTCAGCACCTGACGTGATTACTGGTACATTTTCTATCTTTGATACTAATGTTAATGCTTTGATTGACCCGAGGTCAATGCACTCATTTATATGCACAACCTTAGTGTTGGATAAGAAAATACCATATGAGTAAACTAAATTTTTGATCAAAGAAACAAATCCTTTAGGTCAGCATGTGTTAGTTGATAAGGTTTGTAAAAATTGTCCCCTTATAATTCAGAATTGCAACTTTTCATGTAATTTGATGCTATTACCATTTGGTGAGTTCGATATAATTTTGGTATAGATTGGTTGACTCTGCATGATGTCGTTGTGAATTGTAGAAGAAAGTAAATTTTATTGAAATGTCAGAATGGTGAAATAATCTGGGTTGAATATGATAGATTTGATGGTGCAGTTAATATGATTTCAGCTATGTGAGCTCAGAAATATGTTAGAAAGGGATGCAACTAGGGACTGCAACTACATTTAAAATCTCATGGATCAACTCCTTATTAGCTTTTACACACATTGTTGAATAGTCATCATTATCGTCATTAGATAAGTCAAACAAATTATTGATGCTTGTTTATGTTATTGACAATTCCTTTTCTCGCACATGAAGTGATGTTATTGTTGAAAATTTTGGTTTGGAAAACGCAGCGAAAAATAAATTCAGGGAAAAACTAGAGTTTTAAAAAATTTTTCAAAACAAGATCATGGTTGTGATATCTAAAGTAATAAACACTTAATCAAAATTATACCTTTTCGACTCATTTAGGATGAGCACTTAGACCGAGTAGTCTTTTCGCTATCCTCAAGCTCACATCTGTCGAGTGTGGGCTCGCTTCAGAAAATTTTTTCACAAAAATTACCAGTAGGATAACTTTTCAATTTCTCCCAACTTTTGGGTCAAGTTGTAAATCAAAAATATATCCCTAGATTTTTTTTGAAATATTTTCTTCATGGAATTTTCCCTCTACAACTTTCTCTTGAATTCAAGTGTGTGTAAATAATGACCCAAGGCTCTCTTTATATAGGGAAAGTTTACATTGTTCAACTATGATTAAACTTATTCACTTTTGAAACACCCCAAACCCGGCCCACAAGCCTTGACCAGATCTGGTTTGTTCCATGAGTAAAACATTTCAGAAACTTGTTTGTTACTTTGGAAAATTTGGGTGGTTTTGAGGAAAAGTTGATTTGTGTTGAGTTCGAAGGGAAAACGGTGTTGTTATTGAAGACTAGATTTTATTAAAACCTTATTATTATATTTCAAAAACTATAAGTTAGAAGAAATACCGAGTTTTTTTTTTTAGGGATTAGAATTGAAATTTGTTGGTGTTCAAGTGTCAAAACATTTAGAATCTATTTTAAAGAAAAGTTATTTAACCTTTTGTTTGATAATAATCGTATCATGATAAAAATAATTAAAATGCATGCATAAAACAGTTAATAGTAATGGCCATATTACATCAAAATAAAACCCGAAATAAATCCAAAATTAAATATAAAAGTCCAAAATGGAAATAAAACACTGAGCTGAGCATGGCCACCATTAAGCTCTTGCCGATCCGGTCCATTTACTGAGTGTCACTTGAAAAGATATCCCACAACGGGGTGAGTCAACAGACTCAATGTGTAACAACCAACACAAACTCCCAATGATTTAGGCATACAACTCATATCTACAAAACATATATAAACAATGATGCAATCCCGAACCCAAACCTAGATAGCCATCCTCTACACATCACCCGTACCTGCCATCACACCGTGGGGATTACTAAATTGACCCTCCATCCACTACACACCATCGAAGGCAGTCGCTGCAGATGACTTGCACATCGCCCTTCTATATTGTGGCATAGCCACCAGATAATTGTGACAAAGTCACCAGATAGTATTCGTGAAATTAGTCACCACATTCGATTATGTGACATGAGTCACGGATATTGTGGTAAAACCACCGATCACTTCCCTTTTCATAGTCACCCATATGCCCATGCACAATACAATACATGCAAAATCATGCCATATATCTTATTCCATGTTCATAACAAATTCACGTATATGTCATATTCAATATTCATAACACTATTAACATAGTATTAAAGGTGAATGTACCTGAGTACTCTGTACCATCGTATGGTACCTTTAGCCACATCTTTCATACTTTTATTAACATATATATATTAAATCAATACCATAAATCTATCAAGAATTAGTGTGGGGCTACACACCTGGTTACTATCATGTTCACGAAATCCCGAAAGTATACCGGAACAGATTGTACTCCTTCCTAATAACCAATGTCAGAATCAGCTAGTCACTAATACTTAATATAGCCTTGGCCGAATATTCATATTCACTTACCTTGCAGATCTAAATCCCGAAAGCCACTACTTGTCTATGGAGTTGACGAAATCCCTTCTTATCAACTGTTAGAATCGACTTAATAGAAGAATACTTATGAAAGTGGCCTATGGCCGGACACTATACCCCTACCTTGAGCAGTCGAATCCAAGAGACTCCTTTACTGTTCCTTCACGTTGGCTACATACAAATGAAACACGAGATTATGGCTTAATGAACATTCGGCCATCCCTAGAAATCAAGGCCAACCCTTGATTTCAGCACAACAAAAGAAAGATAAGGGAAAACCGATTGCTAAGGAAAGAAATACTTACCACCCACGTTGCTTGTGAAGACTAAGAGAGTAGTCGACAGCTCCTCCTTTAGAGATTTAGCTTTTAAAAATAATAGAAAAAGAATGGTTTCGGGAAAAGGTGATAACACGAATTGAAAGAAGGAGAAGAGAACTATCATCCACTTCGGCTTTTGAAAGAACCGTGAGAGAAAAGAAGAAGAGAAACTAAGGTTTAAGAGGTTTTGGTTTCTGGTCACAAAAGAAAAAAGAAAGGGAATAAAGCTTTTGGCAGAGAGAAAAATTAAAAAGATGCCTATTAATACACTAAGTAAATTTGGCACCTAGCTCCCATTGTATGACCGAATTATGCACCCCTTAGAGTCCCATATTCACCACTTGCTTCCCTCTCTCCCTTATCCCTTGATCCCCTCCACCTTAGCCGAATCCTCAAACTCTCCTACCCAATCTATACCTCATCCTTCTAGAGTCCACATGCCGTCCACTACCTCCCCTCCTTGTTGCAAAATAAAACTCCCCCTTTGCTTCCCTTGCTGCTCGAACCTAGGCCCTATTACATAGCTTGTGGCGTCACTTACTAAGGCTTTAAGTGACGCCTCCTTGCCACTTTAACAAGCTCATTTCCATGTCCAATTTCCCTTACAATGTTTCTTAAGGCCTTATTTGCCTAGCTCCTCCTTAAAACTTAAAATACAATATTTCTGAGGCATTCATCTACACTCTAAAGTTCTCAAATTTCATAAAACACATTCACAACACACATAGGCATGCTACTTCATACAATTAAGCAATAATGCACAACCCCTAAATCCTGGATATTACAGTTCTACCCCCTTAAAATACTTTTGACCTCGAAATTACCTGGCTAAAATAGGTGAGGGTATTGCTATCGCATTGCTTCTTCCGGCTCCCAAGAAGCTTCTTCCGATCCATGATTACGCCATAGTACTTTGACCAAAGGAACGGATTTCCTCCGTAGTACCTTTACATCTCATTCCAGAATCTGAATCGGCTCTTCCTCGTACGACAAATCTGGTCTCAGCTCCACCTCCTCAACCGGCGCTATATGGGATGGATTCGATCGGTATCGGTAGCATCGATACGTGGAACACATCGTGCATCTGCTTCAACTCCGAAGGCAACTCTAACTAGTATGCCACTGGTCCAACTCGCTTTAATACCCGATAAGGTCCTATAAACCTGGGACTTAACTTCCCTTTCCGACCAAATCTCATTACCTTTTTCCAAGGCGGAACTTTAATAAACACATAATCTCCCACAGCAAACTCAATCTCCTTCCGTTTAAGATCTGCGTATGACTTTTGCCGGTCAGATGCCTCCTTCAACTGTGTTCGAATCACCTTAACCTTTTCTTCTGATTCTACCACAATTTTCAGACACAAAATCTGACATTCCCCCAATTCCGTCCAACATGTAAGAGTGCGACACTTCCATCCACATAGCGCTTCGTACGGTGCCATTCGAATACTTTCCTGATAGCTGTTGTTATACACAAATTCCGCTAAAGGCAAGAACTCTTCCCAACTCCTTCTGAAGTCTATCACACAGTCCCTCAACATATCCTTTAACACTTGGATCACTCGTTCAGATTGACTGTCCGACTGCGGATGAAATGCCGTACTGAAATCCAACCTGGTACCCAAAGCTTGATGTGGCACCTTCCAAAACTGAGACGTAAACCTCGGATCCCTATCTGAAATAATCGACACCGGCACTCCATGCAACCTCACAATTTCCACCACATATAACTTTGCTAACTTTGGCAATGAGTAGTCAACCCGCACCGGTATAAAATGTGCAGATTTCGTCAGCCGATCTACTATCACCCATACCGAGTCCTTCTTAGTAGGCGTAAGAGGAAGCCCACTAACGAAGTCCATGATAATTCTCTCCCACTTCCATTGCGGAATCTTTATCGACTGAAGCAATCCTGACGGAACTTGGTGTTCAGCCTTAACTTGCTGACACGTTAAGCACTTCCCTATAAATTTGGTAACTTCCCGCTTGAGACCAGGCCACTAAAACTGTTCCTGTAAATCCTTGTACAACTTACTTCCTCCAGGATGCATGGCATAAGGGCTACAATGCGATTCCCAAAGAATTCTCTACCTTAACTCCTCATTCTTAGGCATACAGACCTTGCCATGAAAACACAGCACTCAGTCGCCATTTACACCAAAATTATCCAATTCCCTACACTGCACTTGTCGTAACTTAGTACTTAGATCCTCATCCACCAACTGACTCTCTTTCACCTCATTCAGCATGACGGCTTGACCTGCAATTCTACCAGCAAACTTCCATCATCATATAGGCTCAAATGTGAGAACATTGCCCTCAGATCCGACACTACTTTCTGGCTTAGGGCATCTGCCACCACATTCGCCTTGCCCGGGTGATACTCTATAGAACAATCGTAGTCCTTCAATAATTCCACCCACCTTCGCTGTCTCAGGTTCAACTCTTTCTAAGTCAGCAGATACTTAAGGCTCTTATGGTCTGTGTAAATCACTGACTTTTCACCATATTGATAGTGCCTCCATACCTTAAGAGTAAAGACCACTGCCGCTAATTCCAAATCATATGTCGGGTAGTTAACCTCATGTGGCCTTAATTGTCGAGACGCATAAGCAACTACCTTCCTATCCTGCATCAAAACACATTCCAAACCTGTGTGAGACGCATCACAGTACACCACAAAATCCTTCCCTGCCTCAGGCTGAATCAAAACTAGAGCTTCAGTCAATACCCTCTTAAGCTTCTCAAAGCTCTCCTGTTGCTTATCTGACCATACAAAAGGTACCTCTTTTCTCAACAACTTTGTCAAAGGTGCGGCTATTGATGAGAACCCTTCCACGAATCTTCTATAATAGCCTACCAATCCCAAGAAGCTACGAACTTCTGCCACAGACTTAGGTGGGTTCCAATCCAATACTGCCTCAATCTTCCGAGGATCCACCCTTATCCCTTCAGCAGATACCACATGCCCTAAAAAGCAACTTTCTTAAGCCAAAATTCACACTTGTTGAATTTGGCATATAGATTCTTTTCCCTTAACACTTGCAGCACTATCCGGAGATGCTCATCATGTTCTTCCTCTGACTTAGAATACACCAAGATATCGTCTATGAACACAACAACGAATCGATCCAGATAGGGTTGGAAAACCTGGTTCATCATGTCCATGAATGCGGTCGGGCGTTTATCAATCCAAACGGCATTACCAAGAACTCATAATGCCCGTACCTTGTCCAGAAAGCTGTCTTATGGATATCAGCCTCCTTCACTTTAAGCTGATGATATCCAGACCTTAGATCTATCTTTGAGAATACCGCGGCCCCCTTAAGATGATTGAACAAGTTGTCTATCCTTGGCAACAGGTACTTGTTCTTGATGGTCAGCTTATTCAACTAATGATAATCTATGCACATACACATAGCTCCGTCCTTCTTCTTCACAAACAAGACCAGTGCTCCCCATGGAGACACAATGGGTCGAATAAACCCACGATCAAGTAACTCTTGGATCTGAGCCTTGAGCTCAACCAACTCCTTTGGTGCCATTCTGTACGGGGCAATTGACACAGGAGCTATATCCGCAACACGTCAATTTTGAACTCCACTTCCCTATCCGGGGGTATTCTAGGTAACTCCTTCGAAAAAACATCCACGAATTCTCTTACTGTTCTAACTCCACTAACTCCTCCTTCTTTCGCATCCAAAGCACTAACGAAAGCCAAAAATACCTTGCACCCTTTTCGAACCATCTTATCAGCCTTTAAAGCAGAGACTACGTTAGACAAGTAGTTCTTTCTTTCTTCTATCATAATTATCACCTCATCCTCTGGGGTCTTTAACTCCATTCGCTTAGCTGCGCAATCCAATACAGCCCGATGTTCCACTAGCCAGTCCATGCCAAGAATGAGATCAAATTCTCCGAAGGGTAGTTCCATCAAGTCGATAGGAAATACCACTCCCTGAATCTCTAGGGTACACTCCGAAATATCTTATTCGCCACTACAGTTTGACCTAATGGGCTCACTACAGGCATCTCCTTATTAGATAGTTCAAAGGATATGCCTAGTGTTTCAACTACTCTACATGCAACATAAGAGTGGGTAGAGCCAACATCAATTACAGCTATAAGGAACGTACCGATTTTGACGTCCGGTGCATCTCCATCCTCCCTCCGGTGAACTGCATACACCGCACCACTACCCTCAGATTACCTCACCTCCGCCATTACCAACACCTCTTCGTAACCATTACCTCTACCATTCGACCCACGACCTCGCATGGATCTCGCCCACCTCTTCCAGCCTGATTATAACCCTGACCTGTTGGTCGACTCCCATTTGTTTTCATAGGACAGTCCTTAATCATGTGGTCCTTGGACCCACACCTGAAACATCCCCTTGTCTTCTTCCAACACTCTCCTAGATGCATCTTTCCACACTGAGCACAAGTACGATACTGCCCTCCCGTAGTAGCTTGTTGACCTCGCAGCCCATCAACTCTAGGCCTCTTTTGTACATTCTCGGATGACCCTGATGATCCAATACCTCTCTTTTTCCTATTCCAGTCTGTATTCTGTCTCACAGATTCTTTAATCCCTTCGGCTACCTTAGCCTTCTCTACCATTCCCACTCCTACTGTGGAGCTATCAATAACCTCAGGTCATCCCTCAATCCGTCCTCAAATCGGACACATCGTTCATGCTCCGTAGCCACTATACCTCGAGCATAACGGCTCAACCTTAGAAATTCTGCCTCATACTCTGCTACGGACTTATTTCCCTGAACCAGCCTCAAAAATGCCTTCCTCTGCATCAACATAACTAGTTCCAATGTACTTCTCCTGATATGCCGCCTTAAAGTATTCCCAAGTAAGATCATCTGCGGCAGCACCATCCCGAACTGTGAGCCACCATTGATATGACTCATCGCGGAGTAGCGACACTACCCCTTTTAGTTTCTCCTCGGCAGTCAGGTCCAAATCCTCCATAATTTGCTCCGTCGCTTCCAACCAATACTCAGCCTGTAATATCCTAAGTTAAGGGTTATGCGTTTGGAGCATAACTCAAGTGTTAGTAGGATTTAAGTGTGGTTGAGTATGTTTTAGGAGTTTTTAGAACCCAAGGATGAAGGGGAAAGCTTTGGGAAAATGTTGGATTTTAAGTCTAAAATGAAAAACTAGGCGAATGAGGCCTTAAAGAAAATCTTAGGAGTTTATGGACATGAAAGTGGGCTCAGTAAAGTGGCTACAAGGCGCCACTTAGGGCCTTGGTGCATGACGTCATAGGTCGGGAGGAAGGGAAGAGGTTCGAGTATCGTGGGAAGCATTAGAGACTTTTATTTTTAGTCAAAAAGGAACTGGCTAAGGAGGCTTTAAAGGAATTTTTAGGGAATTAATGCCACAAGAAATCATGTGGTAAAGTGGCAATGGACGCCATGTGTAGTGGGGATAAGGGCCTTGGTTCGAGTTGCAAAGGAAGAAGGAAAGAGCATTTATTTTTGCATCAAGAAGGCACCTGGCGAAGGAGGTTTTAAAAGAAATTCTGCGTGAGTCATGTCACAAAAAAAAAATGCCTTGGCAAAGTGGCTTGGGGCGTTACCTGTGGAGTAAGGAGCGTGTCTCATGTTCAAATCTTATTGGCAGCAGGAGGCGTGTTTTTATTTTGCTTTTGGCATTAAGACAAGGGAGAGCTAGGAAGGAGGTCTTAAAAGGAAGTGTGGGAGTTTATGACACAAAAGGAGCCAAAGAAGAAGTGGCTTGGGACGTTACTGCAGCACTTGTGTCAAAGGGCCAGCAGGTCTCAGGTTTGAGTAACGTGGGAAGCACATGGGAGTGTTTTTATTTTTGCTTTGGCGTCAAGGAAGAAGGGTGAGAAGAAATTATACGGCAATTGGACTTTCAATTGAAGGAGGATTGAGCTTAATTCTCCTATTAATTTCAGCTAAGGTAAGATAATTGATGATTATTTTATTTTAAATTGGTAGATAATAGATAATTGTTGTTTTATTTATTCAAGTAGGATAATTATTGATTTAATTATTTTGTGCAAGATGAAGAAGAGATAAATAAGGATTTATTTTATTTATTTTGGTTTAAATAGGTGATAAGAGATAATATAGGAGTTTGATAAGGGATTAATGTTGGATTAATTTATTTTATTTGTTAAGGAGATAATAAAGGAGATTATCAAAGAGTTTGATAATAGCAAGGATATAGTAGCTGAATTCTTTATAAGGGGGGAGTAATCATCTTTGATATCTTTTTAAATTTCTTTGTGCCAAATTTCTTCCCACTCACACCTCTCATTCTTTTCTTTCATTCAACCTCAAATCTCTCTCTATTTCTTTGAAAGTCGAATGCCCTGTCAATAAGAGTGATAGCCGAATCTCCCTATTATCATCTAGTCGAATCCCTGTGGAATTCAAGCAAAGGTGTTGTCGACTTCAAGAAAAGATCTTTCGGGATTTTTAAGATTCAAGGTAAGATGATATTCGGCTATAGGCCATTCTTAATGTGTTTAAATGTTAGAAATTGATCTAACATGTAACCATGGGAATTTCGACAAACACCTAAGGCAAGGGATACTTTTCGAGATTTGAAAATCGTAAGGTAAGTGCATAAGTACAATCGGACAAGGCCATATTTGATGTTTTAAGTCTATTCCTTATTTGTTTAGAAAGCCGAAACTAATCCTTTAGGTGATCTAATGTTGGTTGAATACAAGGTAGAAGGATTTCAAAGTTTCAGGATTTGATTTTTAATCCAATCGGCACCAAGGTGAGAATTTGATTACAACAATCCTACTAGGATTTGGATTTATAGCCGAATGGCTTTTTACTAATAAAATTAGGGTTGGCTCAATATAGGTAGTAAAGGATCTAAAGCTTAGATCGAGATTTTCGGGATCTTCAATAAAGCACTAAGTAAATCAGATGTGTACCCCACACAAAATCTCGATAGATTTACGGCTTTAATTTATTATATGTGCTAATATAAAAGTGTAAGATTATGGTTAAGGTACCATGTAATGGTACTAAGTACTCAGTCGCTTTTCCTACTCCTACTATGAGTATGATAAGTTTTGTTATGGCATATACATGAAATTATAAGAATGTGAATAAGGAATATGATATAGTTAATGCATATTTGTATGACATGGGGCATATGGGTGATATGTAAAGGGAAGTGAATGTGGTGACCTAAGACCACGATATCTGAATGTGGTGACCTAAGACCACGATATCTGAATATGGTGTCTCATGACAAAAAGTATGTATCTTGTAGCTATGACACGAATTTTATAAGGGCGATGAGCACGCCGATTGCAAAGAATCGCCTTCGATGGTGTGTAGCGGATGGAGGTTTGACTTAATAGTCCCCACGGTGTGTTGGTTGGTACGGGTGACGTGTAGCGGATGGATAACTAGGCTTGGGTCCGGGATTGCATCATTTTATTTAATGCTATATGATTATGTATGATTTGATATGCCCGAATTTATTTGAGTTTGGTGTTGGTTGTACACATTGAGTCTGCTTGACTCACCCTTGTGGGACTATTTTTCGTGATGATCAAGAATGGACCGGTCGGCAGGTGCTCAAGGGTGGCCATGCAAAGCTCATGGATTAATTTATTTTTTTTATTCATGTTTAAGTTTTGAATTATTCGGGTTTTTATTTGATGTAATAAGGCCAAATTATTAAATCGTTTATGCATTCTTTTAAATTACTTAGTATGATATGATTATCATCGAATTTAAAGCTTAAAAGTTAAATTTTTCTTTAGTATAATTATTAAATTGTTTTTAACACCTTATCAACACGGGTTCTTAATTCGAGCCCAACCCAAATCAAAGACTTTCCAAAAATACACAAGTTTTTAATAAAGTTTCAATAAGATTTGAATGGATTTTCTTTAGAAGCATGCCAGATCCGGTCAGGGCTTGTGGACCGGGTTTGGGATGTTTCAGTTTGGTATCAGAGCCCGGTTCAAAACTCAGCCTTGAGGGCTTTTAGGGCCCAAAACATTTTCTGTCTTTTGAAAATAGACTTTTCTAAGAAAGAAACAGGCTTTCTGGCATGACACCTGTATCTCCGACCCGAAGTCCACCAGGTAAGTACTCCTAACCTCTTTGTGATATATATGTAGGGATATATATGTAAGGACGTAAATTAGTGGACTAGGAATTGAACCCTAGGACTAGTTTACCCCAACAATTAAATAAGACTCTAATGCACAATTAAACAAACCTGTGTCTAAGTCGTCGAGTTAGGGTGTGGCAACCGTTGTGCGCATGTCTAGGATTGGTTTCAGTGAGAGCTTGGTATTTAAGCAGTCCTAGTGACTCACCTCCTACCCACTCGAATCCTACCTAGTGCGTAGTAACGGTTCACCCTAACCAAGAGGACTAATTCACATGCTAAACCGATAATTAAAACCCGAAAAGGACTAGCCATACTGTTTTTATAAACACCTTAGTTTTTTTTTTAAATCCTTAAATTACCCCTTCAATTTTAACAAAATCTATTTTGAAAATTTCTCAAAAAATTTTTCTGGTTTGCCAAATTACTAAAATGCCCCTGTGTTGTAAATTACTAAAATACCCTTAGTTTTTAGGATTTCCAAAAATACCTCGACTTTTGCTAAAATGTTTCTACTTTACAAAATACCGTAAACTTGCTTTTACAAATATCAAGATACCCCGATTTGGAGAATTTACAAAATGCCCCGACTTCCAAAATTACCGAATAACCCCGATTTCGAAATTTTTGCAACACCTCGATTTGGAAAATAAATTTTCAAGATAACCCCGAGGTTTTGTAAATTTTGAAATGCCTTTGATTTGTAAAATATTTTTGAATTGACCCCGATTTATTACTAAAATACCCTTATAGGAAAAATGATGAAATTACCCCTGGATGGGGAATGATCATGAATGCCCAAAGTAGTGAAGTGAATGTTGTGAATAAATGTGTCTCTATTGAGATGGATGAATGTGAATGTGAATGTAAATCTCTGAATTAGAATGGTGAACTTGAACTGAGACTTTGTTTGATCGAGAGAACCACTATTAAACTCCTTTTCATAAACTGTCATGGATAAACAAGTGGAACAAAGAACTAATGCATAAAACTTTTTAATCAGATTAAATCGCAACGTTAGTAATGAGTTCTAGTGGACGTGGTCGAGGTAGTATCTAAGAAATGTGTTAGTTTTGTTAAGATCAGAGTGCGCAGCAAAGGCGTAGTGTGATAAGTTAGGATTGAACGATGGTAAGTAATTTCAAGGATGAAATTATTTTTAAGGAGGGTAGAACTGTAATATCCTATATTAGGGGTTGTGCGTTTGGAGCATAACTCAAGTGTTAGTAGGCTTTAAGTGTGGTTGAGTATGTTTTAGGAGTTTTTAGAACCCAATGATGAAGGGGAAAGCTTTGGGAAAATGTTGGAATTTAAGTCTAAAATGAGAAACTATGCGAATGAGGCCTTAAAGAAAATCTTAGGAGTTTATGGACATGAAAGTAGGCCTGGTAAAGTGGCTACAAGGCGCCACTTAGGGCCTTGGTGCATGACGTCATAGGCTGGGATGAAGGGAAGAAGTTCAAGTATCGTGGGAAGCATTAGAGACTTTTATTTTTGCGTCAAAAAGGGGAACTGGGCTAAGGAGGCTTTAAAGGAATTTTTAGGGAATTAATGCCACAAGAAATCATGTGGTAAAGTGGCAATGGATGCCATGTGTAGTGGGGATAAGGGCCTTGGTTCGAGTTACGAAGGAAGCAGGAAGGAGCATTTATTTTTTCGTCAAGAAGGCGCCTGGTGAAGGAGGTTTTAAAAGAAATTCTGCGTGAATCATGTCACAAAAAAAGAATGCCTTGGCAAAGTGGCTTGGGGCGTTATCTAAGGAGCAAGGAGCAGGTCTCATGTTCGAATCTTGTTGGCAGTAGGGAGGCGTGTTTTTATTTTGCTTTTGGCGTTAAGACAAGGGAGAGCTAGGGAAGGAGGTCTTAAAAGGAAGTGGGGGAGTTTATGACACAAAAGGAGCCAAAGAAAGTGGCTTGGGACGTTACTGCGCACTTGCGCCAAAGGGCTAGCAGGTCTCGTGTTTGAGTAACGTGGAAGCACATGGGAGTGTTTTATTTTTGCTTTGGCGCCAAGGAAGAAGGGTGAGAAGAAATTGACGGCAATTGGACTTTCAATTGAAGGAGGATTGAGCTTAATTCTCCTATTAATTTCGGCTAAGGTAGGATAATTGATGATTGTTTTATTTTAAGTTGGTAGATAATAGATAATTGTTGTTTTATTTATTCAAGTAGGATAATTATTGATTTAATTATTTTGTGCAAGATGAAGAAGAGATAAATAAGGATTTATTTTATTTATTTTGGTTTAAATAGGTGATAAGAGATAATATAGGAGTTTGATAAAGGATTAATGTTGGATTAATTTATTTTATTTGTTAAGGAGATAATAGAGGAGATTATCAAAGAGTTTGATAATAGCAAGGATATAGTAGCCGAATTCTTTATAAGGGGGAGTAATCATCTTTGATATCTTTTTAAATTTCTTTGTGCCGAATTTCTTCCCACTCACACCTCTCATTCTTTTCTTTCATTCAACCTCAAATCTCTCTCTATTTCTTTGAAAGCCAAATGCCCTGTCAATAAGAGTGATAGCCGAATCTCCCTATTATCATCTAGCCGAATCCCTGTGGAATTCAAACAAAGGTATTGTCGACTTCAAGAAAAGATCTTTCGGGATTTTTAAGATTCAAGGTAAGATGATATTTGGCCATAGGCCATTCTTAATGTGTTTAAATGTTAGAAATTGATCTAACATGTAACCATGGGAATTTCGACAGACACCTAAGGCAAGGGATACTTTTCGAGATTTAAAAATCGTAAGGTAAGTGCATAAGTACAATCGGCCAAGGCCATATTTGATGTTTTAAGTCTATTCCTTATTTGTTTAGAAAGCCAAAACTAATCCTTTAGGTGATCTAATGTTGGTCGAATACAAGGTAGAAGGAGTTCAATGTTTCGGAATTTGATTTTTAATCCAATCGGCACCAAGGTAAGAATTTGATTACAACAATCCTACTAGGATTTGGATTTATAGCCGAATGGCTTTTTACTAATAAAATTAGGGTTGGCCGAATATAGGCAGTAAATGATCTAAAGCTTAGATCGGGATTTTTGGGATCTTCAATAAAGCACTAAGTAAATCAGGTGTGTACCTCACACTAAATCTCGATAGATTTACGACTTTAATTTATTATATGTGATAATATAAAAGTGTAAGATTATGGTTAAGGTACCATGTAATGGTACTAAGTACTCAGGTATGTTTTCCTACTCCTACTATGAGTATGATAAGTTTTGCTATGGCATATACATAAAATTATAAGAATATGAATAAGGAATATGATATAGTTAATGCATATTTGTATGACATGGGGCATATGGGTGATATGTAAAGGGAAGTGAATGTGGTGACCTAAGACCACGATATCTTGAATGTGGTGACCTAAGACCACGATATTTGAATATGGTGTCTCATGACAAAAAGTATGTATCCGTAGCTATGCCACGAATTTTATAAGGGCGATGAGCACGCCGATGCAGGACCGCCTTCGATGGTGTGTAGTGGATGGAGGGTTAACTTAGTAGTCCCTACGATGTGATGGTTGGTACGGGTGACGGTAGCGGATGGATAACTAGGCTTGGGTCCGGATTGCATCATTTTATTTAATGCTATATGATTATGTATGATTTGATATGCCCGAATTTATTTGAGTTTGGTGTTGGTTGTACACATTGAGTCTGCTTGACTCACCCTTGTGGTACTATTTTTCGTGATGATCAAGAATGGACCGGCCTGGCAGGAGCTCAAGGGTGGCCATGCAAAGCTCAAGGATTAATTTATTTTTATTTATGTTTAAGTTTTGAATTATTTGGGTTTTATTTGATATAATAAGGCCAAATTATTGAATCATTTATGCATGCTTTTAAATTACTTAGTATGATACGATTATCATCGAATTTAAAGCTTAAAAGTTAAATTTTTCTTTAGTATAATTATTAAATTGTTTTTAACACCTTATCAACATGGGTTCTTAATTCGAGCCCAACCCAAATCAAAGACTTTTCAAAAATACACAAGTTTTTAACAAAGTTTCAACAAGATTTGAATTGATTTTCTTTAGAAGCATGCCAGATCCGGCCAGGGCTTATGTACTGGGTTTGGGGTGTTTCACAGCCGTATTGGGTGCCACACCAGATATACCATGGAAAAACTCAGCTCCATTAGCTCGGAGTCGCTCAGATATAGGCTCCCATGCCTCCACCTGCTCCAACCACCCTTTCCAAAACTCGCAAAGATCGCTCAGGATATCGTGATCATCCCCGTCTGATCCTGATATTCCACATCAGCGGCTGGTGGTGGTGGCATTTCATTTTCGGACTCTTGACCAGACCTAACGGGTTCCGACACGATCATTCGGCCTCTACCATAGCCACGCACACTACGACCATGTCCCCTAGAATTCATGCTTCTGAATCGCGTCTATCTGATTAAAGAATTTTATGAATTAGTTTTTGTTCCACTGATTTATCGTGAATAGTCTTATGTTCAATAGTTCTAAAGAGTAGTTCTTTCGAATACACACACAGTCTCAAATTCATTCATTCATTCATCACATTCATGAACTTGCGTTCATTACAGAAAAGTGTTGTAGTTCTCATCGTTGTTGTTTCCCACTACCCAAGGGTATTTCCATAATTTTATCCTATAGGGGTATTTTGGTAATTTTTTAAATTAGGGTATTTGAAAATTTCACAAAGTATAGATTCTATCATTTTTACAAAATTGAAATACTTGGTAAGAAAATTCAAGGGTAGTTTGGTAATTTTATAATCTGGGGGTATTTTTTGTAATTTTTACAAGCTAGAGGCATTTTAGTAATTTTGTAAAATATGGTTCCCATGACTTTTCAAAACAAGGGTATTTTTAGAAATTTCTAATTCGAGGGTATTTCGGTAACTTTCCATACGGAGGGTATTTTGGTAACTTACACAGGTTAGGGGTAATTTGGTCAATTTACAAATCAGGGGTATTTTGGTTATTTTTAAATCAAGGGTACTTTGGAATTTATAATCATGGTTTAACTTTAGAATTTCACAAAACAAGGTGACTGGTCCCTTTCGGGTTTTAGTTATTGAATTTAGCCTGTGATTGAGTCCTCTTCGTTAGGGTGAATCGTCACTACGCACTAGGTAGGATTTGAGCGGAGAGGAGGTGAGTCACTAGGACTGCTTAAGTACCAAGCTCCCCCTGAATCCAATCCTATACATGCGCACAACGGTTGCCACACCTTTAACTCGACGACTCAGTCACAGGTTTCTTTGGTTAGACTTTAAATTTTATGTATTTTGGTGTTGGAGTAGACTAATCCTAGGGTTCAATAATTCCTAATCTACTAATCTACATCCCTATAAGTTCTCACATACAAATCACAAAAGGGGTTAGGAGTACTTACCTGGTGGACTTCGGGCCGGAGACTTAGGTGCCATGCCAGAAAACTTGCTCATTCCTTAGTAAAATCCAATTTCAAAAGAAAGAAATGTTTTGGGCCCAAAAAGCCCTCAAGGCTGAGTTTTGAACCTGTGCTCGATACTAAATCGAACACCCCAAACCCGGCCCACAAGCCTTGACCGGATCTGGTTTGTTCCATGAGTAAAACATTTCAGAAACTTGTTTGCTACTTTGGAAAATTTGGGTGGTTTTGAGGAAAAGTTTATTTGTGTTGAGTTCAAAGGGAAAACGGTGTTGTTATTGAAGACTAGATTTTATTAAAACCTTATTATTATATTTCAAAAACTATAAGTTAGAAGAAATACTGATTTTTTTTTTTAGGATTAGAATTGAAATTTGTTGGTGTTCAAGTGTCAAAACATTTAGAATCTATTTTAAAGAAAAGTTATTTAACCTTTTGTTTGATAATAATCGTATCATGATAAAAATAATTAAAATGCATGCATAAAATAGTTAATAGTAATGGCCATATTACATCAAAACAAAACCCGAAATAAATCCAAAATTAGATATAAAAGTCCAAAATGGAAATAAAACACTGAGCTGAGCATGGCCACCACTAAGCTCCTGCCGGCCCGGTCCATTTACTGAGTGTCACCTGAAAAGATATCCCACAACGGGGTGAGTCAACAGACTCAATGTGTAACAACCAACACAAACTCCCAATGATTTAGGCATACAACTCATATCTACAAAACATATATAAACAATGATGCAATCCCGAACCCAAACCTAGATAGCCATCCTCTACACATCACCCTACCTGCCATCACACCGTGGGGATTACTAAATCGACCCTCCATCCGCTACACACCATCGAAAGTAGTCGCTGCAGATGACTTGCACATCGCCCTTATATATTGTGGCATAGCCACCAGATAATTGTGACAAATTCACCAAATAGTATTTCGTGACATTAGTCACCACATTCAGATTATGTGACATGAGTCACGAGATATTGTGGTAAAAACCACCGATCACTTCCCTTTCATAGTCACCCATATGCCCATGCACAATACAATACATGCAAAATCATGCCATATATCTTATTCCATGTTCATAACAATTCACGATATGTCATATTCAATATTCATAACACTATTAATATAGTATTAAAGGTGAACGTACCTGAGTACTCTGTACCATTGTATGGTACCTTTAGCCACATCTTTCATACTTTCATTAACATATATATATATATATATATATATTAAATCAATACCATAAATCTATCAAGAATTAGTGTGGGGCTACACACCTGGTTACTATCGTGTTCACGAAATCCCAAAAGTCTACCTGAACAGATTGTACTCCTTCCTAATAACCAATGTCGAATCGGCTAGTCACTAATACTTAATATAGCCTTGGCCAATATTCATATTCACTTACCTTATGGATCTAAACTCGAAAGCCACTACTTGTCTATGGAGTTGATGAAATTCTCGCTATCAACCGTTAGAATCGGCTTTAATATAAGAATATTTATGAAAGTGGCCTATGGCTTATTAACTATACCCCTACCTTGAGTAGTCAAATCCAAGAGACTCATTTATCGCTCCTTCACGCTGGCTACATACAAATGAAACACGAGATTATGGCTTAATGAACATTCGGCCATCCTTAGAAATCAAGGCCAACCCTTGATTTCGGCACACCAAAAGAAAGAGAAGGGAAAACCGATTGCTGAGGAAAGAAATACTTACCACCCACGTTGCTTATGAAGACTAAGAGAGTAGTCGACAACCCCTCCTTTAGAGATTCGACTTTTGAAAATAATAGAAAAAGAATGGTTTCGGGAAAAGGTGATAACACGAATTGAAAGAAGGAGAAGAGAACTATCATCCACTTCAGCTTTTGAAGGAACCGTGAGAGAAAAGAAAAAGAGAAACTAAGGTTTGAGAGGTTTCGGTTTCTGGTCACAAAAGAAAAGAGAAAGGGAATAGAGCTTTTGGTAGAGAGAAAAATCAAAAAGATGCCTATTACTACACTAAGTAAATTCGGCACCTAGCTCCCCTTATATGACCGAATTATGCACCCCTTAGAGTCCCATATTCGGCCACTTGCTTCCCTCTCTCCCTTATCCCTTGATCCCCTCCACCTTAGCCGAATCCTCAAACTCTCCCACCCAATCTATACCTCATCCTTCTAGAGTCCACATGCCATCCACTACCTCCCCTCCTTGTTGCAAAATAAAACTCCCCTTTGCTTCCCTTGTCGCTCGAACCTAGGCCCTATTACACGCCTTGTATGCCACTTACTAAGGCTTTAAGTGGTGCCTCCTTGCCACTTTAACAAGCCCATTTCCATGTCCAATTTCCTTAAATTTTTCTTAAGGCCTTATTTGCCTAGCTCCTCCTTAAAACTTAAAATACAATATTTCTGAGGCATTCATCTACACTCTAAAGTTCTCAAATTTCATAAAACACATTCACAACACACATAGGCATGCTACTTCATACAATTAAGCAATAATGCACAACCCCTAAATCCCGAATATTACAACTTTAATATTAAATTAATATAATATTTATTAAGATAAATATTAGATTAAATTTAATATTAGATTTTATTAAAATAATAGAATGTTTATCTACAAGATAAACATTAAATTAAATTTAATATTAAAGTAATCACTTTAATATTAAATTAATAAAATACTATTAAGATAAGTATTAAATTAAATTTAAAATTAAACTATTAAAATAATATTATTTTTGGAATAATTAATCTAAAATTCAAATTCTTTGGTAGAGTCCTAGTAGGAATGTAACTCTTCCACTACTCAACCACCAATGACCAATCATCACCGGCCACGGGGACGCCTTCGCCATAGCCACTGGTACCGCCGTGTCTAATGATACAGATGTGACGCCACCCCAAGCCGGTTCGGCTATTGTCGGTTCGATCCAGGTCAAGGACGACCCGACCGGTCCAATTTAGCCATTGATTGGACCATCAACTCGGTTTCACATACTGGGCTCTGTTCCACCAATTTTTAGGTCTTTGTCTAGGTTTTGGCCTCTCAGGCCCAATTTACAATCTCAGGTCCAATTTTTAAGTTCAATTACCTATTGAGCAAATTGTCTGACATGAAAATTAACTTTCAAAAATATCATATTAATTTTAATTGATTTGTTTAATTTAATTTTACCTGATCAAAATTAATTTTTCCAAAAATCACTTAGATCTTCCAAATTAATTTTTCAAGAAAATTGTTTAATCAAATTCTCTAGTTGAACAATTCTTAAGACCACCAAATTTAATTCCACATTGAATAAATCGACTCAATTAAATTATTCCCAAAGTCTTAGAATTTTCTTCTAATTCAAATGCAGTCAGATTGAGCTTTTGTTGAGCTAGCAGAGGGACCAATTAGACATATACAATTAGACTTTACTAATTGCAACTATGTCTAGAAGCATTGTTCTGATAATTCGCAGTTACTTAATCATGGAGTCAGTCCACAAGAAGTACCATGATTGAAAACTCCTTATCATATACTCTTTACGAAAGCAATTCATCCCCTCGTCATGTATATGTTACCCTCATATGGTATCCTTGATTCCTTTGAGTTAAATCTGTTCACTTAATACAATCTTATTTTATCTCATTGTAACCATTGTGTCTTCTTAATGATTAATATGACCATTGTAAAAAATGACTATGATAAATTGCCAGTTCGAGAACGAGCAACCCGTGGCCATGTTCCATATTTATCAATCCACACAATGCAAATGGGAGGATATCATTAACTCTTTAATTGAGCTATAATTCTATTGTTGCTAGTAAAGCCATGCCATACACAAGTCATGTACCCAACATATCAGCTATGGGCTCAATCATCTTTAAAGCATAAGCCTCCACTTATATCAAAGCACATGAGTTGCATACACATGGTTAGTTACTAACTCAGGATTTAGGCAAATCACATCATGAACGTCACAAGTGAATTAATTCACAAATGGATTCAAAATTAATTCATCTTAGCTCCAATCCAATGAATCATTCTAAAAAATGAATACATCTATGTCTTTACTCGTGGAGTCAATTACTGTGATAGCCAAGACTAGCCATCTCTTTAATTTGAATCAAATGCTCACTTTGATTCTTTTACAGGATTATAGACTCATTTAGATTATCTACTGAAGTAAGTTGTCTTTCTCGCAATGTAAATGTTCTTTCAATGTCAATTATCTTCAGTTTGAACTTTACACAATCAATGAGTTAATATTTGATTGTTACAATTTTTCTATGCACGTAAAATATAAAAGATAGAAAATACAAAAGACGTAATAGTGAAATGTGAAATTAACTTTATTTATTTATCATTCAAATAAATAGAAAACTTTATTTACTACAACATGGGCACATTTCCCAATAGTTATTGAAGGCGAAATGAGATGTGAGTAGAATTCTCAAACATTATTCTCATCTAAAGCAGATATGGCAACACAGGATAATTGCCAACCTTGTTTCTCCGTGATTTTTCAAACAAAAATCGGCATAGTGAAATCATCACGCTAGAAAGTGGAAATCCTTTATCTGGAAGCATTGGTTTCTTCTTGAATATTTGATAAATCTTTCTTTCATATCTGAAGATCAAAACCAATGCTGGTATTCATCAACCTAAATAGCATATATTTTTCCTGTAACATCCCAAAATTAGGGGTTTGTGTTCTACTATATAATTGCATGTTGTATTTGTTTTGCGGGTTGTTTGAGGGGATTTAGGGGCTCTAAGGAGGCCTGGGGTCGAGGCCAAGCCTTGGAAAACTTTTGATTTTGGGGCCTTCAGTGGAGAGCATTATTGGAAGCAAAGTGTGGTTTTTAACACAAGTGAAGTGTGTGGTGTGGTGGTTGTGGCGTCAATGGGTGAGCAAGGAAAAAGGGGTTCGAATCCCACAAGCAGTATATGGGAATTTTTATTTTATGCTTTGGGAGGAGAAGAGGTGGATTTGGATTAGAACTCTACAAGGTGGATGGAGACTTGTTCAAGCAAATTTGAATGGGAGGTGGAGAGTGAATTGTAGAGCAAAAAGAGGAGAGAAACATGGGATAGGGGAGAGTGGTAGAGTTTGGCCGAATATAGAGTGTGTGGGGATGGGAATTTCGGTTAGGGGTTGGTTTTGGGAAGCAAATTCATCATTTGGTGTGGGTAGCAAAACCGAAACCTTTGTGTGTGCCATTGTATTTTCTTTTTCTTTTCTTGTCATTTCAAGTCTTTCTCTAAGTGTCGCTTGAGGTATATCTTCATCTTTTCTTTAAAGTGTCAATTCAAGTTCATTTAATTGCCTTATTCCTTGTTTGATTCCTTTTCGAATTCGTTTTAGTTTTACCATTTCTCTATTCATTGGCGGTGGTCGTGTATTGCACCATTAAGTCTCTTTTCTTCCATTTTCTCCTACTCATCTATCATCATTCTGTAGTACTATTGTGGCTGTCGAGTTCTTCTTTTCCATTTCGGATCATCTGTGGTAGTAAGGTAATGCTTCTCTTCTTTTAATTTCTTCTTCTCTCTCTACTAAAGCCGAAACTTTAATCTTGATTCTTTTGACAAGGTCAAATCTTTTCTCCCCTAGTATTTCATCTTTTGTTCTCTTTTTGGACAAGCCGGATCTAATCTCTTATTTTCTTCCTAGTTTGTTATCATCCTTGAGGTCGAATACGGTTGCAAGCAATCTTGAGTTTTTTAAACATTGGTAAGAGTGCCTTCATCCAATAAAGGTTAGCTATTTCTCTTCTCTTTCTCGTTTGGGTTCTTTAAGCTGAAAGGCTGGTTATTAGATTATTGTGGAGTAGATGTGCTATTATTGATGATCAATGTTAGGCAACCGATATCTCTAACCTCAGAATAAGGCCGATTGCCTTGGTGTTGGGGAAAATTGTATCACGTGGTAAGTGAGGCCTATTCTGTCGAATACATCAACATGTTGGTTTTCATGAAGTAGAGGTTAACTATTGTTAAATCATCATGTTAGGTGTTTAGAAACGCCAGAAGTCTCAATTCGTAAACAAGTGTGTAATCTCACA
Organism: Gossypium rotundifolium; assembly: GCA_025506655.1. Lineage (NCBI taxonomy): Eukaryota > Viridiplantae > Streptophyta > Magnoliopsida > Malvales > Malvaceae > Gossypium > Gossypium rotundifolium. The sequence continues at coordinate 153,074,705 of CP106724.1, forward strand.
CCAACCAACAATGAAAGCATGTCTTGATCTGTATTTCGGCCAAAAGACGAAAAGCTAAAAAACTAGCAATTGTGACCACTCGAGCGTGCAAGCGTTCGTAGAGATTAACTGAGTTACTTCGATGGTAGTAAGTCGTGGAGAGTGTCGCGAGCACTCTTGCAAAACTGAGGCTGTAACAGGCTTGAACGAGTCGGAACGGGCCCAATGGGCTTACGGACCAACTTGGGCAAGACCGATAGAAAATATTCGAATAACGAACGCAACTGTGAATTTTGTAAAACTGTGACCGAAAACATACTAAATGGGCCACACGAGCGTGTGGGCCTGTTTGGGCTTATAACGATTTTGAGCCCAATTACACCGTAGAGACCCAAAAGGGGACTTGAGTCGCTCGAGGTGACAATAGGCCATCGAAAAGGCCGTTAAAGGACTAAATTGCTAAAATACCCTTGGTGGTAAATTACTGAAATACCTTTGGTGGGTAAAATTACTAAAATACCCTTGGTGGGTAAAATTACTGTTATACCCTTAGTGGTTTATTAGTATGATAGTGTGTATTCTGTTTAAATGTTATAATGGTACATTATTGCATACATTAAATTATTATGTCACGACACTTTGCATTGGGTTCGGATGATTAAATATATATAATTATATATATTGGAGGAAGTACTGTACTGGTGGCTACGCCATATTATATTGATTCAATGGCTCTGCCACGATATATTGATTATAGTGGCTCAGCCACAAATATTGATACTAGCAGTATTATTGTGATATACTGGCAGCTCGGCTGTATTCTTGGTGTGTAGGGCTGGGTGGGTTGACTTGGTCCCAACAGGAGTGTAGGGCTGGTACGGGAGGTGTGTTGGTTCAACTGGGTTGGGTTATATTTTCACTTTTTACATTACCATGTTTTGGGGCCTTAGGCCCGTACTGATACTACATAGGCTTGCGCCTAGACTGTGATAGTAACTGGGATTACACTCTGAGTTCTTGTAACTCACTCCTTTACTTTAACTATACAAGTAATCCCCAGCCGTAGAGGATTTGGAGCTGCGCGAAACTCAGAGGTAGCCACTTATACTACACATTTTAAGGGTGAACTAAGTATTTTAAATTTGGATTTCTTTACTTTAATTATTGAGTTTGTTAATTGTTGTAATAAGGCCATTGGAATTATTTTAATTTGGATTTTCTTTAGAAACTGCTAATTGAATCAACGCTAAGTATTCAAAATAATAAACAACATTTTTTTTAAATCACTCATTTTCATAAATGATAAGACCAAATTCTTTGTAATCGACTCAGATTTATTAAACAAGACAAAATACTTGTTTTGAAAGAATAATAAAATGAGTAAATCCCTCTTTGGGCAAAGTGGGGAGAAATGAAAGTTCGAACTTATAAATGAGTTTTCAAACAATATGTTTTCCAAACAACCATGTGGTTTCAAACATCACCTGATGTCGCACACTAGGTCTGGTCATAATGTTTAGGCCGAGTTTGGGGTGTTACATTTAGTGGTATCAGAGATAAGTTTGTAAAAACTCGACTGTGGAGTGGGTTTCAAAAATATCTTGAATTTGTTTGAAGTTTGGCTTAGAAACGTAGTATCACTGAACGTGTGGCACACTGAGTCTCTAACATCCGAATCCGTAAGTTTCCTTACTTTATATTAGATTTTATGATGAAATGACTATAGTAAAAAGCTACTAGAGTTAGTGATAGTACACTAAAACTTTAGCTATAGAAATTGAGACTATAGAGACTGAGATGGTAGTAAACTCGATTGGCGAAAAAACAACTTTTATAAATGTTCTCCATAAAACACTTGTTAATGATCATGGGAACCATAAACTGATTCATAAAACTTTAAACAGATTAACGCGTTATATCGAGATGAGTACAAGAGGTCGTGGTCGAGCTCGAGGTACTAGGGCTGGGTCCTAAGCATCGGGACACAAGCCTGAAATGGAAGCACCTGCGTCACTAGTGACCGCAATGGGGTCTTATGATCGAGCTGGTGGGGATGATGCTTTGTCTCAAGTTATACTACGGGTTTTAAAATGGGTTGCTGGGGCAAGTACTGGGTCGGTAGCTAGAGGATCTATTTTTGAGTGACTCTAGGCAAACGGGGTCGAAATCTTCAGGGGCATTTCTAGTGTAGCCCCGAATGTAGCCGAATACTGGTTAGAGGCAGTTGAGTAGATTATGGATGATCTGGACTGCACAGTGGAGCAAAACTTGAAAGGGGCAGTATCCCTACTGAGAGATGAGGCATATCAGTGGTGGCTCACTACGAGGGAAGGCACATAAGCAGATCGATTAATTTGGATTTCTTTAAAATGGCTTTCCAGAGAAAATATGTCGAGGCTAGTTATGTGGACACTTGGAGAAAGGAATTCTTGAATATGGTTTAGGGGAATAAATTTTTGGCAGAGTATGAGGCGTAGTTCCTGCGTCTGAGCCGGTACGCACGAGGTATAGTTGCAACTAAGTATGAGCGCTGTGTGAGATTTGAGGATGGTCTTCGGGATGAATTGTGGGTACTGATAGCTCTATAGAGAGAAAGGGATTTCGTTGCTTTGGTGGAGAAAGCCAAAATTGCTAAGGAGGTCAAACGCTCTAAGCGTCAAAATCAGGAAAAAGAAAAGGGCAGGAATGAGAGAGATTTTAGGCCTGCAAGTTCTTCAGATGGATTTTATAAGAGACCTAGATTTGATGGGCCGATTTAGACTGGAGTTCTATTTGTTATCGGCGATCGCACCTGCGATGCAAAGCGGGTTATCTCATCGGGTGAATGCTGGAAGAGAAATGGTGCGTGCTTTAGATGTGGGTCAAGAGACCATAGAATTAGAGACTGTACACAAAAATTGAGTCCAATGCTAGTTGTGGGTCAGGGAAATATTTAGCCGGGAGAGAGTGGTCAACAGCCACCGAGAGGCTGTGGTCCAGCTTGAGGGGGAAATGAGTTTGGACGAGGTAGTGGAGCATCGGGCAGAGGTGCTAGTAGTACAAATGCAAGACAGCCAGGGTTGGTTTATGCTGCTCAGCGTCGAGAGGATGGCGACGCACCTGACGTCATAACTAGTATGTCCCTTATTCATGGTGTACCATGTTTTACTTTAATTGATATTGGGTCGATGCACTCAAATGTTGCTTGTATTGTGTCCGAAAATTTGGGTATACAATTTGAACTTGTTGATAAAGAAATGTCAGTGGTCAGTCCTTTAGGACAATTTGTGGTAGTGAATAAGCTGTTTAGAAATGTGCCTCTAAAAGTTCAAAGGGTTGTATTCCAGCAGATTTGATGGAACTTTCGTTTGGTGAGTTTGACCTTATACTAGGCATGGATTGGTTAGTGCAACATCTTGTGAATCTAGATTGCGCTGCTAAGCGTGTGGTACTAAGAACCTCGGAGGATGAGAAAGTAATTGTGATAGGAGAGAGAAGAGATTTTCTTTCCAATGTAATCTCAGTGTTAAGAGTCAAAAATTGGTTTGAAAGGAGTGTGAGGCATTTCTAGCTTTTGTCAGCACATCTGATGCTAAGGAGATGTCTGTTCGGGATGTAAGGACTATAAAGGGATTTCCTGATGTATTCTCCTGAAGAGCTACTGGGGTTGCCACCAAATTGTAAGGTCGAGTTGGTATTGAACTGATACCAGGAACAGCTCCGGTGTCCATCGCCCCTTATAGGATGGCACCGAATGAGCTGGTAGAACTAAAGGCTCAGATCTAAGAGCTGTTGGATCGAGGATTTATCAGACCAAGTGTATCTCTGTGGGGAGCGTCGGTGTTGTTCGTGAAGAAGAAGGATGGGTCAATGTGTATGTGTATTGACTATCGTCAGTTGAATAAGGTAACGATTAAGAACAAATACCTACTGCCAAGAATTGACGATCTATTTGATCAGCTGTGGGGAGCTTCAGTTTTATCTAAGATAGATCTAAGGTCGGGGTATCATTATCTAAGAGTCAAGGAGTTAGATATATACAAGACTACTTTCCAAACTCGATATGGGCATTACGAAATTCTTGTTATTCCATTCGGGTTAACGAATGCACTGCTACTTTCATGGATACGATGAACTGAGTTTCCCAACCCTATCTAGACCGATTCATAGTGGTATTCATAGATGACATTTTGGTATATTCAAGAACTGAGGAGGAGCATGATTCACATCTTTGGGTTGTTCTGTAGATATTGAGAGAGAAGCAACTTTATGACGAATTTAGTAAGTGTGAGTTTTGGTTGAAGGAGGTGACATTTTGGGTCATGTGGTGTCTACCGAAGGGATTAGGGTTGATCCTCGGAAAGTTGAAGCTGTATTGGATTGGAAGCCATCGAAGTTAGTATCAGAGATTCAAAGTTTTCTAGGTTTATCTGGATACTACAAGCGGTTTGTTGAGGGGTTTTCATTAATTGCTGCACCCCTAAGTAAGTTACTGCATAAGGGAGTACCATTTGTTTGGACGGATAAACAGCAAGAGAGTTTTGAGAAGTTGAAAAGATTCTGACTGAAGCTCCGATATTAGTGCAGCCTGAGGTTGGAAAAGAATTTATTGTATACTGTGATGCATCGTACACGGGTTTGAGTTGTGTGCTGATGCAAGAAGGGAAGGTGGTGGCGTATGTATCTTGTCAACTTAGGCTGCACGAGGTGAATTACCCCACGCATGACTTGGAATTAGCCGCGGTAGTGTTCGCACTAAAGATTTAGAGACACTACCTGTAGGGGAAAAGTTGATTATCTACACTGACTATAAGAGTCTAAAGTATATCCTTACCCAAAAGGAGTTGAATCTAAGACAACAGAGATGGATAGAGTTGCTGAAGGATTACGATTGCTCGATTGAGTATCATCTAGGAAAAGCCAACGTGGTACCAGATGCGCTGAGTCGTAAGGTAGTATCTAACTTGAGAGTAATGTTCGCTTGGCTCAGTCTATTTGAGGATGGTAGTTTGTTGGCGAAACTGCAAGTAAAACCAACATGGATTAGTTAGATTAAGGAGAAATAGATGTTGGATGAGTCGTTGAGTTCTCGTTTTCAACAGTAGAGAGAGAGGAGACTATGGAGTTTGAATTGAATGGTGAAGGGGTATTATGTTTCCGTGGAAGAGTTTGTGTACCGAGGGATTTTGAGTTAAGACAGATGATTCTGCGGGAAGCACATAGTAGCCCATACGCTATGCATCCCGGTGGGAACAAATTATATCGAGATTATGTGAACTGTATTGGTGGCCAAGATTGAAACGTGAGGTTACTGACTTCATAAGCAAGTGTTTGACATGTTAGAAAGTGAAGGCTAAGTATCAACTTCCTTCAGGATTGCTGCAACCTGTAAAGATTCCACTCTGGAAGTGGGAGAGGATAATAATGAATTTTGTTAGTGGGCTACCCCTAACGCCTACTAAGAAAGATTCAGTGTGGGTAATTTTTTACTGGTTGACTAAGTTCGCCCACTTCATACCAGTTCGCACCAATTACTCATTACAAAAATTGACCAAGTTGTACGTGGCAGAAATTGTTAGGCTACATGGGGTACCGGTGTCCATCATCTCAGACAGGGACCCTAGATTCACATCTCAGTTCTGGAAGGTGTTACATGAAGCTCTGGGTACAAGGGTGGATTTCAGCATAGCGTTTCATCCGCAGGCTGATGGTTAGTCGGAGAGGGTAATCCAGATTTTGTAAGACATGTTGAGAAGTTTTGTGATTGATTTTAGGGGTAGTTGGGAAGACTATTTACCCTTTAGCGAAATTTGCTTATAACAAAAGCTACCAATCCAACATTCAGATGGCACCCTACGAGGAATTATATGGTTGTAGGTGTCGTACCCCTACATGCTGGACAGAATTGGGTGAGCGACCACTGTTGGGTCTAGAGTTAATTTCTGAAATGGAAGAAAAAGTGAAGTTGATAGGGGTCGGTTAAAAGAAGCTTCTAATAGGAAAAAGTCATATGCTGACTTAAAGCGTAAAGAGATAGAATTTTTGTGGTGGATTTTGTCTTTTTGAAGGTCTCACCTTGGAAGAAGATTCTGAGGATTGGACGGAAGGGCAAGTTAAGCCCCAGGTTCATCCGACCTTACCGGGTATCAAAATGTGTTGGACTGGTTGCCTATCAGCTTGAACTACCTCCTGAGTTAGACCGGATAAATAGTGTATTTGACGTTTCTATGCTGAGACACTACCGTTCAGATCCTTCTCATATAGTGCCAGTGGAAGACATTGAGATAAGACCTGATCTGTCTTTTGAAGAGGAACCGGTGCAGATTTTGGATCGTGATGTTAAACTGTTGAGGAGAAAATCTATTCTGTTGGTCAAAGTGTTATGGTGTAATCAGGTTCAGAGGAAGCCACATGGGAGCCTGAGGAGGCAATGTGACATCAATACCCCCATCTCTTTTGGTTAGGAAAAATTTTGAGAAATTTCTTTAAGGGGGTAGAATTGTAACATTCCAAAATTAGGATTTTGTGTTTTGCTGTATAATTGCATGTTGTATTTGTTTTGCAGGTTGTTTGAGGGGATTTAGGGGCTCTAGGGAGGACTGGAGTTAAGGCCAAGCCTTGGAAAAATTTTGATTTTTGGGGACTTTAGTGGATAGGGTTATTGGGAGCAAGTTTTAAGTAAATTAAAGTGTGGTTTTTAACACAAGTGAAGTGTGTGGTGTGGTGGTTGTGGCGTCAATGGGTGAGCAAGGCAAAAGGGGTTCGAATCCCACAAGTAGCATATGGGAGTTTTTATTTTATACTTTGGGAGGAGAAGAGGTAGAGTTGGATTAGAACTCTACAAGGTGGATGGAGAGTTGGTCAAGCAACTTTGAATAGGAGGTGGAGAGTGAATTGTGGAGCAAAAAGAGAGAGAATCATGGGATAGGGGAGAGTGGTAGAGTTTGGCCAAATGTGGAGTGTGTGGGGATGGGAATTTAGGTTAGGGGCTGGTTTTTGGAAGAAAATTCGGCATTTGGTGGGGATAGCAAAACCAAAACCTTTGTGTGTGCCATTATGTTTTCTTTTTCTTTTCTTGTCATTTAGGGTCTTTCTCTAAGTGTCGCTTTAGGTATCATCTTTTCTTTAGAGTGTCAATTCAAGTTCATTCAATTGCCTTGTTCCTTGTTTGATTCCCTGCGAATTCGTATTAGTTTCACCATTTCTCCCTTCGTTGGCGGTGGCCGTGTATTACACCATTAAGTCTCTTTTCTTCCATTTTCTCCTCCTCATCTATCATCATTCTGTAGTACTATTGTGGCTGTCGAATTCTCCTTTTCCCTTTCGGCTCATCTGTGGTAGTAAGGTAATGCTTCTCTTCTTTCAATTTCTTCTTCTCTCTCTTTTCTCTCTACTAAAGTAGAAACTTCAATCTTGATTCTTTTGACAAGGCCGAATCTTTTCTCCCCTAGTATTTCATCTTTTGTTCTCTTTTTGGACAAGCCGGATCTAATCTCTTCTTTTCTTCCTAGTTGGTTATCATCCTTGGGGCCGAATACCGTTGCAAGCAATCTTGAGTTTTCTAAACATTGGTAAGAGTTCCTTCATCCAATAAAGGTCAGCTATTTCTCTTCTCTTTCTCGTTTGGGTTCTTTAAGCCAAGGGCTGGTTATTAGATTATTGTGGAGTAGCGTTCTAATGTGCTATTGTAGATAATCAATGTTAGGGAACCGATCTCTCTAACCTCAGAATAAGGCCAATTGCCTTGGTGTTGGGAGAAAATTGTATGACGTGGTAGGTGAGGCCTATTCTGTCGAATACATCAACATGTTGATTTTCTTAAAGTAGAGGTTAACTATTGTTAAATCGTCATGTTAGGTGTCTATAAGTGGCAGAAGTCTCAACTCGTAAATAGGTGCGTAATCTCACACCAACCAACAATGAAAGCATGTCTTGATCTGTATTTCAGCCAAAAGCCGAAAAGCTACAAAACTAGCAATTGTGACCACTCGAGCGTGCGAGCATTCGTAGAGATTAACTGAGTTACTACGATGGTAGTAAGTCGTGGAGAGTGTCGCGAGCACTCTTGGAAAAATGAGGCTGTATTGGGCCTGAACGAGTCAGAGCGGGCCAAATGGGCCCAATGGGCTTACCAGCCAACTTGGGCAAGAAAGATAGAAAATATTCGAATGATAAACACGACTGCGAAGACTGCAAAATCGTGACTAAAAACATGCTAAATGGGCCACACGAGCGTGTGGGCCCGTTTGGGACTAAATGGATTTTGAGCCCAATTGCACTGTAGAGACCCAAAAAGGGTCTCGAGTCACTCGAGGCGACAATAGGCCACCAGAAAGGATGTTAAAGGACTAAATTACTAAAATACCCTTAGTGGGTATATTACTGAAATACCCTGGGTGGGTAAAATTACTAAAATACCCTCGATGGGTAAAATTACTTTTATACCCTTAGTGGTTTATTAGTATGATGGTGTGTATTCTGTTTAACTGTTATGATGGTACATTATTGTATACATTGAATTATTATGTCACGACACTTTACATTGGGTTCGGATGATTAAATATATATATAATTATATATATATTGGAGGAAGTAATGTACTGGTGGCTATGCCACATTATATTGATTCAGTGGCTCTGCCACGATATACTGATTTTAGTGGCTCAGCCACAACTATTGATACTGGCAGCATTGCTGCAATATACTAGTAGCTCGGCTACATTCTTGGTGTGTAGGGCTGGGTGGGTTGACTTGGTCCTCACAGGAGTGTAGGGCTGGTACGGGAGGTGTGTTGGTTGGACTGGATTGGGCTGCATTTTCACTTTTTGCATTACCATGTTTTGGGGCCTTAGGCCCGTACTGATACTGCATGGGCTTGCGCCCAGACTGTGATTGTAACTGGGATTACACACTAAGTTCATGTAACTCACTCTTTTACTTTAACTGTACGGGTAATCTCCAGCCATAGAGGATTTGGAGCTGTGCGGGACTCGAAGGTGGCCACTTATACTACATGTTTTAAGGGTGAACTAAGTATTTTAAATTTGGATTTCTTTACTTTAATTATTGGATTTGTTAATTGTTGTAATAAGGCCATTGGAATTATTTTAATTTGGATTTTCTTTAGAAACTGCTAATTTAATCAACGCGAAGTTTTCAAAATAATAAACAACTTTTTTTAAATCACTCATTTTCGTAAATTATAAGACCGAATTCTTTTTAATCGACTCAGATTTATTAAACAAGACAAAACACACATTTTGAAAGAAAAATAAAATGAGTAAATCCCTCTTTGGGCATAAGTGAGGAGAAATGAAAGTTCGAACTTATAAACGTGTTTTCAAACAATATGTTTTCCAAACAACCATGTGGTTTCAAACATCACCTGATGTGGCACACTAGGTTCGATCGTAACATTTAGGCCGGGTTTAGGGTTTTACATTTCCTTTTTTGATACATATTAATTGTCAAAACAAGTAACACTAATGAATGTGGCACTAGAGATTTGTGCTCAAAATTGGGTTTTTCGGTATTTGAAAATTGATGAAATCGTGGACCCTTAAGGGGTTGTTTTCCACAGGTAAGTGTTTGGGCAGCTTTGAAGGGTTGTCGATGGTGTAGGTGTTGCCTTAGGTTGCCAAAAGGTGGATGGTTGTTGTTGGTTGTGGAGTCAATAGTGGCTGCCGAATGGAAAGGCTACTTACTATATTTGTCATCGATGGAAAGGAAAAGAAAAGAAGTGAATAGCGATGGTAGAAAGAAAAGAAGGAAGCGGCGGTGGAGAGAAAAAGAAAAAGTGGACAATGGGGAAAGAAAAGAAGAGACGATGGTAGAGATGGAGAGGAAAGAAAGAAAAAGAACGGTGGTGGGATGAAAAGAAGAGGGGCGACACGAGAGAAAGAAAGAAAATTGACAGCCACCTATAGAAATAAAACTAAAAGGGCAAAGTAGTAATATATAATAGTAAACCCTAATTTAACTTAGGTCAAATTAATTAGGGTTTCACCTTACTTCTTAGTATTATTTATTAAAAGAAAATTATTTTATATTATTTATTTTTCTTTTCTTTTCTTTTTATAAATTGGAAATTCTTAGAAATTTTTCAAAAAAAGCATAAATGTCAATAATAAAATTTTTATTACGGACCAATTAAAGTGAGCGAATTTTTATTCTGCTCAACTTCACCGCCTTAGTAGTGCTTCAAACTTTGTCCATTCACATTGAACATGCCTTCTTTTCTATCTTTCAATTCTACTACTTTGTAAGGAAATACTCGGTTTATAGTACATGGTACGGACCATTAAGATTTCAATTTTCCAGGAAACAATCTCAATCTAGAGTTAAACAATAGGACTTACTCCCTTATTCCAAACTCACGGTATTGGATGTGCTTGTAATGACATCTCTTAGTTTTTTTTCTTTAAAATTTTTGTCATTTTCATAGGAAAACATTCGCAGTTCTCCTAATTCATCAAGTTGCAACATCCTTTTTTTCTCCTGCGAGATTTAAATCTAGATTGAATTGCTTAAGAGCCCAATAAGCTCTATGTTCAAGTTCTAAAGATAAAGGAAAAAAATTTTCCAAACACTAACTGATAGGGATACATCCCTCAAAGAGTTTAAAATGTCATTCAATAAGCCTATAGAGCATCATTAAGTCTCTTAGATTAAACTCTACTGTAACACCCCTTACCTGGTAGTCGAACCCGAGCAATAGGATGCTACCAACAAAAATTAAACAATTTCATACAAATTATAGTTTAAAATCATTAATTAAATATTATTCCATCAGATGTGAGTAAAAACATCATATAGTTCAAACAATTTTGGGTTAATATCAAGCTTACAAAAACTTAAAACCAACCCGACAACTTATAGGGACCAAATTGAAACTAAATAAAAAAGATAGGAAAATATACAAAAAGTGGTTACACGGCGATGTCTCCTGCCTGTGTGCGAAGGTCAAGGCCGATGGGTGGATCACATGGCTGTGTGGGCAAACTGTGCAATAGAATGATGCCATGTGGGGTTGGAGTCACACGGTCGTGCGAACAACCATGTTCACTCACCAAGGCTATGGGGGTTAAAAGTGTAAATATTAAAAAATATGTCATACAATCGTGTCTCTGGGTCGTGCAATAGACTATGTCCATGTGCACCAAAATCACCTAAAAACTGATAGACTCCACGTCCATGCCATATACTTGTGTATGTCATATGGCCGTGTACACCTGGAATTACCTTTCAATGCAAGATTTCTACATTAGCTCACCTAGGTAATAAGCAATCCTTTTTAAATCAGAATCAACCAATTCAAAAGCATCCAAATCAGACTAAGATCATCATTTTAAACAATCATCCTAAGTGCCCAACTAGTATGCCACAATTGACACATTAATTCACAATTCACAACCAACCAATTTATCATATTCATCCATACCAATATGCCTTTAAGGCACCTCAACAAGTTCAACCAATCATATGCCATTATAACCTTTTTAATACATAATGAACCAATCAACTTCAAACACAATAAATACACCAAAACTTATCATTCAATACAAGATTAACAATAGCATACAATTCATCACTTTCAACTAAATACCAACTGACCACATCACCTAACATACTATCAAATCAACCTTTAGACCATAAGCCACATAAACCAAATAACTTTAGCAAGACATTAACAACATGACCTTTCTCATCACATACATAAATATTTATATATATAAATAATCTCCAAATGCCAAAATGAACATTATAACCATAAAATATCCTTGGTACATGCAAATACCAAAATGAACACATCACCAACACTTGAGTTCGGGATTGCCATTGGATGCTAAACTGACGATCGAATCTTTAGATCATGCACACAAAAAAAAAAAATTGTACTCTGAGTATAACTCAATGGCATTTCTATAATCCAAACATTAAAGCATAACATAAATCATAAAGATGCATAAATTAAAATATGTGATGTTATGCAATATAACAATTCAATTATGCATCCCATACATTCTTAGTTCATATCAAACACTATTTTCTCAATAATTGAACTTGTAAATTACATTACATATGTCATCTGGTAACTCAAATCATATAATGGCACAATCCATTTCACTTTAAAATTTTCATACTTTCATTGAACATAATCAATCTATGTTCATAATTAAATCCATAATTTCATTTTGCTCCATTTCACATTTCACTTCCATTCTCATCATTTGCTATTTAAATATTAAATATTTCATTTTTACCATTTAATTTCCCTATGAACATGACTCAGACTTGGATGGATACAAGGATCCAACCAACACACCAGTTTGGCACCTAGTACCTCATCGGATAAATTCGAAGCAAATAGTTGTGCCCAGCACTATTAATAAGTTTGACACTCAGTGCCTCATTGATTAAACCGAAGCAAATTGGCATCCAGTGCCTCATCAAATCGTATTCAAAGTAACCCTGAACTCTTCTAATCCTATGGCATGCCAACTATATTTGACTCTGCCTAAACAGTTAATAAGGTTTTCAATTTCATATTTTATTATCAACCAATATCTCAATTCACATTTATATTCATCATAAACACATTTATTTAACATATGGTAGCAATAAAACATCTCAATATATACTCATTTTTACATTTGTGTAAATATATGCATTTTTCATACATATTCAATTTAGTCCTCAGAAGCATCAATCAATTAAATTCTATCCAAATCATCTCATTATCACAAGATGAATCACCTCATACTCTTACCATGCATACATAGATCAAAATGCAACAAATTACAAGTAGTTTGGATTACAGAAACACAAACAGTAAACTCTGAGCTATTCGTCAACGACTTTGTCTTTTCTTTTCTTTTTTAAGGAATCTGGGTCGATGTTAACTATGGACTAAAACAACATATAAAAGAATACACAACCATTTTCACACTCAATTGCTATTTTATACAACTTTTTCATTTTATTCAATTTAGTCCTTAAAATCAAGACTAACATAACTTTCACAATTAAACCCCAAATGTTATATTGATTTCACTAGAGGCCCCATAAGACTTCCTATTTCTTAATTTAAAAAAATTAGAATTTATGCATTTTAGTCCCTATTGCACAAAATCATAAATTAACTTTATAATTTAGTCCTTTTGTAATTCTAACCTTAAAATATATCAAACTAACACCTCAAGCTCCTATTATCTAACAATGGTAAAACCCTCAAACTTTAACAGTAATGAAAAGTACGACATGGGTCAACTAGATTAAGTTTCCAGGATTCTAAAAACATAAAAATTATAAGAAAATGACTAAATTGAACTAACCAATTTGAGCTTGAAACTTAAAGAACCCTAATCATGCGTTTCATCTTCTTCCTTTTGGTATTTCAGTGATGAAAGAAATAAAATGTAAATGGCTTTCTCTTGCCATTAATTGTTTTAATTTTATTTCTTTTGTTTTGCTTTATTTATTAATTATTAATTTTTTTATCACATTTCTCCCATATAAATATACATTAACGTACACTATTAACTTATAATGGTTTAATTGCTATAAAAGTCCATTAGTCTTATTCTAATTAAAGGGTTCTTACGAATTGAACATTCGACACTTTTTACAGTTTAGTCCCTATCCCCTAATTAAGTCCTAATTCAATAAAATTACTCGATCAAAATGAAATTTACTTCAAATATATATTCATAAATATTTAATAGAAATATTCATGAGTCCGGTTTATGAAATCGGGTTCCTAATCTACACTTTCTGACACCACTGACATTTTGGGCATTACATTTACGATTTGGGCGTACTACCTTTTCAATTATGCCTTTGATTTCTCTTTTCCCCAGCTTAGCTTCCCCATTTTTCCATGGATGATATGCTATTTCCACTTTGTGCTTCACATCATAATTATCTAGTAGCCAATTTAACCATTTATTCACAATGTGAGACCTTTCATCGCTAATTAAAGCTCTTGAAGTCCCAAACCTGGTGAATATATGCTTATGTAGGAAATGCATGAAAACTTTGGCATTATTCGTTGGATAAGCCTTTGCTTCTAGAAACACGAAAATATACACATTTTTTCATGCCCTTTTTTAACTCAAATTTATGCAAATTCGTAGTAATTCTTATCGAAAAATATATAATAATTATAAAATAATTAAATTGTACTTAAATTATTAAGATTTTGAATTTTAATTAATTTTATAATAAATTTTGATTAATTTTTATTATTTCCAACAGATTCGCAAAAAGGGCGAAAATTGGCTCGGCAGACACTACTAGAAGGGCAAAACCGAGAAACGATTTTTGAAGCATTGAGGAGAATTAATTTTTCAGACAAAGATCGTCCAAATTATGAATATTAGTTCATAATATAATTAATTTTAATTTTAAATCCAAATTATTTTGGGTTAAATAAATTATTATTATTAATTAATTATGAAAAGAGGCCTAGTTGAGCTAACCGAGAAAATCGATCCGACCGAGCACTAGGCAGCCCAAAACCCTCCCACATGCTGACCCAATCAGCTTGTTTGGATTATTATTTGGCTTGAAAAATAGCCCTTGAAGACTCCTTGAATTTGCATTCAAACCCGTCCACTATTCATGCCTTTTTACATTTGCTTCTACCTTAAAATAGCAAGTTTGAAACCTTCAAACTTGCTACATGTGTGGCCAGCCATGGGGGGACTCTATGGAAGCTGATTCTTGCTATTTTTAGCAGCCTACTCAACCTATAAAACCCCCCATTGGCTGCTAATTTTAAAGACATCTCAAAACCTCCCATCCTTTTACTTCTCTCTCGTTTTCTCTCTTTAATCCGCTTCCATTGTTCTTCATTTTCTTCCCCATTCCTTTGCCTATTTCACCTATTGAAAAAGAATCCTTCAACCACCATTTGGAGGATCATTCAAGTGTTCGTGGAAGTCTCAGTTCAACAAGAACAAGCAGAGAAGGAGGAACGGAGCAACTTAGTCAAGCCTGAGATAAACACCTGATTTGATTCTTGTTCCTTATCCTTTTAATTTTATTGTTGTTTTAATGAACATGTCTATGAATTATTGTGATGTTGATATGTTTAATTTAATTAATATGGATTAAATTTAATTCATGTTAGGTTGATTTCATTTTGTCCACTTAATTTTTTAAAATTCTGTTTGTGTTGCTATAGGCCTTGGTAATATGTTTGATTAAGTAAAACCATGACTAAGTTATTCTTGCATTGCAATTGTAAGGTAACTAATAAATTAATTATTTAAACATATTGAAATTGTAATTAATTGACACGATACTTAATCAGTGCATGTTTAATCATCTAAGGCAGCTGAGGGTTAAATTAGCAACAGTATCTAACGATACATTAGCATTGCATAACTTGCAACATTATTGTGATTAAACTGTTTCAAGGTAGGAATACATTGTTACCTCATGTAATCTTTTATGTGCTTATGAGATTGAATTAATTGTTTGAATTGGCATAGAGATATGTACAAGATATTATTTTTAATTTAAAAAGTATGTATGTGCATTAATGCATTTGCTTATTAAAATTTGTTTAATTGGTTGAATTGACATAGAGATATAGTCAAGAGAAAAATGGAATTTGGTAGGTGAGTATGTTCATAAGTTAGCAAATTACCAAGTTACCGTGAATTTATTCGTAACAACATGAACATGAGTTTAGTAATTCTAAGTTAAGAAATGTAATTAATCTAACACAATTATGTCATCTTGATTAAAATCATCTTTTGAAATCGTGCATTGGAACTTTTATTTTCTCTTTATTTATGTTACTTAGTTAAAAATCTTATTTTTTTAATCACCTCCTCAAATCAAAATATTTTTCTTCACCAAAGTGCTTTTAATTGCATTCATAGATAATTCTTTTCACAGTCCCTGCGGGTACGATAACTCGAAATTTACTTTTCACTTTATTACTTGTTGCGATTGTGTACACTTGCATATTTCTGTCGTTCCAAGTTTTTGGCGCCGTTGCCGGAGACTATTTTAAAAGTCATTATTTTTGAATTGTGAATTTTTCATTTTTGTTTATTTTTCTGTTGAATTTTAACTTAATTAATTTTTTTCTGTGTTATTTTATGTGTTTATGAGTATTGGTCGAATTATTGATTTAATCCCATAGACCCTGAGATTGAAAGAACTTTTCAACACTGAATAAGACAAGCAAGTCAGAAAAGGACCGAAGAGATGAAACTTGAAAATTTGAATCAAGGAAAAGGAGAAAACCCTGCTCAAAATTCTATCCTTAATGCTGATGATAGGGATAGAGCTCTAAGACAATATGATGTGTTAGTGTTTCATGATCTTAATTCAGGTATTAGGAGACTTGAAATCAAGGCACAACAATTTGAGCTAAAGCCAGTCATGTTCTAGATGCTTCAAATAGTGGACCAAATTAGTGGAATGCCTACCAAGATCCTCATATTCACTTAAGACTGTTTACGGAGGTGAGCGATTCTTTCAAGTTAGCCGGAGTATCCGAATATGCACTACGATTAAAGATGTTCCCATATTCGCTAAGGGACAGAGCTTGAGTCTGGTTGAACTCATTGCCACCAAATTCCATTTCCATATGACAAGAGTTAGCAGAAAGATTCCTCATGAATTATTTCCCGCCTAGTAAGAATGCTAAGTTGAGGAACGAGATCATTGCTTTCCAAAAAATGGATGATGAGTCCTTGTATGAGGCATGGAAAAGGCACAAAGAATTATTATGGGAGTTCGCTCATCTTAGAATCCCTCATTGCATCCAACTTGAGATGTTTTATAATGGTCTCAATGCTCATACAAGGATGGTAGTGGACGCTTCTGCTAATGGTGCTCTCCTTTCTAAGTCTTATAACGAGGCTTATGAAATAATTAAAAGGATTATCAACAACAATTATCAATGGCCAACCAATCGAGCAACGTTAAGAAGACACGCCGAAATACATGAAGTGGATCCACTCACTTCACTTACATCTCAGGTATCTTTGATTTCCTCAATGCTTAAAAATTTTACCACTAATGGGTTTAATAGTTTTTTCGCTCAGCCACCTAATCACTTTGAAAGTATAGCCTATGTTTATTGTGGGGAAGGACATTTGTTCGAAGAATTTCCATCAAATCTAGAATTCATGTATTATATGGGTAATCAGAACTAGAATCGAGGAAGGCAAGGAATGCAATTCAATTTTTATAACCCATCTTGGCGAAACCACCCTAATTTCTCTTGGAGTAACTAAAGGGCTAGAACTAGTAACAGTTATCCCAACCTAGACCAACCCAACCACCTATTTTTACCCAGCAAGTTCAAAAGCAACCTCAAGCTGAAACTTTCAATGGCTTAGAAAACTTGTTGAAGGCATACATAGCCAAATATGATGCCTTAATCCAAAGCCAAGTAGCCACATTGAAAAACCTGAAAAACCAAATAGGTCAACTTGCCACTAAACTAAGAAACCGTCCACAAGGTGCTTTTCCTAGTGATACAGAGAATCCAAGAAATTTAGGGAATGAGCATTATAAAGCATTGACACTGAGGAGTGAAAAGACATTAGAGCCCAACACTGTTAAAGTTGAAAAATAGCCAACTGATGCTCAAGACTCAGTGGAAGTTCAAACGAGTGTTGAAATTCTAGTTTCAACGGAACCAGAATCTGTAAAATCCGATAAGGTAACTTCTGAACCAGTTAATTTTGATAAACTAGCAACTTTGTTAGATATAGAATTTTCACAGAAGATGAATCAACCAGTTCCAATAAAGAAGCCTCTACCACCCTACCCTCAAAGGCTTCAAAAGCAGAAACAGGATGTCCAGTTCAAGAAGTTTTTAGACGTACTAAAGCAAATTCATATCAACATCCCATTGGTAGAAGCACTTGAACAAATTTCAAACTATGTCAAATTCATAAAGGATATCCTGACCAAGAAACGAAGACTTGGAGAATTTGAGACAGTAGCCTTAACAAAAGAATGCAGTGCGTATCTTTAAGACAAACTACCCCCAAAATTGAAGGATCCTGGATGTTTTACCATGCCTTGCAACATTGGAGCAACTTATTATGGTAAGGAACTATGCAATTTGGGTGCAAGCATCAACTTGATGCCCATGTTCATATTCAAAAAGTTGGGGATAGGTGAAGTTAGCAGATCGATCCTTAGCACATCAAGAAGGAAAAAATGAGGATGTATTGGTACATGTAGACAAATTTATTTTTCTTACTAGCTTTGTTATTCTATACTTTGAAGTAGATAAAAAGGTGCCAATCATCCTAGGAAGGCCTTTCCTAGCAACTGGAAGGACCCTTATCGATAAGCAGAAGGGCGAGCTTACTATGTGTGTTCAGGACGATCATGTAACTTAAATGTTTTTAAGTCTATGCGATTTTCTAACACACTTGATGATTGTTCTGGAGTATCTGATTTAGATGAATTAATCATAGAAAAGAAACTCAACTATGTTAAGGGCCCATTGGAGAAAATTTTGACATCAGACCCTCCAAGTGATGAAGAGGGTGATGAATACATAGATTTGCTAAAAGCTAATCAAAGGGGATTTAAACCGCAATACCACTTTGAGTCTTTGAAGTTAGAGAATAGGGATTATTCCAACCAAAAGTGTCAATTGAGGAGCCACATAAACTAGAACTGAAGGTACTTCCCTCACATTTAAAATATGTTTATTTAGGTAACGCTTCTACTTTTCCTGTGATTGTTTCAGCAAAATTGACTGAGGAGCAAGAAGAGAAACTCATCCTAGTGTTGAAACAATTCAAGAAGGCTGTCGGACTGACCATAGCTAATATTTGTGGCATTAGTCCATCTGTATGCTTGCATAAGATCATCTTGGAAGATGCCGAGAAAGGGACGATTGATGGACAACAAAAACTGAACCCCATCCTAAAGGACATGATAAAGAAAGAAAACATTAAGTGGTTAGACGCGTGTATAATTTACCCCATCTCAGACTGTTTTTGGGTAAGTCCAATCCAGTACGTGCCAAAGAAAGAAGGAATTATGGTCGTAGGGAATGAAAACAACGAGCTAATACCAACCAGAAAGGTTACGGGATGGAGAATTTGCATAGATTACCAGAAGCTGAACAAGGCGACACAAAAGATTATTTTCCTTTACCGTTCTTAGACCAGAAGCTGGATAGACTCGCGAGGCAAGACTATTACTATTTTCTCGATGGATATTTGGGGTATGATTAGATTACACTAGTGCTAGAAGAACAACACAAAACAACATTTACATGCATGTACGATACATTTACGTTTAGACGCATGCCATTTGGTTTATCTAATGCACCTATTGCATTCCAAATATGTGTAATGTGTATTTTTACTGACATGGTTGAGAAGTATTTGTAAGTGTTTATGGATGATTTTTCAGTGTTTGGAGACACTTATGATGATTTCTTAGCCAATCTAGCCAAGGTAATAAGGCGATGAAAAGAAACAAACCTCGTACTCAATTGGAAAAGTGACATTTCATGGTATGAGAAGGTATTGTTCTAGGGAATTAGATAATGAGACATGGAATCGAGGTATATAAAGAAAAGGTAGATGTTATTGAGAAACTCCCACCTCCAACATCTATAAAAGGTGTTAGGAGCTTTTTGGGCCACACTTGTTTCTATCGAAGATTTGTCAAGGACTTCTCCAAAATTGCTAAACCTTTATGCAAATTCTTGGAGAAAGGCATGATGTTTGATGGTCTCAAAACTAACTAATAATTCGACAAAGGCAAGCGCACCTATCGAACAGTAGTATAGCTTTGATGAGTTCGGAATATCGTATCCTCAAGGACTACTAATAATAACTATCTTTTTATTATTTTGCCTAATAATTAAGGGGATTTATTTTAATCTAAAATTTAACTAACTAATCTACTAAGAACACAACAGAGAGCGAAGAAAGTAATCGAATCAACCAATGAATAAAGACAATACCTAAGGAAGAATCCACCTAGACTTCACTTATTATTTTGACTCTGAATTAACTTATTTATTTACTTGTCTTGATCCGTAGAAATCCCTAAATTATGTTAATATCTCTTTTGAAACTAAAAATAGCTGACTCTAGGTTGATTAATTAAAATCTCTTTCTAATTAAAACCCCTATCATCGTATCAACTCGATCTATGGATTCCCTTATTAGATTTGACTCTAATCCAGGAAATTTATGTCATCCTATTTCTAGGGTTGTAATCAACTCCGTTTAATTACGTGAGATCTACTCTTAAACAGGGACTTACTGAATAAGCACATCAATCTTGACTTAATATCCTGAAAATATTAAAGAAAGGGTTAAGAACATATAATTAAGAACAAGAACAAGTATTCATCATGTAATTCAAATAATTAAATAATAAGATTCATCATAGGTTTCATCCTCCCTAGGTAATTAGGGAGTTTAGTTCATAATGTAGAAGGAAAACATCTTAGAACTAAGAAAACAACAAGACATAAAGAACCCAAAAACTTCTAAAGAACTTGATGGAGATATTCAATCTTGGAGTGAATTCGCTTCTGAGATGATTCAAACGGCTTCCTTCGAGTAATTTCTTTGATCTACTCTGCGTGCTCCCTTAGGTCTTCATCTGGTGTGTATTTATAGACTTTAGGAGGCTCAGAAACCCTAAAAATTGGCTTTTTCTGGGTGAAAACAAAGCAGGTACAGCAGGACACGCAAGCGTGCTCACCCATGTGAGGTGTCGGTAGTGTGAAAATTCGTATGGCTAACGATTGACACGGGCTAGCACATGAGCGTGTGTCCAGCCCGTGTGGTTCTAGCTTAGCCATGTGGATCCTTAAGATGGCTTATTTTGTAACACCCCAAACCCAGCCTAGATGTTATGACCGGATCTGGCATGTCACATAGAAGGGTTGTTTAAAGACTGCACGTTCGTTTAAAACTTCGTATTCTTTTTGAAACTCCGAGCTTTGCTGTTTGCGAAATCTGAATTTATTTTTATAGTTTTCTTGTAAAAACATTATTATTATTATTATTATTATTATTATTATTATTATTATTATTATTTCCGACAACTTTGTTTATAACAGAAATCAGATTCAGTGAATTGTGGAAATGTGATATTTTGAAAACAGTTATAGTCGTTTTAAGAAAATCCAGAGTTTAATCATTTTTAGTTTGATTATAACTGAAATAAAAGCTTAAAAGAAAATTTAAATTCCAATAGCCTTATTACAAAAAAAAAATTAAACCCCAAATTAAAATAAATCTCAAAACAAAGTAAAACGGAAATTACTAAGGTTTGGGAGAAGTACACCGATGTATGGCCACCACAGAGTCCTCCGCAGCTCTAAATCTTCAATGCTGGGGATCACCTACAAGGTTAAAGTAGAGGAGTGAGTTACGAGATCTCAGTGTGTAATCCCCTAATCAGTCACTAACTGGGCCTGAGCCCATACAGAAGTAGACTGAGCCGAAGCCCATACAGAAGCAAATTGGGCTGAAGCCCTATTCAGTAACAATATGGGCCTTAGCCCTATAAGCATGATAATGCAATAGAGTATGCAACCCAACCTAATAATCCATCCGCTACACACCCCCGTACCAGCCCAACACACCTATGGGGACCAAGTCAACCCACCCTGCCAAAACACACCAATATTGCAGACAAGCTACTAAATACAGAATTTGTGGCAAAGTCACCAGAATAACAAAATATTTATGTGGCATAGCCACCAGAACAGAATATGGCAGAGCCACCAGATTACACTTCCTCCAATCATCAATCCCACCCCATGCAACATATCATAAATGTAATGCATCATACGTATAGAAATGTAAATAAGGCATATACATGTTAACAAACCATAATCAGGGGTATAACGGTCATTTTACCTTCTAGGGGTATTTTGGTAATTTTACCCTCTAAGGGTATTTTGGTATTTTCACATTTAATGGCCTCTCCGAAGGCCTACTATCGCCTCGAGCGACCTAGGACCCTTTTTGGGTCTCTACGGAACTATTGGGCCTAAAACCCATTTCAGGCCCAAATGGGCCCACATGCTTGTGTGGCCCAAAACGCATGGTTTCGATTTTAGATTTGCAGATTTCACAATTGAACCTATCGTTTGATTGTTTTCTAACAATTTTCCCCAGTGGGTCGGATAGCCCATTGGGCCTATTTAGCCCATTTCTCGGCTCGATCAAGCCCGTTATAGCCTCGATTTCAGGAGTGCTCGTGACACTCTCAATGGTATCTTCATTATTCAATTCTCGGTTTACCACTACGAGCGCTCACACATTAGAGTGGTCACAGTTGCCGATTTTTTGGCTTTTCAACTTTCTGGCTTTTGGCCGGTTCACGAAACATCATATCATTCAGAGAAGTGTGAGATTACATACCTGATTTGAAATACGTATCACGATACTTTCCGATGCACCTAAGGACATAATTGGCTATCACTTAGTCTTCTTGTTCTGTAATCCCAAAATTGGAATTGATAACACAATCCACAACACTTACCAAGAACGATGACAACTCCTTGCTATGCTTTGAATGTTCGGTTTAGTCCCTTTGATTACGAGATTGAGTCCCTAACGAAAGCATGAGTTAGTGATGTTGTTTCAAAATAACAAAGAAACGGCCTTTCGACCACAATGAACCTAAAATAGAAAAGAAAAAATGGGAGGAGATGGAAGGTGATTTTCGGCCAAGAGTGATTAGGTAACTAGCAAAAGGGAGCAAAATATGGAAACCGAGTTAAAAAGAAAGGAAAGGTGAAACTGATAAAATTCAGTAATAGCAAGAAGGAAAAAGAAAAATGAAAAGAAAAGACCTGAAACCACTTGAGTAGAAAATGCCCAAGAAAGAAAAAAAAACAAAATGTTACTTTGAAATCCTAAAGAAATTTCGTCACCCACTCCTCACTAGCCGAAAGTGCCCAACACCATCCCCCTTAGCAGAATTTCTCTTCCTCCCAACACTCCCACAATCAGCCACTACCACCTCTCACCTCAATCCCTTGATTGTCTCCCATATTTGCTCCCCAACTTCCTCTCCATCACCCATTCAAACAATTTGACTGAGTCTTCTCTCTCTCCTGTAGAGTTTTAATCCAACTCCACCTCTTCTCCTCCCGCAGCATAAAACAAAATCCCTCATATGCTACTTGAGGGATTCAACACCCTCCCTCTCTGCTTCCCTTGTGACGCCAGACCACTAGGCCACCTTACTCCTTGTGTTAGCAAACACATTAAATTAACCTTAAGTCCTGCTTCCACTAGCTCCCCCACTAAAGTGCCCAAAAACCAAAATTTCACTAGGGCTTGGGCTCAAACTCGAGCCTCCCCAGGACACCCAAACACACCCAAACAACCCACAGAACAACCATAACATGCATTTACACAAATATCACGGACCCCTGAATTTTAGGATGTTATAGTTCTACCCCTTTAAAGAAATTTTGACCTCAAAATTTACCTGATCAAAAGAGGTGAGGGTATTGCTTTCAAATTGCCTTCTCTAGCTCCCACATGGCTTCCTCTAAATTGTGATTATGCCACAACACTTTGACCAACAGAACAGATTTCCTCCTCAATAGTTTCACATCTCGATCTAAAATTTGCACGGGTTCCTCATCAAAAGTCAGATCAGGTCTTACCTCAATTTCTTCCACCGGTACTATATGAGAAGGATCTGAGCGATAGTGCCTCAACATAGAAACATGAAATACGTTATGTATCCGGTTTAACTCAAGAGCAACTCAAGCTGATACTCGACTGGTCCAACACATTTCAACACCTGATAAGGCCCGATGAACCTAGGGCTTAACTTGCCCTTCCATCCAAATCTCAAGATCTTTTTCCACGGCGAAACCTTCAAGAAAACATAATCTCCCACTGAATACTCGATTTCTTTACGCTTAAGATCAACATATGATTTCTGCCTATCGAAAGCTTCTTTTAATCGAGCTCGAATCAATTTCACCTTCTCCTCAGTTTTCGAAATCAGCTCTAGACCCAATAACCGTCACTCACCCAATTCTATCCAACAAGTAGGGGTACGACGCCTACGACCATATAACACCTCGTAGGGTGCCATCTGAATGCTAGATTGGTAGTTGTTGTTATATGTAAATTTCGCTAATGGCAAATAATCTTTCCAACTACCTCTGAAATCAATCACACAGCCCCTTAACATGTCTTTCAACACCTGAATTACCCTTTCCGATCGACCATCAGTATATGGATGAAACACTGTGCTAAAATCTAGCCTTGTGCCCTAAGCTTCGTGTAACACTTTCCAGAATCGAGATGTAAATCTAGGGTCCCTGTCTAATATGATGGACACTGGTACCCCATGTAGCCTCACAATTTCTGCCACATACAACTTGGCCAACTTCTGCAGTGAGTAGTCAGTGCGAACCGGTATGAAGTGAGTGGACTTAGTCAACCGGTCAATGATCACCCACACTAAATCTTTCTTAGTAGGAGTCAGGGTAGCCCACTAACAAAATCCATTGCTATCCTCTCCCACTTCCAGAGTGGAATCTTCACTAGTTGCAGAAGTCTCGAAGGCAGCTGATGCTCAACCTTCACTTACTGACATGTCAAACACTTGCATACGAAGTCAATAACCTCATGTTTCAATCCTGGCCACCAATACTTTTCTCGTAGATCTTGGTACATCTTATTTCCACGGGATGCATAGCGTATGGGCTACTATGCACCTCCCATAAAATCATCTGTCTTAACTCAGAGTCCCTCTGCATACAAACTCTTCCACGGAAACATAACACCCCTTCACTATTCAACCCAAAATCCAATGTCTCTCCACTTTTCACCTGCTAAAAATGATAACCCAATGACTCATCCAACGACTGCTTCTCCTTAATTTGACCAACCCACGTTGGTTTCACCTGAAGTTCTGCTAACAAGCTACCATCCTAACAAAGGCTGATACGAGCAAACATTGCTCTCAAATCAAATACCACCTTTTGACTTAGTGCATTATCCACCATATTGGCTTTACCCGAGTGATACTCAATCGAGCAGTTATAGTCCTTCAGCAACTCTATCCATCTCTGTTGCCTTAAATCAAGCTCTTTTTGGGTAAGGAGATTCTTAAGACTCTTATGGTCGGTATAGATAATCGACCTTTCTCCATACAGGTAATGTCTCCATATCTTTAGTGCAGACACCACAGCAGCTAGTTCTAAATCATGAGTGGGATAGTTCATCTTATGTGGCCTTAGTTGACGGGATGCTTACGCCACCACCTTCCCTTCCTGCATCAACACACAACCCAAACCTGTGTGAGCTGTATCACAATAGACAATGAATTCTTTCCCACCCTCAGGCTGAATCAATGCCGGTGCTTCAGTTAGAATCTTCTTCAGCTTCTCAAAACTTTTTTGCTACTTATCAGACCAAACAAATGGTACCCCCTTACGCAATAACTTAGTTAAGGGTGCAGCCAACAAAGAAAACCACTCAACGAACCGCTTGTAGTACCTAGCTAAACCCAGAAAACTTCAAATTTCTAATACTGACTTTGGTGGCTTCTAATTCAGTACAGCTTTGACTTTTCGAGGATCAACCCTAATCCCCTCGACAGACACAACATATCCCAAAAATGTCACTTCCTTCAGCCAAAACTCGCACTTACTGAATTTGGCGTAAAGTTGCTTCTCTCTTAATTCTACAGAACAACCCAAAGATATAAGTCATGCTCCTCCTCAGTTCTTGAATACACCAAGATGTCATATATGAAGACCATCACGAACCAGTCTAGATAGGGTTGGAAGACCCGATTCATCATATCCATAAAAGCGACAGGTGCATTCATTAATCCGAACAGCATAACCAAAAACTCATAATGCCCATAACGAGTTTGGAATGCAGTCTTGTGAATATCTACCTCCTTGACCCTTAGCTGATGATAACCCGATCTTAAATCTATTTTTGAGAAAGTCGAAGCTCCTCATAGCTGATCGAACAGGTCATCAATCCTTGGTAGCGGTATTTGTTCTTAACAGTTAGCTTGTTTAACTGAAGCTAGTCAATGCATATATGCATTGACCCATCTTTCTTTTTCACGAATAATACCGGCACTCCCCACGGAGATACACTTGGTTGGATAAATCCTCAGTCCAACAACTCTTGGATCTGAGCCTTTAGTTCTACTAGCTCCTTCAGCACCATCCTATAAGGGGCGATGGACACTGGAGCCGTTCCTGGTAATAGCTCAATGCCAAACTCGACCTCGCGATTTGGGGGCAACCCTGGAAGCTCTTTAGGAAAAATGTTCGGGAACTCCTTCACGATTCTGACATCCTCAACAGACAATTCCTTAACATCAGATGTGCTCACAAAAGCTAGAAACGTGTCACACCCTTTACGCACCATTTTCTCGGCCTTTAGTGCCGAAATCACATTGGACAAATAATCCCTTCTTTCTCCTATCACAATCACTTCCTCGTCCTCTGCCGTCCTTAGTACCATACGCTTAGCAGCACAATCCAAATTCGCATGGTGTTTAACTAGTCAATCCATGCCTTGTATAAGATCAAACTCGCCGAACGGCAGTTCCATCAAATCTGTCGGGAATACCACTCCTTGAACTTCTAGTGGCACATTTCTAAACAGCTTATTCACTACCACAGATTGTCCTAAGGGACTAATTACCGATATTTCTCTATCAGCAAACTCAAATTGCAAACCCATAGTCCCAGACATAGTACAGGTAACATACGAGTGTGTAGATCCAATATCAATTAAAGCTGTAAATGGCACATCAAATATGAAAAATATACTGGTTATGACGTCCGGTGCGTCGCCATCCTCCCGTCGTCGAGCTGCATAAACCAGTCCCGAGTGTCTTGCATCTGAATTACTAGCACCTCTGCCAAGTGCTCCACGACCTCGTCCAAACCCATTTCCTCCTCTGGGCGGACCACGACCTCTCAGTGGCTGCTGACCACATCTCCCTGGCTACAAAAATCTTTGACCTACTATCTGCGCCCTAACAGGCTCCCGAGGACAGTCCTTTATCTGATGAACCTTGGACCCACATATGAAACACCCACCAGATCTTCTCCAGCACTCCCCTGGATGTGTCTTCCCACACTTCACACAGGGTTGCAATCGACCCAAAACAACTGGCGCCCTAACTTTAGCTGGCTCATCCAACCCAGGCCTCTTTTGAAATCTATCTAAAGAATTCAAAGGCCTAAAATCTCTCTTATTCCTGCCCTTTTCCTTGTCACGGTTCTAACGCTCAGGGAGTTTTACCTCCTCAGTAATATTGGCCTTTTCCACTAACGCAGCAAAATCTCTCTCCCTCTGTGGGGCTATCGATACTCGTAACTCATCCCGCAGCCCATATTGAAATCACACACAACATTCATAATCAGTCGAAACTATTCCCCTAGCATAACGGCTCAAGCGTAGAAACTCCACCTCGTATTCTGCCACCAATTTATTCCCCTGAACCAGATTCAAGAATTCTTTTCTCTGGGCATCCACATAGCTAGCCCCGACTTATTTTCCCTAAAAGATGTCTTAAAGAAATCCCAGGTTAAACAATCTGCTTGTGTGCCTTCTCTCATAGTGAGCCACCACTGATATACCTCATCTCTTAGTAGAGACACTGCCCCTTTGAATTTCTGTTCTGCTATGCAATCCAAATCATCCATAATTCGTTCTACAGCCTCAAGCTAATACTTCACCAAATTTGGGGCTACACTAGAGATGCCCCTAAAAACATCAACACTGTTCGACCGGAGTGGCTCAGAAATAGACCCCCGAGCTGCTGACCCAGTACTTGCTCCAGTAACCCGTTCCAAGACCAACAGTATTACTTGAGACAGAGCGTTGTCCCCTTCAGTTTGGTCATGAGACCCTGTTTCAGTTACTGGTGATGCCGGTGCCTCTGTTTCCAACATATGCCCTGATGCTGAGGATCTAGCCCTAGAATTTCAACCTCTACCTGCCGCTTGTACCACGTCCACGTCCTCTTGTACTCATACTATTGAATCGTATTAATCTGATTAAGAGTTTTACAAATCAGTCTATAATTCTAATTTTTATTAATAAGTGTCTTATGAAAATAGGTATAAAGTTTCTTCTCACGGATCAAATTTCCTAATGTCTCAGTCTCTATAGTATTAGTTCCTATAGCTAACAGTCTTAGTGTACTACCACTAACTCTAGTAGTTTTCTCTCTTACAGACATTTCATCATATCATCAGACATAAAATATAAGGACTTACGGATTTGGTGTCGTAGACTCTGTGTGCCATACTTCCAATAACAATATTTTTTTCTAAATCATACTTAAGCAAATTTTAAAAACGTTTTTGAACCCATTCCACAGCTGACTTTTCCAACCTGGCTCTGATACCATAAAATGTAACACCTTAAACCCGGCCTAATCGTTACAATCGGATCTGGCATGTCACATAGAAGAGTTGTGATCGTGTCAAACAGTAGAGTTTTAATATTTATAAAAGAGTGATCGAACCTGTAGACTGACTGCGACAACAATAGAGGCAAGTGCACCTATCGAACAGTAGTATAGCTTAGGCAAGAATATCTTATCGAGACTAAGGGAACCTAAAAGTACTACTACTCACTTTCTTTCTATTATTTAGCCTAAAATATGGAGTGATTGGATTATTAAACTAACAAAATACTTAAACAAAATGCAAAGACAAAAGATTGAATTGGAGAAAGACTTTAGGAAAACTCAATTGATAAAGACGATACCCTCAGGAAGAATCCACCTATGGCTTCACTTATTATTTATTCCCTAAACCATATGATTTGTTTACTTAGCTT
This sequence comes from Gossypium rotundifolium, assembly GCA_025506655.1. Lineage (NCBI taxonomy): Eukaryota > Viridiplantae > Streptophyta > Magnoliopsida > Malvales > Malvaceae > Gossypium > Gossypium rotundifolium. The sequence continues at coordinate 153,103,498 of CP106724.1, forward strand.
GATCCGTGAGACTCCCTAGCCTATATTAAACCCTCTCTCGAGGCGAATAACGTCTAACCTTAGGTTAATTAGTGGAACTCCGTTCTCTTATAATAAACCCCTAAGGAAGAAGTAAATCGATCAATGGATTCCCATATTAGGTTTCACCCTAATCTGGCAAAATCTCGTAACCCTATCTCTAAGCTTCCGATCAACTCTGCTCAATTATGCTAGATCTACTCTTAGGTAGGGTCTATTCCTCCCCAACCTAAGCACATCAGATTGAATTAAGTAACATAATTAAGAACAATCCAAGTACTTATCATATAATTTAAAAATCAAATAATAAAATCCATCATAGGTTTCATCCCCTTCAAGTATCTAAGGGGTTTAGTGCATAACTAAATATGAAAACATCTCAAGAGTAAAGAATAAACAAAACATAAGAACTCCCTAAAACCCCCTGAAGGAATTGAAGAAGAGATCATCCGTCTTGAATGGAGTTACGACTTCTTGAGATGGATCAACTGATTATCTTCATGTGACTTCCTAAAAGATGAATGCTTCGACAAAAAGCCTCTGCCTAAAAGCTCTCCTTTAATGTCTACCTTAGGTTGTTTATATAGGCTTTGGGATGCTATACTTGGCTCCTAAGTATCTCCTTCAAGTAGAATTCCTATTAGGGTGTTTGAGTAGACTTAGGAGTATGTTTCTTTGGCTTCAAGCATTGCTTATTCTGACGACAAAGGCACTCCCATGGCACACGCCTGTGTAATTACAGGGTTGGGCCGTGCCTTGATTCTATCGATTTGGGCACGGCCATGTAGATCACCAAGCACGCCTGTGTGTGGTAATGAGACAGCCGTGTAACTCGTGAGTTGGGTCGTGCTCTAGGTAATTATTGAGACACGGTCGTGCAAGTTTTGGGCCAGGCCGTGTTGGTTTCTTGCTAAGGCCCAATTACTCCGTTTTAAGCCTATTTTGTGTTCTTTTTATCCTTGGGTGCTTTCCTGAGTATAAACATGACAAAAAAGGATTAAAAGCACCTTTTTACATAAATCAAGGGCTAAATCATCGAAAAGCATACCAAATATGGGCTTAAAATATGTTACTTTTACGGTTTATCAAATACCCCCACACTTAAGCTTTTGCTTGTCCTCGAGCAAAATTCTCAACTTTACAATTAAAATGAATTTTCCATAATTCATAATTCCTATCGACAATGTCTCATCATAATTCATAGATAATTTATACATGGATAATTCAACTAAAAAAAAAAACCCTAAAGATTCAATTACGATAAGTCATACCTTTATAGTATGAAAACATAGGTGCCTCCCGTTATCTAAGTGCTTACCTTTAATTCAAAATCGACAATGACTGACATCCGCACAAAAGATTCACTCAAATCACTCAAAGCTGTTTAAGGTTCAAGAATAAGAATTCTAAGTCAAACCTGAAAAGTTAATCCCATAGACTTGCCTGAAAATCAAATCTCCACCACTGTATATGAGATGATACACAAATCAAAAGGTCTTTAATCAAGGTTGTAATGGGGCTAGGGTTAAAAGGTGTGGATACAGGCTGAATTAGAGGTTATAATTGAGATTGAATTGACTAATTACCTAATCTAAAAATAATGACCTAAATATGAATATTTACATCGAATGAAAAACTAACAATATCTACTATCGATAATTACTTCATAATAAGAGTATTTTCATCACTTAAAATTTTATAATACTTTAATACGAGCTTTTCCTTTAACAATTGGAGTTTAAAAGTTCTAAGCTCTTTTATATACTACTAAAATTGAATATACTTGGATTTTTTAAGAACAAACTAAAATAAACATAATAGAAGGAACTTTGAAATAACCTAATTCGGTAATTGATCAAATCAATTCTCGATAAAGGGGTAGTCAAAAAAATGTTAATAAAAAATACAAAGGGATTTTGGGTTAATATTAGTGGGTGAGTCAATAAAAAGGTTGTTAGGATTTAATGGGGTTCACTAGGTGGTTAATTTGTATGGTAGGCTTTTTAGTGTAGTGAACGGGTTTAAAACCTAGGTGTCTTTATCATCTCAGTGTATCAAATCATTAATGTGGTCTCGACATGTATAAACAAGGCAAGTTCTAGAATAATAGTTTAAGGTTGACACACTCATAATCAATTAAAGTGAGCACGAAAAAGGATACATGCTCTATAAGGCTCAAAATCTCACAAAAATTATGGATGTTTTGACATCAATCCTTATAAATTTTGAACTTCAAGGTGATACTTAAATTCAGTTCAACACCCTATCAATTTTAATTTTTAGAAAGTAGACTTATCATGCTCGATTCTCTAGTATTCTTCAAATTTAATTATCAATGCACAATTAACTAAGACTTAATCTAAAACATATCAATAAAAATCATAAATCATTAGAAATTTCATCCTAATTAATAATATGAGAAAAATACTTAAGATCAAGACTAATTTCAGGGTTTTGAGAATTATGCAAAAAGTTAGGCACTATTACCCCCACACTTAAGATGTATATTGCCCTCAATGTACAAAGATAGATAATGAAATTTAGGTGCCAAATTAAAAAGATAAGTGGGGAAAGTAATACTCCCTAAAATCTGAATGATCCCGGGCGTCTTTGGTAGCGGTGATGGTGTTTTCTATGGGCCCAGTGGAGTGGCTACCGAAAACCAATTTGCTAGATGAAGAAATTGGGCAGCCTTTAAATATATAGCCAAGAGATCTAGGGTAATAATAATATTATACTAATAATATAATTAAGGATTAAGGAAATAAACTGAAAGAGACTAAGAAGAAAACTGAAATTAAAAGAAAATACTAATGGACTAAGGAGTCCTTATTGTTGGATGGTTTGCGAAGTGGGTGTGACCTCGAAGGTTGTGGTGTGTGATTCCCTAGCAGCCTTTAGAACCTAAAACCATGAAACTAATATGAAATAAATTAAATTAAGCAGAAAAGAAGTATAGATAAGGAAAATAAAGGAGATGAGAAAAGAAAAATAGAACCGAAAAGGTTTCCGAGACCCTTGGCGTGTCAATTAAGTGAAGCTGCCGGCATGAACTTATGTTGAGGTATCTTTTGAGGAGATGATGCTTTCGTTTCTTTGGCATGATCTTTGTGTTGCTCAAGAGTCTTGGACTTTTTCTATGAATAGGAAGAAAATTTTGAAAGAAAAGAGAAAGAAGGAATAAGAAAGAATATGGGAAAAAGAGGAAGGGCTATGGGGATTTAAATAAGATTTCAAATCTGGCACGTTCCCACGCCCGTGTACCAAGGGTGTGTCGATTCACATGGTCGTATCACACGATCGTGTTGTGGGGTGTGTTGTTCTTCCACGCCCGTTTTCTTGGGTTGCACGCCCGTTCCTAAAAGGCCAAGATGTGAGCACGGATGGACTGCACGGCGTGGTCTGCCTGTGCTCAATAAGTCAGTATCTTAGCACGGTTGTGGGGCACGACCGTGTAATTTTTGTCGGTGCTCGTACTGTGGGTGGTTGGATCTGTGACGTTGGGGGGTGGTTGGACTGACTTGCACGGCTCTGCTCTATCAATGTGGTGGTTCTGGTGGTCCACACGACCACGGGCACGGTCGTGTATAAGGCCGTGTGGTCTGGAAACCTATATCTTTGTTTTAATTATGGAGAGAGAAGAGAGAAAAGAAAAGAAAAGAAAAGAAAAATAATTTTGAGAAATAAAAAGTGTTAGCGCTCGGGTTGCCTCCCAAGAATCGCTTGTTTATAGTCTTAAGCTAGACTGTCTTAGGCTTTGAAAATTTAGGGAGGTTTAAAGGTTTGAATATTTTCCCTCTTACTAACAGTTTTATTTTCGTGACAAAGTTTAGGTCGAGAAATGTTTACCTTGAAATTACTAAACATTGGATTGCTTACCTCGACTATTTCATGTCGGAAAACATCGCGTACCTGAAGGAGTATTTCTTCCTATTTCTTCAGTTCTGTTGAACTGATGTAAGGATCGGCTTTATCTAACAGCACTTGATCTTCTATTTTAAAGTGATTTGATGTCCCCCATGAGCTCTTCTGGTGGTTCTTTAAGTTTTATTTTGTGTGGATCCGGCTTTTCTTTGGTGTGTATCTTCTGCTCTTCTAAATTGTTGATCGTATGATTTTATGTTGGCTCAGTTTTGATGCTTTGTGATGTGTCCTGCGATGAAGGTTGAAAATTTTGATTATCTATTGAAACGACTTTCTTACCTTCATCTTCTGTGGTTCTGGCTGAGTCGAGAGCTTGAAGATTGACTGATTCATCTCCTACACGAAGTATGAGTTCTCCTGTAGCAACGTCAATTTTAGTCTTGGCAGTTGGAAGAAAAGGTCTTCCTAAAATTAAAGGGATTGAATTTTCCTCATCCATGTCTAAAACAACAAAATCTACTAGGAAGACGAATTTATCGATTTTTACTAAAATGTCTTCAATAATGCCCTTAGGAATTCTAACAGTTTTATCAGCTAGTTGGATGCTCATCCTAGTTTGTTTGGGCTTCCCTAGACCTAGTCATTTAAACAGTGTATAAGGCATGACATTTATACTTGCCCCTAAATCAGCTAACACATTATCAATAGTTAAACTACCAATTAAACATGGAATCGTAAAACTCCCTGGATCTTTTAATTTCTGCGGTAGTCGATTTTGTAGCATTGCTGAACATGTTGCTTTAAGTTCCACATGGTGCTCTTCATGTATTTTGCGTTTGTTTGTTAAGAGCTGTCTTAAAAATCTCCTTGAGTCGGGCATCTAAAAAAGAGCTTCAAGAAGTGTGTAATTTCTTTAGAAGTTTTAGAAACTTACCGAATTATTCCTCTAAATCATCTCTTTTCAATGCTTCGGGATAAGGTATTCGAGGGTGCTACTCTTTAATTACAGGTTTTTCTTGTGCTACCTCTATTTTACCTGTTTCTTCCTTGGTTTCTTGTACTGAGGTGGGCTTATCTACCTTTGTATCCTCTTAAGATGTGATGGCTTGTATCTATTCTTTTGGGTTTATTTCTGTGTTGCTTGGTAGACATCCTTGTTGACGTTCTGAAACAAGCTTTGTGAGTTGTCCCACTGACTTGTTCCTTGATTTCTTTGATCGATATTCCTTGGTTATCAAGTGTTGTATCAGTTCTTTGGAGACGGGCATCTGTGTCTGCCATGAACTTTTTCAGCATCTCTTCAAGACTCGGCTTCTTTTCCAGTGGGTAAGGTTGATTTTGGTAATTTGGAAGAGGTTGCTGCCTTTGATTTCCTTGTCCTCCCCACGAAAAATTTGGGTGGTTTCTCCAATCTGGATTGTAAGTGTTACTATAAGGATTATTATTAGATCTGAAATTGTTACCTATATAGTTTGTCTGCTCGTTTTTTGCTCCTGGTTGGTAAGGTGGGTACTCAGAATTCACCACATTCCCACTCGCTTCGCATTGCATGACTGGATGTACCTGTGAAGAACATAAATTATCAAGCTTTTTATTCATTAACTCCATTTGTGTTGACAACATTGTCATTGCGTCTATGTTAAAAAGTCCATCTGATTTTGTCGGTTTAGCCCTTGTAATTTGCCATTGATAGGTGTTCAACGACATCTCCTCAATAAAATTGTAAGCCGCTTCAAGAGTTTTATTATTCAGAGTTCCACTGGCTGATGAATCAATCATTTGCCTAGTTGGAGAATTTACACCATTGTAGAAAGTTTGGACTTGAAGCCACAAAGGTAATCCGTGGTGTAGGCATCTCCTTAGGAGATCCTTATATCTTTCCCATGCATCATATAATGTTTCTGCGTCATTCTACACAAAAGAAGATATATCATTCCTATATTTAGCCGTTTTGGCTGGTGGAAAATATTTTAAAAGAAACTTTTCGGTCATTTGATCCCATGTGGTGATTGACCCTCGTGGTAATGAGTTCAACCACTACTTTGCTTTGCTCCTTAATGAAAAAGAAAATAACCGAAGACGTATGGCATCGTCAGAAATGCCATTTATTTTGAAGGTATCACAGAATTCTAAAAAATTAGATATATGAGTGTTTGGATCCTCATCTTATAAACCATCAAATTGAACGAATTGTTGAATCATTTGTATTGTGTTAGGCTTTAATTCAAATTTATTAGCAGCTATAGCAGGCCTAACAATACTAGATTCTACTCCTGTCAAATTACGTTTAGCATAATCATGCATAGTACGCGAGTATTCTATTCTTGCATATTTGGTGGATTGTTCTCGTCCATCCCTTCAGTAGGATTGGATTTTTGCTTTGATAGTCTAGAGCTCGCCTTATTTCTCTCGCGATTTCGTGAGTCAGTAGCCTCAATGTCACTTTCAGATTCTAATGGTCCTCTCGGTTTCTTCTAGTCATAAACTAGAGGTACCGATATGCAAAGAAAGAAAGAAATTTAGAAAAACAAAACAAAAACATATGTATAAAAGAGAAATTTAAAATAAAAATAATGGCTAAAGTAATAGAAATAGAGCTTTCTTAATATTTTAGAGCTCCCCGGCAATGGCGCCAAAAACTTAATCATGTCAAACAGTCGAGTTTTAATATTTATAAAAGAGTGATCGAACTCAGAGATCGATCATGCGACAACAATAGAGGCAAGTGCACCTATCGAATAGTAGTATAGCTCAGGCAAGAATATCTTATCGAACCCAAGAGAACCTAAAAGTACTACTACTCACTTTCTTTCTATTATTTAGCCTAAAATATGGAGTGATTGGATTATTAAACTAACGAAATACTTAAACTAAATGCAAAGACAAAAGATTGAATTGGAGAAAGACTTTAGGAAAACTCAGTTGATAAAGATGATACCCTCAGGAACAATCCACCTATGACTTCACTTATTATTTATTCCCCAAACCATATGATTTCTTTACTTAGCTTGATCTGTGAGACTCCCTAACCTATATTAAACCCTCTCTCGATGCGAATAACGTCTAACCTTAGGTTAATTAGTGGAACTCTCATTCTCTTATAATAAACCCCTAAGGAAGCAGTAAATCGATCAATGGATTCCCATATTAGGTTTCACCCTAATTCGGCAAAATCTCGTAACCCTATCTCTAGGCGTCCGATCAACTCCACTCAATTATGCTAGATCTACTCTTAGGTAGGGTCTATTCCTCCTCCACCTAAGCATATCAGGTTGAATTAAGCAACATAATTAAGAACAAACCAAGTACTTATCATATAATTTAGAAATCAAATAACAAAATCCATCATAGGTTTCATCCCCTTCAGGTATCTGAGGGGTTTAGTGCATAACTAAATATGAAAACATCTCAAGAGTAAAGAATAAACAAAACATAAGAACTCCCTAAAACCCCCTGAAGGAATTGAAGAAGAGATCCTCCATCTTGAATGGAGTTCCGACTTCTTAAGATGGATCAATTGGTTATCTTCAAGTGACTTCCTAAAAGATAAATGCTTCGGCAAAAAGCCTCTGCCAAAAAGCTCTCCTTTAATGTCTGCCTTGGGTTGTTTATATAGGCTTTGGGATGCTATACTTGGCTCCTATGTATCTCCTTTGTGACACCCCAAACCAGGTCTATGCGTCAAGACGAGATTTGGTTTGTCACACAGATCAAACATTCTTTTAATCTTTATAATGATTTAGGTGAATCGATATTACAAAACCGTTTGAAAATAAAGTTTAATAAAACCAAGAGAAATGATTTAAATATGATGAATTTAAGAAACATTAGTTGAAATCTTAACATTTAGTATTTAATTATCAAAACCTCAAAGTAGTTTTTAAAGAGTTTAAAAAAATTTGAAAATAAGAATAGATAAAGAATCTCATATGTTTGAAAACCCAAGTATTTTAAGAAAAATTATTGGATTAACATAAACCCATATTAAATATCAAAGTAAAAATTTAAATCCATCACACATAAAATCCATAAATATTATCAGAGGCCTTATTACATCATATCCAAAATAGTAATTTAAAGAAAGTACTTAATAAAAGTTCAAAGTCTATAAAACCCATGTAAAGTACTTAATAAAAGTTCAAAGTTTATAAAACCCATGTTTGCAGTATGGCCTCCACGAAGTCAACCTCGCCCCAAGTCCACGTCAATTTCCACTACCTGAGATGGAAAATTTAAGGGAGTGAGTTACTCAGAACTCAGTGTATAACTCACTTACTATATCCATTGGGCCAAATCATCAAGTCATTATTTTGGGCTTGAGTCCATAAACAGATTTAGCAATGTAATAACTGTAATGTATGCAAAATGAAATTTCCCACCCAAACCTAATTTCCATCCGCTACACACCACCCGTACCAACCATCACACCTGTGGGGATCAAGTCAACCCACCCCGCCAACACACCAATCATAGGCATAAAGCCATTATTATATTTGTGGCAAAGCCACCGAACTAGATTGTGACAAAGTCACCGAACTAGAGGCAATAAGCCATTTAAATAATTGTGGCACCCAACTAGAGGCAATAAGCCATTTAAATAATTGTGGCAGAGCCACCGAACTAGATTTTTGCAACAGCCTTTCTTCTCTTCATCATTAATCCCAACCCATGCAACATGTATGCATAATAGACTATATACATATAATAATTTAGCAAAGGCCTAATTTACATGTGTAACATCCTGAAAATTAGGCCTAGTAGGATTGAGCCCAATGGGCCTTAGGCGTAGTAGCGTTTAAAATTTTTGGAGAATAAGAGATCGGCTTAAGTGCAAGTTGGACCTTTTAGATAAGTGATTTTGGAAGGTTAGGGGCTTCTATGAAGTCCCGGATCAAATATTAGCTTTGGGAAAATTTTGGTTTTAGGTGAAGAAAAAACCTTGGAGGTTGGCGGGTAGGCCTTAAGAATAAAATGTGGAGGAAAATGACACAAGTGGTGTGTGTGGTGTAGTGGCAAAGTGATGCCACAAGGAAGGAAGGAGGTCCAAGGTTCTAGTTGTAGCATTTGCATTCCTTTTTGATTATTTTTATTAAATGAATTTAGACCTTGGCCATAGGGTTATATTTAATTGCGCATGGTTTGAGGCACAAGGAGCTAGTTGGTAAAGTGGCTAGCAGCGTGGATTATGTTATAAGGGAGCCTGGGTTCGAATCTCATGAGAAGCAAGGGAGTATTTATTTTATGAGTGGACGGTAAGAGTTTCAGTTGAATTTAAACTCTCTCGACAAAGGATCCCACATCGGAAAGATACAAGGAATGAAGGTGAAGAGCTAGCTATATAAAGAGCATGCCAGGAGAAGGGTTAACATACCTTGGTGGGCGTTGGGCACAGGAGTGGTCGCAGCGCGGTTTAGCACCAGAGTCCTATCAGGTGTGTAACTCTCTCTACTCTAGTTGTAGAGCGGCAAATGCCGAAGTACCGGTCACGGCAATAGTAGCCACACGAGCGTGCGAGCGCACGTGTGGGGCTTCAACGCGATAGTTGAGGCCATCGAGAGTATTCTTGTGGGTTGAAATTTTTTGAGGTGCGATGGGTGAAGTGGGCCCAATGGGCCCGTAGACCCAATTGGAATAAATTGTATGATGATATAGTATATAGTGAACTAGACTAGGTGGAACTTATATACGTGGATAGATTTGTGTTAGGTGGGCCACACGAGCGTGTGGGCCCGAATGGGCCAAAATCGAGTTTTAGGCCCAACAGTTCGGTAAAGACCGAAAATATTAGTTGAGTTGCTCAAGGCGACACTGCACCTTTAGAAAGGCCATTCCAGGTACAATATTACGAAAATACCCTTGGTGGGTAAATTACGAAAATACCCTTGGTGGGTAAATTACAAAAATACCCTTGGTAGGTAGATTACGAAAATACCCTTGGTGGGTAAGTTACGAAAATACCTTTGGTGGGTAAATTACGAAAATACCCTTGGTGGGTAAATTACAAAAATACCCTAGGTAGGTAAATTACAAAAATACCCTTGGTTGGTAAATTACAAAAATACCCTTGGTGGATAAATTACGAAAATACCCTTGGTAGGTAAAATTACGGTTATACCCTTAGACCGGTTCTTAGGATTTAACCTTCGCTATTTCGGTGTGTAAACTAACACACTTTCTTAAGCGAGTAATGTGATAACTTTGATTGTGTAAATGAAGCAGTGTGGTTGGTGATTTAATACCCATTGAGGTATGGATACGGATTCGTAAGTCCGTTTCATTATGAGATATGTGATGGTATGTGATATCATGATTATTGGTGTATATACTTTGAGATGCCATATTAAGCATGTGAGCATGATAGCATGATTGCGATTTTGCATTTAGTATGATATGCTATTGGGTGATATGAGAGGAGGGAGTATGATATCCGTGTCTTTGGGACCTTTGTGTCTTTGGGACACCGAGGTTTGGCACCTCCGTGGGTTTGGTACCACAAATGACATTTTGTGACTTTGGGTCACCAGAGGTTTGGCACCTCGGCGTCTCGTCCCGTTGGCTTAGCACCACGGTGGGTTGGCCCCGATTGATTATCTGGGATTGACGCCAGTGATTTGGTATCACACGATGGGTTGGCCCCATCATCGGATTTGTGGATTGCGGTCACGGTGATTTAGTATCACTGTGTCTTTGGGACACCGAGGTTTGGCACCTCATTGCGACTCGTCCCGTGGTTTGACACCACCGTGGGTTGGCCCCACTTATGAGATCTGGGATTGTCGCTAGTGATTTGGTATCACACGATGGGTTGGCCCCATCATTGGATTATTGTGACTTGGTCACCAAAGTGGTTTGGCACCACATTATGGATATCGTGACTTTGGGTCACGGTGGTTTAGCACCACCGGTGGTTTGGTACCACACGGGTAGAAAAGGTGATATGGTTGGTTAGGATCGGGTGCATTACTTGCATTATTTTGTTATGATGTGTGTTGGCATATTATACCGGAGAGGATTTATACATCGAGTCTCGCGACTCACTCTCTCCTTTGACTTTTCGTGACACTTAGACGCGGACATGGGCCGGGATGGACTCGAGGTGCTCATGCCATGCTTAAATAAGGATTTGCTCAGACTTTTATAAAATTTGGTACTAAGCATATTCATTACTATTTGGTTTTATTTGGGTTTGTAAATGGCCTCTTAAAATTATGTTTTGCTATGTTTATGCTTAAAGTAGATTTTAATATGCCTTAACAAAATAATTGGGTTAAAATGTGCTAAAACTTGGAAAGACAACGATTTCAAAACTACAAAAGCGACATATTAAACTATACCATCTGTATCACACTAAGATTTGGAATAAATGGGACTCAAATGTTTTCTAACTTAAACTCGATTTTCTACCAAGTCAAAATGTTATAGTAATAATAAGAAACAAGTTAAACTTCTAAATGAGATAAACTGGTTCACCTACACATCTGATTAAGTTTTCAAAATTTTCGGGTTTTTAAACTCATCATCGGATTTCAATCAAGCCTACTCAAGTTTTTCTTCAAGTACACCATTTAGTGAAGTGTTTTCATCAAACGTTTAAATGGAAACCTATTTTCTCAAAATCCTTTTTCTGTAACATACCGTTCGATTGTGGTGTGTTGACCGGGTTTGGGGTGTTACAATTGTGGTATCAGAGCCTAGGTTTCAAAAACTCGACTGTGGGTTATGGGGTTCAAAAAAAGTTTGTTTGAAAATACATGTTGTTTGGAAGTATGGCACCTTGAGTCTCCGACATCCAAATTCGTAAGTTCCCTTATTTTATGTTTGTTAAGACAATGTTATGACTGTATTTTGGTATTTATTTTGTGTGTCTTTGGTTTGGATATTGAAATTGTATGTATAAATATCGATTTGCTTTTGTGTTTAGTTATCTAGTTATGAGAAAGAAGTTTTGAGATTTGGTTTATTAGTGTTATTAGATCGAGTCTTGCGTGAGCGTAGTATGGTAGGTTAGGACGTGTATTTGTTAGTTAGTTGGAAATTTCGAGGACGAAATTTCTTTAAGGAGGAATAGATTTGTAACATCCTGAAATTAGGCCTAGTAGGATTGAGCCCAATGGGCCTTAGGCGTAGTAGCGTTTAAAATTTTTGGAGAATAAGAGATCGGCTTAAGTGCAAGTTGGACCTTTTAGATAAGTGATTTTGGAAGGTTAGGGGCTTCTATGAAGTCCGGGATCAAATATTAGCTTTGGGAAAATTTTGGTTTTAGGTGAAGAAAAACCTTGGAGGTTGGCGGGTAGGCCTTAAGAATAAAATGTGGAGAAAATGACACAAGTGGTGTGTGTGGTGTAGTGGCAAAGTGATGCCACAAGGAAGGAAGGAGGTCCAAGGTTCTAGTTGTAGCGTTTGCATTCCTTTTGATTATTTTTATTAAATGAATTTAGACCTTGGCCATAGGGTTATATTTAATTGCATGGTTTGAGGCACAAGGAGCTAGTTGGTAAAGTGGCTAGCGGCGTGGATTATGTTATAAGGGAGCACAGGTTGAATCTCATGAGAAGCAAGGAGTATTTATTTTATGGAGTGGACGGTAAGAGTTTGATTGAATTTAAACTCTCTTGACAAAGGGATCCCACATCGGAAAGATACAAGGAATGAAGGTGAAGAGCTAGCTATATAAAGAGCATGCCAGAGAAGGGTTAACATACCTTGGTGGGCGTTGGGCACGGGAGTGGTCGCAGCTGCGATTTAGCACCGAGTCTATCGGTGTGTAACTCTCTCTACTCTAGTTGTAGAGCGGCAAATGTCGAAGTGCAGTCACGGCAATAGTAACCACACGACGTCTGGCCTTGCGTGTGGGGCTTCAACAACGATAGTTGAGGCCATCGGTAGTATTCTTGTGGGTTGAAATTTGTTTGAGGTGCGATGGGTGAAGTGGGCCCAATGGGCGTAGACCCAATTGGAATAAATTGTATGATGATATAGTATATAGTGAACTAGACTAGGTGGAACTTATATACGTGGATAGATTTGTGTTAGGTGGGCCACACGGCGTGTGGGCAGAATGGGCCAAAATCGAGTTTTAGGCCCAACAGATTGATAAAGGCCAAAATATTAGTTGAGTTGCTCAAGGCGACCTTCGCACCTTTAGAAAGGCCATTCCGGTACAATATTACGAAAATACCCTTGGTGGGTAAATTACGAAAATACCACTTGGTGGGTAAATTACAAAATACCCTTGGTAGGTAGATTACGAAAATACCCTTGGTGGGTAAGTTACGAAAATACCTTTGGTGGGTAAATTACGAAAATACCCTTGGTGGGTAAATTACAAAATACCTAGGTAGGTAAATTACAAAATACCCTTGGTTGGTAAATTACAAAAATACCCTTGGTGGATAAATTACGAAAATACCCTTGGTAGGTAAAATTACGGTTATACCCTTAGACCGGTTCTTAGGATTTAACCTTCGCTATTTCAAGTGTGTAAACTAACACACTTTCTTAACTGAGTAATGTGATAACCTGATTGTGTAAATGAAACAGTGTGGTTGACTGATTTAATACCCATTGAGGTATGGATACGGATTCGGGTAAGTCCGTTTCATTATGAGATATGTGATGGTATGTGATATCATGATTATTGGTGTATATACTTTGAGATGCCATATTAAGCATGTGAGCATGATAGCATGATTGCGATTTTGCATTTAGTATGATATGCTATTGGGTGATATGAGAGGAGGGGAGTATGATATCCGTGTCTTTGGGACCTTTGTGTCTTTGGGACACGGAGGTTTGGCACCTCCGTGGTTTGGTACCACAAATGACATTTTGTGACTTTGGGTCACGGAGGTTTGGCACCTCGGCGTCTCGTCCCGGTGGCTTAGCACCACGGTGGGTTGGCCCCACGATTGATTATCTGGGATTGACGCCGGTGATTTGGTATCACACGATGGGTTGGCCCCATCATCGGATTTGTATTGCGGTCACCGGTGATTTGGTATCACACTGTGTCTTTGGGACACCGAGGTTTGGCACCTCATTGCGACTCGTCCTGTGGTTTGACACCACCGTGGGTTGGCCCCACTTATGAGATACGGATTGTCGCTAGTGATTTGGTATCACACGATGGGTTGGCCCCATCATTGGATTATTTGTGACTTGGTCACGGTGGTTTGGCACCACATTATGGATATCGTGACTTTGGGTCACGGTGGTTTAGCACCACCGGTGGTTTGGTACCACACGGGTAGAAAAGGTGATATGGTTGGTTAGGATCGGTGCATTACTTGCATTATTTTGTTATGATGTGTGTTGGCATATTATACCGGGAGAGGGATTTATACACTGAGTCTCACGACTCACTCTCTCCTTTGACTTTTCAGGTGACACTTAGACGCGGACATGGAGCCGGGATGGACTCGAGGTGCTCATGCCATGCTTAAATAAGGATTTGCTCAGACTTTTATAAAATTTGGTACTTAAGCATATTCATTACTATTTGGTTTTATTTGGGTTTGTAAATGGCCTCTTAAAATTATGTTTTGCTATGTTTATGCTTAAAGTAGATTTTTAATATGCCTTAACAAAATAATTGGGTTAAAATGTGCTAAAACTTGGAATGACAACGATTTCAAAACTACAAAAGCGACATATTAAACTATACCATCGGGTATCACACTAAGATTTGGAATAAATGGGACTCAAATGTTTTTCTAACTTAAACTCGATTTTCTACCAAGTCAAAATGTTATAGTAATAATAAGAAACAAGTGAAACTTCTAAATGAGATAAACTGGTTCACCTACACATCTGATTAAGTTTTCAAAATTTTCGGGTTTTTAAACTCATCATCGGATTTCAATCAAGCCTACTCAAGTTTTTCTTCAAGTACACCATTTAGTGAAGTGTTTTCATCAAACGTTTAAACGGAAACCTATTTTCTCAAAATCCTTTTTCCTGTAACATACCAGATTCGGTCGTGGTGTGTTGACCGGGTTTGGGGTGTTACAACATGTGAGTCCATATTTCAAGTTTTTATTAAGGCCCATAATACGAAATAACATTTAGCCCATTTAACAATCTAGCAACTTTGGCCCATTTAACGATCTAGCAGAGTTTTCGACCCATTTAACGATCTAGCATAGTTTTCGGCCCATTTAATGATCTAGCATACTTTTTGGCCCATTTAACGATCTAGCATACTTGTCGGCCCATTTAACGATCTAGCATACTTTTCGGCCCATTTAACGATCTAGTATATTTTTGGCCCATTTAATGATCTAGCAGAGTTTTTGGCCCATTTAACGATCTAGCATAGTTTTCGGTCCATTTAACGATCTAGCATAGTTTTCGGCCCATTTAATGATCTAGCATAGTTTTTGGCCCATTTAACGATTTAGCATATTTTCGGCCCATTTGCACATGAGACATAAAATTTACATTTTACCAACTAACTCATTGAGGGCGTTTTCGTAAATTTCACAACTTTAATTGTTTTCATGTATTTTCACAAAAATATTATTTATTACGTATTTTTTTGATTTTGTCATCTTTACGATTTTCTCAATACTTACGATATAACATCTAACCCGAGATAATTGTGAAGTTACACACCTTGTTATTGTGAGTACTAGACTTTCCCGCTCTTTAGTACCTAAATGTAATACGATAATTAGAATACTATCATATTTTAAAACTACACTATTGGTAAACGATCTAAATCTTTACCCTTTGGATTTCGAACCACTTCTATTTTTGGTTTCTCCTCGATTGTTGGTTCGTTGCCCAATGAGAATCCATGAACAAACAAAGGTTCGGGAGTACGAATGACTTTAAACAATTGGTTCTCCTCGGATGAGGGTCCGCAACCCGGTGGAAAATCTTGGATTCCCGAAATAGCCCTTCGTTTATACTTAGGGGGATTAGCGGAACCACACCTCTTTCGAAGACTATGCACTGTCCTTTTCTGCCCTATCTTGAATGTCTCGAATGACATAAGATCATTAGTCCGATTAATAATTATCAAAATATGGCTAATGATTTTAAAAGATTTGAGATTGGCTTACCACGATTATCTTCGTTCCTCGAAGAAATGATCGAGTGATTACGTCCCTATAACGAAATCGATTAAATAACTACTATGCCAATATAATGAATAAAGTGAGAATCCTTGAATAATTTCCTTACCTTAACTCTTAAGATCAATTCCAACGATCCACAGTACTCAAGAACACTTTGAGTTTCTATCCTCCAAAAATCTCACTAATGTTCACGGTTGAAACGAATTGAGTGAGAAGAATACTTATGACTAAGGAAAATCGATTGTGATCAAGCAAAGAAAATGAAAAGATTGAAGACAAGAGCATATTAACATTCGGCCATGAGAGAAAATATTGAAGAGATTTTAATTGAGAAGAAAGTAAAAGAATGGGAAAATGGGAATGGTATGATTCGGTTTCAAGAGAGAAAGAGAGAAGAAAAGAGAAAGAAAAGAGAAAGAAAAGAGAAGAAAAAGAATTGGGTTTTGGGAGAATTGTGTATTCGGTTTGTGAAGGAAAAAGAAAAGAATGGCCTTCTTTGTGTGATGATAGTTTGACACTAGGAAGAATGGTTCATGAAAGAAAATGATCAAATGATCAAGAAGAAAGGATGGTAAAATTGCTATAGTTTCCTCAAGGTTTTTGGTATAATCACTAGGAGAGAGCAAACTTTTGGTAGAGAATTTGATAAGCAAGTCCCAAATGACCAAAAAGAAAATGTTCTCCCAACATCCAAGCTTACCAACCAATCAACCAAAACTGGCCATCCCTCCTAGCCCCTATGCCGTCCACATACATGGTCAAAAGGCCATTAGGAAGTTTCCAAAACATCTCCCTATTCTTAAGACTTATCATCCTCCTTTTTCCTTAAGTTGGTGACACAATATCCCCCAATTCAAGCCATTCTATCCCCTATCTTTAGCTTTCCATAATCCTTAGTCTTCTTACCAAAAAAAAAAAAATAATCCAACTCATCCTAATCTTATCCATAGCCAAACATGCTAGGATAAAGCAAAATAAAAACTCCCTAATTGCATGCTAGGTGATTCAACCTCTCCCTCAAGTCCAACTTATGGCGTCATCCCCACTTTGCCAATTACTCATCTTATGCCATCTTTTAGTACTTAATTAACTTATGTTTCAAAGTCATCTAATTTCTTTACATTAAAGTACACTTTACTAATATTTATTCTAATTCCAAGTAAACCCGAGCTAACACTTAGCAACATAATGATACTCGAATATTTAGGATGTTACAATTCTACCCCCTTAAAGAAAATTTTGTCCTCGAAATTTACCTGATTAAAAGAGGTGAGGATATTGTTGCCGAATTGCATCCTCAGGCTCCCACGTAGCTTCCTCCGCTCCGTGATTACGCCATAAAACTTTGACCAATGACACGGTCTTCTTTCTTAACACTTTAACATCTCGGTCTAAAATTTCCACTGGTTCTTCCTCAAAAGACAAGTCTGATTTCAATTCCACTTCCTCTACCGGTATTATGTGAGATGGATCCGATCTATGGCGTCTCAGCATGGAAACATGGAAAACGTTATGAATTTGACTCAACTCTGGAGGCAATTCAGTCTGATAAGCCACTGGACCAACACGCTTCATCACACGATATGGCCCAATGAACCTATGGCTCTTTCCGAATCTGAAAATTTTCTTTCAAGATGAGACCTTCAGGAAGACCTGCTCTCCCTCTGCAAACTCGATATCCTTACGCTTCAGTGCATACGACTTCTGTCTATCCGAAGCTTCTTTTAACCGTGCTTGAATAACTTTTACTTTTTCTTCGATTTCAGATATCAACCCAGGACCCAACATCTGCCGTTCGCCCAATTCAGTCCAACAAGTAGGAGTACGACACCTACGACCATACAATGCCTCGTAGGGTGCCATCTGAATACTAGACTGATAACTATTGTTATATGCAAATTCTGCCAATGGTAGAAAGTCCTCTCAACTACCTCTGAAGTCGATCACACATCCCCTTAACATATCTTCCAATATCTAAATTACTCTTTCCGACTGACCATCTGTCTGAGGATGAAAAGCCATACTAAAGTTTAACTTTGTTCCCAAAGCTTCATGCGAGCTTTCCAAAATCGTGATGTAAACCTAGGATCCTTGTGCGATATAATGAACCTTTGGTACCCCATGCAACCTCACGATTTCAGATACATACAACTTAGCCAATTTACGTAATGAGTAATCCGTCTGTAACCGGAAGAAAATGAGCAATCTTAAATCAATCGATCAACTACTACCCATACGAAATTCTTCTTAGTAGGTGTTAAAGGTAACCCACTAACAAAATCCATTGTTATTCCTCCCATTTCCAAAGAGGAATCTTTCTTGGTTGTAACAAACCCGACGGCAATTTATGCTCTGCCTTCACTTGTTGACAAGTCAAACATTTTCCTACAAACTCAGAAATCTCATGCTTCAACCCTGGCCACCAATACTGTTCACGGAGATCTCCATACATTTTATTTCCTCCAAGGTGCATAGCATAAGGGCTACTATGTGTCTCCCGTAGAATCATTTGCCTCAATTCTGAGTCTTTAGGCATACAAACCCTTCCACGAAAACACAACACTCCATTCGTGTTTATACCAAAATCCTCTACTTCACCCCTTTCAACCTGCTGGAATAAGGGTCCCAACTTTTTATCTGATAACTGCTTTTCCTGAATTTGTTCTAACCACAGAGGCTTCACCTGAAGTTCTGCTAACAGACTACCATCCTCATAAAAACTCAAATGAGCAAACATTGCTCTCAAATCAGATACCGCCTTACGACTTAACGCGTTAGCTACCATATTAGCCTTCCCAGGATGATACTCGATTGAAAAATCATAATCCTTTAATAATTCCACCCATCTCCGTTGTCTCAAATTCAACTCCTTTTGGGTAAGAAGGTACTTAAGACTCTTGTGATCTGTATAAATGATAGACTTCTCACTGTAGCGATAGTGCCTCCAAATCTTTAAAGCAAATACCACTGCTGCTAACTCCAAATCATGAGTAGGGTAATTTAATTGATGCGATCTTAAGCGTAGAAGCATAAGCCACCACCTTTCCATTTTGCATCAAGACACAACCCAAACCCGTGTGAGACGATCACAATAAATAGTAAATTCTTTTTCAGCCTCCGGCTGAATCAAAACTGGTGCTTCCGTCAGAATCTTCTTCAATTTCTCGAAACTCTCTTGTTGTTTTTTAGTCCAAATATACAGTAATCCCTTCCGCAACAATTTAGTTAGGGGTGCAGCAATCAACGAAAACCCCTCAACGAAGCGTCTATAATAACCAGCCAAACCCAAGAAACTTCGAATTTTAGCTACCGACTTTGGTGGTTTCCAATCGATCTGACTTCAATCTTCCGAGGATCCACCTTATTCCTCACCGATACCACATGACCCAAGAATGTCACTTCCTTTAGCCAAAATTCACATTCTTGAATTTGGCATAAAGTCGTTATCACGAAGTAATCGCAATACTATCGCAAATGCGTGTCATGCTCCTCATCATTTCTTGAATAAACCAAAATGTCATCTATGAACACTACCACAAACCGGTCTAAATATGGTTGAAAGACTAGGTTCATCATGTCCATAAATGCGGTGGTGCATTGGTTAACCCAAACGGCATCACCAAAACTCATAATGTCCATAACGAGTTGAACACCGTCTTATAAATATCCGCTTCTTTCACCTTAAGTCGGTGATAACCCGATCTCAAATCAATTTTGAGAAAAGCAAGCTCCTTCAATTGATCAAACAGGTCATCAATTCTCGGCAAAGGATACCTATTCTTGATCGTCAATTTATTCAATTGTCTGTAATCAATGCACATATGCATCGATCCATCCTTCTTCTTAACGAACAAAACTGGTGCTCCACACGGAGATACACTAGATCGAATAAATCCCTGATCCAACAATTCTTGAATTTGAGCTTTAAGCTCCGCCAACTCATTCGGTGCCATTCTATAAGGAGCAATGGACACTGGAGCCGTTTTGGGCAAAAGCTCAATGCCAAATTCTACTTCCCGATCTGGAGGTATACCAGGAAGTTCATCGGGAAATGTATCTGGAAATTCCTTCACCGTTCTCACATCATCCACAGATAACTCTTTGGCATCCAAAGCACAAATAAAAGCTAGGAATGCTCCATATCCTTTCCGCACCAACTTTTCCGCCTTCAACACAGATACTACATTTGCCAAGTAATTCCTTCGTTCACCTATCATTATTACTTCCTTATCATCCGAGGTTCTTATTGACATCCGCTTTTCAGCACAATCCAAATGCGCCCGATGCTTAACCAACCAATCCATGCCCAGAATGAGATCGAACTCGCCGAAAGGCAATTCCATCAAATTCGCCAAAAATACTTCTTCTTGAATTTCTAAGGGCACGTCTCTAAATAGTTTATTTATAATTACCGACTGTCCTAAAGGACTAATTACTGTCATCTCACTATCGGTAATTTCAGATTCTAGATTCAAGTTTCCAGATATGGCGCTAGCAACATACGAGTGGGTAGAACCAATATCTATTAAAGCAGTAACAGGTACGTCAAAGATGAAGAACGTACCAATTATTACATCAGGTGTATTGCCATCCTCTCGGCGTCTAATTGCATAGACCAATCCTGGCTGTCTTGCATCCGTGTTACCTCTTGGACCATTGCCTCGACCCGGTGCACCTTGACCACGTCCAGCCCCATTACCACCATGACCTGGTCCACGGCCTCTCGATGGTGCTTTGAATACCTCCGGCGGTACATGCATCGATATTACGAACTTCCTGAGTCGTATCCATACGTCGAGGGAAATTTTTATATTGGTGATCCATTGAACCACATTTATAACAAGCACCCGTTTTCCTCCAACACTCTCCAGAATGCCTTTTCCCACATTCAGCATAATCTCGACTCTGATTATTAGCTACAGGTGCTCTACCTTGAGCTGGTTCATCATTCCGAGGCCTCTTCAAAAACCTTTTTGAAGAACTCAAATGCTTTATATCCCTCTTACCTCTAAATCTTTCTCGATTCTGACATTCTGAGTTTTTAGCCTCTTCGGCTATCTTGGCTTTCTCCACATGCGTGGCAAAAATTCTAACTTGTTGTGGGGCAATCAGAACCTACAACTCATCATTCAACCCATCCTCAAAATGTACACAACGTTCATGATCCGTTGATACTATTGTCCGAGCATAGCGACTCAAGCGTAAAAACTCAGCCTCATATGCCACTGTCTTATTTCCTTGAATTAGATTCAAAAATTCCTTCCTTCGAGAGTCCACATAACTTGTTCCTACATATTTTCCTTGGAAGGCAGCTTTGAAGAATTCCCAAGTAATCAATGCAGCCTCAGTGCCCTCTCGAACAGTAAGCCACCATTGATACGCCTCGTCTCTTAGCAAGGACACAGCTCCTTTCAATTTTTGCTCGACAGTGCATTCAATATCATCCATAATCAGCTCCACAGCTTTGAGCCAATATTCTGCCACATTTGGAGCTACACCGGAAGCTCCTCTAAAAACTTCTGTACCATTAGACTTGAGTCATTCCGAAATCGACCCACGAGTTGTTGGCCCAACTCTAGTTCCACCGACCCTTTCAAGGACTCGCAACATTACTTGCGTCAAAGCATTATCTTCTTCCATATGATCATGTGATCCCGTCTCACTATCAAATGACGCAGGTGCATCCATTTTCGGCATATGACCCGGCGCTTCAGTTGCACCTCTAACACCTCGTCCTCTACCACGGCCACGTCTATCGTGTCCACGACCACGTCCTCTAGTGCTCATAATGACTAATTTGATTTAATCTGATTACAAGTTTTATGAATCAGAATACTATTTCAGTGTTTATTAACGATGTTTTATGAGATTTGAGAGATAAAGTTGTTTTTCGCAAACACATCCTATAGTCTCAATCTCTACGTTTTTCAACATCTAAAACTAGAAGTTCTAGAGTGTTCCTATGATCATATCATCATCATAATACTCATTCAGTAATGAATACTTACTTGACTTGGTGCCGGATGCTTGTGGTGCCATACTAATCGTTAAAACATAATTGAAATAATTTCATACAGAAGTTATTTGTTGAACCCAACCACAGTCGAGTTTTGAAACTAGCTCTGATACTATTAAATGTAACACCCCAAACCAGGTCTATGCGTCAAGACGAGGTTTGGTTCGTCACACAGATCGAACATTCTTTTAATCTTTCTAATGATTTAGGTGAATCGGTACTACAAAACCTTTTGAAAATAAAGTTTAATAAAACCAAGAGAAATGATTTAAATACGATGAATTTAAGAAACATTAGTTGAAATCTTAACATTTAGTATTTAATTATCAAAACCTCAAAATAGTTTTTAAAGAGTTTAAAAAATTAAAAATAAGAATAGATAAAGAATCTCATATGTTTGAAAACCCAAGTGTTTTAAGAAACATTATTGGATTAACATAAACCCATATTAAATATCAAAGTAAAAATTTAAATCCATCCACACATAAAATCCATAAATATTATTAGAGGCCTTATTACATCATATCTAAAATAGTAATTTAAAGAAAGTACTTAATAAAAGTTCAAAGTTTATAAAACCCATGTTTGCAGTATGGCCTCCACGAAGTCAACCTCGGCCCAAGTCCACGTCAATTTCCATTACCTGAGATGGAAAATTTAAGGGAGTGAGTTACTCAAAACTCAGTGTATAACTCACTTACTATATCCATTGGGCCAGATCATCAAGTCATTATTTTGGGCTTGAGTCCATAAACAGATTTAGCAATGTAATAACTGCAATGTATGCAAAATGAAATTTCCCACCCAAACCTAATTTCCATCCGCTACACACCATCCGTACCAACCATCACACCTGTGGGGATCAAGTCAACCCACCCCTCCAACACACCAATCATAGGCATAAAGCCATTATTATATTTGTGGCAAAGCCACCGAACTAGATTGTGACAAAGTCACTGAACTAGAGGCAATAAACCATTTAAATAATTGTGGCAGAGCCACCTAACTAGAGGCAATAAGACATTTAAATAATTGTGGCAGAGCTACCGAACTAGATTTTTGGCAACAGGCCTTTCTTCTCTTCATCATTAATCCCAACCCATGCAACATGTATGCATAATAGACTATATACATATAATAATTTAGCAAAAGGCCTAATTTACATGTGAGACCATATTTCAAGTTTTTATTAAGGCCCATAATACAAAATAACATTTAGCCCATTTAACAATCTAGCAACTTTGGCCCATTTAACGATCTAGTAGAGTTTTCGACCTATGTAACGATCTAGCATACTTTTCGGCCCATTTAACGATCTAGCATACTTTTCAGCCCATTTAACGATCTAGCATACTTTTTGGCCCATTGAACGATCTAGCATACCTTTCAGCCCATTTAATGATCTAGCATATTTTTGGCCCATTTAACGATCTAGCAGAGTTTTCGGCCCATTTAATGATCTAGCATAGTTTTCGGCCCATTTAACGATCTAGCATAGTTTTCAGCCCATTTAATGATCTAGCATAGTTTTCGGCCCATTTAACGATTTAGCATATTTTCGGCCCATTTACACATGAGACATAAAATTTACATTTTACCAACTAACTCATTGAGGGCGTTTTTGTAAATTTCATAACTTTAACCGTTTTCATGTATTTTCACAAAAATACTATTTATTACATATTTTTTCAATTTTGTCATCTTTACGATTTTCTCCATACTTACGATATAACATCTAACCCGAGATAAGTGTGAAGTTACACACCTTGTTATTGTGAGTACTAGACTTTCCTACTCTTCAGTACCTAAATGTAATACGATAATTAGAATACTATCATATTTTAAAACTACACTATTGGTAAACGATCTAAATCTTTACCCTTTGGATTTCGAACCACTTCTATTTTTGGTTTCTCCTTGATTGTTGGTTCGTTGCCCGATGAGAATCCACGAACGAACAAAGGCTTGGGAGTACGAATGACTTCAAACAATTGGTTCTCCTCGGATGAGGGTCCGTAACCCGGTGGAAAATCTCAGATTCTCGAAATAGCCCTTCGTTTATACTTAGGGGGATTAGCGGAACCACCCCTCTTTCGAAGACTATGCACTGCCCTTTTCTGCCCTATGTTGAATGTCTCTAATGACGTAAGATCATTAGTCTGATTAATAATTATCGAAATATGGCTAATGATTTTAAAAGATTTGAGATTGGCTTACCACGATTATCTTCGTTCCTCAAAGAAATGATCGAGCAATTACTTCCCTATAACGAAATCGATTAAATAACTACTATACCAATATAATGAATAAAGTGAGAATCCTTGAATAATTTCCTTACCTTAACTCTTAAGATCGATTCCAACGATCCACAGTACTCAAGAACACTTTGAGTTTCTGTCCTCCAAAAATCTCACTAATGTTCACGGTTGAAACGAATTGAGTGAGAAGAATACTTATGACTAAGGAAAATCGGTTGTGATCAAGCAAAGAAAATGAAAAAGATTCGGCACAAGAGCATATTAACTTTCGGCCATGATAGAAAATATTGAAGAGATTTTAATTGAGAAGAAAGTAAAAGAATAGGAAAATGGGAATGATATGATTCGGTTTCAAGAGAGAAAGAGAGAAGAAAAGAGAAAGAAAAGAGAAAGAAAAGAGAAGAAAAAGAATTGGGTTTTGGGAGATTTGTGTATTCGGTTTTGTAAAGGAAAAAGAAAAAGAATGGCCTTCTTTGTGTGATGATAGTTTCGGCACTAGGAAGAATGGTTGGCAAAGAAAATGATCAAATGACCAAGAAGAAAGGATGGTAAAAATTGCTATAGTTTCCTCAAGGTTTTTGGTATAATCGGCTAGTGAGAGAGCAAACTTTTGGTAGAGAATTTGATAGGCAAGTCCCAAATGACCAAAAAAAAATGTTCTCCCAACATCCAAGCTTACCAACCAATCAACCAAAACCGGCCATCCCCCCTAGCCCCTATGTCGTCCACATACATGGCAAAAGGCCATTAGGAAGTTTCCAAAACATCTCCCTATTCTTAAGCCTTATCATCCTCCTTTTTCCTTATGTTGGTGAGACAATATCCCCCAATTCAAGCCATTCTATCCCCTATCTTTAGCTTTCCATAATCCTTAGTCTTCTTACCAAAAAATAAAAAAAACAATACAACTCATCCTAATCTTATCCATAGCCGACACATGCTAGGATAAAGCAAAAATAAAAACTCCCTAATTGCATGTTAGGTGATTCAAACCTCTCCCTCAAGTCCAACTTATGGCGTCATCACCACTTTGCCAATTACTCATCTTATGCCATCTTTTAGTACTTAATTAACTTATGTTTCAAAGTCATCTAATTTCTTTACATTAAAGTACACTTCACTAATATTTATTCTAATTCCAAGTAAACCCGAGCTAACACTTAGCAACATAATGATACTCGAATATTTAGGATGTTACATCCTTCAAGTAGAATTACTATTAGGGTGTTTGAGTAGACTTAGGGGTATGTTTCTTTGGCTTCAAGCATCCAATATGTTTCTTTGGCTTCAAGCATCCAATTCCGAGTGAATTGCTCATTCCCGCGGCAGGGGCATGCCCATGGCACACGCCTGTGTAATTACAGGGTTGGGCCATGCCTTGATTTTGTTGATTTGGGCACGACCATATAGATCACCAGGCACGCCCGTGTGTGGTAATGAGAAGATGCACAGCCATGTAAATCGTGAGTTGGGCCATGCTCTAGGTAATTGTCAAGACACGGTCGTGCAGGTTTTGGGCCAGGCCGTGTTGGTTTCTTTTTAAGGCCCAATTACTCCGTTTTAAGCCCGTTTTGTGTTCTTTTTATCCTCGAGTGCTTTTCTAAGTATAAACATGAAAAGAAAGGATTAAAAGCACCCTTTTACATAAATCAAGGGCTAAATCATCCAAAAGCATACCAAATATGGGGTTAAAATATGTTACTTTTACGGTTTATCAGGTTGTTTCAAGATTGCGCGTTCGTTTAAAACTTCGTATTCTTTTTTAACTCTGAGCTTTTTTGTTTGTGAAATCTAGATTTATCTTTATGGTTTTGTTGTAAAAACATTATTATATATTATTATTATTATTATTATTATTATTATTATTATTATTATTTTTTGACAACTTTGTTTATAACAGAAATCAGATTCAGTGAATTGCAGAAATGTGATATTTTGAAAACAGTTATAGTCGTTTTAAGAAAATCTAGAGTTTAATCATTTTTAGTTTGATTATAACTGTAATGAAAGCTTAAAAGAAAATTTAAATTCCAATGTCCTTATTACAAAAAAAAATTAAACCCCAAATTAAAATAAATCTCAAAACAAAGTAAAATGGAAATTACTAAGGTTTGGGGGAAGTACACCGATGTATGGCCACCACAGAGTCCTCAGCTCCAAATCCTCAATGCTGGGGATCACCTGCAAGGTTAAAGCAGAGGGGTGAGTTACGAGAACTCAGTGTGTAATCCCCTAATTGATCACTAACTGGGCCTGAGCCCATCTGATAGACCGAGCCAAGCCCATATGTACAGCGGTGGCCCAAGCCCTATTCAAGAATAATTTGGGCCTTAGCCATATAAGCATGATAATGCAACAGAGTATGCAACCCAACCTAATAATCCATCCGCTACACACCCCCGTACCAGCCCAACACACCTGTGGGGACCAAGTCAACCCATCCTGCCAAAACACACCAATATTGCAGACAAGCTGCTAAATACAGAATTTGTGGCAAAACCACCAGAATAACAAAATATTTATGTGGCATAGCCACCAGAGTAGAATGTGGCAGAGCCACCAGATTACACTTCCTCCGATTATCAATCCCACCCCATGCAACATATCATAAATGTAATGCATCATACGTATAGAAATGTAAATAAGGCATATACATGTTAACAAACCATAATCAGGGGTATAACGGTCATTTTACCCTCCAGGGGTAATTTGGTAGTTTTACCCTCTAGGGATATTTTGGTATTTTCACATTTAACGGCCTCTCCAAAGTCCTACTGTTGCCTCAAGTGACATAGGACCCTTTTTGGGTCTCTACGGAACTATTGGGCTTAAAACCCATTTCAGGCCCAAATGGGCCCACACACTCGTGTGGCCCAAAACGTATGGTTTCGATTTTAGATTTGTAGATTTTGTAATCGAGCCTATTGTTTGATATTTTCTAACAATTTTTCCCTAGTGGGCCGGATAGCCCATTGGGCCCATTTGGCCCATTTCTCAGCTCGATCAGGCCCGTTACAGCCTCAATTTTGCAGGAGTGCTCGTTACACTCTTAACGGCTTATCATCATTATTCAATTTTCGGTTTACCACTATGAGCGCTCGCATGCTAGAGTGGTCACAGTTGCTGATTTTCCAACTTTTTGACTTTCTAACTTTTGGCTGTTTCGCAAAACATCACATCATTCAGAGGAGTGTGAGATTACACACCTGATTTGAAATACGTATCACGTTACTTTTCAATGCACCTAAGGACATAATTGGCATCAGTTAGTCTTCTTGTTCGGTAATCCCAAAATTGGAATTGATAACACAATCCACAACACTTACCAAGAATGACAAAACTCCTTGCTATGCTTTGAATGTTCAGTTTACTCCCTTTGATTACAAGATTGAGTCCCTAATGACAGCACGAGTTAGTGATGTTGTTTCAAAATAATAAAGAAACGGCCTTTCAACCACAATGAACCTAAAATAGAGAGCAATCGTCCACTCCTTATATTCGGCCATAACTCCCTTACCAAAGTCCCACAAGATCGGTAGTTGTTCCAAGGTCCGGCTTCCATACAAAAGAAAGAACCAACGATAATCAAGATGGAGAAGAGCACTCAGGTTCGGCCCTTAGACAAGAAGGTGAGAATTTTGGCTTTAGTATAGAAAAGAAAGTGGAGAAAGCGAGAATAGAGGAGCAATCCAAACCTTAGATCAGAGATGAGTCGAATGGGAAGAAACGATTCGGCACCCGCAGCAAAACAAAAGAACTCAAGGTTCAGCTATGAGATTAACCAAAATAAAATATCCAAAGATGAGAAGAAATAAAGTAAACCGATTGAGAACTTGAAGAAAAAGGGGGTTGAGGTTTCGACTATGGTATAGAAAAGAGAAAATGGGAGGAGATGGAAGGTGATTTTTGGCCAAGAGTAATTAGGTAACTAGCAAAAGATAGCAAAGTATGGAAACCGAGCGAAAAAGAGAGGAAAGGTGAAAATGAAAAAAATTGTCAATAGCAAGAAGGAAAAAGAAAAATGAAAAGAAAAGACCCAAAACCACTTGAGTAGAAAATGCCCAAGAAAGAAATAAAACAAAAGGTTGCTTTGAAAGCCTAAAGAAATTTCGGCACCTACTCCTCACTAGCCGAAAGTGCCCAACACAACCCCCATTAGCCAAATTTCTCTTCCTCCCAACACTCCCACAATCAACCACTACCATCTCTCACCCCAATCCCTTGATTCTCTCCCATATTTGCTCCCCAACTTCCTCTCCATCACCTATTCAAACAATTTGACTGAGTCTTCTCACTCTCCTGCAAAGTTCTAATCCAACTCCACCTCTTCTCCTCCCGCAGCATAAAATAAAAGCCCTCATATACTACTTGAGGGATTCAAACACCCTCCCTCTCCGCTTCCCTCGTGACGCCATACCGTTAGGCCACCTTGCTCCTTGTGTTGGCAAACACATTAAATTAACTTTAAGTCCTGCTTCCACTAGCTCTCCCCACTAAAGTGCCCAAAAACCAAAATTTCACCAGGGCTTGGGCTCGAACCCAAGCCTCCCGAGACCCCCAAACACACCCAAACAACCCACAGAGCAACCATAACATGCATTTACACAAATATCACAGACCCATAAATTTTAGGATATTACACGTTTTGTTCGATTTTGGCCCATTTTTCACTCCTTTTGCTTTCCTATGCTCACCTAAGCATAGAAATACGAATTTAAAGGATTAGGAGCATCGAATTCACATAATTGTATAAATAAACATCCAAAAACATGCTAAGCATAAGGTTAAAATGTGTTACTTTCATGGTTTATCAATGTTCAAATTTGATGAGGAGTGTTTAAAAGCTTTCAATGATTTGAAAAGCCGATTAGTTTTAGCACCAATCATCATCACACCGACTGGGATTTGCCATTTGAACTGATGTGTGAAGCAAGTGACTTCGTGATAGGAGCTGTGATGGGCCAACGAAGGAACAAAGTTTTTCATCCCATTTACTACACAAGTCAGACTTTGACGGGAGCTTAGATGAATTATATGGTAATAGAGAAATATTTACTTGCTATTGTGTTTGCTTTTGACAAGTTTTGATATTATCTTGTAGGTACCAAAAAGACTGTCTATACGGGCCATTCGATAATTAAATATTTACTTTCCAAGAAAGAAGCTAAGCCAAGATTGATCCGATAGGTACTTCTACTTCAGGAGTTTGATTTAGAAATTCAAGATCGACAGGGAGTAGAAAACCAAGTAGTAGACCACTTGTCCAGATTGGAGCTGCAAGAAAGGAATTCTCCACTTCAACCCATTCAAGAGACATTCCCAGATGAACACATACTGGTGGTAAATCATGTCCATAATACCCCTTGGTTTGCTGATATTGCTAACTTTTTAGCTTGTGGTTTGAGGCTGATTGATAAGACGTATCATCAAAAGAAAAAGTTTCTTCATGATGTGAAGTACTATTTCTAGGAAGAGCCATATTTTTTTAAGAAATATGTAGATCAAATGATCAAGAGATGCGTGGTAGAAGATAAAGTACATAAGATTTTATATCATTGTCACATAGCTCCAAGTGGGGACACTTCGGAGGCACACGTACTGCGACCAAAGTATTGCAAGATGGATTCTTTTGGCCAACACTATTCAAAGACACGTATGCTTACATAGGGAGTTGTGATTGATGTTAGAGGGTTAGATACATTACCAACAGAAATAGGATGCCTCGAACAAACATCATTGAGGTAGAATTATTCGATGTTTTGGGTATTGACTTCCTTGGTCCTTTCCCTCCATCTTTTGGTCACAAGAACATATTGGTAGTAGTAGATTATGTCTAAGTGGGTTGAGGCCAAGGCATATCCGACGAACGATGCTAAGGTTGTGATGAAGTTTTTGTAGAAGCATGTGTTCACAAGTTTTGGAACCTCGAGAGCTATCATCAGTGATGAAGGGTCCCATTTTGTGAATAAATGGTTGAAATGGTTACTCAAAAAACATGGAGTGAAGCACAAGGTTGCAACAGCTTACCAACCGCAGACGAATGGGCAAGCTGAACTGGAAAACAAAGAGATCAAAGGCATACTCGAGAAGGTAGTTTGCCCAAACCAACAAGATTGGTCCAAAAGACTTGATGGTGCTTTATGGGCCTATAGGAAAGCATAGAAGACACCTTTAGGGATGTTACCCTATAGGTTGGTCTTTGGAAAAGCCTGTCATCTACCCTTGGAGTTAGAGCACAAAGCTTTCTGGGCTCTCTAACAACTCAACTTGGATCTTAAGCTTGCTAAAGAGAAACCGATGCTTCAACTAAACAAGTTAGAAGAATTTTGAATGTTCTCATACGAGAATGCCAAATTTCTCAAGGAAAGACTTAAAAGATGGAATGACAAGCACATTCGAGTTCGAGAATTTGAAGCAAGTCAGCAAGTCTTGTTATTCAATTCCAGATTAATGTTCTTTCTAGGTAAGTTAAAATCACATTGGTCTAGTCCATTTACAATTCACCAAGTTTATCCATATGGAGTTTTCGAAATTCAAAGTAAGGGAGGTAATTTTCGAGTCACTACTTAGCGCTTAAAACATTATTAGAGGTAAAATTAAACAGGATCAAATCTCGTTCATTATATCAGATATTCATTATATCAGATATTTAGTTTTCTTTTTTTTTGTTATAAATAAATGATTTAGGGTATATTTTTGAGATTAGTATGTTTAAAAAATTCTGTCTAGGAGATTGGAACTTTAGCGAGACCGCTTGTGATCCCTCCAATCTTTCCTGGAAATTAATTTTAACATAATCTTTCGAGAAATTATTCCTTAAATAGCAAAATAAATATTTAGTTTTTCAAATAAAAAAAGGTCAATTTTGATCCAAGTTTTGATTGCAACTTAATTTTCAAATTTTCTTTTAAGTCTAGGGACTTAATTGAATTATTTTAAATTTTGGTTGCTCTTTTGTAAATATTAAAATTAGATGTCTCTTTTCTTAAATATTTTCAAGGCATCTAGAATAAAATAAATAAGATGATAATAACTAGTATATAATTATATTATTATAATATATATTAATTATTATCAACTTTGCATAGAATTAGGATTTGTTTAAAATCGATCATATTAATAGTTTTTATTTCATTAATTAATAGCAAATAATAAAGTAATATGCATTATATTATTTATTAATTATTATTAACTTTGTGTAGAATTAGAACTTAGAATATTTTAATTATTAATTTGTTCTAAGAATTCTAATTGAACTCCTACCCTCTTCACTATAAATTCCAATCACCTTCCACACTCTCTCACATCACCTAAACCAATCTCCATCCTTCCTTCCAACACCCACCTTAGCAACCTTGTTGCCCAGCAGCCACCCTCGCACACACCTTGTGACCTACCCCATCGCACATGTCACTAGCCAACTCAAAAGCCGCTCACGCCCACGCTTGCTCCAACCGACCATCGCGTGCTACTGCTGCCTTGCATGTCCTACTCCGTGCACATCGTTGCCGCCACCAACTCCAGCCTGCATGTGCCAACAGCCCAAAAACTTCCGCACCAGATAACACACCCAGCAGCTTTCCAGGCCTTGCTAGACACACCTTCCTACTGCCCAGCATCCGCGTAGCACACGCTTGCCCCTCTGCCCATGCAAGGCTCCGCACATTGTTGTTGCCTTCATTGCACTAAGCCACACACTGCTGCTCCCTTGCGTGCCATTGCTGCCCTTGCCTCTAACCGCACACCCTTGTCACTTGTGTACCATAATTCCATCTTATTCCGCCACCAATCACCCTTCCAACCATTCCTCAATCAAATTCTTTTGCTTCTAATTTTATTTATTGAGTTCTTAATTTCTATATGAAGGTGGTAAGACAAACTTTTCTTATAAATTTCAATTTTATTTAATATTTCAATTTATTAAATTATTAATATTTTATACTAATTAAATTTTTGAGAAAATATATGTTTCTATCTTATGTTCAGGTTAATCATGCCTCTCAAGAGAACTCGTGCCTCTGTCCAAATTGACGAATCCCAAAACAAATTTCACTGTGAAGAAGCCAAACCAAGATATGAAAGCGTCCTCAAGAATCAACAAATACACCCTGAAAAAAGCTTTACACTGAAAGAAATCAACTATATTGATTTCATGGCACTTATTCGACAGATTGTTGAAGCTCTCAATTGGGAGTTGTTTTGTGAGAAAAGACCAAGTGCAGATGAGGAATTAGTTCGTGAATTTTATGCGAATTTAACCTCAAATGAATTGAAGAAATTTCTGTCTGAGGAATCAAGGTACCAATAACCTCAAACTCTATTAATGAATTCTTTGAATTACTTGATTTCGAAGATGATAAATATTCTTCCTTGATGAGAAATATTGAGACTAAAAATCTACAATAAATTCTCAAGGAATTTACAGTTCTAGGTTCTAAGTGGACTGTGTCAAAGCAAGGAATTCACACTTGTCGTAGAGAATATTTGACACCACTAGCGAATGTATGGTTCTATTTCATTTGACTTAGACTTATGCCTATTTCACATGGGACTACAATTTCATTAGAGCGAATGGTGTTATTATACTCAATTTTAAATGGAAAGACCATTGATGTGGGAAAAATCATTCTGAGAGAAATACAGAATTGTGCTGCTAGATGTTCTGGCCCAGCTTATTTTCCCTTTACAATAATAACTTTGTTCTTGAAAGCAAAAATTCTTGCAAATGTAAAGAAGACAGGTTATAGCCAAGGCACAATCACAGATTGGGGCCTCTACCAAATAGCCAGAGATTATGTTCTCCAGCAACGAGTTGAAGAGATGAGGATCCCGAAGAAGAAGAAGAAGATCCCATAGAGATTGAACCAATACAGTCAGCTCAAATCCCTGATAAGGCAAAACCAATGGAACAAGCAATCGAACCTGACATGACAACCTCAATGTTCAGAACTCAATCGCCTAGCCCAAATCTTGGAGAGGAGTGTCAAAATTGATGGACATAATGAAACATATGCAATGGCAGCAACAAGCTTACTAGAGATATTCAAAAATACGGGATGACTCAATGAGAAGCGCTCTTACAAAAATATACAATGACCTATTTATTTTTGTGCCTGAGTTTCCAGATTTCATATTTGAACCATGGATTCCATTATCAAAGAGGAAGCGAAGTGATTCATGCAAAAAAAAAAAAGATCATTGAGCAAAAGATGAGTCGGCTTCTAAGGGATCTATAAATAAATAAAAAAGGGGGATCTTAACTTTATTTTATTTTTGTTCTAAGGTTATTTACTGTTTTAGGATTAGGTTCTATTAGGATTTGTTTTATCGCATAATAAAACAAGAGGTGGAAATCATAAATAAAAATGCATAATAAAACAAGAGGTGGAAATCATAAATAAAAATGAACAAGTTGCAAAGTACAAAGTGTGGCAATAAATATAAACATGTCTAGGATTGGATCTAGAGAGAGCTTGGAACTTAAGCAGTCAAATTGACTCACCTCCTCCTTTCTAGAATCCTACTTGGTGTATAGTATCTATTCACTTTTAACAATGAGGACATTGTTCATCTTAAGTAGGGGGATCGAAAATTTGAAATTATTTCTTCTCAGAATAAAATTTTCTTTTATTTATGATTAGGTTATATTGTTCAAAAATTTGAAATTTTGTTAAGTATGCTAAACTTCAGTAAGAATAAAATTCTATTATTTCAATAATTGTTATGTTGGCTAAATTTTGACATAAATGTATTATTAATAAAGCATGCAAATCATACCATAAAATTTTTAGTTCCTTAAAAAAGTTAGGTCTGTATGAAAGTTTAAGTCTCTAGAATTGACTTGGTAGTTTCTTGAGGCGAAATCCTAGGAAGCATGGAATGCTGAAAATGATTTAGGCAACTTTTGTTTGGACCGTTTGAGCCTTTCAAGCAAACCTTGATGATTTTTTATCCTTTGAAACCCAACTTTAAGACTATATGACCTAATTTTGTTTGAACCTTTGCAATATTTAGCCATCTTTTTTCTCCTAATTATCTTTAAATTGTCCCAAACACTAGACTCAGTACTATTCAGAATATTCTTTGAAAATAAGTTTGGGGAGTTGAAAAGAAGTATCAAATGCTCAAAAAATTATAGTACATACAGAAAAATGCTCTTGAAAAAAAATACAAGAAAAAGAAAAAGAAAAAAAAGAGAGCATTATAAGAAAATAGATGTAAAAAGAGCATGTGAAAGCAAAATGAGTTGGTGTATTGAAGATAATTATTTCGAAGGTCCGATTCAAGTTAAGTCTAGGGTTTTTAGCGTAAATTTATCTATCTTTTACCTACTCCTAGCCTGGTCACGTTACAACCTATTTAAAGGACCTATTGATTCAAGTTTCCATGCTACCTACATTAGTGGAGAGAGATTGTTATATTCAACATATGAAGGCATAAGTTAAACTTAATGATTACAGCTTAATCTTGAATAAGGGAATAAAATCAAATTGGTAAGGATTTAACATGTCTTTATTGAGTAAGCATTTAGTCTATTTTTTCTATCATAATAGTTATTGAGATTAATTTGAATGATATGTATACTTAAGTAGAATAATTATCAAAAATTTTGTTTTGAAGCATAAGTATACTAAATTCATAATTTTGGGAAGAATGTTGTTCTGAAGGAATTTTTCAAAGGTGTTTCCAAGAAATTCTTTTCAATTTGTGCATTACTCGGGACGAGCAATGAATTAAGTTTGGGGGTGTAGAAACACGAAAATATACACTGTAACGCCTTGATATTTGTAAAACTATTTTCGTGTAATTTTAGCACAAATATGTATCTGCTTTAGTGGTTAAGTGTTCTGGGAGTGTGTGAGAGGTCCTAAGTTCAAGCCTTAACTTGGGCAAATTTTGGTATTTTTATGAATAAAGCCCTATCTCTGGTTAGTAGGCTTGTAAGTAGAAGTGTGTAGGTAATTAACAGAATGGGCCTGGTGATCTGGTGGTTAAGTGTTGTGTTATTATGGTAGAGGTCTTGTGTTCTAATCCCTGTGTAAATAAGGGAGTAATTCTTTTTGGCATGGGGCGTGTGGAGTGGATGAGTTTGATTGGGATTGAAAGTCTGTGAAGCTGGATGATTGCAGGAGTTAGGGAAAATCTGATAGGATTCGATTTTTATTTTTCCAAAACAACTTTTCGTAAAAAAAATTCTCTCTTTCTGATCGCTGCAAAACAGTCTAGTTTTAATATTTATAAAAGAGTGATCGAACCTATAGACTAACTGCGACAACGATAGAGGCAAGCACACCTATCAAATAGTAGTATAGATCAGGCAAGAATATCTTTATCGAACCCAAGGAACCTAAAAGTACTATTACTCACTTTCTTTCTATTATTTAGCCTAAAATATGGAGTGATTGGTTTATTAAACTAAAAACAAATGAAATATTTAAACTAAATGCAAAGACAAAAGAAACGAAACTTTGGGAAAAGACTTTGAAGAAAACTCAATTGATAAAGACGATACCTTTGGGAAGAATCCACCTATGACTTCACTTATTATCTAACTTCCAATTCATATGATTTCTTTTACTTAGCTTGATCCGTGAGACTCCCTAACCTATATTAAACCTTCTCTCGAAGCGAATAATGTCTAACCTTAGGTTAATTAGTGGCACTCTCGTTCTCTTATAATAACCCCGTAAGGAAGCAGTAAATCGATCAATGGACTCCCATATTAGGTTTCACCCTAATCCGGAAAAATCTCGTAACCCTATCTCTAGGCGTCCGATCAACTCTGCTTAATTATGCTATATCTACTCTTAGGCAGGGTCTATTCCTCCTCCACCTAAGCACATCAGATAAATTTAAGCAACATAATTAAGAACAAACTAAGTATTTATCATATAAACCGAAAGAATTAAATAACAAAATCCATCATAGGTTTCATCCCCTTCAGGTATCTGAGGGGTTTAGTTCATGATTAAACAAGAAAACATCTTAAGAGACAAGATAAAACAAAACATAGGAAATCCTTAAAACCCCCTGAATGAATTGAAGAGGAGATCCTCCGTCTTGAGTAGAATTTTGGCTCTTTGAGATGGATCAATTGGCTATCTTCAAGTAATTCCCTAAACGAGTAAAGCTCTGGTAGAAAACTCTGTTGAAACCTGACGCCCTCTTTTGGCTTCTGCCAAACTCCCCCTCCAAGTTGCCTCCTAAGGTGTTTATATAGACTTTTGGGATGCTTTACTTCGCTCCTAAGTACTCGTAATTCGGGTATAATTCGTCCTAGGTGTTTGAGTGGACTTAGGATTGCGTTTCTTGGGTTCCAAGCATCCAATTCTGAGTGAAATTGCTCTTTTTCGCGGCAAGGGCACGACCTTGACACACCCGTGTAAATCGTGGTCCAGCCCGTGTCTCCATCTGTCGATTTAGGCATGGCTATAACACGCCCATGCAATATATGGGTAGAGGCCGTGTCTTGATTCTGCCATTTTGGGAACGGCCGTGTGAATCGAGGTAAGGCTGTAGTCTAGATGACTATCGAGGCACGGCCGTGTGGCATGAAGTCCAGGCTATGCTAACTTCTTGGGTCAGCCCACTTTGGTTCGTTTTAAGCCCGTTTGCATTCTTTTTATCCTTGGGTGCTTTCCTGAGTATAAGACACGAAAAGAAAGGATTAAGAGCACCTTTTTTCATAAATTAAGGATACATTCATTCAAAAGCATACTAAATGTGGGATTAAAATGTGTTACTTTTACGGTTTATCAAATACCCCCACACTTAAGCTTTTACTTGTCCTCAAGCAAAATTCTCAACTTACAATTAAAACGAACTTTCCATAATTCATAATTCCAATCGATATTGTCTCATCATAATTCATAGATAATTTATACATGGATGATTTAACTGGAAGTGCCCTAAAGTTTCAATTACGATAAGTCATACCTTTATAGACTGGAATCGTAGGTGTCTCCCCTTATCTAAGTAATTACCTTTGATTTAAAACCGACAAGGACTGACATCCTCACTAAAGATTCACTCAAATCACTCAAAAAGTGTTTAAGGTTCAAGAATAAGCACTCTAAGTCGAACTTGAAAAGTTAATCCCATAAGCTTGCCTAAAAATCAAATCTCCACCACTATATATGAGATAATAAACAGATCAAAAGGTCTTTATTAGGGTTGTAACAGGGCTAGGGTTAAAGGTGTGGATAAAGGCTAAATTAGAATATTAGAATCGAGATTGAATTAACCAATTACCTAACTAGAAACAATGAACTAATATAAGTACTTACATCAATTAAAAGCTAATAGGAATACTATAATACTTCAATACGAGCTCTTCTTCAACAATTGGAATTTAGATACATGAGCTCTAAACTTTGATTGATTTTTTTTAAGAACAAACTAAAACATTACCTCATAAATGATAAATGTAACTACGGAAACTAATATAATTCGGTAATTTAATCAAATCAAACCTCGATTAAAGGGTAGTCAAAAGAATGGTGATAACAAATATAAAGGGATTTTGGGTTGATATTAGTGGGTGAGTCAATAAAAAGGTTATTAGGTTTCAACGGGGTTCATTAGGGGTTAATTTGTGAAGGTAGGCTTTTTAGTGGAGTGAATGGGTTTAACCTAGGTGCCTTTATCATCTCAGTTTATCAAATCATTATTGTCGTCTCAACAAGTATAAACGAGGCAAGTTCTAGAATAACAGTTCAAAGTTGACACACTCATAATCAATAAAGTGAGCAAGAAAAAGAATATATGCTCTATAAGGCTCAAAATCTCACCAAAAAATTATGGGTATTTTTGACATCAATCCCTATAAATTTCAAACTTCAAGGTAATACTCGAATTTAGTTCAACAACCTATCAATTTTAATTTGTTAGAAAGTAGACTTATCATGCTTGATTCTCTAGTATTCTTCAAATTTAATCATCAATGCACAAGTAGCTATGACTTATTCTAAGACATATCAATAAAAATCATAAATCATCAGAATTTTCATCCTAATTAATAATATGAGAAAAATACTTAAAAACAAGACATAATTCAGGGATTTTCAAATAATACTATAGTTAACCCCCCCAAAACTTAAGATGTACATTGCCCTCAATGTATAAAGATAGATAATGAAATTAATGGGATAAATCAAAAGAGAAGGGGGAAAGTGACACTTTCTTGAATTTTTGGATGGCTCCGGTATTTAGCATTGGTGATTTTTGAGAGTAGTGATTTACTCCTAATGCTATGTAGGTGGAGTGTGTGTTTGTAGCTTTGAAGTCGTTATTGAAATAACTTAGTGTAGGAGGAACTCAAAGGTCCTCATCAGTAGTTGGATCTTGTGGTGGTGCTAGTGGTGATATGTGAAAGTGATGATAGATTTGTTGAAGGGTGGCATCCATTCTATCTAGGTGCCGAGCGTTCTCAGCAAAATAAAACTCGAACTGGTCGAGGCAAGCATTTATGTCTAAAAGTGAAGGTGTTGCTCGATATTGGTGGTGTTGATTCTGTGCTTCTTTCGATGGTGGTGGGACATTATCAGGAATGTCCTCGGCTTCCTCTTCTGCTGTAGGTGTCACTAATCGGTATTAAGGGGGATCAGTGCCTCTTTGGAGCTTGATCATCTTTATGTGGAGCATCGGCAGGATGCCTTGTGGTGCCATATTCCCTATCAGTGTGAGAGGTGCAATCTAATTGTTGGTGTTTAAGAGATTGAAATGCTGAGCTAGTCTCGTGATGTAAGGGCCCATTGACAGGATTCCTTTCCGGTGCTACTCTGTCTGATGCTGCATTGCGCATGCAATGAAATATGCTACGTCGAAGACATGTCCCTCAGACATGCATGACAAGAAATAAACATCTTGTTTGTTGACGACGCCGGTGCTGTCTTTGTGACCTGTAATAGTATGAGCAAGAATGGCATGAAGGTACCTGAAAGCGGGGAGGAGGGCAGTCGCTTTGGAGTGACTCAGATTGTAATCGTGTTTGGATGGTTTTAGGCTGCACCAACATGTGATAGGGGTACAGTGGAGCTCTCGGTTCAAGTCGTCCACTGGGTTTTCCTCTATAAATTCTGGCGTATAGAGTCCACGTGCCGATCCAATTTGAGGCACGCTCAGTTTACGTACATTGCCCCTAGGCGGAACTGGATTGTGCTCGGGGTCATCAAATTGTGTCATGACCGTCTGTAAGGTGAATGTTGGACAAAAATCGAGAGTGAGTTCCAAGTATGTGGGCTCTATGATTGTAAAAAATCTCTCCCATGGTTTTGTTGAGATGAGAGCTCGAACATCCCCATCAAGTCCGACTTACTCTAGGGCATCCCAATCAATGCATCTACCGGTGCCAATAGGACTCTTTCTGATTTGCATGTAACGCTCTTCTTGTGTTGCTTGGGAAAAATTTGAGAAAGGGATGTCGAAGTTCGGTGTCGGCAATTCTGGATGATGATCCAGGCCCTTTCCTCTTTTTGCTCGGAACGGCCCTTTTTATACGTGATGATGACATAATTCCTGCGACATAATCAAAGGATATACACCTTCTTTATACAGCCATGAATTTCCTAATAATAATTAAAGTTAATAGCCCTATATAGATGCTTCTTTGAAGAACAAATACTGAAATCATACTCTCATTATTCATTTAGAATAATTATTAACTAAATCCATGATTAAGTACTGAATACATTAACAAAGGTAACTACATTTAGCAAATAGAATATCAAGTCTGCAATGACCATAAAAGAAAACTAATGTTAGCACAGAGAATATATGAAAAAGACTTGGAATAAAACCATTAATAAATCAATCAAGAGAAAGATGAAAGTAAAAATACTAGAAAACTAAACAAAATGAATCCGATTTTTGAGTCTAAAATCAAATAGAACTCTTAAATAAAGAGGAAATAATTAAAAATATGCAGGAAAAGGAACTAGGGATGGTTGTATGCGACGAACACGGGTGGGGCACGGAAGTGGAGCGGCGTGGCGTGTGGTAGCACGGTTGTGTTGCGGGCGTGCAACTTGGTTTTGATTGGTTATGCTTTGGGAAGTTAGGGAGAGATAGTTTTGGGTGGTGGAGGGTGTGGGTATGGTGGAAATTTTTGGGGAAGGAGGCTGAGAATTGTGTCTAGGGTTTAAAATGGGGCGGTTTCCGGTTAATTTCCTTACATAAGGGAGTAGAACACGGCCACTCGACACAGCCGTGTGAATTTTGAAATGCCCATGCTTTTCGCTATTACTTAGAATTGGGCACGATTCAGGGTTTTTAGCACACCCGTGTGATAATTTGACATGCCCATTCTCGATAAGTCAGTATGTTCACACAATCACTTTGCACGCCCGTGGTCCAGCCGTGCTCGATATGTCAGTAGCCTCACACGGTTATGAGGCACGACCGTGTCTTTTTGTCGCAGCCCTTGTTGAAGAAGAGAAGCTTTCCCTATTTTTCCACGGTCATCGGCACGCCTGTGTTACAGGCCGTGTTAAGGATCCTGCATTTTTGTTTAGACTTTTACAAAACAATGTTAATGCGGTTAGCATTCGGGTTGCCTCCCGACAAGCACTTGTTTATAGTCTTAAGCTAGACTCTCCCTATTTTTAGTTCTAAAGGAAGGCTCATGGAGCATAAACTCCTCTCTCGTATCTCCAAAATCTGTATCATTATAAATTTTAAATCGGTGACCATTTACCTTGAACGTACCTTTAGTGGGATGAGCTACCTCAATGGTTCCATATGGAAATATTGTTTTGATCATGAATGGTCCTGACCATCTGGATTTTAGCTTCCCAGTGAATAGTTTAAGCCTTGAATTGTATAGTAAGACTAGGTCCCCTACTTCGAAATGTTTTGATCTCTTGAGGCGAGCATCGTGATGTCGCTTTGTTGCTTCCTTGTATAGCCTTGAGTTCTCATAGGCTTCCGTTCTCCATTCATCCAGCTCGTTTATCTGCATCATTTGTTTCTTTCCTGCAAGTTTGAGGTCAGTATTTAAAAATTTTGTTGCCCAGAAAGCTTTGTGTTCTAACTCGAATGGTAGATGACAGCTTTTCCCGTATACAAGCTTGTAGGGGAAGTTCCTACAGGTGTTTTGAATGATGTTCTATAAGCCCATAAAGCATCATCTACTTTAACTGCCCAATCTTTTCTATTTGATACCACCATTTTTTCTAGAATGCGCTTAAGCTCTCGGTTTGTTACCTCAACTTGCCCACTAGTTTGAGGATGATATAGGGTGGCTGTTTTGTGGTATACTCCATATTTCCTTAGAACTTTTTCAAATTGTGTATTACAGAAATGAGTACCCCTATCACTGATGATGGCTCTGGTGTTTCGAATCGGGAAAATAGTTTCTTGAGAAATTTAACTACTACCCTAGCATCATTGGTAGGTAAGGCTTCCGCTTCTACCCATTTTGACATGTAATCAACTGCTACTAAGATGTATTTATGTCCAAAGGAACTAGGGAATGGTCCCATAAAATCTATACCCCATACATCAAATATTTCACATGACATCATATATGTTTGAGGCATTTCATCATGTTTAGAGATATTACCTGTTCTTTTGCATTTGTCACACGAGGTAACATACTTATTGGCATCTTTAAATAGAGTGGGCCATTAAAACCTAATTCGAGTATTTTGTGTGCTGTCTTAATACCATTATAGTGTCCTCCTGATGGTCCTGAATGACAATGTTCCAAGATTTTGCTTGCTTCTGTCCTTGTAACACATCTTCAAATTACCTGATCTGCACATATGCGGAAAAGAAATGGATCTTCCCAAAAATAATTTTTCACATCAGCAAAGAATCACTTCTTTTGGTGATGTGTAAATTTTTTTAGTAGGATGTTAACTACTAGATAGTTTGCAATATTTGCAAACCAGGGTACTTTAGAATGTGTTATAGAAAAGAGTTGTTCTTTGAGAAACGAATCACTTATTTCATGTTCATCAAGCTCCTTGGTATGTGGATTTTTGAGTCTTGAAAGATGATTTGCCGCGAGATTCTCAGCTCCCCTCTTATCCTGTATTTCCAAATCAAACTCCTGTAAGAGTAAAATCCATCGTATTAGTCTAGGTTTTGCATCAGGTTTGTTTAAAAGATAACGAAGAGTAGAATGATCAGTGTAAACAACAACTTTAGACAATATTAGATATTGTCTAAATTTGTCAAAAGCAAAAACTACAGCTAGCAATTCTTTCTCAGTCGTGGTGTAATTTTCTTGCGCAGGTGTTAATGTTCTGCTAGCGTAGTAGATTGGCTGAAAATGGTTGTCTCTTCGTTGTCCCAAAACTACACCTACTGTAAAGTCACTTGCATCACACATTAATTCAAAGGGTAAGTTCTAATTAGGTGCAATTATAATCGGTGCATTTACTAATTTATCCTTAAGGATATTGAATGCATCTAAACATTCCTGATTGAAATTAAAAAGAACATCTTTTTCTAGTAATCTTGTCAAAGGCTTAGCTATTTTAGAAAAATCCTTAATAAATCTTCTATAAAAACCTACGTGTCTTAAAAAACTTCTAATAGCCTTCACTGAGCTAGGGGGAGGTAATTTTTCTATGGTTTCAACTTTTGCTTTATCTACCTCAATTCCTTTACTAGAAATCTTATGTCCTAATACAATCCCTTCTCTAACCATAAAATGGCATTTCTCCCAATTTAAAACAAGGTTTGTTTCTTCACATCTCGTTAAAACTCGTTTTAAATTTCTAAGGCAAAGATGGAAAGAATTACCGAATACCAAGAAATCATCCATAAATACCTCCATGATGTCCTCCACGAGTTCGTCGAAGATTGCCAACATGCAACGCTGAAAAGTACTAGGAGCATTACATAATCCAAAAGGCATTCTATGATAAGCAAACGTATCGTATGGGCATGTAAATGTTATTTTTTCTTGGTCTTCAAGAGCTATGGGGATTTGAAAGTAGCCAGAGAGTCCATCTAGGAAGCAGTAATACATATTCCCGAATAATCTTTCTAGCATTTGATCTATGAAAGGCAAAAGAAAAAGATCTTTTATGGTGGCATCATTCAACTTTCTATAGTCTATGCAGACTCTTCATCCTGCAACTGTTCTTGTGGGAATTAACTCATTTTTTTCATTGGGTACTACCGTCATTCCTCCTTTCTTTGGGACTACCTGCACAGGACTTACCCAAGTGCTATCAGAAATAGGATAAATTATTCCTACATCTAGAAGTTTAATTACCTCAGCTTTGACCACTTCTTTCATGTTTGGGTTTAAACGTCTCTGCGGTTGCACACATGGTTTATATTCTTCTTCCATCAAAATTTTGTGGGTGCAGAATGTGGGGCTTATTCCCTTGATATCGAAAAATTTCCAAGCTATGGCTTTCTTGTGTTCTTTTAGTACTTTTATCAGTTCCTCCTTTTCTTTGGATTCTATTTCTGAGGAGATGATTACTGGTAGTGTAGAATTGTCCCCAAGGAATGTGTATTCTAGGTGTTTTGGTAACTGTTTGAGTTCCAATTTGGGTGGCTCTAAGATGGAGGGTTTTAGTTTAATTTCATTCTCATTCTCGATGCTTTCTTCTTTCTATTTTTCATATGATGACATTTTCAGATTCAACTCATTGTCTTCATCCTTTTCCCCCTTTTTTTGAGTTGGACACAATTCTAATGTGTCACCTTG
Organism: Gossypium rotundifolium; assembly: GCA_025506655.1. NCBI lineage: Eukaryota > Viridiplantae > Streptophyta > Magnoliopsida > Malvales > Malvaceae > Gossypium > Gossypium rotundifolium. The sequence continues at coordinate 153,147,406 of CP106724.1, forward strand.
TATAATTTCCTGTAATGAATTCTCTATAATATGATCAGTAGTGTCGACAAAATAACAGAAATCATCTTGATCTTTAGAATGTCGCATGGCATCATAGAGTTGAAAGATAATTTCTTCATCACCTATTCTTATAGCTAGTTTACCATTAGCTACATCAATAATAGCTCTAGCAGTGGCTAAAAAAGGACGTCTTAAGATTAAAGGAACATTAATGTCTTCATCCATGTCTAACACAACAAAATCAACAGGAAAAATAAATTTATCAATTTTGACCAAGACATCTTCAATAATTCCCCTAGGATATTTAATAGATCTATCGGCTAATTGAATGCTCATCCTAGTGGGATTTGGTTCCCCACGATTTAGCTGTTTAAATAATTTGTAAGGTATTAAATTAATACTAGCGCCTAGGTCTGCTAATGCTTTCTTGATGTTTAAACTACCGATTAAGCAAGGAATAGTGAAACTCCCTGGATCTTTTAACTTCCGTGGTAGTCTATTTTGGAGAAGGGTTGAACATTCTTCGTTAAGCTCCACCATGGATACCTCCTCAAGCTTCCTTTTGTTCGTAAGAAGTTCCTTTAAGAATTTTGCATACTTCAGCGTCTGTGAAATAGCTTCAACGAAAGGTAAGTTAATATGTATTTGTTTAAAGAGTTCGAGGAACTTACCGTATTGAGCATCCAATTGTTCTTTCTTCAATTTTACTAGATATGGAAATTGTGGTTTATTCTCTGTAGGCAATGGATTATCGTTCTCACCTTCTACACCCTTTTTCCTGGTAATTTCATGTGGTGTCTTTCTTTGTGGTTCAATTAACTCTTTGCCACTCCTTAATGTAACTGCTTTTACCTACTGTGCGTCTTTTGAGAAAATCTCTGTCCTTATTTCACATAATGTTTCAATAAGTAGTCCAACTGACGTGATGATTTCTCGTACCTAAATCTTGATTCCCTCGATTGATCTTTGTTGATCATCGAGTGTTTCTTCACTTTTGAAGACGAGAGTTTGTAGCTGTCACCAATTTTGTCATAATCTCTTCGAGGTTTGATTCCCTTTCATGTGGATAAGGTTGTTGAAAATTTGGAGGAAAATCCTATCTTTGATCATTCCACGAGAAGTTGGGATGGTACCTCCATCCTGTAGTATAAGTGTCACTATAAAAATTATTTTGACATCTAGAGTAGTTACCTATATAGTGGACTTGTTCGTTTTTCATGCCATATCCGTAGGGTGGGTACTCAGGATTCGCCACGCCTCTCAGATTCGAGTTATACTGCATTACTGGGTGTACCTACCAGAGATTATTCAAACCATCAATCTTTTTAATCGTTATTTCAAACTGATTAGATAACATGGTGACCACGTCGAGGTTGAAAATACTGGTTGCTTTAGTAGGAATTGTCCCCATGCCTTGCCACTGATAATTATTTAGTGCCATTTCTTTGAAAAACTAGAATTATCTGTCAAAATTTAAATAAAAGAAAAGTTAGCAAAGTAAAAATAATAATAATGGCTAAAGTAATAAAAATAGAGCTTTCGTAATATTTTAGAAGTCCCCGGCAACGGTGCCAAAAACTTGATCGCTACAAAAGCAGTCTAGTTTTAATATTTATAAAAGAGTGATCGAACACAGAGATATTGTGACAACGATAGAGGCAAGCGCACCTATCGAACAAAGAGTATAGCTCGAGCAAGAATATCTTTATCGAACCCAAGGAACCTAAAAGTACTACTACTCACTTTCTTTCTATTATTTAGCCTAAAATATGGAGTGATTGGTTTATTAAACTAAAACAAATGAAATATTTAAACTAAATGCAAAGACAAAAGAAATGAAACTTTGGGAAAAGACTTTGAAGAAAACTCAATTGATAAAGGCGATACCATCGGAAGAATCCACCTATGACTTCACTTATTATCTAACTTCCAATTCATATGATTTTTTTACTTAGCTTGATCCGTGAGACACCTAACCTATATTAAACCTTCTCTCGAAGCGAATAACGTCTAACCTTAGGTTAATTAGTGGAACTCTCGTTCTCTTATAATAACCCCTAAGGAAGCGATAAATCGATCAATGGACTCCCATATTAGGTTTCACCCTAATCCGCAAAATCTCGTAACCCTATCTCTAGGCGCTCGATCGGCTCCACTTAATTATGCTAGATCTACTCTTAGGCGGGGTCTATTCCTCCTCCACCTAAGCACATCGATAAATTTAAGCAACGTAATTAAGAACAAACTAAGTATTTATCATATAAACCAAAGAATTAAATAACAAAATCCATCATAGGTTTCATCCCTTGGTGTCGAGGGTTTAGTTCATGATTAAACAAGAAAACATCTTAAGAGAGAAGATAAAACAAAATATAGAAAATCCTTAAAACCCCCTGAAGGAATTGATGAGGAGATCCTCCATCTTAAGTAGAATTCCGATTCTTCGAGATGGATCAATTGGCTATCTTCGAGTAATTCCCTTAACGAGTAAAGCTCTGGCAAAAACTCGCTAAAACCCGACGCCTGCCTCTAAACCTGCGAACTCCCTCCAAGTTGCCTCCTAAGGTGTTTATATAGACTTTTGGATGCTTTACTTCGCTCCTAAGTACTCGTAATTTGGGTATAATTCATCCTAGGTGTTTGAGTAGACTTAGGATTGCGTTTCTTGGGCTCCAAGCATCCAATTCTGAGTGAAATTACTCTTTTCTGTGGCAGGGGCACGGCCTGGACACACCCATGTAAATCGTGGTCCAGCCATGTGTCGACACGGCTATGACACGCCCGTGCAATATATGGGTAGAGGCCGTGTCTCGATTCTACCATTTTGGGAACGGCCGTGTGAATCAGGGGAAGGCCGTGGTCTAGATGACTATCGAGGCACGGCCGTGTGGCATGAAGTCCAAGCCGTGCTAACTCTTGGGTCAGCCCACTTTGGTTCGTTTTAAGCCCGTTTTGTGTTCTTTTTATCCTTGGGTGCTTTCCTGAATATAAGACACGAAAAGAAAGGATTAAGAGCACCTTTTTACATAAATTAAAGATAAATTCATCCAAAAGCATTCTAAATGTGGGATTAAAATGTGTTACTTTTACGGTTTATCACTTCCATTTCACCCCCCACCTTTGCTATAGAATTTTCCCCCCTTTTCCCCTGATTTCGACCGTTTTATTTTTATCGCATAGTATCTGCAATCCTCTGCTTCGGTTCTTTGTGTTCTGGTAAGTGTAGCATTATAAGCTTTGTTGGTATATTTAATCTTTTCTTATGGGGGTTTTTGATTGATGATTAGGAGATAATCAGAGGGCTAGAGATCATTAATTGACAAGCTAAGTGTACGAAACCCGATTGTTCGATTGATGGTAATGTTTTTGTAAGTTTAGCATCCGGTCATCTCGTGCATTTTCGTTTGAGTATAGCTTTAAGTGACTAAAATGGTGTTCTAATGATTGAATATAGGTACTGGAGTGCTTGGGAGTCATATTACCTTCAATCGAAACTAGGTGTGCACCCAAAAACGTAAAAAATGAGGTTTCGACAAAAGCCAAAATCTTATTTTTGACTCCACACGGGCATGTGGTCGCTCGTGTGGTAGGCCGTGTGCACGACTGTTAGTCACCACACGGGCGTGTGGGCCCACACGATCAGGCCACATGGGCGTGTGACCCCATTTTTCTAGAAACTTTGTAAGGTTACACGGGTCGCCCAAGTCGACTGTGGACCTACCGTAGGGTCGATAAGCAATACTTAGACCCCTAAGTGAATGATCTGTTTGTCTTATTTCTGTACTAAGCATGTATACTTATCTAAATATATAAGTTTTAATTGCATAATAGCATGTCATTCTTGTATGTTGCATTGCATCGAGGTGGGTTGATTATGATTGGAGGAAGTATCTGAGAGGCTCTTAAGCCTATTATCTGGAAGCTCAACTGCAAATTTCTGATTATGTGCCGCATTTGGTACAACATGGTGTGAAGGGCTGGGTGGGTTGATTTTATCCCCACATGGTGTGTAAGGTTGGACGGAGTTGGTATGTAGAGGCTAGTGGGTAGGACTCTATTTTCTGCATATTCTGTCTGGAATGGGCTAAGGTCCACACCATTCTGTAATGGGCTCAAACCCGAACTATGAAATTATGTCAATTATCTGATATTACTATGTGTATGTTTTCTGTGGGGATTACACACTGAGTTGTGAAAACTCACCCTTTTCTGTTTAATCTGTTCAGGTGATCTCCAACAGTAGGTGGATCGGTGTAGCGGAGGACTCAGCGGTGACCACGATTTTGGATACTTATTCATGGTTTATTTTAAATTATGATTTGGTTATATTTGGGTAAATTGTTTGTAATAAGGCCTTTCGGATTTTTGTTTAAAATTTGGGATTATTATTTTAAAAACTACTAGCAGTAGGGTAAGACGCAAGTTTTCAAAATAAACAAATGTTTAATCAAAATACGTACGACTTTGTGAATCATTTTAAAAACTTTCGCAATGTATAAAAGTTTTGAAAGGGATAATAAACTAACAAACAACACGTTTTTTACGATAACCTAGGACATCGAGAATGGTTTTATTATAGTTATGTTTTCTAAAGCACTATCATGTGACATCGCCAGATTCGGCCATAACATCTAGGCCAGGTTTGGGGTGTTACATATACATTTTTTCATGCCCTTTTAACTCAAATTCATGCAAATTCGTAGTAATTCTTGTCAAAAAATATATAATAATTATAAAATAACTAAATCATACTTAAATTATTAAAATTTTGAATTTTAATGAATTTTATAATAAATTTTGATTAATTTTGATCATTTTCGACAGATTCACACAAAAGGCAAAATTAGCTCGGCGAACACTGCTAGAAGCGCAAAATCGAGAAGAAATTTTTGAAGCATCAAGGTAAATTAATTTTTCAGTGAAGACAGTCCAAATTATGAATGTTAATTCATAATATAGTTAATTTTAATTTTAATCCAAATTATTTTGGGTTAAATAAATTATTATTAATTAATTGTGAAAAGTGGCCCAGTTGAGCTGAACCAAGAAAACCGATCCGATCGAGCACTGGGCAGCCCAAAACCATCTCATATGCTACCCCAATCAGCTTGTTTGGCTGATTACTTGGATTGCAAATTAGCCCTCGAAGACTCCTTTAATTTGCATTCAAACCCCTCCACTATTCATTCCTTTCTAGATTTTCCCCTACCTTAAAATAACAAGTTTTGAAACCTGCCACATGTGTGGCCGGCCATGGGTGACTCTATGGCTACTAATTTTTTCTATTTTTAGCAGCCTACTCAACCTAAAAAAACCCCTCTTAGCTGCTCATTTGAAAAACATCTCAAAACCTCTCATCCTTTCACTTCTCTCTCACTTTATCTATTTAATCCCTTCGTTGTTCTTCATTTTCTTCCCCATTCCCTTGCCTATTTCACCTCTTGAAAAAGAATCCTTCAACCACCATTTGGATCAGCATTCAAGTGTTCATGGAAGTCTCAGTTCAACAAGAACAAGCGGAGAAGGAGCGGAGCAACTTAGTCAAGCCTTGGAAAAACACCGGATTTGATTCTTATTCCTTATCCTTTTAATTTTATTGTTGTTGTTATGAACATGTCTATGAATAATTGTGTTGTTGATATGGTTAATTTAATTAATATGCCTTAAATTTAATTTGTGTTAGGTTGATTGCATTTTATCAACTTAATTTATTAAATTTGTGTTTGTGTTGTTATAGGCCTTGGTAAGATGTTTGATTGTGTAAAACCATGACTAAGTTATTCTTGTATTACAATTGTAAGGTAACTAATGAATTAATTATTTAAACAGATTGAAAGTGTAATTAATTGACACGATACTTAATCAGTACATGTTTAATCATCTAAGGTAGTTGATGGTTAAATTAGCAACGGTATCTAACGATACATTAGCATTGCATAACTTGCAAGATTATTGTGATTAAACTGTTTCAAGGTAGGAATACATTGTTACCTCACATAATCTTTTATGTGCTTTTAAGACTGAATTCATTGTTTGAATTGGCATAGAGATATGTACAAGAGATTATTTTTAATTTAATAAGTATGTATGTGCATTAACCCATTTGCTTATTAAAATTTGTTTAATCGGTTGAATTGACATAAAGATATAGTCAAGAGATAAATAGAACTTGGTAGGTGAGTATGTTCATAAGTTAGAAAATTACCAAGTTGCTGTGAATTTATTTGTAACAACATGAACATGAATTTATCAATTCTAAGTTAAGAAATGTAATTAATCTAGCACAGTTATGTCATCTTGATTAAAATCATCTTTTTGAAATCATGCACTGGAACTTTTAGTTTCTCTTTATTTATGTTAGTTAAAAATCTTAGTTTTAATCACCTCCTCAAATCAAAATAATTTTCTTCACCAAACTGCTTTTAATTGCATTCATAGATAATTCTTTTCATAGCCCCTGCGAGTACGATAACTTGATGTTTACTTGTCACTTTATTACTTGTTGCGATTGTGTACACTTGCACATTTTCGTCATTCCAGCTTCCACCCACTTGGATATATAATTGACTACTACTAAGATGCACATGTTACCATACAGAGAAAAATGACCTAAAAAGCCTATGCCCCGTACATTATACAACTCTACTTCTAAGGTATTACTTATTATAGTATGCTCAAAGACCAATCATGAGATGATTGTAATTACATACTTGTTTATTAATATTAGGCATTACAAATATTATTTCAATTTCTTTTCTATGTATATAAATAAACTAAATTGTAATAAAGTCCTAAGAAAAATATGACTATCCTTAAAAAGTATTTAGTTAAGTATTATTGTGGACTTGGACAACAATAATACATTGAGACCAATGTGTAGTTGATTGATGAAAAAGTGTTGTCACTAACAAAAGGATGTCAAAATCAATACATGCGTATGTGCTAGAGAACAACATATTGGACTAGCCCGCTATGAGTATGTTTATTGCATTATTATGTAATAATCACAACATTACTCATAGTGATAACTATGTATATGATTCTCAGACTTGAGATCATCATTATCCCAATATTGTGAGTCGTATATTTTGATACAGTCAAACATCTTCTGTAACAGGTTGTACTAAAAAAACTGATGTTGGATCTACCACAATCTATGTAATGGGACATGGTTGATCAGTATAAGATTTGTCCCTCCTACATAATGGGACCAATATCTTAGGCCACTTGATTGAGTGACTAGAAATGCATGGCCATGCTTGAATAAGTTCATATGAGATACCATACTTATTTGTTTGTTGTAATCTACTCGAGATATCAAGAAACATGAGATTGGATTATACAAGTGTAATTGTTCCATGACTTGTGTCTAATCTAGATATAAAACACAAAAAGATGTAATACATGTAAGGTTTATGTAACACCCCTAACCCGCATCCGTCGTCGGAATAGGGTTAAGAGGCATTACCGATCAAATTATAACATTTAACCTTCATTTTTTATACACCATTAAATCATAATCAAACAATGTCATTAAGTCCCTTAATAAGGTCTACGAGACCCTAAACATGCATTGGAAAGGGTCGAGACTAAAACGAGCTCATACAAAATTTTCCAAAAACTTAACATTTTTCAAAGCTACAAAGGTCACACGCTCGACACACGGCCTTAGACACACCCGTGTGTCCAAGCCGTGTCAAAATAGGGCATACATACTGACTTGTCGACATGGCCAAAGACATGCCTGTGTGCTTAACCCGTGGTCGACACTAACTTATTTCACACGGGCAGTCACACGCCCATATGTCCAGTCAGTGTGCGAGTCTAACTTGTTTCAATTTGAAAACTTAAGAGACACGATTGAGCCACACACCCGTGTGCTCAACCGTGTGGGCAAATATAGGCCATTTGCAAGGCCAATTTGCTACCCACACTTTGGGTCACACCTACAAGCATCAAACCATATAATTTCATACTCCAAATGGCATCCAAACATACTAAAATATGACATAGTTTAAAACTCTTAACATCATCATTCAATTCCCTATACAACTTCTACTCAACTTACCAACCCAAATTATCAACTTCACATCCAAATTATATAATCCTTTCATCATTCAATCCTTACCAAATCTAAACATGAAACATGTCATTTCCATTTTACTAAATTAAGCCTAAATGATCATTCACATAGAACACACATACACATATTAACCATCCTTTACACATACCCAAATCATATGCCAAAATCATTAAACTATCAAGCCATATCACATGGAAAGATTTATACACTTCAAAACATACCATAACCACTAGCCTATACATGCCATATACCAAATATATACAACTTCCAAAAGTACCAAAATAGATAGCCGATAGTGTGATTGAGTCGCTGGCGATCCCCGGATCCGAGCTAGCTTTAATGACACTGTAAAACAGAGAAACACCTCACACTATAAGCATAAAAGCTTAGTAAGTTTGTCATATAATTCAATTAACTTAACAATTCAAATTTAATAAACAAAATTACCAACACCTAGCTCAATTCATCTTAATATTCAATTTTCATCCATAACAATTCCTCACTTTCATACATAACTATATCTTCAATGTACAAGCATTTACCAAGATGTTTTAATCTCATTCATTCATATAACAATCCATTTATCTCAAACACAACTTCATCAACCACATAGGTTATGTACGTACTTGTACCATCACGTATTCAACAACAACATTTACCATTCAATGCTCCAAGCCATTACTCATTCAATTCTCTTTAAACATTCGATGAATTCGCACACTCAGTGCAAAATAATTAGCCGAAGCCACAATATTACCGCACACTTAGTGCCAATTTCTTAATTGAAGATTTAATATCATCGTACACTTAGTGCCTCTACATTAAACCAAATTTAACTCGATAACGTCTACACAGTGACAATTAATATAGTCTATGCTTTCTTTACTTCGCACACACAGTGCCGATCATCCCAGTATCAATTCTATTTCGCACACTTAGTGCCACATCTTTTCAAACCCATCATTTACATCACTAACTCAACAGTCATATTTCCATTCATTTCAATATATGTAAACATAAACTTAACAATTCGTATTATAAACGAACTTACCTCAGACGTTGAAATTACAAAACAAGTCGATATTCGAGCACTTTGTTCTTCCCTCAATCTAAGTTCAAATTTCTATTTTCTTGATCTATACATATTCAAATTTAGCTTATTCATTCACCAAATCATTCAATTCAATCCATATACACATATTTAGGGCATTTTACAAAATAGCCATTACATTTGCACATTCTGACATTTTAGTCCCTATTTCAAAAAATCACAAAATACACACAATTTCATCATACCATGCTTAGGCCGAATTTTCCTCATGTTCATACAAGCCCACATATTTCATTTATTTCACATTTTAGTCCTTCATTTTCTCATTTTCACAATTTAGCCCATAATACTCAAATTCACTAAAAATCACTTTATAAAACATGTATATCAATCACCAAACTTACATAATTATCATAAAACATCACAAAACTCATGAATTCATCAATGAATTAACTCACAATCTTCATCAAAATCTAAAATTAAGACATGGGCTTGATAGAACACAAAGCAACGATCACAAAAACGTAAAAATCACTAAAAACTGAGTTCAAAACATACCTCAATGAAGCCTTGTACGTGCCGAATATTCAAAGCTCAAGAACCCTATGTTTTCTTTCTATTTTTGGTGGATTAAAGATGATAAAATGGCCACCAAATGTTTTTGTTTTAATTATAATAACTTTAATAATCAAATACCAATTTTAACCTTAATGTATAACATTTAAATTCCATTAACTTAAACCCATTTTTGTCCATCCATTAAGCATGTGTAATAATAACAACATAAGGAATAACATTTAATAAGGCATAGCATTTAAGCACTTTAACAATTAGTGCATAGCTTTTGCATCTTATGCGATTAAGTCCTTTTTCACAAATCGACACACAAACAATAAAATTTTCACACAGAATTTTCACACATGCTTAATCACATACTATAAAAACTAAAACTAATATTAAAATATTTTTCGACCTCGAATTTGTGGTCTCAAAACCACTATTCCGACTACGGTCTAAACCTGACTGTTACAGTTTATCACGGAAAGGTTATGTCAAATTATAACTTCTTGTAACTTAGGTAGCAATGATGCATTACTAGATTCCACACATTGCTTGTATTATTAGAAAGTTCTAGTATTACTACTAATGTTACAAGAACCTACAGGGTCACACCTTATGGTTAAAACGAACAAAATCAAAACACAATTGGTATTGTGTTAGCTATCACATGAATTAAATTAATTTAAGTTGACAGTTAGATATTAAACAAATTAAATGTACAAGCTTGTTGTACACAAATAAAGAACATAGTTAAAATTAATATATGAATTTGATATAAAATTTTAATAGAATATAATTTACCAAAATTATTATAATTATAATTTCACCAAACATTGAAACATGGTAGTTATAATTCTTTTGGAAAGAATATAACGTTTTTAATACTTTCCATATTTTATAGTTCTTTTTGGAAAGAATATAACATGTTTAATGCTTTCCATATGTTCTCCATAGGATTGATTCCATTTTCAATATATTAATATCGAAATCTCGAATTAGCGTAAGTGTGTTTTAAAAGGAAATTAAGAAAATAAAAAAGGTCTAGCAACCGTTTGAGATATTTCCTACTCTTTAGCATTGATCAAAACTTTTGACATAAGTGTATGCATCTTTAAATAAAGTTGGCCAATAAAATCCAACTTGCAATACTATAGTTTTGTTCGCAATCCTCCAAAATGTCTTCCACTCGGAGAAGAATGGCATTGATATAGAATTTTGGTTGCCTCACTTTTGGCGACACACCAGAATATCATTTGATCTACACACTATTTAAACAGAAAAGGTTTTTCCTAGAAGTAGTGTCTTACATCACATAGGAATTTTTAATTTTTGATAAGACATACTTGGAGGTATTATTCAGCTAATCAAGAAATTATAATAATCAATAAACTATGGGGGTTCATGAACTTTACTTACCTCAAAGATGTGCTCATTCCAAAAAATTTTCATTAATCGAAACAAAATAATGACACCTCATGTTGTTATAACTGTAGTAGCCCATTTATGCTTGGACTTGAATAAATAAATAAAATAATAATGTCCAATTTATTTTACAGTCCGTTTACAAACCCAAAAAAAAAACCCACTACCTTTGCCCAATTACACCCAAACCCAAAACCTATGCGGCCCAAAAGGGCCCAACACCTAAACAGAATCAAAAGCCTAGGGTTTTTGAAACCCTAGGAGCCACAAGCACCCAAAACAAGCCTTCGGTCGTGCCACAATCTGCACGGATAATGCTCCACCGCCGAATTTCTCGTCATTAACCTGCAAAAGGAAAGAAAGACATAGCATCAAATATAGCAAGAAACATATGGACCGAATATTTGTATTTTATTTATTTTTGGGGCTATAAAAACCCTAGCACAATCTGTAAAATATACGATTTTTTACAAAGGCATATATACGAACACAGTTGAAAATTCAAAGAAGGTTTTGTTTTCTTTTCCTTTCTTTCTTTTTGAAATATCATACATACATATACAAAATTGTTTATATATATATATATAATATATATGTATAATAGTATAAAAATACAAAAAAGGAGAAAAACATTTACCTTTCGAGTTCCGCCACTGCGTCTTGTGGTCAAGATAATGTCTCTGGCGTCGCGATGGTGATCGACTAGAGCCCTCACCGGAGTCTAGCCAAAAATCGCCAGAGGGAGAGCAAAACAGAGAAAGCTCTTTATTTTTTTTAACAGCAGGCAAAAATGAAATTTTTGGGCTGATTTTTTGATTATATAGGCCCTTCATACAATGTTTTGGGGGTCCCCTTTAAAGGCCAAAATGACGCCGTTCAAGGGCTAGGATCTGCGCATTGACTCAATACCGGGGTGGATCTGCGTGCCACATCCCGAACTTTTGGGGCTTTGCATTTAACGTGCTGTGATGTATTGTTGTGCTTATTATGCTTGGTAGAATGTTTTAGGGGTCTAGAATGGGCTCGAAGTTGGGCCGAGGCCTTAGCAAAAATTTTTTGTTTGGGCACTCTAGTAGAGAGTCAAGTAGGATAGGGCTTAAAAGATATTATCTGTGAAGTAAGACACAAAAATGGGCTTGTGGCCCAGTGGTCAGTGGCGACATGCAGGGATTAGGAGGTGGCGTGTCAACCAGTTAAGGAGGTCCAAGGTTTGAGTCGCATGATACCTTTTTATTTTAATTTAATTTCAGTAATAGCAAAGAGCAGTAGTGGGGTTCGGCTTGGATGCTTGAAATTAGGAATTATTTAGTGTGGATAATAAGGTTGATAATGTGCTGATAAAGGAAGGAAGAGGTGGTGTTAGCCATGACATTATGGATGAGTAATCAGATAAAGATAAGGAGAAAATTTCGAATTTATCTACTAGTCACAGTGGTGGCCGAAATTCCAACACTGAATGGGGAGGTGAAATCGGTTCTGATAGGTTCAAGGGTGCCAAAATTTCCCTTGATTAAATATCTTAGTTTTAATTTTAAAGAGGGGCATTTTCGATTTTTAGGCGAGAGGTGCGAAATTTTGGTTTAAGTAGGGATCGTCTTTAATTAGGCATTTGACCTATTCTCTTTTTCTTTCCTCTCATCTCCACTTTTATGCAAACACCAAAATTTCCATTGTTCTCTTCTCTCAATCATCTTTTTCTGAAAAGCTGAAACTCATAACTCTTCTCTTCTCCATTCTTTTCTTATAACCGAATGATCATTGTTCTTTCCTTTATTCTATCTTTACCGATTTCTTCATAGCCAAATCTTCATAGATCATGTTGCATTGTTTTTCTTTTGATCTTCTCAGAAGCTGGAATCTCTAAGAGTTACTCGAATCTGTTGGTTAAGGTAAGTGCCAAATTCTCTCTTCACTTCTTCTCTTCCGGTTTTTGGAGACCAAACTGAAAGGCTAGATAAGATTATCTTTGGAGTATGATTTGATTGTGCTTGTGTTCTTATTTTGGGGCGACACATCGGGAATCAAAGTAGATCATCTAGATCTAAAAGCCGAAAACTGCTAGTCTATAAACTCTATCTCTTTCGGGATTTCTTGTCAAATGAAAGAGGGAATTAGATCCACAAATCCAACCCCTAGATTTAAGAAGCGAGCTGTGTCAGCCGTTCAGGATTAGCCACCGAGTTGTGGACTAGTTTCGAAACAAAACCCTTGACAGTTAGCAGTCGTATCGGCTTCTGATAGTGTCGACATAGAAAGTCTCGTCTTGTCCGTAATCAGGTGTATGGATCTCTATCACACTAGTTAATCTGTACTATATATATGTTATGGGTTAAAAGCTGGAAAAAGGCTGTATGAACAGCCGTGTTACCCGAAAAGTGTAGGCAAAGGATGCCAGGTACATAATTATAGAAACTTCTCTATGTGTATCGAAGGATGTGGTAGTTTGTGATCTTTTTAGATAGCATATTGTTTTGATTATGCATGTTTGTATGCATGGGATGGGATTGATATGACGAAAAGGAAGAGCATGCTAATAGGTCACTCAGTGATCGGTGGTTAACCCACAACTTGTTATTTAGGTTGCGTGGCGATCGGTGGCTCTGCCACATCTGATTAATAGGTCATATAGTGATCGGTGGTTAAACCACAATATATTATTAAGGTCGCATGGCGATCGGTGGCTCTGCCACATAGGTCACATAGTGATCGGTCTTTGTGACAAGCAGCACAACTGTAGAAATGGTGTGTAGTGGATGGAGGGTTGATTGTAGAAATCCCCAAGGTGTGATGGCTGGTACGGGCTGGTGTGTAGAGGATGAACTATAGGATTGGGATGGGCCATGTAGCATGTGTATATTCTGTTGCCATTTTGTATGGGCCAAGGCCCATAATGTGTTTGAAGGCCTCACCCTTTTATGTGTTTTTGAGATTTACACACTGAGTCTTGGTGACTCACCCTTTTTTTCCCTGACTTTTTAGATGAATAGTAGATTGTGGACATGGGAGCCGAGGCGGACTCGAGGGGCCATCAAGTTTTTATTTTCATAAACTATTTTCGGTTCTCTTTTAAGTTTTAATTTTGGGATTATTTATGTAATAAGGCCTCCATAGCTTAGGTTATCAATTTATATTTGTTAATGTTTATATTCTGTAAAATTATGTTCAAGGACTTGATTAGAAAGGAAAAAAAAAAGAGATTTTCAAATAAGTTTTAAAAAAAAACTACAAAGGCTTTCTACAAATAACACTTATTTAACAAATACCTGTATAAACGAACAGAGATTTTTAAAACCCTCCAAAGAAAAGTTTTTAACATTTAACTCGTAGCATACTAGATCTGGTCGTAACATTTTGGGCCGGGTTTGGGGTGTTACATTTTGGTATCAGAGCCCAATTTAAAACTCGGGCTGCGAAATGGGTCTAGTAGTGATTTGTAAAATTGATGTGAATTTGAGAAAACTTTCGGTTGATATATGGCCTTCGAGTCTACCGGCACCCGATCCACACAGGTAAGTATTCTAAACTCATTATGTGTTATGCATGTTGGGCTTAATGGGCTCCATAGGGACATAGGCTAGTATGATTAGAGTTTGATGGACTTTAGGCTCAGTTTAAACAACTCTTAAAATCCATAAGACTTAATTTCTCTAATTAAACATGTCCGTGAACAAGTCGTTGGGTTGGAGTGTGGCAACCGGCATACGCATGTCTAGGATTGGATCTAGGGAAAGCTTGGTATTTAAGAGGTCCTAGTGGCCCACCTCCTCTTTGCTGGAATCCTACCTGGTGTGTAGTGTCTATTCACTTAGCCGTGAGGGCTTGTTAATGGGCCAAAGATCATAACTAAAACCTGGAAAGGACCAATACCCTATCTTTGCAGAGTTACTAAAATACCCTCGATTTGTGAAAATTACTAAAATACCCTAGGTTGTGAAAACTATCGAAATACCCCTGGTTTGCAAAATTGTCGAAATACCCCGGATTACAAAATTACCAAAATACCCTTATATGATAAAATTACAAAAATACCCCTGGGCAGTGCAATGAAGAAAATACCCTTATGTGATGAATATGGGTTTATGGTTGTCACTTTTGTGTTTGATGCTGTTATGTGATGCTCTGTTGTGATGCATATGGATGCGAAATGTATGTGATTTCTAGAACTAAGAGATATAGACTTGAAACTGAGTTTGAATTCGAAAGAACTACTAATTAAACTACTTTCTATAAGATTGTTCATGGTTAATCAGTGAAAGAAATTAATAATTCATAAAATTTCTAATCAAATAAACGCGAATCGATAGAATGAGTACAAGGGGTCGTGGACGTCCTGTGCGTGGCCATGGTAGGGGCAGGATGGCTGTGTCAGAACCAGTAGGTTTTGGCTATGGATCAGGAGATGAGATGCCAGTTTCACTAGTTGAGGAGGCAAAATTTCAAGACCAGATGGCCGGAGATGATGCGGTATCTCAGGCGATGTTAAGGGTTTTAGAGAGGGTTGTTGGGGCAGGCATGGGCATAGGAGCTCGAAAATCTGTGTCGAAGCGACTTAGAGAGAATGGGGCAGAAGTGTTTAGGGGAATTTCTGGTATAGCCCCGAGTACAGCTGAGTATTGGTTGGAGGCGGTTGAACGCATAATGGATGATCTGGATTTTACGGAGGAAGAAAAGCTGAAAGGAATAGTGTCCCTTCTTCGAGACGAAGCGTACCAATGGTGGCTTACGGTTAAGGATGGTACAGTGGCTGATCGTATCACCTGGGATTACCTCAGAACAGCATTTCAAAGTAAGTACATTGGAACGAGTTATGTGGATGCGCAGCGCAGAGCGTTTTGAATCTGGTTCAGGGAAGTAGGTCGGTGGCGGCATATATTTTGCTTACGCATTAGCCGTTATGCTCGAGGGATAGTGGCCACAGAACATGAGCGTTGTGTTTGATTTGAGGATGGCCTGAAGGATGATCTACGTGTTTTGATAGCTCCACAGTGGGATAGGGAATTTGCTGTGTTTGTGGAGAAAGCTAAGATAGCTAAGGAGGTAAAGCGAATGGAAAAATTGAACAGGGATAGAGATAGGAATAGAAGTAAGAGAAATTTTGGATCATCAGGGGCAGTCGGGCATGTTCAGAAAAGACCTAGGTCAGATAGGCCGAGACGGGATGAGAGACCTACTGCTGCTAGTCAGACACAGAAGTGTGTTCGATGTGGTAAATTCTATGTAGGTGAGTGTTGGGCAAGCAGTGGGAAGTGCTTTAGATGTGGATCTATAGACCATCAAATTAGAGACTGTCCACAGCCACGGGGTGATGTAGGACCTGCAGGGCAGGGAAATGCTCTGCCGGGTAGAGGAGGTCAGCAGCAATAGAGAGGTCGTGGTCCAACCAGAGGTGGTAACGATTTCGGTCGGGGTCATGGATCACCAGGCCGAGGGGCAAAAACACTGAGGTGAGGCAGTCGGGGTTGGTCTATGCTACCAGACGTCGAGAGGAGGCTAACACACCAAATGTTATAACAGGTACGTTTTTAATATTTGGTTTGCCTTTCACTGCATTGATTTACATTGGGTCGACGCATTCATATGTTGCTAGTAGTGTGTCTGGAACTTTAAATTTAGATTCGAGATTACCCCTAGGGTGATGACTGTAATTAGCCCATTAGGACAATTTGTGGTAGTAGATAAACTCTATCGGGAGGTACCCTTAGCAGTTCAGGGAATAGTTTTCCTGATGGATCTGATGGAATTGCCGTTCGGGGAGTTTGACTTAATATTAGGCATGGAATGGCTGGTGAAGTATCAAGCTAATTTAGATTGTGCAGCTAAGCGTATGGTGTTAAAAACCCCCGAGGGCGGTGAAGTGTTGGTGATAGGAGAAAGGTGGAACTGTCTGTCGAATGTGGTGACTGCCATAAGAGAAGAAAGGATGGTGAGAAAAGGATGCGAGGCAGTTTTAATATTTGTTCGGGCTCTAGAAGCCGAGGACTTGACTGTTGTGGACGTTAGGACGGTGAAAGAATTTCCTGATGTTTTCCCAGAAGAGCTTCTGAGATTACCCCCGGATCGTGAAGTGGAGTTTGGTATCGATCTTCTTCTGGGAATAACTCCAGTATCTATTGCTCCATATAAAATGGCGCCAAAGGAGTTCGTGGAATTGAAAGCGCAGATTCAAAAGTTATTGGATAGAGGGTTTATTCGACCAAGTGTGTCACCGTGGGGAGCGCCGGTGTTATTTGTTAAGAAGAAAGATGGATCAATGCGTATGTGCATTGACTATTGTCAGTTGAATAAGTTAACAATCAAGAACAAATACCCGTTGCCAAGGATCGATGACTTGTTCGATCAGTTGAAGGGGGGCTCAGTCTTTTCGAAGATAGATCTGAGATCAAGGTACCATCAGCTTAAGTTCAAGGAGGCAGATATTCATAAGACGGTATTCAGAACTCGCTATGGTCACTACGAATTCATGGTGATGCCATTTGGGTTGACTAATGCACCAGCAGCATTTATGGATATGATGAACCGAGTGTTCCAACCTACTTGGATCGGTTTGTCGTAGTATTTATAGATGATATCTAGTTTATTCAAGATCGGAAGAGGAGCATGATTCACATCTGTGAGTGGTTTTGCAGATTCTGAGGGAGAAGCAGTTGTATGCCAAATTTAATAAGTGCGAATTTTGGCTAAATGAAGTTACTTTTCTAGGCCACGTTGTGTTGGCAGAGGGGATTAGGGTTAACCCTCGAAAACTTGAAGCGATGTTGGAATAGAAGCCGCCTAGGTCTGTGGCAGAAATTTAGAGTTTTCCCGGTCTGGCTGGGTACTACCGAAGATTTGTTGAAGGATTTTCTTCAATTGCGGCACCATTGACTACGTTATTATGGAAAGGGGTTTCGTTTGTTTGGTCTAATAAGCAGCAAGAGAGTTTTGAGAAGTTAAAAAGGATTTTGACGGAGGCTCCAGTATTGATTCAGCCGGAGGCTGGGAAGGAATTCGTAATTTACTGTGATGCTTCACACACGGGACTAAGATGCGTGTTGATGCAGGATGGAAAGGTTGTTGCATATGCATCTCGGTAGTTAAGACCGCACGAAGCAAATTATCCCACCCATGATTTGGAATTGGCGGCGGTAGTTTTTGCTCAAAGATCTAGAGACATTATCTGTATGGGGAGAAATCTATTATTTATACTGATCATAAGAGCCTAAAATACCTTTTGACCTAGAAGGAGTTGAATCTAAGGCAAAGAGGTGGATCGAGTTGTTAAAGGATTATGACTACTCGATCGAGTATCATCCGTGTAAAGCTAATGTGGTGGCGGATGCTTTAAGTCGTCAAGTAATCTTTGACTTGAGAGCAATGTTTGCTCACCTTAGTTTATACGATGATGGGAGTTTATTGGCTGAACTTCAAATGAAACCCTCTTGGGTCAGTCAGGTTAAGGAGAAGCAGCAGACCGATGAGTTGCTTAAGGTAAATTTGTAGCTAATATCAAATGATGGGCCAACGGAATTCAGTGTGAATGAGGAAGGGCTGTTATGTTTTTGAGGGAGAGTTTGCATGCCAAAAGATCCGGAGTTGAGGCGTAGATTTTGCAAGAAGCACATGGTAGTCCATACGCTATGCACCCTAGAGGGAGTAAGATGTATCGGGATTTGCGGGATCAGTTCTAGTGGCCGGGCTTGAAGCGTGAGGTAACTGAATTGGTGAGTAAGTGTTTAACCTGTCAGCAGGTAAAGCGAGCATCGATTACCATCGTGGTTATTGCGGCCGATGAAGATTCCACAATGGAAGTGGGAAAGGATCACAATGGACTTTGTTAGTGGGCTACCTTTCATGCCTACTAAGAAAGATTCGGTTCTGGTGATTGTTGATAGCTTGACGAAGTTTGCTCATTTCATACCAGTACGGGTCGATTACTTTCTGTAGAAATTGGCTAAGCTATACATAGCGGAGGTGGTGAGGTTGCATGGAGTACCATTATCGGCGAAGGTGGTGAGGTTGCATGGAGTATCAGTATCAATCATATTGGACAGGGACTCGAGATTCACGTCGCGATTTTGAAAGACGTTGCATCAAGCGTTGGGTACGAAGTTGGATTTCAGTACAGCATTTCATCCTTAGACTGATGGACAGTCTGAGTGGGTAATTTAGATCTTGGAGGACATGTTGAGAGGTTGTGTCATTGATTTCAGAGGTAGTTGGGAAGAATTTATACCATTTGCGGAGTTTGCTTACAACAACAGCTACCAGTCTAGTATTCAGATGTCGCGCTATGAAGCATTGTACGGGCGGAAGTGTTGTACTCCTACCTGTTGGACGGAATTAGGGGAATGTCGAATTTTGGGTCCAGAGTTGGTTACCGAGACAGAGGAGAAGGTGGAGTTAATTTGGGCTCGACTAAAAGAAGCGTCAGACAGACAGAAGTCTTATGCTGATTTGAAACGTAAGGATATAGAGTTTGCAGTGGGTGACAAGGTGTTCTTGAAAGTGTCGCCATAGAAGAAAGTACTGAGGTTTGGACGGAAGGGTAAATTAGGTCCTAGATTTATTAGACCTTATCGGGTGTTGAAATGAGTAGGGCCGGTAGCCTATCAGCTAGAGCTACCTTCTGAGCTAAGCCAGATTCACAATGTATTCCACGTCTCTATGTTAAGACGTTACCATTCGGATCCATCTCATGTGGTATCTGTGGAAGAAATCGAAGTGAGACCTGACCTATCCTTTGAAGAGGAACCAGTAGGAATCCTGGATCATGATGTTAAGGTATTGCAAAGGAAAACAGTTTCGTTAGTTAAGGTTTTATGGCAGAATCACGGTTCTGAGGAGGCTACTTGGGAACCAGAGGAAGCAATGCGGCAGCAATACCCGCATCTATTCTGATCAGGTAATTTCGAGGCCAAAATTTCTTTAAGGGGATAGAACTATCACATCCCGAATTTATGGGGCTTTGCATTTAACGTGCTGTGATGTATTGTCGTGCTTATTATGCTTGTTAGAATGTTTTAGGGGTCCAGAATGGGCTCGAAGTTGGGCCGAGGCCTTAGTAAAAATTTTCTATTTGGGCACTCTAGTGGAGAATCAGGTAGGATAGGGCTTAAAAGATATTATCTGTGAAGTAAGACACAAAAATGGGCTTGTGGGCTAGTGGTCAGTGGTGACATGCAGGGATTAGGAGGTGGCGTGTCAAGCAGTTAAGGAGGTCTAAGGTTCGAGTCGCATGATACCTTTTTATTTTAATTTAATTTCAGCAATACCAAAGAGCAGCAGTGAAGTTCAGCTTGGATTCTTGAAATTAGGAATTATTTAGTGTGGATAATAAGGTTGATAATGTGCTGATAAAGGAAGGAAGAGGTGGTGTTAGCCATGACACTGTGGATGAGTAATCAGATAAAGATAAGGAGAAAATTTCGAATTTATCTACTACTCACAGTGGTGGCCGAAATTCTAACACTGAAGGGGGAGGTGAAATAGGTTCTGATAAGTTCAAGGGGTGCCGAAATTTCCCTTGATTAAATAGCTTGGTTTTGATTTTAAAGAGGGGCATTTTCAGTTTTTAGGCAGTAGGTGCCAAAATTTTGGTTTAAGTAGGGGATACCTCTTCAATTTCGACATTTGACCCTATTCTCTTTTTCTTTCCTCTCATCTCCACTTTTATGCAAAAGCCAAAATTTTCATTGTTCTCTTCTCTCAATCATCTTTTTCTCAAAAGTCGAAACTCATAACTCTTCTCTTCTCAATTCTTTTCTTATAACCGAATGATCATTGTTCTTTCCTTTATTCTCTCTTTGCCGATTTCTTCATAGCCGAATCTTTATAGATCCTGTTGCACTATTTTTCTTTTGATCTTCTCAGAAGTAGGAATCTCTAAGAGTTAGTCGAATCTGTCGGTTAAGGTAAGTGTCGAATTCTCTCTTCACTTTTCTCTTCCAGTTTCTGGAGACCAAAGTCGAAAGGCTAGATAAGATTATCTTTGGAGTAATGATTTGATTGTTCCCGTGTTCGTATTTTGGGGCGACATGTCGAGAATCGAAGTAGATCGTCTAGATCTAAAAGCCAAAAATCGCTAGTCTCTAAACTCCATCTCTTTCGGGATTTCTAGTCAAACAAAAAAGGGAATTGGATCCATAAATCCAACCCCTAGATTTAAGAAGCGAGCTATGTCTGTAACACCCTAAATTAGGGGTTATTTGTAATTTAAATATTTTCCCATGTGTGTGCTTGAAGAATTAAATTCTAGGATTATTTGGCATGTTTTAGGGTGTAGAAATAACCCCGAATTAGGTCAAATTTGGAATTAAAAATCTTTTTTTTAGTGTGTAAAAGGAAGGAGCTAGGTGAGTTAGGGCTTAAGTAAAAGTTAGGGGAGGCATGACACAAAGAATGGGCTTGGCACAATTGGCTTGGGGCGTTAAGAGAGTTTACAAGGGAGGAGGTTCAATCCGTGGAAGTAACAAGGGGATATGTTTTTTTCTTTTTCTTTTGGGGCGTTAAAGGAAGGGCCCAAGTAAGGAAGGCTTTAAAGAAATTTTGGGCAAGGTTCATGGCATGAAAGGCAGGTTGGCGGAGTGACTTGGGGCGCCACTCAAGGGCTTTGGTTTAAGGTCTCGGGTTCGAGACATAAAGAACGCAAGGAGTTTTATTTTTTGGGCTTTGGCGTTAAAGGAGCAAGGGCCAGGAGGAAGGCTTATAATTAAAAGGTGAGGGCTCATGACATGAAAGTATAATGGGAGAAATGGCTAGGGGCGCTTAAGGGAAGGCTGCAGCATGGGGTTCCAGGTTCGAACCCAAGAAGTAGCACTTTGGTTTATTTTTTTTCTCTTCTCTCTTTTTGCTGCTGGCGTGAATGAGGGGGTGTTGGCAGCATATTGGACTCTTAATTGATAAGAGATAAGGCTTAATATTTTTGCATATAATCGGCTGGAAGGGGGAGCTATTAGTGTTTTATTTGCTATGAAATTGTTGAGGGGATTAGGAGATTAAAAGTAAGATAAAGCTAGATTTATTTGTGATAATTCAAGGCTGGAAATTATCACAAAATAGAGGGTGTTTGCCGAAATTTGGACTCCTTGGGGGCTGTCCATATTTGATTTTGTTACAGCATAGAAGTGCCAAAATTCCAGCAATTTCTTTTCCTCTTTCTCTCCTCATTGTGCTGTCGAAATTCCCCTTATACAATTGCCCAAAATTGTTCAAAATTCTCTTCCCCTCTTGCTTGTTTTAGCCGAATATACCCCCCTCTTTTAAGAGAAAATTTCCAGCCCTTCTGTCTTGCCTTGGCCGAATCTCCCTTAAGGAAAAAGGGTGTTGTTTTCGGTTCCTTTCCTCTACATTGAAGATAGCCGAATCTTTCCCCCCTAATCAAGGGTGCTGCCGAATTCAATAGGTGTGGTAAGGGTTCTCCCTAAGTTGTTTCTTTAATTATTATGGCTAGCCAAAACCTTGAGGCTCAACCATGTATTTTTGGGTTGGCCGAACCTTACTAAGACCTTGGATTCATGCTTTGTTTTATAGTCAAGAGAGGATAACATTAAAGGAGTAAGGAGATCTTTCGGGATTTGATTCCCCAAGGTAAGGAGGTAAGTGACTTTCGACCATAGGCCTTGATTATGTGTGATTATACAAGTTGATTCTTAACTAGTGTTTTGGTAGGGATCTCGACAAATCAAGTGACGCTTTCGGGATTTGTTTGGAAATCAAATCCGTTCAGGGGTCAAGATCTAGCATCATAGATTGGCTTTTCGAATCTAGGAATTTCGATAGTAACAGGTGTGTAAGATCTCACTACACACTTTATTAATTTACATGACTTTATTGTTTGCCTTAATCTTTTGGTTGTGATTAGCTTGTGGCATAATCATGGATTTCGGGTAAGTCCCCTAACTTGTGATTTTTATATACGATTTGCATGCCATCACATGATGTTAAATGCTATGACATGATATATGATAATTGATGTATAAGCATGTGATGGTGGGATTGATCGGAGGAGGGGATGATTTTATGGATCGTCGTCGATGGTTTTGACCACAAGATGGGTTGGCCCCATCGATTATTTGTGACCTATGGTCATCGATGGTTTTGACCACACCGATTGATAAATTGCGACTAAGTCCCAAAGTGGTTTGGTACCACCAGTGGTTTTGACCACACTTGATATATTGTGACCTATGATCATCAGTGGCTTTGACCACACGATGGGTTGGCCCCATCATTTAAATTGTGACTCTAAGTCATCAGTGGTTTTGACCACACGGGGTAGTTAAGGAGTATGGATGGTTAGGTTGGGTTGCATATTTGCATGTTAATTAATATCTTGTGTATGAGTGCTTTTCCGGGTGGGGGATTTACACACTGAGTCTTGGTGACTCACCCCTTTCCCTTAACATTTCACAGATGAGTAGATCGCGGAGATGGAGCCGGAGAGGACTCGAGGTGGCCATGCTTGTCGTTGGAGTTATTTTTACTTTGCTTTAGTTAAAATTATTATTTTCTAAGTTTTTATTTTGGGATTGTAATAAGGCCGCTATTTATTTTGTGGATGTTATTTTTTTATTTTACTTATGTTATGTTACAAAATGTAATTTTGTAAATATTAAATGAACCGGTTAAAAGTAATTTTTCAAACTTAATAAACTTCTACGGGTTTTTAAAAGATGCTACCATCGGGTAACAAACTATACCAAGTCAATTATAGCCCTGATTTATTAAATGTTACATGATCAGATGTTTTCAAAGGATTTATCAACCCAACTGTATTTATAAAAAGCCCAACTGAGCTTTCAAACACCCTTTCTACACCTTAGCCAAATTTTATCGAATTTTCACCAAACTTCCAAAATGACTCAAATTATTTTTACCAAAAATATATAGATCCGTCAGACTCGTGGGTCGGGTTTGGGGTGTTACATTTTTGGTATCAGAGCCCGGTTCAATACTCGGCTGTAGGGGGCCCAAGGCCCAAAATGTTTGGTTTTTGTTAGTAGGCCTTATTATGATGTTTTGAGAAATTGTTTTGGCTTGAACAGCATGGCACCGAGTCTCTGGCACCTATCCGCCCAGGTAAGTACTTCTATCAATTTCTGTGAATTCTTTTGATGAAGGGTAGAAGGGTAAATTGGGAACGTAGACTACTAGAGTAGAATTGTTGAACCCTAGGGCTAGTATACCTCAACTATGCATAAGATTTAATAATTACCTAAACAACCCTGTGAGTTGTCACTAAGCAAAGGATGTGGCAATCGTTATACGCATGTCTAGGATTGGATTCGATGGGGGCCTGGTATTTAAGCAGTCCTCGTGACTCACCTCCTACTCACTTGAATCCTACCTGGTGCGTAGTAACGGTTCATCCTAGCTGAGACGACGAGCTCACAGGCTAAACTTGATAACTAAAACCCGAAAGGGACTAGCCGTTTTGATTTTGGAAATAAATAAAACTTTAGTTTTTTTTAAAAAAAAGACCAAAATGCCCCTCAGTTTGAAAAATGACCAAAATACCCCTAGCTTGTAAATTACCAAAATACCCTCCATATGGAAAATTTTCAAATAGAAATTCTCAAAATATCCTTCTTTTGTAAAATCACTTAGAACCCAATTTATGGAAATCATTTTGAGGAAATGCCCTGAATGTGAAAAAAATTATGAAAATACCTTTAGGGGTAAAATTACGAAAACGCCCTTGATTTATGATATTCTCAAACTACCCATAGTTACAATCAAAATTTTCATTATAAAGTGCCCAAAAAAAAACCTTACTTTGCAAAATATCAAAAACATTATGATTTTGTAAAAATTACAAAATTGCCCTAACCGACAAAATTACCATAATGACCCTGATTTTCAAAATTTTTACAATACCATCCACTCGAGAAATAAATTCTCAAAAAGAACCTTCAAAGTTTTACAACTTTTGAAATATCCCTGATTTATCAAATTTTACAAATTCACCCTGATTTGTTAAAATTACCAAAATGCCCCTAAACTTCAAATCACCAAAATATCCCTGAATTTCAAAATTTTTCAGAATACCCCGGGAATTTAAGAGTTCCAAAATACTTTTTGACAAAATCATCCGAGAACCTATATTTTTGAAAAATTACAAAAATACCCCTGTAGGACAAATTACGAAAATACCCCCGGGTAGTGGAAAAACGATCACCATAAGAACAACAACGTCTCTTTGGATGAATGAATGGAAAATTGTGTGCATGTATGATTACGAAAGAACCACTCCTAAACTCTCATCATAAAATTCCTTCGCGGATAATCCAGTGAAACAAGTACTAATACATAAAATTTTTAAACAGATAAACGCAATCGATAGAATGAGTTCAAGAGGTCGTGGATGTCCGCCGCATGGCCGTGGTAGGGGTAGGATGGCCTTGTCCGAGCCAGCAGGGTCCGGACATGGGTCAGGAAATGAGATGCCAAATTTGCGGCGACGGAAACCGAATTTCAAGATCAGACGGGTGGTAATGATGTCGTATCTCAAGTCAGTATTGTATTATTAGCGGGTTCTTTGAGGCGTGTGGGTGCGAGCCCAGAATCGTGGTTGAACGACTCCGGGCTAACGGAGCAGAAGTATTCAGAGGAGTTTCCGGAGTGGCACCTAGTGTGGCAAAGTATTGGTTGGAATCCACTGAAAGGATTATGAGTGACTTAGATTTCACAGCTGAGGAGAAGTTGAAGGGTATAATTTCTTTGCTTCGAGATGAGTCATATCAGTGGTGGCTCACCGTAAGGGATGGAACTGTGGCAGAAAATCTCACCTGGGAATTCTTCAGAGAGGCTTATCAAAAGAAATATATCAGAACTAGTTACGTGGATGCACAGCGAAAGGCTTTCTTGAACCTGGTTCAAGGCAATAAGACAGTGGCGGAGTACGAGGCTAAATTCCTCCAGTTGAATAGGTATGCTCGTGGTATTGTGGGTACAGAGCATGAACGCTATGTTAGATTTGAAGATGGGCTGAGGGATGAGCTGAAGATGATGATAGCTCCACAACAGGAACAGGAGTTTGCTGTCTTAGTGGAGAAGTCGAAGGTTGCTGAGGGGGTAAGACAGTCGGTTAGATGAAATCAAGATAGAAATTGGAATAAGAGGGGCTCGAAACCTTCAAGGTTCTCGGGTAATGAGCAGAAGAGGATGAGGTTTGATGGGTCGGATCAAGTTGCTAGGCCTACTGCTGCTAGTCCTCAATGGCCACCACGGTGTGCTCGGTGTGGCAAGTCTCACACGGGGGACTGTTGGAATGGTAATCGGGGATGCTTCGAGTGTGGGCCCTTAGAGCATCGAGTTAGAGACTGTCCGAAAAAGGAAGCTAGACTAAGATCAGAGTGCGCAGCATAAGCGTAGTACGGTGAGCTAAGATGTACGACTATTCGTTAGTAAGTAATTTTGAGGACGAAATTATTTTAAGGGGGTAGAACTGTAACACCCTAAACTAGGGGTTATTTGTAATTTAAATATTTTCCCATGTGTGTGCTTGAAGAATTAAATTCTAGGATTATTTGGCATGTTTTAGGGTGTAGAAATAACCCCAATTAGGTCGATTTGGAATTAAAATCTTTTTTTAGTGTGTAAAAGGAAGGAGCTAGGTGAGTTAGGGCTTAAGTAAAAGTTAGGGAGGCATGACACAAAGAATGGGCTTGGCACAATTGGCTTGAAGGCGTCAAGAGAGTTTGCAAGGAGGAGGTTCGATCCATGGAAGTAACAAGGATATGTTTTTTCTTTTTCTTTGGGGCGTTAAAGGAAGGGCCCAAGTAAGGAAGGCTTTAAAGAAATTTCGAGCAAGGTTCATGGCATGAAAGGCGGTTGGCGGAGTGGCTTGGGGCGCCACTCAAGGGCTTTGGTTTAAGGTCTCGGGTTCGTGACATAAAGAATGCAAGGAGTTTATTTTTTTGGTTTTGGCGTTAAAGGAGTAAGGGCCAGGAGGAAGGCTTATAATTAAAAGGTGAGGGCTCATGACATGAAAGTCTAATGGGAGAAATGGCTAGGGGCACTTAAGGAAGGTCAAACATGGGGTTCGTGTTCGAACCCAAGAAGCAGCACTTTGTTTTATTTTTCTCTTCTCTCTTTTTGCTGCTGGCGTGAAGGAGGGGGTGTTGCAGCTTATTGGACTCTTAATTGATAAGAGATAAGGCTTAATATTTTTGCATATAATCGGCTGGAAGGGGGAGCTATTAGTGTTTTATTTGCTATGAAATTGTTGAGGGGATTAGGAGATTAAAAGTAAGATAAAGCTAGATTTATTTGTGATAATCCAAGGCTAGAAATTATCACAAAATAGAGGGTGTTTGCCAAAATTTGGACTCCTTGGGGGCTGTCCATATTTGATTTTGTTACAGCATAGAAGTGCCAAAAATTCCAGCAATTTCTTTTCCTCTTTCTCTCTCATTGTGATGCCGAAATTCCCATTATACAATTGCCCAAAATTGTTCAAAATTCTCTTCCCCTCTTGCTTGTTTTAGCCGAATATACCCCCCTCTTTTAAGAGAAAATTTCCAGCCCTTCTGTCTTGCCTTGGCCTAATCTCCCTTAAGGAAAAAGGGTGCTGTTTTCGGTTCCTTTCCTCTACATTGAAGATAGCCGAATCTTTCCCCCCTAATCAAGGGTGCTGCCGAATTCAATAGATGTGGTAAGGGTTCTCCCTAAGTTGTTTCTTTAATTATTATGGCCAGCCAAAACCTTGAGGCTCAACCATGTATTTTTGGGTTGGCCGAACCTTACAAAGACCTTGGATTCATGCTTTGTTTTATAGTCAAGAGAGGATAACATTAAAGGAGTAAGGAGATCTTTCGGGATTTGATTCCCCAAGGTAAGGAGGTAAGTGACTTTCGGCCATAGGCCTTGATTATGTGTGATTATACAAGTCGATTCTTAACTAGTGTTTTGGTAGGGATCTCGACAAATCAAGTGACGCTTTCGGGATTTGTTTGGAAATCAAATCCTTTCAAGGGTCAAGATCTAGCATCGTAGATTGGCTTTTCGGATCTAGGAATTTCGATAGTAACAGGTGTGTAAGATCTCACTACACACTTTATTAATTTACATGACTTTATTGTTTGCCTTAATCTTTTGGTTGTGATTAGCTTGTGGCATAATCATGGATTTCGGGTAAGTCCCCTAACTTGTGATTTTTGATATACGATTTGCATGCCATCACATGATGTTAAATGCTATGACATGATATATGATAATTGATGTATAAGCATGTGATGGTGGGATTGATCAGAGGAGGGGGATGATTTTATGGACTGTCGTCAGTGGTTTTGACCACAAGATGGGTTGGCCCCATCAGATTATTTGTGACCTATGGTCATCAGTGGTTTTGACCACACCGATTGATAAATTGCGACTAAGTCCCAAAGATGGTTTGGTACCACCAAAGGTTTTGACCACACTTGATATATTGTGACCTATGGTCATCGATGGTTTTGACCACACGATGGGTTGGCCCCATCATTTAAATTGTGACTCTAAGTCATCGGTGGTTTTGACCACACGGGTTGTTAAGGAGTATGGATGGTTAGGTTGGGTTGCATATTTGCATGTTAATTAATATCTTGTGTATGAGTGCTTTTCCGGTGGGGATTTACACATCGAGTCTTGGTGACTCACCTCTTTCCCTTAACATTTCGCAGATGAGTAGATCGCGAGATGGAGCCGAGAGGACTCGAGGCGCCATGCTTGTCGTTGGAGTTATTTTTACTTTGCTTTAGTTAAAATTATTATTTTCTAAGTTTTATTTTGGGATTGTAATAAGGCCGCTATTTATTTTGTGGATGTTATTTTTTATTTTACTTATGTTATGTTACAAAATGTAATTTTATAAATATTAAATGAACCTGTTAAAAGTAATTTTTCAAACTTAATAAACTTCTACGGGTTTTAAAAGATGTTACCATCGGGTAACAAACTATACCAAGTCAATTATAGCCCGATTTATTAAATATTACATGATCAGATGTTTTCAAAGGATTTATCAACCCAACTGTATTTATAAAAAGCCCAACTGAGTTTTCAAACACCCTTTCTACACCTTAGCCAAATTTTATCGAATTTTCACCAAACTTCCAAAATGACTCAAATTATTTTTACCCAGTAACATATCAGATCCGGTCAGGACTCGTGGGCCGGGTTTGGGGTGTTACAATGTTAGCTGTTTGGGATTGGCCACCGGGTTGTGGACCGACTTCAGAACAAAACCCTAGACAGTTAGTAGTCGTATCGGCTTCTGATAGTGTCGACATAGAAAGTCTCGACTTGTCTGTAATCAGGTGTGTGGATCTCTATCACACTAGTTAATCTGTACTATATATATGTTATGGCTAAAAGTCGGAAAAAGGCTGTATGAATAGTTGCTTTACCCAAAAGGGTTGGCAAAGGATGCCAGGTACATAATCATAGAAACTTCTCCATGTGTATCGAAGGATGTGGTAGTCTGTGATCTTTTTAGATAGTATATTGTTTTGATTCTGCATGTATGTATGCATGGGATGGGATTGATATGACGAAGGGGAAGAACATGCTAATAGGTCACTCAGTGATCGGTGGTTAATCCACAACATTTTATTTAGGTCGCATGGCGATCCGTGGCTCTGCCACATCTGATTAATAGGTCACATAGTGATCGGTGGTTAAACCACAATATATTATTAAGGTCGCATGGCGATCGGTGGCTCTGCCACATAGGTCACATAGTGGTCGGTCTTTATGACAGGCAGCACAGCTGTCGAAATGGTGTGTAGCGGATGGAGGGTTGATTGTAGAAATCCCCATGGTGTGATGGCTGGTACAGGCTGGTGTGTAGAGGATGGACTATAGGATTGGGATGGGTCATGTAGCATGTATATATTCTGTTGCCATTGTGTATGGGCCAAGGCCCATAATGTGTTTGTGGGCCTCACCCTTTTATGTGTTTTCGAGATTTGCACACTGAGTCTTGGTGACTCACCCTTTTTTTCCCTGACTTTTTAGATGAGTAGCAGATCGTGGACATACGAGTCAAGGCGGACTCAAGGGGCCACCAAGTTTTTATTTTCATAAACTATTTTTGGTTCTCCTTTAAGTTTTAATTTTGGGATTGTTTATGTAATAAGGCCTCCATAGCTTAGGTTATCAATTTATATTTGTTAATATGTATATTTTATAAACTTATGTTCAAGGACTTGATTATAAGAAGGAAAAAAAAAAGAGATTTTCAAATAAGTTTTAAAAAAAAAAAAAAACTACAAAGGCTTTCTACAAATATCACTTATTTAACAAATACCTGCATAAACGAACCAAGATTTTAAAACCCTCCAAAGCAAAGTTTTCAACATTTAACCCGTAGCATACCAGATCTGGTCGTGACGTTTTGGGCCGGGTTTGGGGTGTTACACCGCGTGTTTTTATAAAAGGGGCAATTTGCCTCTTTATTCCCTCCGTAATTTTATTCTTTGTAATTTCGTCCAATTTAAATTTTATTTTATTTTTTAATCTAGCTCTGAAAGTTTGCTTCTGTTTCATTTTGGTCCATCGGGATATTTAAAGACTGATACTAGGACGGCGCCGTTTAGAAGATCGGGCATAATTGCCCAATAAGTCCCTATAGTTTAGCGTGCGTTCCAATATCATCCTTTTTGCAATTTTACCTTAGTTTTATTTATTTATTTTAATTTGATCCCTGTTTCTTCGATTTTCTTTAACTATTTTTTATTTTCACTTTTATTCTTATTTTTAATTATTTTAGTATTATATATTAATTTATTATTTATTATTTATATTAGGTTATTTTATTAAATTCAATATTATTCATATATTATATATTATTTTAATATTTGCACATTAGTTATTATATTACACTTTTTATTTTGTATATTATATATTATTATATTATTATATTATTTTATATATAACTTTTAAATTATTTTATCCTTAATATTGTAAAAAATTTTGTATATTGTATATTGTTTATATTGTTTTTCTTAAATATGTAGTTTTATGCATATATGTATTATATTATTATATTATTAATATATTTTTATTTAAAGTTATATATCATTTATTTATTTAAAATGTATTTTACTTATTTTCTCATGAATATATATATATATATATATATATATATATTTAGATTTTGCCATATCATTTTTATGTTTTTAATTTGCAATATCTATTTATTATTTGGTATATGTCACTCATTCTATGTTGATTTATTTTACACTTAATCTTGCATGTAAAGTTTCATATTTATTTAGTATTTATCTTTCGTTATTTACTTCTTTATATCTTATATTTGTTTATCCATTATCTTTTATTTGTTTATGATTTTTATGTTTGCTTTAGTATAGTTATTCTATTATCATTCATTATTTTATATTATTCTTTCTTTAATTGTCTATATTAGTATTAGTTGTTAAATATGACTTGTAATTATGGAGAATTGCTATTTGGAATTTATGTTTTGTAACGCCATATCTTACTCAAAACCATTTTTTATAAAAGCACATTTTGAATTGACGCATTTTATTCAAATGTTTTTTTTAAATACAGCGATATATGATATTTAGGGACTTCGAGAAAAATTATACCCTAACTTACTGGTTTTTAATTTTCTCGTGGAACTTAAGATATCAAGTATCTTTTTTTAAAAACCCATAAACTTCAAATCAAAACTTTTTATCAAAAATTCAAAATGTTATATCTTAACTTATTAGATATAATGTTTCGTATCTCGAGGTAAGGATTTTCTGCAAATAAAGGCAAGTTTAATTTTGAAGTCTTGAGATGGTACATCCTAACTTATTGGGTGTGACATTTTATTTCTTTGAGATAAGTGAGTTTTAACTTTCTTTCAAATAAAAGGATCGTATTTTAAGTTTTTTAAATTTTCAACATTAAGACATGATTTTATCAATTAGGTACCAATTTTTGGGCTTTACGAGGGTGCTAACCCTTCCTCGTATGTAACCGACTTCGAACCTATTTTCTTGAATTTCGTAGGCCAAAATTAATGTTTTAAAAAAACATATTTTATAAGGTGATCTGATCACACCTAAGCAAAAAAAGAGATCGGTGGTGACTCCTGTTTTCTTTTTTAAAATCAATTCCCGTTTTTCATAAAACTCTTAAAAACGGTTTCGACAGCTTGGCGACTCTGCTGGGGATATAATAAGAGAGTCAAACCATTAAAATTGATTATTTTTTGTCCTTTGTCAGAAATTTGAACAATCGATTTGAAAATCTAAAAATTTGATTTGAAAAAATTACGATCCTGTTGTTGCATTTGTTTGTGTTATTGCATATAATGGTTATTTTCTTGCACACATAGCATTGCATGACTGTTGTGGTCGTACCTTTAAGTGGGAGTAAGAAAATATGCCTTCGTGAGGTTTTCACCTCCACATGGACTAGTGGATTGCTTCCAGGATAAATCTGTACCTATGTCTCCGTGAAGTTTTCACTTCCGCATGGCCATAGGGAAATGTATTCCCTTGAACTGAACTCGGTCCGTATAAGCCTATAATGGGTGAGGATTGAGGAATCTGCTGGTTCAGGTACCTCAACTTTAGAGCTAAACAACATGTAGAAAACGTAAGGACTTACCCTAAGTAGAACAATGCCAAACCTTAGTGAGATAGGTGTTTGTTTATTTTATTTGCTTTATGTTTCATTTCATGGTACTAACTTGTTGTGCTTTATTTTTTTTATGCATGTCATTCCATATTTTAAAAGGTATCGATTCATGGTTAGTTTCTAAGTTAGAAAGCTGGTTATGGAGAATGAATTCCTTGATAAAGTGGAAGATAATGCAGCCGTCCGCATGTGGTCAAAGCAAATGCAATTTGAGAAAGGGAATAGCTTAGATAAGGGGTATGTGTCCGAACTATAGGACTTCACTCGTATTAGTATCATACAAAATGAGTTCCAAGAGTTGAAAGAAATTTGGACCCAGTGGGATGATGAGGATAAGCAGCTGTTTTATCGTAAT
Source organism: Gossypium rotundifolium (assembly GCA_025506655.1). Classification (NCBI taxonomy): domain Eukaryota; kingdom Viridiplantae; phylum Streptophyta; class Magnoliopsida; order Malvales; family Malvaceae; genus Gossypium; species Gossypium rotundifolium. The sequence goes on from CP106724.1 coordinate 153,180,493, forward strand.
TATGGCAATCTACCCTACTTGCTCGACATCAAGGTAGATAAGCATCTGTTCCGGGCTATGACTCAGTTTTGGAACTCTGCCTATAGCTATTTCACTTTCAGGAAAGTAGATTTAGTTCCAACGATGGAGGAATATACAACCTTGCTTCGCTGTCCAATGGTCCAAGTCGACAAAGCTTATTCCAAGGCCGCCAATGTCCCAACTTTTGTGAGGAAGTTAATGAATATCACGGGGATGAGAGAATAGTGGTTTGTAGCCAGAATCCAGAAGAAAGGTGAGGGTAAATGCATTCCTTGGGTGAGTTTAAAGGACCTGAACTTAGCACATCTAGATGAAAAGAAGAAGATCGACGTCTGTAACACCCCAAACCCGGTCTAAACGCTACGACCAAATTTGGCGTGTCACTGCGAAGAAAACATCTTACAAACCATTTTGTCGACTTGATTTGAAAAGACAACTTTTGTATAGTTTAAGAAAAACGTGGTTGAATAGAGTGAATTGTTAAAACATTTTGAAACTTTATACAGCATGATAGAATCAATTTGTTGTTAACCCTTGTTTATTACTTATCCGGTGTACAACTTTAGAAAAACTCAGAGTATTCACTTAAGTTTATAAAATCGTCCATTTCGTAAATTACTTGGCATGTTTTTTTTTTTCCGTTTAATAAAAGTTTAAGGAAAACAGAACGAATAAAAAAACCCAAAGTAATGTTTAAGTCACCCTATTACAAACTGAAATCCAAACTTAAAGTAGAGGAAAACTAAATCTGAAATAAACAATGAAATAAAAACAATTGTTGAGCATGGCCACCACGAGTCCACCCCAGCTCCGAATCCACGATCTAAGCATTATCTGAAAAAAAAAAACAACGGAAAGGGTGAGTCACCGAGACTCAGTGTGTAATTCCCCATCCCAAAAGACATTAGGCTCTTACACAGATTCATATGATATTATGCATGTCATGCATCCCATTACCTAAATATCCATCCGAGTCTCCCAAATCTACCCCTTGTGGCACCTAGCCACTGGTGGTACCTAACCACTGGTAACCGAAGTTACAAATATTCATATGTGGGGCCAACCCACTTGTGGTACCTAACCACTGGTGACGATCCCTTAAATCAATATGTGGGGCCAACCCACTGTGGTACCTAACCACTGGGACGAGTCACATAAATAATCATATGTGGTACCTAACCACTGGTGGTTCCAAACCACTGAGACTTAGTCATAGAATAATAATATGTGGGGCCAACTCACGTATGGTACCTAACAACTGGTGACAGTCTGATAAATCATGCCTTCCCCCTCCTCTCATCATACCCATATTTCATGTATATGTTTCTCCATACAATATGATCATGCTTAATACATAAGAAAGTATAACATGGCACACACAAGTTTCACAAAGATAAGGCACGTTATTCACCATAATGGACTTACCCAGAGTCCTTACTTATATCCGTAAGGGTAACATAATGTTTCCCACTGTTATTTCGGCTTTTAACAAACACAGCATTTAACATAATGACATATGAAGTGCGTAAGAGTTACACACCTGATTCTCGTACTATCGCACTCACTGCTTTAACACTATCGTCACTCGAGACTTCCACTATCTGCCTACAATCTTTCTCCGATGCCAGCCCATAACTCAGTGGCCAATCTCGTACCCGATCTTTGCTCGCCGCTTTAAACTTAGGGGTCAGGTTTACGATCCAACCCTCCTATCACTTGGTTGACATTTGAGTCCATAACAATCCCTTGGTCACTAAATCAAATTTAAACGATGAGATCAAATCTGAGAGATAATCATAACACTTAAAATGAAACCCTTACCTAGATCATCAAATCTCGAAAATCCTCAAGAAAGTGTCACCGCCCTAACTACATTTGGCCAAGCATCCAAACATTAGACCAACATGATAATCGCACCTACGCTAGATGAGATTTAGTAAAAGAGAAAGGGTAAAGGAGTGGCCATTCGGCCAAACCTATTACAAACACATACCTTCGGCTTTCCTCACAGTTCGGCACGAGAGATCACAGTGAGTAAGATTCGAATTCTAGGAATAAAGAGTGAAAGCCAATGAGATATTAGGGAAGTGATTCAAGTTAGAAACTAGATGAGAAAGAAAGAAATAGCAAGGAAGAAAACCACGGAGAACTTACCAATCTTGAGATGATGATTCGGCTATGGTGTAACTTCGGGGAAAGAGGCTAAACTTTGAAGGTTTCGGCTATGGGAGAAGAAAATATGGGCCAAGAGGGTTCGGCTTTTAGGAAGATATTGAAGAGGAGAATAGAGCTAGAGGGTTACAGTTTTGAAGCAAATGAGAGAACCCAGAGGAGAAGAGAATTTCATCTTTGAGAGAGGAGATAAGAAAAAGAAAAATGTGAGAAAAGATGGACACTCTTGCCTACTAATTTTGGCATATCAAACTGAATTTCACCCCCTCCCCAAAGTTTGATTTTCGGCCAACTCTTCCTCCACCTGATAACTCTTATCCTCCCTTGCTATGTTAATCCACATCCTCCCTTCAAAAGAGGCCTACTAGGTACCAACTCCTCTTCTCACAATTCAATATATTATCCACATAATAAAAGAATTAAATCCCCTATTTCCTAGCCATTGTGCCATCCTCCCTTCCCCCCTTAGAGTGCTGAATTTTAGCCCAAAAACATGGGCTCCAAGCGGCCAACACTTAGGCCCAATGCTCCCTTTAGTGACGCCGCCCACTTGCTCCCTTACAGCACCACCAGATTTTGGGCCACAAGCCCACCTTGCAAATTTTGAACACATATACCCCTTCTTTCTTTCCTATAGCTCCCCATTAGAAAATTAGCCCAGGTCTCAGCCCAAACCTGAGCCCAATTCGCACCTCTAAATCTCAAGCTAACACTTTAACCCTACAACACACAAAATGCATGACCCACTTAATCGAGATGTTCTGCTTCTACCCCTTAAATTAAATTTTGGCCTCGAAATTTACCTGATCAAAAGAGTTGAGGGTATTGCTGTCGCATAACATCTTTCGACTCCTATGTCGCTTCTTTTGATCCATGGTTCCGCCATAATACCTTCACCAAAGGAACTGATTTCCTACGTAGTACTTTGACATCCCGATCCAGGATCTGCATTGGTTCCTCCTCAAAAGATATGTCTGGGCTCACCTCAATTTCATCCATCGGCACAACATGAGACGGATCTGAGCAATAGCGTCTAAGCATGGAAACATGGAACACATTATGGATCTGACTCAAGTCTGGTGGCAACTCGAGTTGATAAGCTACTGGTCCCACTCGCTTCAACACCTGATAAGGCCCAATAAACCTCGGGCTCAGCTTGCCTTTCTGACCAAATCTCAGCACTTTCTTCCACAGTGACACCTTCAAGAAAACCCTGTCACCTTCTGCAAATTCTATATCCTTCCGTTTAAGATCGGCATAAGACTTTTTCATGTCCGACGCTTCCTTTAGACGGGCTCGAATCAGTCTAACCTTCTCTTCTATTTCAGCCACCAACTCGGGACCCAATAACTACCGCTCCCCCAACTCCATCCAATACTTCAGGGTACGACACTTTTGACCATATAACGCTTCATATGGTGCCATCCGAATACTTGCCTGGTAACTATTGTTGTATGCGAACTCTGCCAACGGCAGAAATTCTTCCCAACTACCTCTGAAATCTAAGGCACAACCCCTTAGCAAATCTTCCAAAACCTGGATTACCCTCTCCGACTGTCCATCCGACTAGGGATGAAATGCCGTACTAAAATCCAACTTTGTACCCAATGCTTGGTGTAACGCTTTCCAAAACCTCGACGTGAACCTATCTGAGATAATCGACACTGGCACCCCATGTAACCTCACAATTTTTGCCACATATAACTTAGCCAACCTTTGGAGAGAGTAATCAATCCAAACCGATATAAAATGAGCCGATTTTGTTAAACGGTCAATGATCACCCAAACTGAATCTTTCTTAGTAGGCGTGAGGGGTAGCCCACTAACGAAGTCTATCGTGATCCTTTCCTATTTCCATTGCGAATCTTTATCGGTTGCAACAATCCCAAGGGTAACTGATGTTCGGCTTTGACCTATTGACACGTCAAACACTTACTCACAAATTCAGTTACTTCTCGCTTTAGGCCCGGCCACCAGAACTGCTCCCACAAATCCCAGTACATCTTACTACCTCCAGGATGTATAGCGTATGGACTGCTATGAGCCTCCTGAAGAATCTTCTTCCTTAACTCCACATCTCTAAGTATGCAAACTTTCCCCTAAAAGCACATCGCTTCTCAAGCAATACCCCTTCAATCCACCATTCTGCACTTGCAGACACTGAGCATTTAAAATTTCATCTACCAGTTATTTTTCCTTAACCTGGTTGACCCATGTCATCATACAGACTAAGGTGGGCAAACAAGGCTCTTAAATCTGTCACAACCTTGCGGCTCAAGGCGTCAGCTACCACGTTAGCCTTACCCAGATGGTATTCAATCGAGCAATCATAATCCTTCAACAGCTCGATCCACCTCCTCTTCCTTAAATTCAATTCCTTCTGCGTAAGGAGGTATCTCAAACTCTTATGATCCGTGCACACAATAGACTTTTCTCCATACAAGTAATGTCTCCAAATTTTTAGGGCGAAAACCACTGCAGCCAACTCCAGATCATGCGTCGGGTAATTCACCTCGTGAGGTCTCAATTGTCGAGAAGCATATGCTACTACCTTCCCTTCTTGCATCAGCACACATCCTAACCCTATGTGATACGCATCACAATAAACCGTAAACTCTTTCCTTGCTTCAGGTTGAATCAGCACCGGAGCTTCAGTCAAAATCCTTTTTAACTTCTCAAAACTTTCTTCTCTCACCTATCATCACCACCTCTTCACCCTCGTCCATACTCAGCACCATGCGCTTAGCTGCACAGTCCAAGCCCGCTTGATACCTTACCAACCAATCCATCCCTAAGATCAGATCGAACTCCCCGAAGGGCAATTCCATCAAATCAGCTTGGAACACTACCCCTTGAAGTTCTAAGGGTACATCCCTATATAGTTTGTCTACTACCACAGAGTGTCCTAAAGGGCTAATTACCATCAACTCCCTAGCAGAAGTCTCATAGGCTAAGTTCAAGGTTCCCACTATACTACTAGTAACATAAGAGTGCGTCGAACCAGCATCAATCAAAGTAGTATAAGGCAACCCAAAAATTAAAAACGTACCGATTATGATGTCTAGTGCGTTGCCCTCCTCTCGACGCTTCGTTGCATAGACCAACCCAGGTGTCTTGCATTGGTATTTCCAGCACCACTACCCGATGCTCCATGGCCTCGTCCGTTTCTATTACCACCCCTGGCTGTACCTCGACCCCTCTGCGGTTGCTGACCATCTCTCTTAAATTGTGTATGCCCTTGATTCTTGGTCTGCATCCTAGTCGACCTCCTCAGACAATCCCTTATCCGATGATCCATTAACCCACACTCAAAACATCCTCTATTACCAGTCCAACACTCCCCCGAATGGGACTTCCCACATCGGGTACACTGTGGTGGCCACTAAGTAGCAAGAAGCCTTGCAGCTTGATCCCGTCCACCAAATCTAGCTCTTTTTTGAGAACTCCCAACAACCCTGATGGCCCAAAACTCCTTTTATCCCTATTCCTATTCTGATTCTATTTCTCTGTTTATTTTACCTCCTCAGCAATCTTGTCCTTTTCTACAAGAACGGCGAATTCCCTCTCTCGCTGCGGAGCAATCAACACCCGCAGCTCATCCTTTAGTCCATCCTCAAACCTAACACAATGCTCATGCTCTGTAGCCACGATGCCCCGAGCATACCTACTCAACCGTAAGAATTTCACTTCGTACCCAGATACCGACTTACTCCCCTACACCAAATTTAAGAACGCCTTACGTTGCGCATCTATATAACTAGACCCAACGTACTTCCTCTGGTAAGCCGCCTTAAAGAAATCCCAAGTGATGTCATCAGCCATCGCACATTCCCTGACCGTAAGCCACCACTGGTAAGACTCATCCCGAAGAAGAGACACTATCCCTTTCAACTTTTCCTCAGCCGTGAAATTTAAATCATTCATTATGCGCTTGTTGCCTCTAACCAATACTCCGCTGTGTTGGGAGCTACACCTGAAACTCCCCTAAATACCTCTACTCCATTAGCTCGAAGTCGTTCGGACACAGATTTTAGAGCCCCCGCACCTACGCCTGCTCCAGTAACTCTCTCCAAGACCCGTAGCATAGCCTGCGACACCGAGTCATCACCACCCATTTGCTCTTGGAACTCAGCGCCCACAGTTGGTAGCGCTGGTACCTCATTCTCTGACTCAAAACCAGACCCTACTGGTTCTGACACCGTCATCCTACCCCTACCACGACCACACAGATTACGTCCGCGTCCTCGAGTGCTCATAACTAGCTTTCGCGATTTAATCTGATTTAGAAATTTTTATAGGTTAATAACTTTTTCTTTTACTGATTAACAACGAACAGTCTTATGGAAGGAAGTTTTTAACAGTGGTTCTTTCGAATTTGAACTATGTCTACATAGTTCAGTTCTTGAGTCTGTATTTCTAATTCTCAAATTCACATTCAGCAAAGTACCACATACATGTATTCAACACAAGTACATCCACGAGCTCACATTCGTCACCTAAGGGCATCTTCGTCATTTCACTACCCAGGGGTATTTTCGTAATTTTAACCTATAAGGGTATTTTGGTAATTTTCCAAAATAAAGTATCTTGGTGATTTTTCAAAATAGGGGTATTTCGGTAATTTTACAATCCAAGGGTATTTTGGTAATTTTGCAATCTAGGGTATTTCGATAATTTTGCCAATTTTTGGTAACTTTAGTAAATCAAGGGGTAGTTTGGTAATTCTTCAAACAAGGGTGCTTTGGTCATTTTTTAAATAGGGTTATTTTGGTCATTTTACAAAATCAAAGGTATATAAGTAATTTTACAAAGATGTGGTACTGGTCCCTTTCGGGTTTTAGTTAAAACTTTGGCCTGTTAATAAGCCCTCACGGTTAAGGTGAACAGTCACTACGCACCAGATAGGATTCTAGAGAAGAGGAGGTGAGTCACTGGGACTGCTTAAATACCAAGCTCTTCCTAAATCCAATCCTAGGCATACGTATGCCTATTACCACACCCTAGTCCATCTGACTTGCTCACAGACATGTTTATTTAGGGAAGTTAAGTTTTATGAAATGTAAGAGTTTGTGTAACTAGGCCTAAGGTCCACAAGCCCTAACATATCTATCTACATCCCTATAAACCCATTAATCCCATCACACATATATATATCACATCAGAGGTTAGGATACTTACCTGGGTGGATCGGTGTCGGAGACTCAGGTGCCATACTTTTCGAGATAAGCATCTCCCCAAAAATCATTTTATAGACCTTTTATTGAAAATATTTTGGGCCTTATACCCACATTGAGCTTTTGAACCGGGCTCTAATACCAAAAAATGTAACACCCCAAACCCGATCTAAACGCTACGACAAATCTGGCGTGTCACTGGGAAGAAAACGTCTTACAAACCATTTTGTCGACTTGATTTGAAAAGACAACTTTTGTGTAGTTTAAGAAAACGTGGTTGAATGGAGTGAATTGTTAAAACATTTTGAAACTTTATACATCATGATAGAATCACTTTGTTGTTAACCCTTGTTTATTATTTATCCGGTGTACAACTTTAGAAAAACTCAGAGTATTCACTTAAGTTTATAAAATCGTCCATTTCGTAAATTACTTGGCATGTTTTTTTTTCGATTAATAAAAGTTTAAGGAAAATAGAACGAATAAAAAAAACCCAAAGTAAAGTTTAAGTCGCCCTATTACAAACTGAAATCCAAACTTAAAGTAGAGGAAAACTAAATCTGAAATAAACAGTGAAATAGAAACAATTTTGAGCATGGCCACCACGAGTCCACCCTGGCTCCGAATCCACGATCTAAGCATTATCTGGAAAAAAAAATGGAAGGGGTGAGTCACCAAGACTCAGTGTGTAATTCCCCATCCCGAAAGACATTAGGCTCATACACAGATTCATATGATATTATGCATGCCATGCATCCCATTACCTAAATATCCATCCGAGTCTCCCAAATCTACCCCTTGTGGCACCTAGCCACTGGTGGTACCTAACCACTGGTAACCGAAGTTACAAATATTCATATGTGGGGCCAACCCACTTGTGGTACCTAACCACTGGTGACGATCCCTTAAATCGATATGTGGGGCCAACCGAATGTGGTACCTAACCACTGGGACGAGTCACAGAAATAATCATATGTAGTACCTAACCACTGGTGGTTCCAAACCACTGAGACTTAGTCACAGAATAATAATATGTGGGGCCAACCCACGTGTGGTACCTAACCACTGGTGACAGTCTGATAAATCATGCCTTCCCCCTCCTCTCATCAAACCCATATTTCATGTATATGTTTCTCCTTACAATATGATCATGCTTAATACATAAGAAAGTATAACATGGCACACACAAGTTTCACATAGATAAGGCACATTATTCACCATAATGGACTTACCCGAGTCCTTGCTTATATCCGTAAGGGTAACATAATGTTTCCAACTGTTATTCCAGCTTTTAACAAACACAACATTTAACATAACAACATATGAAGTGCGTAAGAGTTACACACCTGATTCTCGTACTATCGCACTCACTGCTCTAACACTATCGTCACTCGAGACTTCCACTATCTGCCTACAATCTTTCTCCGATGCAGGCCCACAACCCGGTGGCCAATCTCGTACCCCTAATACTGCTTGCTTCTTGAACTTAAGGGCTGTGTTCACAGATCCAACCCCTCCTATCGCTTGGCTGACATTTGAGTCCATAACAATCCCTTGGTCACTAAACCAAATTTAAACGATGAGATCAAATCTGAGAGATAATCATAACACTTAAAACGAAGCCCTTACCTAGATCGTAAAATCTCAAAAATCCTCAAGAAAGTGTCACCACCCTACCTACATCCGGCCAAGCATCCAAACATTAGACCAACACACTAATCGCACCTACGCTTGATGAGATTTAGTAAAAGAGAAAAGGTAAGGGAGTGGTCATTCGGCCGAACCTATTACCAACACATACCTTTAGCTTTCCTCACAGTTCGGCACGAGAGATCACAGCGTGAAAGATTCAGCTTCTAGGAATAAAGAGTGAAAATCGATGAGATATTAGGGAAGTGATTCGGGTTAGAAAATAGATGAGAAAGAAAGAAATAGCAAGGAAGAAAACCACGGAGAACTTACCAATCTTGAGATGATGATACGGCTATGGTGTAACTTCGGGAAAAGAGGCTAAACTTTGAAGGTTTCGGTTATGGGAGAAGAAAATATGGGCAAAGAGGGTTCGGCTTTTAGAAAGATATTGAAGAGGAGAATAGAGCTAGAGGGTTTCAGTTTTGAAGCAAATGAGAGAACCCATAGGAGAAGAGAATTTTGGCTTTGAGAGAGGAGATAAGAAAAAGAAAAATGTGAGAAAAGATGGACACTCTTGCCTACTAATTTCGGCATATCAAACCGAATTTCACCCCCTCCCCAAAGTTTGATTTTCGACCAACTCTTCCTCCACCTGATAACTCTTATCCTCCCTTGCTATCTTAATCCACATCCTCCCTTCAAAAGAGGCCTACTAAGCACCAACTCCTCTTCTCACAATTCAATATATTATCCACATAATAAAAGAATTAAATCTCCTATTTCCTAGCCATTGTGCCATCCTCCCTTCCCCCCTCAAAGTGCCAAATTTTAACCCAAAAACATGGGCTCCAAATGGCCAACACTTAGGCCAGTGCTCCCCTTAGTGACGCCGCCCACTTACTCTCTTACAGCACCACCAAATTTTGGGCCACAAGCCCACCTTGCAAATTTTGAACACAGATACCCCTTCTTTCTTTCCTATAGCTCCCCATTAGAAAATTAGCTCAGGTCTCAGCCCAAACCTGAGCCCAATTCACACCTCTAAATCTCAAGCTAACACTTTAACCCTACAACACACAAAAGTGCACAGACCCACTTACTCAGGATGTTACAACGCCTTTGCCTTGTGTACTTACGGTTTGGTGATTTTTCTTAAAGCTCTCGAACATGTGGATGAAGCGGTTATTGATTTATTCAATCGACTTGATTGAGGGATCACGCATGTTCCTACGATCTTAGCCGAGACATTTAGATCTTTGAATGCATGTTGGAGAGCATGCGAGGGTAGATTCATTAAATGCGTGCAGATATTATTAGCTTGGTTTCACAGTTATTTTTGGAAGGTGGAGAAAGTTTCTTATCTGGTTTTCTCTAAGAATTATTCTCCATTAAAATAGATAGTGGTTATACCAAGGAGAGAAGTCGTGTCCGAGGAAATTTGGATGGTACTCTTTCAAAACATTCAAGAGGAAGACATCGAGTAGAGGGCTCCTTGGATGATTCCTAACGAAATTCTTTATTGGTGTGGGAGTTTCGACTGGGTTCCTTTACTTGGAATTTGGGGAGCTGTTGGATATGCCCATTTGCTCGTACTAAGGCAATATGGATCAAGACAATTCATACCAGCAACATATGGGCTGGCTCAATGTAAGTTTTCATACAGAGGGAATAATTATAAGAAGAGGGTTAAAGAGATTTCTAGTACTTAGAATCAGATTCGTAGGATGAAGAGATTATCTGTAGGCCTACTGATGACCCCTAAATACAGCGGATGGAGAATTAGAAGGATTAATGGCAACATCCCTGAGCTAAATCTAGAAGGCACCCGATCAAGAGAGGAATACTTGCAAGTGGTCCTACCAGAGTTAGAGGTTATAAAATAATATTTCAAGAGGATGAGTTCAAAGCTTGGAAAGAGGATGGAGAAGTTGAAAGAAGAAAGATGTACCTGAGATTAGATGTGGACGTTCAGAAATTAGAGGCCAAAAAATTAAGGAAAGGAAAGAAAAGGGTCGAGGAAGATCTGGATAATCTAAAGTCAGAATATAAGAAGCTACGTCTATCAATGAAAAATGCCAGATTGGGGAATACTTTGGAACAGTGGCAACAGGAGGTTCAAGAGGAAAAGGCCAAAGCTGACTATTGGGAAAGGAAGTTCCAAGAGATACAAACACGAAATGAGGCCCTGGAAAGGTGTTTGACGAAAAGCCAGAAGGAGAAATGTGGATTAAAGGCTAGAGTGGCTGAACTAGGACGGTCTCTTTACCACCATCGAAGCCGTAATTCTGCAATCGAGATAAATTCGAGTCTGAACAAGACTGAGGAAATGAAGGGCAAGATCAAAAAATTGGAATCGACATTGCAAAATTGTGAACTACAAATCGAGCTTCTTGAAGCAAGAGAAAGGCATTGGAAAGAAGAACTCCATCATTCCCATGATCAAGTTAGAAATAGGGATTACCTCTTAAGGTTATAGTTCAGATTCGAGAGGTAGCTAATCATTTACAGACTTTGACGGTACAGGCTGATACATTGAGCATGAAATATGAGCTACAGTCAGATCGTGGTCAAGAGCTAGCCTTGTTGTTTAAGAAAGTTAAAACTTTGGGCATTAGGGCGAAAGCATATTTGTAGTCCGTTTTATGTAAAGGATTTTGTTTTCTAATAAAGTTTTCTAAATAAAGTTGAATCTAAATCGATGCCTTCCTTTTCTCATTCATGCATTTGCATTACATCACATCATATGCATTTAAGTCCATAGAAAAATCCTAATTAGTTGAAATTATCACAGCAAGAGAGAGAGAAGAGGAAAAATCTGGAAACCAAACACCGTTATGGTACACGCGCTAAGACAAAAAATATGGATCAAAGACTCGAACAGTTCCAGAGAGACATGCAAGAGCAATTGGCAAAGCTACAACAAGAGATGAGAGACCAAATGCTGGAAGCCCAAAAAAATATGATGGCTCAAATGGCTCAGCTACTGAATGGGACGATGGACAAAGGAAAAAGTCCCATGACTAACACTGAAGAATAAAATGAGGACTTTCCTCCGAGTTTTACCCCACCACATGCACAAACACAACCTGAGGTATACCCCCAAAGGCCATCTGTCACGATTTGACCTCAACAAGGGAAAATAGATACTGGAATACCCATAAACTTCCAAGTTGGCACAGGCTCTAACCGAGGAGATAACCTTGCTAATCCTATTATCCCTAATTTAGATATAGTAGAGAGGGAAGGGACAAGAATTGAATCCTCAAGGCAGTTAGAGGATCGTTGTAGATGGTTGGAAGAAAAGTTCAAAGCCTTGGAAAATGCTGATCATCACCATGGAATTGATGCTAAAGACTTGAGCTTGGTTCCAAATTTGGTGCTCCCTCATTAGTTTAAAATGCCAGAATTTGAGAAAAACAATGGGACTAGCTACCCTGAAGCCCACATTACCATGTTCTGTAGACGGATGTCTGGTTATGTTAATAATGATCAACTCTTGATTCATTGCTTCCAAGATAGTTTGGTGGGGGGCAGCATCCAGTTGATACAATCAATTGAGCCATGCTAGGATTAGCTCCTGGAGGGACTTAGCCCAAGCTTTTATGAAGTAATACAATTGTGCCATAGACATGACGCTTGACAGAATCACTTTGCAGAATATGGAGAAGAAGTCAAATGAAAGCTTCAGGCAGTTGCCATGCAAGTTCAGCCACCGTTCCTAAAAAAAGAAACTATAATTCTTTTTATCAATACCTTGAAGGCTCCATTCATTACTCACATGATAGGAAGTACCACCAAGAGCTTTGCGGATATAGTGATGGTAGGAGAAATGATTAAAAATGCCATAAAGGGTGATAAGATTGAAGCAGGGGAAACCACTAAAAGGTCTACTCTTAGGAAAAAGGAGAATGAGGTGAATAACACGAGTACATACAACAAAGGGTACTCGAAGGCAATCACCGTTAGCAAGCCAAAAGTAATTACTTTTGGGCAACAAGGGTCAGGAATTTAGGAATTGAGCACAAGGCAAAATTTTGAAAAGCTCCAATTTACGCCAATCCCAATGACGTATAAGGAGCTATACCAAAGTTTATTTGATGCACACGTGGTATCCCCATCTTATCTAAAACCACTGCAGCCCCCATATCCCAAATGGTATGATCCAAATGCTAAATGTGACTACCATGCGGGAATACCGGGGCATTCAATAGAAAACTGCACTGCCTTCAAAAAGGTAGTCGAGAGACTCATCAAGATGGGGATTGTAAAGTTTGATGATACACCTAGTGCGGAGAACCCATTACCCAACCATGGAGATAAGGGGGTAAATGCAATTGGTGAAAATATCATGAGAAGGATCAAGGAGGATATTACGAAGGTAAAAACCCCGTTGAGAATGGTTTGGAAAGGAATGGTAGGAAGAGATCTGGTAAAATCAAATTCTGTGGAAGGATGCGAAGGAGTAAGTGACTACTGTGAGTTCTACAAAGTAGAAGGGCATGAAATCCAAGAATGTGCTGAGTTCGGGAACCTGGTGCAGAGCCTTATAGACAATAAGGAATTAGAAGTTTATGAGGAAGGCTCAGGGGGAGGAAGTATATATGTGACAGAAGGAGAATTGGCAAATCAAAAGGTCAATTATCCGAGGATCATCATCACTCTACCAAGAAGCACGAACGATGGAACACAAATGGTGCCAAAGGTCATAATCCAGAAACCTGTTTCCTTTCCTTACAAGGATAACAAAATGGTACCTTGGAATTATGACTGTAATGTGATGATAACAGGAGGGGAAATTCTAGCTAGTGGTTCCAAGGAGGACCAAAATAAAGGATCTTACACATGTAGCAAAAGGCGTTACAACCCAGTAAATGTCAGAACAGAACCAGTGAAATCCAAAACCTTGGCAGTAGAACAAAAGGAAGGACCTGAGGCACTTATCAATGAACCGTTAAAGGAAGAAGACGCTAAAGTATTTTTGAAATTCTTGAAGCACAGTGAATACAATGTGGTAGAACAACTGCGCAAACAACTGTCCCACATATCAGTGCTAGCATTGCTTTTAAGCTCAGAAGTACATCATGAGGCATTGATGAAAGTGTTAAATGAGACCTATGTTACTAAAGATATATCTTTCAATACAATTGACCGTCTGGTTAGTAATATAAGTGCCGACAACTTCATTTACTTCAGTGATGATGAAATTCCACCTGGAGGCATGGGATCGACTAAGGCTTTGCACATCACTACTCGTTGCAAAGAATATACTTTACAAAGCGTGTTAATCGATAATGGATTGGCTTTGAACGTCTTACCATTGTCTACATTGAAAAGATTGCCTATAAACAGTTCTCACATGAAAACATGCCAGAATATAGTGAGAGCATTTGATGGCACTGAAAGAAGAGTGATAGGAAGGATTGACATACCATTTCTGATTGGGCCAAACACGTATGAAGTGGATTTTTTGGTGATGAATATTAAGCCCTCCTACAATTGCTTGTTGGGGAGACCCTGGATTCATTCGATTGGGGCAGTGCCCTCATCGCTACACCAAAAATTGAAACTAGTAACAGAAGGTCGACTGGTTACTATAAATGTAGAAGAGGACTTCATAGCAACTGTAGGTAAATGAGGAGGCCACTAAGTGTTCGTTTCGATCTTTAAAGCTCGTGAATGCAACATTCATTTTGGAAGGGAATGAGGTTCCGATGCCTAGGATATCCAGAACCACGAGAATGGGCTTACAAATGATGGTGGGGAAAGGAGCTTTACCAAGAAAAGGACTGGGAAGACATCTCCAAGGAGGGATTCAAGTTCGATGTTGAAAGAGAAAAGAAATCATTTTGGCTTGGGTTTTAGGTCAGATTCCAGAAAAAGGAAGAAGGAAATAGAGAAGAAGCAAAAGAGTAGAAGGGCACGGCTGAATGGGGAAGAAGTCAAGTGGGAATTGATGACATTCCCTCACATATCCCAGACTTTTGTATTCGGAGGGATAATTCACCCTGAGAGAGATTGTTGGAAAATGAAAATCTTCATATTAATGACATACATGAGGAAGAAATTGAGCAGAGAAACCTGTTGGGCATTCATCCTTATGAACCTGGAAGTGTTTTGAACAATTGGACTGCAGAGGAACTTCCTGTAGTATTTAGAGATTGCACAGAGTAATGTTCAGAACACACTTGTTGCTTTAAAGCCTATGAGCAATAAGATTTGTTTTGTGAAGGCTCATGTTCAGACATCTTTTGTTTCAATAAAATACATCTTTAATGATCAATTCGAGCAAATATTCTTTCATTTTTTATATTCTTTTGATCTTCCACTTTCATTCCATTTTTTTTTTAATTCTCATTCATATCATGTGAGTAGTTGTTAATGCATTCATTTGTTCTTTGTCCATTCTTTTGTGCCTACCACAGGTCCCTAGATATCAATGACATGAGCAACAATACTGCAGATCCAAAGGTCCTTTTTGAGCAAGACATGTGTTTAGAGGAATATCAAGATTTTGAGGGTGACAGAGATTGTGACTTGTCTCCAGATTTGTTAAGAATGGTAAAGCAAGAGGAAAAATAGATTTTACCCCATGAAGAGATGGTAGAAAGTATAGTCTTAGAGGAAGGAAAGGTTGTGAAAATCGGAACGTGCATAGCCGAGGAAACGAAGCAAGACCTGTAACACCCCACACCTGAGTCCGATGCTAAGACTGGATACGACACATTACCATGCTTGAACTCACTTAAAACATGTACTTATGGGCTATAAAATTTTGTTCCAAATTAAAAACTTCTCTTTCTTAGTCTAATCATACATTTCATGCGCCTACGAGGCCTTAAACATGTATCTGGAAACTTCCGAAACTCAAATGAAAACTTTTATTAAAATAGGGGTCACATGCCCATGTGACTTACGATGTAGGAATCAAATTCCAAAACGATTAAGAGAAAGACTTTTATTGAAAAATCGAAGTTCATTGAAAACCATAATTAAAAATACAAGAATTTATCATTTGATCTATAGAGTAGTAATTGATTAAATCTTTGGATTTATTTAGTTGAAATATTTCATCGAAAAGTTTTAAAAGACTTTCCTAAATTTCGGTGATATTTAAGAAAAACCTTTATTTTATACGAGAGTTATAGAAAACATTTATAAAACTAAATCAATCCAACTTAGAAAAACTAAAACAAAATAAATTCCATCCACATAATAAAATCCATAATTAAAGAGGCCTTATTACATCGCCATAAAAATAGTACTTAATAAAATTATTAAGGAAGTCTTAAAGTTTTATAAACCACCATTTGTAGTATAGCCTCCACACGAAGTCATCTCCGATCCAAGTCTCCATCAATTATTATTACCTGAGAGGGGTAAAAAATGGGGTGAGTTACTTAGAACTCAGTGTGTAACTCACTTACCTTAGTCCACTGGGCCAAAACCATTTAAGCATTTATTTGGGCCTAAGCCCATTACAAATATAATAATTTAGCATGTATGAAATGCAAGTGATATGCAATTCCCAAAATCAAACCTAGATTTCCATCCGCTACACACCACCTGTACCAACCAGCACACCTGTGGGGAGCTTTAGTCACCCACCCCGCCAACACACCGAAGTAGGCATTAAGCCCTATATCAAATTTCGTGGACAAGCCACCAGATTTACAGAGTTTACATGGCATTTGCCATTTTTCAGAATTGTGGCAGAGCCACCAAAATTTTGTAGCAAAGCTACTAGAACTTCTCTTCGTCAAATAGCCCAACCCATGCAATCATGTATATAATATGCATAGCAATCCATTCATATAATTATTCCAACATAAGGCCCATTATAAAAGTTATTACAATCTGGCCCATTTCACATTTTAACCCACGAAATCTCATATCACATATAACCCATTTATCAATTATCATAAATGGCCCAATTATCAATATCACATATGGCCCATTTATCAAATATCACATATGGCCCAATTATCAAATATCACATATGGCCCACTTATCAAATATCACATATGGCCCAATTATCAAATATTACATATGGCCCAATTATCAAATATCACATATGGCCCAATTGTCAAATATCACATATGGCCCAATTATCAAATATCACATATGGCCCAATTGTCAAATATCACATATGGCCCAATTGTCAAATATCACATATGGCCCAATTATCAAATATCACATATGGCCCAATTTTCACTTTTATCAAATTAGCCCATTAAGGACATTTTTGAAATTTTCATGATCTTAATACCAATTTCAAAATTTTATCATTAAGGTGATAACTATGTCATTCTTCCCTATTTCACTGACTTATGATTTCATCCAACGATTAATACAATATAGTCATCTAACCCATGAGATACGGTGTGAGATTACACACCTGATTATGGTGAGAACTACACTTTCCCGCTTGTCGATATCTAAACACACATCACGATGGATTAGAACACTAAAATTTAATATAACACTATTCTAATGTTAAGCGATCTAGATCTTACCTTCGAAATCTCGAACAACCACTATTTACGATTTCTCTCCGATCAAAGGTTCAGAACCACGAGTAAACAATGGTTCGGGGGTACGTACGACTTTGAATAATTGATTTTCACCGAATGAGGGTCCACAACCCGGTGGAAAGTCTCGAATTCCCGAAACAATCCTTCTCTTGAATTTAGGGGGATTAATAGAACCACCCCTCTTCCGAACACTATTTACTACCCTTTTCGTCCCTATTTTGATTGTCTTTAAAGACAAAGAATCATTAGTCAAACTAATATTCCCTTATCACCACCAATTGATTTTAAAAGCGAAATCGGCTTACCACAGGATTCTTTCGTTCAAAAAGTGAAAGTCGATTGTTAAAGACCTTATGATAGAATCGATTAATCAATACAATCTTATCAAAATAGAAGGATAAAAAATAGAATCCCTTTCAAATGATCCCTTACCTTGGTGATGAAATCTCCTTTTCACCCGATCTATAATAGCTATGATCAACTAAAGATGTAGAAAAGAAATCGGCACTCCACTATATCACTACAAAGAAAAAGGATTTGATTGAAGGAGAAAATTAAAATAAAAAAAGAAAGATTAAATAAAGATTTTACCATCAACATTCGGCCATGATGAAAGGTTTTGGAAAAATAGTGATGTTTGAGTGTTCTTTACAAGAAGAAAGAAAGGAGAAAAAGAATAAAGAGAGAGTGTTTATGTGTCAATTTCCAAGGATGGAAGATGAACAAAGAAAGTGTCTTGGGGTTGATGTATATTCAGCCAAAAGGAAGAAAAAGAATATGACCTTTCAAGATGGAGCTTGGGGAAGTATGGAAGATGATAACAATTTGGTCTAAAAGAAATGACCAAAACCAAAGCAAAATTTTACCTATTACACAAGACACATTCGGCTAGGGAGAAGAAAATGGAGATAAAAGTTTTGGAGAAAACACAAAAATAACCAAAAGAGAGATGTGCACAACTAGCTCCTAATTCATCCAAATGCCTTCAAAATTTCAGCCAACCCCTAGCCCCAAAAACCCCTAGCCCCAAAATTTGGCTACTCCAAACTTTCTAAAACATCTTCCTTGTTATGTGCCTTGTGTTCCCCCTACATACCTTATTCAAATGATTCCTTTCCCTAAGTTAACACTTGCCTTTTTCCCATGGTCTTCTTGCCATAAAAATTTAATCCAACTCATCCTAATCCTTATCCATGACCGACACATGCTAAGGAAAAGCAAAAATAAAAGCTTTCAAATTGCATGCTAGGAGATTCGAACCTCTCCCCTCAAGCAAACATACATGCGCCAACACCACCTTGCTACTAGCTCATCTTATGCTAGTTTTTGACATTTAAATTTACTTAAACCTCAAAGTCACTTGATCCACTTCAATTAAGTACCCATTACAAAAAAAATTTATTCAAATTCTGAAAAATTCTCAAGTCTTCTCAAGACTATACTAATCATGAAAAATTTAATTATACGAAATTTAAGCACCAAAACATACATCATATCAACACTCAAATTTTAGGATGTTACAACTCTACCCTCCTTAAAGAAAATTTCGTCCTCAAAATTTACCTGACTAAAAGAGATGAGGATATTGTTGTCGAATTGCATCCTCAGGCTCCCACGTAGCTTCCTCCGCTTCGTGATTATGCCAAAGAACCTTAACCAACGGCACAGTCTTCTTTCTTAACATCTTAACATCGTGATCTAAAATTTTCACTGGTTCCTCCTCGAAAGACAAATCTGGCCTTAATTCCACTTCTTCTACAGGTACTATGTGCGATGGATCCGATCTATAGCGTCTCAGCATAGAAACATGGAAGACACTATGAATCTGACTCAACTCCAGAGGTAAATCAAGTTGATAGGCCACTGGTCCTACACGCTTCAACACACGGTACGGTCCAATGAACCTAGGGCTCAATTTGCCTTTCCTTCCAATTCTGAAGATCTTCTTCCAAGGTGAGACCTTCAAAAAGACCTGATCTCCCACCGCAAACTAAATATCTTTACGCTTCAGATCCGCGTACGACTTTTGCCTATCTGAAGCTTCCTTTTAATCGCACTCGAATTACCTTTACTTTTTCTTAGTCTCGATATCAATTCGGGACCCAAAATCATCGTTCCCCAATTCACCCAACAAGTAGAATACGACACCTCATTCATATAACGCTTCATAGGGTGCCATCTGAATACTAGATTGATAAGCTGTTGTTATCATAAACTCGCCAGCAGTGAAAATCCTCTAACTTCCTTTGAAATCAATCACACAACCCTTAACATGTCTTCCAAAATCTGGATTACTCTTTCCGATGACCATCGATTGAGGGTGAAAAGCCATCTTGAAGTTTAACTTTGTACCCGAGCCTCATGCAAAGCTTTCCAAAATCGTGATGTAAACCTAGGATCCTGTCCGATATGATGAACCTTTGGTACCCCATGCAACCTCACGATTTCGAGATACATACGGTTTAGCCAACCACAGAGCGAATAATCCGTCGAACTAGTAGAAAATGAGCGGTCTTCATTAATCGATCTACTACCACCCGTAAAGAATCTTTCTTAGTAGGTGTTAAGGGTAACCCACTAACAAAATCCATAGTTATCCGCTCCCATTTCCATAATGGAATCTTTACTGGTTGCAACAATCCCGACGGTAATTGATGTTCCGCCTTTACTTGTTGACAAGTTAAACACTTTCCCACAAATTCAGTAACTTCCCGTTTTAACTTTGGCCACCAATACTGTTTACGGAGATCCCGATACATCTTATTTCCTTCGGGGTGCATAGCATAAGGGCTACTATGCACCTCAAGAAGAATCATTTGCCTCAAATCCGAATCCTTGGGCATACAAACCCTGCCACGAAAACACAATACACCATCATTGTTCAAACTAAAATCCCCTATTATACCACTTTCAACTTGTTGTATTAAAGGACCTAACTTTTCATCGGATAATTACTTTTCTTTGATTTGCTCCAACCACAGAGGCTTCACCTGAAGTTCCGCTAGTAGACTGCCATCCTCATACAAACTGAGATGAGCAAACATTTCTCTTAACTCCGATACAACCTTACGGCTCAACGCGTCTGCCACAATGTTAGCCTTTCTAGGATGATACTCGATTGAGAAATCATAATCCTTTAAAAACTCCACCCATCTCTATTGTCTTAAATTCAACTCCTTTTGGGTAAGGAGATACTTAAGACTCTTATGGTCTGTATAAATGATTGACTTCTCACCGTAGAGATAATGCCTCGAAACCTTTAATGCAAACACCACCGCAGCTAACTCCAAATCATGAGTAGGATAATTGACTTCATGCGGCCTCAACTGTCTAGAAGCATAAGCTACCACTTTTTCGCTTTGCATCAGTACACATCCTAAACTCGTGTGTGACGCATCACAGTAAACGGTAAACTCTTTTTCGGCCTCTGGTTGAATCAGTACTGGTGCTTCCGTTAGAATCTTCTTTAGTTTCTCAAAACTTTCTTGTTGTTTATCGGTCCATACATACGGTACTTCCTTTCACAATAGCTTAGTTAGAGGTGTAGCAATCAACGAAAATCCCTCAATAAAGCGTCTATAATAACCAGCCAAACCCAAGAAACTTCGAATCTCAGCTACTGACTTCGGCGATTTCCAATCCAACACAGCCTCTACCTTTCGAGGATCAACTCTTATCCCTTCAGCTGACACTACATGACCCAAGAAAGTCACTTCCTTTAACCAAAATTCACACTTATTGAATTTGGCATAAAGTTACTTATCTCGTAAAATTTTCAATACAGTGCGCAAATGTGAGTCATGCTCTTCTTCATTCCTCGAATATACCAAGATGTCATCTATGAACACTACTACGAACCAGTCTAAATAGGGCTGAAAGACTTAGTTCATCATGTCCGTAAATGCAGCTGGTGCATTGGTCAAACCAAACGGCATCACTAGAAACTCATAATGTCCATAACGAGTTCGAAATGCCGTCTTATGAATATCTGCTCTTTCACCTTGAGTTGATGATAACCCGATCTCAAATCAATCTTGGAGAAAATTGAAGCTCCTCTTAATTGATCAAACAGATCGTCGATTCTCGGCAATGGATACCTATTCTTGATCGTCAACTTATTCAACTGCCTATAATCAATGGACATACGCATCGACCCATCCTTTTTCTTGACGAACAAAATCGGTGCTCCCCACGGAGACACACTTGGCCGAATAAATCCCCGATCTAGCAGTTCTTGAATTTGAGCTTTAAGCTCCGCTAACTCCTTCGACGCCATTCTATAAGGAGCAATGTACACCGGAGCAGTTCCGGGAAAAAGCTCAATGCTAAATTCTATTTCCTGATTTGGAGGTAGACCCAAAAGTTCTTCGGGAAAGACATCTGGAAATTCTTTCACCGTTCTCACACCTTCTACCGATAATTCCTTGGCATCCAAAGCACTGATGAATGCTAGGAATGCTCTATTCCCTTTTCGCACCAACTTTTCTACCATTAAAGCAGATACCACATTTGCCATGAAATTTCTTCGCTCACCTATCATTATTATCTCCTCATCATCCACAGTCCTTATTAACATCCGCTTTTTGACACAATCCAATTGCGCTCGATGCTTCACCAACCAATCCATGCCAAAAATAAGATCAAATTCACCGAAAGTAATTCCATCAAGTCCGCTAGAAATACCTCTCTTTGAATCTCCAAAGGTACATCTCTAAATAATTTATTCACTATTACCCACTGTCCTAAAGGACTAATTACCGTCATCTCTCTATCGGTAATCTCAGATCTAATATTTAGGTTTCCAGATATGGCACTAGCAACATACAAGTGGGTAGACCCGATATCTATCAAAGCAGTAACAGGTACATCAAAAATGAGGAATGTACCAGTTATCATATCAGGTGCATCGCCGTCCTCACGACGTCTGACAATATAGACCAGTCCCGGCTGTCTTACCTCTGTGTTACCTCTAACACCATTACCTCGACCCGGTGTACCCTGTCCACGTCCGTTACCATTACCACCACGACCTGGTCCACAACCTTTGGTGGCTGCTGAGTACCTCTAGCTGGCTGAGCATCAGGGTTACGAGCTTCCTAAGTCGTATCAGTCCGTCGAGGGCAATTCTTAAACTGATGATCCTTAGATCCACATTTAAAACAGGCTCCAATTTTTCTCCAACATTCTCCAGGATGTCGTCTTCCACAATTGACACATTCTCGACTCTGATGGGTAGTCACAGGTGCTCTAGCTTGAACTGGCTTATCATTCCGTGGCCTCTTTTGAAACCTTTTAGAAGAACCAGAGTACTTAAAATCCCTCTTTCCTCTGACTTTTTCCCGGTTCTGGCGTTATGAATTCTTAGCCTCTTCGGCTATCTTAGCTTTCTCTACAAGCGAGGTAAAAGTCCGTACTTGTTGTAGGGCTATCAACACCCACAACTCATCATTCAGCCCATCCTCAAAGCGTACACAGCGCTCATGATCAGTTTGCACTATAGTACGAGCATAACGGCTCAAACAAAGAAATTTCACCTCGTAAGTTGCCACCGTCTTACTTCTTTGAACCAAATTCAGGAATTCCTTCCTCCGGGCATCTACATAACTTGTCCCAATGTACTTCCCTTGGAAAGCAGCTTTAAAGAAATCCCAAGTAACCAATGCAGCCTCGGTGCCTTCTCAAACAGTAAGCCACCATTGATACGCCTCGTCTCTTAGCAAAGACATGGCTCCTCTCAGTTTCTGCTCGACGGTGCACTCCAGATTATCCATAATTTGTTCTACAGCCTCAAGCTAATATTCTGCAACATTCGGAGCTACACCGGAGACACCTCTAAAAACTTCTGCACCACTAGACTTGAGTCATTCCGATATTGATCCGCAAGCTACTGGCCCAGTTCTGGCCCCAGCTACTCTTTCCAGGACTCGCAACATTGCTTGAGTCAAAGCATTATCCTCATTCGCATGATCATGAGATCCAGTTTTGCTCTCAAATGACGCAGGTGCATCCATTTCCGGTATATGACCCGGCACTTCAGACGGAGCACCTTGTCCTCTACCACGGCCACGTCTACCGCGTCCATGACCACGTCCTCTAGTGCTCATATTAACTAATTTGCTTTTAATCTGATTACAAGTTTTATGAATTAGAATATTATTTTAGTGTTTATTAACGATATTTTATGAGATATAAGAGATAGGGTTGTTTTCGCAATCACATCCTATAGTCTCGATCTCTATCATTTTCAACACCTAAAACTAGAAGTTCTAGAGTATTCCTAAGGTCTCATCACAATAATAAACATTTAATAAACAAATACTTACTTGACTTGGTGTCGGATGCTCGTGGTGCCATACTACCTTTAAAACATAAAGTCTAGAAAAATTAAGTAGTTTTTAAACAAAATCATTATTGAACCCAAACCACAGCCGAGTTTTGAAACTGTGCCCTGATACCATAAAATGTAACACCCCAAACTCGGCCTATGCATTAAGCCCGGATTTTGGCATGCCACACAAATTAAACGTACATTCAAATCATTTAACAATGTAGGAATCAAATTCCAAAACGATTAAGAGAAAGACTTTTATTGAAAATAGAAGTTCATTGAAAACCATAATTAAAAACACAAGAATTTATCATTTGATCTATAGAGTAGTAATTGATTAAATCTTTGGATTTATTTAGTTGAAATTTTCATCAAAAAGTTTTAAAAGACTTTCCTAAATTTCAGTAATATTTAAGAAAAACCTTTATTTTATACGAGAGTTATAGAAAACATTTATAAAAACTAAATCAATCCAACTTAGAAAAACTAAAACAAAATAAATTCCATCCACATAATAAAATCCATAATTAAAGAGGCCTTATTACATCGCCATAAAAATAGTACTTAATAAAAATTATTAAAGAAGCCTTAAAGTTTTATAAACCACCATTTGTAGTATAACCTCCATACGAAGTCATCTCCGATCCAAGTCTCCATCAATATTATTTCCTGAGAGGGGTAAAAAAATGGGGTGAGTTACTTAGAACTCGATGTGTAACTCACTTACCTTAGTCCACCGGCCAAAACCATTTAAGCATTTATTTGGGCCTAAGCCCATTACAAATATAATAATTTAGCATGTATGAAATGCAAGTGATATGCAATTCCCAAAACCAAACCTAGATTTCCATCCGCTACACACCACCAGCCAACCAAAGACACACTGGGGAGCTTTAGTCACCCACCCCGCCAACACATCAAGTAGGCATTAAGTCAGTATATCAAATTTCATGGACAAGCCACCAGATTCTGAGTTTACATGGCATTTGCCATTTTTCGAATTGTGGCGAGCAACTAAAATTTTGTAGCAAAGCTACCAGAACTTCTCTTACAAATAGTCCAACCCATGTAATCATGTATATAATATGCATAGCAATCCATTCATATAATTATTCCAACATAAGGCCCATTATAAAAGTTATTACAATCTGGCCCATTTCACATTTTAGCCCACGAAATCTCATATCACATATAACCCATTTATCAATTATCATAAATGGCCCAATTATCAATATCACATATGGCCCATTTATCAAATATCACATATGGCCCAATTATCAAATATCACATATGGCCCACTTATCAAATATCACATATGGCCCAATTGTCAAATATCACATATGGCCCAATTGTCAAATATCACATATGGCCCAATTATCAAATATCACATATGGCCCAATTATCAAATATCACATATGGCCCAATTGTCAAATATCACATATGGCCCAATTGTCAAATATCACATATGGCCCAATTGTCAAATATCACATATGGCCCAATTATCAAATATCACACATGGCCCAATTTTCACTTTTATCGAATTAGCCCGTTAAGGACATTTTTGAAATTTTCATGATCTTAATACCAATTTCAAAATTTTATCATTAAGGTTATAACTATGTTATTCTTCCCGATTTCACTAACTTATGATTTCATCCAACGATTAATAAAATATAGTCATCTAACCCATAAGATACGGTGTGAGATTACACACCTGATTACGGTGAGAACTACACTTTCCCGCTCGTCGATATCTAAACACACATCACGATGGATTAGAACACTAAAATTTAATATAACACTATTCTAATGTTAAGCGATCTAGATCTTACCTTCGGAATCTTGAACAACCACTATTTACGATTTCTCTCCAATCAAAGGTTCAGAACCACGAGTAAACAATGGTTCGGGGGTACGTACAACTTCGAATAATTGATTTTCGCCAGATGAGGGTCCACAACCCGGTGGAAAGTCTCGGATTCTCGAAACAATCCTTCTCTTGAATTTAGGGGGATTAATAGAACCACCCCTCTTCCGAACACTATTTACTGCCCTTTTCATCCCTATTTTGATTGTCTTCAAAGACAAAGAATCATTAGTCAAACTAATATTCCCTTATCACCACCAATTGATTTTAAGAGCGAAATCAGCTTACCACAGGATTCTTTCATTCAAAAGGTGAAAGTCGATTGTTAGAGTCCCTATGATAGAATCGATTAATCAATACAATCTTATCAAAATAGAAGGATAAAAAATAGAATCCCTTTTCGAAATGATCCCTTACCTTGACTGATGAAATCTCCTTTTTCACCCGATCTATAATAGCTATGATCAACTAAAGATGTAGAAAAGAAATCGGCACTCCACTATATCACTACAAAGAAAAAGGATTTGATTGAAGGAGAAAAATTAAAAATAAAAAAAAAGAAAGATTCGGCTAAAGATTTTACCATCAACATTCGGCCATGATGAAAGGTTTTGGAAAAATAGTGATGTTTGAGTGTTCTTTACAAGAAGAAAGAAAGGAGAAAAAGAATAAAGAGAGAGTGTTTATGTGTCAATTTCCAAGGATGAAAGATGAACAAATAAAGGGTCTTGGGGTTGATGTATATTCGGCCAAAAGGAAGAAAAAGAATATGACCTTTCAAGATGGTATGGTTTTGGCACAATGAGGAAAAGAGCTTGGGGAAGTATGGAAGATGATAACAATTTGGTCTAAAAGAAATGACCAAAACCAAAGCAAAATTTTACCTATTACACAAGACACATTCGGCTAGGGAGAAGAAAATGGAGAGAAAAGTTTTGGAGAAAAGCACAAAAATGACCAAAAGAGAGATGTGCACAACTAGCTCCTAATTCATCCAAATGCCTTCAAAATTTTGGCCAACCCCTAGCCCCAAAAACCGTCCAAATACATGGACATAAAGTCAAAGTTTGGCCACTCCAAACTTTCCAAAACATCTTCCTTGTTATGTGCCTTGTCTTCCCCCTACATACCTTATTCAAATGATTCATTTCCCTAAGTTAGCACTTGCCTTTTTCCCATGGTCTTCTTGCCATAAAAATTTAATCCAACTCATCCTAATCCTTATCCATGACCGACACATGCTAAGGAAAAGCAAAAATAAAAGCTTTCAAATTGCATGCTAGGAGATTCGAACCTCTCCCCTCAAGCAAACATAATGCGCTAACACCACCTTGCTACTAGCTCATCTTATGCTAGTTTTTTACACTTAAATTTACTTAAACCTCAAAGTCACTTGATCCACTTCAATTAAGTACTCATTACAAAAAAATATATTCAAATTCCGAAAAATTCTCAAGTCTTCTCAAGACTATACTAATCATGAAAAATTTAATTATACACAATTTAAGCACCAAAACATACATCATATCAACACTTAAATTTTAGGATGTTACACTATACCTTGATATACTGACTTACCTACATGGTCTGGGGCACACGCCCATGTTCTAACCATGTATCACACACGGCCTAAACACACGACCGTGGGATTTACCTGTGGCCTATTCTGACTTAAAACACTAAAGTGTGAGAATGCATGATTTACCTAACACGCCTGCAGTGTGTCTAACCGCAGAGCACTTAGAGCCTATTACCAAGCCAATTGCCACCCGAAATCAAGACCAAACTCATGCTCAATTCAATACATTTTTCATAAACATTACTACATGCTTCATTGATCTCAATAAACATACATACTTAGTCAATTTTGGCCAATCACTTAGCCATATACAAAAGAATAATAAACTTAATAGCCGACACTTTGGCTCTTCTTAGAACATATTCTCAAAATGAAATGCTTCCTATACATGCCATACTTAGTAAAATAACTTGGCTATACCAAAATAGCGATTGATAGTGTGCTCCGAACTCTGATGACAATGATCCACTAGATTGGCTTGGCGGAACTACATAGAAAGAAAGAATAAAAGACATAAGCATTTAGCTTAGTAAGTTTGCATATAATGCACATAGCAATATACTTGATTAATATAAATCATCTGACATAAACAATGGTATCATAGATTTCAGCTATAAAGCTTACTTACTCATACTGATTCTTACATATCACATGTACTAGTCTCATCCCCGTGGGATAAATAAGGTACCTGTGTCACTTGATCACATTTATCAGTATACTTTAACATGATAATCATAATCTTTCCTTAATCATTCATAACATGAATAATATTCATTTCCAACTTGATAATAGCTTTTCTTACTTATCTTTCTTGTCATCTAGTTTTAAATTTACTCATTTGCCTGATGAATTTCTGCGAATAACCAAGGATACTAAATCTCATCCCACATATCTTGATGCTAAAGCCATATCCTAGATATGGTCTTACATGGAATATCTCATCTTGGTTTAAAGGCCATGTTTTGACATGGACTTATATGAAATCTTTCTTGTTCTCACCAATACCATGCCTTGCCTTGGGCTTACATGGGATTTCTTTCTCTTGATAACTTTTCAATGCCAAGCTTGCCTTGGACTTACATGATAACTTGTTCAATGCCAAGCTTACCTTGGACTTACATGATAACTTGTTCAATGCCAAGCTTGCCTTGGACTTACATGATAACTTGTTTAATGCCAAGCTTACCTTGGACTTACATAACTTGTTCAATGCCAAGCTTTCCTTGGACTTACATGATAACTTACTTGATTACCGATGCCATGCCTTGGCTTGGTCTTATACGGACTTTCTTATCTCATGTGGTAGATCGAGTATCCTAGGAAATTCATCTTCAATCGGGACTTGCTCATGCTTAATCTCATTGATTTCTTTGTTTAACATAACATTAAACATTCCATGATAATAATGTACATTATACTAAATAATGTACATTATACTAAGCAATTCAATGATAGAATTCATAAAGCTTAGAAATCATACAAACTTACCTCAATAAACAAAATGTATGTAGATATGCAATTTAGTCCTCGACTTTGTTCTTGCCTCGATTTCGATCCGAGCTTCATTTTTCTTGATCTATAATAGTAATTCAACTCTTTAACAATCACATTGACTAAATTGGCCCTTAACACATACTTTGGAAAAATTACTATTTTGCCCTTAAACTTTCTCATATTTACACTTTTCCCCAAGGCTCGTAAAATGATTCTCATTCAACTTTCATAAACTTCATGCTTTGCTGATTCATTTTCTCTACTATAATAATCATCAATTCTCACTATTTCTAGTATGTATGACCAATTTTCATAACTATTACAAATTAGTCCATACTATCATTTTTCATGAAACTCACTTAGAAAAATATGTTTATCTATTATCAAACTCTCATAAACTTCCATAAAACATCATTTAACATGCATGTCATTCATGGGTAAATTTATGAACATGCATCCTAGCTCATTTTATAGCTAAAAATAGCTAATTCATAATAAGAGAACTTCAAAAATACGAAGAATATTAAAAACGGGGATAAAATGAACTTACTAGCAAGCTTGAAAAAAAATGAAGAACCCTAGCAATGGAGTCTCCAAATTTTCGACAATGTGAGGAAGAAGATGAATATATTTTTATCATCTTTTTCCTATTTTAATCATTTATTAGACAAATGACTAAAATACTCTTCTCTTTAAAAATTTCTATTTTACTAACTCATGTCCAATTTTGTCCAAAATTTATAATTTGGGAAAATTGCTACTTAAGTACTTCTAATTGATATTCTAAAGCTATTTCATACAAAAAGCTTCTAGAAATTCATATTTTGCAACTTTTGCAATTTAATCCTTTTGGACCATTCAACCTCAATTCAACAAAATTGCTTCATGAAACTTTCACACTAACATGCAAACATGGCATAAACCTTAAAAACTCATAAATTCACATCAGATTCGTGGTCTCGCACCACTATTCTGACTAGGCCCTAAATCAGGTTATTACACTTCTCCCCATTTAGGGATTTTTGTCCTCAAAAATCTTACCGGTAAATAAGTTCGGGTACTAATTTCTCATGCTCGTTTCTTGTTCCCATGTAGCTTCCTCTATCCCATGTCTTTGCCACAATACTTTCATTAGAGCAATACTTTTATTTCTTAGCTGCTTGACTTCTCGAGCTAAAATCTTGATTGGTTCTT
Organism: Gossypium rotundifolium; assembly: GCA_025506655.1. Lineage (NCBI taxonomy): Eukaryota > Viridiplantae > Streptophyta > Magnoliopsida > Malvales > Malvaceae > Gossypium > Gossypium rotundifolium. The sequence goes on from CP106724.1 coordinate 153,210,485, forward strand.
CATCATAAGTCATGTCGGGATGAATCTCTATTTCTGACGGGGTAATTACATGTGAAGGATTTGATCGGTAGTGTTTCAATATTGACACGTGAAACACATCATGTATCTTTTCTAACTCTGATGGCAAAGCTAATCTGTAAGCTACCGGCCCAGCTTTCTCGGTAATCTCAAACGGTCCAATAAAACGTGGACTTAACTTGCCTTTTCCGGCCAAATCTGAGAACTTTTCTCCAAGGTGACACGTTCAAGAAAACTTTATCTCCGATTTGATACTCTATCTCTCTTCTCTTTAGGTCCGAATAAGATTTTTTTCTGCCTGATGCAGCTTTAAACATTCTCGTATCACTTTCACTTTCTCTTCAGCTTCTCTAACCAAATTAACCCCGTGAATTTGGTTTTCTTTGAGTTTAGTCCAATATAAAGGCGTTCTACATTTACGCCCATATAGAGCCTTATAAGGCGCCATCTTTAAGCTTGACTGAAAGCTATTATTGTAGGCAAATTCTACAAATGGGAGAAACTTTTCCCAACTGCCTTGGAATTCTAGAACACAAGATCGAAGCATATCCTCGAGGATCTGAATCAATCTCTCCGACTGACCGTCAGTTTGAGGATGAAAAGCTGTACTAAAACTCAATTTTGTACCCAAGGCTTCTTGAAGCTTCTTCCAAAATCTGAAGGTGAATCTCGGATCTCTATCCAATATGATTGACAAAGGAACTCCAAGAAGTCTTACTATTTCAGAAACAAATAAGTTTGTCAGTTTGTCGAGTGAGTAGTCAACTCGTACAGGTAGGAAATGAGCTGACTTCATGAGTCTATCAACTACAACCCATATAGCATCTTTCTTGCTCGGTGATAATGGCAATCCCGTTACAAAATCCATAGTGATACGGTCCCATTTCAACTCGGGTATCATAATTGGTTGAAGCAAACCCGAAGGTACTTGGTGTTCAGCCTTTACTTGCTGACAAATTAAACATCTTGAAATGAATTCTGAAATATCTTTCTTCATTCTCGGTCACCAATACAATTGCTTCAAGTCATTATACATCTTGGTACTACCCAGATGAACTGATAAACATCCATTATGTGCCTCATACAAAATTCTCTGAATAAGCTCCTCTTTTCTCGGTACACAAACTCTATCTTTAAACATCAAGTAACCATCAGAATTAATCCAAAAGTCAGATTCAACATCTGACTCACACTGAGTTCTCTTGGCTTGCAACTCTTTATCTTCTTGTTGAGCTTCAGTGATCTCTTGAAGGAACATTTGTCTAGCTTTTAATTCAGCTAGAATAGATCCATCGTCAGATAAGGTCATCCATGAATTCATTGCCCTTAATGCAAAAAGGGACTTCTTGCTCAATGCATCGGCAACCACATTCGCCTTTCCTGGATGGTAGTCAATGACCAATCCATAGTCCTTTATCAATTCTAACCATCTCTATTGCCTTAAGTTCAACTCTTTCTGCATCATCAAGTACTTCAGACTTTGGTGATCAGTAAAAATTTGACATCTTTCACCATATAAATGGTGTCTCCAAATCTTCAAGGCGAAGACTATGGCAGCCAGCTCTAGATCATGCATCGGATAATTCTTCTCATGAAGATTCAACTGTCTTGAGGTGTAAGCAATAACCTTGCCTTCTTGCATAAGTACACAGCCTAATCCATTTAAGGATGCATCGCTGTAAATCACAAATTCTTTCCCTGTCTCGGGTTGTACTAAAACTAGAGCTTCTATCAACATTGCTTTTAATATCTTAAAACTTTGTTGGCATCTTTCTGTCAACTCAAACTTCACATTTTTCTGTAACAATTTAGTCATCGGGGTTGCGATCATAGAAAACCCCTTGACAAATCGTCGGTAATAGCCGGCTAGGCCTAAGAAACACCTAATCTCAGAGATATTACTCGGTGGTTTCCAGTCCATTATAGCTGAAATCTTGCTTGGATCCACTCGGACTCCATCTCCCGAGACAATATGTCCCAGAAATCCTACTTCCTTGAGCCAAAATTCACTTTTACTGAACTTGGCATACAACTGATTTTCTTGTAGAATCTGCAAAACTATCCGTAGGTGCTCAACATGCTCATTCTCATCCCGGGAATAAATCAATATGTCGTCAATGAAAATGACTACAAACTTGTCGAGGTAAGGTCTAAAGATGCAGTTCATTAAGTCCATGAATACTGCAGGAGCATTGGTCAAACCAAAGGGCATGACTAAGAATTCATAATGCCCATATCTTGTTTGAAAAGCTATCTTGGACACATTTGATTCCTTTACTCTTAACTGATAATACCCTGATCTCAAGTCTATTTTGGAGAACACATTAGCTCCTTTCAATTGATCAAACAAATCATCGATCCTAGGCAATGGGTACTTGTTCTTCACTATCACTTTATTAAGTAGACGGCAATCTATGCACAATCTCATGGTGCCACCTTTCTTTTTAACAAATAAAATTAGAGCACCCCAAGGAGAACAACTCGACCTAGCAAAACCTTTATCTGTCAACTCTTGCAACTGTATCTTCAACTCTTTCAACTCTGTTGGAGCCATTCTGTAAGGAGTAATGGATATCGGTACAGTACCGGGAGCTAGCTCAATATTAAGCTCAACCTCCCTAACTGGTGGTAGCCTTGGTAATTGCTCGGGAAAAACATCCACATACTCACATACTATCGGTACTGACTCAATTTTTAGCTCTGTTTCTTTATCATTCATCACAAAGGCCAGATATGCTTCATACCCTTTTCTTAAGTATCTCTGTGCCATCATATGAGATATCACTACCGGTAACCTACTCTGTTCAACAGATTCTATATGAAGAGTGTCTCCATTCTCACATTTCATCTCAATGTATTTCTTCCCACAATTAACTATTACATCATGGGTGGTCAACCAGTCTATACCAAGAAGGATGTCAAACTCATCAAATGGTAGCAACATAAGATTTGCTTTAAAATAATGACCTCTAATCATTAATGGACAATCTTTACATACTTCATTAACTAACACTCTCTGGCCTAAAGGATTAGACACCTTAACCGTAAATTCTGCAGCATCTATAGGCATATTCATATTGGTTACTAGTTTCATACAAATATAAGAGTTTGTGGATCCGGGATCTATTAAAGCAATAACTTTGATATCATAAAGAGAAAAGGTAGCCTAAGATGCCTCTTCGCGAGTGCGAATGGCATAAGTCCTAGCAGGTGCCCTACCCTCAGGTCTCATAGCCTACTCTCTAGGGTTACCTCTTCCACTTGCCCCACTCCCTAGGTTTCTCTGCGGTCTGCCTCTGACCATACCCCTAGATCTCGGGTCCTGAGTTCTCTCGTCTTTCGTCATCTCAAGACAATCTTTTATAAAGTGATCATGGGAACCACATCTGAAACAAGCATTTTCATGCGCTCGACATTCACCGATATGGCATTTGCCACACTGTGGGGATTCAGGTCTATCAGATCGAACATTCCCCACACTAGCAACTGAAGTAGTCTGTGCTTTATTCCCCGAATTCTGCTTACTCTTGTTCTTCTTTGAAAACCCAGTGGAAGTAGCCGATTGGGTAGGGAAATCTCTTGACTTCTTGCATAAAGATTGGAATGAATTATTCCACTGTCTCTTTCTAAAGTCATGAGACTCCATTTCAGATTTTCTCTTCTCTTTTATTAGTTCTTCGGCCTTACAAGCCCTTTCCACTAACACCACAAATTCTTTTAGTTCAAAAATAGCAATAGATAACTTGATATCATCATTTAGTCCATCTTCAAACCTCTTACTCATGATGGCTTCAGTGGACACGCATTCTCGAGTGTATTTTCTGAGTCGCACAAACTCTCGCTCATAATCAGTCACTGACATCTTGCTTTGTTTCAGTTATAAGAATTCCTTCTTTTTCTGGTCCACGAATCTTTGACTGATATACTTTTTCTTGAAATCTTCTTGGAAAAATTCCCATGTGACCTTTTCCCTCGGTACTACTGACACAAGGGTGTTCCACCATTGATAGGTAGCATCCCTTAAAAGAGAAACTACACACTTTATACATTCCTCAAGTGTATATGGCAACTCATTAAATACCCTGATAGTATTTTCTATCCAGAACTTATCCTTTTCCGGATCATCATCTTTTCTAGCCCAAAATTCTTCTGCCTCATGTTTCCTAATCCTATCAGTTGGAGGTTTGTCTCCTCTTACCACCTCTACTACTTGAGGGACTGCGGGGATAGGTTGTGGAACAGGCGAGGGTGGAGGGGGTTGTACATTCGGGTTCATACGAACGAATTCCATGTACCACATATTCATCATATGGAGGAAGGCTTCTCTAGCCTTACGGGCTATAAAATTTTGTTCCGAATTAAAAACTTCTCTTTCTTAGTCTAACCATACATTTCATAGGCCTACGAGGCCTTAAACACGTATCTGGAAACTTCCAAAACTCAAATGAAAACTTTTCCTTAAAATAGGGGTCACACGCCCATATGACTTAGGACACGCCCGTGTACCCCTAACACATGCCCGTGTCTTCCACCCGTGGTCAACACTGACTAATTGCACACGGCCTTGACACGCTCGTGGATGTAAACCGTGTGCTATACCTTTGTAACACCGCAAACCCGGCCCATGAGTCCTGACCGGATCTGGTATGTCACGGAGTAAAATAATTTGAATCATTTTGAGTGTCTGGTGAAAACTTGTTAAAATATGGCTAAGGTTTTAAAACGGGGTTTGATAAAACTCAGTTGGGATTATTTTTTATAAACATGGTTGGGTTGTTTAACCCTTTGAAATCGTTTGATCATGTAAAATTTATAATCGTTAAAGTTATAGTTGACTTGGTGTATGTTGTTACCCGATGGTAACATCTTTGAAAACCCGTAGAAGTTATTAAGTTGGAAAATGTTGCTTTTAACCGGTTTACATAACATTTATAAATTTCATTTGTGATATAACATAAGTAAATAAAACAATAAAATAAACATCCAAATAATAATTAACGGCCTTATTACAACCCAAAATAAAAAGACTTAGAAAATAAATAATTTTAACAAAGAAAATTCGAATCCAACGATACGCATGGTCGCCTCGAGTCCTCTCCGGCTCCATATCTGCGATCTACTCATCTGCAAAATAGTATGGGAAGGGGTGAGTCACCAAGACTCAGTGTGTAAATCCCCCACCCAAAAATGTAACTCACACACAAGATATTAATAAACATGCAATTATGCAACCCAACTAACAATCCATACTCCTTTCTACCCCATGTGGTCAAAACCACTGGTGGTCAAAACCACTGGTGACTAGAGTCACAAATCAAGTGATGGGGCCAACCCATCGTGAGGTCAAAACCACTGATGACCATAGGTCACAAAATATCATAATGTGGTCAAAACCATCGGTGGTACCAAACCACCGGACTTAGTCACAATTATCATCGGTGTGGTCAAAACCACTTTGTGACCAAAGTCACAATAAATCTGATGGGGCCAACCCATCTTGTGGTCAAAACCACTGGTTACAGTCCATAAAAATCATCCCCCTCCTCTCATCAATCCCACCATCATCATGCTCCCATAATAATATCATAATCCCATATATCATGCATAGCATTAAACAGCATATGATAGCATACTCAATCATATATCATAGACAAAGTAATAGGGGACTTACCCGGAATCCATGCTTTAAGCCCACAAGCAAATCACTACTATAATTATTAACAAGGCAACAATATAGCAAAGCTTATTAATAAAGTGTGTAAAGAGTTTACACACCTGTTACTACCAAAATCCCTAGATCCCGAAGATCCGATCTTCGACGCTAGATCTTGACCCTATATTCGGCCAATTACCAAAGTTAGTGCCATGGACCATTCGGCCAAATTAGTTAAAACCCGAAGACTCACTTGTGGCACCTACCTTGACCCGATTTGGTTTCCAACCAAATCCCAAAGCCACACACTGGATTCCTTGCAATCGGCCAACCTTAGATTTACACAAGTGGTTAGTTTTCGGCTTTTCCAAGTATCTAATGGAAAGACTAAAAGAGAATCTCTTACCGTAGACTTACCAAATCGATTAGCAGAGAATGGGGAATTAGATCTACTGCTTTGAAAATCCCGAGTTCCTAGATGAAATTGGTTTTAAATAGTGGTTAGCCGAAACATCAATAAATGCCGGATCTCGGCTTTTCTCTTCAACCAAATCGATAAATAACAAAAGAATATAGGAGAAGAGTTTCGGCACACACTCACCTTCTCAAATCAATTGGGAAAGAAATCCCGAAGAGATATATATCCACTTGATATTCGGCCAAAGTGAATCAAATAGGAGGAAGGGAATTTCGTCACACCAATGGAGTATGTTCAGCTAGAGAGGAAGAAAAGAGATAGAAGGAAAGACTTAGGGGATTTCGGCAAAAGGGGTGGAAGAGAAGTAGGGGATTAATGGTGGTTTCGGTTTTGAGAAAGTAAGAAAGAACTAGATGGGAGATGGGAGTGTAAGGAGATTTGGCCAAAGGTTAAGAAGAAGAAAAGAAGAAAAGACTTTGAAAAGTTTTGGCACTTGTAGACTAGAGAGAATTCGGCCAAGCAAATAGAGAGGAAAAGAGAACAATTTAGTTGAATTTCGGCATACACTCCCTAATCACCCTTTCAAAACCGAAATTACCACTCCAAAGTGTCCTATAATCAGCCATCTCTCCCCTTTGTGATAAATTTTTATCACTTCTTCAAATAGAATAATAAGAAAAAATGTTTCTCCTTTATCCCATATTAGCCGAAATCACCAAAAATAAAAGCTTATCCCTATCTTCCCAAAGTCCCCACATGCCGTCCAACTCCTACTCATCATGACGCCATTTTTCAAAAAATAAAAATAAAAGCCTTATGCTATTGCCTAGACTCGAACTTGAGTCCACTTGCCAACACCCTTAAGTGGCGCCCCAAGCCACTCCACCAAACGACTTTCCTGTCCCAATTCCACCACAAAAATCTTTTAAAGCCTTCTGACTTGGCCCCCCTTCCTTTAACGCTAAAATGCCCAAAAATAAAACACCTCCCCCTTGTAACTCCCATGACTCGAACCTCTTCCCTTGAAACACCCTTAGACGCCACCTTCTTAGCACCTAAGTAGCACATGGAAGCCACTTTGCCAAGCTATTTCTTGTGTCAAACTTCTCACAAAATTTCTCTTATCCCCTATCTCACCTAGCTTCCCCCTTCTCAAGTGCTTAAAATAAATTTTAGCCCTAAGTCCAATTAGTCCGGGGTCATGACTAGACCTTTAAATATATCAGGCAATCAAGCATACATATCTCTCAAGCACACACATGGGAAAAATAAGTAAATTTCAAACAACCCCTAATTTAGGGTGTTACAATTTTGATATACTGACTTACCCACATGGTCTGGGGTACACACCCATGTTCTAATCGTGTATCACACACGGCCTAAACACACGACCGTGGGATTTGCCCGTGGCCTATTCTGACTTAAAACACTAAAGTGCAGGGTAGGCACGACCTAGACACACGCCCATGTGTCTAACTGTGTAGACACTTAGAGGCTATTTACCAAGACAATTGCCACCCTGAAATCAAGACCAAACTCATGCTCAATTCAATACATTTTTCATAAACATTACTGCATGTTTCATTGATCTCAATAAACATACATACTTAGTCAATTTTGGCCAATTACTTAGCCATATACAAAAGAATAATAAACTTAATAGCCAACACTTTGGCTCTTCTTAGAACATATTCTCAAAATGAAATGCTTCCTATACATGCCATACTTAGTAAAATAACTTGGCTATACCAAAATAGCAATTGATAGTGTGCTCCGAACTCCGATGACGATGATCTACTAGATTGGCTTGGCGAAACTACATAGAAAGAAAGAATAAAAGACATAAGCATTTAGCTTAGTATGCTTGCATATAATGCACATAGCAGTATACTTGATTAATATAAATCATTTGACATAAACAATGGTATCATAGATTTCAGCTATAAAGCTTACTCACTCATACTGATTCTTACATATCACATGATACTTACTAGTCTCATCCCCGTGGGATAAATAAGGTACATGTGTCACTTGATCACATTGATCAGTATACTTTAACATGAAAATCATAATCTTTACTTTATCATTCATAACAAGAATAATACTCATTTCCAACTTGATAATAGCTTTGCATACTTATCTTTCTTGTCATCTAATTTTAACTTTACTCATTTGCCTGATGAATTTTGCGAATAATCGAGGATACTAAATCTCATCCCACATATCTTGATGCCAAAGCCATATCCTAGATATGGTCTTACATGGAATATCTCATCTTGGTTTCAAGGCCATGTCTTGACATAGACTTATATGAAGTCTTTCTTGTTCTCACCAATGCCATGCCTTGGCTTGGGCTTACATAGGATTTCTTTGTCTTGATAACTTTTAAATGCCAAGCTTGCCTTGGAATTACTTGATAACTTGTTCAATGCCAAGCTTGCCTTGGACTTACATGATAACTTGTTCAATGCCAAGCTTGCCTTAGACTTACATGATAACTTGTTCAATGATAAGCTCACCTTGGACTTACATGATAACTTGTTCAATGCCAAGCTTTCCTTGGACTTACATGATAACTTACTTGATTGTCGATGCCATGCCTTGGCTTGGTCTTATGCAGACTTTCATATCTCATGTGGTAGATCGAGTATACTGGGAAATTCATCTTCAATCGGGACTTGCTCATACTTAATCTCATTGATTTCTTTATTTAACATAACATTAAACATTCCATGATAATAATGTACATTATACTAAGAAATTCAATGATAGAATTCATAAAGCTTAGAAATCATACAAACTTACATCAATATACAAAATGTATGTAGATATGCAATTTAGTCCTCGACTTTGTTCTTGCCTCAGTTTCGATCCGGGCTTCGTTTTTCTTGATCTATAATAATAATTCAACTCATTTAATAATCACATTGACTAAATTGGCCCTTAACACACACTTTGGCAAAATTACTATTTTGCCCCTAAACTTTCTCATATTTGCACTTTTGCACCAAGGCTCGTAAAATGATTCTCATTCATCTTTCATAAACTTCATGCTTAGCTGATTCATTTTCTCCACTATAAAAATCATCAATTCTCACTATTTCTAGTATGTATGACCAATTTTCATAGCTATTTCAAATTAGTCCATACTATTATTTTTCATGAAATTCACTTAGAAAAAGATGTTTATCTAACATCAAACTCTCATAAACTTCCATAAAACATCATTTAACATGCATGTCATTCATGGGTAAATTTTTGAACATGCATTCTGGCTCATTTTATAGCTGAAAATAGCTAATTCATAATACGAGAACTTAAAAATACGAAGAATATTAAAAACGGGGCTAAAATGAACTTACTAGTAAGCTTGAAAAAAAAATGAAGAACCCTAGCTATGGAGTCTCCAAATTTTCGACAATGTGAGGAAGAAGATGAATAGATTTTTATCATCTTATTCCTATTTTAGTCATTTATTAGACAAATGACTAAAATACCATTCTCTTTAAAAATTTCTATTTTACTAACTCATGTCCAATTTTTTCCAAAATTTATAATTTGGGAAAGTTGCTACTTAAGGACTTCTAATTGATATTCTAAAGCTATTTCATACAAAAAGCTTCTAGAAATTTATATTTTGCAACTTTTGCAATTTAGTCCTTTTGGACCATTCAACCTCAATTCAACAAAATTGCTTCATGAAACTTTCACATTATCATGCAAACATGGCATAAACCTTAAAAACTCATAAATTCACCTCAGATTCGTGGACTTGCACCACTATTCTGACTAGGCCCTAAATTGGGCTATTACAAAACCTTGTTGAGTTATTGCGAGAATTCAAAGACGTCTTTGCATGGTCATACCAAGATATGCCTGGGCTAAGTATTGATATTGTAGTGCATCGCCTTCCCATAAGAGAAGAGTGCATGCCAGTTCAGCAAAAGCTACGAATGATGAGGCCTGATGTGGTGTTAAAAATAAAAGAGGAAGTCAAGAAATAATTTGATGCTGGTTTTCTACAGGTGGTAAAATACTCAAAATGGGTAGCCAACATTGTACCTATTCCTAAGAAAGATGGAAAGGTTCAGATGTGTGTAGACTATAGAGACTTAAATAAAGCCAGCCTAAAGGACAATTTCCCTTTGCCTCATATTGACATGTTGGTAGACAATACGGCTGGATACTCGCTGTTTTCTTTCATGGATGGTTTTTCGGGATACAATTAGATCAAGATGCACCTTGAGGATATGGAGGAAACTACTTTAATAACATTGTGGGGTACCTTTTGTTATAAAGTGATGCCATTCGGGCTAGAGAATTCAGGAGCAACATATCAAAGGGCTATGGTGACCTTATTCCATGACATGATACACAAAGAGATTGAAGTATATGTTGATGACATGATCGGGAAATCTCGAGCAGAAAAGAAAAACATTGAAGTTTTGAAGAAGTTGTTTTTGAGATTGAGAAAATTTCAATTAAAGCTCAACCCAACAAAGTGTACTTTTGGAGCTCGGTCAAGGAAATTACTAGGCTTTGTGGTCAGTGAGAGAGTAATCGAAGTTGACTCAAATAAGGTCAAAGCCATACAAGAATTTCCCCTACCACGCACTCAAAAGGAAGTTCGAGGTTTTCTTGAAATGTTAAATTACATTGCTCGGTTTATTTATTAACTGAGAAATGTGACCCCATATTTCATCTTCTTAAGAAACACAACCAAGGTGTATGGGATGATGAGTGCCAGAAAGCTTTTGACAAAGTCAATATCTGTCAAATGCCCAAGTACTATCTCCGCCCAGTCCAGATAGACCACTAATATTGTACTTGACAGTGTTCAGTAACTCCATGGGATGTGTGCTTGGTCAACATGATGAGTCAGGAAGAAAAGAAAAGAGATATACTATCTCAGTAAAACGTTCACTGAATGTGAAATGAGATATTCATAAATTGAGAAATTGTGTTGCGCCTTAATTTGGACAACTCGGAGATTGAGGCATATATGCTATATCATACAACCTAGTTAATTTTAAAGCTTGACCCATTAAAGTATATGATGAAGTCAACTGCTTCGAATGGAAGAATGGCAAGGTGGCAGATTCTGCTTTCTGAATTTAATATAGTCTATGTGAACCAAAAGGCTATAAAAGGGAGCGCAATAGCCAAATTTCTAGCTAGCAAGGCTTTGGAGGATTATGAACCTTTGAACTTTGATTTCCCCAATGAAGAGCTAATGTATGTGTCAACTACTGAAGAGCATCCGTGGAAGGTAAATTTTGATGGAGCGTCAAATGCTGTGGGAAATAGAATTGGGGCAGTCTTGGTATCCCCTAATGGTGATCATTATCCATTTACATGCAAATTGGATTTTGATTGCACGAATAATATGCCAGAGTATGAAACATGCATCATGGGAATTCGAGTAGCTGTAGAGCGTAAAATCAGAGTGCTAGAAGTATATGGAGATTCTGCATTAGTAATCTACTAGCTTAAAGGAGAATGGGAGATAAGAGACCCCAAACTAATCGATTGCTGAAAAATAGTTCTGGGGCTGATTGAGGAGTTTGATGACATCACTTTTAATTATCTCCCACGAGATGAAAACTAAATGGTGGATGCTTCGGCAACTCTGGCTTCTATGATTAAGGTAAACAAACCAGAGGTTATGAGACCTATTCAGATGAGTATTTTCAAAGTTCCAGCTCATTGCTATAACATGGAAGAGGAGGAAAAAATGACCACCCTTGGTATCATGATGTATTGCGATACGTAAAAATTCGTGAATACCCAGAGCATGCAACTGAGAATTACAAAAGGATGTTAGGAATATTGGCCTGTGACTACGTTTTAGACGGGGATATCTTGTATAAAAGAAGGAAAGATCAAGTGTTATTGAGATGTATTGACGCTATCGAAGCTAAGAAGATTTTGGAAGAAGTTTATGAGGGCATTTGTGGAACACATGCTAATGGATTCACAATGGTTAGACAAATAATGAGATTCGGGTACTATTGGTCCACCATGGAAGGAGATTGTACCAACTATGCCAAAAGATGTCATAAATGCCAGATTTATGGAGACAAAATTCATGTACCGCCTTCACCTTTGCATGTTATGACTTCTCCATGGCCTTTTTCCATGTGGGGCATGGATTTCATTAGGCCGATCTCACCGAAAGCTTCGAATGGGCATAGATTCATCTTTGTGGTTATTGACTACTTCACAAAATGGGTGGAGGCTACTTCATATGCCAGCGTTACTAAGTCAGCAATTAGCCGGTTCTTAAAGAAGGAAATCATATGTCGATATGGAAAGCCCGAGAGGATCATATCAGATAATGCGCTAAACTTGAACAATAGCACAATAGCAGATTTCTGTAGTCAATTCAAGATCAAACACCACAAATCATCCCCGTATCGTCCAAAAATGAATGGGGTAATGGAAGGGGCCAACAAAAACATTAAAAAGATAGTAGGTAAAATGACGGAGACTTATAAGGATTGGCATGAGAAGTTACCCTTTGCACTCTATGCTTATCGAACGTCCGTCAGAACTTCTACTGGGGCAACTCATTTCTCATTGGTCTACAAGATGTAGGCAGTCCTACCTATTGAAGTAGAGATACCTTCTCTTCGGGTTTTGTCAGAGATAAAGCTGGATGAAGCGGAATGGATCCAGTCTCGATACGATCAGTTGAACTTCATTGAAGAAAATAGACTAAGAGCTATTCGTCATGGTCAGATGTACCAAAAACGAATTATACGAGCCTATGATAGAAAAGTCCGCCCAAGAGAGTTTCATGAGGGGGACCTAGTACTGAAAAAGATACTTCCCATACAAAGGTATTTTAGAGGAAAATGGATGCCGAATTGGGAAGGACCATATGTGGTGAAGAAGGCTTTCTCTAGAGGTGCACTGATTCTGACCGAAATGGATGGGAAAAGCTTACCCAATCCTGTGAACTCAGATTCAGTTAAAAAATATTTTGCTTAAAAAAGAGAATAGGCCAAGGCAAAAACTCACAAAGGGCATTTTGAGACCAAAGGGGTTTTGAGTTGAAAACCCGAAAAGGGCGGCTCAAATTTTGAATAGGCATGCAATGATCTTGCTATACTTGAATCAACAAGAAATGAAGTATGTTGCATATCGGGCATCAACAAAGTACTTTGGATCTTCTAAACACATGTTAAGCTCAAAGCATTCTTCATGGAGTTTGTATATAGAAGCCCAATTTGCGATATCTAGGGCACCTGATCTTTGTCCTATTCAAATTAATTCACTATCTTTGGATTCTTTTTCTTCTCAAAGATATATTCCTAGTTAATTTATTTTGTATTTTTGATAATTTATTTAAATCTAACTATCCTTGAGATTAGTTTATTTGTTATCCATTATTCATAAGCATGTTGCATTGAAATAATGATTGATGAACTAATAATATTTTCACAAAAGAAGTTCTGCATATTACTCTGGAAATTTCTAAATAATACAAGAAATTAAAATAGGACAATTATTTAAGAATTTCCATGTGCGAGGATTGGAAGTCTAGATTGAGACTATTTCTTTGAATTCTTTGTCTAAATGGTGATTGGACAAAATAATGAGTCGTTACAACAACAAAGAAGCAGTATTAATCCTAAGAGAGGATCATTTTACAAGCATTCTCGTTGGGTCATAACTTTCAGGGAATGGTATGACTGGCCAAGTTATGGTGGAATGGACAGAAGTTGAAACAGATCATGTGGGTTAAATACTATAATCTTGGTGGAATGGTTTAAAGGCGATATAAGCCTCGTGTCCTCAAGGTGCCAGGAGAGTGGGCCCTAAAATTTCCATGGGACAAATTATTTGAGCAAGAATATGATACTTCAAAAGGAACGAAGATGAAAACTTGACGAATAAAGGAGTGATGACACCTGAAATAGGAATCATTATCATAACATTTTTGCATTCACATATCATAGCATGTCTAAATAGAAGCATTTGACTCATTTCGATCAGGGCTTCCTAACTATTAGGCATAAGCATATACCCATTCTACAGTTCATGTCCTCTATAGGAAAATGTAGCAGGTTAAATTGACGCTTTCAGACTTGTCTCCCTGAAGTTCCAGCGGAGCAGACCGAAGACAACAGATCTTACCTTCTGAAGTTACAGGAAGAAGATCAAAAAATCATTAGCCTTGTCTCCCTGAAGTTACAGCGGACCAAACAGAAAATGGCAGATCTGGTCTTCCTGAAGTTACAGTGAAGCGGGTCGAAGAAACCAGTCTTGTCTCCCTGAGTTTGCAGTGGAGCAAACTAAAGATAGTAGATCTGGCCTTCCTGAAGTTGCTGTAAAACAAATCAAAGATATCAGTATTGTCTCCCTGAATTTGTAGTAGAGCAGACTAAAAGATAGCAAATCTTACCTTCCTGAGGTTACAGTGAAGCAGATCGAAGACACCAGTCTTGCCTCCCTGAGTTTGCAGTGGAGCAGACTAAAAATAGCAGATATGGACTTCCTGAGGTTGCATTGAAGCAGATCGAAGACACCAGTCTCGTCTCTCTGAGTTTGCAGTAGAGCAGGCTAAAAGACAATAGATCTTGCCTTCTTAAGATTGCAGTGAAGTGGATCAAAGATACTAGTTTGGCATCCTAGAAGTTGTAGTGGAGCAGACTAAAGATAACAGATCTTGTTTTCCTGAGAATACAGTGAAGCAGATCAAAGATACTAGTCTGACCTTCCTGAAGTTGTAGTGAAGCAGATTGAAGATAGCAGATCTTGTCTTCCTGAGATTTGCAGTGAAGCAGATCAAAGATACTAGTTTGGAATCCCTAAGTTTGTAGTGGAGTAGACTAAAGATAGTAAATCTCATCTTCCTAAAGTTGCAATGAAACAGATTGAAGATATTAGCCTATCTCCCTAAAGATACAGCCATTTGACAAGACCAAGCAAAATGGGTCCTTATTATTGTCTTTGCCCTATTCTCATTACACGATAATGGGCAAATAGGGGAAGCTGTAGTAGCCCATTTATGCCCGGGCTTGAATAAATAAATAAAATAATAATGTCCAGTTTATTTTACAGTCCGTTTACAATCCCAAAATGAAAAAAGAAAGAAAACCCACTACCCGTGGTCCAATTACACCCAAACCTAAAACCTATGCGCCCAAAAGGGCCCAACACCTAAACAGAATCAGAATCCTAAGGTTTCTGAAACCCTAGGTGCCACAAGTGCTTAAAACAAGCCTTCGATCGCACCGCAATCCGCACGGATAATGCTCCACCACCGGATTTCCCATTATTAACCTGCAAAAAGAAAGAAAGACACAGCAGCAAATATGGCAAGAAACATATGGACAGAATATTTGTATTTTATTTATTTTCGGGGCTATAAAAACCCTAGTACAATCTGTAAAAGTTACGATTTTTTACAAAGGCATATATAGGAACTCACAGTTGAAAACTCAAAGAAGGTATTTTTTTTTCCTTTCTTTCTTTTCGAAACAGCATACATACATATACAAAATTATTTTTTTATATATATAATATATATGTATAATAGTATAAAAATAAAAAAAAGGAGAAATTTTTTTTACCTTTCGAAGTTTTGGCCACCGTGCGTGGTGGCGGCGATAGTGTCGCAGCGATCGGCCGAAGCCCTCGTCGGAGTCTGGCTGAAAATCATCAGAGGGAGAGCAAAACAAAAAAAGCTCTCTGTTTTTTTTTTCAACAGCAGGCAAAAATGAAATTTTTGGGATGATTTTTTGCTTATATAGGCCCTTCATACAACTCCATTTTGGGGGTCCCCTTTAAAGGCCAAAATGACGTCGTTCAGGGGTTAGGATCCGCACGTTGACCTGATGCCCGGGGAGGATCCGCGTGTTTTTATAAAAGGGGCAATTTTCCTCTTTAGTCCCTCCGCAATTTTATTCTTTGTAATTTCATCCAATTTAAATTTTATTTTATTTTTTAATCTAGCCCTGAAAGTTTGCTTCTGTTTCAATTTGGTCCCTCAGGCTATTTAAAGACTGATACCAGAACGACGCAGTTTAGGAGATCGGGCATAATTGCCCAATAAGTCCCTATAGTTTGGCGTGCGTTCCAATATCATCCTTTTTGCAATTTTACCTTAGTTTTTTTTTTTATTTTAATTTGATCCATATTTCTTCGATTTTTTTAATTATTTTTATTTTCACTTTTATTCTTATTTTTAATTATTTTAGTATTTTATATATTAAATTATTATTATTTATTATTTATTATTTATATTAGGTTATTTTATTAAATTCAATATTGTTCATATGTTATATATTATTTTAAAATTTGCACATTAGTTATTATATTACACTTTATTTTGTATATTATATATTATTATATTATATTATATATAACTTTTAAATTATTTTATCCTTAATATTGTATAAAATTTCGTATATTGTATATTGTTTATATTGTTTTTTCTTAAATATGTAGTTTTATGCATATATGTATTAGATTATTATATTATTAATATATTTTTATTTAAAGTTATATATCATTTTTATTTAAAATGTATTTTACTTATTTTCTCATGAATATATATGTTGTTTTTTAGATTTTGCCATATCATTTTATGTTTTTAATTTGCAATATCTATTTATTATTTGGTATATGTCACTCATTCTATGTTGATTTATTTTACACTTAATTTTGCATGTAAAGTTTCATATTTATTTAGTTTTTATCTTTCGTTATTTATTGCTTTATATCTTATATTTGTTTATCCATGCTCTTTTATTTGTTTATGATTTTTATGTTTGCTTTAGTATAGTTATTCTATTATCATTCGTTATTTTATATTATTCTTTCTTTAATTGTCTATATTAGTATTAATTGTTAAATTTGACTTGTAATTATGAAGAATTGCTATTTGGAATTTATGATATGTAACGCCATATCTTACTCAAAACCATTTTTATAAAAGCACATTTTGAATTGACGATTTTATTCAAATTTCTTTTAAATATAGCTATATATGATATTTAGGGACTTGAGAAAATTATGCCTTAACTTACTGGGTTTTAATTTTCTCGTAGACCTTAAGGTATCAAGTATCTCTTTTAAAACCCATAAACTTCAAATCAAAACTTATTATCAAAAATTCAAAATGTTATATCTTAACTTATTAGATATAATGTTTAGTATCTCGAGGTAAGGATTTTCTGCAAATAAAGGCAAGCTTAATTTCGAAGTCTTGAGATGGTACATCCTAACTTATTGGGTGTGACTGTAACATCCCAAAAGTGGGGCTATTTGGAATTTAATTATTTTTCTTATGTATGGATCATTGTGATTTTATTTATTGAATCTTAATTTAAGGCCTTGAGTGTACAGTTTTGGTAGAAAATTTCAGTTTGTAACTTTAAAGGTAGGGAGCCTTAGCAAGAGGGTGTTATAAGAATAAATGAAGGAAATTGGACACCAAATGAGGCCTTGAAAAGTGGCAAAAGTGAGGTCACTTAAGAGCTAGTGTGACGCCACCAAGGAGCAAGGGAGAACCTTGGTTCGAGTCACGTAAATCCTCCCTTTTGCTCTTTATTTGGACGGCACAAGGGAGAGAAATTCTCCTTAGAATTTATTTTTTTATCTATTTGGATAATAAGATAATATGAGCTTTTAAAAGGATTTTATTTATTCTAAGGATAATAGAAGGTAAAGGAGATATTGTGTGGATTATTAAGAGATTATTAGGAATTAAATTCCAATTAGTTTGAATTAAATTAAATGATGGGTCGGAGCAATTGGGAAGATTGATGAAATTTGAACTCCTTGGTGGAGTAGTGTGACTGCAAGCTAAGGGGGAGGGTGCCAATGCTTATAAATAGCATCAGCTTAGCACTTGTTTTGTTTTTTTTTCTCCATCTTGGCAAACTGTCGAAATTCTCAAACCTTCCATCTATTTTCTCTCCTTTCTTTTCTCTCAAACACTGCTAGCCGAAAACTCTCACCATTTCCTCCTCTCCATTAGTTTTCTACCATTATTTCTCCTCTATTCTTTTGGCCGAATATCCACTCCTCTGTTGCCGAAATCCTCTTCTCCTGTTAAGACTCACTTTGGCCGAATATCAGGAAGTTATAAGAGTTTCTCGGGATTTCTTCTTCAAACCGATTAGCAAGGGGTAAGTATGTCAAAATCTTCATCTTATTATCTCCTATGTCGACTTGGTCAAAAGGAAAAGCCAATTATCTTGATGGCTAATTAATGTGGTAACGATTCTGCTTTTAGGTGCCGGATTTTAAGGTATTCGATCTAAGTCTCTATCCTCCGTCAACCGGTTGGTAAGTGTGGGTAAGGCCTATGTTAGTATTCAAAAGTCAAACCTTTGGTTATGAGTAATAATGACTAATCGATTATTTTGGAAAAAGATTCAAGTATCGGTGCCGTGGTTAGTAGCCAAAACGAGGAAAGGTAAGATACCGGGTTCATAAGGAACCCCTTTCAATAATTTGGTTTGGCCGATTAGGCCATAATATTAATCCTAAGAGTTGGCCAATATAGGTGCAAATAGATCTAGGTGGTCACTCCTCTTTCTGGATCTAGACTCCTCGTTGGTGTCGTGTGTACATACACACTTATAACTTATTAAATGTGTTAAATATTGTGAATGCTAATTTGGTTATTGTAGCATTGAATATCATACCATATCGGTATAGTTGGCAATTCGTAAGTACTGCTTGAATATGCTATTTGATGCTTTTGGTAAGCATAATGTATTGATGCATGAGATTTAAGCATGTGATGGCATGAAACATATATGTATATTGACTAATGTGGGATTAGTGAGTGGAGGGGCAGATTATTGTGCCGACGAGCACCAAGAGTTTTGGTAACACACCGTGACTCACGGCCACCAGAGGTTTGGTACCTCCGCAGGTTTGGCACCTCATAGCGACTTGTCCCTCGTGGTTAACACCACCGTGGGTTGGCCCCACTTGAGATATGGGATCTTCGCCGTTGATTTGGTATCACACGATGGGTTGGCCCCATCAAATGATCTGTGTCTATGGACACCAGTGTTTTGGTAACACATTGTGACTATATGTCACCAGTGGTTTGGCACCACCAAAGTGGTTTGGTACCACAACGGGTAGATAAAGGGCGCTTGGATGGCTAGGATGGGTACTTAATATTCGCATATTAATGGTTATGTGTTGTGTATGAAAATGTTTTAAAACGGGAAGGGTTACATATCGAGTCTTGGTGACTCACCTTCTCTACTATTTTTGGTGCCAATGCTTATAAATAGCATCACTAGCACTTGTTTTGTTTTTTCTCCATCTTGGCAAACCGTCAAATTCTCAAACCTTCCATCTATTTTCTCTCCTTTCTTTTCCTCAAACACCGCTAGTTGAAAACTCTCACCATCTCCTCCTCTCCATTAGTTTTCTACCACTATTTCTCCTCTATTCTTTTGGCGAATATCCACTCCTCTGTGTCAAATCCTCTTCTCTTGTTAAGACTCACTTTGGCGAATATCGAAGTTATAAGAGTTTCTCGATTTCTTCTTCGATCGATTAGCAAGGGTAAGTATGCCGAAAATCTTCATCTTATTATCTCCCTATGTCGACTTGGTCAAAAGGAAAAGCCAAATTATCTTGATGGCTAATTAATGTGGTAACGATTCTGCTTAGGTGCTGTGATTTTAAGGTATTCGATCTAAGTCTCTATCCTCCGTCAACCGTTGGTAAGTGTGGGTAAGGCCTATGTTAGTATTCAAAAGCCGAAAGCTTTGGTTATGAGTAATAATGACTAATCGATTATTTTGGAAAAACAGATTCAAGTATCGTAAATGTGGTTAGTAGCCAAACGAGGAAAGGTAAGATACCGGTTCATAAGGAACCCCTTTCAATAATTTGGTTTGGCCGATTAGGCCATAATATTAATCCTAAGAGTTGGTCAATATAGGTGCAGATAGATCTAGGTGGTCAATCCTCTTTCGGGATCTAGACTCCTCGTTGGTGTCGTGTGTACATACATACGTATAACTTATTAAATGTGTTAAATATTGTGAATGCTAATTTGGTTATTGTAGCATTGAATATCATACCATATCGGATAGTTGGCAATTCGTAAGTACTGCTTGAATATGCTATTTGATGCTTTTGGTAAGCATAATGTATTGATGCATGAGATTTAAACATGTGATGGCATGAAACATATATGTATATTGACCGATGTGGGATTAGTGAGTGGAGGGGCAGATTATTGTGCCGACGGGCACCAAAGTGTTTTGGTAACACACCGTGACTACGGCCACCAGAGGTTTGGTACCTCCAGAGGTTTGGCACCTCATAGCGACTTGTCCCTCGTGGTTAACACCACCGTGGGTTGGCCCCACTTGAGATATGGGATCGTCTGCCGTTGATTTGGTATCACACGATGGGTTGGCCCCATCAAATGATCTGTGTCTATGGACACCAGTGTTTTGGTAACACATTGTGACTATATGTCACCAAGTGGTTTGGCACCACCAAAGTGGTTTGGTACCACAACGGGTAGATAAAGGGCGCTTGGATGGCTAGGATGGGTACTTAATATTCGCATATTAATGGTTATGTGTTGTGTATGAAAATGTTTTAAAACGGGAAGGGTTACATATCGAGTCTTGGTGACTCACCTTCTCCATTATTTTTTTCCGGTGATGCATAGATCATGGATATGGAGCCGAGGGACTCGAGGTGGCCATGCAAAGGACTTGAAATAAATGAACTTTCATTTAGTTATATTATTTTATTATCGCTTGTTTTCGATTGTAATAAGGCCTCCATAAACTTTATTTTGTTACTATTTTTATTATCGGATACTTGCTTTTAACTACACTATTAAAAATTTAAATTTAGATCACATGTTTTCTTAAATCAACACGAAAATGTTTTATCGTGTCAGCGGACACATCCAAAATTGGTATAACAACTTGACTTCAATTAAATTTTCAAATTTAATCCAAGTAAGATTTCAGCAAGATAACCAAAACGAGGTGTTTTCAACAAAACTTAAATTGGATTTTAAAATGGGCTTCAAAATATTTTCTCTGTAACGACCCATATTCGGTCCTAACGGTTGGGCCAGGTTTGGGCTATTACAAATTGGTATCAGAGCCCAGTTCAAAGCTTGGCGGCTGTGGGGGCCCAAGGCCCAAAAATGTTTTAGTAGGCCTTATTAATTATTTTTGGTTTTAAAGCGATGGCCCGAGTCTCCAAGACCGATCCGCCTGTAAGTACATCTAAACTTCTTTGTGAATTATATTCTATAGAAGGGTAGGAAGCATGGAACGAGATAGACTTATAGGAACTTGAACCCTAGGATTAGATTACTCGCACACACAAATGTAACATAAGACTTAAAGAACTAAACAAACCTATGGCTAAGTCATGAGCTAGGTGTGGTAACCCCGACGCATGTTCAGGATTGGAACCGAAGAGCCTGGTATTTAAGCAATCCGAGTGACTCACCACCTCTTCGCAGTATCCTACCCGTGCGTAGCTTGGGTTCACCCTAACCCGCAGGGCTCGGTGGTGTGGTAACCTCTGCGCATGTCTAGAAAGGTTCGGTGGGAGCTTGGTATTTAAGCGATCCGTGTGACTCACCTCCTCTCCACACTAAACCCGCCTGGTGCGTAGCTTGGTTCACCTCACCAAGAGGGCTCGGTCATAGGCTAAACGTGATTACTAAAACCCGAAAGGGAATTAACCATGTTTTGAAAAAGAAGAAGACAATGAAACCCTAATTTCTTCAAAATTTTATAATCACTCTTTCAAATATGAGAACAACCATTTTACAATGTTTTTCCAAAAAGTTGAATTGTGAAAATTACGTAAATGCCCTTAGGGGTAAAAAATTATTACTAAAATACCCTTGGTTCATAAAACATCAACTCAATGATTTTGTCCAAAAATTTCAACTACTTCTCAAATATTCAACCCTGCTTTGAAAATCATCAATAAAATAATTTGGTTTTGGAAAATTACGGAAATACCCTCAACTTGTAAAATTACCAAAATGACCTTGACTTTTGAACTTTTTGCAAACAGCAACGTTTTAAGAAAGGAAAATTCTCAAAAGGGACCCTCAGAGTTTTACAATTATTAAAACACCCTTGATTTACAAAAAAATTACAAAATTACCCCCAATTGACAAAATTACCAAAATACCCCTGATTCCAAAATGATACCATAACTTCAAACCTTATCAATTTTCAGTAATACCCTCCAGTTTTGGGAATTTCAAGTGACCTGCATTATCAAAGTTTGAAATCTCTCAAATTTTATTACAAAAAATACCCCTGTAGGAAAAAGACGAAAATACCCCCGGGTTAGAAATGGGCAGAAATGTCCGAAGAGCGAATAGGTATGGAAAGTATTAAGGAATGGATGCAAGAACTTCTTTGTGTGAACTAGGTTAGGAAACCAAACCTTGTTTGACCGAAGAATCCTTATTCAATTTCTCATAAAATTTTTCATGTAATCAAGCGGAACAAATTACTAATTCATAAAATTTTTCTTAATCGATTAAAGTCGTTAGATAGAATGAGTTCTAGAGGACGTGGCGACGTGGACGTGGTAGGGAAGAATGATCAATCAACCCGTTAGGTCGTGGCATGGTTCGAATGAGGTACCACCGCCACCACCACCTCCACTTTTGGAGCAGGAGGAGCGGATCGACGGTGGAGAGGCAAGATCGCAAATGGTGTTGCGAGTCCTCGAATTGGTGGTCAATGGTGGAAATCTAGGAGCTTAGAAATCTGTTCCGAGCGAAATTCGATCCAACTGAGTCAAGTATTTCGGTGTGTCGAGTGGCACCCAAAGGCAGTGAGAGAATCATGGCTAGAGTCAATCAAATGATCATGGATGATCTTGACCGACCGAGGAAGAAAAACTGAAGGGGTCGACGCTTCTAAAGGATGAAGCGTGTCGCTGGTGGTGACAGATTCGAGACGGCAGACTACGGAGATGATCCGACTTGGGATTATTTCAAAACCACCTATCGGAAGAAGTATGTGGGCACCAGCTTACAGATGCTCGAGGAAAGCCTTTCTAGGTTAGTGCAAGGAACTAAGTCAGTAGCGGAATATGAGGCGGAGTTTTTAAGACTAAGTAGGTATGCTAGAGGCATCGTAGCTACTGAACATGAGCGTTACGTCCGCTTTGAGGACGGGCTTAGAGATGATTTAAGGTCACGATCGCCCACAAAGAAGTTCGTGAGTTTTCGCCTCTAGTGGAAAAGGCTAAGGTAGCCAAGGGATCAAGGAGACCGTAAGATAGAAGCATGATAGGAACAACCAGAAGAGAGGCTTTGGATCGCCTGGATCGGGCAGTAATATGGAGAAGAGGGCTAGATTTGGGGAACCAGAAGAGCCACAAAACTCCGCTTCGATGGCCACCTCAAGGTGTTAGATGCGGAAATCCCATTCAGAGAATGTTTGGTCGAAGTAAAGGGTGCTTTGAATGTGGGTCATTCGATCACCGTGTAAGGGATTGTCCTCGAAAGTTAGCTAAGAATCAACGGTAGGTCGAACCGTGCCTGTGTTAGAAATGAAGGACCACCACGAGGGTCGAGGTGCAACTAGAGGTAATGCTAATGGTAATGGGCGTGGTCGAGGTGTGAAGGTGCAGAGGCGAGGCAACCAAGGTTGGTTTATGCGTTGGCCGTCGTGAGGAGGAAGATGTGCCGATATGACAACGGTAAGTTCCTTATATCCTGAGTACTTTTAATTGCCTTGGTTGTGGTTACGTTAGTTCATTCTTTGTATTGCTAGTAAAGCGTATGGAACTTGGATTATGGACTTAGGGAATGTGTAGAAAGTATGATAGTTCTTTAAGATCGAAAGCGCAAGAAGAACGAGGATGACGAGTTAAGGATACACGATTAGACGATAGTAAGTAATTTCGGGGACGAAATTTATTTTAAGGAGGGTAGAACTGTAACATCCCAAAAGTGGGGCTATTTGGACTTTAATTATTTTTCTTATGTATGGATCTTTGTGATTTTATTTATTGAATAATAGAGCTTAATTTAAGGCCTTGAGTGTGCACGGTTTGGTAGAAAATTTCAGTTTGTAACTTTAAAGGTAGGGAGCCTTAGCAGGAGGGTGTTATAAGAATAAATGAAGGAAATTGGACACCAAATGAGGCCTTGGCAAAGTGGCAAAAGTGAGGTCACTTAAGAGCTAGTGTGGCGCCACCAAGGAGCAAGGAGAACCTTGGTTCGAGTCACGTAAATCCTCCCTTTTGCTCTTTATTTGGACGGCACAAGGGGAGAGAAATTCTCTCCTTAGAATTTATTTTTTTTTATCTATTTGGATAATAAGATAATATGAGCTTTTAAAAGGGATTTTATTTATTCTAAGGATAATAGAAGGTAAAGGAGATATTGTGTGGATTATTAAGAGATTATTAGGAATTAAATTCCAATTAGTTTGAATTAAATTAAATGATGGGTCAGGAGCAATTGGGGAAGATTGATGAAATTTGAACTCCTTGGTGGAGTAGTGTGGACGGCAAGCTAAGGGGGGGAGGGTGCCGAATGCTTATAAATAGCATCAGCTTAGCACTTGTTTTGTTTTTTTTTCTCCATCTTGGCAAACTGTCGAAATTCTCAAACCTTCCATCTATTTTCTCTCCTTTCTTTTCTCTCAAACACGCTAGTAAAACTCTCACCATCTTCTCCTCTCCATTAGTTTTCTACCATTATTTCTCCTCTATTCTTTTGGCCAATATCCACTCCTCTGCTGTCAAATCCTCTTCTCCTGTTAAGACTCACTTTGGTCAATATCGAAGTTATAAGAGTTTCTCGGGATTTCTTCTTCAGACCGATTAGCAAGGGGTAAGTATGCCGAAAATCTTCATCTTATTATCTCCCTATGTCGACTTGGTCAAAAGGGAAAAGCCGAATTATCTTGATGGCTAATTAATGTGGTAACGATTCTGTTTAGGTGCCGGGATTTTAAGGTATTCGATCTAAGTCTCTATCCTCCGTCAACCGAAGTTGGTAAGTGTGGGTAAGGCCTATGTTAGTATTCAAAAGCCGAAAGCTTTGGTTATGAGTAATAATGACTAATCGATTATTTTGGAAAAACAGATTCAAGTATCGGGTGCCGTGGTTAGTAGCCAAAACGAGGAAAGGTAAGATACCAGGTTCATAAGGAACCCCCTTTCAATCATTTGGTTTGGCCGATTAGGCCATAATATTAATCCTAAGAGTTGGTCAATATAGGTGCAGATAGATCTAGGTGGTCAATCTCTTTCTGGATCTAGACTCCTCGTTGGTGTCAGGTGTGTACATACACACGTATAACTTATTAAATGTGTTAAATATTGTGAATGCTAATTTGGTTATTGTAGCATTGAATATCATACCATATCGGTATAGTTGGCAATTCAGGTAAGTACCTGTTTGAATATGCTATTTGATGCTTTTGGTAAGCATAATGTATTGATGCATGAGATTTAAGCATGTGATGGCATGAAACATATATGTATATTGACTGATGTGGGATTAGTGAGTGGAGGGGGCAGTATTATTGTGCCGACGGGCACCAGTGTTTTGGTAACACACCGTGACTACGGTCACCAGAGGTTTGGTACCTCCAGAGGTTTGGCACCTCATAGCGACTTGTCCCTGTGGTTAACACCACCGTGGGTTGGCCCCACTTGAGATATGGGATCGTCTGCCAGTGATTTGGTATCACACAATGGGTTGGCCCCATCAAATGATCTGTGTCTATGGACACCAGTGTTTTGGTAACACATTGTGACTATATGTCACCAGTGGTTTGGCACCACCAGTGGTTTGGTACCACAACGGGGTAGACAGTGGCGTTTGGATGGCTAGGATGGGTACTTAATATTCTGCATATTAATGGTTATGTGTTGTGTATGAAAATGTTTTAAAACGGGGAAGGGTTACATACTGAGTCTTGGTGACTCACCTTCTCCATTGTTTTTTTTTCCCAGGTGATGCATAGATCGCGGATATGGAGCCGGAGGGACTCGAGGTGGCCATGCAGTGGACTTGAAATAAATGAACTTTCATTTAGTTATATTATTTTATTATCAGTTTGTTTTCGGATTGTAATAAGGCCTCCATAAACTTTATTTTTGTTACTATTTTTATTATCGGATACTTGCTTTTAACTACACTATTAAAAATTTAAATTTAGATCACATGTTTTCTTAAATCAACACGAAAATGTTTTATCGTGTCAGCGGACACATCCAAAATTGGTATAACAACTTGACTTCAATTAAATTTTCAAATTTAATCCAAGTAAGATTTCAAGAAGATAACCAAAACGAGGTGTTTTCAACAAAACTTAAATTGATTTTAAAATGGGCTTCAAAATATTTTCTCTCAGAACGACCCATATTCGGTCCTAACGGTTGGTGGTTTGGGTCATTATAATGACATTTTATTTCTTTGAGATAAGTGAGTTTTAACTTTCTTTCAAATAAAAGGATCGTATTTTAAGTTTTTTTAAATTTTCAACATTAGGACATAATTTTATCAATTAGGTACCAATTTTTGGGCGTTACGAGGGTGCTAACCCTTCCTCGTATGTAACCGGCTCCCGAACCTGTTTTCTTGAATTTTGTAGGCCAAAATTAATGTTTTAAACAGAACATGTTTTATAAGGTGATCTGATCACACCTAAGCAAAAAAAGAGATCAGTGGCGAATCCCATTTTCGTTTTTAAAATCGATTCCCATTTTTCATAAAACTCTTAAAAACTATTTCGACAATAACCTTGATAGATGATTTGTCACTGGATTCTCGACTCCTTTCCTATCTTGGATCTCAAGATCAAATTCTTGGAGTAAGAGTACCCATCGAATTAATCTTGGCTTGACATCTTTTTTTTGTAAGCAAGTACTTTATTGTTGAATGATTCGTAAAAATCGTAACCTTCGTACCTAAAAGATAAGAACAAAACTTGTCAAAAGAAAAAACAATAGTGAGTAGTTATTTTTTAGTTACTGTATAACTCAACTGGGCTCCTGTCAAAGTTCGACTCGCATAATAGATTAGATGAAAAAATTTGTTCCTCCACTGACCCATTACAACTTTTGCTACATAGTCGCTTGCGTCACATATCAATTCGAAAGGAGAACTCCAATTAGGTGTAATTATAATAGGTGTTGAAATAAACCGTTGTTTCGACTCATCAAAAGCTTTCAAGCATATTTCATCAAATTTGAACGATGTATCCTATTGGATCTGGTGCTCTAAGTGTAGTATTTTCGTCAATATACACTTATAATTTTTTAACAAATTGGTTAATAAAACAAATTCATTGATTACATTAATATACTTTGTATAATTGTCCTCACAAGGTTTTTGCACGCAAAGCAAAACAGAAGCAAATGTTACTTATTGGTTGTCTAAATGTTTAATTAATGCTAAGCGGTATTACGTGATTAGATCGTAGTACAGAAAGGTAGCTTGTATTAGTAGATAAACCTAAACATGTTTTTAGTCTAATCAAAAATGAGCAAACCGATTAAAAGACTAATATGTCATCTATTAAGTCCAATTAGGGAGATTTCTTATCTTGGGCATCGGAGCTGATGACTCCCAGAAGATAGAGACATAGATGTGACTGACTGGACTTACAGTACATCGGACAAGACCCAAGCAGAATAGATCCTAAATTTGTTTATGGATTTATTCACTTATAACATTCATAGTGTGACATATCTAAATCTTGAGTGGATGGTGGACTATGTATGCGTGACTCGTACAATTTGATGTAAGTAAAAGCTTGAGTTCAAGTAGATAAGGAACCAAAAGTTGGTGTGTTGGGTGTATGACTTCTGTAGTTTGTAGCGTCATTCACAACAGTGGAATTCATAGCCCAAAACATGGGTAAATGACATCCTCTCATTGGCATTACATACTTGATGAAAAGTAAACATGACCACGGGTCGTCCGTCTTCGTGATGGATGACTTGATCACTATTTGATAGTGATTGGCTTTTCATGAAGGAAGATGTAATGGTTACCATGAAATAAAATAGGATCATATTAGGAGAACGGATATTATGCCAAAGAGATCAATGATATCCTATGAGGGTAACACACTAATGAAAATGTTATTGGACAAGCACTGAGTAGTTGCTTCGTAATGGTATTTCGTTGGGGAGAGCTAAGTCACGATACTATAGTGGAATGACTTCGTGACTAAATGAGTTATAATTAATAGGCAAAAAGTCAAAACTTAATTATAAATCATTTTAGCCTCAACTACATGTGTTCAACCGGTCCCTCCCTAACTCGTTGAAACAAAAAATGAATTGTGTGTTTGAATAGAAATGAACGGAATGAATCAAAATTGAGAAATGAGAAACATTCAGGAATGATTATGATTTTCACAGATATAGAGAAATAAAATCATTTGGAAATGAATATAGGTTTCCAAAATGGAAATGAAAATGGAAATGGAAACTTGCAATCCTATATAGGATTACTTAAAAGATGATGGAAGAATGAGTTTATGTTTTTGAACTATTTTGAACCCGAAAATAAAAATAAATCATTCGGTCATAGTGAACATGTTGAGTTGTAACATATTGAACGAATTTCCTCAAAATTTTATCGGGGTGTAAAATTGTCAAAATTTTAGTGGAGTAAAATTAGGATGAGAAAATTGTTTAACATGTAAATATTAAAGTTTATTTTGGGAAATAGAAAAACTGAATTGGGTTAGATCACATTATAGAGTACTAGGTAAAAAAGGCCTAGTAAGTACTTGTAATTGTACCTGATGTGAGAGAGGCTGAAAACCCCTCATGTAACATGAAGGGCCCAAAACCAATCTATTGGAAAAATTACAAGTATACTTAGACGAAATACTACACTTAGGGCACCAAATCCAATAGATATAGTGGAATTATGGAAGTTAAATAAATGTTAAATCGTAGAGCATTTACCGAAAACCCGAATTATTCGTCGTCGGTTCTTACCTTCCCTTTTGCTTTCGAAATTCCCACATTTTCTTTAGCTACGAATAATTATACAACAATGCATTACATTAATTTCCAGCTCAAATCACAATTTTTCATAAAGACACACAAATTTAGAAATTTACTCGATTTAGTCCCTAAAACCGAAACGATTATAACTTTCTCCTTTAAGCTTCATTTTTTAATCCGTTTTCAAATAAATCCTCTACAACCCTCTAGAAACAATAATTATAGAATTTTCCTATCAATATTGACATAATTGCATTTTAATCCCTATGTTCAAAATTAACAAATTTCACTTTATAATTTAGTCCTACTTAACATCTAAGCTTAACATGCAACAATCTAACACCAAGGGCTTCAAGAATCATGAATGGAAGCATTTTAAAACTTCAACATATTTGCAAAATAGTCCCCTAGCTAGTTAAATCAAGCTCCAGTGATTTCAAAACTTAAAAATTATAAGAAATGGGCTTGAAATCACTTATTAATTGAAGGTTGAAAGCTTGAAATCCCTAACCCTTGTTCCCTTTCTTGCATTCGGCCATAAGAGAGAATGTTTGGAGAAGATGATGAGAATTATCATCTTTTCTTTATTAATTTTAACTTATATAGTTAGGTAAAAATGTAAATATTAGGATCTTTTTAATTAACCTTAATTAACCCATCATTAACTTAATTGAAATCTTATTTACATGGATGATAACCTCATCATCCACTAACATAATCACATATTGGTCCAATTCCATAATTGAACCCTTAACAACTTAGAAATTTACGACGATTAACTTTTACATTTTTAATAATTTAGTCCTTGTACCTTAATTACAACTCGTTCAATAAAATTACTAAATAAAAAAATCAATATAACACTATAATAGAATCGTAAATATTAAAAAAAAGTATTTACTGACTTAGTCATCGAAGTATGGGGTTCCGAAACCACTATTTTTGGTACTATTGAAAAATGGTTGTTACACAAAAACCCCAAATTTCTCATAAAAGCCCTAAATATTTGCAAACATGAACTTAGACAAAAGAAAATCAAAAGTTGGGATCCTTGCCTTCAAATAGTTGAAGAGGATGGATGGTTTCTTGCTCAAATGTTGTAGTTCTCTAATCTTCAAGAATTCTTCTGCACTTTTGAAGAAAACTAAAGAAAAAGTTGAAATTTTGAAGAGAAAAGAAGAATTTTTTAAAAGCCCTAACTGGTGAGAATAAAGGAAAGGATCTATGAGTGTTTGATAGGTTGAAATGGGGGGCTTAAAGGTGTAACGAATGTGTTTTAATGTTACAATTCGAATTGGGTTACGACTTGAAAAAGTGTCACTTGCAGAATTTGGGTTCGGTGTCGCGACACTAGACAAACTGAGTTTTTGAGATCGCAACATGGAGTATGCAATGTGACGACATCAACAACAATTTCTAATTAAGTAGTCTGGCCCTCAAACACGTAATGTCATGACGTCAAAGGTGCGATGTCACGACCTTAGCCTTATTGCCTTGCCATGTCACGATATTAACTAGCCGGTGTCGTGACATGGGCCTCTTTACTTCTCTTTCACCCACAATTTTCAATCATTCTCAAATAACATCTAATTCTAACTTTGTCCATGCAATTTAAAACCAAAATAATAATAGTTAATAAAAAAAACTAATTAACAAATCCAAAAGTTCATAATTCCCATAAAGTTCAGATAGGCTTTGCCCCCGAAATGAATATGTAAGGAGGTGCTCAACACTTTAATTTACCTTTATTCTCGAATAAAGCAATCCGCAAGTCCTCTCTTCAGCTGGATGGGTTTGGTTTTCGAACCTCCATCATCTTCCACAAATGGCTTTAAAGTTAAACGTGCAACTTTAACCACTCAAAACAACCATCATTAAAATCATCTGAATAAATAATATATTTATCCAATCTAATCTAATATCTTATAATTATATGAATTATTATAGTTAATATGTTGCCTATTAAAAATTTGAACAATATATAATTTTTTATAGTTCGTACAAATGATTAAATAATGATGATCAGGAATTTTTATTAGCATAAGATTTGAATGATAAAATAATTTATATACGTAATTAATTATTATTTTGAATAATATTGCTTTCTAATAATTATATAAAGTAAAGCTATAAAAAATTATAATTTGAAATTTTATTATTATAATATTTGAATTGTTAGATAAGTCAATCTATTTTAATTATGTTCATTAATTTGATAAATGTATATTTCTTTACACAAATTATAGTATTTTGATAAATGAATTGCTAAATGATTAACTTAAACATATATATAAAAGCACCGGTAAAGAAAATATTTTGAACTAACCAAAATTTTTTTGAAAATAAATCAATATAATATTTTTTATTGTATTACTAAATTTAGCATTTACAAATATTTTTATTATTATAAGATTTATCATATTTATAAACAAGAATTTTAATTTTATTAAAATATTTGATTAAATAAAATTTATTATCATTTATCATATTTATAAATATGAGTTATGAACTTTTGTTAAGTGAATTTATATGAAAATAAATGAGAAGTTGAATTTTATGTTTATATTTAAATTATTATGTTCCGTTAACAAAAGGAGAAAAGGAAAAAAAATTATATTTCTTTAGTTTTAAATTGTAAAGTTGTAACATTTCACATTTCATTTATAAAATTGTATAAATAATAAATTTATGTAATCAAATATAATATATCTGCGATTTATCATGATCAATTTATTAACTAGAAAATCAAGAAAACGAAATAAAATTTAACAATGAAGGAATTAATTTACAATATTTCAATTTTTTAATAATTTGTACAAACCCTTAAATAATTATTAATTTTTTTTGGCATAAACTACACCGACTATCCCTAAACTTTATTTAAAATTATATTTTGGTCACTCAACTTTCAAAAGTTACATAATAGTCACTATCGTTACCAAATTGTTATATTTTTGTCACTTGGGTGTTAACTTCTGTTAGAAAATAATGTTGCACCATAATTTAAAGGGTTAATAGCTAATTTGATCCCTAAGCTATAGTTAGAAAATCAGTTTGATATTTTTAAAATTTTCTTAATAAGTGTAATTTTTTTGAAAAAAAGTCTTAAAAATAAATTAAAAATTTTGTAATCAATTCCAGAAAGAAAAGCCAAGAAATTTACTGCTAATTTTTCCATATCCAATCTCATTAAAAAAAAATCATAGTCTTTGAACTTTCACAAAAGGAAATATTAAATACACATTCACTTTGATCCTACTCATTTTTTTTCCATTTGCTTTGTTGTTTTATACTCTCTTCATTTTCATCTTTCTTTGCCTTTTTTCTCTCTCTTTTTTTCATATAGATCGACATTGACTCTGCTCTTCTTAGATATTTAAAAATAATATATACGTTTTATTTATAGTTGAAAGTAAAATTTTGACTTGGAATTTGAGAAAATAAATGGTGGATTTGGAGAAGAACACTATATATTTTAGATTTAAAAAATATAAAATTTCAAAACTTAAAAGTTACTCAAAAAACCAATCAATCTAGTAATTGAAGTTATAGAAAAGAAATGATGGGTTTAGAAAAGAGGTTGGGTATAACACCCTATACTCGGTTCAATCATCTGGCTTAAAAATTAGTTTTTCATTTCATAATCCATGAAAAACATGATTAACAAACTAATGCAGGTCCTAGTCAAGCTTTCAAAAGCTCTAAAACAAGTTCGAGATTAAATGAGGACCAAATTAAAACTTTTGCAACAGAATAGTGCAAACACGAAAACAGGGGTCACACGGCAGTGTGAAAGGTTGTGCCCGTGTGTGCATATGTCACACGACCGTGTGTCCAGGTCGTGTAACCAATGTCGAAACCATTTTTAATTTTGAATAAAAACGGGGATCGACTTTAAAAAGGAAAATGGACTTTAAAAAGGAAAATGGAGTCGCCACCAGTCTTTTTTGAAATGTGATTGGGTCACCTTATAAAACATTTGGTCTACGAATTCTAAGAAAACAGGTCCGGGAGTCAGTTACGCACGAGGAAAGATTAGCACCCTCGCAACGCCCAAAATTGGTACCTTATTGATTGATTAATGTCCTAATATCGAAAATTGGAAGAGATTTTAAAATATGAATCCTTTAGAAAATGTTTGGATAATTCGAATTGGATATCGAAATTCTCCTGCTCCGAAAGAATGAAATATCACATCCAGCACATTAGGATACGATATTTCAAACCCTAGACACCAAGATCATTTCATGATTTCTAAAATTCATGCATTGCAATTTTAAAAAGGGTATTCTGTTATTTGGCCAAACGAAAAAAAGAAACCCAGCACGTTAGGGCACGATTCCTCGAGTTTCCAAACATGAAATATTGCCTTATTTTTGAAGTTGAGAAAACATGGTCAAAATCTTAAAAGGATATTTAGTCCTTTGGACGAACGAAAAATTGAAACCCAGCACGTTAGGGCACGATTTCCTAAACTTTCAAGCACAAAATATTACTTTTGTGAAACCCTTTTTATGAATTTGAGTAAAAAAGTAAATAAAAGCAAAAATACAAATACGTTAAAATATAATTCAAAATCATCGATCTACATGAAATAATAGGAACAATAATAAATAAATCATAATAAACAAATAGCAATAATGATGTTGATAATAAAAATAATAATAATAATAATAATAATAATAATAATAATAATAATAATAATTGTAAAAAATTGTAACAAATAAAAAGTGATAATAATTCTAATGAATATAATAATAATTATAAAATTAAAAAGATATGGTAGTTGTGATATTAAAATAATAATTAAAATAAAATAATAATAATGATACTAAATTAGTAATAATAATAGTAGTAAAAATAACGATAATAATAAATAAACAATAATGACAAAATGAAAAAAAAAAGAAATAAAAATAATAAAAAATAATACTAGTAGTAATAGTAACAGATCTTCCAATTAATAGATTTTAATAAATAAATATCAATAATGATTAAAAGGATTAAATTCAAAACAAAAATAAGCTTAAGGGCCAAAACAGAAATAAAATAAGATAAAAGGACCAAGTTGTGATGTGTCCCAAAAGGATAGGGACTAATTATGAAATTATTCCACTATCCAAAACGCGCCGCATCAATGAGGTCCAAAATGAATTAGCAAAGCAAAAACTAGGGCGAATTTACAAAAAAATAAAAAAATGAATTTAAAAGAAATAAAAATGCGGAAGGGCTAAAGCAGCAAATAACCCATCCGCAAGAAAACGCGCGGATCCCTAGAGCGGGTAGGGTCAACACGCGGGTCTTAAGAGAAACGCCGCCGTTTTGGGCCATTAAATTCAGCCCCAAACGACGCCATTTAGGGGGGAATGTATAAGTTGAAAATCTTTAAAAAAAAAATTTCATTCTCTTTCATTTCAGAAACAAAACAGAGAGGTGCTCTCCCCTCTCCCCCTCCAGGCGATTTTCAGCAGGCCCTCCGTCGAGGCTCCGGTGCCGTCGCCACCGTCGTCGACCACCACGCGCAGTGGTCTGAGTTCCAAAATGTTAGTTTTTTTCCTTTTTTATTAAAGCCTTTGTATGTAAAAAAAGAAACTAAAATAAAAGAAATAAATAAAGAAAAACGGATAGATTCGGGAATGAAAGAAAAAATAAAAAGAAACCTTTTTCTTGATTTTTCTTGATTCTATATTTTTTATGTATATCTTTGTATATTTGTATGTATATGTGTGTATTCTGCTATCTTAAAAAAAATGTCCCCCCTTTACAGATTTCATTGGGGTTTTTATAACCCAAAAAATAAAATCAGAAAATAATACATGATCTTTTGTCTGGTATATTTGTTGCCTTCGATGTATTTTCTTTCCTTTTGAAGGTTGAGAAACGCGGCGGCGATGGGGCATGATTTGCGGCAATGAAGGCAGCTATGGCGCGCGTGGAGGTCTCGGCAACAGTAGTTAGTCCTAGGGTTAGGGTTTGCAGAAAACTGTTTATATTTGGACCAAATGGGCTGTAAATTGGGCTGGGTAGTGTTTAGGTTTGGATTTGGGTTGCTGTAATGGGTTAGGTTAATGTGTTTGGGCTTGTAAAAAAAAAACTTGGACTATTTAATTTATATGGTTTTATTTTTCTTTATATGGTTTGTGGGCCCGGGCAAATTGAGCCTATTATAGTTGCCCCTCTTTGCTCATTGTCGTGTAACGAGAATGGAGAAAAGACTATAAAAGGACCAATTTTTCCCGGTGCCAAGCGTTAACTTCTTGATCCTCATCTTTTTCAAGTAGTCTCTAACCCAACTGCAACTTCTAGGAGATTAAATCTGTAGCTTTAATCTTACTCTACTGCAACTTCAGGGAGATAAGACCTGCTCCTGTAGATTTAACACATCCTACTACAACTTCATGAAAACAAGATTTACTATCTTCAGTCTGCTCTGCTGCAAACTCAAGGATGCCAGACTAGTATCTTCGATCTGCTTCACTGTAACTTCAAGAAGACAAGATCTGCTATCTTCGGTCTGCTCCATTGCAAACTCAGGGATGCTAGACTAGTATCTTCGATCTGCTTCACTGCAACTTCAGGAAGACAAGATCTGCTATCTTCAGTCTGCTCCACTACAAACTCAGGATGCCAGACCAGTATCTTTGATCTGCTTCACTGCAACTTCAGGAAGACAAGATCTGCTATCTTCAGTCTTCTCCACTGCAAATTCAGGGATGCTAGACTAGTATCTTCGATCTACTTCACTGCAGCTTTAGAAAGACAAGATCTACTATCTTCAGTCTGTTACACTGCAAACTCAGGGATGCTAGACTAGTATCTTCGATCTGCTTCACTGTAACTTTAGGAATACATGATCTGCTATCTTCAGTCTACTCCACTGCAAACTCAGGGATGCCAGACCAGTATGCAACTTCAGGAAGACAAGATCTGATGTCTTCGATCTACTTCCTGCAACTTCAGGAATGCTAGATCTGCTATCTTCAATTTGCTCCACTACAAACTCAGAGAGATAAGATCTATAATTTTTAGTCTGCTCCCTTGCTACATCAGGGAGATAAGACTATAATCTTCAGCCTGCTCCCTTGCTACATCAAGAAGATAAGGCTAGTGGCTAAAATCTGCTCCCTTGCTACATCAGAAAGATAAGACTAGCGGCTAAAATCTGCTCCCTTGCTACATCAAGAAGATAAGATTCGCCAAATTCGATCTGCTCCGCTACCACTTAGGGAGATAACATCTACAATCTTCAGTCTGCTTCTTTGCTACCTTAGGAAGATGAGACTACAAACTTCAACCTGCTCTCTTGCTGCCTCAGGGAGATAAGGTTGGTGGCTTGAATCTGCTCCATTGTCGATACATGGAGATAAGATTCGCCAAATTCGATCTGCCCCACTGCTATCTCAAGGAGACAAGATCTACCATTTTTAGTCTACTCCCTTGCTACTTCAGGAAGATAAGACTATAATCTTCAGCCTGCTCCCTTACTACATCAGGAAGATAAGGCTAGTGGCTAAAATCTACTCCCTTGCTACATCAAGAAGATAAGATTCATCAAATTTGATC
The DNA here is from genome assembly GCA_025506655.1 of Gossypium rotundifolium. Lineage (NCBI taxonomy): Eukaryota > Viridiplantae > Streptophyta > Magnoliopsida > Malvales > Malvaceae > Gossypium > Gossypium rotundifolium. The sequence continues at coordinate 153,247,129 of CP106724.1, forward strand.
TGCTCCGCTACCGCTTAAGGAGATAAGATCTACAACCTTCAGTCTGATTCCTTGCTACCTCAGGAAGATAAGACTACAAACTTTAACCTACTCCCTTGCTACCTTGGGGAGATAAGGTTGGTGGCTTGAATCTACTCCATTACCAATACATGGAGATAAGATTCGCCAAATTCGATCTACTCCGCTACCGCTTAGGGAGATAAGATCTATGATTTCACCGATGTTGCTATACCGTCTTCTGTAGACTCGATTTTATATGCTTATATTTATGTCAAATGATTAGGATGCTATAATGCTCATAACTAAATGTATTATGTACGACATTTGCATGAATGTAGAATGTCGTGAGAATGATCCGTTTTTTTAATGTATAATAATTAGGATGCAACGATTAGAATGAATCTAATGCTCCTAACTAAATGATATTAGGGATGACATTTGTATGAATGCAGAATGTCATGAGAATGATCTCATTCTTCTTCTTCTTTTTCTTCTTCTTCTTCTTCTTCTTCTTCTTCTTCTTCTTCTTCTTCTTCTTCTTTTCTTCTTTTTTTAATGTACAACAATTAGGACACAATGATCGGAATGAATAAAATGCTCTTAACTGAAAATGTATGAATGATATTTACATAAATGCATGAGAATAATCCCTTTTTAATGTTTGGGTTGTCACTGCTCATAGTTCATCAAGGTTCTATCACTGATGTGTTACCATGCTTTCTCGTTCAGCTGGTATCTTTGACAGAAAACCCAAAGAAACAATCATTTTCTGCTCAGCAAGTTTGCCTCGCTGTAATTTCAGAGTCCCTTCCACTGTACCTTCTGGGACATAAAGTTTGTACTTCCCACTACAACTTCAGGGGAATAATATTTGGTTTCTTTCATCCATCCTGTTACCACTTAGAGGTATGGAATTTGTATCATCTTCAATAAAGTTGATCTTTTGCACCATTCCCTGGCTATAATGACCCGATGTATGTGCCTGAAATTTGCATGAATGCATAGTATCATTTTTCTTTTCCCAAGAATGATCCCCTTTTACACTTGGGTTAACATTGCTCGTCATTTATAGAGATGGTATCACTGACGAAATGTCTTATCCAATAAAAATCTGAACAAATAATCATCTTTCAATATTTCCAACCCTTAGGCTTGGTGAGTTCTAAACAATGGTCCTGTTTCAGATTCTCATATTATTTAGAAACTTCCAGAGTAATATGCGAAACTCCTTTTATGAAAGTATTATTAGTCCATTAATCATTATTTCAATATAAAATGCTTGAAAAAGATCACAACAATGGACGTGAAAGAAATTAATCAGGAGCATAGCTCGAAACAAATAAGTTAATCAAAGATAACCAAGGCAATAAAAAAATTGATTGGGGTGTATCTTGAAAAGAATAAAGTAATCAAAGATAGTAAATTAAAAATGGGTAAGATAGAAGCTAGGTGCCCCAGATATAGCAGTATGAGCTTCTCTGTGCAAACTTCTTGAGGACTATTTTGAGCTCAATACGTGTTTAGAGGATCCGGAGTACTTTTTCAATGCCCCAAGACGTAGCATACTTCCTCATTGTTAATTCAGGCATAGCAAGACTACCACATGTCCTATCTTTAATCAAAATTTAAGCTGCCCTTTTCGAGTTTTCGACTCAAAACCCCTTTGGTCTCAAAGTGCCCTTTGCGGGTTTTCACCTTGGCCTCTCCTCTTTTTTTTTTTTTTGAATGAATTTGAGCTCAAGACGCCCTTTGCGGGTTTTCACCTTGGCCTTTTCCTTTTCGGTAAAATACTTCTTAACTGCACCTAAATTCACCGGATTGGGCAAGTCTTTGGCATCCATCTCAGTCAATATCAATGCTCCCCCAGAACAGGCCTGCTTTACAACATAAGGTCCTTCCCAATTTGGCATCTGCTTTCCTCTAAAATCCTTTTGTATAAGAAGGATCTTCCTCAATACCAGGTCCCCATCATGAGATTCCCTTGGGTGGTCTACTTTTGACATAAATCAACATCATCTATTTTTGGTACATTTGACTATGATGAATACTTTCAAACCCTTTTTCTTCAACCAAGTTCACTGGAGACATTCTACTTCATTCAATTCTTGACTCAGTCAAAGCCTGGAGAAAAGGAATCTCAATTTTTATGGGCAAAACCACTTATATTCCAATGGGAAAAGTGTTGCCCCAGTGAAAGTCCTGGTCGACATTTGATAAGATTAAAGAGTAATGGTAGCTTCTTATGCCAATCTTTACAAGTCTTGGTCACCTTTCATTTTTTTTGTTGTTTTTTTCTTTTTGTATTTTTCTTTTGAAAATCTTTGCTACACTGCGATATGCTGCCTAATCTTTGAGCAAACTGTAATCTTTGCCATTGTACAATTATGCATTATTAAACATGATCCTTTCTGGCATTCTTCGCTAGCATCCGATCCTTTTTTTTGGCTGCCTTTGTTGCTCTATGATATGGCGTCTGATCTTTGAACAGACTACAAACTTTTGACTTTGTCCTTTTTTGCATTCTTTGTCGGTACCTGATTTTTTTTTTAAGAATTTAATGACTTCGACCTTGTAACATTGGCATATGAAGCTATTTCCACCCTCTTAGTGAAGTAAACGACGATCACGATGATGAATCGATATTGGCTAAAAGCTTTTAATGAGATTGGCCCCATCACATCCATGCCCCATATATGGAAATTTTGTGAAGAAATGGAGAAGGAACATGAATCTTGTCTCTTTAAATACAGCATAGCTGATACCATCCCCTTATATGTAGATTAACAGTACCCAAACCTCATGATTAGCTTGACTATTGTAAAACCATTAGCATGTGTCCTTCTGATATCCTTATGAACCTCTTTTAAGATTTCAACATACCCATGTCTCAGTAGTCTAGGCACGTCCTAATATGATCGTGCAAAAACATCTTTGAATTCTTGAAAATACCTCAATGATGTCTTGCCTTATTTCTGTGGTGAGCTGGGCTTTGATCTTCACCCATTTCCTAGGCTCGTAATGTACACTGGCCCTATGTAAGGTAAGATCTATTTTTCATCATGTTCTACCATCCTTAACAAATCAGAAGATAGGTCACAATCTCTGTCATTTTCAAAATCCTGAAATCCCTCTAGGCACATATCTTACTCGAAAAGAAACTTTGAATCAATAATAGCGTTGCTCGCATCGTTGATATCTGGAGACCTATTGTAGGTTCAAAGGAAGATTTCAAAGAATAAATGATTCAAAGAATGATTATTTGTATGGTCATGAAAGGAGAATGAAAAAATACTTGAAAGAAACAAAAGAATGTATAGTATGAAATGTAAAGAATGAAAAAAATATTTGCTTAAAAAGATGCATTTTATTGAAATAAAAATTCTAGACATAAGCCTATTTCATAAAAGGATTCTTATTGTCTTTAGGCTTAAGGCAACAAACACGTTTTGAATATTACTCTAGATTAGACTTAAAAATATAAGGATTCCTTCCACAGTTCCATTGTTTAAAATCTTCCCAAGAATGTAAGGGCTTGGAAACTTTAATTCCCCGGTTCTCTCTTTGAATATGTCATTAATGCTTACATTCCCAACATTCCCATCGGGTCTTTTGATCTCCTCAATTTATTATCCATCAAGCCTTGCACTAGGGCCCTGAGCTCGATGCTTTCTTAGATCCCCTACCCCTATCTGTCGTGGAACTCACAATGTTTACCCCTTTAATAGAAAGGTTAGGTAACGAATTTTTTGCATCAGAGGGATCATCAAATTTTACGACACCCAATTTGATGAGTCTTTCGATTATCTTTTTAAAGTGACACAGTTCTCGATCGAATGCCCTGTGGTTCCTCCATGGTATTCACATTGGGCATTTACGTTGTACCATTTGGGGTATGGGGGCCATAATGGTTCTATATAAAAAGGGGATACAACATGTGCGTCAAACAAAATTTGGTACAACCCCTATACGTGATTGGGATGGGTGTGAACTAGGGTTTTTCTAAGTTCGGTCTTGGATTGGGTTCTTACCTTGGGGATACTTGATGGCTGATAGTTACTGTCCTTGGCTGGCTTACTGTAATCGGCTCCGAATAGCCCTTGTTATACCTACTCATTATATTTGCTTCCTTTTCCTTCTTCTTCGGGGCCTTTAAAGTCCACTCTCCCGTTTCCTTTGTTTCTGCCAGAACGACCGGTTTGGCTCGATTATCCTCTGGGTTAAAACCTGAGCTCATCAAGAAGTTCAATAGGGCTGAGGTATCGGTCTGACATTGGGGTCCGATAATGACGGGTACCCTATACGAATGCGTGTCTGGTTGGGTCGGGACACTTATTAGGGAAAAACCTAGGGAATAAATTATGTCTTCATCATCGTCCCCACTGTTGACCACTGGGCCACTCCTTTTTTCAAGTCCTCCAACTAGTAACTGAGTTAACTAGCCCATCATATTCCTTTGGAAATCTAGCATTTGTTCTCACATTTCTTGTTGAATTTTGGTCAATTTCCCCTGCATCTGTATTTGCATTTGCTTTATTCTTTCCAACCTTTGGTCCATGGCTTTTCTTCTTGCGTGAGTACCGTAACGATGCTCAGCTCAGTAGAATTTTGTCGACTCCCAAGTTAGCTGAAATAATTTTACCTAATTAGGGTCTTTCTATGGATTTTAATGCATATGATACGATGTAATGCAAATGCATATGGATTCCATTAGAAAAAATTTTTAGAAAATAAATTCCTTTACATAAAACGTATATTTATACGGCCTTTCCCTCATAGTTCAAGCAAAGACATTAATCTCTTTCTTCTTATCGAATATCAATGTCTAATCTCACAAATTTTTTAATAAATGTCTCTACTTGCTCTTTTTACTTGATCTGGGCCGCGACTTTTTGCTCACTTATTTCCACCATGCTCGTTAACCTCTTCAAGAAAGCCGAGACGTGGTGATTCTCAAATAGTCTTTGTCATCTTGAATCCTTAGGCAATAAAGTCTTGTATTCCTTCACGGACTATCAGCCTTCTCTCGTTGTGTTTACTTGGACCATATTCGGACGACCGTATTATAATCCACTTTATTAAGAAATCCATTTTCTTATGACAAACTCTTCTATTTAGTAATCGAATTTGAATCAACACCTTTTTTCTATGATATGAATGTAATGCAATCAAAACAACAGAGAACATGTTAGCACAAGAGAAATAAATAACAAAATAGTCCACCTATCTGGGTGACCACTTGGCATAATTCTACCTAGGGTAAGCCCTTATGTTTTCTACATGTGGTTTAGCTCTAAAATTAAGGTACCCGAACCAGTAGATTCCTCGATCTTCACCCATTATAGGCTCATACAGATCGAGTTCAATTCAGGGGAATACATTTCCCTATGTCCATGCGAAGTGAAAACCTCATGAAGACATAGGTACAGATGTATCCCGGAAGCAATCCAGTAGCCCTGTAATACCCTGGTTCTAGGGGTTAGGCTTTTGGTGCTAAGCTCAGGTGTTGGCACACTTCAGTGTGTGGTTGGGTGAGTTTTAGGGGTCCTGAGAACCCTAGGTGGTGGTGGAATGCCTTGGAAAATTTTTAGTTTTAAGGGTTAAAAGGGAGCTTGGATGGAGGAGGCCTTAAGAGTTTTATTTGGGGAGATTTAGACACAAGGATTCCCTTGGCAAAGTGGCAAGGAGGTGCCACATAAGGCATGGAGAAGTGACGTCTCAAGGGGCTTTGGGGTCTCAGGATCGAGTGCAAAGGCAGATTTTCTTTTGTTTTTTGGCCATGAGCAAGGGGAGAGTTGGATTCGGCCAAGGCACTTAAAGGGGATTTTGACTTGTTCAAAACGTTTTGAATGGATGGCTAGGAGAAGAGATGAGTTGGAGTTTATTTTGAATTTTGAAGGGTTGGTGTAGAGTGAAAGTAGGAGGAATTTTGGGATTTGGTGGGGTTGAGTTGTTGGTCGAATTTAGTAGTATAAATAGAGAGAGCTCACCTTTGGCCACCCTTTGGTTCCATTTGCTCTTTCGGATTTGCTCCACCATTTCTTTTGGTGAAATTTCAAGACTTAGCCAAATTCTCCATTTATTCTTCCCATTTCACCGAGCCAAAACTTCCATTGCATCTCACTCTTTCTTCTTTTGGATCCTTAGCCAAATCACTCACCCCTTTCATCTTTCTTTGCTTCCATTTTGTGCTAAACCGAAAGTCCACCCCCATACCTTTCTCTCCTCTTCTCAAACCTTTTTGGCCGAAACTCCTATCTCCTTTCCATTGATTTTCTCTTATTGTTAGCCAAATCTACTCCCCACCTTTGTGCCGTGTTTCCTTTCTTTTATTTGGTGGCACCTTGATCGAATATTAGAAGTGGGTTAGACCTCTTTGGGATCTCTTTTGGTAATCGTTTGTTGAAGGTACTCTGGGGTTTGAAGTATCCAATCAAGCCTCCAATTGTTGGCAGTCATTTTGGTAAGTGGTGGTAAGGGTTTATTTTGGTAAGCTATGTATTTAGTATTCGATTAAGTCTAAGGTTGTTAAATGAATGATGTTAAGGCCGAATCTAATGTGGTATTATTGTGGGATTTTGACAGTGTTGTGAGAGCGTTCGGGATTCGACCAGTTGAGTTGGTAAGGTATTTTTTTTATTTAAGATTTGTTACCTAGTTTATGACTTGGGGTTAATCGGTTTATCTGATTAAGTGTGTGGATGGAGGCAACGACCAATCGAGTGGACAAGGAAAGCTCCCATCCAAGTTCAAGAAGAGAGCTATCTCGGCGGTTCGAGATTGGCCACCGGGGTGTGGGCCAGCGTCGGAGCAGCAGTTTAGGCAGATCGTCGTAGTTTCGTTTAGCGATAGCATTGAGATCGAGGGTCTAGAACTTCAAGTATTAAGGTGCGTAATCATCGCACTATTTCTCCGGTTTTGCTTGCTAACGTTTATACATGTGTATTATGTGTGGTAGCCGATCATAATGGCTTGAGTGGTGAGTAACTGGTGATGGTAAGTTATTTATGATGTATATATATATATGTAGGATGTGGTAATGACTGATGATAAATACTCACTCTATATGCTGTTTTGACATGATTTATTGACACATGGGCATGGGGTTGGATTTGGTCCCGGAAGGAAGGAGAGTACATACTGGTGTACGTGGTCTAATGATAGCTTCGGGCTACATTAGCGCTTGATGAGTTGCTGTGTGCATCATCAAGGGAGATGTTGGCTTGGTGCCCATCTCGGCGGTCGATAGCTAAGTGCATCACCGTAGATGGATTACTGTTGGGATCATGATGTGATCGGTGGCTCAGCCACGGCCTTGTGCAGCCGGTCTGCCGAGGTAGGATATGTGGGATCACTCGGTTGTGATCGGTGGATTAGCCACGGCCTTGAGCAGGGAGTCTGCTAAGGTTGGTGTATGGATGGACCTAGGTTGGGCTGTGATGCATGATTGCATGAATGGTTCGTGGATTGTATGGTTATGGGCCAAGCCCATACGCGTGGAAGTATGTGTTATGATTATGCACTGAGTCATGTGGACTCACCCAAGTATTTTCTTAACATTTCAGGTGACTCTTGAGCTTGGACCGGGTTAGAGAGGAAGCAAGGTGGCCCATGCAGAAGAAGGCGTTTAATTATTTTAAGCCAACTTATTTTAAGTATTTTGTTTAGACTTTGGGTTGTAATAAGGGCCTTAACATTATTTTTGGATATTATTTTTAACTATGGTTTTATTTTAGCAGCTTATTTATGCAACTTATATATATATATATATATATATATATATTTAATAAAGTTTTTAATATGGGCTTTGTATAATAACAAAGTTTTATTTATAAACACAAATGAACATGGTTTTCATAAGTTAACAAACTTCCATGTTTAATCTAAAGTCAAAAAGATTTTCAACCGTTCTTCTGCAGTGACATAACCAGATCCGGTCAGGGCTTGTGGGCCGGGTTTGGGGATGTTACAAATTGGTATCAGAGCCAGGTTCAAAACTCGGCTTTGGGGGTTTTGGGCCCAAAAATGTTTTTCTGCTGGGCTTTTCAAGAATTTGGGCTTTCATAAAATTTTTCAGGTTATTCTGGCATGGCACCTGTACCTCCGGCCCGAAGTCCACCAGGTAAGTACTTCAAACTTTTGAAGTGATTTGTTATATGAATTTTTATGGGTTTAATTGGGCTCGTAGATTAGAATATTAGGACTATTGAACCTTAGGACTAGTCTACTCAAACAAATGCATAAGACTTAAGGCTATTAAACAAACCTGTGAAGTAAGTCACCGAGTTAAGGTGTGGCAACCACTGTACGCATGTCGAGGATTGGTATTCAGTAAGAGCTTGGTATTTAAGCAGTCCCAGCGACTCACCTCCTCTTTACTCGAATCCTACCTGGTGCGTAGCTACGGTTCACCTTAACCAAGAGGACCTGTTCATGGGCTAAACCAATTACTAAAACCCGAAAGGGATTTAGCCCTACTGTTTCAAAGATCCTTGGTTTTGAATTTTTTTCAAATTTACCCCTTAGTTTGTAAACCCTAAATTTGATTTTGAAAGATGTTTTCTCGATTTACAAAATTTCCAAAATGCCCCTAGTGGCAAAATTACCAAAATGCCCCTGTATTGTAAAATTACCGTATTACCCTCAACTTTTGATAAAATGATTTTACTTTGCAAAATACCAAAATCTCGAGTTTTCAAAATATTAAGATACCCTGGTTTGTAAGAATTTATTAAAACACCCCTGGTTGATAAAATTACCAAAATGCCCTTGGTTTCTGAATTTTCGTATTACCCTCGAGTTTTACTAAAATGTTTTACGTTACAAAACTTCATTTTGCAAGTATTAAGCTATCTGATTTGGGAGAATTTACGATCATGATTTCCAAAATTACGAAAATAACCCTGGTTTCTGAAATTTTTGCAACACATCTGGTTTGAAAACAAATTTTCAAGATGACCCCCAAGATTTTGGTAAATTCTAAAATGTATTTAATTTGAAAAATTATTTTCAAATTGACTCTGTTAATTACAAAATATACCCCTATAGGAAAAAGATGAAATTACCCCAGGTTGGTAAGGCTCAAGAAAGTGACATGGATGAATGTATGTGTCTTTAGTGAAGAATGTGAATGTTTGTATTAGAATAAAGAACTTTAGATGAAACTTTGATTGATCGAAAGAACTACTTCTGGAAACTATTATTCATAAAATTTGCTCGTGGATAAACAAAGGAACAAAAAATTTCTAATGCATAAAACTTTCTAAGCAGTTAAGTCGTGGCGCCGATATGAGTTCAAGAGGTCGTGGGCGTCCGTCATCGGCGTGGCGTGGTAGAGCGGGATGGCGGTGTCGGAATCGGTAGGGTCAGCCATGGGTCGAGAGCGATGTGCCGCCACCACCACTGTTGAGGTGGAACATCGAGGATCGAGATAGGAGGAGATGCGATGCATATCACAAGCTATCTTGCGGGTGCTCAAGAGGGTGGCAGGAGCTAATGTGGGCAATGGGACTCGGAAGTCGGTAGCTGAAAGACTTAGGTCGAGCGAGCTAAAGTTTTCAGAGGAGTGTCTGGGGTAGCTCCGAACGTGGCAGAATACTGGCTTGAGGCAGTTGAGAGGATTATGGACGACTTGGATTTAACTGCAGAGGAGAAGCTTAAGGGTGCTATTTCGTTGCTACGGGATGAAGCCTACCAGTGGTGGCTCACTGTTAAGGAAAGTGCCCTTACGGATCGAGTGGATTGGGGCTACTTTAAGATCAAGTTTGAAGGGAAGTATGTCAGAGCGAGCTATGTGGATGCTCAGAGCCTCAATTTGGTGCAGGGTAGCAAGTCGATAGCGGAGTACGAAGCAGAGTTTCTGCACTTGAGTCGGTATGCTCGGGGCATCGTGGCAACTGATTATGAGAGATGCGTCAGATTTGAAGATGGGCTACGGGATGAGCTGCGAGTTTTGATTGCTCCGCAACGAGAAAGAGACTTCGCCATCTTAGTGGAGAAAGCTCGGATAGCTGAGGAGGTCAAGAGGACTGAGAGGCAGAATAGAGATAAAGAAAGGAACCCTGATAAGAGGAGCTCGGGATCGTCAGAATCGTTGAGAGGTTTTAGAAAAGACCGAGAGTCGAGACTCCTATTTGTATTACTAAGCCAGCCGCCGGGAATCCAGATCGTCCGTGTGCGCAGTGCGGAAGGTATCATGTCGGCGAGTGCTAGAATCGGGTTCGAGAATGCTTCAGATGCAAGTCCAAATCTCATCTGATTAAGGATTGTCCCCAGAATCTGAATAGGGCTCAGTCAGTAGGTCAGGGTTACGTGCAATCAGGCAGAGGTGGTCAGCAAGCGACAAGGGGTCGTGGTCCGAACCATGGAGGGAATGGTCCTGGCCGAGGTCGTGGAGTGGTAGGCCATGGTAATGGTAGCACTGAGGCAAGACAGCCAGGTCTGGTTTATGCAGTCCGTCGGAGGGAGGATAATGATGTGCTTGATATGTCAGCTGGTAAGTTCCTTATGTTTGGAATATTCTCTGTTGTTTTATTCATTTTGGTGACTGTTTACTTTGTTGATCGTAAAGTATCTAGAACCTTGAGTATGATAGATACTGTGCATAGAGATATGTTAGCTCTTTAAGATCAGAGTGCGCAGCTATAGCGTAGTATGGTGTTAGTCTAGACAAGTAATTTCGAGGATGAAATTATTTTAAGGAGGGTAGACTTGTAACACCCTGGTTCTAGGGGTTAGGCTTTTGCTACTTAGCTCAGGTGTTGGCACACTTCAGTGTGTGGTTGGGTGAGTTTTAGGGGTCCTGAGAACCCTAGGTGGTGGTGGAATGCCTTGGAAAATTTTTAGTTTTAGGGGTTAAAAGGGAGCTTGGATGGAGGAGGCCTTAAGAGTTTTATTTGGGGAGATTTAGACACAAGGATTCCCTTGACAGAATGGCAAGGAGGCGCCACATAAGGCATGGAGAAGTAACGTCTCAAGGGGGCTTTGGGGTCTCAGGATCAAGCTGCAAAGGCAGCATTTTCTTTTGTTTTTACGTCATGAGCAAGGGGGAGAGTTGGATTTGGCCAAGGCACTTAAAAGGGGGATTTTGACTTGTTCAAAACGTTTTGAATGGATGGCTAGGAGAAGAGATGAGTTGGAGTTTATTTTGAATTTTTGAAGGGTTGGTGTAGAGTGAAAGTAGGAGGAATTTTTGGGATTTGGTGGGGGTTGAGTTGTTGGCCGAATTTAGTAGTATAAATAGAGGAGAGAGCTCACCTTTGGCCACCCTTTTGGTTCCATTTGCTCTTGCCGGATTTGCTCCACCATTTCTTTTGGCCGAAATTTCAAGACTTAGCCAAATTCTCCATTTATTCTTCCCATTTCACCTGAGCCAAAACTTCCATTGCATCTCACTCTTTCTTCTTTTGGATCCTTAGCCAAATCACTCACCCTTTCATCTTTCTTTGCTTCCATTTTGTGCTAAACCGAAAGTCCACCCCCATACCTTTCTCTCTTCTTCTCAAACCTTTTTGGCCGAAACTTCTATCTCCTTTCCATTGATTTTCTTTCATTGTTAGCCGAATCTACTCCCCACCTTTGTGCCGTGTTTCCTTTCTTTTATTTGGTAGCACCTTGATCGAATATTGGAAGTGGGTTAGACCTCTTTGGGATCTCTTTTGGTAATCGTTTGTTGAAGGTACTCTGGGGTTTGAAGTATCCAATCAAGCCTCCAATTGTTGGCGATCATTTTGGTAAGTGGTGGTAAGGGTTTATTTTGGTAAGCTATGTATTTAGTATTCGATTAAGTCTAAGGTTGTTAAGTGAATGATGTTAAGGCGAATCTAATGTGGTATTATTGTGGGATTTCGGCGGTGTTGTAAGAGCATTCGGGATTGACCGATTGAGTTGGTAAGGTATTTTTTTATTTAAGATTTGTTACCTAGTTTATGACTCGGGGTTAATCGGTTTATCGATTAAGTGTGTGATGGAGGCAACGACCGGTCGAGTGGGCAAGGAAAGCTCCATCACGAAGTTCAAGAAGAGAGCTGTCTCGACGGTTCGAGATTGGCCACCGGGGTGTGGGCCAGAGTCGGAGCAGCAGTTTAGGCAGATCACCGTAGTTTCGTTTAGCGATAGCATTGAGATCGAGGGTCTAGAACTTCAAGTGTTAAGGTGCGTAATCATCGCACTATTTCTCGGTTTTGCTTGCTAACGTTTATACATGTGTATTATGTGTGGTAGCCGATCATAATGGCTTGAGTGGTGAGTAATCGGTGATGGTAAGTTATTTATGATGTATATATATATATGTAGGATGTGGTAATGACCGATGATAAATACTCACTCTATATGCTATTTTGACATGATTTATTGACACATGGGCATGGGGTTGGATTTGGTCCGGAAGGAAGGAGAGTACATCTTGGTGTACGTGGTCTAATGATAGCTTCAGTTACATTAGCGCTTGATGAGTTGTTGTGTGCATCATCAAGGAGATGTTAACTTGGTGCCCATCTCGTGATCGATAGCTAAGTGCATCACCGTAGATGGATTCTTGTTGGGATCATGATGTGATCGGTGGCTCACCACGGCCTTGTCTTGACCGATCTGCCGAGGTAGGATATGTGGGATCACTTGCGGTTGTGATCGGTGGATTAGCCACGCCCTTGAGCAGGGAGTCTACTAAGGTTGGTGTATGGATGGACCTAGGTTGGGCTGTGATGCATGATTGCATGAATGGTTCGTGGATTGTATGGTTATGGGCCAAGCCCATACGCGTGGAAGTATGTGTTATGATTATGCACTGAGTCATGTGGACTCACCCAAGTATTTTCTTAACATTTCAGGTGACTCTTGAGCTTGGACCGGGCTAGAGAGGAAGCAAGGTGGCCCATGCAGAAAAAGGCGTTTAATTATTTTAAGCCAACTTATTTTAAGTATTTTGTTTAGACTTTGGGTTGTAATAAGGGCCTTAACATTATTTTTGGATATTATTTTTAACTATGGTTTTATTTTAGCAGCTTATTTATGCAACTTATATATATATATATATATATATATATATATGTTTAATAAAGTTTTTAATATGGGCTTTGTATAATAACAAAGTTTTATTTATAAACACAAATGAACATGGTTTTCATAAGTTAACAAACTTCCATGTTTAATCTAAAGTCAAAAAGATTTTCAACCGTTCTTCTGCAGTGACATAACCAGATCCGGTCAGGGCTTGTGGGCCGGGTTTGGGGATGTTACAAGCCCATGCGAAGGTGAAAACCTCACAAAGGCATAGTTTCTTACTCCCACTTAAAGGTGTGACCGCAACGGTCATGCAATGCAATGTGTGTACGAAAATAATAATCATATGTTCAAATCAAAATTTTTAAATTTCCAAATCAATTTTTCAAATTTTCGACAAAGGACAAAAAAATTCAATTTTACGGCTTGACTCTCTTATTAGTCCCCAGTGGAGTCGCCAAGCTGTCGAAACTATTTTTAATTTTGAAGAAAAAATGGGGATTGACTTTAAAAAGGAAAATGGAGTCGCCACCAATCTTTTTTGAAATGCGATTGGGTCAACTTATAAAACATTTGGTCTACAAATTCTAAGAAAGCAGTGCAGGAGTCGATTCATGCGAGAAAGGATTAGCACCCTCACGATGCCCAAAATTGGTACCTTATTGATTGATTAATGTCCTAATATTGAAAATTGGAAGAGATTTTAAAATATGAATCCTTTAAAAAATGTTTGGATAATTTGAATTGGATATCAAAATTCTCCTGCTCCGAAAGAACGAAATATCACATCCAGCACGTTAGGATACGATATTTCAAACCCTAGACACCAAGATCATTTCATGATTTCCAAAATTCATGCATTGCAATTTTAAAAAGGGTATTCCATTATTTGGCCAAACGAAAAAAAAACCCAGCACGTTAGGGCACGATTCCTCGAATTTCCAAACATGAAATATTTCTTGTCGAAACCTTTTTTAATTCTTTTTTTAAAAAAACGGGGGTCGACTTTAAAAACGAAAATGGAGTTGCCACCAATCTTTTTTCGAGGTGTGATCGAGTCACCTTGAGATTAATCATTTTAGTAAAAGATTTTGATTTATTAAAATAATGATTTTGGTCTACAAAATTCGAGAAAATGGGCTCGAGAGTCGTTTACGCATGAGGAAGGATTAGCACCCTCGTAACGCCCAAAAATTGGTACCTAATTGATTAATTAATGTCCTAATGTCAAAAATTTAAAAAGATTTTAAAACACGATCCTTTTGATTTTTAAAACTTATGTCCTTTAATTCTAAATGGACATTCAATTATTTGGATTTTAAAAGAAAAATCAAAACTCAGTAAGTTAGAGCACGATCTTTCGAATTTTCCAAACACTGAATATCCTTTGCTTTTTAGAAATCCTTGCCTCGAGATAACAAAATGTCGCATCCAGTGAGTCAGGACACCACATCTTAAATTCCCGAGATAGGTTTTTTATTTGAAAATCATATATTTTAATTCCAAAAAAAGTATTTGATCATTTAGACTTAATGAGAAAAATCGAAGCCTAGTAAGTTAGAGCACGATTCCATCAAAACTCCAAATGTCAAATATTGCCTTATTTTAAGAAATAAAGTTTTGGATAAAAAGTGGCAATTAAAATAAATTTAAAATAATTAAAATAATTGAATAAATAATGATTAAGCAATTAAATGGATAAATAAAAAAAAGTTTAAAAAACACATAAGTCAACCTAACTCCCGCAATACGAGGATTCGACGAAATTCTCCACCAAGTACTAACTCGAATGGAAGCAACTTAAAAAGAAACGAAGATGAGCAAAGAACAAAATACGAACAAGCCACAGAAAATAAGAACGCAAAAAAGAGAGAAATTTGAGTGAATGCTCTCAAGAATTTTTATTACTCCAAAACTCAAGTGTCTTTTACAATAAAGGGAGAGGCCTCTATTTATAGTTGAGCCTCCCCAAATCCAACGGTATAGATCAATTACATCAACGGCTAAGATTAAAAGGTATCTACAAATTAAATCTCTAAGATTACAACATCATATCATCTAAGATTGCATACCATATCTTCTAAGATTGCATATCATATCTAAGATTCGCATATCATATCTAAGATTGCATACCATATCTTCTAGGATTGTATATCATATCTAAAATTGCATATCCTTGAAGATTGTGTTCCCATATACGTCAAGCTTATAGATGGACCTTCAATCTTTTAATGGGTCATGGTGTAGCTGGGCTCGGGTTTGTAACTGGACTGTTTAAAAACATTGGTATTTATTTATTTATTTTTATTATTTATTATTTTTTGAATGGGCTCGGGAAAAATGGGCCGATTACATTGCCATATTTTTTAAGTAGAGAAAACATGGTCAAAATCTTAAAAGGATATTTAGTACTTTGGACTGAAACCCAGCACATTAGGGCACGATTTCCTAAACTTCCAAGCACAAAATATTACCTTTGTGAAACCCTTTTTATGAATTTGGGTAAAAAAGTAAATAAAAGCAAAAAATAAAAATACATTAAAATATAATTCAAAATCATCGATCTACATGAAATGATAGGAACAAGAATAAATAAATCATAATAAAAAATAGCTATAATAAAAATAACAATGATGATGTTGATAATAAAATAATAATGAAAATGATAAATATAATTATAATAATATGTGTAAAAAATAGTGACAAATAAAAAATGTTAATAATTCTAATGAATATAATAATAATTATAAAATTAAAAAGATATGGTAGTTGTGATATTAAAATAATAATGATACTAAATTAGTAATAATAATAGTAGTAGTAATAATATTAGTAAAAATAACGATAATAATAAATAAACAATAATAACAAAATGAAAAAAGAAAGAAAAATAATAAAATTAATACTAGTAGTAATAGTAACAGGAATTTCCAATTAATAGATTTTAATAAATAACTATCAATAATGATTAAAAGGATTAAATTCAAAACAAAAATAAGTTTTAGGGCCAAAATAGAAATAAAATAAGATAAAAGGACCAAGTTGTAACGCCCCCCAAAAGGATATGGACTAATTATGAAATTAATCCCCTGTCCAAAACGCGCCGCAAGAAATAAAAATGCGGAAGGGCTAAAGCAGCAAATACCCATCCGCAAGAAAACACGCGGATCCCTAGAGAAGGTCGGGTCAACACACGGGTCTTAAGCGAAATGACGCCGTTTTGGGCCATTAAATTCAGCCCCAAACGACGCCGTTTAGGGTGGAATATATAAGTTGAAAATCTTTAAAAAAAAATTCATTCTCCATCATTTCAGAAACAAAACATAGAGGTGCTCTCCCCTCTCCCCCTCCAGGCGATTTTTGACAGGCCCAAGAAGGCTCTCAAGACAACATCATTGTTAATGACCATCACATGCATGTGGTTGGAGTTCCAAAAGGTTAGTTTTTTTTTTTTTTTTATATTTAAAGCCTTTGTATGTAAAAAAAAAGAAACTAGAATAAAAGAAAGAAAGAAAGAAAGAAAAACAGATAGATTCACGAATGAAAGAAAAAAATAAAGAGAAACATTTTCTTAATTTTTCTTGATTCTATATTTTTTTGTGTATATCTTTGTATATTTGAATGTATATGTGTGTATTCCCCTATCTTAAAAAAAATGTCCCCCCTTTATAGATTTCATTGGGGTTTTTATAACCCAAAAAATAAAATCAGAAAATAAATACATGATCTTTTGTCTGGTATATTTGTTGCCTTTGATGTATTTTCTTTCTTTTTGTAGGTTGAGAAACACGGCGGCGATGGGGCGTGATTTGGGGCAATGAAGGCGGCTGTGGCGCGCGTAGAGGTCTCGATGGCGAGCAGTTAGTCCTAGGGTTAGGGTTTGCCAAAATTGTTTATGTTTTGGGCCAAATGGGCTGTAAATTGGGCTGGGTAGTGTTATGGTTTGGATTTGGGTTGCTGTAATGGGTTAGGTTAATGTGTTTGGGCTTGTAAAAAAAAAACTTGGATTGTTTAATTTATTTGGTTTTATTATTCTTTATATGGTTTGTGGGCCCGGGCAAATTGGGCCTATTACAACCAACAGTGACCGTGTGATTCAAATATTACTAAACCTGCAATATCCACATGGGCATGTAACCAACTCATGTGAGGCACATGCTCGTGTGCTAGGACGTGTGGGATAATTATGTGCCATTTTACAAGTTATGATGAACCAAACAAGCCTATGCTTCAAATAATACCTAAATGACCAAATAGCTTACACAAGAATCAATTATTATTCAAACCAAATCTTGTAACAAACCATTCATATGACCATTTATCCATATCATGTAAGATTTTACTCATTTCTAAGTTTAACAACTTAAATAGTCCACATCTATACAAAAATTCACTAAATTCATTATATTCTTTATAACTCAGCTCAAAACATACCATATATATACATTCCTAGTCTTCTAACCAATATGTCTCAATGACACCTTTTCACAACAAGATGATATACATATAACATATTCCATCCAATCATTTCATCACCAATATGAATACCTTCAAAACATTCATCTCAACCTTGATGAAACTTACCAACTAACAAAAAAATCACACCTAACACAAGTGGTCAACAAGAGTTCTTTATCCAACATATTTATACACATCCCAAATCAAACATATATATTTTTACAAAACATGGAAACAAAACAAAAGTTCACATCATTTCCTTCCAAGACAACACATATACATTTAACCTATTTACATGCCACATAACCATAAAAGATCATTCAAAAGAACTACCAAGTCTAAAGTTGGATAGTGTGAGCTTTGAAGAGACCCAATAGTCGTGTTCCGTGAAATGTCAACAACAAGATACAGAAAACAAAATCGAGTAAGCTTTACGAAAGCTTAGTAAGTTCATATAAAAAGATATACATTAACTTAAACAGTCCACATCTATACAACAATTCACTAACTTCATTATATACTTTCTAACTCAACTCAAAACATGCCATATATATATACATTCCTAGTATTCTAACCAATATGTCTCAAGGGCACCATTTTACAACAAGATGATATACATATAACATATTACAATCAATCATTTCATCACCAATATGAATACATTTCAAAACATTCATCTCAACCTTGATGAAACTTACCAACTTTCAGAAAAACCACACCTAACACAAGTGGTTAACAAGAGTTCTTTATCCAACGTCTTTATACACATTCCAAATAAAACATATACAGTAAAACATCAATAAATGAATATTCGATAAATTAATAATATCGATTAAATATTTTTTTTCGATCCCGACTTGGGCTAAAGGGATAAAATAGTAACCTCACTAAATGCATAAGATAGTAATTTTTATAAAAATCTTTAAGGGCACAATGAAAATATAAAATAATAATTCATTAAATATACGGAAGATTTTATATACAATACATAAAATATGCATCTATAGTTAATTGCTTCTTCTTTGCATGGGAATAAAATACAATTTCATCTTTAACTTTTAGAATGGCATAAACCAAATCTGGTATATTCTTCTCATGTTTTATTAAATAATTCTTCACGGTATCCACAGCTAGAAAAGCCTCTTTTGGAGAAACATGTGGTAAAACACTACTGTCATCTAGATCTTGCTCGTTATCAGTTGGTACATCCATTACTCCTTGAATAATTTCTTCATCCATAGGTGACTCCATCAAATATTCATTTTCACTTGGATAATTCAAAATTTGCTCAACATCCATGGCATTTTTATAGTGTAAATCAGAAATCACTTCTTTTAATTTATGAATGCCTTCAACATCACCAATTTCTTGTTTGAGAGGCATATCCTCCTCGAATCAAATTTTGCAATGTTGAAAAAACTTTGCAATAGTTGTAGACTTCACATCAATATTCCAAGAAACATTAATAAATGGATTGCATCCAATACATTAATCTTTTCAGGATTTATTTCTTCTTTCCCGTAACCTTCCAAGATGCTAGAATAAAAGCGACGCCGATAATAAATCTTAACTGCACTAATAATTCCAGCATCACATGGATGAATTTTATATGTTGAGTTTGAAGGCAAAAAAAAATAATTCAACGATTCTCAAGCCTTCAATAACCTTGGGATGGGCTGGGCAATTGTCTACTATAGGCAACACCTTTCTACCTGTTATTATAGCACCAAGCCAACAAATAAAACCTTAAAAAAGTAATCAAGTCATCCATGCTTTTTTGTTGGCTCGATAATGATAGTTAAGATTGTCAATATTCACATGTTTAAAGCATCGAGGATTATTAAACTTACCAATAACCCAAAGAGGCACTTTATCTGAACCATCCCCATTGTAACAAACCAAAACAGTAAGTCTTTCCTTGTCCTTTTTTCGTCTGTGTAATTGCTTTGTAGCTAGTGAATGATTTGCTTGCAAACTATAAAATAAGTCTGTTTCATCCATATTATAGATATCCTTCCAATCAAAAATTTCCAATTTAGCTCTTATTTGAGGTAAAGTATCTTCAATATTCTCCATAACAACTGAACCACTTTCACCAAATCTTCTATAAGACTTAATCCCATGTCTTGCCTTGTACCGTTCTAGCCAACCAATTGAGAAGTTAAATTCAGAATTTGCATCACCATACATTTTCTGCAGAAACTCTTTTGCTTTAGTTTGAATCATTTCTCCAATCATGTTTACTTTCTCTTGATATTGGAGAAACGGATCATACAATACCTTCTCTAATTCGGGATATTTGGTTGATTTGTGCCTTTTAACATTGCTATTCTTTATCTCTTTTGACAAATATTCAGATGACTTTTTAAGAGTATTTGATATGATTGGTTAACAGAGAGATCAAATGTTTGTTGAACCCACTATTGCAAATCTTTTTGACTTGAAGAGGGATGTTCATTTTTGTAATCACATAATGCTTTTCTCATCTCATCTGTCAATGTAGACTTTTTTACTCCTTTCAAATGGGAAGCCATTTAGGAAAAGATTATATGGATTACAATATTTTGATACGTACATGTGTTTAGTTATAATAAAATTTTAATCTATCCGATGAATATATACGTATTGAATTTTGAAACCATTAACTCTTTTTTTTTCATTTTGGTTACATGAACCAATTTATTAACTCTCTTTTTGCTATATGAACCAATTAACTTTGATTCATTGCACCTACGTGCATATTGGATTTTAATAATAAAAAAATCATGCATAAAGTATGAAATATTCTCTAAATTAATAAATATTAATTTATCGATAACTTAATAAAATATTCATTTATCGATAAACTAATAATCTTGATAAAATAATAATTTTTCGGGTCCCAAGGGTATTATTTTATAGAGGTTTTACTGTATATATGTACAAACCATGGAAATAAAACAAGAGTTCACATTATTTCATTCCAAGACAACATATAAACATTTAACCTATTTACATCCTACATAACCATAAAAGATCATTCAACAGAACTACCGAGTCTAAAGCTGGATAGTGTGAGCTTTGAAGAGATCCGATAGTTGTTTTCCTGAAACGTCAACTACAAGATACAAGAAACAAAATCGAGTAAGCTTTACAAAAGCTTAGTAAATTCATATAAAAACATATACATTAACTTAACTTATCAACCAAAAATACTGTTATAACTAAGTATTCATGGCATATTCAATCCTAACATTTCATTTCAAAAGAAACAGGTGAGTCTTTCATATATTTATGTAACAGGACAAATAATAATACATTACAATCAATTCAGTCCAAGTATTTCATGCTTATTCAAGTCAACAAATCATTCAATTCTCTTATTTAATTAAGACAATCCGATGAACAATAGTAAAAGGATTTGGATACATGGGTTATAGTATCAGGGAGCATCGCTGTGCTAAGCAGGGCACCAAAGTGCATAACAAGGAACATATGTGCAATCAAGGGCATCATAGTGCAAACAAGGCACAAATGTGCCATCAGAAGTAATGTACGAAAGTACTATCAGGAGCACCATAGCGCTAACAGGATAAGCACGCATCTACCCTATTGGCATGCCAATTGTATCCTAAACGTTTACTAAGTTCAAATGAGCACTTATACATGATTCAAGACATTCATATAACGAAAATATTTCCGAGAACTCAACATGTATAACAATCATTGCAGATTCATATGTTACTCTACACAAGATATAATCATCACCTTCATTCATTACTCAATATAGAATATATTTATAACATGAGTAACACTTTTCAGTTTAATCCCAAACTCACATTGGTACCTTTTTCATGAAATTCAAGTCATGTTTCACAATATTTATATATATATATATATATATATATACATTTAGATTACAAGCAAATAGAGTTCAAACCTATGTACACTATATGAACTTAGCTATGATAAATAGGGAACGAGATTAAACACATGGACTATTCTACAGTTTTCCTTTTTTCCCGATTATCAACAACTTGATCTATATAATAGTTAAAATTCAAATTATCAATTCCATATGCATTATAACACTCAAATCCATTCATATGACCTTTTAATTTCATTTACACAATCTTCCTAAACTTTTACATTTTATTCATTTTAGTCCCTAAAATCGAAACAAGTATAGCTTTCATAATTGAACTTCATTTTCCATTTTGATTTCAACTATGTCCTTCTATATCCCTTAAAAACTAAAATTAAAAAAATTTCACGTCAATTTTCTCAACTTCTCATTTGAGTCCCTAAATGCAAAAATAACAAAATTTACTTAACAAAATAGTCCTAAAACGTTCCTAAGCTTCAAAATCTTCCATTAGTCATCCAAAAAGCTTCAAAAACAACAATGATATTTTTTAAAATCTTTAAGAGTTTTGAAAATGGAGATATAGTATAGCTAAATCGAGTTACAACGATCTCAAAAATATAAAAATTAAGAAAAACGGGTGAAAATAGATTAGCATGCAAAGCTTCAAAAATTAGTCGAATACTCAAGATCTAAAACTGGTGGTTCAGTAATGGTAAGAAGAAAGAGATGAAAATTGGAATTTTTCCTTTTGTTTATTTTTTAATCTATTTTAACTAAGTTTTTTTACCTTAATTATAACTTCAAAATCAACATATAAATTATTAATTATCATGCTTTAGCCATCCACTAGAGTTTGAAATGGCCTAGTTGCCATTTTGGCCTTTGAACAAATACAAGATAAACATTTTAGTTAACAAAAATCAATAGCGATAAAGTTTATAATTTTTACGATTTAGTCCTTGTACCTTAATTAATCATTCAAATCATCAAAATATCTAGACCAAACATCAATTCACCTATATAGTAGATCCATAAATATTCAATAGAAATATTTATGAGCTCAGTTTACAAGAATGAGATCCTAATACTTTATTTTCCAAAACCACTAACTTTCGGTACAAACCACTTGTATAATAACTAATAGTTCTACAAATAAAAAATTATGAGATCAAGATTCACTACATCATTAAGTTTGTGTAACACCTCAAACCCGGCCTAGAAGTTAAGCCCGAATCCTTCATGCCACATTGAAGTATTTTTCAAAAATCATGTTTTCATTGAAAACCCATCTTAAAGAAAAGCTTGAGTAAAAATCCTAGTTACGTTAGTTTATTTTAATCGTGGTTTATTAAAAAGTCATTCCCTTTTAAAACGTTATTTGTTGCGGAAGCTTACTTTAAAGCAAATGATTTGTGAAAACGTGATGTTTAAAGATTAAGTTGTGGAAGCGTATTGTTTTGAAAATAGGTATCATTTTGGAAAACCGCGATCTACTTTTAACAGATAGAAACTTAATAAACTGAAAATCCCAAATTAAAACCAGAAATTAAAAGAGGCCTTATTACAGCCCAATAAGAGAATGATTTAATAAAGGGGAAATAGAACACTAAAGTTTAAAGTTGTTCGTAGTGTAGCCACCTCCGAGTCCTCCTGTACGTCGAACTGCTTACTGAGGATTACCTGAAAAATTAAAAAAAGAGGGGTGAGTTTACGAAAACACATTGTGTACAACCCTTATCGGTAAAAACATGCATCACAGCAATCCGGGCCTAAGCCCATTACAATAATTAATGTGGGCCTAAGCCCAACATAGTTAGTGTGGCAATTGGGCCTTAGCCCATAATATCCTCAGCTGGGCCTTAGCCCATATCAAAAGTCATAGATCATATCTATCTGGGCCTAAGCCCATCTCAATAACAGAACAACTGTATGCAATGCATTAATGTCCATACCAACCCTGCACTCCGTCTCCTGTCCAACCCTGCACTCCTATGGGGATTTAATCGACCCACCCATCCCTACACTCCTTGTGTAGCACCGGTTGCAGCACTAACCAATATTGCAGCAGAACTGCAAATCACATAATCGGCTTAAAGCCATCGGTGGATCCACAGTCATCAAGCCACCATGCGACCCTAACAAGTCATATACTTCCTCCAGATCAATAATCCCATCCCCCATGCGGCATCATATCACATGAATGCAAACATAACATAAATGGCATACAATAACAATCATATCACATGTAAGGGCATTTTGGTCATTTTGCCCTTCAGGTGCATAATGGTCATTTTACTCTATGGGGGTATTTCGGTCAATTTACCCTACAGGGGTATTTCAGAAAATTTACCCTACAGGGGTAATTCAACCATTTTCGCTCTAGGGGTATTTCAGTCATTTTACTCTCCAGGGGTATTTTGGTCATTTTACAACCTTTCCAAAGGTCTACAGTCGCCTCGAGCGACACAGACAACATATATGATCAAAACGAAGTATTTGGGCCCAAAGCACAATCTTCGGCCCAAGTGGGCCCACACGCTCGTGTGTCCCATTTATCCCAAACTAACTTTGGCCATGTGATCGCCATGGCCAACTCATTATTTCCTATCCATCCACAAAATTACTCACGTAAGGCCTATGGGCCCATTGGGCCCACACAACCCATTACGGTCCATTTTCAATCATGGCTATGTGAACGTTATAGCCCGATTCAATTTCTGCCATTTTTCATAAATTTAATCCATATGGACCCACGAGCCCATTGGGCCCACATGACCCAACGAGGCCTATAGTGACCCAAGCCCATGAGAATACTCATGGTGGCCTCAACCACCTTACGCCTATA
Source organism: Gossypium rotundifolium (assembly GCA_025506655.1). NCBI lineage: Eukaryota > Viridiplantae > Streptophyta > Magnoliopsida > Malvales > Malvaceae > Gossypium > Gossypium rotundifolium. Next base: position 153,271,275 of record CP106724.1, read on the forward strand.
TTCGTGGGCTCGGTTCACCACACGTGCGATCGCACGCTCGTGTGGCAACCGTTGTCATGCTTTCGGCTTTTCGGCATTCCGGCATTTGCCAATCTATAGTTTGGGTGGTATATGTACACACCTGATAACGTAGAGTACTAAGAATTCACGAGCGCCAGAACCTATAATCAAACATAACATCAGTTAAACACTTATCAATAGAGTTAAAAGAACATTAACCAAACCCCCTAGCCGAAGGATGGACTACCACTTTTCTTGACTAGATCAGTCGACTGTGATTAGTCGACTCGAACCAGAGTTTGCTGCAGTCACCCTTTTGCATCCCGGTAGAAAGTCTCGAATAGCCGACACCGCACGCCTCTTGAACTTAGGAGTAGAGGCTACACGCTCAACCTCAACCTGTACATTTGTCGTCACTTTATTATTAGCATCCTCTTCACCCATCGAAAGTTCTAGAACCCGAAATGACATACACAGGAGAGGAAGCGGTCATAAGGGATCGTACCACTTGGCTTAAATAGTAAAAGAGAGTACTAAAAGGAACCGAGAGACTTACCGATCCACAGAGCCATTACAGAATCGACACAGAGAGGGAAAAAAATGGAGAATTTGTCACCACCGAACTAATCAAGCGAAAAGAGAAAGATTCAATTCTCAAGCCAATAGGAAGCCGAAAGAAAAAGGAGGGAGATGTTTTTCGGCCTAAGAGGAGAAAGGAAAAGAAGAGAAACAAATGAAAGAAGAGGAAGGGAGAGGGAAGCAGAGATTCAGCCACAAAGAGCTTGAAAGAGAAAAAGGAGAATGCACGAGTGGTAGATTGAGGTTTCAGTACTAGAGAGAAAAAGGAAGAAAGTCCCGAAAGCCAGAGACAAAAACTAACCAAAAATGGGAAACTCCCCAGCAATGAAATTCGGCACTCACCAAAAAGTGCCCAAAAACGCACAAAAGCAGGGAATAGTACTCATAAACCCCTCCCGCCAAAATTTGCATGCTCCAGACTCCCTATTCGACTACAACACTCTCACATTTGAACTTCATTAATTCTCTCCACAATTTGCTCCTACAATCTCTGTATGACCAATTCAAACTCCCTAACACAGATTTCAAATCCAACACAAACTCTTGCCCACACATGAGTAAAATAAATAATCCCTTTTGCATGCAGTGAAACTTGAACCTCTGTCCTCCTTTCCGCTCCTGTGACGCCACAACCACTCCACCACAGGCTCTCTTGTGCCTCTTTTCAATCACAATTCTTAAAAGGCTTAATACCAAGAGTTAGGGTCCCCTAATGCCAAAAATATAAAATTTTCCAAATGACATGGCTTGAACACAGGACTTCATAGAAGCCCCCTAACCTTCCAAAATCACTCACCTAATAGATCTAACTTGCATTAGTGTCGTTCTCTTATTCTCAAAAATTTTAAACACTCCCGTGCCCAAGGCCCAATAGGCCTAATTCTACTAGGCCCAAATTTAGGGTGTTACAGTTTGACTCGTAAATATTAATTAATAATATTTACGGACTCACCGGTCAGAATTGTGGTCCTAAAACCACTATTTTTGACACCATTGAAAAATAGGCTACTATAACTTTCCTCTCCTTAGGAAATTTCGTCCTCGAAATATCTTACCTAAGAATAGGTTTGGGTATTGAAATTTCATAGATTCTTTTATTTCATAGATCATATCAATCCTACCAAGTTTTCTTTTACTTAGTTCAGGCTAGTATAACAGGGTTTTACATTTTCGACCATACAAAGCTTCAAATGGTGTCATTTTTATACTCGAATGATAGTCATTGTTGTAAACAAATTATACCAATGGCAAATATTTTTCCCAGTTACTTTCAAACTCTAATACACAACATCGTAACATACCTTCAAGTATATGTATTACTCAATCAAATTTTTCGTTTTTCTAGGGATGAAAGTTGTACTGAATTGTAGTTTTGTTCCCAAAGCCTTGTGTATCTTACCCTAAAATATGGAGGTAAATCTCGAATCTTTATCAGAAATTATAGATAGTGGCACGCCATGTAATCGAACCACCTTTGAAATATATAATTTAGCTAACCTCTCAAGTAAGTAATCAGTTCTGACCAAAATAAAGTGTGCAGACTTCGTTCATATATCAACAATCACCAAGATAGCATCTCTTTTCTTTTTTGAGTCAATGGCAATCCCAATACAAAATCCATCGTAACTCGCTCCCACTTCCATTCGAAATCGTCACAAGTTGTAGGAATCCCGACAAAACTTGATGCTCCGCATTTACTTACTATCACACTAAACATTTAATTACAAATTCAGAGATTTCTCATTTCATACCTAGCCACCAGTACATCTGTCTCAAATCACAATACATTTTGTTACTGTCTGGATGTATCGTATAAACACTATTATGAGCTTCACTCAAGATGTCTAGTTTCAACTCTGAATCATCAAGTACACACAATTGGTTACAAATATATAAGTTGTCATCTTCATTAATACTGAACTTTGTAGTTTGTGAATTCTCAACTAGACTTTGTTCTGATTGCAACAGTGAATCATGCTTTTGGAGATAATGAATTCTTTGCAAAAATAATGGTCTTACTTTTAGTTTAGCCAAAATAGAACCTATAACACCCATAACCCGTTTCCATTGTCGAATTAGGGTTGCAGAGTATTACGACACATTTCATAACAATTACTAACATTTAACCATTCAAATATCAAATTAAATAACAAAATATCAAATTCAAATGTCATTCTTAGCATAATTACAATTATTGACCTTAAACCAAGCCTATGAGGCCCAAAAAATAGCTTAGGGACATTCAGGGATCAATTTGAAACAAAATAGAAAATTTTGGAAAAACTTGAAAATTTTGAAAATTTTGAAAACAAGTGTCACATGGCCGTGTGATACAGGGACATGGTCGTGTGGCCAACCGTGTGGCAGGCCGTGTAGCTTTCGTAATAATTTCACACGACTGTCGTAGGCTGTGTGCTAGACCGTGTGAAACCTGCACCTAAAAACAAAAGAGATACACGATCGTGTGAGTAGGCCATGTGTGACACACAACCGTGTGACTGCCCGTATCACATGCCATGTGTGTTGGGAAATGTGCTCATATTGTAAAAAAAATATAACTATTTTCTATTTATTTGAACAATGAATAAATAAATAAAAGTTAATTTCACATTTCACTATTATGTCTTTTTTATTTTTTGTCTTTCGTATTTTGCATGTTTAACAAAATTGTGACAAGCAAATATTAGCTCGTAGATTGTCTATATTCAAATTGGAGATAAGTGGCATTGTAAGTATGTTTAAATTGCGAGAAAGACAACTTACTTCAGTAGATAATCTAAATGAGTCTGTAATCCCAGAAAAGAATCAAAATGAGCATTTGATTTAAATGCTGAGAAGGATTATTATGTCGTCTACAATTCCAATAGAGGAGATGACTAGCAATTGACTCCATGGGTAGAGACATAGATGTATTCATCAGAATAATGATACATTGGGCTGGACCCAAGATGAATTAATTCTGAACCCATTTGTGAATTAATTCACTTGTGTCGCTTATGATGTGATTTACCTAAATCCTGAGTTAGTAACTGACCATGCGTACGCAACTCATGTGCTTTGATATAAGTGGAGGCTTATGATCTAAAGATGATTGAGCCCATAGCCAGTATGTTGGGTACATGACTTATGTATGGCATGGTTTTACTAGCAACAGTGGAATTCATAGCTCAATTAAAGAGTTAATGATATCATCTCATTGGTGTTGTATGGATTGATAAATATGGAACATGGCCACTGGTTGCTAGTTCTTGAACTAGCAATTTATCACAGTCATTTGTTGACAGTGATTATATTAATAATTAAGAAAACACAATGGTGATAATAAAACAAAATAGGTTTGTATTGCGTGAACAGATTTAACTAAAAGGAATCAAGGATATCATACGAGGGTAACACACACATGACGAGGTCATTGGACAAAGCAATTAGATGAATTGCTTTTTGTAAGGAGTATACAATAAGGAGTCTTCAATCATGGTACTTCTTGTGAGCTAACTCCATGATTAAGTAATTGCGAATTATCAGAACGATGCTTCTGGACATAATTGCAATTACTAGATCCTAGTTGACTATGTCTGATCGGTGCCTCCGCTAGCTCAACAAAAGCTCGATAGAACTGCATTTGAATCAAAAAAAATTCTATGACTTTGGAAATAATTTAATTGAGTTGATTTATTCGATATGGAATATTAGGTGATCGTGAGAATTGTTCAACTAGAGAATTTAATTAAAGAATTTTCTTGAAAAATTAATTTCAAAAATCTAAGTGATTTTTTTTTTGAAAAATTAATTTTGATCAAGTAAAATTAAATTAATCAATTTAATTAAAATTAATATGATATTTTTAGAAATTAATTTTCAAGTCAGATAATTCATCCAATGGATAATTGAACTTGAAAATTGGACCTAAGATTGTAAATTGGGCCCGAGAGCCCAAAATCCAGACCATGACCCAAAAACTGGTCGAAACGGGCTCGGTATATAAAATCGGGTCGACTGTCCAACTGATGTGAAACACCCCACACCCGGCCCATGAGAATGGACCGGATCTGGTATGTTCCTCGAAGTAACCCAGTTCAAATTCATTCGAATACTTTGAAAACTGTGTGTTTTGGAAGATAGTTTGTCGTGGGTTGGGCTCGAGTTGAAAACAAGTTTATTTTATATCAAAAACCCATTTATTTCAGGTGACAAAATGTTTAAACTTATTTTAAATTAAATGGGCTTATTCTTTATAAAGCCCTAAATTCATAACATAGTAATTAAAGCAAAAATAAAAATCGCACGATGGCCTTATTACATAAAACAAAACCCAAAATAAAATTGTACAAGACTTAAAATAAAATAAAGATTCAAATTAAATTAAACTTCAAGTTTAACATGGCCACCACAAGTTCTCGCCATCCGGTCCATTACTTGTTCATCACCTAAAACATGTTCCCACAACGGGTGAGTCGATAGACTCAATGTGTAACCAACACCAAAACATAATAGAAATAGGCACACCATACATATCATATTCATATAAAATTCAAGATAATGATGCAAACCCAACCCAAACCTATATGCCATCCGCTACACTCCACCGTACCAACCTCGCACACCGTGGGGACTATTAAGTCAACCTCCATCCGCTACACACCATCGAAGGCGTTCATTGCAATGACATGCTCATCGCCCACTTAAGATATTGTGGCATAGCCACTGATATTTGTGTCATGAGACACCACATTTAGATAATGTAACCGGTTACCACATTCACTTAGTGAAACCATCACATATTCTTAGTCATCACATATTCTTAGTGAGACCAAGTCGTCACATATTCTTAGTGAGACCAAGTCGTCACATATTCTTAGTGAGACCAAGTCATCACGTTTCACTTAGTGAGACCAAGTCATCACATTCACTTCCCTTTCTCAAATAACCCGAATGCCCTAAATTATACATATCATGCATATCATATTTAATTTCACTTTCACATCACTTTTCACATGTTAAATATAACATATTTCGAAATCCTAGTAGGAGTAGGAAAACGTACCTGAGTACTTTGTACCATAATATGGTACTTTAGCCACATTCTTACACTTTCATATTAACATATATATCATATTTAAGCCATAAATCTATTAAGATTAGTGTGGGGTACACACGATACCTTAGCCATATTCTTACACTTTCATATTAACATATATAATGAATTAAAGCCATAAATCTATCAAGATTTAGTGTAGGGTACACACCTGATTCACTTAGCGATTCCTTGATATTCCGAAAAGCTTGATCTAATGCTTAGATCCTTAATCCCTACATTTGTTTTATCACTTATTACTTTAATAAAAAGCCATTCGGCCATAAATCCAAATCCTAGTAGGATTAGTACACTAAAACTTACCTTGGTGCCAAATCCCGAAATCTTCACTATACTCTTTCTTGTATTCGGCAAAGCTTTAAATCACTTTAACAAATTAGTTTCGGCTTTTGAATAAATATGAACTAGATCTAAAACACTAAAAATAGGCCTTGGCCAAATATTCGCATGTCTTACCTTGTGGATTTTAAATCCCGAAACTCACTGAATAACTAGGGAACACGCGGCCTATGGTGTACCTTCGGGAAAAGAACTTCTCCTTCCTTGTAGCCTACACTTAGTAAATCCCGAAAGATCTCTTCAAAGTTTCGGCAACCATGAACATTAATGGGATTAGCCCTAGATTTCGATAAGTCTAAAATATAAAAGAATGGAAACAAAACTTGGATCTTACCCTTATTTGAAGGAATCGATTGCACCTTCACTTCAACCTTCAGAGATTCGGCTTAGAGACTTGATGAACAATCGGCTATGATTCCCTTATGTATTCGGTTTCAAAGATGAAAGAAGAGAGGAATAATAGGCTTAGAAGGAATCGGCTAGGAGGCTAAAAGAAAAGAAGAAAAAGAATGGATGCTCAAGAAGAATATTCGGCAGAGGAAAAGAGAGAGGGAGAATGAATAATGAATGGCCCTAGTCTCATCCTTTTATAGCCGAAATTACTAGGCCAAGAATCCTTAACTTGGCCACCACTCTTCCTTATTTTCCTAATTAAAGAATAATTCTTCATTTATCCACCTATTTAGCCAATTTTGAAGAGAATTAAACTCTTCCTTAAGAGTCCTTATGATCTTCTAATTAGCCGAGTTTTAAAGAGAGTGAAACTCCTCTTTGCAAGCCTTGTGCTGTCCACCTCTTGGCTTCTAGAAGCAAAATAAAACTTATTTTATTTGCTTCTTATGTGACTCGAACTCAAGCCCAACACCCTTGCATGTGGGCCATTTCTCGAGGCCTTAAGTGGCATCTTCAGCCACTTTTCCAAGTCCGTTAATGGGTCAAATTTCACATACTTTATATTTTAGGGTCACTGCCCTAAGTTCTCCTTTGAACTTTAAAATTGACATTTCGGGTCATTTTAAGTTTCCAAAATTTTCATGCTTTGTAAACTTGACATTTCCTAGGTTTCCAAAATGTTTACTTTCCTATTTTGGCTTAGTTTCCAAAAATGTTTACTTTCCTCTTTTAGCTTAGTTTCCAAAATGTTTACTTTCCTAGTTTACTTAGGTTTCCAAAATGTTCACTTTCCTAATTTGCTTAGGTTTCCAAAAATGGTCATTTTCCTATTTTCAACTTAACATTTCTAAATCATTTCCAAGTTTCCTTACATTTCCCTTCATTTCCTAACATTTCCTTACATTTCCTTACATTTCCTTTCATTTCCTTACATTTCCTTTCATTTCCTTTCATTTCTCTACATTTCCTTACATTTCCATACATTTCCATACATTTCCATACATTTCCATGCATTTCTTTACATTTCCAAGGTTCTAAAAATGCACACCACACATCCATATCACAGTAAACATGCTATTTCATAAAATTAAGCAAAAAATGCACACAATGGGATTCAACCTCTTCCCTCAAAGTACTTCACTTGATGCCATAACCCTTGCACCTTAGGTGGCGTCCCTTGCCACTTTTCCACATCACTTCTTGTTTTAACTTAAAACCAATAATTGTCCAAAGCTTTCTCTTCCATCCTAGGATTTTAAAAACTTTTAATTCACTTCCAAACACTGCCAAAACCTACTACTCATGAATTATGCACAAACGCATAACCCCTAATCTAGGATGTTACATGATGGCTAGACCGAACCAATCGAGTCGTCACTGACCTGAACCGAGCTGGCTCTAGGTGTCGTAAAGGTGTCACATCGACATCACCGAACACGACAGTGCCGGCGACAGTCTGGTGGCTGATGGCGATTGGTCTTTGGTGGTTGAGCAGTAGAAGAGTTAAACTCCTACTGGGACTCCACCAAAGAATTTGATTTTAGATTAACTATTCCAAAAATAATATTATTTTAATAGTTTAATATTAAATTTAATTTAATAATTATCTTAATAGTATTTTATTAATTTAATATTAAAGTGATTATCTCAATATTAAATTTAATTTAATATTTATCTTGTAAATAAATATTCTATTATTTTAATAAAATTTAATATTAAATTTAATCTAATATTTATCTTAATAAATATTATATTAATTTAATATTAAAGTAATTAAGTTTAATCATAATTGAACTCTTTAAACTCTCCCTATATAAAGAGAGCCTTGGGTCATTATTTTACACACACTTGAATTCTTGAGAAAGTTGTAGAGAGAAAATTCTCTGAAGAGATTATTTCAGAAAATTTCTAGATATATTTTTTGATTTACAACTTGACCCAAAACTTTAGAGAAATTGTGAAACTACCCCATTGATAATTTTTGTGAAAAATTTTCTGGTTCAAAGCGAGTCCACAATCAGCAGACATGAGCTTGAGGATAACGAATAAGACTACTCGGTCAAAGCGCTCATCCTAGACGAATCGAAAAGGTGCAATTTTGATTAATTGTTTAGATATCACAACCAAGATTTTATTTTGGAAAAAGTTTTAAAACTTTGTTTTCCCCAAGTTTATTTTTCGTTGCGTTTTTCAATCCTGTTTTTCCAACAGTGTGTTCCTTAAATAGCTTCAAAAACAAGTCAAAACATAACCTATTTCTTAAGTACCAAGACAACCCAAACACACATGTTTACATTCAAAACACATTCAAAACACTTTCAAATAGACCCAAATCATTCAACTTATATGCCTAACCAATGTACTCTCATTAACACCATAACTCAAATATCCAAATAAGTTGCATTTCAAGGTTTACATGATCACGTTTTAACACAAGCCAAATCTACCATTCATCCACAACATTCAAATTCATTTTACAATAGGATAGTCCTTTACTACTAGCATAGAACAATATGACCAACATCACATACTTATGAACATTTTCCAAACAAACATCAAAAACCTATTCACATGTACTAAAATCCATCCAAAGACAAACATCATTCAAGTTCAACAAACTCCATAAGTCATAAGTAAACAACATATTTACAAAACACCTATTACATGCCATATAACCAAAAGTGAACATTCAAAAACTACGAAAAGATTTCTGGATATTCGAGTTGATTCGATCGCCCGATTTCCACGAAATGCTATCTACAAGGAAATAAGATAAACAACACGAGTAAGCTTTTATAAAGCTTAATAAATTTGATGGTTAAAACGATAAAGCCTACTGAAATAACACAAAAATTTTAATAACAAGATTAATAGTCAAAGTTTCCTATCAACCACAATCCATAATAGGTAAGTTTATACACAAATTAGTACAAGATACATTCAAATAAATTAGTACAAGATACATTCAAATATTATTATGTGAAATCAATTAATATCAAGTCACAAGGATATCAGGATTTCAAGAACAATATTCCGAAAAATTCTATAATAAGTCATTTAACACTAGAAACATTGCCCGATGAACGATATACGGATATGAGTACACAATCCGAAACACGCCAAACACTCAAACGACCTAATCCAACTGAAAACACGCCTTGGCACCAAGTGCCAAGCCGTTAGGCTAACTTCTCCCCGAAAACATGCCTAGGCACTGAGTGTCAAGCCCGAAGGCTTTACATTTGCCCCCAGTAACACGTCAAAATCACTGTAATATATCACGATAGTTTGCAACAAATGTTGAACTCGGTATATTCAATGTATAAACACAAGTCAGATGTCATCACCTCATTACACATCAATCTCGTACAGTGCACATTATAAACTATTGGCATGCACATCGTACTCTATCCTACATTCATCCGGCTCAACAGATATCATCACTAAGCAATGTTCCAACAATTTGCTTCTTCAATTCACTCTAATTTAACATCAAACATTCAATTAAACATTCATCAATCAATTTCTCAAAAAAATTTACTTTAAAATAAATTAAACTAAACCGAACGAACTTACCAGGGTTAAACTGCAGTAATGACAAAAGTTCAAGGACTATTCTGTAACTTTCCCTTTTCTTCGATTATCAACTTGATCTTGATCTATAATATAAATTATTTCAATTATTAGCCTCAATTTCATATACTATTCAATTTAACAAATATAACTTCTTATTTACAATTTTGCATATTTGCCCCTAACATTTACATTTTATACAATTTAATCCTTAAACCCAAAAATTATGAAATTAACCTTATTTAAACACATCTCATGTCAGCTGAATTTCTAGGGCCTCAAAACAACTCTCTATTTAACATAATTTTACAACAATATCTTGAAATTTCACTATTTAAATAGTTTAATCCTTTAACATTAAAATCAACAAAAACCACTTTACAAAATAGTCTAATTTAACAATCTATCATAAAGATCCACAAACTCCTCATACTCATCCATGTCATAATCCAAAACATTTAACAATTTTACAAATTAACCCCCCGTTAGTTAGATTAAGCTAAAACGATTACAAAAACATAAAAATTACTAAAAACAAAACTAAAAATCACTTACATGCATAGACAATAGGTGCCGAATATTCAAGCTACAACCATGACTTCTCTCATCTTCAATTTTCAGCAAAGAACAAAAGAAAGATGATGATTTGTTTATTTCTTTTAAGTTTTTAATGTTTAATTGTCTAATTACTAATTTACCCTTTAATTAAACATCCAACTTAGTTAAAAATCTAGCCTCAATCGTCCACTACTATTAAAATAGGTATTTTTACCATTTAAGGCCACCATTTCATAGCTATTTAATACTTTTCATTAATAGATGTTAACTTTCATAGCTTTTACAATTTAGTCTTTTTTACCTAATTAACTACCTAAATGATAAAATTTCGCAGCCAAAATTTAATATGTCACTAATGACTTCGTAAATATTAAATAGCTAATTTTTTACAGATTCATACGTCAAAATTGTGGTCCTGAAACTATTGTTTCTGACAACACTAGAAAACGAGCTATTATAGAACCATCTCGTTCTAAAATTAGATTTCATTCATAGCTTTCAAAACAAACAAAGATTTCCAACTTAAAGCATCAGCTAATACATTACCTTTCCCCAGATGATAATCCTATATCAAAATCTTTTATTTCAAACTTTTATGATCAATATAAACGTGACATTTTTCACTGTAAAGATAGTGACGCCAAATTTTCAAGGCAAACATAACAACTGCTAACTCAAGATTGTGCGTCGGACAATTCTTTCCGTGCAGTTTTAACTGTCGGGAGGCATAAGTAAATACTTTACCTTCTTGCATCAGAACACAACCTAAACAACACAATGAAGCATCGTTGTATAATAAACTATTTTTCAAACTCAGGCTACGTCAAAACTGAACCTTCTGTAAACAAAACTTTCAGTCGATCAAAACTCTGTTGACACTTCTCCAAACAAATTCAACATTTTTTTTGTAAAAACCTAGTCAATGACAGTGTAATCATTGAGAAATTCTTAACAAAGAGTCGGTAATAACCAAATAAACCCAAGAAGATACATATCTCAGAAACATTTCTCGGAGCTTTCCAATTCACAATTGCATATGTTTTAGCAAATCAACACGAATATCTTCAACAGCAATCACATGCCCAAGAAAACTGACTTCTTGAAGCCAGAACTCATATTTGCTAAACTTTGCATACAATTGTTTCTCACGCAAAGCCTATAATACAGTTCTCAAGTGTTGAGCATGCTCGAACTCGTTCTTCAAATATATTAGAATGTCGCTAATGAATACAACAACAAACCTTTCTAGATACGGCTGAAATATTCGATTCATTAAATCCATAAATGCAGCATGGGCATTGGTCAAACCAAACAACATCACAAGAAATTCATAATAATTGTAATGAGTTCTGAAAGTTGTTTTCGATTTATCTGGCTTTTAACTTTCAACTGATAGTAACCTGATCTCAAGTCTATCTTCGAGACCACTGTGGCTCCTTTCAACTGATCAAACAAATCGTCGATTTGGGGTAGTGGGTACTTATTCTTTGTAGTAACTCTACTCAACCATCGATATTCTATACACAATCTCATCAAGCCATTTTTCTTTCTTACAAATAATACTAGTGCACCCTATGGTGACATACTCGGCCAATTAAAACCACATCTAGCAATTCTTGCAACTGTGCTTTCAACTCTTTCAACTCAGTAAGAGCCATTTTGTATAAGGCAATCAAAATTGTAGTTGTTCCAGGGATAACTTCAATTAAAAATTCAACTTCTCTATCTGGTGATAACCCCGGTAATTCTTCCGAAAATACTTAGTAAACTCATTAACTATTGGTACATGATCGATATTAGAATCTCACACACGAGTATCTAAGATATATGCTAAGAATGCGTCACAACCCTTTTCGATAACTTCTGAGCAAATATCGTTGATATGACAGTAGCAGAACAATTAGATCTATTAGACTCAACGGTAACTATTTCACCATTTTGACATTTCAATGAAATTTTTTTGTCTATAATTAACCACTGCGTCATGTTCAGTTAACCAATCCATACCCAGGATAATATCAAACTATAAAATGGTGACAACATTAAATTAACAGAAAAATCACAACCTTGAAATTTTAGTGGACATTGATTACAAATCTGGTTAATAAATACACACTGACCCAATGAATTTGTTACTCTAACAATGTAATCAGTGGACTCTATCGATATGGTCTTCTTGTTTATTTAATGTAGTGCGTAAATAAGATTGAGTTGACCCAGGGTCGATCAATGCATAGACATTAACATGAAAAAGGTAGAAAGTACCAGCAATAATGTCAAGAGCATAATTCTCTTCACGAGCTCAGATAGCATAAGTTCTGGCAGGTGCTCTAGCTTCTGATCATTCTGACATATCAACAGATTTACCTCAACCAATACCAACATTTCTAACACTTCTAGGTCGTCTTCCTCTCTACGGAGTTACATCAAGTCCAGCATTTTGATCTACTAAAACATCAAGTTTCATCGGCCAATACTTCAGAAAATGATTTGTTGAACCACATTAGAAACAAGCTCTCACTTTAAATTGGCATTCATCACTGTGATATTTACCACAATGATCATAAATAGGTTTTTCAACATTGCGGTACTGCCAACACTAGTGGTAAGAACAGAATGGAATCTCGAATCACCTGGTTTTGCCCTATTTCTTCCTGTAAACCCTGATTGAGTGGTTTGGTGATTGAAAGTTTTCTTCAACTTCTTTGATGAAGGAGTTGAGAATAGTCTTGATGTACTTCGCTTGTCAAATTCCCGAGCTCTCATTTCATTATGTTTCTTTTTATTACAAATTTCTTGAATTTTCTACACTCGACCAAACAAGGCAACAAATTCTCGTATTTCCATTTCCCCAACCAACATCTTTATCTCATCATTCAGCCCGTCTTCAAGACGAAAACACATCTCTTTTGCTGTTGGCACAATCTAGCGAGCATATTTACTGAGCTGTACAAACTCTCACTCGTATCAGCAACTGATTTATTTCCCTATTTTAACTCAAGAAATTATTTCGTCTTCTTTCCTAAATCTCGTTTGCTGACATATTTCTTTCAAAATTAGATTCTTAAAAATTCTCAATTATCCCTTTCTTTCGATACAACCACTATCATTGTATACCACCACTAATATGTCTCATCTTTCAATAAAGACAAGACGCATCTCAAGTAGTCGTCAGGTGTACAAGCAAACTCATCAAACACCCTCTGATTACTTTTTAACCAACACTCGGCTCTAGTTGGATCATCATCTGTATTACCTCTAAATTCTTCAGCCCAACATTTCCAAAATTTTTCAACCGGAGGCCTATGTACATTTACGGGTGTAGAACTTTGAGGACCAGGAGATGTCGAGGAAGGCATATTATGGGGTGGAGGTTGTAGAGCCGCAAGGTTGGCTCATATGAACTCAGTGAACCACTAACCTATCACACCAAAGAATTAGCATATTTGGTTCGCTCTATGATCGAAAGCTGGTACGTTACTATCAACTTCATCGGTGACAGCATGATTTGATTCAATAAACATCTTTAAATCTACAAGAAAATAAAATCAGATCAAATCAAAAGCATCACACTATCATAAGTTAAATGTGGCATGTATTTTTTAGACTCCAAACATGTTATGTTCAGTCCTAGAATCGAATAAATCGTAGTTTTGATACAACTAAATCTAACAACCCATACTCGGTTTGGTCACTGGACCCAAGCTATGGGATGTAACTATAGTACACAAAGATCATCACATACAATTCGACTTAAAAATCAATTTTTCATTTCATAATCCATGTAAAACATGATTAACAAACTAATTCGGGTCTTAGTCAGGCTTTCAAAAGCTCTATACAGGTTAGAGATTAAATGAAGATCAAATTAAAACTTTTGCAATGGAATAGGGCAACATGAAAATAAGGGTCACACGGCCGTGTGAAAGGTTGTGCCCGTGTGTGCATATATCACACGACTGTGTGCCCAGGCCGTGTAACGAACTGTGACCGTGTGATCCAAATATTACTAAACCTGCAGTATCAACATGTGCATGTAACCATCCTATGTGAGGCACACATCCATATGCTAGGCCGTGCGGGACAATTATGTGCCATTTTACAAGTTTTCATGAACCAAACAAGCCTATGATTCAAATAATATCTAAATAACCAAATAGCTTACACAAGAATCAATTATTATTCAAACCAAATCTTGTAACGAACCATTCATATGACCATTTATCCATATTAGGTAAGATTTTACCCATTTCTAAGTTTAACTTAAATAGTCCACATCTATAAACAATTCACTAACTTCATTATATACTTTCTAACTCAACTCAAAACATACCATAAATATACATTCTTAATCTTCTAACCAATATGTCTCAATGAAACCTTTTCACAACAAGATGATATACATATAACATATTCCATCTAATCATTTCATCACCAATATGAATATATTTCAAAACATTCATCTCAACCTTCATGAAACTTACCAACTTTCAAAAAAATCACACCTAACACAAGTGGTCAGCAAGAGTTCTTTATCCAACATCTTTATACACATCCCAAATAAAACATATATATATTTACAAACCATGGAAACAAAACAAGAGTTCACATTATTTCCTTCCAAGATAACACATATACATTTAACCAATTCATGCCACATAACCATAAAAGATCATTCAAAAGAACTACAGTGTCTAAAGATGGATAGTGTGAGCTTTGAAGAGATCCAATAATCGTGTTCCGCGAAGTGTCAACTACAAGATATAGGAAACAAAATCGAGTAAGCTTTCCGAAAGCTTAGTAAGTTCATATAAAAATATATACGTTAACTTACCTTATTAATCATAAATACTGTTATAACTAAGTATTCATGGCATATTCAATCCTGACATTTCATTTCACAAGAAATAGGTAAGTATTTCATATATTCATGTAACAAGACAATCAATAGTAAATTACAATCAATTCAATCCAAGTATTTAATGGTTATTCAAGTCAACAAGTCATTCAATTATCTTATTTAATCAAGACAACCTGATGAACAATAGTAAAATGATTTGGGTACATGGGTTACAGTATCAAGGAGCACTAAGATGCTAAACAGGGCACAAATGTGCATACAGGAGTGCCAAAGTGCAAATAGGGCACCAAAGTGCATAACAGGGCATAGATCAGGGGCATTGTTGTGGAAATAAGAGCTCTGTAGTGCTAACAGAATAAGCGAGCATCTACCCTATTGGATTATCAATCGTATCCTAATCGTTTACTAAGTTCAAACAGACACTTATATAGTATTGAAGACATTCATGTAACCAAAACATTTTTGAAAACTCAAATCATGTATAAAAATCATATCAGATTCATATGTTACTCTACATAGGATATAATGATCACATTCATTCATACCTATTGGATTATCAATCGTATCCTAATCGTTTACTAAGTTCAAGCAGACACTTATATAGTATTGAAGACATTCATGTAACCAAAACATTTTTGAAAACTCAAATCATGTATAAAAATCATATCAGATTCATATGTTACTCTACATAGGATATAATGATCACATTCATTCATTACTCAACATAGAATAAATTTATCACATAAGTAACACTTTTCGGTTTAATCCTCAAGTCATGTTTCACATATATATATATATATATATATATATATATATATGCACACATTTAGATTACAAGCAAATAGATTTCAGATGTACGTACACTAAATGAACTTAGCTATAACAAGCAGGGAACGAGTTTAAAAGTAGGGACTATTCTATAGTTTTCCCTTTTTCCCGAGTATCAACAACTTGATCTATATAATAGTTAAAACTCAAATTATCAATTCCAGTTAAAACTCAAATTATCAATGCCAAATGCATCATAAAACTCAAATACATGCATATGACCTTTTAATTTTATTTTACACAATTTCCCTGAACTTTTATATTTTATTCATTTTAGTCCCTAAAACCAAAACAAGTATAGCTTTCACAATTGAACTTTGTTTTTCATTCCCATTTGAATTATGTCCTTCTATAGCCCCCTAAAAACTAAATTCACAGAAATTTCATGTCAATTTCCTCAATTTCTCATTTTAGTCCCTAAATACAAAAATAACAAAATTCACTTAACAAAACAATCCTAAAATATTTCCAAGCTTCAAAATCTTCCAATAATCATATCCAAAAAGCTTTAAAAACAACAATGGAAATTTTAAAAATCTTCAACATTTTTAAAAATGGAAATATGATATAGCTTGATCAAGTTGCAACGATATCAAAAACATAAAAATTACAAAATACAAATGAAAAATGACTTACCATATAAATAGTCAAAGCTTTGTTGAATACTCCAAAGTCTAAAAATGGTGGTTTGAGTGATGGTAAGAAAAAAGAGATGAAAATTAGCCTTTTTCCTTTTGTTATGTTTTAATCAACTTAACTATTTTTTCTAACTTAATTATAACTTTAAAATTAGCATCTAAATTATTAATTATTATGCTTTAGCCGTCCACTAGAGTTTGCAATGGCCTAATTTCCATTTTGACCTTTAAACAAATACTAGATAAACATTTTAGTTAACAAAAATCAATAGCGAAAAAGTTTTATTATTTTTACAATTTAACCTTGTACCTTTAAACATTCAAATCATCAAAATTTCGGGACCTAACCTTAATTCACTTATACAGCAGCTCCATAAATATTCGATAGAACTATTTACGAGTTCGGTTTATAGGAATGAGGTCCCGATACCTCATTTTCCAAAACCACTGACTCTCGGTACAAACCATTTATACCATAACTAAACGTTCTACAAGTAAATTTTACTAGATCAAGGTTCACTATGTCATTAGGTTTGACTCCAAATATTAATCGATAATATTTACGGACTCACTCATCGAAATTGTAGTCTCGAAACCACTGTTTCTGACACCACTGAAAAAACATGATGTTACATAAGGTTCTTTGTATTATAAATTAAAAGAGAAAAGGGTCAAATTTAAAAAAAATTAAAACTTACCAAAAAAAAAAACCAATCAATGCAATAGAACATTTTACTCTTCGCTCTTGCCCTTTTTTTTTTTTTTTGATAATTATCACGAAAATCCCACAACAATTAGTCTGATAATGGAATATGAATCCTGCTTGAAATGCATGTTTTATTAGGGCTTTTAGAGATTTGAAAAAAAAAAAAAAACAAAATAAAATTTGCAAAGTAATTTCTTGATAAAGCAACATGAAGTTGATGTGATTGGAGATGTTCATCAACGGTGGAAAACAAAAGAATTTAGTTTAAAAGATTTATGATTTTTTTTTTGCAAGAAATGTTAGTTTAAAAAGATTTAATTTTAAGAATTTTTAGATTTATACATATTTAATTAATTTTATATTTTTAAAATAATTATTATTTTAATTATTTTATAAATTTCCTAATCATTTTGTCTAAGATTTTTTTGTTATTTTTACAATAATTGTTAATAAATTTTTAAAAATATCAATAATTTTTTAACCATAACTTAGTACTAAATTAACTATGAACTATTTGAATTAATTTGCAACTTTATTTTTTTAACGAAAGTTCACTACTAAGTGGCAAAATGTAATATTTTAATAACTTTAGTGACTATTATATGTGACTATTATATATAACTTTTGAAAGTAGAATAATTGAAATGTAATTTTAGACAAAGTTTAAAAATAATTCATGTAATTTATCCAAAAAAATTATCATATTTGAATTATCAAAAAGAAATTATTATGTTAATTACTTATCATTTTGAATAATATTTATTTGCTTTAAATAATGAAATAAAACTATATTTTAGTTACAATTTCAAAAGAGTTTAATATTATTAAAATTATGAATATATTACTTTACACAAATTACAAAATTAATAATACATTATTTAAAAACTGCTTAAAAATAAACGTGTAAATAATATGAAATGCATTAGAAACTAATTTATTTTAAATCTGACAATATTAAACACCATGGAATTACACCATATATAAATTTTCTGAAAATGCATTTTCCACAAATAAAGGCCCGAGTGTAGAAAATCGAGGGCTTGCACAAAGACGCATCCTTCCATTGGTATAGGGCTAATTCAGACTTCAGAACCCCTTGTGTCATGTATATGCGCGTTCCGCTGCCGTATATAAGTGCAATGTATGGTCAGAAATTGGATCTCAACAACCAATTTTGGGTAAACAGTAGAGTTCAAACTTGTTCATCCCATTTAGCCCATCAATGCAGTCGAGCCCGACCCGGATTAAGAAGCGAGTCTGACATCCTCCAACCCTGCCAAACATGTCAAAAGGGGCATAAAGACATGCAGAAACGCAAATTATAAACATGCAATGAGGAAGAGAAATCTATACATATGATCATCAGCAAGGATCAACAACAATACAGGGTCAAACAAAATCATACTTTTAGAGATGTCAGACAAGCATCAGGCTCAGACCATTTAGGATTTAGCTCCTTTTCCGCCTGGGTTATACTGGTGTTCAAACTGATTCTTAGATTTTGTGGAAGATAAAGGATTTCGGCTTTTTGGATTGGGTTCATTTTACCACCTCCACATAATCTCACATAAAATTGTCCACTACTAGAATTCGCAGGTCCAAGTAATTTACAGCCGACACTAAGCCCAGAAGTAATAACCCCATTAAATTCTTCCTGAAATATACACTACTGCTGCTTCATCTCTGAAGCATGATTAACCAATCAAAAAGTTGCAGCGAACAACTCTACTAAATAAGTTCTATATTTAATAGTTATTTTCATCTTCGGGGATTATGTAATTGATAGTCAAAATGAAAAATATTAGGTAAATTGCAAATCACCCTTTGCACTATAGAGCACAATGCAAACATGCAACACTACTACTAATTTTAGCAGCACCATACTTTTAAAATTAAGCAAGTGAACCCAATTCATTGGTCACTGAACATGCAGTCCATACAAGCAATCCATTCTTTTGCATTAACATGAGGCTAATAAACAAAACCGAGGACCTCCAATTGTTTTGCTTTTTGTTTCAAGTAATTAAACTCATCATAATGAACAGTTAGATATATATAGAACCATCTCCGCATTTGTTTTAATCAAATGGTATTTTGCCCCTTTATATGCTAGTCACTAGTAATATAACATATTTTATGTAGGCCATTCAACCTAAGAGATTAAGATCAATAAAAGAATCCAAATTTCTAATATTTTAAAAAGTGAAATGGGATATTACACAATAAGGTGTGTTAGCATTATGGATCATTTCTAAGCATATGAGTTCTTGCCCCCACCCAAAAAACACCCAAAACATTACATAAAAAATGGGAAATCTGAAAAAGAATAGTCAACTGTCTTTATATTTGCACACATGACAAGCTGAAGAGAAAGCTGGTAACACAAAAGGAGAAATTACATAGCATAGAGTATGAAAATAGAATGGCATATTTCTGACAAGAACGGCTGACCTGTTCTGCAGCATTGTTCTTGAAATGTCTATATGATGTTGAAACCATCTTACATGATTCAGCAATATGAAGCTCAAAATCAGTAGCTGCTGGCATGATATGTTCTTGCTGGCTTCTAGATGATAGACAATTATCGGCAGAATGAATGTAATGCAAGAGCACATGTGCCTGTAATACAAGGTGGAATTACTGCTAAACACAAAAAATGAAAGCAAAGCTTGGTACGAAATATAACTAGTATATAAGGCCAAGAGGATTATCTCACATGGAATGCTGCTTTTAGAATGTCATCTGACTTCGCTTGATCCTTGAGCAGTGCATATACTTTTCCCTTTGAAGGATTGTAAGTCACTATATATCTTTCTTTCTGCCATATAATTCAACAATCCATGTAAGTTTATGCATGTTTTATGTGGGTACATGCTTTATGGGGAAGAAATTTAATCAATTTCGTTTCCAAGGAAGCATACCTCAAAGAGAGGTTCTATCGCAAGAAAGGCACCAGGATCTTGGAAAGCATCCCTAAATCTTGAACCTGCAAACAATGGGAGAGCTTTCAGATTGAACTCAAACAATATAGCACCTAGAGCCTTTTTTTTCTGGCCAATGGAAAAACTGTCAGTTTAATACACACCAAGAACAACAGGTCTGTCCTTCAACCATGGAAAACTAAATATTTTTTCCTGCATATTTCCCTCCTGCAATGAGGGAACTTGTCCTGCATCGTGAAGAAACACAATGAAGTCATTCTAGGTCTGAAGAATTCTTCAAATAGTTTTGATTCATTGAGAATGTCATTGACAATAACAGAAAGAATAAAGTGTCTAAATGCAGTGAAGTTCTGTTACAGTTTGACTAACCAGTCTTTAAGAAGGACTCTACAGCCACACTGAATCTTGCTCTATTTAATGTGTGCAGCACAACAGATCTAACCTGGAAAGGAAATTATTATAAGCTATTATTAGCAGAACATGTTCCGAATACGAAATTAGGCAGACAGTTTAACAAAAAATAACAGAAGTGCTAGTGTAACCTCTCTGTAAGAACTGAAAACATATCCACAAGACAGGAGAGAAAATGTGGCAACCAAGGATGGGTTTTTTTTTGAGATCAGAATGCTCAGTCCAGTTCCTAACTGCAAACAACATTAAGCAGTTTGGTTGATAAACCTCAAATTTCTAAACAAAATAAAATACGGACAGACAGACAAAACATAACATGCATGACAATTTATATTATGAATAATTAACAAATATATTGAATACAAGATGATAGGATTGATGCGAGACGTATTAACTACAAAAACACAAAATCCATACATATAACTTCTGTATGACAAAAGATTTCCAACATGCATAAGATACAAGTAAAAAGATCAAAGGTGACTTGTTAACAGTTCATTAGTAATTTTTTAACAACAATAACCCTTCTACAGTAGACCACTGGCCTGAACCTGACATCCACGGTGCCTTCTAATGCAAAGAATCCACTGCTGTAACTGGAGAACCTAACTACACATGTCATTAATAACCAAAAATAGCAACTTAACTATTTTAAGAATGCTAAGATTAGAAACAAAGATAAGATTAAAAAAAAATAGAAAGAAGATATTAGAAAGGAGAGGTTGGAGAAGGAAGTCTCCTACAAAGTAATATTGCAAGAAGCAGGAGGAAGGAAGTTCTTGTTCCTATCTTGGAAGGTATGACTTCTTTATTACAGATGAAGTTAGAAAAAAGATGTCAATATTTCTTCGATTGGCCTTTTTTCCCAAAGGAATATTGTCCTAGGGTTTTCATAAAGGTGTGTCCAGACAAAGACATGACTATCATATATGTGGACAATATTCTAAACCAAAACTTCTATGCTTTCCATGAAAGTTGTGCAGAGATTTTAAAATAAGATAGGTATGGTGTGCCAGTATGAGTTTCTTTAGTGGGTTTACTCATAGCTGATATTGAAAAGATCCATTTTGTTAAGTGTTGCTAGGGGCCACTAGGTTGGGTATTTTCTTTCACAATAATCTTTTGTCTAGATGGAGCCGATCAATATATCTCATAAGGTACTTTTTGATTGTTTGGCTGTCATCCTAAAAGGACACTTTCAATAAATGGGATTTGTTTTAGCTTATAAAGCAATTCTTGGAGTGCATTGCATTGGTCAAGGTAGTTATATAATATATCATATAGAGAACGTAGCTTATGCATTGTGGAAAGAAAGTGATGAAGTTACTAACAGAAGTAGAGGGCCAGCAGAACAAGTAGACCACATGAGCATCGCAGTCTAGTCAAGCATGGGCCTATGTGATTGGAACAATGGTAAAGCCTTGGTAATTTTCTCTAGGAGGTGATTGGTTCGAATCAAGTAGGGAACTTTTCAAGACATCATGATTTGAGTATAAAGTAATAGAGGAGGTTTTCTTGTGGACAACCACCTTGAAATGGTAAGCTTGGAATTCAATGGCTATTATATGAGTAGGGAAGAGATACTATAAAAATCCATATAGTTATTTGGTTATAAATAGTTTTGGCTACTAATATATATATTGAATTTACAACTAACTACATCAACAATTCTAATCAGAATTAATCATTACAAGCACTGAACTAAATAATTTTAAATCAATAACTAACTCAACTCTAACTAACTAACTAACCCACACATAATTTTTCACATGGTGGAACTTCAACCTGAGCACTCAAGGTCCCAAGGCCTCAAGCTTGCCAACACTACCAACACCTTATTGGCTTTAGCTATTACAATTTTATTTATTCTAAAAGATAAATAAGCTCACTTTATAGGAAACGGCACTTCCTATGTTAAGAAAATTGACCTGAAACAATTACTAACACCGCTATGTCTAATATCTCCTCTACAAGAACAACTTTTGTTTAGAATAGTTGTTTAAGACAACCTATGTTTGAGAATAGCTACAATTCAGAATAGTTGCCATTCAAGAACAACTCTTGTTAGAAACGTATATTGTTCAAGAACAACAATGTTGAGAACAAATACCATTCAGAATAGCTCTTATTTAGGACAAATGTTGTTCAAGAATAGATGTTGTTCAGAATAACCTCTACCAAGAATAGCCATGTTCAGACCAATGGTTGTTCAATATACCTTTAGTTGACAAGCTTCTGCCAAAAACAACACCATCACAAAACATTTTTAGAGAACAACTCATTTGTAGAACAAGATTCTTAAAGACACATTCTCCAAGATGTATTCCATAGAATATGTTTCATACCATATTACTTCATCAAAACAAAAGAAATGAAGATAATCCCATAATATGGTAGGATTCTTGGGTTAGCTTCACTCTTGAGATGTTCTAGAGAGCTTAGCTTGATGGATCAAATATAGAGGTAGTTATAAGGTTTTCTCTTAACCTTTCCATATAATATTGAGTGCTCCCCTTTTCTTTCAAAAATCATCACTATCAAAAACTTAAAACTCTTTTAAATAAACCATTATCAATAACCAAAAATCCCTCCTATATGCCTAATTTTGCAACTCTCATTCTCTACTCACAACTCATTTGGGGACTTTTGGAACTTTTGACATTGGGGGCAAAACTTTCTCTCAAACTCTCTCTATAATCCTTTATCTTAATTATCTTCTTAGAATTAGTTTCTACCTTACTACCCCTTGCTTTGCCACTCTAGCCACCAAATGCCACTACGCTCAATACTTCCAAGGTCTAGTCTAATCTTCCTTTCTGCCATCTCAAGGCACATCCTGTTTCACTTGTTTGCAACACTTACTCTCCTTGCCAAAGAAACCTCTACATTGGTCATCATAGAAGGAATGGGATTTGAGAAAGATTGATGAAAAGATGTTTGGAACTTAGAGCATTTTGGACCAAAATGTTCCATCTCTGCAATTGCTTCACGAAGTGATTTGACAATAAAAGTGTTTAACCACTTTTATCAATACAAATCACTTCAGAAGTTGCTTTGCAAACTAAACAAACGCCCATTTCCTAAAAGTGGTCCCTCTTTATGAAGGCCAAACATGGGAGTAGTGAAATATATTGATTACAAACATCAAGACAAAATACTATTATGAAAGCAAATGCTCAAGTTATTAGCCCGAAAGAGCACAACTAGGCGAATCTACCTTTTGAGTAGACCCATTACCAAGAAACCCTTATTAGCAATTTAAACTTGACACATGTAGATCACCACACAACAAGACCTTTGTGAAACAATTTTATAACTATAGTGTAATTGACCATTTTTATCAATACATATCACTTAAAAAGTTTCTTTGCAAACTAACAATCCCCATTTCTTGAACAATGGTCCTCTTAATGATGGCCAAACATGGTAATAGTACTCCCTAGAATATATTGATCACCAACATCAAACCAAAATATTATTATGAAAGCAAATACTCAAATTATTAACCCCAAAGGGCACAACCTACGCGAATCTTTTAATATCAAACACTTTTTAAGAAGACCCACTACCAAGAAACCCTTACTAGAAACTTTAACTTGGCACATATGTGGAAGATCATGGCACAAAATCTAAAGAAAAGGACTGTAGGAATTATCATCCTTTCTGTAAAGGGATTCTGTAGGAAGTATCATTCCTTAGTCAAGAGATTATGTAAATATTTTACAATCTCTTATTCTAAGGGATCATATCTCTATTAGTTTCTTTCCTATCTTAGAGTTTCCTAAATTAGAGACATAGTTTGTATAAAGATGAAATATGTTCTATTGTATTATTAAGAGAAAATACAAAGAATTACTCTGATTTCTACAAGGACCTACTCCAATGGATTGGACTCAAGAATTAACTTCTAATCATTGTGATGTTTTTGTCTAAATATAACGTCAAACAAAACTGGAGGAAGGAAACCCTCAAGAAAAGGGCAATCTACGTCAAGATGCTTTGTGTTATTATTTGTAGTTCCTCCATATACGGAAGCCCTACCTCCAAGGCAAGAAGAAACTTTCACTCACCAGGCTTTGTAAATTAACTTTGACAATTCATTCTATTACCTCTCTTTTGTAATATAATCTTGTAGTATTCCCTTATGCCTTTCTAAATTTCTTCTATATTTTTTCTCTATCACTAACCTTAATTGTTTTCAATGATTAAGTTGCTATTCTAGTAATTAATGATGTGAAAAATGGTATTGAGTGGTGTTTATCTCAGTTCTCGTACTCTTATACTCAAGTTGAGTCTCTACGTATTTTCAATGTATTTTATGTTGGATTAAAACAAAGAACTAAGTATTATTTTGAGTCAATTAGATTATGCTAGAAATGATAATTAATATATTTACTATCATGCATCCATTCTATTTTTAACCCCTTTTTGCCTTTTATTATGGGCAAGACCAGATGGTTCTTGTGGCCATTGTTGTAAACAACATCTGAAGTTATCAAACCATCATGCAGAAGCAGCAAACAGCAAACAGCAAACAGCAAATGGAAAATTAATACATATAGGTTGCTTTTTATCAACAAAAGATGTTGACAAGAAAACCCTGACCATTGTGGTCATTATAATGCCATTGCTGCAAAGGGAACTCTCAGTATGTTTTTAAAATTTAAGGAGTGTAACACCAAATTCTCATTCCAATCAGACAACATACCTACTTCCATAGTACAGCATCTAAAGCAACCTTCCCATTAAATCCAGCCAGTCTATTTCTTCCATGCTGTGTTATAAAGATTGTTTGGGAGGATTTTTTTTTTTTTTTGGGGAGGAGGTTCATGGATATGCGTTTGGCACAGGAACATACAATTTTTTCACAAGTTTCTCCTTATATCTGGAGGGTCAGATCTCAAAACTATTGCCCATTGGACATGTGTCAAGCCTGGGTGCTACAGCTAAAATAGAGTTGAAACAACACGGCTTCAATGCAATTTGTCCTCTTTTATGTCCTAATTATTCCAATGTTTACAAGTTTGTTAATGCATCAACAACACTCATCTCTGATACACTTCGCTATATCATGTTTTCAATTGGCACATCTTTCTCTTGCTAATGGATAAATCAATTCTTACTCTTTCTTCCTATTTCCACTCATATCACTGGTAATTTAGAAATCTGTCTGCAAATAACACTACTTCAAACTATCAAGATATTTTTAAGGCATACCAGATCTGCAATATTTCCAACACATTCTCCTTTTGCAGTGACATCTCCAATGTTTTCTCCTTTAGCAAAGGCTTTGTAAATTGGTGTGCGAGTCGATGTTGATGTTACAGCAGCAACATTCTATAAGTAAGTTGCAAAGAATAAGACTGCAATACTTAAAAGACCACAAAGACACAAGTTGTACGGGTAAAAAAAAATCACCTTCAACACATTTGCCGCACAAGCCAAAGGAAGAAAGAGATGAGGCACAGATGCAGTTGCCAACTCTACCCCAGCACCCAGCTCCATAAGTAGGTCACCAGCAAACCGCAGCTAAACACATTGGATGTAACATTATCTTGTGAAGATAAACTAACAGTTCTACAACCTCCATCACAAAATATATATAATAATTAGAATTAAAAAAAAAAAAAACCTGTTTTAGATCATAATCAAATTTATTTCCTTGTCGGGAAAAAAGCATTTTACCAACCCGACCAGCACCATCCTGCAAGCATAGTTAAATTTTAGCTTGCTACACAGCCAGTTTCAACAAACTTCCTTTTTTTTCTATGACACAACATTCGTTACAAAAAGACAAACCAAATAGGCGACAATATAAAAGGATAAAGACTAATAAGTTATAAACCAAAAGTTGGTGAAACGGTAGCAGCTTGACTATTTAATGAATTCTATGAAATTACTTCTTGAATGCTTTACAGATGCCAATAAGGAGTAAAATCGAGCAATAAGATATTTCCCTTTAGATGGATATAAGTAGAAGTTTAATTTTTGAAACAGTAATTGGAAACTCAATCAAGAAAAATACTAAACTGTAATTCTGACAAAAAGTCATATAAATCTTACACTCACATTTTCTTAATCAAGAAAAATACTAAACTGTAATTTTGGCAAAAAGCCATACAAATCTTACACACATTTTCTTTCTGCAAGCAGTATGCTAAGAAAAAAGTAGAAGCAACTTTTGCAATAAGTTAGGTGCATAACAAAGGCTTTTTTGTTTTTAAGTACAACATAGTCTGAATTTATAACTTTATCCTCTAGCCTGGTGAAAAACAAGTCACCAGCTTTGCATAGTATCAAACATGTAAAAAGCGGCTAAACTCCAAGACAAGCTTCCAACATGAACACGATGTCATAAGCACTTACTAGCCAGTTTTGCACGAAGAGAAAATCATCAGGTCAAACAACACAGTAACTTTAGGAAAAGATTTTAAGAATAACTTGTAAGCATTGCTAACATATTTACTTTTGAAGAGAAGGTTTGTCCTAATAATTTAATATGACAAGAAAATGAACAAATGAAGACAGCCATTGAAAATTACATTATGCATTTGCAACATAATATTTCAAAGTGTATTGGTGCAGCAGAGTATGAAAACAGCAAAGATGATATAGGTGAACATTCAAATATTGACAGGTCAGAAATCAGAAATGGACCACTAAATTTCGGGGCTACATAGAAACTCAACATGATAAGGATATCTAGAACTTCACCAAGTCAATCAATCAGATAATAATAATGACATCTAGATAACAAATAAAGGAGAAACCCCAATGTTAAGATGGAGCCTGGTATAGATATTGAGGAAAATTTTCATAAGCAGAACCTCTCATAACTTACTGAGCACAAGTTTCGAATAACAATTAACGCCCTTGAAAACTTCACTGTCAGATCAAAAATGGCAATTCTTCATACATTTTAAACCTCAACCAAAGGAAATACTAATATGAGAAACAAAATTTCAGCAAAAGAAAATACCGGTCTGAGAAAATTCAAGATGTGCTAAGACAAACAGCCTTCATGATTGCAAAGTAGACTCAGTGGCTCTCTATATCCTAAAATAACTGTTAATATCAGAAAATTGACAAAACTTACAAACTAGACAACCAGAAGAGCTAAGACAGTTGTAAAGTAACAATTGCGAAGCAAATGTAAGCTGATATTTTTCAGCCGCTAAACTTAAAGAAGGACGTATGTTGTTAACTTCAAACATCTTATGTCTTCCCTACCTTGAGAATCCAATTAATTGCAACAGCACCAGGTGTAGCACTATTTCTAGAGATTCCAACTGAGTTCAAAAGGGTTTGCGTGGTGAAAACACCCATTGCTCCACCAAAGAAATGCTGCATTGAACAAGATGGCATTCAGTATGGCATTTAGCGATGCTAAAATTCTAAATCGAGAGGCAAGGGCGAGACTTGAGTCCTATAATGCCCTCCATTTTCCAATATACTTAGAAAACCACCTTCAACGCTCTCCAAGTCATGTATGGCACGTATGAAGGAGTAACACTCTCAGGGAAGCCCTCCGGCACCACATATGATCGTACGAATGACATCAATTCCTGCATAATCAAATGAAAAACTGTCCAAGTCACCCACAAGTAAAATAAAAATGTTCTCAAATCAAAATAGAAGCAAATCCAACAGTAAGCACAAGATCTTGCAGCTTCACTTGGAATATTAAGTAAACTTTTACAGCGAGAGTAGTCATTATTAGAAATGGAAAATAGCGCAACTATGGATTCTTTATCTTCCATTTTGTTTGATATAAATTATCTCTATACTAGTATGAAAAATTCGAAACGAAGTAGAAAACTGACATCAAGAGGTGCCTGTGGGGTGTGCAAACTGACAGTGCGAATGGAATTGTTCTTGAAATTTCCGAGGAATCTTTCTCGGCCACGTACTTCCATCTCCTTCCGTCAATTTCCTCACAACAAATCAATTTCAAACTTGAATCTCGAAATTCGTCCCCCACCAGTCCCATCCTCCGGTTTTCATCCATCAACGGTATAGCGGCTCCTTCGTGTATGCCGGTGCTGCTACTTAAACCGGCATTTGAGGCCAGGCTGGCGCTGATACGCAGCGTTTCGCGGACAAGGAGGCGAGACTCCTGGGAGGTCAGGGTTTGGGCGGCGGAGGTGGATGTAGAGTTGGGGGATTGCTTCATGTTGGTCTGTGTTTGGTAGCCGATAGCAGCAAAAGAAATTGCGAGTATTTTCTTAAATGTTTGACTTGAAGCATGAAAAGAAAGTGCTTTTATGCTGCGATTTGGCACACTTCGGTATTAACGACATCAACATTGGGCATTTAGGAAGGGGGCCGTGGCTACAATTACAATTGAATTAAAACACCTCCTTTTTTTTTTTCTTTTTGCTTAGGGAATAGGGACTGTTTGTTCCGTTTTTATTCCGAAATTCCAACAATATGAAACTAAAAACTGTCTTTCATTTGTAAAATTTTTTCTGTAATTCACTTTTTGGAAAAATAAAAGGGTTTTCATAAAAGGTCCAATTTTGCATTCAGTGTCTATACTTTTTGTATATTTAAAAGTTAGTATTTTATTTTTATTCAAAGGAATTTAATCCCTCTGCTCTTTTGATTTAATAATTGAAGTTTAATTGATAACTTTTAACACCCTACACCCAACTTGGTGTTCAACCTGACAGTGAGATGTCACATTAAGTTGTCAGAGTAATGCAAACTATCTCCACTCACTTTATCGACTAAAATGATAAATGTGGCATAATTACATATTTTTCTTTTACTATATTAATGTTACACGTTTAATCATGATCAATTGGGCCCACACATAGTGACCCAAGGTAGTAAAGGGTCAAGCATGGAGTCAGGGTTCAAATCCAAACTTAATTTATCGAAACTCAATAATGTGTCTCGAGATAGTGAAGTCCTGTCTCAAGACATGTTTCCCCTGTTTTCAACCTCTAGCTTCGAAGTTACTGGTCTCAAGACATTAAGGTTTATGTCTTAAGACAATGACTCTTGTGTCTCGAGACAGGTCTCGAGACTTAGCTCTTATTTTGGACTTTTAGCTTTGATGTTTCCTATCTCGAGACAACGAACCTCATGTCTCGAGACCAAGCAATCTATGTCTTAAGACATTCTCTTACTATCTCCAGACACTAATGCAATTTTTTTCCTACAATATACATTTTACATCCAAAAGTACTCATAATCAAGCTTAACTATAACTAACATAATATCAATTCCAAGTGCTCATATTTTACATACATGTATGCAATCAAAACATTCAAAATCTTTAAATCCCATACACCATCCCTTAACACAAATGAACAAGTGCTGAAACATATAAACACATGCATATATTTAACAATGTCAAGGTTCAAAATATCAACTGTAAGACCCTTATGGGTCTAAAACATATCATACCATATTAAAATGACCAAAATGGCATATGAAACACTAGATTCATCCTAGGTGCATGCCATTAAAAACCTATAGACAAAAAGAGTACAACATTGTCCAAGCTAAGTTCTAAAGCTTTGGATGTATTCAAAATCCCATAATATAACAAATACCTGATCAGCACTTGCATATGGAAACAAATAAACCTGCATACTAAGCTTTGCGAGCTCAATAGTGCTAATATAATTTGGCTTCAATAAATAATAATGTTAAACAATGAACACATAATTTAAACATTCGACATGTCATCAATTAAGTACCATACTATCCACAATAACATATATTAATGATCATTATATCATGCCACCCCCAAGGTATTCCAGCAAACAATTTTCACAAGTTTTCACATCATGAATATCATATCTCATTTCCATTAAATCATTATATAAATCAAAAAGTAATGATGCATTCTCAGGGAATTTGCATCTCATTTTCATATATCAAATAACCAAATTTATGATAGTATGATCACATAAAAATTAAATATACAATCACATAACACTTCATATTATAATTACATGTCATTTTCATTCGTTTTCCCCTATTAATCGATTTCTAATTCAAGGACAGGTACGCAGATCAATATAGCAATACACACTCATGACCTTTTAATAATTGGAGCATATAACATGTACTCGACCCTCTAAGAATTAGAGTACTGTTTACAACCCTTAGTAAATTAGATAACTCTCTTACCCTCTGGAATATAAGAGTAACTCAAAGTGCGTTCTATGCTAATAAACTCAAATATATCTAACTCTATGATTGCCTCCGGATGTACTAACATCTAGAGTAGAAATCCTGCACAAAATATGTCAAATAGGAGGTGTCCGCAAGTATACGGGTCAGGTTGTAATATAGTTACAACAATGTAGGTGATCAAACATGCACCATCCAAATATTGTGTCTACTAATTACCATTCAATTATGATTAAATAACTAGTTCAGATGTAATCAAACATTTATTATACATGGGCAACATGTCTATGATTTATTTGAATGAATAAACAATTGAGGCACAAAAAATTATAAATATATTATGAACAACATAAGTCAAGAATTTGCAATCATTCTAGCATAAACAAAACTAAGTCGTCACTATTAAATCAAAAGCAATAGAATAAATTGCAATCATGTTTTTCAACGTAGAACGAAAATGAAGATTAAAGGGAAGAAAATATCCAAGTAGAATCCAGTGGTTCTCCAAAACACTGCTCGTGGTTGTTTCCTCATTTCTTCTCCTTTACTCTAATGCAAATTTACTCCTCAAGTGGATAGCCTTGAGAGCTTAACACTTTAGATTTACTCACTCAACTTTCTTTCAAAGGTAGAGAGAATAAAGAAATGAAAATGAGAGATGAGAGGATGAAATGAGAGAAGAGAGATGCTTGAATGATTGAGGGATGAGAAATCCTTAAATGTAGAGCAAAGGCCTCTATTTATACTAGTTTAGCCCCCAACATCCTTTGCTAAAAATAGCATGAAAATCCCTTGTTTTTCTACCTTTTGTTGTCAACCTTTACTTTGTGGAAGAGGAGCGGACAGTTTAGTATTTTTGAAGGAAGAAGTGATGTTTTCCCCTTGATTCTCTCTTGGTGTTTCCTTGATTCAAGGAACATGGTTGAAGAAAGGGTCTCGGGGATAATTTTACCCTTGGGTGGACAGTTTGGGCCTTCATCTCCCTTAATGGATGGCTTGGGCCTAATTTTTTCGCAATAAGATGTCTAGCTTTAGTGACCCAATTAAGAACTAGGTTAAGATGAAATTAGAAGTCCAATAATTTTTATTCTAGGCATCCCAAGTTGGTAATTTATCAGCCCAACACATAAGTCCCTTTGTTGTGGAAATGCTGTAGCATTAAGCCTCAACAGGTAAGCTTCAAACCATAATTTCCTTCCAATGCACAAAATTGATTCAAATTTGCAAAAATATGTATAATTAGCATGTAATTAAGTAAAAATAAAAATTTTCCTTAACTTTATTCAAATTGACAATTTTGTAATAAAAACTACAAAATTTGTTATCAACTACTCAGAATTTGCATGAATTACTAGTTAAAAAGTACCGTAGATAACTCCATATTTTAGAGTTATCATTTGGTTCATGTTGCTCGAGCCCATACTCGATGCAATTCAATGTATGAGGGTAGCGGATGAGGTCGTTCAATTCAAAGCTAGAATCCACTTGAATCCGTCTCGCACAAAAACATATGTAATTTACGGTAAAAAAAGTTTATTACTATAAATATCACAGATTGGGTCAATTTTGAAAATTTTAAACTGCCACTATTATTGTAAACTATTTTCTTAATCGAATTTCTCCAACAGGCTTCCCAAGTGCTTTCAACTCATTGATGATGTTGGCGAATCTATCAAACATATCTTTGTAGCTCTCTGCAGACTTTATCTTCAAAAGGTTATAGTTAGATGTAAGTAGACCAATCTTGGATTCCTTAACTTGGCTTGTTCTTTTTTGAATGGTGGCAAGCTTGTCCCAAATTTCCTTGGAATTTTGGCCTTGGGACACTTTATTGTACTTATTAGGCCCTAATGCACAAAATAGAGTGTGTATGGCATTGGCATTGAGTTTAGCCTTCTTCTTCTCACCTTT
Source organism: Gossypium rotundifolium (assembly GCA_025506655.1). NCBI lineage: Eukaryota > Viridiplantae > Streptophyta > Magnoliopsida > Malvales > Malvaceae > Gossypium > Gossypium rotundifolium. Next base: position 153,304,258 of record CP106724.1, read on the forward strand.
TTCCCACTTATCTTTATCATTAGGCACCCTTACCAGGCACCATTATATCCCCAGCCATTGGCTTGAATGAAAAGCTTCATCATTGTCTTCCAATATGAATAGTTCTCTCCATTGAAGTAAGGAAGTCTCACAATGAATTAGCTCTCTCCCAAACTAGTTGAGCTAAAATCTTGCGTCATATGCAAACCTAGTATTTTTTTCCCCGGATCGTTTCTCCCGATGATGAAACCTTTGATAGAGAACTAACTCTGATAACCATTGTTAAGCCCAAAAATACCAAGATGTGGTGAGTTGTGTTTTAAAATTATTTGCGAACTTTTCTAAATGATGAATAATGAAAGAAAACTTTGGAAAATTCAATTTATAGTGATTCGACCCCAATTGCCTACTTCCACTACCGTGGTAAACCTCAACCAATGATTTCCCAATTCACTATTAGAATTACTACCTTTCAAGGAAAATGTACAACTCTTACAATCTCTATATTTTACCAAGGCTAAAATAAAACCTTCACCTTATTTTTTGTGGCTAAACTAAAACTCTCTACTTTTTGTGGCTCAACTAGAAACCTATTGCAATTAACTTAAAGTTTTATACCTTAAAAACCTTAAGTATGCTCTTCACAACAAAGAGAAGATGAGAAAACTACTAATGAACTTCTAGTAGGCATGTGTTTGCAAATTGAAGCTCTAAATAAAAAGATATGAGAGTAAGAAAAGATTGTGCAAGAGAAAATGAAGAAAAAAAGAATTGAATGCTTTTCTCTTGATTTCTATGCTTGCATATTCATCTATTGTGTCTTGATGTGTCTTTGTCTTGTATTTATACCAAGGAATAAGTTTGTAAACGTTTATGGTTGTTGGGTATGAATTCTAGCCATTGAAAGCATTAAATTCAAGCTTTACTACTATTGTAGATAGACTTGTGTTGATACATGTAACACCCTATACCCGGACTAATTGTTAGACTCTAGTTACAGGATGATACAACAATTAACGGAACATTATAATACATTTTATAATATTTAATCGAATCATAAATCATTAATCATTTCAATTACATGCACCATAGAGATTATGATTACATTAGGGTTTATATCAAACTTACAAACATCAATCTTAACCGATATAACGATATAAATGATCAAACAATTCATAATATAACATAATTACAATCGATCAATGATAATCAAATATAACCGAGCCTTAGATTCAGCATAAATAATCAACAAATATATTAAAATGAAATTTAATTAAAGTATGAGGTGATTTTCAATCAAAATCGGGCATTAACAGAGCATACAAAACCCTTAACTCAACATAAAATCAAATCAGGACTAATTTGAAATTTTATAAAAATTTAGGTAAAAATTGAAAATAGGGGTCACACGGCCATGTAGCAGGGCAAAACCTATATGGTACAGAGACATGGTCATGTGGCCAGACCGTATGCAAAGGAAAATACCATGTAGAAGGAGACACACGGTCATGTTGGAGGAGACACACAGTCGTGTTCTAAGATCGTGTATCTAACTATGTCATGTGGACCTAAAATCATTAAAATTTAACAGAGCACATGGTCGTATCTCATGCTCGTGCGAGACACTCGTCCGTGTATCAAACCATGTGTGTTATATGATACCTTGAAATGCAAGGTTTTCAACAATGGTGTACTTAAGTCCCCAAGCTTACCAAAATTCATGTATTCAACTGCTAAAAACACATCAAAAGTATTTCAAATCATGTTAAAATTATACCAAATCACAATCAACCTATGCATCTAACCAACATGCCGTCATTGGCACCACAAATTAATCTTAAACAACATTCATTCAAACCAAAACTTGTTCAACATGTTAATTTCATACATTCATCAATAAAATTTCAAACATCATATGGCCAAAACCATTCATTTATACCACTTTTTGAAGGCAAACATACTCATCGTAAAACCATAAGTTACCGAATCCAAAGTGACCATTTCCACATCTATTCACCAAATAGGACTCCAAATAACAAACTACCATCTAATTTTACCTTTTCATCACCTGAAACATAATTTAACTTTTATAAAAAATTATCAATACATAAAACTCAAACATAACATTATCTTAGTACACATTCAAAACTTACCATATGTAGGAACCAACACATATACCTTAGCTATCAACTAATACATGTATCAAGCATTTTATTCAAGTTTATTCATTTCTCAACCATCTCATAATCTAAGGCCCAAGCATACCATAGTAACTGTTAGATTCAACCATTAATATACATTCCAACTACAACTTAGTACTTCCAAACCATCAACACAAAATAACCTATATACATGCCACAAAACCAGGATAAAATGAGTCAGAATCTATCGAGATTAAAGCTTGATAGTGTGAGCCTTGATGTTGATCTGACTGCCTAATTCCGCAAAACATCAACTACAAGAAACAAGAAAAGAAACAAAGTAAGTTTATAAAGCTTAGTAAGTTCATAGGTATTTAAACAAAACTTTTACTTAAGTTAACAATTAAGTAAACAAATATAAATAAATTTAATATAATTTCCTGTCAATACATTTAAAACAATTAGGTGAGCGTTTCACATATTAATCGTAGTCTCTCAATCATTTAATATGACATATTTCCATATCATTTAATAGGAAAGATTCGACATATAAATCATATCAACCATTTGATCATGTCAATTCATATTCATATTCTATTTCTTTTAAACACAAGACTCTGTCACCAATATCGCATTTACAAAACGAGCGTTTCATACCTACAACTATAAACTTTCCAGATATTTCATATAGCTTTAAAAAAAATTTAAACACATATCATTATCCATTCAATTTCATCATTTAACATTTCAATATTCATATAAAATATCATCTCCAAATAATTCATGAATTCAATAAATATATTTTCTTTCAACAGATGGCCCGATGAACTATAGCAAAGTAATTTGGATACTCGAGTACCCCAAAACACACCAGAGCATCGAAATGTTAACAGAGGCACCGAAGTGCAAATAGAGGCACTTATAATATCGATACACATGCAATAAATCCGTTACATTCTTTTCAAGATCGTATAACTCACATTTCACAATCATTCAACAATTTCCAATTAAATACTTTATCACCTTATACTTAATTGTAAACGATTTATAATTATAATACAATATTAAATATTCAACCACATATGAATTTAATCTAATTCAAAACAACATAAATTATAATTATTTATATATACAATCATAACATTTCAAGTAAATATTACTCACCTTATATACAATCGTAAACAATTATTATCCTCAATTCAATATTAATAATTCAACCACAATTAACTAATTCATATAACATATAACATGAACATATAAACATATAACTATCTATTAACTTACCTAATACAACCAGCAAGTAAATTTGTTTGTAGGACTATTCGTAATTTTTTTCCTTTTTTCGATTTTCCTCCGTATGGTTCAATCCTTGATCTCTATAATAATTAAATTCAATTTATTAAATTAAAATACATTATCATATTCATTTTTATGTATATGATTTATAACTCCCATTTAAAAATTTTTCCTGAACTTTTACACTTTGTTCAATTTAGCCCCTAAAATCAAAACTATTAACAATTTCACATTTAAGCCCCATTATACGTAACTGATTCTAATTCCATCCATAAATAACCTTCAATCACTTAAAAATTACAATAATTTCACGCTAAGTTTAACAAATTTACATTTAGTCCTTAAATGTAAAAGTAATAAAATTCACTTAATAAAATAGTCCTAAAACATTTCCCAGCTTCAAAATCTTTCATTTAATATCAAGAACATCCAAAATGCACCAATAATAATTTTAACAAACTTTAACAGTTTTGAAAACGGAGAGACGAGTTAGCTGGACCTAGTTGCAACGATCTAAAAAATATAAAATATATGAAAAACCGATAAAAAATCACTTACATACATCCATTTTTTTTTTGGTCGAACCTCAAGCTATTTTAATGGAGGTGTTTGTCTTGTTTTTCGGTAACGGATGAGAATGAATGAATGAAAATCATTTTTTTTCATGTTTAATATTTTTATTATAATTAATTTTAAATTAATTTAATATTATAAATAAAAAAAATTTACAAATAAACAACCCCCAACCGTCCCACTTATTATAAAAGTTATTAAATTGCCATGCAAAACCTTGAAAACTTCTAACCTAGGCCTTTTGTCAACCAAAATTCAATAATAATCATCTTTTACTATTTCTATGATTTAGTCATTTTTTCATAATTAATTATCAAATCATTAAAATTTCCAAATCAACTTCAACACACTAATATAATAACTCCGTAAATATTGAATAAAAATATTTACGGGCCCGGCTTACAGAAACGAGATCTCAAAACCTCATTTTCCAAAACCACTTGACTTTAAGGACAAACCACTTGTACTTAACTTTTAGTTCAATTAACAAAAATATTCAAATCAAAATTTAATAAAACATTATAATTCAACTTGTAAATATTAATAAATAATATTTACAAACTCACTCGTTGAAATTGTGGCCCCAAAACGACTATTGGCAATTATCCATACTTTAGAAAGTCAAAGATATGGGTATCAAAATGTTGGCACTACAAAATCTAAGATTTAAGGCATCAAAAGTGGGATTGAGATTTGTCATGAGATAATTGCAAATTTTTGGTCCCTAATTGTATAGTGACTTTGCAAGTTGATCCCTGAACCTCAACTATAAATAGGCCTAACCATTTCTCATTTTGATCAACCCACATTTGCCATTCTCTACTTAAGGTATTGTCCTCTCTCTTTGTAAATCTTCACTTGTATTTTGGAGTGAAATATATTTGGTAGTGCCCGAGGACGTAGGTAAAATTTGCTGAACCTCGTTAAAATTCTTGTGTTCTTTATTGTATTATTTTGCATATTTTGTGAGTGTAATTGTAGTGATTTATTGTGCTATTAAATTACGATAAAGGGATATTCTGGCTAGGAAAGACATGGTACTCAAGCGATCCTTGTGATCCACCTCTCTTTCCTGGGAATTGAACTTAGTGTGATTTTTCAGTACAATAATTTTACTCTTTTACATGCTTCCGCACAACAATTGGTATCAGCGCTAGATTCGTACTTGCGAAATACGATCGTTTATGATACTATTTGCGCATACGGTATTGTTCATCCATGGTACTATTCACGTTGACGGTACTATTCACGTATATAGTAGTTGGGGTTGAGGAGAAAAATGGCAAAGGCATCATCATCAGCAAAGACTACTATGACCATTGCAAAATTTGAAGTAGAGAAATTTGATGGTACCAATAATTTTGGTATGTGGCAATGTAAGATCCTAGATGTCTTGTGTCAGTAAGAGCTGGATATAGCTCTTGAAGAAAAATCTAACAAGATGGATGACAAGGAGTGGGCCAAGATCAATAGACAGGCGTGTGGTACAATCCGCCTATGTTTGGCGAAAGAGAAAATGTACTTTGTCATGAGGGACATCAACGAAATAGTTGTGGGATACACTGGAAGAAAAGTTTCTAATGAAAAGTCTTGAAAATAGGTTTTATATGAAAAAGAAACTTTATTGATTCACGTATGCACCCAGCATGTCGATGAATGACCATGTGAACTCATTCAATAAAATTTTAGTAAACTTGCTAAATTTGGATGAGAAATTTGAAGATGAAGATAAGGCATTATTGTTGTTGAATTCTCTTCCTGATGAATATGATCATCTTACCACCACATTGCTTCATGGGAAGGAGACGATCACATTTGATGCAGTTTGTAGTGCGTTGTATAAATCTAAGACTCGAAAGAAAGATAAAAGAGAGCACAGAGATACAACTGCAGAAGTCTTAACAGTAAGAGGTTGTTTGCACAGTAACAAATCTGGTAGAAGGAGTAAGTCCAAAGGGAGACTTGTCAAAGATGAATGTGCTTTTTGTCGTGAGAAAGGGCATTGGAAAAAGAATTGTCCTAAGTTACAAAAGGGCAAGACTATTTTAAATACATGTGTAGCGGAGCATGATGAGGAGTCAGACTTTAGCTTGGTTGGTATAGCAATGACATGTCATATAGATAAGTGGATTTTGGATTCGGGATGTACTTACCATATGTGTCCTAATAAGGACTAGTTTTCTAGTATTAAAGAACTAGAAGGTGGAGTTGTTTTTAGGTGCAATGACAGCACTTGTAAGACAATGGGAGTAGGTACAATCTAATTGAAGAATCACTATGGCTTAATCCAAGTCTTGACAGATATTGGCTACATACCTAGCTTGAAGAAAAATCCCATCTCATTAGGGGTCCTAGAATCTAAAGGGCTCACAATCACTTTGGGAGATGGATTACTAAAGGTAGTAGCTGAGGTATTGATTGTGATGAAAGGCACAAGAAGGAATAACCTATACTATTTAAATGGAAGTACAGTTATTGGATCAACATCAACAGCTTCTGCGAAAGATGCAGATTCAGAGGCTACCAGGTTATGGCATATGCGATTGGGACATGCTGGTGAAAAAGCTTTGCAGAATTTCGCGAAGTAAGGCTTGTTGAAAGGTGTAAATTCTTAAAAATTGGAATTCTGTGAACATTGTGTTCTGGGCAAGCAGACGAGGATAAAATTTGGTTCAGCAATTCACAATACAAAAGGAATTCTAGACTACGTTCACAGTGATGTGTGGGGACCTACCAAAGTGGCTTCTTTGAGAGGTATGCACTATTTTGTTACTTTTGTTGATGATTATTCAAGAAAAGTATGGGTGTATCTAATGAAAAGAAAAAGTGAAGTTTTGGATGCATTTCTGAAATGGAAGAAGATGGTGGAGACTCAGACTGGTTGAAAGGTCAAACGACTTCGATCAGACAATGGTACTGAGTACAAGAATGATCTATTTCTACAAGTATGTCAAGATGAGGGCATTGTGTAACACTTCACTGTTTGGGATACACCACAACAGAATGGGGTGGCAGAACGTATGAAACGGACTATATTGGAGAAAGTTTGATGTATGTTGTCCAATGCTGGATTGGGCCAGGAATTTTGGGCTGAAGAAGTTACATATGCGTGCCATCTAATTAACCAGTTGCCATCAGCTGCAATAAATGGAAAAACTCCTATGGAGACGTAGACTGGTAAACATGCTACTGATTATGATTCTTTACATGTTTTTGGTTCCACTGCATATTATCATGTAAAAGAATCTAAGTTAGACCCAAGAGCAAAGAAAGCATTATTCGTAGGTATAATTGGTGGAGTAAAAGGACACCGTCTCTGGTGTCCTGATACAAGAAAGACTGTTTTCAGTAGAGATGTGACTTTTGATGAATCAACCATGATGAAAAACAAGGATTCACAAAAAGGATGACAAAACCAGTAGTACTTTGCAATAGGTGGAGCTTGAAAAGGTTAATGATGATCTATCTAATATTGAAGGAACAAATGATGAAGAAGTTTTGACCCAAGAATTTCTACAACAACAAGGTTCAATTGCATATATGAGGCCAAGAAGAGAGATTTATATGCCTACTCGCTTTGATGATATGGTGGCCTATACACTTCCAATTGCATATGAGATGTTCTTTATATTTACACAGAAGCAAGAAGAAACTCTGATGTTGTAAAGTGGAAACAAGCTATGAATGAAGAAATGCAGTCTCTTCATAAAAATAGGACTTGGGAGTTGATGACACTGCCCAAAGGAAAGAAGGCAATTAGATGCAAATGGGTATATACAAAGAATGAAGGATTTCCTGGTAAAAATGAAATTTGATACAAGGCTAGATTGGTAGCAAAGGGTTACGCTTAGAAAGAAGGAATAGACTATAATGAAGTGTTTTCTCTAGTTGTGAAGCATTCGTCTATTCAGATTTTGCTAGCCTTAGTTGCTCAATATGATCTTGAACTAGTTTAACTCAATGTGAAAATGCGTTTTTACATGGTGATTTGGAATAGGAAATCTATATGCCTCAACCTGATGGATTCAAGTTGCTGATAAAGAAAATTGGGTTTGCAAACTGACAAAGTCATTTTATGGATTGAAACAACTTTGAGGCAGTGGTACAAGCAATTTGATTAGTTCAAGAAAGGGCAAAGGTACACAAGAAGTAAATTTGATCATTGCGTGTATTTTCAGAAGCTACAAGAAGGAAATTTCATATACTTGCTCTTATATGTTGATGATATATTGATAGAATTTAAGAGTAAAGTTGAAATTGAGAGATTGAAGACTCAACTGAACCTTGAGTTTAAGATGAAAGATGTAGGTGAAGCTAAGAAGATTGTTGGCATGGAAATATGTAGAGATAGAGCTCATGGTAGATTTAGCCTGTCTCAAAAGAAATATTTGAAGAAGGTACTACAGCAGTTTGGCATGAATGAGTAGACAAAACCTGTAAGTACCCCGCTGGCTTCTTATTTCAAGCTTTCTGCACAACTATCTCCTTCAACAAAAACAGAACAAGAATACATGTTACAAGTTTCGTATTCTAATGCAGTAGGTAGCTTGATGTATGCAGTGGTGTGTACAAGACCCGACATTTCACAGGCAGTTATTATAGTGAGCAGGTATATGCATAATCCTGGAAAAGGATATTGGCAAGCTATGAAATGGATTCTACGGTATATTCAGAAGACCATGGATGTTGGATTACTGTTCAAGCAGGATACTACACTTAGTAAAGGTGTTATTGGGTACGTTGATTCTAACTATGCTGGTGATTTGGACAAACGAAGATCAACCGCCGGTTATGTGTTTACACTTGCTGGAGGACCAATAAGTTGGAAGTCTACATTGCAGTCTACAGTTGCGTTGTCAACCACAGAAGCTAAATACATGGCTGTAACAGAGGTTGTAAAGGAAGCTATTTGGTTACAAGGTATGGTTAAAACCTTGGGATTGGTTCAAGAGCATATTAACGTGTATTGTGATAGTCAAAGTGCTATTTATTTAGCAAAGAATCAAGTCTATCATGCACGTACAAAGCATATCAAAGTACGATTCCATTTTATACGAGAAATTATTGATGAGGAGAAAATTCATCTTCAGAAGATTAAGACTGTAGATAATCCCGCAGATATGATGACCAAGGTGGTCACAACAACCAAGTTTGAACATTGTTTGAACTTGATCAATAACCTGTCAGTTTAACAGTTGAAGAAGGCACTATCAAATATTGTTGACAAAGGCAGAAAGAATTGTGTGAAGATAAGATTATCCTAATCAAATCTTCAAGGTGGAGATTATTGGCAATCATCCATACTTTGGAAAGTCAAAGATATGGGAATCAAAATGTTGGCACTAGAAATCTAATATTTAAGGCACCAAAAGTGGGATTGAGATTTGGTATGAGATGATTGCAAATTTTTTGTCTCTAATTGTATAGTGACTTTGCAAGTTGATCCCTAAACCTCAACTATAAATAGGCCTAATCATTTCTCATTTTGATAAACCCACATTTTCTATTCTCTACTTAAGGCATTGTTCTCTCTCTTTGTAACTCTTCACTTGTGTTTTAGAGTGAAATATATTTGGTAGTGCCCAAGGATGTAACATCCCGAAATTGGGCCTAGTAGGATTGGGCCCAATGGGCCTTGGGCGTAGAAATGTTTAAAATTTTGAGAACAAGAGAATGGCATTATTGCAAATTGGATTTTTTTTAGCTAAGTGAATTTGGAAGGTTACGGGGTTTCTATGAAGTCTCGGGTTTAATTGGGCCATAGGAAAAATTTGGTTTTTTAGCACTTTAAGGAGAGATGGTAAGTAGCTTCAATCCTTATTGAAATAAATGAATAAATGGTTAGCACAAGTGAGTAATTAGTAAAGAGGTTATGGCATTAAGTGAAGTACCTTGAGAGAAGAGGTTCAAATCCCTTTGTGTGCAATGTTTGGTTAATATTTTTGCACTCTTTCCTTAAGTGTCGGCCAAGGACTATTTATGGCAAGGGTGGACTTCATTATTTTTGGTAAGGTGGCTATAAGAATAAGGCAAGGTTGAAGTTGGGGAAAGGAATCAAGAGAAATAGGTAAGTATGGGGGACAAGAGGCTTATTTTGTGGATGGTGTTTTGGAAAGCTTGGGTGGCCAAACTCTTGTCCTAGGGGGGATGCATGTGGACGATTTTGAGGTAGATAGGTGCCTGACAATTTTACCTTGGCATTTGGTAAGGTCTTGGTTTTGTTTTGGCAAAATTTTCCTTTGACAACTTTGTGTCATCTCTCCCATTTTGCAACTCTCCTTGCCGAAACATATTAGCACAATAGTGCATTTTCTCTTCTCTTGAATTGGTCACATATTCATCTTTGGTCTAATCTCCTTGATAGCCGAATATCATTGTTCATTTTTTTCCACAACCGAAACCTTTCCATCGTTCTTTCTTTCTCATTCCTTAAGTAATCGGTAAGTATTCTTTCCAATGTTTTATTTTCTTCTCTTATGACCGAATCCATACTTTGGTTTTTGGATGGTCATTTTTACCTAGACCATCACCTTACTTTCTCATACGATATCGTTTTCTTCTTCGTAGTGATATAGAGGGAGGCCAAATACCACAACATCGCCTAATCATCTCTAGTCATAGGACGATCGAGAGAAACGGGATTATGATCGATTAAGGTAAGGAAGATCTGTCATAGTCCACTCGATATCTCCATTTGGTTTTTGAGTTAATCGGATTGAAGGTTGGCTAATTGATATTGTTGGTAGGATCGATTCTTGGTGCATCGAGGGAGATCACAGTCGTGGTGTTGAAATCGGTAGAAAGCACAACTCGTAATCAAGGTGTGTAATCCCGTACCCTTCCGAATATATGTTTGAAATGGTGAGTAAGTCTCACATCTCTTTGAAAGTTTACAAGAAATATTCTGTGATTCGGTAGAAATACCAAGAAAACCAATAACCGCATCCGTGATCACTTGGGCGTCGTGTGCTGCTCGTAGTGGTAATCATGTTTTGTAATAAAACAGTTTGATCGAAAATAGTGATGTGTATTTGAAAAATAAAAAAATTGGATAAAAGGAATTACAAAGTGAGTAAGATATCAGATTAAATCTTACTGTGTCTACTTTAATATGGAAGAAACGGGGAAGGAAAAGGAATATTATATTCTGAGATATGTTAATTTTAGTGAGACTGGTTCTGAATGACTTCGGGGTATTCTGTTCTGTCTTGGAAAAATTGTATAAAATTGTAAAAAGTGAATTATGGGACATAATTTATATGTATGGATTACTTAGTGAGCCTATTATTAATAGAGACAAGTGGGAGCAGTATATTAAAACTGTACAGTGAGATATTTGGATTTTGGGTAAGAGAGGTCAGAATTGTTGGACAGTGAAACAAGGGAAACTTTAAGAAATAAACTGTACTAAATGGTTAAAGTAAAAATTCTGGAAAAATTGTAGTAAGAAGAAATATGAGTCTAGTTTCAATAAAAATTTACGGATTTAGATTTTGAGATTCCTAACATGAGTTATAGTCAATTTAGTCAGTATGACGCAGATGGACAGTTTCAAACTTTTATGCCCCAAATTAGTAGTTAAGCCAAGGTTGCGAAATTATCATAATACCCTTAGAGGGTAAATTATCGAAATACCCCTGGGTTGTGAGATTACCGAATTACCCTCGATGGGTAAAATTACGAAAATGCCCTTATGGGTCGAATTACGAAAATGCCCTTATGGGTCGAATTACGGAATTGCCCTCAATGGACTAAATCGATAAAAGTGATGTATGGGCCAATTGTGATATTTGATATATGGGCCAAATGTGATATTTGATATATGTGCCAAATGTGATATTTGCTATATGGGCCTCATGTGTTAATGGGCCGAATTGATAGATTACTTAATGGGCCGATTTTGATATATTGCTTAATGGGCCAATTTGATATATGGCATAATGTGCCGATTTTGCAAAGTGTTAATGGGCCAAATTGTTTGTAATAAATCTCTGATGTTGTTAATTATCGTTGTTATATTGTAAATATCATAATTTGCTATGAATGTTACATTCACATAATTCTGCATGGGTTTGGGATATTGATGATTGGAGGAAGCTACTTGGTGGCTCTGCCACATATTTTGGTGACTCTATCACAATCTGTCTGGTGGCTATGCCACGTATATTCTGTTATTCTGGTGGCTTCGCCAAAAATTCTGATATTATAAATGGCTAAATGCCTGCGATTATAAATGGCCACTGGCTTGCGAATTATTGTTATAAATGGCTTAATGCCTGCGATTGGTGTGTTGGCGGGGTGGGTTGACTGATGATCCCCACAGGTGTGTTGGTTGGTACGGGTGGTGTGAAGCGGATGAAAAACTAGGTTTGGTTGGGAAATTGCATTTCATATACATGTTATATTTGATACATTATTGTTATTGTAAATGGGCTTAGGCCCAAAATATTGCTATGTGTGTTCCGACCCAGTAGATGATGGTAAGGGGATTTCACATTGAGTCCTTGTAACTCACCCCTTTTTCTCTTAACCCTTGTAGGTAATGCTTAGTGACGAGGACTTGGGGCCATGGATGACTCGGTGTAGGGCATACTTCAGAAATGGTTTTATTTGGACTTTAGTTTCTTACTTCGTTTACTTTATTACTTTACTATTTTGGGTTATGTGTTGTAATAAGGCCTCTGGATTATTTTATTTTGCTTTATGTTTGACGTGTTTATATTTTACTCAAATTATTTTAAATGGGATTTTCTAAAATCATAATAAAGGTTTTCCAAATCGATTAACAAATGAATTTCAAAATAAACTTTTATAAATATTTTAATACGAAAATTTCCTCGAACTATCAACGATATTTCCAAAAGTCACGCTTTATAAATTATTACTTCAAATTTAATCGATCAATCTTCGAGGTTAGTAGTATTTTATCAAATGTTTCAAATCAAACTTGATTTTCTTGATTTTAACAAATCAACATCTATTTTTGTACGAATAGAAAAGGATCTAACATTTTTTTTATCTCATTTGACATGTTTTCTTTATACGTTATCGAAAAACTTTTTAGTGTGACACACCGGATTCGGGCCGAACTTCTAGGCCAGGTTTGGGGTGTTACAAAGGACGTAGGCAAAATTTGCTGAACCTCGTTAAAATTCTAGTGTTCTTTATTGTATTATTTTGCATATTTTGTGAGTGTGATTTAGTGATTTATTGTGCTATTAAATTACAATAGAGGGATATTCTGGCTAGGAAAGACCTGGTACTTAAGCGATCCTTGTGATCCACCTCTCTTTCCTGGGAATTGAACTTAGTGTGATTTTTCAGTATAATAATTTTACTCTTTTTCATGCTTCAGCACAACAATGACACTACTGAAAAACATGTTGTTACAATACAACTCTATTTATATTGGTACAAATGCTTAAAAATATAGTCGTTGGAAATTACAGTATGGGTAGAAGTGGACTTGTACAAATACAACTTACCAAATATATTGATGCAAGTGGACTTGTTGCGATACAAGTCCCCAAGGTTTCACAATTTTACTTACTGACTTAGATGTATTAATACAACTAGGTCAGGTTATCGATAGTATGCCCTAGGCTAGTATAAAATGAATTTAAAACACTTACAAACATTTTAGATTGACTCAAAAAAATTTAGATAAATTAAGACAATTTAAAACATGTTTTGAGTACTTTTGCAAGTTTTTTTTTATTGAAAAAGAACAAACAAGTGTTCTACACAACCAATAAATGTGGTCTTCTACTTCCACTCATATCTTCATACACTATTGTGAGAACCACGTCAAAAGGCTACAACATATGGCACTGACCTAAGGGACATTGATGGGCAACCAATTAGCATATCAGTTGTTCGATTCCCTCCATGTATGTGTTTTGAATCTTTACTTCCCACTGCATCTTCTGCAGTCGTCAAACATCTCAAGCTTTGGCTATGTTGGGCCTATCAATTAGCTATACTCACATCTCCTACAATGCTGCCATGCTATCCATTTCCAGAATGAATTTCCTACCCTTTGGCTCCCAAGCCTACTATAGCCTATCATAAGCCCCCATATTTTTGCCTCAAGGATCGAGCAAGCACCAATAAAACGTGCAAACCCAGCTATCCAAGCTTCAGTATGTGTTGGGAAATGACCATCCATGCTAACTGCCAACTGTGAGCTTACCAAATGTGCAAGCTCATCGAATCCACAAGTTTGCCAAATATGCAAGCTCTACAAAATAATGAGCTCACTAAGACTGCGAGCTCACCTGCGAATTGCAAACTACGAGCTCACCAGAACTTGAGCTCACCAAGAACTATGAGCTCACCAAAATGTACGAGCTCACCAAGATCATGAGCTCACCAACACTGCAAGCTCACCAAGCATGAGAGCTCACCTGTGAGCTCTTCACTCTGTAAGCTACCAACTTGCCAACTTGCACTAAAATTGTGATAAATTTTGATTAAACATTTTGGCAGACGATTAGATAGAAACCAATAAATGAAAAGAAAGTTATATGAATCTAGTCACTAAATTAAGCCAAGTTGTAATATATTGTTATTATTTTTAGCTTATTTAAGCATAATTTTTCATGTAAACTAAGCATTAGTTTTTTTAATGAAACAGTTCACCAAAAATTAATTTTTTCATTTTTCATCTTTTTTGCTTTTATTTCAACCTCTCCTTCATCAACAATCCAACAATTGGTTTCGAGAGTCATTTATCTTTGAGGCCTTTTTTCATAAAAAATGTCTTCAACAAACTTTACACCACCCCCTGTTTTTATAGGTGAAAACTACCACATCTGGGTAGTAAAAATACAAACCTATCTGCAAGCCTTTGATATTTGGAAGGTTGTAAATGCTAAAATAGAACCACCAGTGTTGAGGCCAAATTCCACTCTTGCTCAAAGGAAACAACACGTGAGGAATGTGCCAAAAAAATAAGACAATGTCTTGCCTACAAAGTGGTGTTCCAGACGTGATCTTCATAAGAATCGTGGCCTATGAATTTCCCAAACAAGCTTGGACTAAGCTCAAGGAAGAGTTCTAAGGATCACAAAAGACAAGATAGCAGTAGATGATAAATCTCAGACAAGATTTTGAAAACCTTAAGATGAAGGAAGTTGAGACGGTGAAGCAATATTCAGATCGAATCATAGTAGTGGTGAACCAAATAAGACTACTAGGTAATCAGTTCCCTGATATTTGAGTTGTTGAGAAGTTGATTACCACACTTTCTGAGAGATATGAATCAAAGCTATCCTCACTAGAAGATTCAATGGATTTATCAACCATCTCACTCTTAGATCTAATCAATGCTCTGTATGCTCTAGAACAAAGAAGGGCAAGTAGAGAAGAAGGTTTCAAGCTAAAAATAGAAAGGTTGCGAGCTCCTCAAGTCAGAAAGTAAAGAAGGGCTGGTCAGATAAAAAGGAGAAGTCAAAGAAAGATAATGGAAAGAAAAAGTATCCACTATGTTTGCACTGCAAGAAGTTGGGTCATCCTAAGAAATTCTATTGGTTCAGGCCTGATGCTTAATGAAAAAACTACAAGCAGCCTGGTCATGTAGAGAAAGTATGCAAAAATAAAGGGCATACTCAATAACAAAATGTAAAGGCACAGATAGTAGAAGCAGAAAAACTGGTGTTCACAGCCTCCTACGAAGCCCAGCTCGCAGCACCATACAAACTCACCAACAGAGTAAAACAAAATTGGGTCGTAGATAGCGGGAGTACGAGTCACATGACAGCAGATGCAAGCATATTCAAGAATGTTGACAAAAGGTTTCATTCCAAGGTGAAAGTCAGAAATGGCCAATATATTGAAGCAATTGGAAAGAGAGATGTTTTAATCAAAACACCATCAGGTACTAAACTTGTCACAGATGTTCATTTAGTCCCTAGCATAGATCAAAACATGCTAAGTGTAGGACAACTGCTCAAGAAAAATTACTCTATGGTATTCAAAGACAACAAATGCCTAATTCTTGATCCAAGTGGATGCGAGCTCATATCAACAAAGATGGCAGATAGAAATTTTGATGTCAACTGGAACTTAGCAACTTCAGCAACATATATCATCTAGCTAGATGAAACACAATTGTGGTACAGAAGAATGAGACATGTTGACTATAAATCCTTAAGTCTAATGTCCAAGAATAACCTAGTTAAAAATCTATTAAAAATGGATGATCATGAAGATGTATGTGAAGTAGGTTAGCTTGGGAAACAAGTGAGGTCTCTATTTCTTACGAACACAACATGGACAGCCACTGGAAAATTACACTTAGTACATACTGACATTTGCAGACCCATGAAAACAGGTTCGCTAAATAGAAGTAGGTACTTTGTGTTGTTCATAGATGACAATACAAGGTTTTGTTGGGTTTACTTTATGAAGAACAAGTCCAAAGTGCCTGAAATCTTCTTCAAGTTTAAAGCTATGGTTGAAAACCAAAGTGATTGCAAGCTCAAAATGGTAAGATCATACAATAGGGCAAAATATACATCAAAGAAGTTTGAAAAGTTTTGCGAAGAGTCTGGTGTTCTCCATCAATTAAACAATGTATACATTCAATAGAAAAATGGAGTAAGTGAAAGAAAGAATAGAACTATGATGAATATGGCTCGTTGCTTACTGTTTGAAAGTAAACTGCCAAATGATTTTTGGGCAAAGGCAGTAAACACTGCTGCTTACATGCTAAACAGACTACCTACTAAAGCTGTTGAAGGGAACACACCATTTGAAGCATTTTATGGTTTTAAACCTTCTGTTTCACATTTAAAAGTATTTGGTTGCACTTGTTTTATTCATGTTCCAGAAGAGAAAATAAGCAAGTTGGACAATAGATCGCAACCAGGGATATTTGTTGGATACTTCAGTGTTAAGAAAGGATACAAAATCTATAATCCTTTCACTAAAAAGGTGATCATAAGCAGAGATGTGAAGTTCGATGAAACAAAAATATGGAATTGAATTGCAATAGAGTAGGAGATGTGTGAACAATGGAGTCTAAGACCAGATCTATGAACCACTATAAACCAAACTGAAAATGATGCAATTGATGAACAGTCAGTGCGAAGAACCAGGTCCATCACTGAAATCTATCAATAGTGTAATCTGGCAAAGTAAGAACCAATCATGTGACACCCCAAACCTGATTGGGAAGGGCCGGCCCGAATTCGAAGTGTTACATCAGCCACCGAAGCGACTCTTCAGCTAACGACCACCCGACACACAGCCCAACCTTATAACGCCTTATTTATGACTAATTAACTATAATTTATTAATGCGAAAGTAATTTGTGAACCATTTTTAAACTTTTTCTAAGTATTTAACCTAAGGGTATTTTGGTCATTTTACCACCTAAGGTTAAACTATCCCGATTTTATTTCTAAATAGTTACTGACCTTCTTTTAGTCAAATTATGCAAGTCCTAAAAATTTTAGTTTAATTCGAGTTCATTTACTATGTCTAATTAAGTTTTATTATAAGAGACTAAATCGTAACTTTTACAAACTTTTAGTACATTTTCAAATTAAAATTAAGAATGTTTCTATCAAATATTAACAATTACAAGTCTTACCCTAAAATATTACGAAGTTTCCCTATCATTAAAGGCTTCAATTAATCTAATCAAGTTTTAGGACTAAATTATAAATTAAGCAAATTAGAATACTAGATTACAAAAATAAAAAATAAAACCCCTAAAAACTCATACGCCCATTGCCAAAACCATTTTTTTTATTTTGGAAAACGGGGTCGACTTTTAAAACGAAAATGGTGTTGCCACCAATCTTTTTTAGGTGTGATCGGGTCACCTTGAAATTGATCGTTAAAGCATTTTGATTTATTAAAACAATGATTATGGTCTATGAAATTTAAAAAAAAAGGTTCGGGAGTCGATTACGCACGAGGAAGGATTAGCACCCTCGTGACGCCCAAAATTGGTACCTAATTGATTATTTAATGTCCTTATGTTGAGAATTTGAAAACAATTCCTTTTAAAGAATGTTTATATAACCCGTTTTGGAATATTAAGACTCTTTTGTTCCAAAAGGATAAAATATCACATCCAATACGTTAGAGTGCGACATTTTAACCCCGAAACTAAGACCATCCCTTAATTTCCCAAAACGCGAAATTAAAAGGATATTTAACTACTTGGATGAACGAAAAATCGAAACCCAACACGTTAGGACACAATTTCTCGAAATTTCAAACACGAAACATTGCCTTGTTTTTCGAAATCCTTATCTTGAGATAACGAAATGTCACATCCACTGCGTCAGGACACAACATTTTCAAATTCCCGAGAATAAGTTTTTTATTTAACTTTTAAAAAGAAAGTAATAAGTTCTTTAGACTCGAAGAGAGAAATCGAAACCCAATAAGTTAAGGTACAATTTCTTTCAAACCTTAGAACGCGGAGTGTTTGCTTATTTCAAAACCAAATTTTCGATGCATCAAATAAAATATAATATGATCGTAATAAAAAAAATGAATCATAATGCCGATATGCTCTATGGAATAAAAGTGTGGGTGATAATATGAATAACAATAATGAAGGCAAAAATAGTAAAAGAAAAGCTAAAACAAATAATTTTAAAAATAATAAGTAAAAATAATAATAAATAAATAAACAAATAAAATAAAAGAAAAGAAAGCAATAACAAAAATAAAGCTAATAGCAAATTAACAAATAGATAAATACTATATACAATAATTTAAAGATAAAAATAATAATAATAGTAATAATAAAATAATAATAATAAACTATAATAAAAGTATATTAATAAATAAATAATAAAGGTAAAAATAAATAAATAAGAGTAATAATAATAATAATAATAATAATATAATAATATGGAAAGTAATAATAATAAATATAATTATAATAATAATATTAAAAAATAATAATAATAGTGGTGGTAATAAAATAAAAATAATAGTAATATTAAAATAATAATAATAATAATAATAATTTAAATTAATTGATTTTAATAATAAAATAGCAATAATGACAGAAAGGATTAAATTGAAAGCAAAAATAAAATTTTAGGGTAAAAACAGAAATAAAATGAGGCAAAAGGACTGAATTGTAACGCGCCCTAAAAAGATAGGGTCAATCACAACATATTAACATTTCACCATAACATCACATGCTATTTCAAGAATTAAAAATAAATTTTTCCATGGCATGTAAAATCATCTTTTAACACATAAGCATTCAATTATATTGGCACAATCAATCAATTATATTAGCGTAATACATCTATGGCAATAAGTAAACGTGTGATCATAAATTGGATAAACGGATCTCTGAACTCCCACAAATCAAATACAGTCCTCAAAATTGAGCGGGCTAAAGCCATAGAGCCTCAAATAACCCGATGAGTGGAGACTCAAGCTCAACACACTCTTATCTACTCCAAACAAATCAGTCCACCAAGAGCCATATGCTCACAATATCACAAATAATGGTGTGTACTCACAAATCCTATGGCATGTCAACTATATCCAATGGATCCACCATGCAATGTTGTCAATATAATAATACATACAAGGCATAAAATCTGTTGTTTAATCACTTAATTTAGGACGTTAAAATGCAAGTAAAAGCGTGTTGCTAAGCAATTTTAACATCAATAAAATTAAGCATAGAAAATATCATTTTCCCAATATTCATATACCAATTAGAACACCTTTATCAAATGTTCAATAAATTAGCAATTCACGCTCCAAATATCAATTTATTCCATACAATTTAATCATGCTAAAAACATAATACACAACTTACCAAACCAATTGCCATTTTGCTCTTTTATAAAATAAAACCTATTTTTGCAAATCTAACCATCCAATATGAAATTAAGTCATTAATAACACCAATTAAACCTTTAATTTAACACATAATCAGGCCAATTTACCAAATTGCCCTTAATATCACTCACCCCTACACTTAACTTTTTAAGCAAAAATGTGTTCAAACAAGCAAGTTTGAGCTTCAATTCTGATTTGCACGTTCCTCCTCTGGATGTGGAGCTTTAACAGAGACAAAGTATGCATTACAAACTAACAATAGCAACAAGAAACACGAAATTTGATAAGGTATACGAATCTAAATTATTACTCTAAACTACCTTATCGATGTTGCACAATTAAGTTGAAATATGGAATTCCTCAACTAAACTCCCTTTTTAGCACCTCAAACCACATCTAATCTTCATTCCTAGTCCAATAACATGTATTCTAAGTGTTAATTTCATCATTTAATCCGTTTCATAATTTTCCGAAAAATCATCCATGTTCTTGATCAAATTCAAATTTCTCAAAATTGATCCATAAAACGTGTTTGATCTTTTGGTTTAAAATTAAAAACCTCTTATTAGAAAACTTACTTACTATAATCAAATTATATATAAAAAAAACCCTAGGAGCCAAGAGTGCTTTGCTCAGTATCTTAGCGAAACCAGCCTCTGTTACGGCTTGAGATGGAGAGAAGTGGTGGCAACAATGGGTTGAAAGATGAGGAGATCTTCTTATTGGCAGAGGAACTCATCCAGCTATCGGTAAAAAGCTCGGTAGTGGAACCAAACGGAAAACCAACGCTGATTTGCACGGTATGGACAGGTAAATCTTATAACTCGGATAGCTTCAGAGCACAGATGAGGAGTATCTGGAAAACAGAAGGAAAATTTGAGATTCAGTTAGCAGGTCAAAATCTTTTTATGATTATTTTTGAGTCTAGGACGATTTAGAGTTAATTCTAGAAGGGCAGCCATGGCTTTTTAGAAAACAGCTAGTAATATTTGATAGATTGAGTGGACCACTGGAAAGGAACAAAATCAAACTTGTTACGTCTTTATTCTGGATTAAGGTAGGACCATGTCCCCCAGAATTTGATAAGAAAGATCTAATGCATGCTATTGGGGATACGTTTGGAGGGATTGTCAGATCTGAAATAAAAGGTGCTTTTTGTCGTATTCGTATCAAGTTAGACGTGCAGAAACCACTTCGAAGGGGTATCTTTGTTTCCACAAGTGGTCATGATAATTGCTAGATCTCTTTTAAATATGAGAATCTACCGTCTTTTTGCTTTGGTTGTGGTAGAATGGGTCATGCTCTCCCAAGTTGTGAGGTAATCAAGATTGCAGATAGGGATAGAATCAAGGAAGACCCCCCTTTCTCACTAGCATTAAAGGCTGGATGTAGTTTTTTTGGTAAAGAAAGTGTAAAGTTGAATGCTAGCACAAAGAAGATAAAGCACCAGAGCTCATATATGGGCCAGATGGAGGATAGCATGGAGCCAAACCTGAACGAGCGGGATAACTACAATAGGGGACAACTTGTGGATTTACAGCCATCGATTGTGGAAAAAGTAGTGCTTTCGAAAGAAGACGGGATGATAGTTAATGAGTAAGTTTTTTTTACGAAAAGACATTCAGGATGGAAGCCTTGGAACAAGCAGGAAAATTAGTTGGAAAAAAGCTAATCCAATGAGAGAAGTGGGCAAGGCCAAGGTAGAAAGGATAGTGCGCAAGAGGAAAGTGACGGAATCTAACAATGGGGGTTTTGAAAGAGATCAATTAGTGGAGGATGATGCTAAAAGATTGAAATCCAATGACCAAGCTTCAGAACGTGAGGAGAACCTGGAGCTGTTTATAGAAAATTTGGGGTTTGACGTCTCTCCTTTCTAATATAGATCGGCGGTTGCTAGAGGGCAAGCCGACCAGACGCAATAAAAATTATAAGTTGGAATGTCTGTGGTTTGGGGAATCCATGGGCAGTGAGAAGGCTTCGGTATTTGCTGAAGCAATATAACCCCGATCTGGTTTTCTTTATGGAGACCAAAATTAACGATAAGCGTATGGAAAGGATAAGGAAGAGGAGTGGTTTTGTGAACGGAATTGATGTGGGAGCAGAAGGTTCGAAAGGGGGACTTTGCCTAGCATGGAGAGAAGAAGTTCACGTAAGTCTCAGAACTTTCTCAAAAAGCCATATTGATGTACTGATCGAAGATAACAATATTCAAGCAGAGTGGAGATTCACAGGTTTCTACGAGTTGCCTTATGCAACTGATCAACATGCTTCATGGCACTTGTTAAGGGAGCTGGGACAGGAGCAAAGCATTCTGTGGCTAGTTAGTGGTGATTTTAACGAAATTCTCTACTCGTTTGAAAAGAGTGGAGGGCAACTGAGGGAGGAAAAGAGAATGGCAGCTTTCCATGAGACTTTGAATGCATGCCATCTAATAGATTTGGGATTTCAAGGCACATGGTTTACATGGGAGAGAGGGAATCTTCTGGAAAAAAATATAAAAGAAAGACTTGATAGGGGTGGCAAACGACAAGTGGATGAATCTTTTCTCGAAGGGGAGTGTTCGTCATCTAACTCATTCAATTTCAGATCATTGCCCTTTGCTTTTTCATATCGGCAACGAGAAAAATTTTAATAGAAGCCCACGTTTCAAATTTGAGGCTTGGTGGACATTAGAGGAGTCTTTTGCACTTGTAGTCAAAAAGTCTTGGGAGTCATCAAATGGTCCAATTTCTGAAAAGCTAGAACGACTACAGAATAGTCTGACAAGTTGGGCAAGCTCAATTAAGAAAGGAAGAGAGGGGTTGAAGAAGAAGCTCACGAAGGAATTGGAGACTCTGTTGAACAATGGGAGAAACGATGAAACAATGGTAAGACTTATTAACACCAGAATTCATTTGAATATGGAGATTGATAAAGATGAAATGTATTGGGAGCAGAGAGCAAGAGCAAACTGGTTACAATTAGGAGACAAGAATTCAGCTTTCTTTCACAAATATGCTTCAGCCCGACGAAGGGTTAACACAATCAATAGGCTAGAGGCAACTGATGGGCAGGAAGTTACCGATGAATCAGGAATAAACGAAGTAGCTTTAAAGTACTTTCAAGATTTATTTTCGTCTAAGGGAGTGGGTGATTCATCATACCTTCTTGAAGGTATTGATACTAATATTTCCTCTGAAGTTAATGAAATTTTATTGTCATCATATTCGGTGGAAGAAATCCATAGAGCATTGAAAGGGATGGGTCCCACCAAGGCACCAGGTTACGATGGCTTTCTAGCTTTTTTCTTTCAAAAGTACTGGCATATTGTGGGAAGCGATGTTGAGGCTTTTTGTCTTGGAGTTCTGAATGAGGATAAAGATTTTGAAGGTACAAATAGAACAGATATAGTGCTTATTCCAAAATCCCCAATTCCCACGAATCTTACTAATTTTAGACCTATTAGTCTATGCATGATTTTGTATAAGATAATGGCAAAAACAATAGCAAATAGGCTTCAAGATTATATTGGAAGATGCATTGATAGTGCTCAAAGTGCGTTTGTTCCAGGACGTTTAATTTCAGATAACGTGCTGATTACCTATGAGATCCTTCATACATTATGTCAGAAGTGATATGGGAGGAAAGGGTTTATGGCAGTTAAGCTCGACATGAGCAAAGCCTAAGATAGAGTCGAATGGAATTTTCTGAAGAAAGTGATGCTTCAAATGGGATTTGCTGAGAAATGGGTGTCACTAATCATGAAATGTGTTTCAACAGTCTCCTATGCAGTGAACGTAAATGGGAATAGAGGGAGGATGTTCCAACCTACTAGAGGATTACAACAAGGAGACCCACTTAGTCCCTATCTTTTTCTGATTTGTAGCGAGGGTCTTTCAGCTCTAATTCGACAGTCAGTTGGGGATGGGCTTCTTAAAGGTGTTAAAGCAAGTAGAAGGGGACCAGCAATATCTCATCTTTTGTTTGCGGATGATTGTTTACTATTCGGGAAGCCACAAAGGAACGAGCGTTATTTTGAAAGACATTTTAAAAAAGTATGAGCGATGCTCAGGTCAATGTGTGAACTTCAATAAATCAACAATTTTTTTCAGCTCTAACATAGCAGAAGAGGCCAGAAGAGAAATATCAGATGTTTTGGGGGTTAGATGCTCAACAAATATTGAAAAATATCTGGGTCTTCTGAACTTGGTGGGCAGAAAGAAGAAAGAGTCATTCCAGAATTTAAAGGACAAGATCAACCAGAGAATCTGCCATTGGAGTTCAAGATGTCTATCACAAGGAAGGAAATAGGTTTTTACCAAGTTAGTACTGCAAGTAATACCAACTTATGCTATGACTTGTTTCCTTCTACCAAAGATCTTATGTGGGGATATAGAAAGCATTTTCGCAAAATACTGGTGGCAGCATGGGAAGAAGAAGAGGATACAGTGGTGTCAATGGAAACTCATGTGGAAGCCTAAAGAGAAGGGAGGTATGGGATTTAGGAATATGTCTCATTTTAATATTTCTCTCTTAGCGAAGCAAGGTTGGCGGTTTATGAATAATGCAGATTCTTTCGTTACTAAAGTTCTTAAAGCTAAATATTTCCTGAATGATCAATTTTTAAATTCCAGATTGAGAAATTCGTGTTCTTACACTTGGAAAAGCATATGGGTGGAAAAAGATGTTTTGAGGAAGGGTTTAGTTTGGCGAGTTGGCACAAGTGAAAATATCTCTATCAATAATGACGCATGGATTTCAGAAGCATTGAATTTCAGACTATTGTCAGAGATTGATTCGTTGCGTGATTGTTATGTTCATTCGTTGATTGATAGTAATGCGAGAAAGTGGAAAGAGGAGATGATTAAGTTTACCTTTGCAGAAGAAGATGCTGCCCAAATTCTCCATATCCCGTTGGCAGATGACCCACATGATGACTTTTTAGCATGGGGAGGTGAAGCGTCAGGGGAATTCTTGGTCCGTAGTGCTTACAAACTATTACAGAATACTGAGGAATACCCTAGAGCTTATGCTTTACAAACCAACTACAGAAAATTATACAAAAACTATGGCTACTAGATCTACCAAAAAAATAAAGATTACAATATGGAGGGTCACATGGAACTTTTTGCCTACGAAAGTCAATCTGCAACATAAGAAGCTGGTTACTGATGCGAGTTGCCCGCGGTGTGGGGAACGAGCTGAAACACTTGACCATCTATTCCGTGAATGTCCTGTAACAGTAGATATGTGGTCAGCATTGCAATTACAGAATGTACTATTAGTTGAGAATAGGGGTTTTGAGCAATGGCTTATCTGGGTTTTTGAGCATTTCAATTTGCAAATCTGCCGTCTTTTCTGTTGTGCTCTCTGGGCAACATGGGGTGACAGAAACTCAAAAATACATGACAATAAGGTCAGTACTAGAAATGAAATAGGAAACTTCATAAACAGTTATATTGCAGAACTTGATGGGTTAGAAAAAATGAAAACATCGAAAGTAGAAGAGATGAAGTGTTAGAGTTACCCGCCTCGAGATTTTGTTAAGGTCAATTTTGATGGAGCCTTTGATGGGAAAAACAATGTTTCAGCCTCCGGAGTTGTTATAAGGGATAATTTAGGGATCATTCTTTTCTCACATTCTGAAGTTCATAAAGGGTTTCTCTCGACTTTTGCTGCCGAAGCTCTTGCCTGCCGAACAACGGTTAAAACAGCTGATGGAGACAACATGGTCAAATATTATCATTGAAGGAGATTCCTTAACAATAATCAGAAAATGTAACAGCAGAAATCAAGACAAATCTATGATAGGAGTCTATATTCAGGACATTCAACGGATGGTTACCAGATCTAAACATTTCGTCTTCAAGCACACACCAAGAACTGCAAATATCCTAGCTCACAGAATTGCGACAGAGACTTTAAGGAGTAAAGAGGAGATTTACCTGGAAGGGGGAGTTCCATCTTTGCTGAGATCCAACGGTGGCAGGAATCGGTGCATGAACCAGACTGAAGAAGGAACCCAGATGGAGGTTGCTGGGAAGGAAAGCCAAAAAAAAAAAAAATGAAAAATTTTGAGAGGAAATGGCTTTTCAGGGAAGGGAACCGTCATTTAAGGAAAGCATTAATGAAGGCAGAGGGTATTGATAGGTTCCAGCGTTCTGATTGGGCAGAGTGTCGGTGGCTTTCTCTTTTTTCAAAATTTGTCTGTTGCGTTTCCAAAAATATCTAGACTCTTCTTTTCCGTTCTATTTTTTTATGTTCGGGCCTTTAATTTTGGGCTCTTTTTTCCTACTTTATTATATCTGCTTTAGGTTTTGGTCTTGTAATTTGTTTTTTTCTATTAATATGAAGCCCAATCACTATGTTATCAAAAAAAAAAAAAACCTCTTATTAGATCTATTTTAAACTTAGACATCCATTAATATTTGGATTCCAACTCAAAATTAAAAATCCACCATTATTGATCCTCAAGTTCAAGAAAGAAGAAATTAAAGTTGAAAATCCATTATAACCACTTTAATTAACAAATAGTGAAACAAGTTTAGAAATGATGATTACCTTCAATTGGACTCAAATCATTGATTTGAAAGTTTGAATCAAAATGTTTAAAGAAATTGGATGACTTTTTGCCCAACTTTGAAAATTATTTTGAGAGATTTTAGAGAGAATTTTGAGAGAGAAAATGTTTAGATCTATTCTCTGATATTTGGTTTAATAAAAAAAAAAGAGAGAGAGAAAACAGGTAGTTGTAAAGTTTTTTTAAAACTGAAATCTCCTACCTGATTTTCAAAATTTGGGGAATTTGCCATCAGGCCACTCCCCTTTTTCCCTTATTTTACAATTTATTCCTTTCTCTCTAAAATTATGAAAATATGGTTTATTTGCTATAAAACCTCTTATACATTTTCTTTGTTTTTCAAATTAGTCCTATATAATTAATATTTTAAATCACCCAATTAAACCCCACATTTTAAATTATTTTTAAATTTCAATTTAACCCAAAAATTTATTTTCACCCAAAATTATTTAAAACCATAAAATTAATTTTGTAAAAATATTTTTATTTTTGAAATATTATTTATTGATTTTTAGATGAAATTAAGCTAACTAATTAAGAATATAAATCGCTAATTAACCCGATTAATTCTCAATTTCACTCGAAACTCGGTAAACTTACCCAAAACTACTAGACTTATTTTCGATGCCTTACAAGTCACTTTTGAAGAAGCTGCTCAAGAAGCTGAATGGCGAACAACTATGAAAGATGAGATCACCATGATCAACAAAAATGAAACATGGGAGCTTGTGGATAGACCAGTTCACAAGAAAGTAATTGTTGTCAAATGGGTGTTCAGAAGCAAGATGAATCTTGATGGATCAGTCAATAGATATAAAGCGAGGTTGGTTGTGAGAGGGTTTAGCCAGCAATATGCAGTATACTTCACTAAACCTTTGCCCTTATTGCAAGGTTAGACACCATAAGACTGCTACTAACCCTGCTGCTCAAAAAGGTTGGAGAATACATCAGATGGATGTGAAGTCAGCCTTCATAAATGGTTTTTTGAAGGAAGAGATTTATGTCAAACAACCACATTGATTCACAGTACCTAGGTGTGAGGCCAATGTGTATAAACTGCACAAAGCACTGTATGTTTAAAGTAAGCACCAAGAGCGTGGTATGAAAGAATTGACAGTCTCCTTACAGAAATGGGTTTTGAAAGAAGCATCAGCAAGCTCACTTTATATGTGAAGAAAAATAGTAATAAAATACTCCTCATTATTTAATTATATGTTGATGATTTACTTGTAATTGGAAGGAACAACAAACTGGTAATTATATTCAAATATCAGATGCAAGATAAGTTTGAAATGTTAGACTTAGGTGAAATGACATACTTCCTTGGTTTGGAGGTAAACCAAGCTCACAATGCAATCTTCATAAACCAGAAGGGGTTCACTATAAAAATCCTGCAAAGATATAGCATGGAGAATTGAAAACCTGTGAGCACCCCTATTGTTCAAGGTGAGAAGCTCATCAGCAATGAAGATGTTGAAAAGGTTGATGAAACAAGCTACAAAAGCTTGGTGGGATGTCTGCTTTACTTGACAGCATCCAGACCTGACATCATGTTTGTTGTAAGTCTATTGTCAAGGTTCATGCATTGTTGTAATGTGAACCACTACAAGGTAACAAAAAGAGTTCTACGATACATAAGAGGAACTTTATATCATAGAGTGAAGTTCATGAGGACTGGAAAGATCAAGCTACTTGGGTATTCAAACATTGATTGGGCTGGATCTTCTGAAGACATGAAGAATACTTCGGGCTATTTCTTTACTCTAGGATCGAGTGTGTTCTGTAGGAGTTGAAGAAGTAAGAAATAGTAGCACGATCAACTGTTGAAGTTGAGTATGTCGCAATTGCAATAGTTGTAAATCAAGCCCTTTGGTTGAGAAAACTACTGAATGGTTTAAATTTAAAGCAAGAAGAAGCAACAGAGATCATGAAACACCCCAAACCCAGCCCACAAGCCCTGACCGGATCTGGCATGCTTCTAGAAAAAACCATTCGAATCTTATTTGAAACTTTGCTAAAATTTTTCGTGTTTTCGGAAACAGTTGATTTGGGTTGGGCTCGAATTTAAAACCCGTGTTGATTAAGTGTTAAAACATTTAATATTTATACTTAAGAAAGATGGACTTTAATTTTGAATTAATAAAGATCGTGTCATACTTAAATAAGTAAATATGCATGCGTAAATAATTCAAACCAAGGCCTTATTACATCAAATCAAAACCCAAATTAAATTCAAAGTACTTAAAAGAGAAAACCCAAAATAAAATAGACTTGAAGCTGAGCATGGCCACCCTTGAGCTCCAGCCGAGCCAATCCATCACTGAGTGTCACCTGAAAAATAATCCCACAAGGGGTGAGTCAAACAGACTCAATGTGTATAATCAACACTAAGTCTCAAACAGATTCAGGCATGTCACATCATACATATTCACATAGCATTTATATAGAATGATGCAATTCCCGAACCCAAGCCTATATAACCATCCGCTACACATCACCGTACCAACCATCACACCGTGGGACTACTAAGTCAACCCTCCATCCGCTACACACCATCGAAGGCGATCATTTGCGATCGGCGTGCTCATCGCCTTATAATTTCGTCAGATAGCCACCATATACATATTCGTGACATAAGTCACCACATTCATATATTGTGACATAAGTCACCACATTCGGATATTGTGATATAAGTCACCACATTCACATATTGGGGTATAAAACCACCAATTCACTTCCCCTTTACATATCACCCATATGCCCCATGTCATGCAAAACATGCCAAAAATTACACCTTATGCTTTATTCATATTCTTATAGTTGCACTTATGTCCCATAATAGATCGTATTATATTCCTAGTAGGAGTAGGAAAAATGTACCTGAGTACTTTGTACCATCGCATGGAAACTTAGCCACATTCACATTATTATAACATATATATTAAATATTGCCTTACATCTATTAAGAGATAGTGTTGAGTACACACCGATTTACTTAGCAAATTCACTCCAAATCCAAAAATCCAATCTCTCGCTTTAGATCTTTATTGCCTATATTCTACCAACCCCAATCTTATTAGTAAAAAGCCATTCGGCCATAAAACCAAATCCTAATAGGATTATTATAATCAAATTCTTAGCTTGGTGCCGATTTCACTACTAATCAAATCCCGAAACGTTGAAATCCTTCTACCTTGTATTCGGCTAACATTAGATTACTTAAAGGGTTAGTTTTCGGCTTTTGAATAATTATGAAATAGATCTATGACACCAAACATGGCCTTGGCCGAATACATAGACCCACTTACCTTGCAAATCCCAAATCCTGAAAGCACCACTTGGTTATGGAGATGTCGAAATACCTATACATATGTTAGATCCGATTCTAATCATTAAATCACAAGTAGATAGCCCTTGGCCGAATATACACATGTCTTACCTTGAATCTTTAAAATCTCAAATATCCTTCCTTGAAGTCGACAACACCTAGATCCCGAAACTTCTTTATGGTTGACTAGAGACAGATCCCGAAAGAGTCCTTCATGGTTTCGTTCAAAGACATTAATAGGGTTAGATTCCTAATTTAAGAAAAAGAATGGGAACCGAATGACAATTGGCCCTTACCCTTAATACAAAAGTCGACAGCACCTTTGTTTGAAGCCCCTCAAAGATTCAGCTATAAAGACTAGCTAATGCTCAAAAGATTTTGGCTTTTGGGACTTAATGGAGTGATCGGCTTCACAAGGATGAAAAGAGAGAGAGGTATGAGCTTTAGGAAGAATCGACAATGGTTATTTTAGGGAGGGGTTTCGGCTTTGATTGATTTTGCAAAAGAAGAAGAACATGTTGAAGGTTTGGCTTTTGGAGAATCAAAAAGGAAAAGAGAATAATTGGCAGAGAGAATTCGACAGAGGAAAAGAAAGAATGAAGAATAGCCACCCTTTTCCCCTTTCTGCCGAAATTAGTCTACCTAGAGACCCTTATTCGGCCAACTCTCCCTATTCTGATAGCTTTATCTCTCAATTATCACCTTATTCAAATTAATAAAATTAATCCAACATTTATCCCTTATCTAGCCGAATTTTAAAAAGGATTAAACTCCTCCCTTGAGTTCCTTAGTGCCATCCACCTCTCTGCTCCTTGAAGCAAAAAAAAAAACAAAATTCTTTTATTTGCTTCCCATGCGACTCGAACTTAGGTCCTTCCTCATAGCCCATGGCGTCATTTCCAGAGGCCCTAAGTGGTGCCTCCAAGCCACTTTTCCAAGCCCGTTTGTGTGTCATATCTCCCTTATTTATTTTCTTAAGGCCATCTTGCTTCAGTTCCCTCTTTTAGACTTAAAACTCGATATTTTTCTAAGGCATTTTCCTTATATTTCAAGATTCTAAAATTCACATAACACATTCATAACACATAAGACATGCTATTTCATATAATTAAGCGTAAATGCACAAGCCATAATCCAGGATATTACAGTTCTACCCCTTTAAAACAATTTCGTCCTCGAAATTACCTGACTGAAATAAGTGAGGGTACTGTTGTCGCATCGTCTCTTCTAGCTCTCATGAAGCTTATTCCGATCCATGATTTCTCCATAATACTTTGACTAGGGGAACTGACTTCCTTCAAAGCATCTTCACATCCCTTTCCATAATCTGGATAGGCTCTTCCTCATAAGACAGATTTGGTCTCAGCTCCACCTCTTCAACCGGAACTACATGAGACGGATCTGATCGATATCGACGTAGCATGGAAACATGAAATACGTCGTGCATCTGTTGCAATTTCGAAGGTAACTCTAACTGGTATGCCACCGGTCCAATTCACTTCAATACCCGATAAGGTCCTATGAACCTCGGACTTAACTTTCCTTTTCGACCAAATCTCATTACCTTCTTCCAAGGCGAAACTTTGAGAAACACTTGATCTTCCACATCAAATTCTATCTCCTTCATTTGAGGTCCGCATCGACTTACGCTTATCGGATGCTTCTTTAACTGCGTCTGAATTACACCAACCTTCTCCTCGATTTTGCCACAATTTTGGACCCAAAATCGGCGTTCTCCCAATTCTGTCCAACATGTAGGAGTCCGACACTTCGACCATACAATGCCTCGTATGGTGCCATCCATATACTGGCCTGATAGCTGTTGTTGTAAGCAAATTCCACTAGAGGAAAATATTCTTCCCAACTTCCTCTGAAGTCTATCACACAGCCTCTTAACATATCCTCTAGCACTTGGATCACTCGTTCAGACTGGTCGTCCGATTGTGGATGAAAAGCCATACTGAAGTCCAATCTGGTGCCTAAAGCCTGATGTAGTGCTTTCCAAAATCAAGACGTAAACCTCAGATCCCTATCCGAGATAATCGACACCGGCACTCCGTGCAACCTTACAATCTTCGCTACATACAACCTTGCTAACTTTTGTAGGGAGTAATCAACCCGCACTGGAATAAAATGCGCGGACTTTGTCAATCGATCCACTATCACCCATACCGAGTCCTTCTTAGTAGGCATAAGGGGAAGCCCACTAACGAAGTCCATGGTAATTCTCTCCCACTTCCATTGGGGAATTTGTATTGGCTGAAGTAATCCCGACGGAACTTGGTGTTCAGCCTTAACTTGCTGACACGTCAAGCATTTGCCAACAAATTCAGTCACTTCCCGTTTAAGACCAATCCACCAGAACTATTCCCTTAGGTCTCTGTACATTTTACTACCTCTGGGATGCATAGCATAAGGGCTACTATGCGATTCCCTATGAATTCTTTGCCTAAGCTCATCATCCTTTGGCATACAAATCTTACCCTTGAAGCACAATACTCCCTCGTCATTAACACTATAACCCTCTAACTCTCCATTCTGCACTTGTCGCAACTTAACACTTAGATCCTCATCAACCAACTGTCCCTCTTTCACTTCATTCAACCACGTTGGCTTAACTTGCAGCTCTGCCAACAGACTTTCATCATCATACAAGCTCAGATGTGCGAACATCGCCCTCAGATCCGTCACTACCTTCCGACTTAAGGCATCCGCCACTACATTTGCCTTGCCTGGGTGATATTCTATGGAACAATCGTAGTCCTTCAATAATTCCACCCACCTTCGCTGTCTCAGATTCAACTCCTTCTGAGTTAACAGATACTTATAATAAAATTAATCCAACATTTATCCCTTATCTAGCCGAATTTTAAAAAGGATTAAACTCTTCCCTTGAGTTCCTTAGTGACGTCCACCTCTCTGCTCCTTGTAGCAAAAAAAAAACAAAATTCTTTTATTTGCGTCCCATGCGACTCGAACTTAGGTCCTTCCTCATAGCCCATGGCGTCATTTCCAGAGGCCCTAAGTGGCACTTCCAAGCCACTTTTCCAAGCCCGTTTGTGTGTCATATCTCTCTTATTTATTTTCTTAAGGCCATCTTGCTTCAGTTCCCTCTTTTAGACTTAAAACTCGATATTTTTCTAAGGAATTTTCCTTATATTTCAAGATTTTAAAATTCACATAACACATTCATAACACATAAGACATGCTATTTCGTATAATTAAGCGTAAATGCACAAGCCATAATCCGAGATATTACGGTTCTACCCCTTAAAATAATTTCGTCCTCGAAATTACATTGAAATAAGTGAGGGTCTTGTTGTCGATCGTCTCTTCTGGCTCCCATGAAGCTTCTTTCAATCCATGATTTCTCCATAATACTTTGACTAGGGGAACTGACTTCCTTCGAAGCATCTTCACATCCCTTTCCAGAATCTGGATAGGCTCTTCCTCATAAGACAGATTTGGTCTCAGCTCCACCTCTTCAACCGGAACTACATGAGACGGATCTGATCGATATCGATGTAGCATGGAAACATGAAATACGTCATGCATCTGTTGCAATTCCGAAGGCAACTCCAACTGGTATGCCACCGGTCCAATTCGCTTCAATACCCAATAAGGTCTTATGAACCTCGGACTTAACTTCCCTTTTCGACCAAATCTCATTACCTTCTTCCAAGGGGAAACTTTAAGAAACACTTGATCTCCCACATCAAATTCTATCTCCTTCCATTTGAGGTCTGCATACGACTTCTGCCTATCAAATGCTTCTTTTAACCGTGCCCGAATTACACCAACCTTCTCCTCAGATTCTGCCACAATTTTCGGACCCAAAATCTGACGTTCTCCCAATTCTGTCTAACATGTAGTAGTTCGACACTTCTGACCATACAATGCCTCGTATGGTGCCATCCGTATACTAGCCTGATAGCTGTTGTTGTAAGCAAATTCTGCTAGAGGCAAATATTCTTCCCAACTTCCTCTGAAGTCTATCACACAGCCTCTTAACATATCCTCTAGCACTTGGATCACTCGCTCGTTCGGTCGTCCATTTGTGGATGAAAAGCCGTACTGAAGTCCAATCTGGTGCCTAAAGCATGATGTAGTGCTTTCCAAAATCGAGACGTAAACCTCAGATCCCTATCCGAGATAATCGACACCGGCACTCCGTGCAACCTTACAATCTCCGCTACATACAACCTTGCTAACTTTTGCGGGGAGTAATCAACCCTTTGGAATAAAATACGCGGACTTTGTCGATCGTTCCACTATCATCTGAGTCCTTCTTAGTAGGCGTAAGGGGAAGCCCACTAACGAAGTCCATGGTAATTCTCTCCCACTTTCATTAGGGAATTTGTATTGGCTGAAGCAATCCCGACGAAACTTGGTGTGCAGCCTTAACTTGCTGACACGTCAAGCATTTGCCAACAAATTCAGTCACTTCCCATTTAAGACCAGTCCACCAGAACTGTTCCCTTAGGTCTCCGTACATTTTACTACCTCCGGGATGCATAGCATAAGGGCTACTATGCGATTCCCTATGAATTCTTTGCCTAAGCTCCTCATCCTTCGGCATACAAATCTTACCCTTGAAGTACAATACTCCCTCGTCATTAACACCATAACCCTCTAACTCTCTATTCTGCACTTGTCGCAACTTAACACTTAGATCCTCATCAACCAACTGTCCCTCTTTCACTTCATTCAACCACGTTGGCTTAACTTGCAGCTCTGCCAACAGACTTCCATCATCATACAAGCTCAGATGTGCGAACATCGCCCTCAGATCCGTCACTACCTTCGGACTTAAGGCATCCGCCACTACATTTGCCTTGCCTGGGTGATATTCTATGGAACAATCGTAGTCCTTCAATAATTCCACCCACCTTCACTGTCTCAGATTCAACTCCTTACGAGTCGTGAGATATTAAGGCTTTTGTGGTCTGTGTAGATCACCAACTTTTCTCCATAAAGATAATGCCTCCACACCTTAAGGGCAAAGACCACTGCCGCCAATTCCAAGTCGTGCGTCGAGTAGTTAACCTCGTATGGCCTCAGCTGTCGAGACGCATACGCAACTACTTTTCCCTCTTGCATTAATACACATCCCAATCTTATATGGGAAGCGTCACAATACACCACAAAATCCTTTCTTGCCTCCCATTTCAGAATCGAGCTGGAGCTTGGTCAAGACCCTTTTAAGCTTCTCAAAGCTCTCCATTGCTTATCGGTCCATCTGAAAGGCACTTCCTTCCTTAACAACTTTGTCGTTGTAGCGACTATCGACGAACCCTTCCACAAAGCGTCTATAATAGCTTTGTCAATCCTAAGAAACTCTGAACTTCCGCCAAAGACTTAGGGGGTTTCCAATCCAAAACTGCCTCAATCTTTCGTGGATCCACCCTTATTCCTTCAGCAGATACTATATGTCCTAAAAACATAACCTCCTTAAGCCAAAATTCACACTTGTTGAATTTGGCGTAGAGCTTCTTCTCCCTCAACACTTGCAACACAATTCGGAGGTGCTCATCATGCTGTTCCTCAGACTTTGAATACACCAATATGTCATCTATGAACACAACAACGAATTGGTCCAGATAGGGTTGGAAAACCCGGTTCATCATGTCCATAAACGCGGTTGGGGCATTAGTCAAACCGAACGGCATTACCAAGAACTCATAATGCCCGTACCTTGTTCAGAAAGCCGTCTTATGGATATCAGCCTCCTTCACCTTCAACTGATGATATCCCGACCTTAAGTCGATCTTTGAGAAAACTATGGCCCCCTTTAGCTGATCGAACAAGTCGTCTATCCTTGGCAACGGGTACTTGTTCTTGATGGTTAGCTTATTCAACTGACGGTAATCTATACACATACGCATAGTTCCGTCCTCCTTCTTCACAAACAGAACCAGTGCTCCCCATGGAGACACACTGGGTCGAATAAACCCACGGTCTAGTAATTCTTGGATTTGAGCCTTGGGCTCAACCAACTCCTTTGGTGCCATTCTGTACGGGGTGATTGACACAGGAGCTGTACCAGGTAGCAAGTCAATTCCAAACTCCACCTCCCTGTCCGGGGGAATTCCGGGTAATTCCTCCGGAAAAACATCCTCAAACTCCCTTACAGTTCTAACTACAGTAACTCCCCCTTCTTTCCCATCCAAAGTACTAATGAAAGCCAAAAATGCCTTGCACCCCTTCCGAACCATCTTATCCGCCTTTAATGCCGAAACTACGTTAGACAAATAGTTTCGTCTTTCTCCTATCATAATTATCCCCTCACCCTCTGGGGTCCTTAACTCCATTCGTTTGGCTGCACAATCCAATACAGCCCGATGCTCCACTAGCTAATCCATGCCAAGTATAAGATCAAATTCCCGAAGGTAATTCCATTAAGTCGTGAGGAATACTACTCCTCAAGCTCCAAACGCACACTCAAATATCTTGTTTACCACTACTGCTTTGACCTAGTGGGCTTACTACGATCATCTCCCTATTAGAGAGTTCGAGGCTATGCCTAGTGTTTCAACTACACTACATACAACATAAGAATGGGTCGAGCCCACATCGATCAAAGTAAAATAAGGCTTGCCATAAATAAAGAACGTACCGGTTATGATGTCCGGTGCGTCTCAATCCTCCTTACGGTGAATCGCATACACCAAGCCCAACTGTCTTGCCTCTGTATTACCACCACCTCGACCCAGTGTTCCACGTCCTCTGCCAGTACCATTTCCTCTACCATTCGGACCACGCCCTCACTGAGGCTGCTGTCCGCCTCTTCCAGCTTGAGTAACACCCTGAGCTACTGGTCGATTCCTATTCTGTCTCATCGGACAGTCCTTAATCATATGGTCCTTTGACCCACACTTGAAACATCCTCCTGTCTTCTTTCAACACTCTCCTAGATGCTTCTTTCCACACTGATCACAAGTACGGTATTGGCCTCCTGTCACAGTCCGCTGACCTTGCGGCCCATCAACTCTAGGCCTCTTTTGCACATTCCCTGACGATCCAGACGGCCTAAAACCCCTCTTCTGTCTATTTCGTTCAGTGTTCTGCCTTACAGAATCCTTGATACCCTCGGCTACTTTAGCCTTTTCCACCAATACAGCAAACTCCTGCTCTTGTTGCGGGGCTATCAATAACCTCAGGTCATCTCTTAGTCTGTCTTCAAACCGGACACAGCGCTCATGCTCTGTAGATACTATGCCCGAGCATAGCGGCTCAAATAAGAATTGACTTCAGACTCGTGACGGACTTATTCCTTGAACCAAATTTCGAAATGCCTTCCTCGTGCATCGATATAATGGGTACCAACATACTTCTTACGGTATGCCGCCTTAGCATACTCCCAAGTAAGTTCCTCATTTGTAGCACCATCCCGCACCGTGAGCCACCATTGATATGACTCATCGCGAAGAAGCGACACCAACCCTTTCACTTCTCCTCGTCGGTTAAGTCGAGCTCATCCATAATCCGCCGATCGCCTCCAACCAATACTCGGTGATCTGGGTGCCACACCAGATATACCACGGAACACTTGACTCGTTGGCTCGAGTCGCTCGGTACCGACTTTTGAGCTCCATGCCTCCACCGCCCACCACCCTTTTCAAAACCATGAACATTGCTGTGACATCGTGTCATCCCGTCTAATCCTCGATATTCCACATCGATGGTGGTGGTGGTGGCATTTCATTTTCAGATCCTTGACCCGATCTAACGGGTTCAGACATGATCATTCGGCCTCTTCCACGGCCACGCACATTATGACCACGTCCTCTTGAATTCATACTTTCGCTTTCCGTTTATCTGATTAAAGAATTTTATGTATTAACTTTGTTCCACTGATTTAACACGAATAGTTTTATGTTTAATAGTTCTAGAAAGTAGTTCTTTCGAGTCATACACATACAGTCTCACATCATTCATTTAGTCACACACATGAACTTGCGTTCATTACGAAAAATATTGTAGTTGTCATTGTTTGTTGTTTTCCACTACCCAGGGGTATTTCCGTAATTTTGTCCTACAAGGGTACTTTGGAAATTTTCAAATTAGGGTATTTGAAAATGTTTCAAAATAGAGATTGTTGATGTTTTGTAGAATTAAAATACTTGCCGAAAAAATTTCAAAGGTGAAATGATAATTTTATACACTAGGGGTATTTTTGTAATTTTTTTTTCAAGCCAAGGTCTTTTCAAAATTTTTTGCAAAATATGGTTCCCGGTGACTTTTCAAAACAAGGGTGTTTTTAAGGGTTTTTAATTTGAGGGTACTTCGTTGATTTTTTTTATTGAGGGTATTTTGGTCATTTGTACAGGTTAGGGGTAATTTGGTCATTTTGTAAATCAGGGGTAATTTCGTAAATTTTACAAATCAGGGTGTCTTGATATTTTGTAAAGTTTTTGGGTATTCTTGCAAAGTAGGGAAATTTTATTGAAATCAAGGGTAATATGGAAATTTTAGAACCAAGGGCATTTTAGTAATTTTTACCACTAGGGTTATTTAGGTAATTTGTAAATTAAAAATTCTTAGAAAGTTTTTCCAAAATAATAATTTTCACAATTCAAAAGGGTAGTTTGTTGACTTTTAAAACTAGGGTTTCCATAAAATGTGGCTAGTCCCTTTCGGGTTTTAATTATTGAGTTTAGCAGTGACTAAGTCCTCCCGGTTAGGGTGAGCCGAAGCTACGCACTGTAGGATTTGAGTGGAGAGGAGGTGAGTCACGCTGGCTGCTTAAATACCAATCTCCCACAAACCAATCCTAGACATGCGCACAATGGTTGCCACACCTAACTCAAATGACTTAACCACGTGTTTGTTTAATTAGGCACTTAAAATTTTATGTAATTGTTGGGGTAACCTAGTCCTAGGGTCCAAGTACTTATCATGCTAATCTACATTCCATTTCTACCCTTCTACAATTCATATCATAAATCATACAAGAGATAGGGGTACTTACCTGGTGGACTTGGTAGGAGACTCAAAGCCATGCCGAAACCTACTTATTTCTCAAAATTTTTCACAAAATTCTTTTGGGCTTAATTTTGAAAACAGTTTGGGTCTTAAACCCAAGGCCGAGAGTTTAAAACTGGGCTCTGATACCAAGCTGAAACACCCCAAACCCGGCTCACAAGCCCTGACCGGATCTGGTATGCTTCTAGGAAAAACCATTCGAATCTTATTTGAAACTTTGCTAAAATTTTTCGTGTTTTTGAAAACAGTTGATTTGGATTGGGCTCGAATTTAAAACCCGTGTTGATTAAGTGTCAAAACATTTAATATTTATACTTAAGAAAGATGGACTTTAATTTTGAATTAATAAAGATCGTGTCATACTTAAATAAGTAAATATGCATGCGTAAACAGTTCAAACCAAGGCCTTATTACATCAAATCAAAACCCAAATTAAATTCAAAGTACTTAAAAGAGAAAACCCAAAATAAAATAGACTTGAAGCTGAGCATGGCCACCCTTGAGCTCCTGCCAACCCGGTCCATCACTGAGTGTCACCTGAAAAATAATCCCACAAGGGGTGAGTCAAACAGACTCAATGTGTACAATCAACACTAAGTCTCAAACAGATTCAGGCATGTCACATCATACATATTCACATAGCATTTATATAGAATGATGCAATTCCAACCCAAGCCTATATAACCATCCACTACACATCACCGTACCAACCATCACACCGTGGGGACTACTAAGTCAACCCTCCATCCGCTACACACCATCAAGGCGTCATTGCAATCGGCGTGCTCATCGCCTTATAATTTCATCGCATAGCCACCATATACATATTTGTGACATAAGTCACCACATTCATATATTGTGACATAAGTCACCACATTCGGATATTGTGACATAAGTCACCACATTCACATATTGGGGTATAAAACCACCAATTCACTTCCCCTTTACATATCACCCATATGCCCCATGTCATGCAAAACATGCAAAAAATTATGCCTTATGCTTTATTCACATTCTTATAGTTGCACTTATGTGCCATAATAGATCGTATTATATTCCTAGTAGGAGTAGGAAAAACGTACCTGAGTACTTTGTACCATCGCATGGAAACTTAGCCACATTCACATTATTATAACATATATGTTAAATATTGCCTTACATCTATTAAGAGATAGTGTGGAGTACACACCTGATTTACTTAGCAAATTCACTCCAAATCCCAAAAATCCAATCTACTGCTTTAGATCTTTACCGCCTATATTCGGCCAACCCCAATCTTATTAGTAAAAAGCCATTCGGCTATAAAACCAAATCCTAATAGGATTATTGTAACCAAATTCTTACCTTGGTGCCGATTTCACTACTAATCAAATCCCAAAACGTTGAAATCCTTCTACCTTGTATTCGGCTAACATTAGATTACTTAAAGGATTAGTTTTCGGCTTTTGAATAATTATGAAATAGATCTATGACACCAAACATGGCCTTGGCCGAATACATAGACCCACTTACCTTGCAAATCCCAAATCCCGAAAGCACCACTTGGTTATGGAGATGTCGAAATACCTATACATATGTTAGATCCGATTCTAATCATTAAATCCCAAGTAGATAGCCCTTGGCCGAATATACACATGTCTTACCTTGAATCTTTAAAATCCTGAAATATCCTTCCTTGAAGTCGACAACACCTAGATCCCAAAACTTCCTTATGGTCGACTAGGGACAGATCCCGAAAGAGTCCTTCATGGTTTCGGTCAAAGACATTAATAGGGTTAGATTCCTAGTTTAAGAAAAAGAATGGGAACCAAATGACAATTGGCCCTTACCCTTAATACAAAAGTCGACAGCACCTTTGCTTAAAGCCCTCAAAGATTCGGCTATGAGACTAGCTAGTGCTCAAAAGATTTCGGCTTTTGGGACTTAATGGAGTAATCGGCTTCACAAGGATGAAAAGAGAGAGAGGTATGAGCTTTAGGAAGAATCGGCAATGGTTATTTCTGGGAGGGTTTGACTTTGATTGATTTTGAAAAGAAGAAGAGTATGTTGAAGGTTCGACTTTTGGAGAATCAAAAGGAAAAGAGAATAATTGGCGAGAGAGAATTCAGAGAGGAAAAGAAAGAATGAAGAATAGCCACCCTTTTCCCTTTACTGCAGAAATTAGTCTACCTAGAGACCCTTATTCTACAACTCTCCCTATTCGATAGCTTTATCTCTCAATTATCACCTTATTCAAATTAATAAAATTAATCCAACATTTATCCCTTATCTAGCCGAATTTTAAAAAGGATTAAACTCCTCCCTTGAGTTCCTTAGTGCCGTCCACCTTTCTTCTCCTTGAAGCAAAAAAAAAATAAAATTCTTTTATTTGCTTCCCATGCGACTCGAACTTAGGTCCTTCCTCATAGCCCATGGCGTCATTTCCAGAGGCCCTAAGTGGCGCCTCCAAATTCACTTTTCCAAGCCCGTTTGTGTGTCATATCTCCCTTATTTATTTTCTTAAGGCCATCTTGCTTCAGTTCCCTCTTTTAGACTTAGAAGTCGATATTTTTCTAAGGCATTTTCCTTATATTTCAAGATTCTAAAATTCACATAACACATTCATAACACATAAGACATGCTATTTCATATAATTAAGCGTAAATGCACAAGCCATAATCCAGGATATTACAGATCAAGTGTGATAACCAATCAACTGTTGCAATTGCAAATCCAGTGTTCCATGGTAGAATAAAACACTTCAAAATCAAGTATCACTTTGTGAGAGAAGTGGAGCAAGCCAAGGAAGTCACATTAGTTCATTGCAGTTCACAAGACCAGTTAGCTGATATTCTAACAAAACCTCTTGGGAAGATGAGGTTTGAAAAGTTGCGTTATGGTATTGGAGTTCGAAGCATGAAGGTCAATAAGGAGTGTTGCAAAATGGACATCCATGCTAACTGCGAACTGCGAGCTCACCAAATGTGTGAGCTCACAAAACCTGCAAGTTCACCAAATATGCGAGCTCTACAAAATGGTGAGCTCACCAAGATTGCGAGCTCACCTGTGAACTGCGAGCTCACTAGAACTACAAGCTCATCAAATGTGCGAGCTCACTAACACTACAAGCTCACCAAGCATGAGAGCTCACCTACGAGCTCTTCACTCTGCAAGTTACCAACTTGCCAACTTGCACTGAAACTGCGATAACTTTTTATTAACATTTTGGCAGACGATTAGACAGAAACCAACAAATGAAAAAGAAAGTTATATGAATCTAGTCACTAAATTAAGCCAAATTGTAATATTTTATTATTTTTTAGCTTATTTAAGCATAATTTTTCATGTAAACTAAGCATAACTTTTTTTGATGAAATAATTCACCAAAAATTAATTTTTCCTTTGTTTTTTTTTTCCAAACTCTCCTTCATAAAAAATCCAACAGTATAGTCCTTTATGACCTCGCCAACAGTTGCATGGTCCAAATGTATGTCCTTGGCCCCATCGGTATTGACCTTCAACCAACCAACGTCCTATTTTTCCCAATGTACCAGTGTACTTACCTTATTACAGCTCCTTCTATGAGAAAACTTACGGCCAACCTGAATACCATCCCTCTCAACACAAAGCTAATGAGCTCGATTGATAATGCAACCCTTAGGCATAGAAAGAAAGCCAGAAACCTCACTATTGTTTTGTTTCCAATTACACCAACATACCACGCCAAACAACCTTCTCCAATTATTTGGGGCATCTAAAAATCGAAGAGGGTCTGATAAGTTTACATATGAATCCATTCATTCAACGACAAGCTCAGAAACTCTTGTAGCTCTTCAGGTTTAATAAGTTGTGACCAAACTGTCAATGCCGAGAAACAAAAATGAAAGACATGGTTGATGGATTCAACTTCAAAGCCACACACCGCACAATGATCAATTGCCATATGCCGTCGAACACGTACCTTGTTTGTTAGCACTTTGTTTTGAGCCACCAACAATAGAAATACTCTAACACGTTGGGGACAATCAAGCTGCCATATACTCTACTAGTAACTACTCAAAATATTGTTGATGGAGTTTGCCAAAAATTCATACGCTGA
This sequence comes from Gossypium rotundifolium, assembly GCA_025506655.1. Taxonomy (NCBI): domain Eukaryota; kingdom Viridiplantae; phylum Streptophyta; class Magnoliopsida; order Malvales; family Malvaceae; genus Gossypium; species Gossypium rotundifolium. The sequence goes on from CP106724.1 coordinate 153,347,031, forward strand.
CATAATAGTGAAACGGGTTGTTTTATCCCATTACCATTTAGGGAAGTCATCCAAATCCCATCCAACCAAAAGCCTCTTAGCAGCAACACGACACACCACATCATCCAACAACAATACCTTATTCTCTCCCAATCCTAATCGCCACTCGAACATGTCATTGTGGCAACTGACACCAATTCCAAGGGAACCTCCTCTAATGAGAGCAATGATTAATAAGTGGGCCACACTCTGAAATTCAATAATCTCTCCAAAAATTCGTTGTGTGCCCATTGCCAATATTCCAAATCACTCCTTCCATAATTGTAAAAATGTTTTAAAAATGTTTAATAAAATTTTCAATTATATTTGAACCAAATGACTTAGGAAATAAAATATAAAATGTATGAAGTATTGTTATATTAAAAATTTGGGATATCAAAGCTCGATTAAAAGTTCAATAAAATACTTAAATAATAGTATAAATGAAAATATTAAAATCGAATTAAACAAAATCATTATAAATCATTCAAATAATTTAAAAAATTTCGACTCATGCCCACCCTCGAGCCTAAATCTGCACGTATCAGAAATTGTGAACATATACTTTATATCCTTAACTTATAATACTTGTATTTTAATACATCAAATTCTCATGAGATTTGATGGTAATGGAACATACCGGTCGTTTCTCTTCACAGGCTGCTCACATAGATTCATTTAGGTTAAAATAACAACTATTTATAAATTTTAATTTTAATTTTTTTTAGATTTCAAAATTTAAATTCAATTGTTAATACTATTATTTTTATTAATTTTTTGACGTGACATTTTAAATCGAAAATACAAAATTATGGCATATTTTAACCATTCATTTATCACCTTTCAAAGTCTCAAAATATAGAACAAAATAAAAAGGCATTTTTGGTGGCAATACTGTTGAATCAAACAAGAAAAGAGGTAAAACATTTGCCAACACAACTCGTCATATTGTATTGTAAAAGCAATAAAGGTTATCCTTCACATCCGGCTTATATGGTGTCACATTAAGAAAAGCTAACAGGTTCTTTTCCTTGGCCACAAACCATTACCACTTGATCACAAGTATGCTTAAAACATCAAGTTGAATACAATGTCTTGTGTCCACCATGAATTATTCGGATGAAATCCAATGCTTTTTACAACCAAGCTCAAACATTTTCTTTTCTTATACTTGCACAAGTGAACCTAATTGCGTTCACTCTTGCCAGAGTAATAATGCTGGAACACACACGAGAAGTCTTCAGTTTCATGACCATCGTTGCAAATCTCTGTATATCTGTAGAAAGTAACTAGGTCATCAAAATATGGTGTTGAGTTGGAATTCCATCTCCATACTTTAAAGAACATAATGCAATCTGAGCCAGAAGGGTCGAGGCAAATCCATGTAGTCTTGGAGATGTTATAATATAGAGGTAGAAGTACTACAAAATCATTTGATATAGGCTAGTTTCTTTTGCTGTTAAAGTAGCCGGTGTCTACTGTCAGACATAACAAATCGTTTGTTAAGGGCTAGATATTGACTTCTAGAACTTAGAAACCAGAAAAAGCATAAACTGCTTGACCAAGAAAATTTTGGCAAATTATTTCATGAAAAACCAAATACAAAGTCCATGATTGCATGTGGAAAGGATTACATTATCTTCAACAACAGTTCCAATGTCATTTACCATATGGAAAAAGACATTTTGTAAACTGGTTAACAATTGAAAACCATTTTATGCAATACCTCAAAGGAGGCTTATTCTACATAATTTTCATGCTGTTTATAAGTTGCAATGCTGTAGCTGGGTTAAAAATGAAAAATCAGTTACGATACATACATGTTTTGTGCTAGAAATGTCAGTGGACATCTTTGACCAACTTCTTCTGCTGATGCAGCAGCAAGGTTTAGGTCTTTAGCCTGCATTGTTAAAATGAAGATGTTTCCATCCTCGGATAAGTCCAGTGGAAACCCAGAGATGGGGAAATTAAAGTCCAATGTCAAAGTGACTTATGCAATGGTGATCACATACATAACAATATAACTGCTCCTACTTCAGTGTCCGTGATTTATTTTCAACATTCAGTCATATAACTATGTCAGATTACAGTTTCCTAATAAGGAATATTCAGTGTATTAAATAGAATCCTGTAGATATTTTATTTATTGCCATCCCTAACTTTAAGGTTATGCTTTAAGGGACAGCATCCCTAGAATCAGTTTGCTTCCTAGTTTAGAGTTTCATAAAGTTAGGCTCACTATGTATATAAATATTAGTGTAATTTCTTGTGAAATAAAATAATAGAAAAAGCCTATTTATAACATGGTAATCTTTTACTCCCACTCAACCCTCACGCCTGCTTCTTTGTTCAAAAGAAATATGTCTGAAATTATCCAAACCAATACCAATGGGATAATTCAAAAGTCTCTATGAACAACTCCAACCAAACAAGTGAGTTGCGAGAACATTCAAGTAGCCTCTGAGTTAAATGGGAAGAATTACGAAGTGGTCTCACTGGTTCAGACGTTCTTGAAGGCGGAGGAAAGTCGAGTCACTTACTTCAAGACAGACCTCAAGAAGGAGATCCTCAATTTGTTGCTTGGGATGAACAAGACTCTATGGTCATGTCTTGGTTATGGAATTCTATGATGCCGAAATCAATGACATATGCATGTTTCTTAACTCATCCAAAAAATATGGGAGGTCATGCGTGCAGACTTATTCTAAAGTTCGAGATCTTGCTCAAATCTATGAAATCAAGACTAAGATTTCATCCACCAAGCAAGGAAGTCGTTCCATCACGGAGTATTCTAATCTTTTGCAAAGCTTATGGCAAGAGATGGATCATTACGGTGCATTCAAATGAAGTGCGGTCAGATCTGACACTCAAAGCAGTTCGTTGAAAAGGACCGAATTTATGATTTTCTTCTTTGGGCTAAATGTTGAATTTGATGCGATAAGAGTCCAAATCTTCGGGAAAGGAGAAGCTACCATCACTAAATGAGACACTCGCGATAGTTCGTCTTTGAAGGAGGAAGAGGAGTTATGCTTGAGAATAGTCAAGTGGATGGTTCGCCTTAGTCGCAAAGGCTATCGGTGAGAGGAGATTTGCCATGGAACGATAACCGGCAACGATATTGAGCAAAAAGAATCTACAAGGCCTATTAAAAGGAGTCTATGGTGCACCCATGTAAAAATCTCGTCACACAAAGGAAAAGCGCTAGAAGCTCCATGGGAAGCCACGACAATTAAAAGGAATTTTTCGAAACCAATGGACAACTAAAAGAAAAAGGCGAGCAAATATAACATGATGACTAGATGGAGAATGAATCCTCAAGACTCACCGGTGTTTTTAATAAAGACGAAATTGAGAAGTTAAAGACGTTCTTTGGGATCATTGGAAAAGTCTTCTTCCACAGTACTTGTAGTTTGGCGCTTTCGGTATATCCTATTCTCAAAATTCTAATGTCTCGGACACGATCCTGCTGTGTCTTGGGTCATTGACTCAGAGCTACTGCACCATATGACCCACTCTCACACAAATTTGTTTCATATACACCTTGTCCTAGTAATAGAAAGATTACGATGGTGATGGTTCGTGATAATAGTGGTGGTCAAGGTGATATTGTTATAAACAAGACTCTTACTCTTAAAAATATCCTTCATGTTCCTAAACTATTTACCAATCTTCTCTCCATCAAAAAAATTACCAGGGACTCTAATTGTAGTGTGGTTTTTTTATCCCAATCGATGTTTTTTTCAGGAACAGAATACGAAGAAGATGATTAAACATGCTAAGGAAGCAAATGGCCTACACTATCTTGAAGAATCTAGTGGCAAAATTAGTGCTCTGAATTCCTCACCATTATCTTTCCTATCCAAGTCTGTTCAAGCAAATAAAGACCAAATTTGGCTCCATCACCTCCGTCTTGGTCATCCTTCGTTTCAAGTCCTTAAATTTATGTTTCCTTCATTGTTCAAAGGAGTAACTGTTGAAAATTTCCATTGTGATGTTTGTGAACTTGCCAAACATAAATGTACCTCCTTTCCGGTAAGCAATAAAAGAACATCCGCTCCTTTTACTCTTATTCATAGTGATATTTGAGGACCATCAAACATTTCAAACATCTCTGGGGCTCAGTGGTTTGTATCCTTTATTGATGATTGTACACGTGTGTCTTGGATATTTCTTTTAAAACAAAATTTGATGTAAGGTCTGTTTTTACAACCTTTTACAACATGATCAAAACACAATTTGGGGCTGAAATAAAACGGTTTAGGTCAGACAATGCTAAAGACTATTTCAATCAGTTTCTCTCCCCATATTTTCAAGAAAAAGGCATTCTCCATGAGTCCTCTTGTGTTAACACACCCCAACAAAATGGCGTTGCCAAAAGAAAGAATGATCATATTTTAGCTATTACTAGAGCTCTATTGTTTCAAAAAAATGTCCCTAAACAATATTGGGGGAGGCTGTTTTAACTGCTACTCATCTGATAAATAGGTTGCCTACAAAGGTCCTTGACTCTCAAAGTCCTATGCACGTTCTATCGAAATTTTTTCCTGATTTCAATATCTCAAACCTTACTCCCAAAATATTTGGATGTGTTGCCTTTGTACATGTACATTCTCAAAATAGGGAAAAACTCAATCCACAAGCTGTCAAATGTGTCTTTCTCGGTTATTCCTCTACACAAAAAGGGTACAAATGCTATAATCCAGCCACCAAAAAATTTTATGTTTCAGCGGATGTCACTTTTGCAGAAAAAGAAAAATTCTTTACACGTCCTTATCTTCAGGGGGAGAACTTATTCACAGAAGATAAGGGCAGAGAATCTTTTCTTCTTGATTTTCCACTCTGTCCAACCTACCAACCACTGCCCTAACTTAATTTTCCGGCTCTATTCAAGACCAAACATTCGGTCCTTACCTACCAACCAACCACCGCCCACCTTGAACCTATGCAACCCGAAATAGAGCCTACTACACCTAAGTCGTCCAAAGGGATTCAGGACACTACTCGACCTTTACTAGTTTACTTAAGGAAAAAGGCATCGGTGCAAGTTCAATCATCTTCTTCGGATAGACAAACTACTGCTCTACAACCCGAGGTAACTACTGAACCTACTTTGAATACCATTCAGATCAGAAAGACTATGATCTTCCTATTGCTATTAGAAAAGGAACTAGGGCCTGTACAAAACATCCCTTGTACTCATCCATGTCTTACAAAAATTTGTCCCATAACCACAAAACCTTTCTTACTAGCCTAAATTCTATCTCCACTCCCAAAACTGTATCCGAGGCATTAAATGATGAGAATTGGAAAAATGCCATAAAGATTGAAATAGAAGCACTTGAAAAAAATAAGACATGGGATTTGGTAAAATTACCAAAAGGAAAAAAAACAGTTGGATGTCGTTGGGTGTACACAGTGAAATACAATTCAGATGGCTCTTTAGAGAGGTACAAAGCAAGATTAGTTGCTAAAGGGTACACTCAAAAGTATGGAATAGACTACCTTGAGACATTTGCCCCGGTTGCAAAGATGAACACTGTGAGAGTGTTGTTGTCACTTATTGCTAACAGAGGCTGGAAACTACAGCAGTTTGACATAAAAAATGCTTTCTTACATGGTGATCTTGAGGAGGAAGTCTATATGGATGTTCCACCGTGGTTCGGTTCAAATCTGAGATGGTAGTTTGCAAACTAAAAAGGCTCAGACGGACTAAAACAAATTCCCAGAGAGCTTGGTTTGGAAGATTTACCAAAGTGATGCTCAAGTTGGGGTATAAATAGAGTCAAGGAGATCACATCTTGTTTGTAAAGCACTCATCTTCAAGGGGAATGACTGCTTTGTTAGTCTATGTAGATGACATTATAGTGACAAGTGATGATCTAGAAGGAATGGAAAATTTAAATAACTGCCTAGTAAAAGAATTTGAGGTCAAAGAGCTTAGTAAATTAAAATATTTCCTTGGTATTGAAGTAGCACACTCTCGGGAAGGAATCTTCATATCCCAACAAAAATACATAATTGATTTGTTGATAGAGACGGGCAAGTTAGGATGTAAACCAACAGAGACACCCATAGAGGTGAACCACAAACTTGGAGATGCACTAGAAGATGCAGTAGTTGATAAGGGTTCATATCAAAGACTCGTAGGGAAGCTCATTTACTTGTCACATACTAGACCGGATATTACCTATGGAGTTGGTGTTGTAAGTCAGTTCATGCACAATCCTAAAGAGTCACATCTTGAGTCAGATATCGATTCTATGATTTAAAAAGGCACTCGTGCAAAGGAATCCTATTTAAGAAAGGGGAGAATTTAACCCTTGAAGCCTATACTGATGCAGATTATGCAGGATCTATGGTTGATAGAAGATCAACCTCGGGCTATTACACTTTTTTGGGAGGCAACCTTGTAACTTGGAGGAGTAAAAAACAGAATGTTGTGGCTAGATCTAGTGCAGAAGCTGAATTTAGAGCGATGGCTCTTGGAATTTGTGAATTATTATGGCTGAAAATTATTTTGGAGGATTTGAAGATCAAGTGGGAAGGTCCAATGAAGTTGTATTGTGATAATAAGTTTGCTATCAATATTGCACATAATCCAGTGCAACATGATCGTACGAAGCACATTGAGGTTGACAGACATTTCATCAAGGAGAAACTTGATAGTGGCCTAATTTGCACTCCATATGTGTCCACTGATGGTCAACTGGCAGTTATCCTAACCAAAGGATTATCTGGGAAGACCTTTCAGAAACTAGTAAGCAAGCTGAGAATGGATGATATCCACTTCCCAGCTTGAGGGGGAGTGTCAGATTACAGTTTCCTAATAAGGAATATTCAGTGTCTTAAATAGAATCCTGCAGATATTTTATTTATTGCTATCTTAACTTTAAGGTTGTGCTTTAAGGGACAGCATCCCTAGAATCAGTTTGCTTCCTAGTTTAGAGTTTCCTAAAGTTAGGCTCACTATGTATATAAATATTAGTGTAATTTTTGTGAAATAAAATAATAGAAAAAGCCTATTTATAACAAACTAAAATACAACTTTTATTAATGTATAGCCTAGCCCCTATTTTCCATTTTCTTTTTACTTTTGGAACTGAAAAAGGAAAAAAGCACTTGGTACAGGAGAAAGTAAAATTTATGAAGGACTATACACAAATTACATAGTTTTTTCAAATGAAAAGAAATGCATGTTTCTACTTCCATATAGACAACTCTAGTTATTGATGTTAGATGTTAACCATTTGTCATTTTAAATCAATTAGATTTTTATTTATGCGTGTGTGTTGTATATATATTTAACCTTTTGCTTTTTCTTTATAACAAATTTTCGATGAGTAGAAAGCTAACAGAAAAAAAGCAAGTAGCACAAGCACCTATCAAACAAATGGTTTGCTTCTGCATGCATGAATAGGAGTCAACTTTTAATTAAAAAAAACAAAATACAAAATGCATTTAGATTCCATAAGAAATTATAAATGGAAATATTATGCATATTTTGCTCCTAAATTCAGACCAGAAATTTGAAGACATGCACGTGCACAGGTTTATGTGTGTTAAACTTCAATGTAACTCAATACTGGTAGAAATATGACCAAGCATGTTACTTCCTGTAAGAACTAGTAATTCCTGTATGTATAGTTCATGTTAGATTCTGAAAACTGAAAGAACAGAATGGTAGAAAGAGAATGAGCTAAACTAGAATGTAAAATAGATTGTGTTAACTAGTCATTATATGCTATTTCAGCCTAAATAACTTACAAGCTTCCAGTGCCTTAGGCAACCTGATGAAGCATGATAAATGTGAAGCAAGTTTTTATCTATACAGATATAAATATAGGCAAAGAAACCTGATTACCATGAGCTTGGATGCAAATCCACCACTATAATTCCTTGAAGAAGGCAATCCTTGCATCACACCAGGAACTGGATTATAACTATCACTGTCACATTGAGCATATGTTAGAATTATGGAGCACATCTATGGGAAATTCACCAACAGTAAACCAGTTCTCGAATTATCCCAATTCGAAGAATAACTCACTCTTGATAAAACTAGCCCGGCCTCACATGCTCTTGAGAACATATATATATGAATTAAGCTTTCCCTTACCCTCTCCCCTCCCCCAGATTTCTTGCCTAACAGAAAGCAGCGATGCATTAAAAACATGGAAAACACATTGTAAAGTAAGAAATGAATGATCTGACTTCCTAGATTAAAAGCATTAAACCTGTTCAGGTGACAACAAACAGGTAAACTGTGGATGTAATTTATATAAAGTGTTGTCAGCTAATTAAAAAGAGGTACATGTTCCACGCTTTGTCATAACTTTTTTTTTTGTCATGTATGATTGTCTTCTAATAAAAGATTTGAAGCTAGGAAGAGAATTTTGAATGGTATAAGAGGCTAGCACATCTACTGAAGGGTAACTTGAAGAAGATTTGTTTTATTATATTTGCAAGTGAGTGATATGGACGCTTTTATTGCAATAGGAATTTTAGTTTTATTTATTATATTAGGTTTTATTAAGAGTTTTAGTTTTCCTTATTTTCTCTATTATATTAGGTTTGTGTTTCCTTCATAAACTCTAAGTTAGGAATTCTATTTTATATCAATTAGGACTCTTTCCTTTGTTATTAACAGTCTATAAAAGGCTGCCAATATGAAATAAAGAGGCAAGCAATTATTCTATAAAAAAGAAACGTTATTTTGAGGGGGGTTCAATCAAGGACGAATTTGCCTTTCTCGTCTAGACCTGCCAAGGCGCATAAAAACTTGGTATCCGAGCCAGCTGTCATGGGTGATGAAAAGACTTTGACAGCCAAGCTGGAGGCTTTCATGGAACAAATAGCTACAAGGCAACAAGCATTAGAGGAGCAGGTGGCAATATTATCTCTTTCTATCCAAAAGATAACGAAAGGAGATGCAGAGAAGAATAATGAAGAACACAGGGCAGCAGCGGAGGCAGGAAAAGGAATTTAGACTTGCAACACGGTGGGTGCATGGTGCCACGATACTCTAAGATGGAATTTCCCACTTATGATGGTGTTGGAGAGCCCTTAGGGTGGTTGAAAAGATGCGAAATTTTTTTTGGCAATCAATGAACTAACGAAGAAGACGAAGTAAGCTTAGCATCATTCCATCTTTTAGGAGAGGCACAATTGTGGTTTGATCAAATGAAAGAAGAGGAGGCAAATCTTGATTGGGGGTGCTTCAAAGAGTGTTGTCATGAAAGGTTTGGGCCACCTATGAGTAATAACCCCTTGGGAGAACTTGCCAACTTGAAACAATCTGGGACTGTAGAGGAATATCAACGCCAATTTCAATCACTATTGGCTAGGACTACTAATCTTTAACCTCGACAACAAGTAAACCTCTTTACTGCTGGGTTAATCGAGGAACTTAGAATTGATATTGACATGCAACAACCGAAAAACCTTGGGGTTGCAATGAATATGGCTCGAACATTGGAACATAAACAAAATGTCTCTTCCAAACTGTCATCTCGAGCCATCCTGAATTGGCCAACTTCCCAAAACATTGCCAGCAATTCAATCATTCCAACAACTAAGAGCATTGTAAAGGGAGGGGGAAAAACAACAGAACCAACAGGGAACAACGGCAAAATAGGTTCTTCTGCACCATTTATTAAGAGATTGACATAGACAGAAATGGCGGAAAGAAGGGCTAAAGGGCTGTGTTATAATTGTGACGAGTCTTATTCCATGGGACACAAATGTAAAAGGTTATTTTGGATAGAAGTACCAAGGCAAGCAAGATGATGATGAGATAGATGATTTTGGATAAGTTCTCAAGTTTATTCTGAATTTGAGCTTGAGGACAAGCTCAACTCTGAGAAGGGGAGTAATGATATGGACGCTTTTATTGCAATAGGAATTTTTTAGTTTTATTTATAAACGTTATTTTGAGAGGGGGTTCAGTCAAGGACGAATCTGCCTTTTGACTAACCATAGGTCGAAGCAAGAATTCTTTCTCGTCTAGACCTGTGACTAGATCCTACACCAAGGAGCAAAACAGTGAGACAGTAGAGAAGTGCTTAGTACCTACTCCAACAGCGTGCACTTGAAGAGTTAAATATCTTTGTCAGCGTACTGGCAGTTATTCCTAGAGACTGACCAAGAGCTAGAGCTTCTGACAGTCCAAGCATACTAATAGCCATTACCAAATTGTTGCATATCTTTGCCACCTGAATAACAGGAACCAAACCAATGATATCACAACTTCACCTACAAATCCATAGAGTTGAAGAATAAGAATGAAACCTAAAACAGACCAAAAGGAATTATTATTTCACCACCAGCAAAACAAATTAATGGATGAACTTACCCATATCCCTGCCATATTATCATACAAAAAATATATAAAAATTTTCCAAGTTATTGCATTGAAGAAAATATGAAATGAGGCTTTATTTGTTACATATTAATATTTCCTGTTGCAAATTTTATTATTTTAAGCATTAATGAAAAAGTAACTCCTATAACTGCAGGCTGTCTAAATTTATTAAGAACTGATACTTGACCAAATTATAACTTTGGCTGCTTAGTTACACCCATTATGAGTCCAATTAAGTCCATCCCCTTGCAGTAAATATTTTGGGCTGCATGCTTTAAACTGATACGATCATCGATTCTATAGATGATGTCATATATCATCATTGGTTAGCCAAGACTGCTTAGAAAGCAAGAAAACTCTTAGTCATTAGTCAAATTTATCCAGAAACTATGACAAACTAAAATTTCTTAAAAATATAACGTGAACTTGAGTTTTCTTGTCCTACTTGCTACTCTGGAGGGAGGGAGGGAGGGAAGGAGGGGCAAAGAGAGAGATCGAGGAAATCAAAAGGAAATATTTTCATTGTCTTAAGAGAACTTACTGAACCATTTCCTGGTCCACCACAGAAAATTGCGTTTTTTCCCATTGAGAGGAGTAAGGATTTGGCAGCAAGATACACATCTTCAGAGCCACCAACCTGGATCACATGGCATTTTTTATCATAAGTTTAATACTACCTAAAAGTGTTGCCAACCTAACATCATTTGTGTTTCTAAAATACCAGACTTCTGTGGCAACTAATCTTACATACATCATTGAAAATATAAAGTAAAAATTATAATATCTTGCAACGAAATTGATACTAAACAGTAAACTCACGAACAAGGTTAAAATAATTGGAAAAATATTTTCTAGTAAAAGTAATTTACAACTGAGGACTGCTATCCTACCTTTTTTGGGGAAGAACTGAAGAAGGTTGGGAAGAAGTTTAATGAGTGTCCATATGCATTCAATGGAAAACAATATATAATAGGTCAACTCTAGAAAAAGAAAAGGTGATCAAAAGTGAATTCGTACCATGAAAGTAAGTGAACCAGCTTCTGCAGCTACAACACCTCCAGAGACGGGAGCATCCAACATGACAGGGTTCTCCCAATTCTCTACATAAGTTATATGAATTCAAACTGAAAAAATATACGTGTTTATGCATGTGTGCATGTATATTTATTTAAAGATGAAGGTTGCAAAGGAATGAAGACATATCATGCAGGTTCATCTCAAATATAGCTGTCTCATTCTCATGTTTGAATGGTAATGTCAACACAATGCTGACCCCAAATTAACATCTAACACATCACTACGATCTTGTTTCAATGTCTCTCAACCAAATCATAATCTTCAATTTCTCTTGATAAGAGGTCAATGTATTTTTGTGTGTGTGTGTGTGTGTGTGACGAGAGAAAGAGGATCATAGAAAAGTAAGACATGAAATTTAAAAAAAAAAAAAAAGAAAGGATCTCACATATTAAATGATAAATAAAACAAAGAGAGTGATATACTAATCATGTTTATCCTAATGACTAGAAGTTCTATTAAATCTCATATTTAGCTTAACTCACTGATTGGTACCTTGCTTTTCCTTTAGAATGCAATTAGATACAGACACAGCGAGCTTTCTTGATGTTTGGGGATCAATAGTAGATGAATCTATAAATAATTGAGGGGTTAGGAGATCTCCTCCTTGAAGTAAGCCATCTGGTCCATTGTAAACATTCAATACCTGTATACATCATATTGGTCATTAAGGCAGACATTTTTGCGGTTGATAATAAACCTTAGAAATCAAAGAGAAAAGAAAATTAATATTTAATAGCATCTGAATCTGATAAATCTAAATTAACAACCTAGCATTAGGACACCTAAGTGCTTACCCTAGTATAATTTACACAACATAATTCACAACCTGAAAGCATTAGGATTCAACTCACATATTTGATTCTCAATAAGAATGAAAACTAATGAACTCTATTTTATTACTTCACTAGATAATATTTCATCCTGCATTCCTTATAATATTTCTGGTTAACACAATGAAGAAATAGATAAAATAGAACCCACCTTTTTCCTCTATAACATTACAGCAAGAACTGATAGCCATAATTGTAAACAAGAATACAGAAAACCAAGTTCTAGCTAATAAACAACTTCTATGGATCTAGTGAAAGAATGATTTCACAGTGACAAAAAGATAACAGACTTGATGGACAGTCTGAAAGACTAAAAGGTAAAAATCAAAACTAGAATAAGTTTATATATGCATTATGGACCACAACAGAAAAGCATTGGAGAGATTAACTGAGTCTTAAAGCTCACATGAGATGATGAAGGCAACATTGTGATTACAACATCACTTGCTTCTGCAACTTCAAAAGGTGTTTGTTTTGTTGAAACTCCCATATCAGAGTACTTCTTCATGACATTACAGTTTCTGAATTAAAAAAAAAAAAAGCTGCAGATTTGCTTCAGAGTAGGAATGTAGCATTTCTATTTTCTACACAAAGAAGCACCTAAATAGAATAAAGAGCATAAAAACTAGCTGGAAAGAACAGAAGCTAAATAAGCATGGAACTTTGAAGGAGAGGAAAATTTTGAATGCATTACACATCATGAACAGTCATTTTGTATCCAGCTTTGAGTAAATTATTTGCCATTCTGGATCCCATATTTCCCAGCCCTATGAATCCAACATTCTGTCAAAGTAAAAGAATGATATATAATATCAAAATAGGATTTAGGAGAAGAATCGGAACAAAAACTACAATAAGACACGGTAGCATAAAAATAGAAGTAATTAGTACTGAAAGAACATGAGAAACAGATTATATTTCCACCAACAACTAAACCAAAAACACTCACCGATGACAATTTCCATTATTATATGAAAACCTGATTAACAAAAAGCTTTCCTAATTGAGAATGCTCAATGCAGAGACTTCATTGTGCGTCATTTTAAGAATATAATCCAATGAATTTATTAAACCAAACTTAGCTCTTTCTACGTCCTAACTAATTTAGGTTTCTTATGTTTTCACTTGAGTAGGTAGCCTGGAAATCAATCTAGCAACTCTGACTCCGAACCCGGAGTTTAGTGAGTTGATTCGTACAATCATCCTTAATTCAAATCTCAATTCCCTTATTCCCAGGCATCAAAAAAATCAACTCTAACTCCAGTTAAACAGCTAGAACCAAAGCAATATATTTGGAATGAAAATTTAAATTTCATATTTGAGGCAAGATACAGTCAAAAAAATAAAAAGCAAAAGTTTTGAGGGAAAGGATGCTTACCTCAAAGGAGGAAGACGAGAAAGTGCGAGACGGAACGGAATGAAAAGGAGAAGACGAGAGGGAAGTAGAAAGTAGGGCTCTCAGTCTGTTAGCGTAAATCTTCATCTTCATCATCGCCATTGAATTGATAATGGAACAAAGAGGCTTCCTTCGTCCCAGGAAGAACACTAGTAAGTGGAACTAATTGTGCAATTGCCTCACTATTTTTAATTTTTCGCCTAGGCCTAGTTGATTGCCTCAATCTCGAGTCTTTTACACTGAAAGGATATTAGTACTTTCCACGTTCGAATGAAGGAAAGCTCTATTCTATTCGAAAATATTAAAATTTTTTCTTCCAATTTGAGTTAATCAATTATTCAAATTATTCCATATTTTCCAATAAATTTTAATAAATAATTTTTTTCTAATTCGAAACCGTTAATTTTATACGTAACTCAAATAACAAATTAATCTAATAGCTTTTGAGTATGTTATAGTTTTTAAATAAGTAAATTAGTTACTCTTAAAAATAAAATTATTTTCAAAATTTTAATATATTTATAAAACATTTTCCAAATAAAAATACATTAAACATATAAAAGAAATTAAAATCTTAAATATATATATGCTAAATAATCATTTTAAAAACTCAAAATGATAAATTTGATGTTTTATGCAAATTATCAAATCAAATTTATCATGCTAACTATATTGTGTTTTTCTTTTATTTTGTTTTAAAAGAGTTTTCAAATATATATATAGTATTTGTTATTTAATGTTAAATTTAATTATATTGTCAACAAAATTTTAATATGGCCAATTTAAAAAAAAATTACTTTTAACTCGAACAAATTTATTTAACTTGAATCTCAATTCACTCAACTCGATTAAAAGTTTAAATTGAGTTAGAATAATAAAATAACACTCATCAACTCAATTAACTCAAAATTTATTTACTCAATTTAATGGAACACTCACCCTAAATGTATTTTTGGAAATGTGAATAGGATTAGTAGGATTATAACATTACAATTAAATAAAATCTCAAAAGTTATATTGACACATTTGCTTCCTTAAGCACTTTACTAGAAATGTGATGATAAATTTATTATTAACAAACGTGTAATTTAATCTATTTAATTTAAAATAATATTAATTTTATATTTTTTAAAAATAAAAGAGGTGACTACTTTTTTACTTTCTTTGACTTTTCTTTGTAATTGCCCCTTCTTTTCTCGTTGCGTTTAACCTTGGAAAGGTCTTCTCCGGGCCCCTTTGTGGGCTGTTTTAGGACACCATAGTTGATAAATTTCGTTAATAGACTAATTCGAAGCCATGATATTAAGTGTTCTTTTAATGGATCTGATGTGATGGGTATGTCCTATGCAGCTCAAGTTGCAAATGATTTCAATTTTAAAGATGTGATTTTGAATAAAAGATATGTCTTTAATTTTTTTTGGGATGATGTCATATTCTTGTTGAGGATGTTGATGACTTTCAATTCCCTAGTTGATAACAATGTGGGATAGTTGAGCCTAACGATCTCCTAAGAAAAGCATGAAGCATTATGTGACCCTTGGAGGAAAGCTTTAATTGTCAAAATTCTAGGAAAATCGATGGGATTTTCCATCTTATTTATGAGCTATTAAGGTATAAAGAGTAAATCGCGTTAATGTTAAAAGTTGAATTATAAATCTAAATAAATATAGGGGACTAAAGTAGGAAATATACCATTTATTAAATGGTGGGGTCGCCGGTTTTGATTTAAGGAAATTTGCATGTGTATTATATATATAATAAGTTCGGTTATGATTTAAGGAAATTTGCATGTATATTATATATATAATGTTAACTTTAATGTATGTATATTATAATAATAATAAGAAATAAAATGAGATCATAATAAAAGAAAAAGGAAATAAGAAAGTGGAAGAAGAGAATTAAAGCAAGAAAATTTTAAAAGAAAAGAAGAGAAGATCGTCACGAACCGCCTAGGGGTTTCTAGCATTTTAACTTCAATTGGTTAGTTAATTTAGTCTTTTTTCTTGTAATATTTACGTTTTTAGAATCCTGGTATTTAGAGCTACCCAACCCATGTTATAATTTTTAGTATTGATTAAGATTTTAGATGTTGCTATTATTGAATAATTTAAGTATTAGGGTTAAATTGATAGATTTTAAGTTAGAATTGGAAAATGACTAAATTGTAAAACTAATTTTTAATTTTGAGAAATAGGACTAAATTGTGAAAATTTTAAAATTAAGGGGTAGAATTGAAAATAAGGAGCTACATTTAGCTTAGAGTGAAATTAGTATAAAAATTTGAGGTTAAATATGGATATTAAAATTAGTCTTGGTTTAGGGACTAAATTGAGGGTTATGCAAAATATGGTATAACATTTGAAATTTAATGAAAATTTAGTTGTGTATTATTAATCTATTGTAATTATTTTATTCCGTAGCGAACGTCGTCCCAAAATCCTCAAGTAAGAAAGGGGAAGACAAGGTCGACGTCGAGTAGCTCAGAATATACGGTTTGTGTTTCCATAATCCAAATTAAGTTATAAACTGTTACATATTTCATGGTTATGTATGGTAAGCAATACTTTGGGATCAAATTGAATTAATAGATGATTTGAAATTGACTGGTTGGATATATTATGAAATGTGTTGATTATGTGAACATTAAACTAACTATATGTGATAATGTGTATATATATGAGAATGAGACATTGGACATATTGAATTATGAAATGAAACCCTATTAACTATTTCAAGCTAAGTCGGATATAGATGACATGCCATAGGATAGGAAGAGTTCAGAGATTTATTCGACCTCGAGTCGATAAGGCACTAGGTGCCAATTTGCTTCGGTTTAACCGATGAGACACTAGGTGTCAACTTATATAGCGCTCTTACTACTTTGGATTTATCTGATGAGGCACTGGTTGCCAAACTGGTGTGTTGGTTAGATCAGTGTATCCGTCCGAGTCTGAGTCGTGTTAATATGAAAAATTAAATGATAAATTTATGTGTTTGATATTGAGATGGCAAAGTTGAGAAATGATTATGAGATGAGAAATGAAATATGAAATGATGAAATGAGATGTGAATTTTGAAATGAGTTTAAGTATTGATAAAAAAGATGAATCATGCCATTGCATGAGTTGAATTTATGACACCCCAAACCCGACCGGGATGGACCGGCCCAAATTCGAAGCATTACATTAGCCACCTAAGTGACTCTCCAGCTAACGACCACCAAAGACACACCCCGACCTTATAACATCTCAATCTTATCAAATTATGAGTTATTTATTAATGCGGAAGCAAATTATGAGCCAATTTTAAACTTTTCCTAGGTAATTTAACCTACGGGCATTTTTGTCATTTTACCACCTATGGTAAAACTAATTTATTTTAGATCTAAGTGTTTACCAACCTTCTTTTAGTCAAATTATGAAAGCCTAAAAAATTTTAGCTTAATTTGAGTTCGTTTACTATGTTTAATTCAAGTTTTATTATTAGGAACTAAATTGTAACAAATACAAACTATCAGTACCTATTCCAAATTTTAAATTAAGTGCGCTTCTATCGAATTTTACCCATTATGAGACTAATCCTAAATTTTTACCAAGTTTCCTTATCATCTAAGGCTCTAATTAGACTAATCAATTTTCAGGACTAAATTGTAACTTAAACAAATTAGAATACCAATTTAGAAAGACAAAAATTCAAACCCCAAAACCCACACAATCGTGTCTACTAGACACTGTGTCATTAAACGACTATGTTCACGTTGAGAAAAACTATTAGGCCGATCGCACACGCCTGTGTGGAAACCCCACATGCACGCCCGTGTCACTTACCCACATGCCTGTGTGCAACCCCTCACACGCCCGTGTGAATAGGCACACGCTCATGTGAAAACTACTGCACTTATTTTTGCAAAAACTCATTTTAAAACCTGATTTTGTATATTTTACTGGCCTATTAAACCCATTTTAACTACAATTAATTAACATACATGTACATACACCTTCAATTGAATTTATTGACATCAATTAAGCCTCAATTATATAGAATTAGGCAATCAATTTCATGCATAACAAACACCAAATAAATCGAACAAGTGGCGTACCTTAGTCGCTAGTAAACCACTCCACGGAAGCTTTATTTAAACAATCGTTAGTATAAATTTTGTAACAGCCCAGTTTAGACCCTAGTCGAACAGTGGTTTCAGGACCACGAATCCGAGTTAGAAAAATATTTTAATTATATTTTATGTGTTTACAGCATGTTAGAATGCATGTGTGAAATTTTCGTGAATTAATTTTACCGATTGGTTGTTTAATTTTATAAATGGACTTAATTGCGTAATTGTAAAAGTAGCTTTCTATTTGTTAAAGTGCTTATTTGCTATGGTTTATTAAATATGAGGTCCTTATTATGTGATTAGACCATAGTTAGTGGATTCTGACTTAAATGGTTATCCATTATATGAAATTTTAATGTTTTCCTTAATGGCATATTTGTAATTTTATAATTTATGTTAGTAAAATAAAAACAATTGAATTATTATCATCATTTTCAACCATTCATGGCCGAATATATCAAAAAAGAAGAAGAAAAATAGAGCTTGAACTTTCAGCACTTGCATGAATAATTAGTAAGTGAATTTTAGCTCAATTTTTGATAATTTTTATGTTTTTGAGATCGTTGCTTCGTGTTTTAGCTAGCCCATACCTTGATTTTTGGATTCGATGATGATTTTGTGTTTTGCCATTGTTGAAAGCTTGATGGTTTTTGTGTTTGATGATGAAAAATAAATATGTGTTAATAGATTTTCATGTTTAATTAAGTAATTTTTAGTAAAAATGCCTATTTGGGATTAAATTGTGAATTTTGTAAATTGAGTGGTCAAAATGTGAAATAAATGAAAGAAATGGGCTGCTATGAACCTTAGTAAAATTTGGCTATACTAGAGTTTACTGAAATTATGTGTATTTTGTGTTTTGTGAAATAGGGACTAAATTGTGAAAAATGTGAAATGTTAGGGGCTAAAGTGAAAATTTCCCTTTTATGTGTTTTTGGGTGAATTTGAGTACATGTGTGATTAAATAAGTCTAATTTATATTAATTTAGATCAAGAAAAAAGGAAATCAAAATTGGATCAGGGGAAATCTAAAGTTGTCGAATAGTCATGCTGGTTTGTTCGTCTACATCCGAGGTAAGTTCATAAGTAAATAAATGTTGTTAAATTGAGTGTATTGATTTTGTAAATAGATGAATTGAATTTTATGTATGTATAATTACTTAGTCGAATTGAATTTGGCATGGAATGATGTGTTACGAGCATGAATCGATCGAGTTATGTCGTCCGAAAGCCCCGTACGAACCTTAGGAATAGTTAAGATACATATGTCATGACATAGGATTCCGATATGTGATTCGTGTAAGACCACGTCTGGGATGTTGGCATCAATTTGTGATTTACGTGTAAGACCATGTCTGGGACATTAGCACCATATATGAGTTTATGTAAGACCCTATTTGGGATAGTGGCATCGATAGTTGATTACATGTATGACCTCGTCTAGGACGTAGGCATTGTACGAGCTTTTTGAGCTATTCGAGTATCCTTATTGATTTCGAATGGTTCAACGGGCAATATTAAGTTAAGATCGAATGTGAAATCGAGCTAA
Source organism: Gossypium rotundifolium (assembly GCA_025506655.1). Classification (NCBI taxonomy): domain Eukaryota; kingdom Viridiplantae; phylum Streptophyta; class Magnoliopsida; order Malvales; family Malvaceae; genus Gossypium; species Gossypium rotundifolium. The sequence continues at coordinate 153,366,378 of CP106724.1, forward strand.
ATGGTTCAGGTACATGTGAAGTTAAATGTTCATGAAAATAAGGTAAGTTTAGTACTTGAAATGATGATATAAACTATGCATGATAAAAAAAATGACTTATATGTACATGTGATTATTCATATTCGGTCAAATGACATTATAATGTTAATATTCAGGTGATGATATATGAATTTCCAAGTATGATAAATGTATATGTGGTTAAGTTTTGCTTGATTTGGCTTAGTTTAATTGAATTATGTATGCCATTGAAATGATTTATTTGCTTATGACTTACTAAGCTATTTAAGCTACTTTGTGTGTTTATTCGTTGTTTTATAGATTTTGAAAGCTAGTTTTGAGCTCGGGGATCGTCAAGGATCATCGTCACACTATCGACCATTATTTGGTACTTTTGAAGTTTGTAACTAAGAGATATGGCATGTATACACTAGTTTTGATATGTTTGGTTTTGAAACTTGTGTATGTATAGCCATGCGAAAATGGCTTGATCATGATGCTAATGTTTGTGTATATCTGGTCATGTTATAAGCTTATTTTGGAAGTATATTTTATGGTATTTATATATGTGGTGTTTTGGTTACATGAATTCAACATTGAGTAATGATATGTATGATGTATAATCGGCCTTATAAGTAGCTCATTTTGGAAGTATGATATGTGGTATATTTTAGTTGATGAATGTGTTTTTTTTAGCTTTAATGTATATGTTCCTATAAGTTAAGTTATGAGATGACTATGCTATGCCTTGTGAATTTGACTATCTGATGTGGCTTATTAATGACCTAATTTTTGATGTATAATTTGCTTTGTGAAATGACTTGTAAATGATAAATTTAATTCGGTTATATTATGAAATAAATTATGGTATATGATGTGTGTACACATTCGGCTTTGTGTTTGGTAATATACATATATATATATGCCTAAGAAATGCTTGATTTTGATATGTGCCTTATATTCGGTTTAAGGTCTTGATAAATGAAGGTTATGTATTATGAATGTTTCATTGATCAAATGGTATCAAAATGTGATGTTGAAATGGTATAATTGTATAAGAGATTGAGCCATGAAATTGGTATGAATTTTTTAGGCTAATTTTGATGACCGAATTGTTGGCTCATAGGTTGGGTAAATATATGATGTTTAGACTTGATAATTAGCTTATGAATTAGGTATGCTTTGATTTGTTATTTGTGTTTGATAATGGTTGTGGTTATTATGATGAATTGCGCATAATTTGATATGATTATTGAAATTATATTTGACCTTTTTGTAATGTTTGTTATTGTATTTTATGTGGATGTTTTTAAGCCGTGTGATAAGACTTGATCAAGCTTAATGTGCGGTTGTGCATAAGTGTCCAAAATTTGGGATAGATTAATAAGAATGGATGTCTCGATTTATGATTGGTATATGAAATGAAATATGTTTGATTATAAAATAGGTATTCGAATATCATGAATGAGATGCTTGTATGATTCGAATATTATAAGTAACAAAGCATGATTGGTTTTTATTGGCTATGTGTTTTAATTATGTGCGAATTTGACCTATATGAATGAGTGTATAGTTGCTATTTGAGTTTGAAAATTATTGTAAAGAATTCGATATGACTTTATGCATGAATTGTAATAAATGATCGTGATGAACTGTATTTTGTTCGGTAATGCCCCGTAACCCTAATTTGGCGATGGATACGGGTTAGGAGTGTTACATTTTATTGGTATAGGAGCTACGATTTAGTCGATTCTAGGACTAACATAGCGCGTGTGAGTCTAGCTATACATGCCATATATATAAATTGCGATAGTGTGATGATTCTTGACAACTAAAATATGTTTTTGTATAGTAAATGGATCCCGATCGAGCCGTAGCTGATGATGTGGAAAGTAATTTGCCTGCTCCTGCTCAAGGGGCAGGGCCAGCTGATTCTAGGTCGATTACGAGTAGTCACGAGGGAGAGGCTAAACAAGCCTTCTTCCATATAATGAACGAATGGTTCACACAGTATATCCAGACTAATCCGACTATTCAACAACCCTCACCCCCGCCTAATCCTCCTCCGATACCTATAATACCTCAAGTAATTAATCCGATGAGATTACCTGTTGATAAAATAAAAAAATATGGGGCTGAAGAATTCAGAGCCACTGTTGATGATGATGCTGAGCGAGCTGAATTTTGGCTCGATAATACTATCCGTGTGTTCGATGAGCTATCCTGTACCCCTAACAAGTGTATAAAATGTGCTGTATCCTTGTTACAAGACACTGCATATCACTGGTGGAATACGCTAGTTTCGATAGTTCCAAAATAATGGGTTACTTGTGAGTTCTTTCAGACTGAATTCCGTAAGAAATACATCAGTTAGAGATTCATTGATCAAAAACACAAAGAATTCCTCGAGTTGAAATAGGGTAGATGAACGTAACAGAATATGAACGGGAATTTGTGAGACTCAGCAGATATGGTCGGGAATGTGTATCGATCGAAGCAATAATGTGTAAAAGATTTGAAGATGGGTTGAATGAAGACATTAAACTGCTTGTTGGCATTCTTGAAATAAAAGAGTTCGTCGTACTTGTTGAGCGAGCATGCAAAGCTGAAGAGCTTAGGAAAGAGAAAAGAAAAGCTGACTTTGAAGCTAGAGATTCACGAAAAAGATTATCGAATAAGTCATTTTAGTCGTCATCAAAGAAGTTCCAAGATGATTTTAACAGTTCAAAAGCTACTGCGGGTTATTCTAGACGAGATCGAGACAGACCACCTGTGATTTCGAAAGCTACTTCTATAGCTAGTGTTAGAAATGTCAAATCAAATCAATCTGAGTGTAAACATTATGGTAAACGACATCCCGACAATTGTAAATTGAATGATCGGGCTTGTTTTAAATGTAGATCGATGGATCGCTTTATTCATGAATGCCCTGAGTTAGCTGAGCAAAACACAGTACAGAATACAAGACCGAGTAACATGTCAGCTCGAGGTAGACCATCCAGAAACATGGGTAATGTGAGTGGCAGCCAAAGGGGAACTAAAGACATAGCTGTTAGATCTGAGGCTCGCGCACCTACCAGAGCTTATGCTCTTCGCGCTCGCGAAGAGGCTTCATCCCCAGATGTTATTACTGGTACTTTCACTCTCTATGATACTAGTGTTATAGCATTGATAGATCTTGGATCGACTCATTCTTATGTATGTGAGACTTTAGCATCCAGTAAAACTTTGCCTGTAGAGTCTACTAAATTTGTGATTAGAGTATCGAAACCCTTAGGCCGGTGTGTCTTGGTTGATAAAGTATGTAAGAATTGTCCGTTGATTATTTGAGATTCATGTTTTCTGGCTAACTTGATATTGTTGCCATTCAACGAGTTTGATATAATTCTGGGTATGGATTGGCTAATGTTACATGATTCAACTGTGAATTGTAAAAGGAAGACTATTGATTTGCGATGCCAGAATGATGAGATTATTCAAATTGAGTCTAATGATCTGAATGGTTTATCGGCAGTGATATCTTCGATATTAGCTCAAAAATATGTGAAAAAGGGTTGTGAAGCTTACTTTGCCTATGTGCTCGATTCAAAGGTGACCGAAAAGATGATTGAATCAGTACCAGTTGTGTGTGAGTATCTGGATGTGTTTCAAAGAATTACCAGGTTTGCCACCGATCCGAGAGGTAGAGTTTGACATTGAGTTAGTGCTGAGAACAACTCCGATATCGATAGCTTCATACAGAATGACACAGATTGAATTAAAAGAATTGAAAGCTCAGTTGCAAGAATTGACTGATAGAGGCTTTGCACGACCGAGTTTTTCTCCCTGGGGTGCACCAGTTTTATTTGTGAAAAAGAAAGACGGAACTATGAGAATGTGCATCAATTATCGACAGCTCAATAAAGTGACCATAAAAAATACATATCCTTTGCCACGAATTGACGAATTTTTCGATCAGTTGAAAGGTGCTATTGTGTTTTTAAAGATAGATTTGAGATCAGGTTACTATCAACTGCGAGTTAAAGACTCCGATGTGCCAAAAATTGCTTTTCGAACGAGGTATGGACACTATGAATTTCTGGTTATGCCTTTCGGACTTACTAATGCACCTGCTACTTTTATGGATCTAATAAATCGGATCTTCAGACCATATTTGGATTAATTTGTGGTTGTGTTCATAGATAACATTTTGATTTATTCCCTGATGAATCCGAGCATGCCGAGCATTTAAAAATAGTGTTATAGACTTTGCATGATAAATAGTTGTTTGCGAAATTCAGTAAATGTGAGTTTTGGTTACGATAAGTTAGTTTTCGGGACATGTTGTATCAGCATCGGGTATTCGGGTTGATTCGAGCAAGATTTCGGTAATACTAGATTGGAACCCTCCGAGAAATGTATCCGGAATCTAAAGTTTTCTAAGACTTGCTGGATATTACAGACGATTCGTGAAAGGTTTCTCTATGATTACAACTCCGATGACGAGACTACTTCAGAAATATGTTAAGTTCGAGTGGTCAGAAAAGTGCCAGAAAAGTTTTGATCAGTTGAAAGCTTTGTTGACCGAAGCTCTAGTGCTAGTTCAGCCAGAATCGGGTAAAGAATTTGTAATTTTTAGTGATGCATCATTGAATGGACTGGGATGTGTTTTGATGCAGGAAGGCAAAGTCATAGCTTATGCCTCGTGACAGTTAAAGCCGTACGAAAAGAACTATCCAACACACGACCTGAATTGGCAACTATTGTATTTGCATTGAAGATTTGGCGCCATTATCTGTTCGGTGAAAAATGTCACTTCTATTCTGATCATAAAAGCTTAAAATATTTGATGACTCAAAAGATCTGAATCTACGACAGCGCGATGGTTAGAGTTGTTAAAAGATTACGAGCTAATGATTGACTACCATCCAGGAAAAGAATGTTGTTGCTGATGCTTTAAGCCGAAAATTTTTGTTTACTCTTCGTGCAATGAATGTGCATATGGCTATATCTGATGACGGTTTGATTGCAGCTGAATTGAAAGCGAGACCGCTATTTATGTAGTATATTTGCGAAGCTCAAAAAGTCAATAATGAATTGTTAGCAAAACGGGCTCAATGTGATTTGAATACCGATTCAGAGTTTCGAGTTGATGTTGAAGGTTGTTTGAGGTTCAAAGATCAAATATGTGTTTCGAGAAATTCAGAGTTGATTCAGATGATTTGAATGAAGCTCATACCAGTCAGTTATCTGTTCACCCAGGTAGTACGAAAATGTATAATGATTTGAAATAGCTTTATTAGTGGCCTGGAATGAAACGAGATATCTCAAAATTATTTCGAAATGTCTAATCTGTCAGCAAGTCAAAGCCGAACATCAGGTACTGTCTCGGTTACTTCAGCCGATTATGATTCCCGAGTGGAAATGGGACAGAATTACGATGGATTTTGTATCGGGTTTGCCTCTGTCATTGAGTAAGAAAGATGTAATCTGGGTTGTTGTTGATAGGTTGACTAAATCGGCTTATTTCATTCCAGTTCATATAGATTATTCACTTGATAAGTTTGCTGAGTTGTACATTTCTCAGATTGTGAGATTACATGGAGTACCTATTTTTATTGTTTCGGATAGAGATTCGAGGTTCACATCGCGATTTTGAAAGAAATTGCAAGATGCATTAGGTACGAAACTACATTTTAGCACTACTTTTCACCCTCAGACGTATGGTCAATCCGAGCAGATTATTCAGATACTCCAGGATATGTTGAGATGTTGTATTCTTGAGTTTGAAGGTACGTGGGAATGATACCTACCATTGATTGAATTTGCGTATAATAATAGCTTTCAATCGAGTATCAAAATGGCACCTTACGAGGCTTTGTATAGTCGTAAATGTCGAACACCATTGTATTGGACTAAACTCAGTGAGAATAAGATACACGGGGTCGATTTGATCAAAAAGACTGAACAAAAAGTGAAAGTGATTCGCGATAGTTTGGAAGCAGCGTTTGATCGTTAGAAATCGTATGCAGACTTGAAACAGAAAGACATTGAATTTCAGATCGGGGACAAAGTGTTTTTGAAAGTCTCACTGTGGAAGAAAATACTTTGATTCGGTCGTAAAGGCAAATTGAGTTCAAGGTTTATTAGACTGTATGAGATTATTGAGCGTATCGGGCTGGTTGCTTACAGACTGTTGTTGCCACCTGAGTTAGAAAAATTCATAGTGTATTCCATGTTTCGATGCTTCGATAATACCGATTCGATCCTTCTCATGTGATTTCTCCGTCTGAGGTTGAAATTAAGTCTGATATGACATACGAAGAAGAACTGATCCCGATTTTAGATCGTAAAGTTCAAGAATTGAGAAATAAAAAAATTTCTTCAGTGAAAGTCTTATGGCATCGACACGGGGTTGAAGAAGCTATGTGGGAGCTCGAGGATGCTATGAGAGAATGTTACCCAAACCTATTCACCGGTAAGATTTTCGGGGACGAAAATCCCTAAGGGGGAGAGTTGTAACAACCCGATTTAGACCTTAGTCGAAATAGTGGTTTTGGAACCACGAATCTTAGTCAAAAAATATTTTAATTATATTTTATGTGTTTACACCATGTTAGAATGCATGTGCGAAATTTTCATGAATTAATTTTACCTATTAGTTGTTTAATTTTATAAATGGACTTAATCGCGTAAATTGTAAAAGTAGCTTTCTATTTGTTAAAGTGCTTATTTGCTATGGTTTATTAAATGTGAGGTCCTTATTATGTGATTAGACCATAGTTAGTGGATTTTGACTTAAAAGGTCATCCATTATATGAAATTTTAATGTTTTCATTAATGGCATATTTGTAATTTTATAATTTATGTTAGTAAAACAAAAACAATTGAATTATTATCATCATTTTCAACCATTCAAGGCCTAATATATCAAAGAAGAAGAAGAAAAATAGAGCTTGAACTTTCAGCACTTGCATGAATAATTAGTAAGTGAATTTTAGCTCGATTTTTTGATAATTTTTATGTTTTTGAGATCGTTGCTTCGTGTTTTAGCTAGCCCATACCTTGATTTTCGGATTCGATGATGATTTTGTGTTTTTCCATTGTTGCAAGCTTGATGATTTTTGTGTTTGATGATGAAAAATAAATATGTGTTAATAGATTTTCTTGTTTAATTAAGTAATTTTTAGTAAAAATGCCTATTTGGGATTAAATTGTGAATTTTGTAAATTGAGTGGTCAAAATGTGAAATAAATGAAAGAAATGGGCTGCTATGAACCTCAGTAAAATTCGACTATACTAGAGTTTAATGAAATTATGTGTATTTTGTGTTTTGTGAAATAGGGACTAAATTGTGAAAAATGTGAAATGTTAGGGGCTAAAGTGAAAATTTCCCTTTTATGTGTTTTTGGGTGAATTTGAGTACAAGTGTGATTAAATAAGTCTAATTTATATTAAGTTAGATTAAGAAAAAAGGAAATCGAAATTAGATCGGAGGAAATCTAAAGTTGTCGAATAATCATCCCGGTTTGTTCGTCTTCGTTCGAGGTAAGTTCATAAGTAAATAAATGTTGTTAAATTGAATGTATTGATTTTGTAAATAGCTGAATTGAATTTTATGTATGTATAATTACTTAGCCGAATTGAATTTAGCATGAAATGATGTGTCACGAGCATGAATCGATCGAGTTATGTCGTCCGAAAGCCCCGTACGAACCTTAGGAATAGTTAGGATACATATGTCATGACATAGGATTCCGATATATGATTCGTGTAAGACCACGTCTGGGACGTTGGCATCAATTTGTGATTTACATGTAAGACCATGTCTGGGACATTGGCATCAAATATGAGTTCGTGTAAGACCTTGTTTGGGACAATGGCATCGATAGTTGATTACATGTAAGACCTCATCTGGGACGTAGGCATTGTACGAGCTTTTCTACCTATCCGAGTATCCTTATTGATTTCGAATGGTTCAACGGGAAATATTAAGTTAAGATCGAATGTGAAATTGAGCTAAATGGTTCAGGTACGTACGAAGTTAAATGTTCATGAATATAAGGGAAGTTTAGTACTTGAAATTATGATATAAACTACACATGATAAAAAAAGTGACTTATATGTACATGTGATTATTCATATTCAGTCAAATGACATTATAATGTTAATATTCAGGTGATGATATATGAATTTGCAAGTATGATAAATGTATATGTGGTTAAGGTTTGCTTGATTTGGTTTAGTTTAATTGAATTATGTATGCCATCGAAATGATTTATTTGCTTATGACTTTCTAAGCTATTTAAGCTTACTTTGTGTGTTTATTTGTTGTTTTATAGATTTTGAAAGCTAGTTTCAAGCTCGGGGATCGTCAAGGATCATCGTCACACTATCGACTTTTGTTCGGTACTTTTGAAGTTTGTAACTAAGAGATATGGCATTGTATATGCTAGTTTTTATATGTTTGGTTTTGAAACTTGTGTATGTATAGCCATGCGAAAATGGCTTGATCATGATGCTAATGTTTGTGTATATGCGGTCATGTTATAAGCTTATTTTGGAAGTATATTTTATGGTATTTATATATGTGATGTTTTGGTTACATGAATTCAGCATTGAGTAATGATATGCATGATGTGAAATCGGCCTTATAAGTAGCTCATTTTGGAAGTATGATATGTGGTTTATTTTAGTTGATGAATGTGTTTTTTTTAGCTTTAATGTATATGTTCTTATAAGTTAAGTTATGAGATGACTATGCCATGCCTTGTGAATTTGACTATTTGATATGGCTTATTAATGACCTAATTTTTGATGTATAATTTACTTTGTGAAATGACTTGGAAATGTTGTAAATGATAAACTTGATTCGGTCATATTATGAAATAAATTATGGTATATGATGTGTGTACACTTTCGGTTTTGTGTTGGTAATATACATATATATATATATATATATATGCCTAAGAAATGCTTGATTTTGATATGTGCCTTATATGCAGTTTAAGGTCTTGATAAATGAAGGTTATGTATTATGAATGTTTCGTTGATCAAATGGTATCAAAATGTAATATTGAACTGGTATAGTTGTATAAGAGATTGAGCCGTGAAATTGGTATGAATTTTTGAGGTTAATTTTGATGACCGAATTGTTGCTCATAGGTTAGGTAAATATATGATGTTTAATCTTGATAATTAGCTTACGAATTAGGTATGCTTGTATTTGTTATTTGTGTTTGATAATGGTTGTGGTTATTATGATGAAATGCATAATTTGATATGATTATTAAAATTATATTTGACCTTTTTGTAATGTTTGTTATTATATTTTATGTGGTTGTTTTTAAGCCGTGTGATAAGACTTGATCAAGCTTAATGTGCGGTTGTGCATAAGTGTCCAAAATTTGGGATAGATTAATAAGAATGGATGTCTCGATTTATGATTGGTATATGAAATGAAATATGTTTGATTATAAAATAGGTATTCAAATACCATGAATGAGATGCTTGTATGATTTGACTATTATAAGTAACAAAGCATGAATGGTTATTTATTGGCTATGGGTTTTAAATATGTGTGAATTTGACATATATGAATGAGTGTATAGTTGCTACTTGAGTTTGAAAATTATGGTAAAGAAGTCAATATGTGTAACACTCCGGTTTAGACCCTAGTCAGAATAGTGGTTTTGAGACTAGAAGTTCAAGTCGTAAAATTATTTTAATATTGTTTTTGGTGTTTACAGTATGTAATTAAGCACGTGTGAAAGTTTCGTGAGTTAATTTGTCCGTTTGTATGCTTAATTTGAGAAAAGGACTAAATCGCATAAAATTCAAAGGTTGGTTATTAATGTGTAAGTGCCAAGTTGTTATGGCTTTTATTATATGGAGTCCTTATGTGGTTATTAAACCTTATGAACTTTTGGTGGAAAAAAATGCCTTAAGATAGTGGAATATAAATGAAAATAAAAAGGTTAGTTTGGTAATTAGTAAAATAAGTAAATAATAATAAAACAAAACCATTTGGATGTTCATATTTTCTCAATTCTCTATCCGAAAATAAGAAAATAGCTAGGGCTTAGAATCTTTGTTTCATTCAGCACTCATTTAGCTCAATTGAGATCAATAACCAAAGAAAATAGATTTAGACCGAGGAAAGTCGAAAGTGATCGAGTAGTCGAATCTGCCCATTTAATCCGAATACGAGGTAAGCCTATATACAAATAAATGTCTTTGAGATGATTCATTTATGTTAATATGAAATTAAATTGTGATGAATGACTATGGAAGATACACACATGAAATTCGAGAAAGTATCGATAATGTCTCAATACCCGAAAAGTCCAGTACGAATCTTAGGAATAGATAGGATTCATATGTCATGACAAAGAGTTCCGATATGTGATATCGTGTAAGACCACGTCTGGGACATTGGCATTGATTTGAGATTTATATGTAAGACCATGTCTGGGACATTGGCATTGTATTTGATTCATATAAGACCCTGTCAGGGACAGTGGCATCGATATTGGATTACATGTAAGACCATGTTTGGGACATTGGCATTGTGTACGAGTATTCTGAGTTATCCGAGTATCCTATTTGTTTCCAAATGGTTCAATGGGCAATTCCGAAAAATGAAAGATTATGTGAAATGTGTAACCGAATCAGGTACGTTTGAAATGAATATTATGTTTGAGTATGAAAGGTAGGTATATGTGAATTTGCAAAGGTGAGATTTGTGCATAGACTTGTTGAGATAAAATGTGATATTTGTATGTTTATGATATAAGCAAAAGAGATACTTTGAGGTATGGATTGTTGATAAGCAATGGCTAAACAAATGAGCCAAAGAAGAATTGTGAATTTGCAATTGAGAAATATTAATGATCTTGTATTTGAAATGATTATTAATGTTATAAGTTAAGTTTATTTGTATATGGCTTACTAAGCTTTTGAAAGCTTATTTTGTGTGTGTTTACATTGTTTTATAGATCGTAAAAGCCTTATAATTATAGTTGATAGCATGATTGTGTGTGTACACTAAGTATTGCATGTATGACATCATATAACCTGTCTATTATACTATGTTGCATGTGCATGGGATTTTGGGATGATAATGATATGAAGGGGAAGTGTATATCGGTGACATAGTCACACTAAATGATGGCTTGGTGCCTTATTATCGTATCGGTGATTTGATCACATGTTGATCGGTGGCTAGACCACATTATATTGACTTTGAGCAATGTGTCTGTCAGCATGACTGCCAAAAAGGTGTATAGAGGATAGAGGGTTGATTGTAGAAATCCCCACAGGTGTGTTGAGGATGGACTTATGGAGCGGAGTGTAGAGGATGGAAAATTAGGCTGGGTTGGGATATCATGTTGATTATTTGTTTATACTGTGATGATTGGGCTTTGGCCGATTGTCTTTTGGGGCACAGGCCCACTTGTGGATTTTGTGGACTAATTGCACACTAAGTCTGATGACTCACTCTATTTTCTTAAACAACTTACAGGTAACTCATAGTTCTTTGGGCTGGGCTGGAATGGACTCGAGGTGGCCATGCATGGGTTACTCTATTAAACTCTATTTTATTTATCATTTGATACTTTTGGGGATTTTTGATTTGTAATAAGGCCACTTCAATTTGGTAAATTTTCTTTGGGATTTTAATTTTTGGACAAATAAATTACAAACTACTTAATAGGACGTTTTGATAAAATACAAAGCTAAGGTTTCTCTACAACCGGTTAAACAACATTTCTTATAGAAAGAGGATCTTGTTAATAATCTAATAATCGGTAAGTGTTTTTAGATGTCACCTAACTGCAAGGCTTGGCTATTTAAATTTTATAACTTAAATGAATAATGAGATTTCAACTGAACTACAAAATTTGAGTTTTTCTAAAATGTCTTAGAAATCAACTGAAGCTCGTGAAACTTTCTAAACTCTTTTTCTAGTAACATGCCAGATCCGGTAGTGGTGTTTGGGTCAGGTTTGGGGTGTTACAATTTGGTATCAGAGTTCAGTTTAAAAAGCTCGGCCTTGGGTTTTGGGTTTAAAACGTTTTCCAAATTTTGTATTTAAAATGGTTTAGAAATATATATATATATATATATATATGAACCTGTTTTCTGGAAATGTGGCACCCGAGTGTCCGACCCAAGTCTGCGAGGTAAGTTTTCTGATTGTTAGGTAATTTGCATGAGGTAGTTATTTGTTATGGATATATCGCTATGGATAATAGGATTTAGAAATTATATGGTAGGGATGAAAACCGTTAGGTATACATGTGCTTGCGGAAAAAACTACTCATAATTCTATCTTCATAAAAGTACTTGTTAATAAACAGTGGAAGGAAATACTGACAATGAAATTTGTAATCAGAGTAAGACGGAGTGGTAGACATGAGTGGTAGAGGACGTGGACGTGTTACACGCGGCCGTGGAAGAGGCCGGGGTACTGAGGTTGAACTCTCAGAAGCAAGAAATGAGCACGAGGCGGCGCCAAAGATCACCGTGGCGGAAGTAGGATCACAGGACAAAACTGGTGGAGATGATGCCCTATCTCAAGCAATGCTACGTGTGTTGGAACGAGTGGCTGGGGCAAGCACTGGAACAGCAACTCGGAAGTCCATCCCTAAGTGACTCCGAGCTAATGGAGCTGAAATGTTTAGGGGTGTCTCTGGGGTAACTCCAAACGTGGCTGAGTATTGGCTGGAGGTAGTCGAGAGAATTATGGATGATTTGGACTCCACGGCATAGGAGAAGCTGAAAGGTGCGGTGTCTCTACTTCGGGATGAGGCATATCAGTGGTGGCTCACCGTGAGAGAGGGTACTCTGGCAGACCGAGTTGATTGGGATTTTTTAAGACGATGTTTCAAGGGAAGTATGTTGGGGCCAATTATATGGATGCTTAGAGGAAAGCATTCTTGAATTTAGTTCAAGGAGGTAAATCGGTAGCGGAGTATGAGTCAGAATTCCTGCGGTTGAGCTGGTACGCCTGAGGGATAGTTACGACCAATTATGAGCGTTGCGTGCGGTTCGAAGATGGGCTGCGAGATAAGCTGCGAGTGTTGATAGCTCGACAGTGGGAGAGAGGTTTTTCTATCCTAGTGGAAAAAGTTAAAATAAGAGGAGTTATGGACCGTCAGGGTCATCTGGGGGTTTTCAGAAGGGGCCTAGGGTTGATGGACCGGGTCGAGCTGCAACGCTAGCTGCTGTTGGGCAATTTTGACAGTGTGCTTAGTGTGGGAGATCACATGCAGGAGAGTGCTGGGGAAGAGTTAGGAAATGTTTCAAGTGTGGGTCAAAGGATCATCTGATAAGGAATTGTCCACTGGAAATGACTAGGGCTCGAATGGGAGGTCAGGGGTATGTGGAGCCAGGAAGGGGTGGACAGCAGATGCCGAGAGGTCGTGGTCGAACAGAGGAGGGAATGGTTCTGGTCGGGGTCATGGAGCATCGGGCAAAGGTGCTAGGAATACAGAGGCAAGACAACCCGTGTTAGTTTATGCAACCGGACGCCGAGAAGAGGGGATGCACCAGACGTTATAACGGGTACATTCCTCATTTTCAGTTTACCCTTTACTGCATTAATTGATATTGGGTTGACGCATTCCTATGTTGCTAGTGTGGTGTCTGGAACCTTGAATATGAACTCTGAAATTGCTTCTAGGGAGATGACTGTACTTAGTCCTTTAGGGCAATCTGTAGTAGTAAACAAACTTTTTAGAAGTGTGCCTCTAGAAGTACAAGGGTTGATTTTCTTGACTGATTTGATGGAACTACCGTTCGGGGAGTTCGATTTGATCTTAGGCATGGATTGGTTGGTAAGATATCGTGCAAACTTGGATTGTGCTGCTAAGCACATGGTGTTAAGGACTCCAGAGGGTAATAAAGTTTTGGTGATATGCGAAAGGAGAGACTACTTGTCCAATGTAGTGTCTGCTTTTAAGGCGAAAAGAATGGTGAGAAAAGGGTGCGTGGCTTTCCTAACTTTTGTCAGTGCATTGGATGCAAAGGAAGTGACCGTGAATGAGGTTAGAACAGTGAAGGAATTTGTGGATGTCTTTCTTGAAGAGCTTTCAGGGTTGCCTCCGGATCGTGAGGTGGAGTTCGAAATTGAGCTACTTCCGGGTACGGCTCCGGTGTCCATCACTCCTTATAGGATGGCACCTAAGGAGCTAGTTGAACTTAAAGCTCAAATCCAAGAGTTGTTAGATCGTGGTTTCATCTGGCCCAGTGTATCTCCGTGGGGAGCGCCGGTACTATTTGTGAAGAAGAAAGACGGGTCCATGCGAATGTGCATTGATTACCGCCAGTTGAATAAGTTGACGATTAAGAACAAGTCCCCGCTGCCGAGGATAGATGATTTGTTTGATCAGCTCAAAGGGGCTTCGGTCTTTTCAAAGATAGATTTGAGGTTGGGATACCATCAGCTTAAGGTTAGGGAAGCAGATATTCACAAGACGACTTTTCGGACTTGCTATAGCCACTACGAGTTCCTGGTGATGCAATTTGGGTTGACAAATGCACCAGTTGCGTTCATGGATATAATGAACCGAGTTTTCCAACCCTATCTAGACTGGTTCGTTGTAGTGTTCATAGACGACATTCTGGTATATTCCAAGAGAGAAGAGGGGTACGATTCACATCTTCGGGTGGTTTTGCAGATTTTGATGGAGAAGTAGCTATACGCCAAGTTTAGCAGGTGTGAGTTTTGGTTGAAGGAAGTTACCTTTCTGGGTCATGTGGTATTTGCAGAAGGGATTAGGGTTGATCCCCGGAAGATTGAAGCTGTGTTGGACTAGAAACCGCCTAAGTTCGTGGTGGAGATCCGAAGTTTCTTGGGATTGGTAGGTTATTACAGAAGGTTTGTTGAGGGTTTCTCCTTAATTGTGGCACCCTTATCGAAGTTGTTGCGAAAAGGGGTACCATTTGTTTGGACTGGTAAGCAACAGGAAAGTTTTGAGAAGCTGAAGAGGATTTTGACAGAGGCTCCGGTGTTGATTCAGCCTGAGGCTGGTAAAGAGTTCGTGGTTTATTGTGATGCTTCTCACAAGGGGTTAGGTTGTGTGTTAATGCAGGATGGGAAGGTTGTTACGTATGCATCTCGGCAGTTAAGACCGCATGAGATTAATTATCCCACGCATGATTTGGAGTTGACTGCGGTAGTTTTCACTCTGAAGATCTAGAGACATTATTTGTATGGAGAGAAGTCCGTTATCTACATCGACCACAAGAGTTTGAAATATTTTCTAACTCAGAAGGAATTGAATTTAAGGCAGCGAAAGTGGATTGAGCTGTTGAAAGATTATGACTGCTCGATCGAATATCATCCGGTAAGGCTAATGTGGTGGCGGATGCGTTAAGCTGGAAATTAATATTAGATTTGAGAGCAATGTTTGCCCATCTCAGTTTATATGATGACGGAAGTCTATTAGCTGAACTTCAAGTGAAGTTGACATGGGTAAACCAGATTAAAAAGAAACAGTTATCGGATGATGTCTTGAGTGCTCGACTTCTGCAAGTATAGAATGGTGGGGTAGAAGATTACAGTTTGAACGGTGGTGGGGTTTTGTGTTTTCGTGAGAAGGTTTGCATGCCGAAGGATGTGGAGTTGAGGCAGATGATTCTTCAGGAAGCGCATACTAGCCCTTATGAATTCTAGAGGGAGTAAGATGTACCAAGATCTGCGTGAATAGTTCTGGTGGCCTGGATTGAAGCGGGAAGTTACGAAGTTTGTGGGAAAGCGTTTAACATGTCGGTAGGTAAAAGTGGAGCATCAGTTGCCTTCGGGGTTATTATAGCCGGTGAAGATTCCATAGTGGAAATGGGAGAGGATCACTATAAACTTTGTTAGTGGGCTACCTCTTATGCCTACTAAGAAAGATTCGGTGTGGGTGATCGTGGATCGGTTGACGAAGTCTGCTCATTTCATATTCAGAGGTTGGCTAAGCTGTATGTGGCAGAAATCGTGAGGTTGCATGGGGTACCAGTATCGATCATATCAGATAGAGACCCTAGGTTTACGTCGCAATTTTGGAGGGCACTACATCAGGCTTTGGGTACAGGATTAGACTTCAGCACAGCTTTTCATCCACAGACTGATGGTCAGTCTGAAAGAGTAATTCAGATCTTGGAGGATATGTTGAGAGGGTGTGTCATTGACTTCAGGGGTAGCTAGGAGGAGTTTCTACCGTTGGCAGAATTCACATACAACAACAGCTACCAATCTAGTATTCAGATGGCGCCCTATGAAGAATTGTATGGGCGGAGGTGTCGTATTCCTACCTATTGGACAGAATTGGGTGAATGCCAGATTTTGGGTCCAGAATTGGTTACAGAGTCAGAGGAAAGGTTAAGTTAATTAGGACGCGATTGAAGGAAGCGTCCGACAGGCAAAATTCATATGCAGATCTGAAGCGGAAGGAGATAGAGTTTGCAATGAGAGATCGGGTGTTCTTGAAAGTTTCACCGTGGAAGAAGGTGATGAGGTTTGGACGGAAGGGCAAGCTAAGTCCTATATTTATCGGGCCTTATCGGGTTTTGAAACGTGTTGGACCAGTGGCGTATCAGCTGGAGTTACCTTCAGAATTGAAACAGATGCATGATGTGTTCCATGTTTCAATGTTAAGACGCTACCGATCGGAGTCGTCTCACATCGTGCCAGTGGAGGAAATTGAGGTAAGGTCAGATTTGTCTTATGAGGAGGAACCAATTCAGATCTTAGAACGAGACGTCAAGGTGCTAAGCAGGAAATTAGTCCCTTTGGTCAAAGTTTTGTGGCGAAATCATGGTTCAGAGGAAGCTACGTGGGAGCCAGAGGATGCAATGCGACAACAATACCCTCATCTCTTTTGACTGGGTAATTTCGAGTCCAAAATTTCTTTAAGGGGGTAGAACTGTAACATCCGGGATTTAGGGGCATTGCATTTACTTTGTAGCTTTGTGTTTGGTATACTTTGTATGTTGTTTGAGCGTGTTTGGGGTCTTAGGGAAGGCTTGGGGTTAAGTCAGAATCTTGGCCAGAATTTCAATTTTGGGCACTTAAGGAGGGAAGCTGACTAGGGCAGGACCTAAGGTTTATTGTTTATGTTTAGTGACATAAAAATTAAAGTGGCAAGGTGGCAAAGAGGCGCTACTTAAGAGGCATGAGAGTGATGCCACAAGGAGCAGGGAAGGAGCAGGTTCGAGGCGCACAGTTCACATTTTGGAATTTATTTTGGCATCAGGATGAGTAGAGTTGGATTCGGAAAGGGACCTTGAAGAGGGGGTGTGGAATTAGTCAAACATTTTGAATTTGAGGCTATGAGAGAAAGGTGGGTGTTGACTTGTTCAAATCAATTCAAATGGGAGGTTGTGAGTAAAGATAGGAGAAAATCAAGGGGAAGAAAGTGGAGAAGGGTGTTAGGTGAATTTTTGAAGCTTGATGTAGGGGGGAGGAGGTCGGTTTTGATTTGATAAGTTTAGGTGCCGAAAGTTTGGAAGGGTTAGCTTTTAGATGTAGTGAGCTCTTTC
Source organism: Gossypium rotundifolium (assembly GCA_025506655.1). Classification (NCBI taxonomy): domain Eukaryota; kingdom Viridiplantae; phylum Streptophyta; class Magnoliopsida; order Malvales; family Malvaceae; genus Gossypium; species Gossypium rotundifolium. The sequence continues at coordinate 153,383,886 of CP106724.1, forward strand.
TTTTCGGCTTTTAGAGTGTTTGGAATTTTGGCAGCTTTGTTCTTTCTTTGTATAGCCGAAACCCCTAGGGTCTTTGTCCATTCTTCTTTTAGCCTAAACCGAAACCATTTCTCCCTATCTTTTGCATTTTTGGTAACTTGAGTTCTTTGCCTCACCATCAAAAACTGAAACCTGTAGCACCCTTCTCGTTTCCCTTCTCTTTTCTCTGCTTTGCTCCACACTTTCTTCATTAATTCTTTAAAAGTCGAACCCCCAACTCTCCCTTCCTCTCCTTTTCTCTTTTTGTTTCTTTTGTTCACATTTTGTTTCACACCTCTAAACCCCTTAGCCAAAACTTATCACCACCCACACCACTTCATTATTTCTTCCTCATCTATTTTCCTTAGCCGAACCTTTACCCCTTACCTTAAAGGATTCATCTCGTGTTCTCTCTTTTTCTCAAGCGAAAATCCATTTGTTTTTTCTTCTCATGGTGTTGGTTCTTTATAACCGAAACTCATCTCTCACTTTGGTAGGTAGTATCGTTTTCTTCTATTTTTTCTCCTCTAGACCGAATCTTTTTCCTATATATCCTTTTGAATTTTTGCTTTCATTCTTCTTCCCTTATAGCCGGATCTCTGACTATTGTTCCCTTTTCTTCTCCTAGAGGTATCATCATTAAGTCAAATCTTCTCTGCTTTGACGACTTGTGTCGAATCTTTGGGGGCATCTTTCAGTTTCAGGAAGGGATCTTCTTTACTTTACTGTCCGTTCTCTTCCTTTTCTCTTTGGGTTGATTAACCAAAGGTGTTAATGTGGTGTCATGGTGCTTTGGCCGAATGTAGGAGGGACTTCGCATTCATACTCCTATCTACATCTAATCAGCGGTTGGTAGATTTTGGTAAGTGTTGGCCGAATGGTGGTAGGAGGGTTCATGTATCTCGTTTGGCCGAAAGGCCATATCTCCTAATCTATTTTCTTTCAACCGATTCTCACTTGGTATTTGCATATGTACTCAATTGACTCCATTTCCGGATTATATCGATCTAGGTAAGAAATCTTCGCTTGGAACGTATATTCTTATTTTCTTTGTTCCAATGTCTTAACTCGGTCTTCTGACCAAGATCTTTTCATGGAATCAAATACCAGCCAAGCAAAGGAGGGGGCTGGACACGTAGTCCTTACCCTAAATTCAAGAAGCGAGCAGTATCGGCAATTTGAGACTGGCCAGCGGGTTGTGGGCTGACTTCTGAAAGGGATAAGCAGATCGCTGTGATCCCTGCAAGTGAGGATGTTAGCGAGATCGATAGTTTAGTTCTTCGGGTTTACAGGTGTGTAATTACCACACTATCCCTTAATTGAATAAATGTGTATGTGTTATGTTTGAAAGTCAAAAGTCGCGGCAATGGTGATTAAGCTTCCCATGTTGGGTAAAACCGAAACCCCAGGTCAGTATATTATAATCAAGCCTTATAATTATTGTTGATAGCATGATTGTGTGTGTACACTAAGTATTGCATGTATGACATCATATAACCTATCTATTATTCTATGTTGCATGTGCATGGGATATTGGGATGATAATGATATGAAGGGGAAGTGTATATCGGTGACATAGTTACACTAAATGATGGCTTGGTGCCTCATTATCGTATCAGTGATTTGATCACATGTTAATCGGTGGCTAGACCACGTTATATTGACTTTGAGCAGTGTGTCTATCAGCATGACTGCCAAAGAGGTGTGTAGAGGATGGAGGGTTGATTGTAGAAATCCCCACAGGTGTGTTGAGGATGGACTTATGGAGTGGAGTGTAGATGATGGAAAATTAGGCTGGGTTGGGCTATCATATTGATTATTTGTTTATACTGTGATGATTGGGCTTCGGTCGATGGTCTTTTAGGGCACAGGCCCACTTGTGGATATTGTGGACTAATTGCACACTGAGTCTGGTGACTCACTCTATTTTCTTAAACAACTTGTAGGTAACTCATAGTTTTTTGGACTGCGCTGGAATGGACTCGAGGTGGCCATGCATGGGTTACTCTATTAAACTCTATTTTATTTGCCGTTTGATACTTTGGGGATTTTTATTTGTAATAAGGCCACTTCAATTTGGTAAATTTTCTTTTGGATTTTAATTTTTGGACACATAAATTACAAACTACTTAATAGGACGTTTTGATAAAATACAAAGCTGAGGTTTCTCTACAACCGGTTAAACAACATTTCTTATAAAAAGAGGATCTTGTTAATAATCTAATAATCGAATAATTGGTAAGTGTTTTTAGATGTCACCTAACTGCAAGGCCTGGCTATTTAAATTTTATAACATAAATGAATAACGGGATTTCAACTAAACTACAAAATTTTAGTTTTTCTAAAATGTCTTAGAAATCAACTGAAGCTCGTGAAACTTTCTAAACTCTTTTTCTAGTAACATGCCAGATCCGGTCATGGTGTTTGGGCCGGGTTTGGGGTGTTACAATATTAAACTCATCTTACCGAATAAGCACATATTAAGCATTTAAAAATACTATAATGTAATTTATTTGTTTTCACCTTTATACCATAAATCCAATCACATAGTTAACCAAAAGATTTTTCTTTGCTCGTGTGGATCAATTACATTCTTATCCAATCATTCACATTTACAGGTACATAAGTGAATATATATATATATATATATATAACTTTATTCAATCCAATATCAATCACATTTTATTTAGTAAAGATGAATCATATGAAATATCATCAAATAAAGGTATTTCACACACTATGTGCCATATGTATATTTAGTTAAAACATATATAACTCATATCTTACACATCATTCAATTCATACCTCATTATAGCCAAATAAACACATTTTTGGCATGAAACATACTTATACATAATCTTTCTCATTTCATACATATGATACACTAAGAACTCACCAAATTACCTTCATTCGATTCTCATATAGGTTTTGTACGTACCTGTTACACTTAATTCGATTGTACTTTCATTCTCTCTTGGCTATGTCCATTGAATCATTCGGAATCACTAAGGATACTTGGGAATCACACATAAGTCGTACAATGCCATATCTCGGATATGGTCTTACATGTAATCTCATATCGATGCCAATAGCCCAGCTATGCTCTTACACGAAATTTTGTATCAATGCCATGTCCCAGACATGGTCCGACACGTAAAATCGTACCGATGCCATATCCCAGATATGGTCTTACACGTATTCTCATCTCGGTAACCCTAATGTCATGACAGTTATATCCTATACTATTCCTAAGGTTCGTACAGGACTTTCGGACGTCGTAACTCTGTCGACTTCGGCTCATAATCATGACCATTCAGCATTCAATTAAATTCAATAATAAATAAGCATTTATAACACAATCTAAGTACATTTATTAGCATACGAACTTACCTCGTTCGCTGTAACAACGAATTATGTCGACTAATCCGATACTTTTTTTTGCCCCGTTCTAGATCTGAATCTCATTTTTCTCAATCTATATAATAAAAAAATTTATTTATTTAATCATTAATTCATTCAATTTAACACAATTTACATATTTTGGAAAAATTACATTTTGCCCCTATTATTTCACATTTTTACAATTTAGTCCTTATCACATAAAATAACAATTTCATGCAATTTCATCCTACCCATGCTTAGACAAATTCTTCTTATTACCTTAGCAGCCCACATTTTCCAAATAATCACACTTTTAACCACATAATTTCAATATTTCACAATCTAATCCCTAATTTACATTTTCATCAAAAATCACTTTATAAAATATGAAAATCTAACATCAAATATTTATATTTCACCATTAAACATCAAAGAAAACATAAGCTCATCAATGAAACTATCAAAATCTTTAACAGTTTTGAAATTAAAGACACAGGCTAGCTAGTACTAGTTGCAACGATCATAAAAACATAATTATCAAAAACCGAGTCAAAATGGACTTACAATTGAAACATACATGAACCGAATGCTCAAAGCTCCCAAACTCATCTTTTTCTTTTAATATTTGGCTATGGAGAATATGATAGCATAAAAATGGTTTTTGTTTTGTTTAATTAAACATTATTTAACATTTTACTAATTTGCCATTAAAATAAATTCATATTTACACAAATGCCAAACCAAATATCATCCACGAACTCAAAATTGGGATAATTATCACATAAGGACCTTTACTATAATATTCTATAGCTATTTGACACCTTTAGCTTATAGAACACAACTTTTACACTTTATGCGATTTAGTCCTTTTTACCGAATTAAGCATTGAAACGGTAAAATTTCTTTACGAAAATTTTACACCATCATATATTCATGCTGTAAAAAATAAAATAATAATAAAGTAATCATTTCAACTTTAGATTTGTGGTCCCAAAACCACTGTTCTAATTTGAGCCAAAAACGGGCTGTTACACTTAGTGCCCTAGTCACAATTTGGTAGACTTGAGTTTTAAGGTACATGATCTAGATAATGGTGTCATTGTTTCGTTGGGTTGATGATCTAGATAATCCATGCTTCATTGATGTGATTAGGTTATTAGAACTAAGGTTGCAATCTAAGGATGATACATATCACTGGCAATTGAATCAAGTTTTTTCTATAATATTGGGATCATTTTGGAATTGTGAGTTCAGGTTGTTTTTTAGGGCCCTTCTTCAGCCAATGAAGAATTTGTTGCTACAAAATTTCAAATTTTTGCAAACCCTTTTTGAGCAAGGATCTCTCAATGTTGGTGTACAAGTCAAATGAATTTGATATGTTTATTTTAATTAGGCTAATGTCCTCAGGGAAGATTAAAGCTCAACGATATTATGCCTCATGGGATTTAGAGTAGAATTTTGATGTAGCTCATAGGGAACCATTGTTAAATTTTGGGGATAGCTTATTAGACTCCTTGGGTAACGATGAATATGAATTTCCTAAAAGGTTTAAGTATTTGAACCTTAACTATCTTCATGGTTATTTGAATGAAAATCTTGCGGAAGGCCTAGGCTCTAGGATGCAGAAGTCCCATAAGGATTTTTTAGCAAAAAGAATCTTTTAACCTAGACTTTTATGAAATTTTGTGTGAGAAGTTGACGGCCTGCGGTTATGGTCGATTCAAGTCCTCTCCTGCACTTTCTATTTTCTTCAATGACATTAGCTTGCCAGCAAGTATATGCAAAGTTGTTTCGAGGCAAATGTGGGCAACCTTACCTTTGGAACCTTTACTACTAGGTTTCTCTAGCTATCCTAAGCTACTTAGTGTTCCCTTCGATGACATGAAAATGCCTTTGGAATTTTCATTTATTCTAAACCTTCTTCAGTCACCTTCATTCCTACTAAGGAAGCCTTCATGCCACAACACTAGGTGGTCAAATAAAATACAGCCTGATGATTTACTTGTGGGTCATGTTCTTCCTCTCCCCATTCTTCTTACACTTCATGAGTTTCATAATGGTTGTCCTGATTTAGAGAAAATGTATGGATTTTCATTAGACGTGGAGTTTGGCTTTAGGTTCAATGAAGTCATGTGGGTTACTGCAGAAATGGTTGTATCATATTTTAGCTTGCTTAACAATGATGAAATTGTCTCTCTTACTGATGATAGGGATGAGATGTGGGTTAACTTTCAAAGGCCAAAATAGTTATTTTTATATCATCTAGGTGTAGGCGAGGCACATGGAAATCATTTTATAACGATGTGAAATTTACTACCAAGGTTACCAAATTGCATAAAGTTACTGATCCTAATAACACAATGGATAGTGTTGAGTTAGAACTTTTAGATGATCTATGTCCCATTGAATTCAAGTTTGATGTTCCTATCATGAACTTTTTGTTGATGGAAAAATGGGTATCCTATTGAAAAATGGGTATTTATGGTTATCTTATGGAAAATTTAAGTACTTGTCCTCACTTTGATCCTTGAGGACAAGGTTTATTTTGAGGTGGAGGTATTTGATACGAGCCAAAATAAATACCAACCAAAACAATGCAGTGATACGGTGTACAAAAGACTCAATGATATAGAGCGTTTCATCCAACAATTTTCTTTTTGTTGTTATATTTTGCTATTATCTTCCTTTATATCTGTTGCTTTGCTTTTGGTTGAGGTCATTGAGTGGTTAATGAAAATTGTTGAGGAATTATTCTCTCTCTCTCTCTCTCTTTTCTTTCGATTCTTCTCCCTTATTCTCAAACTCTTCTGCTCCTCTTTGGAATTTCTCTCTTCCTTCCCTTCTTTCTATGCCATTTTTGACTTCTCAATTTTTATTCTTAACACATTTTCCCTTATTATTTTGGTTTCACGTTAGATTGATCAGAAGAGGGAGAAAAAGTATTTTCTTGATTCTTTTTTTTCATTTTGATTCCCATAATAAGGTAAGATGTTTTCTAATTTCAAATCATTATTTAAAAACATGGAAAAATTTTATTTTTTATTTTTCCATAAATTTTTTCCAATTTTGAGTAATTTTCATTTTAAGGAAAGAGGGCATCGATTGTTCATTTATGGTTATTTTTAAGTTGGTTCTTGGTTGGAATGGGTTTAGGAAAGGATGAGTTAACTAAAACTCAAGCAAAAGTAAAGTTTGGTTGAGGATTTCTTGAGTTTCCTTTGATGGGTGCTTGGGAGATTTTGATGGATAAGGTGTTAAAACTCGAGTTTTAAGGGTGTTTTGGATATTTTTAGGCACCTAGAGTGCAATGCAAAAGAAAGAATCGATTTCGAATAAGAGAATTTTGTGTTATGTGAAATTCAGATCATGGAGCTTTAGGAAGACCATTTTAAGCAAGATACATTTCATGTTTGATTTTAGTTTATTTTTCTAAATGATGATGTTCTAGTAACATCATATTATCATTTGATTGATGTTTGCAGTTAAGGAGGTAATTGAGTCTTCTAAAGATAAAGGAAAAATCCTACTAGAATAAAAGACATATAATCCTAAGAGATTAGAGTTATCAAGGTCTTGTACATGCTTCTAGCGTATCATTTGCCCACTTATTTATCTTAACTTCCATGTGAAGCCTTTTTGTTTTGTTTGAGTTGTTATGGCAACAAATGTTGAATCCTATATTTGAATCTACCGACTGGGTTGATTGTAAGGTGTGTTACATTTAGTGGTATTAGAGCATAATCGAGTTTAATCCGTTCAAGGCCCAAATTAGGAAAAAGTGAGTTGGTTGAATGTACTTTGTCTAGGGTACATGCCTAACACCCCAAACCTGGGCGAAAAGGTTTGACCTGAAGTTGGCAAGCTACATTAGCCACCAAAGTGACTTTTCATTAACTCTCCACCTAACCTCCAACACACCACGTCCTTACAAAAAATATTGTTATAAGTTATAACAAAGCAACGGAAATAATTCAAACACAAAATGTAAACATGAGAACTTATAAGACAAACAAAAGAAATGTTCGCATGTCACTTAAACAACAAGTCTGAAGGGTTCGCATAAAGGAAATAAACAGTATACTTAAAGTACATACAATCAAACATAAGAACTTGTGTACATAATTTCTTTTTTTTTGCTAAGGTTCATATATAGCATAAGTTCGCATAGTAGAATACCACATGAGTTCGCATAACACATACATTATAAGTTCACACAAAAACATGAGTTTCAAATTAATATCGGTTTGCACTTAAACACATATAACTAGGTTCGCATGCAAAATAGACTTTGCAACAGAAAAGTCTTCACACAAGGGTTTGCATACTTATATAGGGGTCGCTAAATTGTAAGATAATTATATAGAGGGTTTCGTATGCATAGTGGGGTCACTAACATAATGGGTCGTAGGAAAATAAGACTTCGCAATAATACTGGCTAGCATAAGATATTAGTACATATAAAGATTAGAGAAATGAACATGGTATGCATGCATGGATAAATAAATATAAAACTTTATTCATGCTGAGAAGAAATGAATAACAAATGTTTAACTTAATGGTTCATAAAACAAAATAAACTTTAGACTTTAAAGAAATTATTCAATAATAGAGTCAAATCTTGATAAATATAAACCTACATAAATAAAATAAACCCTACCGCCTATTTTCTAGGTTTACCAATATCTATTTAGGGAGGAGCATTGCCAAGTCATCTACCTCGCCACTGCCATCTCGGGACCTACTTACCTGCGAGGTAAGAGAGGAATGGTTGAGTTCATTGTGGACTCAGTGAATAATTAGGAATCATCTACGTATGCTTAAAATTACAGAGCTTAAAATAGAAAGAAGACTGAGTCTTAAATTCATTTCACGTGCTAGGTTGTGAGACCTAGTTCGCAGATCCTACTTGTCAGAAAACATAACTTTGTAAAAACAAATTCTCGTGTGCTTACTAAATATCATACTTAAAACTTATATTGTGCTTGTTTGAAAACAAATTTTCTACAACATGAAACATGCTTACATACTTGTCTTGTCAGAATGGCTGAGAAACATAAAATATGTTCTCGCACTTGTCTTATCACACTTATCTTGTTTGTCTTATTGGAAATGTGTATCTCCTTATAAAGCCTCAGAATGACTTATAGAGTCCTTATAACATGTCCCATAAGTGCAGTGCGAAGCAATGCACTCTCTTGTACACCAATATGTCCTAATGAATGGAGCATATATAACACCCCAAACCTGACCGAAAAGGTTCGACTTGAATCTAGCGAGCTACATTAGCCATCAAGTGACTTTCCATTAACTTGCAGCCTATCCTCTAACACACCATTTAATAACAACAAATAAGTGTTAAGCTATAGCACAATAGCGAAAATAATACACACATAGAGGATAAACTTGCGAGCGTACAAAACCACAAAGGAAATGTTTGGATGTCAGCTATATATTATCTAAAGGGTTTGCATAAATAATGCGCTTAGAGAACATATAATAAAAATGTGAATACAACTACTTAAAAATTATTGTATGTTTGCACACATCAAATAAGCTAAGTTAGCATAATAGAGTACAACATGAGCTCACATAACACATACAGTATGAGTTCCCACAAATTATGGGTTCACAACTCGATATAGGTTCACACATAACATATTAGACTAGGTTCGCACACTAGACTAACGTACGAGTTCGTGATATAGCTTAAACACGTATTCACTAATTCGAATAGAAAGGTGATATAAAATCGGTCTATTTCTAAAATCGTATCCATAGTTAATGCATTGATCATAGTTAGAAGCTCCAGCACCATATCAAGGTCAGGATCAATAGCGTCACTATCATCAATAACGTCACTAGCATCAATATCATCACTACCATCAATATCAATATCATCAATAAGAAAACCTTTAAGCTTGTTATCCAAGAACTTGTTTAGAAATACTATAATGAAAGGAACATAAGAGTTTGTCACTTGACCAAATAGGATTGTCCGGTTCCTATAGAACCTATCACTAAAATACCCCTAGAAGGAGATAGGCTAAGCGGAGCGAAAAGGGTTTTCCACTAGATGGGAAATGAAAACTATTAGCCCCACATGAAGTTTGTGAATAAGTGATTGCCTGATAATGAGAAAGGAAGACATAAGTTTACATTACAGTAGTTTGCATACAAACAGGCTTCGCAACTAAGGGTCATTCATGCACATGTTTCATAAACAGAGAATTTGCACAAGGGTTCACATACTTTGTATTGGGTTTGTAAATTTTAAGATATTGCTACAGAGGGTTTCACATACATATGGGGTCGTAACCTACACGAATCGTAAAAATACAAAACTTTGCAAATAAACTAGCAAGCATCATATTTTAGCAATTTAAAAGCAAACAACATGGTACACAAGTGTAGAAAAGAAATAAACATGAAACTTTACTCATACTAATCTGTAACAAAGGTTTAGTTGAATGGTTAGAAAAACATAATAAAACTTAACCTTAAAAGAAAATATCTCAATAACAGTATCAAATCGTAAATAATCTAAACCCGCATAAAAATCCCATCGCCTAATTTCTAGGTTCTTAATATCCTTTAAGGGATAAACCTCGCCAAGTCATCTACCTCCCCATTATCATCTGCACCCTACTTACCTACGAAGCAAGAGAGGAATGGGTGAGTTCATTACAAACTCAATGAATAATCAAGAATCAATAGAGTATGCTTAAAAATAAAGTTTAAAATAGAAAGAAGAATTAGTTTGAAAATCATTTCATGTGCTGGGTTCGTAGATGAGGTGTGAGACCCAGTTCGCAGATCCTGTCAGAAAAGCATAAGTGTTGTAGAAACAGTTTCACGTATATTTACTAAAAATAACACTTAAAAATATAGCTTGTATTTGTTTAAAAATATATCTAATATGGCATGAAACATGCTTACATACTTGTCTTATTAGAATGGCTAAAAAACATAAAATATGTTCTTGCACTTGTCTTATAACACTTGTCTTGTCTATCTGTTGGATATGTGGATCCCTCTATATTACCTCAGAATAACTCATAAAGTCCTTATAACATGTCCCATAAGTACAGCATGAAGCAATACACTCTCCTATACACCAACATATTCCAGTGAATCGACAAAACAGTTAACAGATCATATCTCCACTCATTAATCCTCCATAGATGGATTAGTTCCTCATGGTCTCCAAAGACAATATAAAATTGATATAAAGAGAAAACATGCTAAATAAATCAATAATATAGGGTTTACAAAAGAGCCTAATTGTATTAAGATTAATCGTGAATCCACAAGGTTTGATTGTTTCCACAATTCAGATCTCTCAAAATAGAACAAGAACAAATGAAAATAAATCTAACCTAAGAAAAGAGAAAACTGAATTGAAATTAAAAGACTAATTCTAGGCTAAGTGAATGTTTTCTATATATGACATGTAAAAAAGGAGCCTATTTATAGATTTCAGGTGGTCGTCACCCTTAACCCTAGGTCAGCTGACATTCTTAAGCTTTAAGTTTGTTTGTGTGGACCAAAATGCCCTTGTCTCGTGTTTAATTCCCATCCAGAGTCAATGTCGTGACACACCAGGTCCTGTGTTGCGACATAGCAGTCAGTCTACTCCTCTTGGGATATCTTCAGGGGTATGTCACGACACCCATAGGCTGTGTCGTGACATCGAAGGCAGTTTCATGATTTCTCCATTCTGCTCCCTATGTTGTGACATCAGACATTCCATGTTGCATCATAGTGATCAATATTGGTTTATTATGCCTTCTATTGGTCTCCTGCACACTTACAAAGGTCATTAGCTCACCTTTAAGCCTCTTCGACCCCTAAAGACAATAAAAGATTCACTTTGCACATTCTATTAACTTAACAAAAATTTAAGAAAACATAATTAAACTTAATAAAAATTCTTGTCTTTAAGATTCTAAAGTGCGAAATTTAGTTTAATCTACTACACTGAATTACAATAGATGAAACTCCCTCACACTTAAGTAATTGCTTATCCTGAAGAAACACAAACATAAGCAATAAATAAAAGGGACGTCCCTTGAGCATATATCATATAAGTATTGACTTTAGAACACATGAATTAGGCATTTCATATTCAGTAACAACTTTAACATGATGAATAATTGGCCTACCACTTTTGATTACAAACATCTAAGTTTAATATATTACAAAGTAATAAACATTAAGGGTCTCGCCAGTAGGGATCCATCAATAAATCATACATGTACTATGATTGTCCGAGAAAAATTCAAATAGTCATTTATGCAATTGTTCAATATAATGTCCATTCATGCATGAGGGTATTTATGTCATATAGGACTTTTCGGCTTGTAATGTTTTGAGGCTTAGGCCATGTATGGAATTCAAAAATAGTTAGCATCAAGAGGGTTAGGAACAGGAAAATAGTTTGGCACATTGTATCGATCCCTATTCTTCCCCTTTTTGTGACCCTTACCCACTCACTACATTATTTCTCCTTCTCTCACCTTCTTTGTCTTTCCACAGAGGAAATCATAGCATACCATAGTAACTACGGCTACCCTACGAGTTTTTCTACATTAATGAACGAGTTTTTCTTATGCCTGTGATTTTGTCACTTTTCTCTATTTCAATGAATTTCTCTCATGAATTCTTTTTCGTTGTTTTAAAACCTTTTCTACTCGTACTACTATGAACTCTAATTTGTATAGGTTTTTTATTATAGTTTATGACACCTTTTACTTAAAAATAATATTAATCTCGAGTATTTGATTATTAATTGGGCAAATTTTATTTATATTTCAATAATGAACATGATTTAATGAAGAATTTGATTTTATGCTATTTTTGCATTAAATTTGTACATAGCTTAATTGTTTTATGCTACATATTGATCTTGACATTTTTAATGTAGTTGGACCAAGAAAATTATGCACGATTTATTTATCAAATAAAGTTTCATATACATGCCCAATTTCACTCTATATGGATGGCAACAACATACAAAATAGGTTAAGAAAAAGTTAATTTGATCCAATTGAAGAAGGGTCAATTGTTGAATAAGTCTAGTAAACAATTGGGTTACCAAACCGTCCAAACAAAGGAGAGAAAACCCAATTCGGCAATGGCATTTGGACTGATCAAAAAATCATTTTTTGGAGATTTACTGGAGGTATCTACACTTGCAAATAAATCAGAAAATAGGACACCAACTTTGCCCAAGAAACCGTCCACCCCTTGCTTGATTCAAGCATGATATCATGCATGGATCAAGCAACCAAAAAACTCCCTTCTCCACAAATTATCATCGGCCATGGGAATGACAAACCTATGGGATTCATCATGCTATTTTTAGTAAACACACCTACCATCCTTCACTATAAATACCCATCTTCATTCCTTATTTCAATCATCCCTTAATCATTCCTTATTTCTCAAATATCATTCATCCCTCACTCTTATTTCATTTTCCCATTTTCTTTCTTTTTTTCCATTCATAAACATCCATATTTCCCTTAGCCAGCAAATCCTTGAGAAGTTACTCTCTTGGTTAGCCACCTTGAGGAGCATTTTGTGGAAGAGCATGTAACTGTACGATTTAGACCATAGTTGGAATAGTGGTTTTGAGACCACAAATCTAAGGTCAAAATAATATTTTAAAACTATTTTCTAAGTTTATGGTATGTGTTATGGCCTGTGTGAAATTTCCGAGTGAAGATTTTTATTGATTGTGTGCTTAATTAGCAAAAAGGACTTAATCGCATAAAGTGTAAATTACTGTGTGCTGATTGTTAAGTGCTTAATTGTTGTTGTCTTTATAATGAGGAGGATTTAAGATGAAATTTGACCATAATTGAGTATAGTGGATGGCATAGTGATAACATATATGTTTTTATATGTTAAAATTATAAGTTAAAAATTTATATTATATATTATATTATAAGGTTATAATAAAAACAAAAGAAAATAGATAGTGGAATGTTCATCTTGGTTCCACTAAAATTAGAAAGAAAAGAAGAGAGAAAGCTTGTTAAATATTCGACACTTGCACAAGCAAATTAAGGTATGATTTGGGTTCGATTTTTGTTAATTTCGAGGTTTTCGTAATCGTAGCTTCGTGCTCTAGCTAACCTATGTTGAAATTTTGTGAATTAATGATTTTTTTTGTGATGAGCTATTGATGAATATTTGAGCTATGTGCTAGTTGGTAGTGAAATATAAAAACTTGGTGTTGAGTTAACATATTTTGTATTGGGATTTTTAGTGAAATTGAGTATTTTGGGCTTAATTGAGAAAATGAGAAATTAAAGGATTAAATTGTGAAATAAATGAAATATATGGATTTGTATGAGTATAATGAGAATTCGGCTAGGTAAGGGTGCAAGCAAGTTTTGTGTATTTGATGAATTTATGAATTAGGGGCTAAAGTGTTGAAATGTGAAAATGTGAGGATTATTTTATAAAATACCCTAAATATGTATGTTTGGACTAAAATGAATGATTTTGTGATTGAATGGATTGAATTTGAATGTGTATAGACCAAGAGGAGAGAAGTTCAGATCGAGATCGAAGCAAAGATAAAGTGCTCGATTAATCGACTGTTTTGGTATATCGACGTCCGAGGTAAGTTCAGATATAATACGTGTACTTAGCTATGTTTTAAATGTTGTGAAACGAATGGTTATGATATTATTGAATTATAAATGTTATGTGAGAAATGGATTTATGTGGCACTAAGTGTGCGTATTTGGAAATGTAACCGAAAACTGTGTGTGCTACCGAATTGAGTTCGATTTTGTATTAATGCACAAAGTGTGCGATGTCGTTTGAGCTTCGGCTATGAATTGAGGCACTAAGTGTGTGATTATAATTAATGAATAGCACTGTGTGTGTGAAACAATAGAAGCTATGGCTTTAATGAATAGCACTGTGTGTGCGTTGCCGATATAAGTTTGGTTTAACATATTGGCACTAAGTGTGTGATGAAAATTATGATTAGGTTGTGAAATTGACACTAAGTGTGCGAATTTATCAGAGGAATAGAAAAGGTTGAACTAGAGGTAATATTGAGAAATTGAGTAGCAAATTGATGAGTAACTACGTGTTGATCAAGGTACGTTTGAACCTAAGTAGTTGATGATAGATTTAAGAGTTGAATGAATAGAGATTTGAGTATATGGTAGAGAGTGATAATGTGTTTAGTTGTGTTTTTATCTATGTGATGGTTGGTGTAACATCCTAGATTAGGGGTTATGCGTTTGTGCATAATTCATGAGTAGTAGGTTTTGGCAGTGTTTGGAAGTGAATTAAGGGTTTTTAAAATCCTAGGATGGAAGAGAAAGCTTTGGATAATTATTGGTTTTTAAGTTAAAAACAAGAAGTGATGTGGAAAAGTGGCAAGGGACGCCACCTAAGGTGCAAGGGTTATGGCATCAAGTGAAGTACTTTGAGGAAGAGGTTCAATCCCATTGTGTGCATTTTGCTTAATTTTATGAAATAGCATGTTTACTGTGATATGTGGTGTGCATTTTTAGAACCTTGGAAATGTAAGGAAATGTATGGAAATATATGGAAATGTATGGAAATGTAAGGAAATGTATGGAAATGTATGGAAATGTATGGAAATGTAAGGAAATGTATGGAAATATATGGAAATGTATGGAAATGTAAGGAAATGTATGGAAATGCTAAGTTAAAAAGAGGAAAGTGAACATTTATGGAAACTAGGAAAATGATTTAGAAATGATTCAAAAGAGGAAAGTGAACATTTATGGAAACTAGGAAAATGATTTAGAAATGATTCAAAAGAGGAAAGTGAACATTTCTGGAAACTAGGAAATGTAAGGAAATGTCAAGTTTAAAGAGCCAAACGAAAATTTTTGGAAACTTAGAAATGACTTAGAAATGTCGAGTTTTAAAGTTTAAAAGAGGAAATTAAGGCAAGGTGGCCTTAAGAGAAAAAGTATGTGAAATTTGACACGAAAAGGCTTGGAAAAAGTGGCTCAAGATGCCACTTAGGGCCTCTGAAATGGCGCCACATGCAAGTGTATTTGGGCAGGATCGAGTTACTTAGGAAGCAAATAAAAGAAGTTTTATTTTTGCTTCTAGAAGCACAGAGGTGGATGGCACAAGGCTTGCAAAAGAGGAGTTTATTCTCTTTTAAATTGCTAATTAGGGGATAAATAATGGATTTATTTTAGATTATTTTCAAGAGATAAATGAGGAATTATTCTTTAATTAGGAAAATAAGGGAGAAGTGATGGCCAAGTAAGGGACATTGAGTTTAATAATTTCGCTAAGTAAGGATAGTTCTTGAATTATCTTTTATTTTAGGTGATAATTAAAGAGATAAAGCTATCAAAATAGAAGAGTGATGGCCAAGTAAGGGATTCTAAGTTAGTAATTTCAGCTATAAAAGGAAAAGAGAGGCCATTCTCGCATTATTATTTTCATTCTTTGAAAGCCTCTACCGAATTCTCTTCACCAAATCTTCTTCTTCTTTTATTTTGCCAAGTCGAAATACCTTGTGTTCTAGCCGAATCCTCCATCTTTATTCTTCCTTCTCTTTTCTTTCTAATCCTCCAAAAGCCAAAAGTTGTGAGATCATCATCTAGCCATAACTGAATCTCTCAAGGTTGAAGTGAAGGTGCAATCAATTTCTTCAAGTAAGGATAAGAACTCATTCGGTTTCATCCTTTTCTTTTAAGATTTGTCAAATCTAGGACTAACCCCATTAATATCTTGTTGCCGAAACTTTGAAGAGATCTTTTCGGATTTGTTTAAGTCAACTACAAGAAGGAGAAGTTCTTTTCCGAAGGTACACCATAGGTCGTGTTCCCTAGTTATTCGATGAATTTCGGATTTAAAATCCACAAGGTAAGCACATAGGTATGTTCGGCCAAGGCCTATTTTGGATATCTAGATCTATTTCATAATTGTTGAAAAGCCGAAACTAACCTATGTAGAGATCCAGTCTTTGGCCGAATACAAGGAGAAGAATAACAAAGTTTTCGGGATTTGAGTAATAAGCAAATCGATATTAAGGTAAGTTTTAGTAAACAAATCCTACTAGGATTTGGTTTTATGGCCAAATGAGTTTTTCATTAAATATTTAATATAGGCCGAATGTAGGGAGTTAAAGATCTAAGATCGAAATTGGGATTTCAAGTGAAATCGTTAAGTTTAATCGTGTGTGTACCCTACCCTAAGTTTTAATATGTTCATGGCTATGTTTTAAATTAAATGTGTATGTTTATAAGAATGTGAATATGGCTAAGGTACCATAATATGTTCATGGCTATGTTTTAAATTAAATGTGTATGTTTATAAGAATGTGAATATGGCTAAGGTACCATACTATGGTACAAAGTACTAAGGTAGGTTTCCTACTCCTACTAGGAATATGAATATATGTTATTTTAACATGTGAAAAGTGATAAGAATGTGAATTAAGGCATGATTTTGCATATTATGTATGAAATATGGGGGCATATGGGTTATATGAAAAGGGAAGTGAATGTGGTGACTTAAGACCACAAACACGGTGACCTAAGACCGTGATATCTGAATGTGGTGACCTAAGACCACAGAATCAATGTGGTGACCTAAGACCACGAAATCTGAACGTGGTGACTTAAGACCACGAATGCGGTGACCTAAGATCGCGAATTGGAGTGTAGCGGAAGGAGGGTTGACTTAGTAGTCCCTACGGTGTGTGATGGTACGGTGGTGTGTAGCGGATGGCATATAGGTTTGGGTTGGGTTGCATCATATTGTTTAAATGCTTTATGAACATGTATGACACTTGTATGCCTGAAATATTAAATTTTAGTGTTGGTTACACATTGAGTCTGCTGACTCACCCGTTGTGGGATTACTTTTCGTGATGACCAAGTGATGGTCCGGCCATGCGGATTCTTAGTGGAGGCCATGTGAAGTTCAGTTTTCTTTTATTTAGACTATTTTACTTTAAGTATTTTGAATTTAAATTTTGGGAATTATTTGATGTAATAAGGCATTAGTAGAACTATTTTATTCTGTTTTTATTTATTAAGATTACAAACTTCTATTTATTAAAAGATTAAGTAAATTCTATTTTTAAAACAAAGCCCAAACGTTTTGTCACCTAAAGCAAAGGATTTTAATAATGAAATAAACTTGTTTTCAACTCAAGCCCAACCCAAAACAACCTTTCTTCCAAAACACACAAGTTTTTCCTAAGTAACAAAAGAATTTGAAATGGTTTACACCGGGGAACATACTAGATCCGGTCAAGGCTCGTGGACCGGGTTTGGGGTATTTCAGTTTGGTATCAGAGCCCAATTTTAAACTCTTGGCCTTGGGTTTAAGGCCCAAAACATTTTCCAAAGTAAGCCCAAAAGGAATTTTTGAAAAATTTTTAGGTTTTTCTGGCATGGCCCACTAAGTCTCCGACCCGCAGTCCACCAGGTAAGTACTTCTGACTTCTGAAGTGATTTGAATATGTGAAATGTATGGGCTTTTATGGCAACATAGATTAGTGAACTAGGATTTATTGAACCCTAGGACTAGTCTACTCAAAAACACAAGTACATAAGACTTAAGGACCATTAGACAAACCTGTGATTAAGTCGCCGAGCTAGGGTGTGGTAACTGTTGTGCGAATGTCTAGGAGTGGATTCAGTAAGAGCTTGGTATTTAAGCAGTCCTAGCGACTCACCTCCTCTTTACTTAAATCCTACCTGGTGCGTAGCTTCGGTTCACCCTAACCAAGAGGACTTAGTCACAGGCTAAACCCAATAACTAAAACCCGAAAGGGACTAGCCATATTTTTTATGGAAACCCTAGTTTTAAAAGTCAACCAACTACCCTTTTGAAATTATGAAAATTGCTATTTTGGAAAAACTTTCTAAGAATTTTTGATTTACAAGATTACCGAAATACCCTTAGGGGTAGAAATTACTAAAATGCCCTTGGTTATAAAATTTCCATATTACCCTTGATTTCAATAAAATTTCCTCACTTTGTAAAGTATTTAAAAACCCTATTTTGCGAAAGTCCAAAATACCCCGATTTGAAAATTTACGGAATTACCCCCGATTGACAAAATTACCAAAATGACCCTGATTTTCAAAATTTTTGCAACATCACCGATTTGGAAAACAAATTCTCAAAAAGAACCCTCAAGTTTTGCAAATTTTGAAATATCCTTGATTTATTAAGATTTATAAACTTACCCTGGTTTATTACTGAAATACCCCTGTAATTTTAAAATTTTCGAAATACCCCCGGGATTTCAAAAATTTCCAAAATACCCTTATAGACAAAATCACTAAGGAACCTTATTTTGACAAATTACAAAAATACCCTTGTAGGGAAAATTACGAAAATACCCCTAGGTAGTGGAAAAACAACAACAATGAAAATTACAACATTTATCTGAATGAACGAAAGTTCATAATTAATTGATGGATGTAAAGACTGTGTGCATGTATGAATACGAAAGAACCACTTCTAAAAATTCTTTCCATAGAACTTCTTCGCAGTTAATCGCTGAAACAAATTTTTTAATGCATAAAACTTCTTAATCGATTAAATCGCGACGTTAGAAATGAGTTCTAAGGACGTGAACTTAGAGATTGTGCCCGGAAAGTATGATGGTTCTATTAAGATCGAGTCTTGCAGCGTAAGCATAGTCGGTGAGAAGGATTGTACGATTGTTAGTAAGTAATTTCGAGGACTAAATTATTTTAAGGAGGGTAGAACTGTAACATCCTAGATTAGGGGTTATGCGTTTGTGCATAATTCATGAGTAGTAGGTTTTGGCGGTGTTTGGAAGTGAATTAAGGGTTTTAAAATCCTAGGATGGAAGAGAAAGCTTTGGACAATTATTGGTTTTAAGTTAAAACAAGAAGTGATGTGGAAAAGTGGCAAGGACGCCACCTAAGGTGCAAGGGTTATGGCATCAAGTGAAGTACTTTGAGGAAGAGGTTCGAATCCCATTGTGTGCATTTTGCTTAATTTTATGAAATAGCATGTTTATTGTGATATGTGGTGTGCATTTTTAGAACCTTGGAAATGTAAGGAAATGTATGGAAATATATGGAAATGTAAGGAAATGTATGGAAATGTAAGGAAATGTATGGAAATGTAAGGAAATGTATGGAAATGTATGGAAATGTATGGAAATGTAAGGAAATGTATGGAAATATATGGAAATGTAAGTAAATGTATGAAATGTATGGAAATGTAAGGAAATGTATGGAAATGCTAAGTTAAAAAGAGGAAAGTGAACATTTATGGAAACTAGGAAAATGATTTAGAAATGATTCAAAAGAGGAAAGTGAACATTTATGGAAACTAGGAAAATGATTTAGAAATGATTCAAAAGAGGAAAGTGAACATTTCTGGAAACTAGGAAATGTAAGGAAATGTCAAGTTTAAAGAGCCAAATGAAAATTTTTGGAAACTTAGAAATGACTTAGAAATGTCGAGTTTTAAAGTATAAAAGAGGAAATTAAGGAAAGGTGGCCTTAAGAGAAAAAGTATGTGAAATTTGACACGAAATGAAGCTTGGAAAAAGTGGCTCAAGATGCCACTTAGGGCCTCTGGAAATGGCGCCACATGCAAGTGTATTTGGGCCAGGATCGAGTCACTTAGGAAGCAAATAAAAGAAGTTTTATTTTTGCTTCTAGAAGCACGAGATGGACAAGACAAGGCTTGTAAAAGAGGAGTTTCATTCTCTTTAAATTCGACTAATTAGGGGATAAATAATGGATTTATTTTAGATTATTTTCAAGAGATAAATGAGGAATTATTCTTTAATTAGGAAAATAAGGAGAAGTGATGGCCAAGTAAGGACATTGAGTTTAATAATTTCGCTAAGTAAGGATAGTTACTGAATTATCTTTTATTTTAGGTGATAATTAAAGAGATAAAGCTATCAAAATAGAAGAGTGATGGCCAAGTAAGGATTCTAAGTTAGTAATTTCGGCTATAAAAGGAAAAGAGAGGCCATTCGCATTATTTTACATTCTTTGAAAGCCTCTACCAATTCTCTTCACCAAATCTTCTTCTTCTTTTATTTTTGCCAAGTCAAATACCTTGTGTTCTAGCCAAATCCTCCATCTTTATTCTTCCTTCTCTTTTCTTTCTAATCCCTCCAAAAGCCGAAAGTTGTGAGATCATCATCTAGCCATAATCGAATCTCCGAAGGTTGAAGTGAAGGTGCAATCGATTTCTTCAAGTAAGGATAAGAACTAATTCAGTTTCATCCTTTTTCTTTTAAGATTTGTCGAAATCTAGGACTAACCCCATTAATATCTTGTTGTCGAAACTTTGAAGAGATCTTTTCAGATTTGTTTAAGTCAACTACAAGAAGGAGAAGTTCTTTTCCGAAGGTACACCATAGGTCAGCGTGTTCCTAGTTATTCGGTGAATTTCGGGATTTAAAATCCACAAGGTAAGCACATAGGTATGTTCGGTCAAGACCTATTTTGGATATCTAGATCTATTTCATAATTGTTGAAAAGCCAAAACTAACCTATGTAGAGATCCAGTGTTTGGCCGAATACAAGGAGAAGAATAACAAAGTTTTCGGGATTTGAGTAATAAGCAAATCGATATTAAGGTAAGTTTTAGTACACAAATCCTACTAGGAGTTGGTTTTATGGCTGAATGAGTTTTTCATTAAATATTTAATATGGGCCGAATGTAGGGAGTTAAAGATCTAAGATCGGAATTCGAGATTTCAAGTGAAATCGTTAAGCGAATCAGGTGTGTACCCTACCCTAAGTTTTAATATGTTCATGGCTATGTTTTAAATTAAATGTGTATGTTTATAAGAATGTGAATATGGCTAAGGTACCATAATATGTTCATGGCTATGTTTTAAATTAAATGTGTATGTTTATAAGAATGTGAATATGGTTAAGGTACCATACTATGGTACAAAGTACTAAGGTAGGTTTCCTACTCCTACTAGGAATATGAATATATGTTATTTTTAACATGTGAAAAGTGATAAGAATGTGAATTAAGGCATGATTTTGCATATTGTGTATGAAATATAGGGGCATATGGGTTATATGAAAAGGGGAAATGAATGTGGTGACCTAAGACCACAAACACGGTGACCTAAGACCGTGATATCTGAATGTGGTGACCTAAGACCACAGAAATCTGAATGTGGTGACCTAAGACCACAGAAATCTGAACGTGGTGACCTAAGACCACAAATGCGGTGACCTAAGACCGCAATATGGAGTGTAGCGGAAGGAGGGTTGACTTAGTAGTCCCTACTGTGCAGTGATGATGGTACGGTGGTGTGTAGCGGATGGCATATAGGTTTGGGTTCGGGTTGCATCATATTGTTTAAATGCTTTATGAACATGTATGACACTTGTATGCCTAAAATATTAAATTTTAGTGTTGGTTACACATTGAGTCTGTTGACTCACCCGCTGTGGAATTACTTTTTAGGTGACGACCAATGATGGTCCGGCCAGCAGATTCTTAGTGGAGGCCATGTGAAGTTCGATTTTCTTTTATTTGGACTATTTTACTTTAAGTATTTAGAATTTAAATTTTGGGAATTATTTGAT
Organism: Gossypium rotundifolium; assembly: GCA_025506655.1. NCBI lineage: Eukaryota > Viridiplantae > Streptophyta > Magnoliopsida > Malvales > Malvaceae > Gossypium > Gossypium rotundifolium. The sequence continues at coordinate 153,405,875 of CP106724.1, forward strand.
GTAATAAGGCCTTAGTAGAACTATTTTATTTTGTTTTTATTTATTAAGCTTACAAACTTCTATTTATTAAAAGATTAAGTAAATTCTATTTTTAAAACAAATCCCAAACGTTTTGTCACCTAAAGCAAAGGATTTTAATAATGAATTTGTTTTCAACTCAAGCCCAACCCAAAACAACCTTTCTTCCAAAACACACAAGTTTTTCCTAAGTAACAAAAGAATTTGAAACGGTTTACACCGGGGAACATGCCAGATCCGGTCAAGGCTCGTGCACGGGTTTGGGGTGTTTCAGTTGGATAGTATGGATAGTGAGTATCTAAGTGTTGGCTAAGGTATGTATGATAACTATGTGTTGGTAAATTTGAAAGTAGATGGATGAAATGCTATGTGAACATCGAGCATACTTGAGTGAGTGTATCATTGGTAAATTAATCTAAGTGATGGTTTGTTTTTGTTTATTGACTTGAATTGTTGAATTACATGTATTATATTACGAACTTACTAAGCTTTGGAAAGCTTACTGTGTGATTTATTTTTCTGCTTTATAGTGTCAGTAAAGCTAGCTCGGATCCGGGGATCATCAGCATACCAATCACACTATCGAAATCTATTTTGGTACTTTTGAAAAGATGTGTATAGTTAAATATGGCATGTATAGGCTAGTCAATATGGCATATATTGTGATGTGTAATCCTTGCCATGTGATATAGCTTAAGGGTTGAATGATGACGGTATATTTTTATTGTTATGTAAGTTGATGTAAGATGTGGTTAGAAGATGAATTTTGATATGATTTACATGAAGCTTGAATTAAATATGTTTTGAGATGTATAATTGTCATTTTGAGTGGACTTATTTGTAATGATAATAAGCATGGAAGTAGATGGTGTAGTTGGTGAGTGAATAATGCATGAAATGGTATGTTTGAATGTGTTTAGTAGTATGAATTGGCATTGCTTTGAAGCTTGTAGGTATGACCCTAATGTGGGTGGCATATTAGTGTTGCAAAGGGCCTGTTATGCATACACGATTATGGCACACGGGCGTGCCTATTGACTGTGGGATAAATTCAGTAGCACTCTTAGGATCACACGACCATGGTATACGGGCGTGCCTAGTAGCCGTGTGAATAAGTCAGTATATTGCCTAAAGAGCACACGACCTTAGCACACGGGCGTGCTTAATGGCCGTGTGAAGAAGTCAGTATACATGTCCTATTTGACATGGCCTGGACACATTGGAGTGTCTGGTAACCATGGGAGGCACACGGTCTGGTTGCAAGGGCGTGTGACTTCAACAATGTTGAATAATCTTGAAATTTTGAAAACTTTTGTAAAGTCCCGACCTCTTTCTAACATTTGATTATAGTCTCGTAGACCTAGGTAAGGGACTGTATGTTCGTATTTGAGTATGTATGATTGATGATAGACTATGTGTCATGGAATGAATGTGAATTATTGTGGTTGTTCAGTAATGCCTCTTAATCCTATTTCAGCGACGGTCTCAGGTTAGGGGTTTTACAGATAAACTGTGAGAATTGGAGGAAGCCTCCACGATTAGTCACCACATTTATTAAAGAGTTTCTTCTTCCTTTTACTCTTTCTTAGTTATTCAATATGTTTGAAAATTGCTTTATTGTTTTTTCATCAGCAATGAGCTTAATTCTGTTTAGCTAGGATGATTGCATCAATTCAATAAAGTTTATTTAAATCATGTTATGATGTTCTATGCCTCAGTCGATCATGTTTTCAATTAAAATCATGCATGCGTTTCATTCATTAAAATGTGATTGAATGTATTAGAGTTAGTTTCTTAATCCAACCCAGATGGTGGCTAATAGGCACAATAATTGAAAAGTGCATGCTTAATTTATATTTGACCCAGAATAAATTAAGGTTCATAATAACTTGACCGATCTCTATTACCTTGCATAGGTTTTAGGGTTATGTGATTAATTTGTTTCAAATCGACCCAATCCCTATTACTTCACATGAATTCTAAGAAACCCTTAGTTAAATATGATCAGTAATATGCATGTTTTTCTAAGTAAAAGATTCCGAAAGGATTTAATAATGGTTTCAAGCTTATGAAAGATCGAGTTGCCATGGAATAGTTTTCCAGAACATTATTAACATGATGGGAATGAACTAAGTTAATTGATGTGATTATCTTAGCCTATTCATGTTATTGTTGTTGAAATATTGTGAATTTTGCTGTTAAGTCAATCTCATCCATTTTATTCATTCATCATACTTAGATTAATTTGCATTAGGGATCATTTTGCATTTAGTTATTTATTTTTACATCACCCAACTAAAAAATTATTATGTTTTTCTCACCAAATTGTTAACTTTAATTTTACAATTAATAAGTTAACATACAAAGTTCTTGTGGAGACGACAGCTCTTTTACTTACTTATTACTTGATAATGACATTGTACACTTGCACAAACCACGTGTTACAAGTTTTTAGCACCGTTCCTAAAGACTGTTGCCCTAATCATTTTTATGAAATTATTCTTTTTAGTTTGGTTTTTATTTAATTTCTAACTTTACTAATTTATTCTTTATTCTTTAATTTTTGTGATTTTATTTTTAGGTGTTTATGAGCTTAGATCGAATTATCGGTTTATTACTTGTAGACCCTGAAGTTGAGTAGACATTTAGACAAAGAAGACGAGAAAGAATAGCCCAAAGACAAGCCGAAATGGACCCTGGAAATCAAAATAATGTTCGAGGGAATAGAGTCACTAATGTGCACAATCCAATCCTTATTGCTAATTATAGGGATTGAGCCATAAGGCAGTATGCTGCGCCACTTTTTAATGAATTTAATTCGGGAATTAGGAGATCAAGATCAAGTGTAACACCCTGAAAATGAGCCTATGCATTTCTTTTGATTATACGAAATGGCATGTCTTATGTGTTATGAATGTATTATGAACATTTTTGGAAACTTGGAAATGTAAGAAATGATTTAGAAATGTTAAGTTTCAAAAAGGAAAGTGAACATTTTGGAAACTTGGAAATGTAAAGTTAAAAGAGGAAAGTGAACATTTTGGAAACTTAAGTTAAAAGAGGAAAGTGAACATTTTGGAAACTTAAGTTAAAAGAGGAAAGTGAACTTTTTGGAAACTTGGAAATGTAAGGAAATGTCCTAAATGTAAGGAAATGTCTTGTCTTGGAAATGTAGGGAAATGTCCTGGAAATGTAAGGAAATGTCCTAGAAATGTAAGGAAATGTCTTGTCTTGGAAATGTAGGGAAATGTCCTGGAAATGTAAGGAAATGTCCTAGAAATGTAAGGAAATGTCTTGTCTTGGAAATGTAGGGAAATGTCCAGGAAATGCTTTAGAAATGTTAAGTTTAAAAAGAGGAAACTAAGGCAAGGTGGCCTTAAGAAAATTAATAGGAGGAATTTTGACACACAAACAGGCTTGGAAAAGTGGCCTGAAGATATCACTTGAGGCCCAGGTAGGTGACGCCACATACAAGGGTATTGGGCCTAGGTTCGAACTCTTGGGGAGCAAATAAAGGAGTTTTATTTTTGCTACAAAGAGCAGGGAAGTGGACGGCACTAAGGAACCCCAAGGGAAGAGTTTTACTCTCTTTAAATTTCGTCTAAATAGGAGATAAATAATAGATTTAATTATCATTATTTTAAGAGATAATTGTTGGATTAATTATTTAATAAAGTGATAATTCAAAGGATAAGTTATCAAAATAGAAGAGTGGTGGCCAAGTAAGGGATTCTGAGTAGTAAATTCGGCTATAAAAGGAAAAGAGAGGCCACTCAGCATTATTTTCTCTTCCTTGATAACCTCTGCGAATTCTCTTAAGCAACTATTCTTTTCTTTTCATTCTTCTCTCTCAATATTCCAAAAGTCGAAACTTGTGTGACTACCCTCTAGGTCTTAAGCCAAATCTTTGAGGACTCAAGAAAAGAGGGCTGGCGATTATAAACATTAAGGGTAAGGTCAGTAGTTATCGATTTCCATTCTTTTTCTTCTAAGATTAAAGCCGAAACTAGGAAATCTAACCCCATTATTGTGTTAATCGAAACTTGGAAAGAAGGCTCTTCGGGATTTACTAAGTGTCGACTACAAGGAAGGAGAAGTTCTTTTTCCGAAGGTATACCATAGGCCGCATGTTCTCTAGTTATTCGGTGAATTTTGAGATTTAAAATCCACAAGGTAAGACATGCGAATATTTGGTCAAGGCCTATTTTTGGCGTTTTAGATCTAGTTCATATTTATTCAAAAGCCGAAACTAATTTGTTAAAGTGATTTAAAGCTTTGCCGAATACAAGAAAGAGTATAGTAAAGATTTCGGGATTTGGCACCAAGGTAAGTTTTAGTGTACTAGTCCTACTAGGATTTGGATTTATGGCCGAATGGCTTACTAAGTATTAAATGATTGATTAAATGTAGAGATTTAAGATCTAAGGCATTAGATCAAGCTTTTCGGGATTTGGATTGGAAACCTTAAGAGAATCAGGTGTGTACCCCACACTATCTTTTAATAAGATTTATGGCAATGTTTAAATATAAGTATGTGTATAAGAATGTGAATATGGCTAAGGTACCATGTTATGGTACAAAGTACTGTGCACGCTTCCTACTCCTACTAGGATTATGAATATATGTTATTTTTAACATGTGAAAAGTGATAAGAATGTGAATTAAGGCATGATTTTGCATATTGTGTATGAAATATGGGGGCATATGGGTTATATGAAAAGGGGAAGTGAATGTGGTGACCTAAGACCACAAACACGGTGACCTAAGACCGTGATATCTGAATGTGGTGACCTAAGGCCACAGTAATCTGAATGTGGTGACCTAAGACCACAGAAATCTGAACGTGGTGACCTAAGACCACGAATGCGGTGACCTAAGACCGCGATATGGAGTGTAGCGGAAGGAGGGTCGACTTAGTAGTCCCCACGGTGTGCAGGATGGTACGGGTCGTGTGTAGCGGATGGCATATAGGTTTGTGTTTGGGTTGCATCATATTGTTTAAATGCTTTATGAACATGTATGACATTGTATGCCTGAGATATTAAATTTTAATGTTGGTTACACATTGAGTCTGTTGACTCACCCCGTTGTGGGATTACTTTTCAGGTGACGACCAGTGATGGACTAGGCCAACAAATGCTTAGTGGAGGCCATGTGAAGTTTAAATTTCTTTTATTTGGACTATTTTACTTTAAGTATTTTGAATTTAAATTTTGGGAATTATTTGATGTAATAAGGCCTTAGTAGAAATATTTATTCTGTTTTTATTTGTTAAGTTTACAAACCTCATTTTATTAAAAGATTAAGTAAATCTATTTTTAAAACAAAGCCCAAACGTTTTCTCACTTGAAGTAAATGATTTTTAATAATGAAATAAACTTTTTTCATCTCAAGCCCAACCCAAAACAATCTTTCTTTCAAAACACACAAGTTTTTCCTAAGTAACAAAAGAATTTGAAACGATTTACACCGGGGAACATACCAGATCCGGTCAAGGCTCGTGGGCGGGTTTGGGGTGTTTCAGTTTGGTATCAGAGCCCAGTTTTAAACTCTCAGCCTTGGATTTAAGGCCCAAAACGTTTTCCAAAGTAAGCCCAAAAGGAATTTTACAAATTAAGCAGGTTTTTCTAGCATGGCCCACTAAGTCTCCAACCATGATCCACCGTGTAAGTACTTGACTTCAAGTGATTTGAATATGTGAAATGTATGGGCTTTTATGGCAACGTAGATTAGTCTGATAAGTATTTAAACCCTAGGACTAGTTTACCGCAAACAAATACATAAAACTCTAAGGCACAATTAAACAAACCTGTGATTAAGTCACCGAGCTAGGGTATGGTAACTGTTGTGCGCATGTCTAGTAGTGGATTCAATAAGAGCTTGGTATTTAAGCAGTCCTAGCGACTCACCTCCTCTTTACTCGAATCCTACCTGGTGCGTGGTAACCGTTCACCCTAACCAAGAGGACTTAGTTATTGGCTAAACCAATGATTAAAACCCGAAAGGGACTAGCCGTATTTTTATGGAAATCCTAGTTTTAAAATTTCTAAATTACCCTCTTGATTTGAAAAGATTATTTTTATAAATTTTCCTGAAATATTTCTGATTTACAAATTTACTAAAATACAGCTAGTGGTAAGATTACAAAAATGCCCTTGGTTTATGAAATTTTCAAGTACCCACAATTTTTATCAAAATCTCATTACATTATAAAATGTTCAAACACCATAATTTGCAAAATGACAAAATACCCTGATTTTAGAAAAAAAATTACGAAATTACCCTTGCCCTGTAAATTACCGAAATACCCCCGAGTTACAAAATTACCAGAACGACCCCTAATTTTCAAAATTTTTGCAACAACACCAATTTGGAAAATAAATTCTCAAAAAGACCCCTCAAGTTTTGCAAATTTTGAAATACCCTTGATTTATACAGACTTATAAATTTACCCTGGCTTATTAATAAAATACCCCTGTAATTTCAAAATTTTCGAAATACCCCCGGGATTTCAAAAATTACCAAAATACCCTGATTGACAAAATCACCAAGGAACCTTATTTTGACAAATTACGAAAATACCCCTATAGGAGAAATTACTAAAATACCCCTGGGTAGTGGAAAAACAACAACAATGAAAACTACAACATTTCTCTGAATGAACGAAAGTTCATAATTGATTGATGGATGAATGTGAATATGAATGTGAATCTCTGAATTAGAATGGTGAACTTGAACTGAGACTTTGTTTGATCGAAAGAACCACTTAAACTCCTTTTCATAAAATTATTCGCGGATAAACAGTGGAACAAAGAACTAACGCATAAAACTTTTTAATTAGATTAAATCGCGACATTGGTAATGAGTTCTAGTGGACGTGGTCGAGGTAGTATCTAAGAAATGTGTTAGTTTTGTTAAGATCAGAGTGCACAGCAAAGGCGTAGTGTGATGAGTTAGGATTGAACGATAGTAAGTAATTTCGAGGACGAAATTATTTTTAAGGGGGGTAGAACTGTAACACCCTGAAAATGGGCCTATGCATTTCTTTTGATTATACGGAAATGGCATGTCTTATGTGTTATGAATGTATTATGAACATTTTTGGAAACTTGGAAATGTAAGAAATGATTTAGAAATGTTAAGTTTCAAAAAGAGGAAAGTGATCATTTTGGAAACTTGGAAATGTTAAGTTAAAAGAGGAAAGTGAACATTTTGGAAACTTAAGTTAAAAGAGGAAAGTGAACATTTTGGAAACTTAAGTTAAAAGAGGAAAGTGAACATTTTTGGAAACTTGGAAATGTAAGGAAATGTCCTGGAAATGTAAGGAAATGTCTTGTCTTGGAAATGTAGGGAAATGTCCTGGAAATGTAAGGAAATGTCTTGGAAATGTAAAGAAATGTCTTGTCTTGGAAATGTAGGGAAATGTCCTGGAAATGTAAAGAAATGTCCTAGAAATGTAAGGAAATGTCTTGTCTTGGAAATGTAGGGAAATGTCCAGGAAATGCTTTAGAAATGTTAAGTTTAAAAAGAGGAAACTAAGGCAAGGTGGCCTTTAGAAAATTAATAGGAGGAATTTTGACACACAAACAGGCTTGGAAAAGTGGCCTGAAGATATCACTTGAGGCCCAGGTAGGTGACGCCACATACAAGGGTATTGGGCCTAGGTTCGAGTCACTTGGGGAGCAAATAAAGGAGTTTTATTTTTGCTACAAAGAGCAGGGAAGTGGACGACACTAAGGAACCCCAAGGGAAGAGTTTTATTCTCTTTAAATTTCGTCTAAATAGGAGATAAATAATAGATTTAATTATCATTATTTTTAGGAGATAATTGTTGGATTAATTCTTTTAATAAAGTGATAATTCAAAGGATAAAGTTATCAAAATAGAAGAGTGGTGGCCAAGTAAGGGATTCTGAGTAGTAAATTCGGCTATAAAAGGAAAAGAGAGGCCATTCAGCATTATTTTCTCTTCCTTGATAACCTCTGCCGAATTCTCTTAAGCAACTATTCTTTTCTTCTTCATTCTTCTCCTCTCAATATTCCAAAAGCCGAGACTTGTGTGACTACTCTCTAGGTCTTAAGCCGAATCTTTGAGGACTCAAGAAAAGGGGGCTGCCAATTATAAAGATTAAGGGTAAGGTCAGTAGTTATCGATTTCCATTCTTTTTTTTCTAAGATTAAAGCTGAAACTAGGAAATCTAACCCCATTATTGTTTTAGTCGAAACTTGGAAAGAAGGTTCTTCGGATTTACTAAGTGTCGACTACAAGGAAGGAGAAGTTCTTTTCCAAGGTACACCATAGGCAGCGTGTTCCCTAGTTATTCGGTGAATTTGGATTTAAAATCCACAAGGTAAGACATGCGAATATTCGCCAAGGCCTATTTTTGGTGTTTTAGATCTAGTTCATATTTATTCAAAAGTCAAACTAATTTGTTAAAGTGATTTAAAGCTTTTAAATACAAGAAAGAGTATAGTGAAGATTTGAGATTTGGCACCAAGGTAAGTTTTAGTGTACTAATCCTACTAGGATTTGGATTTATGGTAAATGGCTTACTAAGTATTAAATGATTGATTAAATGTAGAGATTTAAGATCTAAGGCATTAGATCAAGCTTTTCAGATTTGATTGGAAACCTTAAGAGAATCGGTGTGTACCCTACACTATCTCTTAATAAGATTTATGGCAATGTTTAAATATAAGTATGTGTATAAGAATGTGAATATGGCTAAGGTACCATGTTATGGTACAAAGTACTGTGCACGCTTTCCTACTTCTACTAGGATTATGAATATATGTTATTTTTAACATGTGAAAAGTGATAAGAATGTGAATTAAGGCATGATTTTGCATATTGTGTATGAAATATGGGGGCATATGGGTTATATGAAAAGGGGAAGTGAATGTGGTGACCTAAGACCACAAACACGGTAACCTAAGACCATGATATCTGAATGTGGTGACCTAAGACCACAGTAATCTGAATGTGGTGACCTAAGACCACAGAAATCTGAACGTGGTGACCTAAGACCACGAATGTGGTGACCTAAGACCGCGATATAGAGTGTAGCGGAAGGAGGGTCGACTTAGTAGTCCCCACGGTGTGCAGGATGGTACGGGTCGTGTGTAGCGGATGGCATATAGGTTTGGGTTCGGGTTGCATCATATTGTTTAAATGCTTTATGAACATGTATGACATTGTATGCCTGAAATATTAAATTTTAGTGTTGGTTACACATTGAGTCTGTTGACTCACCTCGTTGTGGGATTACTTTTCAGGTGACGACCAGTGATGGACCGGGCCGGCAGATGCTTAGTGGAGGCCATGTGAAGTTCAAATTTCTTTTATTTGGACTATTTTACTTTAAGTATTTTGAATTTAAATTTTGGGAATTATTTGATGTAATAAAGCCTTAGTAGAAATATTTTATTCTGTTTTTATTTGTTAAGTTTACAAACCTCATTTTATTAAAAGATTAAGTAAATCTATTTTTAAAACAAAGCCCAAACGTTTTGTCACTTGAAGTAAAGGATTTTTAATAATGAAATAAACTTGTTTTCATCTCAAGCCCAACCCAAAACAATCTTTCTTTCAAAACACACAAGTTTTTCCTAAGTAACAAAAGAATTTGAAATGGTTTACACCGGGGAACATACCAGATCCGGTCAAGGCTCGTGGGCCGGGTTTGGGGTGTTTCATCAAGGTAGCCCAATTTGAATTGAAGCCAGTGATGTTTCAAATGCTTCAAACCGTAGGCCAGTTTAGTGGTATGTCCACAGAAGATCCACACCTTCACCTTCGAATATTCATGGAGGTGAGCGATTTCTTTAAGATAGCCGGTGTAACTAAAGATGCATTAAGGTTGAAGTTGTTTCCATACTCATTGCGAGACCGAGCACGAGCATGGCTTAATTCATTGTCACCACGTTAAATTTCCACTTGGAAAGAACTAGTTGAACACTTTCTAGTAAAGTATTTCCCACCTAGTAAAAATGCCAAGTTGCAAAATGAGATCACCACTTTTCAACAATTGATGATGAGTCCCTATACGACGTATAGGAAAGATTCAATGAGTTACTTCGTTGATGCCCTTACCGTGGGATTCCACATTGCATCCAGTTGGAGATGTTTTATAATGGTCTCAACGCACACACAAGGTTTGTGGTAGATGCTTTTGTGAATGGTCCTCTCTTGTCGAAGTCTGATAATGAGGCTTACGAGATCATCAAGAGGATAGCTAATAACAATTACTAGTGGCTGACAAATTGAACAACTTTAGGAAGACGAGTAGTTGGAATACATGATGTAGACGCCTTACTTCACTCTCAGCTCAGGTATCTTCTATATCTTCAATGTTGAAATGGTTTACTACTAATGGTTGTAATCCTATTGCAGCCCAACCACCAAGTCAATTCGAGGTTTTTTCCTGTGTATATTGTGGGGATGGCCATTCTTTCGAGAATTATCCATCAAATCCCAAGTTGATTTATTATGTAGGGAATCAAAACCAAAATAGAAGTGGACAAGGACCCCAATCCAACTTCTATAATCCTTCATGGTGAAACCATCTAAACTTCTTGGAGTAACCAATGAGGAGGACTGAATAACACCTACATACAGCATAGACCAAGTCAACCCAAGGGTTTTATCAACAAGTTCTGAAACCACCACAAGCTAAATCATCTAAGAGTTTGGAGAATTTGTTGAAGGCATACATGACAAAGAATGATGCCTTAATCCAAAGCCAAGCAGTAACACTAAAAAATTTGGAGAACCAAATGGGTTAGCAAGCTATGGAGCTTCGTAGTAGACCGTAAGGAGCCTTGCCAAGCGATACTGAAAATCTAAGGAATTTGGGTAAGGAAAATTGCTAGGTAGTTGCTTTACGAAGTGACAAAACTTTGGAACCCAAGGAATTTGTGGTTGAATATAAACCTATTGAGAGGAGAAAAGTCAACCAACAGTTGAAATTCATGTACTAGAAAAGCCAAAACCCATAAAGTTTGATGAGGTAAAACCTAAACTAGTGAATTCAGATAATCTAACATCTTTTTAGATGCAAATTTATCTTTTCAAAAAAGTTGTCCGGTCTAAGCCAAAGTTCCAACACCTCTATATCCTTAAAAATTCCAACCAAATAAGCAGAAACAAGAGCTACAATTCAAGAAATTTTTGAATGTTCTAAAACAACTCCACATCAACATCTCACTGGTAGAGGCTTTAGAACAAATGCCTAATTATGTTGAGTTCATGAAGGATATTCTGTCTAAGAAAAAAAGACTTAGTGATATGAGACTGTAGCTTTGACGAAGGAGTGCAGTGCGCTCTTACAAAACAAGCTACCTCCTAAAATGAAGGACCCTGGAGGCTTTACTATACCTTGTAATTTTGGAGAATCTTACTGTGGTAAAACCTTGTATGACTTAGGAGTAAGCATCAACTTGATGCCCAAATCTATTTTCAAGATGTTGGGAATAGGAAAAGTAAGACCCACGATTGTGAAACTCCAATTGGCAGATCGATCTTTAGCATACCTAGAAAGAAAGATCGAGGATGTTTTGGTAAGAGTAGATACATTTATTTTTCCTGTTGATATCATTGTCTTAAATTTTGAAGCAGATAAGGAAGTGTCGATCATCCTGGAGAGACCTTTCCTAGCTACATGAAGAATGTTAATAGACATGAAAAAAGGTGAACTCAGAATGAGAGTTCAAGACGATCAGTTAACATTTAATTTTCTTAAAGAAATAAAGTTTCTCGATCCGACGGAGGAATGTTCAGTGATTGAGGAGTTAGAAACCTTAATTTCTATGGAATGGAAGAATAACTTTGTGAAGGACCCATTGGAGAACACTTTAGGGTCTGAACCATTATAAAATGAAGAAAGTAATGAAAATATGGCTATGATGGAAGCCAACCCGATAAACTGTGTTCAACTAGCTCCGTTTGAACCACTAGAGTTGGAAGCTCGAGAATACATGCAACCAAAGTTGTCAATCGAAGAACTACCTAAACTTGAACTTAAGATACTTCCTTCCCATTTGAAATATGTTTATTTGGGTAACTGTTCTATTTTTCCTATGGTTGTTTCAATAGAACTAACAGAACACCAAGAGGAGCAGTTGGTCGAAGTTTTAAAGAAATTTAAAAAAGTAATTGGTTGGTGACTGCCTCCGGACGTACTAATGTCTAGAGTGTGAATACTGCTTTAAAATATAGAATTACGAGGTGGTATCCACAAGTATATAGATCTAGTTGTAATATAGTTTTACAATGGAGTGGGTGATTACTTTGAGGATCATACCTAAAGGAGGCAAGCACTAGATTAATTCTTAACCTAAACACTTGAAGATCTAATTAATACTTTTTAAATCAATTATAGTATGAAAGGAAAATAAGAGATAATTTTAAGGTTTCTTAAACTAATAAATAAAAGAATATAAAAGAGTTAAATTTCAAAAGGTAAAGAGAATAAAGTGAATCAAATCTGAAAGTGGGTGATTAGCTCGCTTCAACAATCCCAATCGGCTGTCGTCTCAAATTTCTCGTCAACCAACTAGTCACTATCCTAGCAAGATCTTCTGACCTTCCACTAACATAACAAGTCCGCAAGGACTACTTATCTTCCAACCTCATAATCCAAACTGGCTTAGGGTAAAGGTGTTAACGAATGGGCAATACAAATTTTGGGTTAATTCCCACCTTGATGACTTCCCAGGGTTGTCAGGCCTAGGGTTTGTTTTACGTTCTTCCTTTCCCAAACAGTTGATCCATTGAGTAACCCTACAAAATAGTGAAGAGATCATGCCTCCACTCGCTAATCCGCTATAGTTGGATTAGTTCCTCATGGGTTTCATAAAAAAACATGGAATAGATGGAAGAATTAATCATAGTAAATGAATTGAAGTAGAGAGTTTAAGAAGAGCCTGATTAATATTGATAATAAGTGCAAATCTACAGAAGTTGATCTCCTTTACAAATCAAATCTCTTGAAAGAAAACAAAGAAAAAATAAACTAAAACTATGAAAACTGAAAAAAAGCAAGAAAGCAAAGCTAAATCTAAGAGAGAATCTAAGCTAATGGAGTGTTTCCTAACAAGTGAAAAATGAGCCTATTTATAGCCTTCAAGTGGCCGTTGTCCTTAACCCTAGGCTAGCTAACGTTCTTGAGCTTTAATGGTTGATTGTACAGGCCAAAATGCCCCTGCTTCATGTTTAGTTTCTATTATAGAGTCAATGTCGCAACACACTAGGACCTGTGTCACGACATAGAAATGAATATGTTGCACTATAGTTGTCTTCAGGGGTATACCGTGACACCTTCAGTCTGTGTTGTAACATCAAAGGCAGACTTGAGTTTTCTTCATTTTGTTTTCTATGTTGTGACATCAGACCTCCTGTGTTGCAACATAGAATCTGGTATCGACCTAAAATGCCTTCTAATGGTCTCCTACACACTCAAAAAGTACATTAGCTCTCCCTTAGGCCTCATTTGGCCCTTAAGGTTAATAAAAGACTCAATTTTCACATTTTATTGAATGTAAGTAAAACTAAAGAAACTTAACAAAAATGTAATGAAAATGCTTGTATTCAGGCTCTTTAAGTGTGAAAACTAGTTTAATTTGTTACATCAATTACAATAGATCAAACTCCCCCACACTTAAGTCATTTCTTGTCCTCAAGTAACATTAACAAAGATGAAAAATAAAAATGACGACCCTTGAGCAAGTATGGTACAAGTATTGACTTTGGAGCATATCACTTAAGCATTTCATGTTTAGTAACAACTTCAACATGATGAATAGTTGACTTACCACCTTTGACTTCAAACATCTAAGTTTAGTATGTTTCAAAATATACAAGTATTAAGGGTCTCACCTATAGGAATCCATCAACAAATCATGCAAGTACTTTGATTATCTGAGAATAATACAAATAGTCATTTATGCGTATATCTAGTATGATGTCCATTCATGTATAAGGATACCTAGGTCACATATGACTTTTCAGCTTGTAATGTTTTGAAGCTTAGGACAGTTATGGAATTCAAAAACAGTAAGCATCAAAAGGGTTACAAACACAAAAATAGTTTGGCACATTGTATTGATCCCGATTCTTCCCCTTTAGTGACCCTTACCCACTCATCACCTTATTTCTCCTTTTCTCACCTTCCTTAACTCTCCATGTATAGGAAATCATAGCATGACATAGTAACTATGACTAGCCTACGAGTTTTGGTGCACTAATAAATGAGTTTTTATTTCTATTGTGACTTTTTCACTATTCTCTTTTTTAATACATCTCACTCATGAATTATTTTTTGCTATTTTAAGACTTTTTTCTACTCGTAATAATTTCCTTTTTGGATTTTTGTTTTTGTTTTGCACATTAGGCTAACTTATAGTTCCTATATCACACCAATCTTTCCTATTTCACTCTATTTTTACATACTCTACTGTGATGTATCTACTTAATCCTCAATACGTATGGCTAGACGTCTATAATCGTGCAGGGCAGGACCAAAGAAAAAGGGTAAATACAAATTAATGTTTTCAGGCTTGGGGCTTGTAATGACGTTCATCAAAAAGTGTCAACAGGCTAAAAAATTGGTACTAAAGGTGAAAAAAAATAGGTTAGCTTTTTGGCTCTAGATGTGTTCCAAACAATGCCTTAGGTCATCCCTAAATATCTCAACATGCACAAATTTAATCAACCAAACAAATACAAATTCAACCATTTGTCATTTTTACTAGCATGCTCATTTCCTTGTATTTTCTATATCACTTGGTACAATTGATTGCTTAATGCCTATTTATAGTGTAACATATAGAACTTAGTAGTCTAATAATAATAAATTTAAAGTCACCTATGATCATGCCAATTTTATTCATAAACACAAGCAACCTATGTACATGCTCCTAACTAATCACTTGTATTTCTACAAGCTCAAGCACACAAAAGACAAGAAAAATTTAAAAACGAATTTCCTATGTTACCCCCTACACATTAGTTGACACATTATCCTCAATCTGTAGCCCATAAAAAAGTAAGGAAAGAAGTTACTCGATTGATCGTGTTTGTTCCAATTGCTAATGGTGGGTGCTTCCTTCATTTGATCGTGTGAAGTTTGAATTACTTGTGGCTCCTTCGTGTTAGGTTCCTACATAGAAAACTTAAACAAAACATACTAAAAGTCTACTTATTAATCCTACTCATACAAAGTTTAAATTAAAATCATCCAAAAATTAATACTAGTCTTTATAAAATTAAAATAGTTCAATCGTCCTCCTTATCCATGTCCTCACTCCCATCATTCTCCTTATCTTCTCCTTCCTCCTCACCTTCATGCACGTATTCTTGTTGTTCCATATTCGTTGGCTCTAACATGTTAGGTGTATAATTAGGGACTTGAATGTCATTTTTCCTTGCAAATTCTTGGAATATTGGTCCTGACTCTTGCATCCACTGTATCATTGGAAACACGAAAATTTACGTGGTTTTACATGCCCTTTTTAACTTAAAATCATGCTATTTCGGTTAAATTATTGTCGAAAAATAATTAAATATTATAAAATAATTAAATTGTGTTAAAAATATGAACATGATGAATTTTAATTACTTTTATAGTTAATTTTGATTTATTTTGACTATTTTCGATAGATTCGCACAAAGGTCGAAAATTGGCTCGGCAGACACTGCTCAAAGAATAAAACCGAGAAGCAATTTGAAGTATCGAGGCAATTTTATTTCTAGCCAAAGAACGTCCAATTGTGAATATTAAATCATAATATAATTAATTTTAATTTATTCCCAATTGAATTTGGGCTAAATAAATTATTATTAATTAATTATGAAAAAGAGTCCAGTTAAACCGCACTAGTTGAACCGAATTGAGTGAACCGAACCAGCCACCAATTGGGCTGCCCAAAATCGTCCATATGCTGACCAAAATCAGATTATTAGCTGATTAATTAAGCTTGCAAAGAGGCCCTTGAAGACTTGTTAAAGTTGCATTCAACCCCCTCCACAATTAGTGGCTTTGTAGATTTGCCCCAAGCCATATTTAGCAAAGTTGAAACCATCAACTTTGCCACATAGGTGGCCGGCCAAGGGGTGGCTCTTTGGCTGCTATTTTTAGAAAATTTCAGCTGCCACATTCAGCTATAAAAACCCCCTTGGCTGATCATTCAAAGCATCTCTCATTCACATCTATTCTCTCACAACTCTTCTCTCCTCTCTCACTTTTTCTCTCATTTTCCCATTCAAAGTTCCTTGCTCTTGTGCCTATTTCTCCTCTTGGGAAAGGGGTCTTCTTCAGACATTTTGGAACAGCAATTGAGTGTTCATAGTAGCCTTGATCGGCGAGGACAAAAAAGATAGAGGAACGAAGCAACCTAGTCAAACCAAGGAAAACCACCGGATTTGATTCTTGTTCCCTATCTCTTTAATTTTTGTTGTTTTTATGATGAACATATCTATGAATATTGATGTTGTTGAAATGGTTAATTTAATCAGCTTAGCTTGAATTTAATTCGTGTTGGGTTGATTGCATTTCGTCCTCTTGATTTGTTAAGTTTATGTTTACGCTGTTATAGGCCTCGGTAAAATGCTTGATTAAGTAAAATCATGCCTAAGTTATTTTGGCATTATAATTGTTTAGATAACTAAAGAATTAATTATTTAAACACATTGAAATTGTAATTAATGGACACAGTACTTAATCAGTGCATGTTTAATTCTTCTAAGGTAGTTGAAGATTAGATTAGCATTGTATTTGGCGATACACATGCCTTGCATAACTTGCAAGATTATTGTGATTAAACTGTTTCAAGGTAAGGATACTTTGTTACCTCACATAGTCTTTTATATGCTTATTAGGTTGAATTAATCATTTGAATCGACATAGGAATATGCGAGATATTATTTAATTTAATAAGTATGTATGTGCAATAACATGTTTACCTTTATAAATCTGTTTAATCGGTTGAATTGGCATAGAAATATGTACAAGAGATGAATGGATGTTGATTTGTAAATATGTTCATAAGTTAGCAAATTATCGAGTTGCCGTGATTTATTTGTAACAGGTATAAGCATAAGTTTAATAATTCTAAGATAAGGAAATATAATTAATCCAACACAATTATATCATCTTAATTAAATCAGCTTTTCAAATTGTGCATTAGAACATTATTTTATTTTATTTTATTTTACTTTGTTTTCTAGTTTTTAATCATTTCTCAAATCCAAATATTTTTCCTTCACCAAAGTTTTAAAATTACTTTCATAAATTATTCTTTTATAGTGCTTGTGGATACGATAACTCAACATTTACTTGTCACTTTATTACTTGTTGCGATTGTGTACACTTGCACATTTCTATCGTTTCAAGTTTTTGGCGCCGTTTCTAGGGACTGTTTTTCAAAAGCCATTATTTGTGAATTTGTTAGTCTTACATTTGGTTTAATTTTCCGTTTAATTTTTAACTTAATTAATTTTCTTGTGAATATTTTAGGTGTTTATGAATATTGACCAAATTATCGATTTACTCCCTGTAGACCCTGAGATAGAACGAACCTTTCGACATCGAAGAAGACAAGTGAACCAGAGTAGGACCGAAGAGATGAACTTCGAGAATATGAATCAAGGAAATAGAGCAAACCTTACTCAGAATCCTATCCTTATTGCTGATGATAGGGATAGAGCTTTACAATAGTATGCTGTGCCAGTATTTAACGATCTTAATTTGGGTATTAGGAGACCCGAAATCGAGGCACAACAATTTGAGCTGAAGCCAGTCATATTCCAGATGCTTCAGACAGTGGGCCAATTTAGTGGAATGCCTACCGAAGACCCTTATCTGTACTTGAGACTATTCATAGAGGTGAGCGATTCTTTCAAGTTAGCCGGAGTACCCGAAGATGCATTACGACTGAAGCTGTTCCCATATTCACTAAGGGAAAGAGCTCGTGCCTGGTTGAACTCATTGCCACTGAACTCCATTTCTACATGGCAAGAGTTAGCCGAGAGATTCCTCATGAAGCATTTCCTGCCGAGCAAGAATGCCAAGTTGAGGAATGAGATCACATCTTCCAACAAATGGATGATGAATCCTTGTATGAGGTGTGGGAAAGATATAAAGAGTTATTATGAAAGTGCCCTCATCATGGAATCTCACATTGCATCCAACTTGAGACATTCTATAATGGTCTCAACGCTCACACGAGGATGGTAGTGGATGCCTCTGCTAATGGTGCTCTCCTTTCTAAGTTTTATAATGAGGCTTACGAAATTATTGAGAGGATTACCAACAACAATTATCAATGGCCAACCAATCGAGCAGCGTTAGGAAGATGAGTCGCTGGAATACATGAAGTGGACGCTTTTACTTTATTCGCATCTCAGGTATCTTCAATATCTCAATGCTTAAGAATCTTACCACTAATGGATCTAACATTTTTGCAGCCCAACCACCTAACAAATTTGAGAATATAGCCTGTGTGTATTGTGGGGAAGGACATTTGTCTAAAGAATGTCCATTGAACCCCGAATTCGTATATTACATGGGTAACTAGAACTAAAATCGTGGGAGGTAAGGATTGTAATCCAACTTTTATAACTCATCGTGGCGAAATCACCCGAATTTTTCATAGAGTAACCAAAGGGCTAGAACCAGTAACAACCTAGACCAATTCAACCACCTAGCTTTCCCCAACAAGTTTAGAAACCAACCCAAGCAAAACCATCCAATAGCTTAGAGAATAAATTGAAGGCATACATGGCGAAAAACGATGCCACTCTAAGGAATTTAGAGAATCAAGTGGGCCAGCTTGCTACTAAACTCAGGAACTGACCACAAGGTGCTCTACCTAGTAACACAGAGAATCTGAGAAATCTGGGGAAGGAACATTGTAAAGTGTTAACATTGGGGAGCAGAAAGACAGTAGAGCCCAACACTGTCGAAGTTGAAAAGGAGCCAGCTAACGCTCAAGATTTAGAAGAAGTGCAACCAAGTGTTGAAATCCCAGTTTCACCATAACCAGAATCTGCAAAACCTGACAAAGTAACCTTAGGAACAACTAATTCTGATCAACTAATAACTTTGTTAGGTGCAGAATTGCTGCCAAAGACGAATCAACCAAAATCAGTTTCAGTAATGAAACCACCACCACCCTACCCTAAAAGACTTTGGAAGCAGAAATAGTAGATTCAATTCAAGAAGTTCCTTGACGTACTCAAGCAACTTCACATCAACATCCGTTGGTTGAAGTACTTGAGAAAATGCCAAACTACTTCAAGTTCATGAAAGATATCTTGTCTAAGAAACAAAGACTTGGAGAATTTGAGACGGTAGCTCTGACGAAGGAATGCAATGCATATCTTCAAGACAAACTACCCCCAAAATTGAAGGATCCTGGATGTTTTACCATACCGTGCAACATTAGAGCAACATATTGTGGTAAGGCATTATGTGACTTAGGTGCAAGTATCAACTTGATGCCTATGTCAATATTTAGGAAGTTAGGGGTAGGAGAAGTTAGACCAACTACAGTTACACTTCAACTAGCAGATCGATCCTTAGCACATCAAGAAGGAAAAATCGAGGACGTATTGGTACGTGTAGATAAGTTTACCTTTCCTACTGACTTTTTAATTTTAGATTTTGAAGTAGATAAAGAAGTACTAATCATCCTAGGAAGGCCGTCCCTAACAACTGGAAGGACCCTTATTGATGTACAAAAGGGCGAGCTCACTATGCGTGTTCAAGATGATCAAGTTACATTTAACGTCTTTAAGTCTATACGATTTCCTGACACAATTGATGATTGCTCTGCAATGTCCGATTTATAGGATTTAATAGTGGAGAAAGAACTCCACTGTGTTGAGGACCCACTGGAAAGAACTTTGACATTGGATCCCCCAAATGATAAAGAGGTGAATGAATACTTAGATTTGCTAGAATCTAATCAAAGGGGATTTCATCCGCAATCCCATTTGGAATCTTTAGAGTTAGAAAAGAGGGACTATTCCCAACCAAAAGCGTAGATCAAGGAGCCACCTAATTTAGAACTCAAGGTATTACCTTCTCATTTAAAATATGTTTATTTAGGTAACGCTTCTACTCTACATGTGATTGTTTCAGCAAAATTGACCACTAAGCAATAAGAAAAACTTATCTTAGTTTTGAAATAATTCAAGAAGGCCATCGGATAGACCATAGCCAATATTCGCGGTATTAGTTCGTTTGTGTGCATGCACAAGATTATCTTGGAAGATGGCAAAAAAGGGACGATCGATGGACAACGGAGACTGAACCCCATCATGAAGGACGTAGTGAAAAAAAGATCACCAAGTGGTTAGATACGGGTATTATCTATCCCATCTCAGACAGTTCATGGGTAATTCTGGTCCAGTGCGTGCCAAAAAAAAGAGGTATCACGGTCATAGAGAACGAGAATAATGAGCTGATACTGACTAAAACGATTACGGTATGGAGAATCTACATCGATTACCAAAAGCTAAACAAGGCGACTAGGAAAGATCACTTTCCTTTGCCGTTATTGGACCAGATGCTGGATAAACTCACCGGATGAGATTACTACTATTTATACTCATGGAATAATCAGATTACAGTAGCACTGGAAGCTCAACACAAAACGACATTCACCTGCCCATATGGTATGTTTGCATTTAGACGCATGCCATTTGGTTTATGTAATGCACCTGCTACATTTCAAAGATGTATGATGTCTATTTTTACTGACATGGTTGAGAAGTATTTGGAAGTTTTTATGGATGATTTTTCAGTATTCAGAGATACTTACAATGATTGCTTAGCCAATCTAGCTAAGGTACTAAGGTGATGCAAAGAAACAAATCTCGTACTCAACTGGGAAAAGTGCCATTTTATGGTATGAAAAGGAATTGTTCTAGGCCATCAGATAACGAGACATGGGATCGAGGTATACAAAGCAAAGGTAGACGTTATTGAAAAACTTCCACCTCCAACATCTGTAAAAGGAGTTAGGAGCTTTTTGGGCCACGCCGATTTTTATTGAAGATTTATCAAGGACTTCTCCAAAGTGGATAAACCCTTATGCAAACTATTAGAGAAGGACTCGATATTCAAGTTTGATGAGGAATGGTTAAAAGCTTTCAATGATTTGAAGAGTCGATTAGTCACAGCACCCATAATTGTCACACCAGATTGGGATCTGCTATTTGTATTGATGTGTAACACAAGTGACTTCGCAATTGGAGCTGTCTTGGGCCAACGAAGGAACAAAGTTTTTCATCCCATCTACTATGCAAGTCGAACTCTAACCGGAGCTCAACTGAATTATACAATAACAGAAAAAGAGTTACTTGCTGATAAACCGTAAAAGTAACATATTTTAATCCCACATTTTATATGCTTTTGGATGATTTATCCCTGATTTATGTAAAAAGGTGCTCTTAATCCTTTCTTGTCATGTCTTATGCTCAAGAAAGCACCTAAGGATAAAAAGAACGTAAAACGGGCTTAAAACAGACCAAATTGGGCCAACCCAAGAAATCGACACGGCCTGGACTTCAAGCCACACGGCCGTGCCTTGCCATTTACTTCACACGGCCATGCCACGATTTACATGACCGTGCCCCAATCGATAGAATCGAGACACGACCTGAAGACGACTTATACGAGCGTGTGCCATGGGCGTGCCCCTGCCGCGAGAAAGAGTAATTTCACTCGGATTTGGATGCTTAGAGGCAAAGAAACACATTCCTAAGTCTACTTAAACATCCTAGGAGGAATTATACTTGAATTAGGATACTTAGGAGCCAAGTAAAGCATTTCAAAGCCTATATAAACACCCAAGGTAGCAACTAAAAAGGAGGTTCGGCAAAAGCCGAAACAGGAGCTTTTTGGCAGAGGCTTTTAGGTTGAAGCATTCATCTTTTAGGGAGTCACTTGAAGATAGCCAGTTGATCCATCTCAAGAATTCGAAACTCCATTCAAGATGGAGGATCTCTCCTTCAATTCCTTCAGGGGGTTTTAGGGAGTTTTATGTTTTGTTTATTCTTTACTCTTGAGATGTTTTCGTATTTAGTTATACCTAAACCCCTTAGATACCTGAAGGGGATGAAACCTATGATGGATCTTGTTATTTAATTTCTAAATTATATGATAAGTACTTGGTTTGTTCTTAATTATGTTGCTTAATTTAATCTGATGTGCTTAGGTGGAGGAGGAATAAACCCTGCCTAAGAGTAGATCTAGCATAATTGAGCGGAGTTGATCGGGCACCTAGAGATAGGGTTACAAGATTTTGCTAGATTAGGGTGAAACCTAATATGGGAATCCATTAATCGATTTACTGCTTCCTTAGGGGGTTATTATAAGAGAACGAGAGTTTCACTAATTAACCTAAGGTTAGGCGTTATTCGCCTCGAGAGAGGGTTTAATATAGGTTAGGGAGTCTTACAGATCAATCTAAGTAAAGAAATCATATGGTTTGGGGAATAAATAATAAGTGAAGTCATAGGTGGATTCTTTCTGAGGGTATCGTTTTTATCAACTGAGTTTTCTTAAAGTCTTTCTCCAATTCATTCTTTTGTCTTTGCATTTAGTTTAAGTATTTCGTTACTTTAATAATCCAATCACTCCATAAGCAGTAGTACTTTTAGGTTCCCTTGGGTTCGATAAGATATTCTTGCCTGAGCTATACTACTATTCGATAGGTGCACTTACCTCTATTGTTGTCACAGTCAGTCTACAGGTTCGATCATTCTTTATAAATATTAAAACTCGACTGTTTGACATGATCACTTGCTATTGTGTTTGCTTTCGACAAGTTTCGATCTTATCTTGTAGGCTCCAAAGTGATTGTCTATACGGACCACTCAGCAATTAAGTATTTACTGGCCAAGAAAGATGCTAAGCCGAGATTGTTTTCGGTGGGTACTTCTACTTCAAGAGTCCGATTTAGAAATTCAAGATCGAAAGGGAGTAGAAAACCAAGTAGTAGATCACTTGTCTAGATTAGAGCTGCAAGAGGAAAATTCTCCACTTGTACCGATTCAAGATACATTTCCAGGTGATAACACATACTGAAGGTAAATCATGTCCATAATATTCCTTGGTTTGCTGATATTGCTAACTATTTAGCTTGTGGTTTGATGCTGATTGATAAAACGTATCAATAAAGGAAAAAAGTTTATTCACGATGCGAAGTACTATTTCTGGGAAGAGCCATATTTGTTTAAAAAGTGTGCAGATCAGATGATCAAGAGATGTGTGGCAGAAGATGAAATCTCAAGATTTTATACCATCACACTCACCCGAAGCGGGACACTTCGAAGGTACACATACAACGGCCAAAGTATTGCAAGCCGGATTCTTTTGGCCAACATTATTCAATGATGTATACGCTTACATAAAGAGTTGTGATCGATGTCAGAGGGTTGGAAACATCATCAACAGAAATGAGATGCCTCAAAAAAATATCATTGAGTTAGAATTATTTGATGTTTGGGGTATTGACTTTCTTGGTCCTTTCCCTCTGTCGTTTGGTCACAAGCACGTATTGGTTGCAGTAGATTATGTGTCCAAATGGGTCGAGGCTGAAGCTTATCCGATGAACAACGTTAAATTTGTGATGAAGTTCTTGTAAAACACGTGTTCACAAGGTTTAGAACCCCAAGAGCTATTATCAGCGATGAAGGAACCCATTTTGTGAACAAGTGGTTACAATGGTTGTTAGATAAAAATGGAGTGAAACATAAGGTTGCTACAGCTTACCATCCGCAGACAAATGGGCAAGCTAAGCTGGCGAATAAGGAGATCAAAGGCATAATTGAGAAGGTAGTTTGCCCGAACCGACGAGATTGGTCCAAGAGACTAGATGATGCTTTATGGGCCTACAGAACAACATACAAGACACCTTTAGGAATGTCACCCTACAAGTTGGTCTTTGGGAAAGCCTGTCATCTACCTTTGGAGTTAGAGCACAAAGCTTACTGGGCTCTTCGACGGCTCAACTTGGATCTCAAACTTGCTAAAGAGAAACGGATGATCCAACTCAATGAGCTAGAGGAATTCTGAATGTTCTCATACGAAAATGCCAAATTACTCAAAGAAAGACTCAAGAAATGGCATGACAAGCACATTCGAGTTAGAGAATTTGAAACAGGTCAGCAAGTCTTGTTATTTAATTCCAGATTAAAGTTCTTCCCAGGTAAGTTAAAATCACGTTGGTCCGGTCCATTCACGATTCATCGCATCTATCCATATGGAGTTGTTGAACTCCAAGGTAAGGGAGGTAATTTTCAAGTCAATGCTCAGCTTTTGAAACATTACTACAGAGAAAAACCTGAACGGGATCAAATCTTGATCAGTTTATCAGATTTTTAAATTTTCTTATTTTCAATAAATTATTTAGGGTATATTTTCAGGTTGATTATGTTTAAATAAATTCTGTCTAAGAGTTTGGAACTTAAGCGGGACCGCTTGTGACCCCTCCAATCTTTCCTGGGAATTGATTTTTACATAATTTTTCGAGAAATTGTCCCTAAATGACAAAATAAATTTTTGGGTTTTCAAATAAAAAGGTCAATTTTGACCCAAGTCTTAAATTGCAGCTCAATTTCAAATTTTCATTAAGTCTAGAGACTTAATTGAATTATTTTTAAAATTTGGTTGCTATTTTCATAAATAATAAAAACTCAATGCCTCTTTTTTGTAAATATTTCCAAAAGGAATCTAAAATAAATATTTTTACTTAATATATATTTTATATAATAATATGATAAACTTTAATATATAATTATATCTATTATAATTTATATATTATTTTTGTCATCTTAAAATAGAATTAGGATTAGTTAATTTTAATTATATTTTATTCTTGTTTTAATAAATTAATAGCAATGATAATTTAATATGCATATATTTGATTATTAAATTGTTGTTAACATTGAGTAGAATTAGAATTAGAATATTTTAATTATTAAATTACTCTAGGAGTTCTACTCTAATTCCTACTGCTCTTACTATAAATTCCACCCATACTTCCCTAATTCATTCATCACTCAAAACCCCAAACCCTAAAGTGCCGAAACCTCCTAGTTGAGCACTTAGCAGCACACCTAAGCGCCCAAGAACTCTCTCAGACACAAAGGGCCAATGGCCTCTGTGTTGCTATATACTTGCTACTCCACTTAGGCGCCTAGGTCGTGTCTCCTCTGCTGCACCACATCTGCAAGACGTCAGAGCGACCAGTGCCCGCTGTCAAAGGTCTTGCCTGCTCATTGCTCAGAACATCCTAGATTGGGGGCTCTGTATTTGTGATGCGTTGTGTGTGTATGCCATGATGTGTGTGTGTGTTTGGTGTGTTTAAAGCTTTCGAGAAGGCTTGAGGTGAAGCCTGAGCCTTGGTAGAAATTTTGCTTTCAGACACTACAAGGGAGAACTAGGTAAAGTGGGCCTTAAGGGTACTTGAGTGGGAAAATTAACACAAAAATCTAACTGGTAAAAGTGGCAAGGAGGTGCCACTAAGGGAATAGGTAAGTGACGCCATAAGGAGGTGGTGAGGGAGCAGGTTCGAATCCCATGTCAAGCAAAAAGGAGTGTTTTTTTTTGTGCCTAAGGAGTTGAGAGGTGGTTTCGGCTGGGACTCTAAAGGAGTGAGAGTGGATTGAGTCAGAAGAAAGGAAGATAATGATAAGAGGAAAATATAGGATAGGATTTGAGAGTAGGTGGTGGCTGAATGTGGGACACTGAGTGCAAGAAGGGAAATCGGCTAGATGTGGCTAAGGGTGTACTGAATTTCCATTATTTTTCTAAGAGCATAGTTTTTTTCTCTCCTCCTATTTTTGACAATTGAGGGTTTCTTCTTCTCTTTTTCTGCCAAAACCGAAAACTCCTAACTCTATTCCTATCTCCACTTTCATGCTATGGCCGAATGATCTTGTTCTCAAATCTCTTCTCTGTTTCTTCTAAAATCGAAATGCCTAAGCCTCTATTTGAAGTATCTTTATTTTTTTACCACTCTCTCTTCTAGTTCTTTTCTACTTTAATCATTGCAAATCTCATTTCTTCGTTGGGCTAGTTCAAATTCCCCTAAGTGTTATTCGAATCTGCTGTGATAAGGTAAGAAGCGTTTTCTTATTCCTTTGTTTGTCTTTCAATTTCTGATAGCCAAAGCCAAATGGCTAATTGACTCAGTGAATGACTTGTGTGTTTACACTTCCTTTGGGGCGCCTACTCTGGGAAATCCTGATTAGTTGAAGCAATCGAACTCCAAGTCAAGGAATCAAGTGAATCCTATCACTTCATTTGAGATCTCAAGGTAGGGTTTCAATTCTCTCTAAGTTGTTCGATCGGTTTTCCTTTCATTATTCGTATCTTAACCCAATGTTTCATTAAGCGATCATTGTTTCAATATAGTACCTTCTGACCAAGATCATTCATGGACTCGAATATCAGTGAATCAAAAGAAGGGGTTGGATCTATAGTCCCAGCCCTAAGTTGAAGAAGCGTGTGATGTTTGCTATTCGAGATTGGCCACCGGGTTGTGGGCCGACTTTTGAGCAGACTAGTAGCAGATAGCAGTTGTGACGACTAGTGATAGTGTCAACATAGAGAGTGTCATTTTACGTGTTACCAGGTGTGTAAACCTTCACACACTATACTATATCTGTGCTAACATTTGTGTGGGATGAAAAGCCGAAAAAAGGGCTGCGTAGACAATCGTGATGCCATTAGGGGTAAGGCTAGGATTGCCAGGTACGTGACCATATCATTTATTTACATGCCCGAATGTATGTATGGAAAAATGATGTGTTATGAATAGTATGTTTCATTTGTTAGGATTTGTATGTAGATAATGGGGTATGGGTTTGATATGAAGGGGAAGTGCATGATTAATCAGTCACATTGTGATCGGTGGCTTTGCCACGATATATATATGTTCATGCACTACTTTTGGTCACACTGTGATTGGTGGCTTTCCCACGATATATATATATATATTTGGTCACATAGTGATCGGTGGCTATGCCATGATGTATTATTGGTCACCTAGTGATCGTGTATAATTGGCAGCCTGACTATCGAAATAGAGTGTAGCGGATGGAGGGTTGATTGTAGAAATCCCCACAAAGGTGATGTCTTTGATGCGGGTTAGTGTGTAGAGGATGGAAAAACTAGGTTTGGGTTGGGCTTATTACATTCATATATTGTATGTTGATATGTGACTGTGGGCTACAAGCCGTATGAATAATGTGGGAGAATTTACACACTGAGTCATGGTAACTCAGCCCTTTCCTTAACTTTTCAGGTGAGCAGTAGCTCGTGGATGCGGGAGTCGAGGCGGACTCGTGGAGGCCATAATTCTTTTTTATTTCTTTTATAGTCTCAGTATTACTATAAGTTTATTTTGATTTGGGACTTTTGTTATGTAATAAGGCCTTTCAAAGTTGTACTTTGGTTTTTATTAGTTACTGTTTATATCAAATTCGACACCACGACAGTTTAAATATTAAAGTAAAAGTGGAGTTTTCATTAATCTACACATCGATGTTTCCAAAACACCGTAGTAATAAGATGAAAAAAGTTTTCTTTCAAATCTCCGATTTTTCTTAAATATAACTAAGACTTGATTTTACTTCACCCTGTAACATACCAGATTCTGTCGTAATGTATAGGCCAGGTTTGGGGTGTTAAATTTTTGGTATCAGAGCCTAGTTGTAAAACTCAGACTGTGAAATGGGTCCAGTAGGGTCTTATAGATTGATGTGAATTTAAGAAAAATTCTTTGGGTTGATCGAATTATGGCATCCTAGTCTATAGGCAACTGATCCACGCAGGTAAGTATTCTAACTCTTGATAAGGTATGCATGTTGGGTTTGATGGGCTTTATGGGGACGTAGACATGTATGCTAGGGTTTATGGACTTAGGCCTAGTTAAACAACTCTTAAAATCCATAAGACTTAATTTCTCTAATTAAACATATCCGTGAACAAGTCGCCAGGTTAGAGTGTGGCAATGGGCGTACGCATGTCTAGGATTGGATCTAGGGAGAGCTTGGTATTTAAGCGGTCCTAGTGGCCCACCTCCTCTTCACTAGAATCCTACCTGGTGCGTAGTGTCTGTTCACTTTAGCCGCGAGGACTTGTTAACGGGCCAAAGTTCATAACTAAAACCAGAAAGGGACCAATACCCTATTTTTGGTAAAATTATTAATCTACCCTTAGGTTTGTGAAAATTACCGAAATACCCTTGGTTTGTGAAAATCACCAAAATACCCCTAATTTGCAAAACTATCAAAATACCCCTGCTTTACGAAAAGACCAAAATACCCCTATTTTGTAAAATCACCAAGATACCCTATTTTGTGAAATTACAAAAATACCCTTATAGGTAGAATTACGAAAATACCCATGGGTAGTGAAATGACAAAAATACCCTTATGTGACGAAGGTGAGTTTATGGATGTTACTTTCGTGTTTGATACATTTATATGATAATCTGTTTGGGAATGTATATGGTTGCTGAATGTATGTGGTTTCTAGAACTAGGAGATACAGACTTGAGACTGAACCTTGTAGATATAATTTCGAATTCGAAAGAACTACTATTGAAACTACCTTCCATAAGATTGTTCGTTATTAATTAATGGAAGAAATTATTAATCCATAAAATTTTTAATCAGATAAATCGTGAATGTTAGAAATGAGCACTAGGGGGCATGGTGTGCGTGGCCGAGGTAGAGGCAGGATTGCTGTGTTAGAACCGATAGGGTTTGGTCATGAGTCAAAAAATGAGATACCAGTGCCACCAACTGTGGAGGCAGAGTATTAGGACCAAACAGGCGAAGACGATGCGGTGTCTCAGGCGATGCTCCGAGTGTTGGAGAAAGTTACGGGAGCAGGCATGGGTACGGGAGCTCGAAAATCTATGTTGGAGCGACTTAGAGCCAATGGGGTAGAAGTGTTTAGGGGAATTTTCGGTGTAGCTCCTAGTACAGCTGAATATTGGATGGAAGCAGTGGAGCGTATAATGGATGATCTCGACTTCACGGAGGAAGAGAAGCTGAAGGGAGTGGTGTCTCTTCTCTGAGATGAGCGTACCAATGGTGGCTTACGGTCAGGGATGGTGCGGTGGCTGACCGTATTACTTGGGATTTCTTCAAGTCGACATTCTTGAGTAAGTACATCGGATCGAGTTATGTGGATGCACAGCGTAGGACATTTCTGAATCTGATCCAGGGAAATAGATCGGTAGCTGTATATGAAGCAGAATTCCTGCGTTTGAGTCGTTACGCACGAGGGATAATCGCCACAAAACATGAGTGTGGTGTTTAATTTGAGGATGGCCTGAGGGATGATCTGCGTGTGTTGATAGCACCACAACGAGAGCGGGAATTTGCAGTTTTAGTGGAAAAGGCTAAGATAACCGAAGAAGTTAAGCGATCTGAGAAGCGGAATAATGATAGAGAAAGGGATAGGAATAAAAGGAGTGTTGGGACGTCGGGGTCAACAGGCATTTCCAGAAAAGACCTAAGATGGATGGGCCGAGTCGGGGTGTGAGATCTGGAGGTAATGGTCAACCTCAGAGGTGTGGCCGGTGTAATAAATTTTATTCGGGCGAATTTAGATATGTGATAGGAAATGTTTTTGGTGTGGGTCCTCAGATCATCAGGTGAAGGATTGTCCACAAGATCGGGGTGGCGCAGGGTCGGTAGGACAGGCTAACACTCAGCCTGGTAGAGGAGGTCCACAACCACAGAGAGGTCGCGGTCCAGCCAGAGGGGGTGATGGTTATGGTCGGGTTCGTGGAGCACAAGGCAGAGGTGCAGGGAACATCGATGCAAGATAGCCGGGGTTGGTCTATGTAGCAAGACGTTGAGAGGAGGGGGATGCACCGGATGTCATAACCGGTACGTTCTTGATTTTTGGTTTGCCTTTTTCTGCATTAATTGATATTGGATCGACATATTTTTATGTTGCTAGTATAGTATCTGGAACCTTAAGTATAGACTCTGAGATTATTCCTAAGGAGATGACCGTAATTAGCCCACTAGGTCGGTCCGGTAGTGGTGAATGATCAGTATAGGGATGTACCTCTAGAAGTGCAAGGGGTAGTTTTTCAATGGATTTAATAGAACTGCCTTTTGGGAAGTTCGATCTGATCTTAGGTATAGACTGGTTAGTGAAATGTCAAGTGAATCTAAATTGTGCAGCCAATCGTATGGTACTAAAGACTAGTCAAGAGGATGAGGTGGTGGTAATAGGTGAAAGGAGGGACTACCTGTCTAACGTAGTATCCGCTCTAAAGGCTGAAAAAATGATGAGAAAAGGGTGTAGGGAGTTCATAGCCTTTGTTTGTGCTTTGGAGGTCCAAGATTTAACTGTGGAGAATGTTAGAACGGTGAGGGTGACGTTTTCCTAAAAAAACTTCCCGGACTACCTCCGGATCATGAGGTGGAATTTGGAATTGATCTTATTCCAGGAACAGCATCAGTATCTATTGCACCATATAGAATGGCGCCAAAGGAGTTGGTGGAACTAAAAGCCCAGATTCAAAATTGTTGGATCAGGGTTTCATCTGACCAAGTGTATCGCCTTGGGGAGCTCCAGTGCTATTTGTCAAGAAGAAAGATGGATCAATGTGTATGTTTATTGACTAGCGTTAGCTGAACAAGTTGACTATCAAGAACAAGTATCCGTTGCCAATGATTGATGACTTGTTCGATCAACTGAAAGGGGCGTTAGTGTTCTCAAATATAGATTTGAGATCAGGATACCATCAGCTTAAGGTCAAAGAATCGGATATTCATAAGACAGCTTTCAGGACCCGTTATGGTCATTACGAATTCTTGGTAATGCCATTTGGGTTGACCAATGCGTCAGCGACGTTTATGGATATGATGAACCGGGTGTTCCAACCCTATTTGGACCGATTCATAGTAGTATTTATAGATGATATCCTGGTATATTCAAGGTCGAAGGAGGAGTATGATTCGCATCTGTGAGTGGTACTACAAATCCTGAGGGAGAAACAATTGTACGTAAAATTTAGTAAGTTCGAATTTTGGTTAAGTGAAGTTACTTTTCTAGGACACGTTGTGTCAGCAGAAGGGGTCAGAGTTGATCCCCGAAAAGTTGAAGCTATCATGGATTGGAAATCACCCAGGTCTGTGTCAGAAATTTGGAATTTCTTGGGTCTTGTTGGTTATTATAGGATGTTCGTTGAGGGGTTCTCCTTAATCACGACACCTTTAACCAAGTTGTTGAGGAAGGGAGTACTTTTTGTGTAGGGTGACAAGTAATAGGAAAGCTTTTAAAAGCTAAAAAAGGTGTTGACGAAAGCTCCGATATTGATTCAACCGGAGGCTAGAAAGGAGTTCGTGGTTTATTGTGACGCTTCACACACCGGGTTAAGATGTGTGTTGATGCAAGGTGAAAGAGTGGTTGCTTATGCGTTTCGACAGTTAAGACCTCATGAGCTAAATTATCCCACCCACGATTTGGAGTTGGCGGCAGTGGTTTTTGCCTTGAAGATCTGAAGACACTATCTGTATGGAAAGAAGTCCATCATTTATACAGATTATAAGAGTTTGAAATATCTCCTCATCCAAAAGGAGTTGAACTTGAGGCAGAGGAGGTGGATTGAACTACTAAAGGATTACGATTGTTCGATTGAATACCATCCGGGTAAAGCTAACGTGGTGGCGGATGTGCTAAGTCAGAAGGTAATCTTGGATCTGAGGGCGATGTTTGCTCATCTGAGCCTGTATGAAGATGGGAGTTTATTAGCTAGCTTCAGGTAAAGCCGACATGGATAGATCAGATTAAAGAGAAGTAGTTGCAGGAGGATGACTTTAGTGCCCGACTATCTCAAGTGCACCATGGTGAACTAGAGGACTATAATCTGAATGATGACGGGGTTCTGTGTTTCTAAAGAAGGTTTGCATGCCGAGGGACGTGGAATTGAGGTGGATGATTCTTTAGAAAGTGCATAGTAGCCCATATGCTATGCATCCGAGAGGAAGTAAAATGTATCGAGATTTACGAGAACAATTTTGGTGGCCAGGTCTGAAGTGGGAGGTAACCGAATTTGTGGGTAAATGTTTGACATGTCAGCAGTTAAAGGCGGAGCATCAATTGTCTTCGGGGTTATTGCAGTTGGTGAAGATTCTGCAATGGAAATGGGAGAGAATCACTATGGATTTTATTAGTGGGCTACCCCTTATGCCTATCAAGAAGGATTCGATATGGGTAGTCATTGATCGATTGACGAAGTCTGCTTCGGGTTGATTACTCTCTACAAAAGTTGGCTAAGTTGTATATAACGGAGATTGTGAGGTTGCATGGAGTACCTGTGTCCATCATCTCGGACAGAGATCCTAGGTTTACATCAAGATTCTAGAGGGCATTACATCAAGTGTTGGGTACAAAGTTAGATTTTAGTAAGGTATTTCATCCACAGACGGACGGACGGACAGTCAGAAAGAGTGATTCAAATTTTGGAAGACATGTTGAGAGGTTGCATTATCAATTTTAAATGTTGCTGGGAAGAATTCCTACCATTGGCAGAATTTGCATATAATAATAGCTACCAGTCCAGTATTCGAATGGCACCATATAAAGCGTTGTACGAGCGAAAGTGTCGTACCCCTACATTTGGACGGAGTTGGGTGAACGATAGTTATTGGGTCCGAAACTCGAATTGGAAACAGAGAATAAAGTTGAGTTGATTCGGGCTAGGTTGAAGGAAACGTCGGATAGGCAGAAGTCCCATGCTAACCTGAAGTAAAGGGACATAAATTTCAGTGGGTGATCGAGTTTTCTTGAAGGTATCACCGTGGAGGAAAATTCTAAGGTTTGGACGAATGGGTAAGCTAAGTTCTAGGTTCATCGGGCCTTATCGGGTGTTGAAGCATGTAGGACCAGTTGCTTATCAGCTTGAGCTACCTTCGAGCTAAGTAAGATTCATGATATGTTCCATATTTCAATGTTGCGATGTTACCGTTAAGACCCATCTCATGTAATACCATTGGAGGAACTCAAAGTAAAGCCTGATTTAACTTTTGAAGAGGAACCAGTTTAGATCTTGGAGCTGGATGTTAAAGTTTTACGAAGAAAATCAGTTCCTTTGGTTAAGGTTCTGTAGCGGAATCACGGATCGGAGGAAGCTACATGAGAGCCGGAGGATGTTATACGACGGCAATACCCTCACCTCTTTTGATTAGGTAATTTTGAGGACGAAAGTCTTTTAAGGGGGTAGAACTGTAACATCCTAGATTGGGGGCTCTGTATTTGTGATGCGTTGTGTGTGTATGCCATGATGTGTGTGTGTATTTGGTGTGTTTAGAGCTTTCGGGAAGGCTTGAGGTGAAGCCCGAGCCTTGATAAAAATTTTACTTTCAGACATTGCAAGGGAGAACTAGGTGAAGTGGGCCTTAAGGGTACTTGAGTGGGAAAATTAACACAAAAATCTAACTGGTAAAAGTGGCAAGGAGGCGCCACTAATGGAATAGGTAAGTGACGCCATAAGGAGGTGGTGAGGGAGCAGGTTCGAATCCCATGTCAAGCAAAAAGGAGTGTTTTTTTTTTGTGCCTGAGGAGTTGAGAGGTGGTTTCGGCTGGGACTCTAAAGGAGTGAGAGTGGATTGAGTCAGAAGATAGGACGATAAGGATAAAAGGAAAATGTGGGATAGGATTTGAGTGTAGGTGGTGGCCGAATGTGGGACACTGAGTGCAAGAATGGAAATCGGCTAGATGTGGCTAAGGTGTGCCGAATTTCCATTATTTTTCTAAGAGCATAGTTTTTTTCTCTCCTCCTATTTTCGACAATTGAGGGTTTCTTCTTCTCTTTTTCTGCCAAAACCGAAAACTTCTAACTCTATTCCCATCTCCACTTTCATGCTATGGCCGAATGATCTTGTTCTCAAATCTCTTCTCTATTTCTTCTAAAACCGAAACGCCTAAGCCTCTATTTGAAGTATCTTTATTTTTCTTTGCCACTCTCTCTTCTAGTTCTTTTCTACTTTAATCATTGCTGAATCCTGTTCACTATTGGGCTAGTGCCGAATTCCCCTAAGTGTTATTCGAATCTGCTGTGATAAGGTAAGAAGCGTTCTCTTATTCCTTTGTTTGTCTTTCGGTTTTTGATAGCCAAAGCCAAATGGCTAATTGACTCAGTGAATAACTTGTCTGTTTACACTTCCTTTGGGGCGCCTACTCCAGGAAATCCTGATTAGTTGAAGCAATCGAACTCCAAGTTAAGGAATCAAGTGAATCCTATTACTTCATTTGAGATCTCAATGTAGGGTTTCAATTCTCTCTAAGTTGTTCGATCGGTTTTCCTTTCATTATTCATATCTTAACCCAATGTTTCGTTAAGTGATCATTGTTTCAATATAGTATCTTCTGACCAAGATCATTCATGGAATCGAATGTCAGTGAATCGAAGAAAGGGTTGGATCCATAGTCCTAGCCCCAAAGTTCAAGAAGCATGCAGTGTCTGCTGTTCGAGATTGGCCACCGGGTTGTGGGCCGACTTCTGAGAGAATAGTAGGCAGATAGTAGTTGTGACGACTAGTGATATTGTCGACATAGAGAGTGTCGTTTTGCGTGTTACCAGGTGTGTAAACCTTCAACACTATACTATATCTGTGCTAACATTTGGGTGGACTAAAAAGCCAGAAAAAGGGCTGTGTAGACAATCGTGATGCCCTTAGGGGTAAGGCTAGGATTGCTAGGTACGTGACCATATCGTTTATTTGCATGGATGAATGTATGTATGGCAAAATGATGTGTTATGAATAGCATGTTGCATTTGTTAGTATTTGTATGTAGATCACGGGCATGGGTTTGATATGAAGGGGAAGTGCATAATTAATTGGTCACATTGTGATCGGTGGCTTTGCCGATATATATATATGTTCATACATTACTTTTGGTCACACTATGATCGGTGGCTTTACCACGATATATATATATAGATATATATATATTTTATTTGGTCACATAGCGATCGGTGGCTGTGCCACGATGTATTATTGGTCACCTAGTGATCGTGTATAATTAGCAACCTGACTGTTGAAATGGAGTGTAGCGGATGGAGGGTTGATTGTAGAAATCCCATGATGTGATGGGCTGGTACGGGTTGGTGTGTAAAGGATGGAAAAACTAGGTTTAGGTTGGGCTTATTACATTCATATGTTGTATGTTGATATGTGACTGTGGGCTACAAGCCGTATGTATAATATAGGAGAATTTACACATTTGAGTCATGGTGACTCAACCTTTCCTTAACTTTTCGGTGAGCGTGAGGTCGTGGATGCGGGAGCCGAGGCGCACTTGTGGAGGCCATAATTACATTTTCTTTCTTTTATAGTCTCAGTATTACTATAAGTTTATTTTGATTTGGGACTTTTGTTATGTAATAAGGCCTTTCAAAGTTGTATTTTGGTTTTTATTAGTTACTGTTTATATCAAATTCGACACCACGGCAGTTTAAATATTAAAGTAAAAGTGGAGTTTTCATTAATCTACACATCGATGTTTCCAAAACACCGTAGTAATAAGAAGAAAAAAAAGTTTTCTTTCAAATCTCCGATTTTTCTTAAGTATAACCAAGACTTGATTTTACTTCACCCTGTAACATACCAGATTCGGTTGTAACGTATAGGCCGGGTTTGGGGTGTTACATGTTCACCCCCGCACGCCCCACTGCGCGTTGCTACCTGCTCCCGCGCTCATCCACCCACGCACCTAGCAGCATCCGTGCAGCACACCAATATCGCACCAAGCCCATTAGCCAAACCCTCCAACCTTTTCTAATTTTCCATCTTTTGCTTCATAAGTATATTTTATTTTAGGAGTTCTTAATTTTTACAAGGAAGGTGGTAAGAACAATTTTTTTCTTAAGTTTTAATTTTATTCAATTATTTGACTTTTCAATTTATTGAAATATTAGTAATTTTTATTAATTAAAATTTTGAGAAAATAATTTTTCCCATCTTATGTTCAGGTCAATCATGCCTCGTAAGAGAACTCGTGCTTCTGCCCAAATCGATGAAATGCAAAATAAGTTCCACTGTGAAGAAGCCAAAGTAAGATACGAAAGTATCTTCAAAAATCAACAGATGCATCTAGAGAAAGGCTTCACATTGAAGGAAAGCAACTACAGAGATTTTATGGCACGTATTCGTCAAGTTGCTGAAACCCTCAATTGGGAATTGTTTTGTGAAAAGAGACATGATAAACCATAATAAACACATATTTTAATCCCACATTTAGCATACTTTTGGATGATTTATCCCTTTAATTATGGAAATAGGTGCTCCTAATCCTTTGTTTTCATGTTTTGTACTCAAGAGAGCACCGAAAGATGAAAAGAACGAGAAATGGGCCAAAAATAGAGAAAATGGGCCAAAGTATGAAATCCACACGGCCGTGCCTCTTTAGCAAGACCGACCACGGCCTATAACTTGAATTACACGGGCGTGGCACACGGGCATGTCCCTATCATAGCAAAGAAGAGTTTCATTCAGATTAGGGTACTTAGAGGCAAAGAAAGACATTCCAAAAGCCTATATAAACACCCTAGAGGCCAACCTTTAATGGAGGCGTTCAGCTAGGCCAAGGAGCCAAGCTGGAGGGGTTGAATTGTAGGAATTTACTCGAAGAAAGCCAATTAATTCATCTCAAGAAGCTGGAATCATACTCTTTTATGATTATGAACTAAACCCCTCAAATACTTGAGGGGGATGAAACCTAAAATGGATATTGTTATTATTTTCTGAGCTGTATGATAAATACTTGATTTGTTCTTAACTATGTGTTCTTAATTCTTGTTTTAATATTTCAAGAGACTGATTCAAGCATTTATGCTCTTAGGCAGAAGAGGAATAGACCTTGTCTAAGAGTAGATCTAGCATAGTTAAGCGGAGTTGATCGCAACCTTAGAGATAGGATGACGAAAATCTGCCAGATTAGGGTCAAACCTAATATAGGACTCCATAGATCGAGTTAATGCAATTCTAGGGGTTTTAATTAGAAAGAGATTTCAATTAATCAACCTAGGGTTAGACGTTAGTAGCCTCGAGAGAGGTATTAATATAAATTAGGGAATCCTACGGATCAAGTCAAGTGAATAAATCGCCTGGTTTAGAGTTAAATAACAAGTGAAGTCTAGGTGGATTCTTCCTCGGATATTGTCTTAATCAATTGGTTTTCCCACAAGTATTTCCCCAATTCATTCTTTTTGTCTTAGCATCATTAGCTTAGTAGTTAGTTAATTTTAGGTTAAACAACAATTACTTTAATTCTTAGGTTAAATAATAAAAAAAAAGTTAGTATTAGTACTTTTGGTTCCTTTGGGTTCGACAATCCGGTCTTGCCACTAAATTATACTACTTTTCAATAGGTGTGTTTGCCTCAAGTCGTTGTCACAGTTAGTTTTTAGGCAAGATCATTCAATATATAAATTTTTAAGACTCAGACATACAATCAAGACCAAGTGTGGATGAGGACCTAGTTCGTGAATTCTATGCGAACTTAACCTCAAGTGAATTGACCGAAGTTCCAGTTCACGAAATCAAGGTACCAATAAATTCAAATGCTATTGATGAGTTCTTTGAATTACTTGATTTAGAAAATGATGAATATTCTTCTTTGCTGAGCAACATTAAGCCTAAAATTTGCAAGAAATTCTTGAGGCGCTTACAGTTCCAGGTTATAAGTGGACCGTGTCAAAGTAAGGAATCCACACGTGTCGAAGAGAATATTTGACACCACTTGCGAATGTATGGTTCTATTTCATCCATTTCAGCCTTATGCCTAGTTCGCATGGGACTACAATCTCATTAGAGTGAATGGTCCTATTATACTCGATTCTAATTGAATAGACCATTGATGTGGGCAAAATCATTCTAAGAGAAATACGAAATTGTGCCGTTAGACGTTCTGGCCCAGCCTATTTCCCCTTTACGATAACAATTATGTGCTTAAAAGCAAAAATTCTTGTGAACGTGAAGAAGACAAGGTATAGTCAAGGCACAATCATCGATTGGGACCTCTATCGAGTGGCTGGAGATTTTATTCTACAGCAACAAATTAAAGAGAGTGAGGATCCCGAAGAAGCAGAAGATGACCTCACAGAGATGCCGCCAGAGCAATCAACTGAAGTCCCTAATGAGGCAGAACCAATGGAACCAGAAGCTGAACCTGATATCAAAACCTCAATGTTTGGAGCTCCACCGCCTAGCCTAGATCTTCGAGATGAGCTATTAAAGCTGATGGACTTAATGCAACACATGCAATGGCAGCAACAAGCCTACTGGAGATACTCAAAAATAAGGGATGACTCGATGAGGAGTGACCTTAGGAAAATTTATAATGACCTATTTATTTTTGTGCCTGAGTTTCCATATTTCATATTTGAACCATGGAGTTCATCATCGAAGAGGGAGCAAAGCGATTCATGCAAAGGCAATAATGATGGAGCAAAAGATGAGTCTAATTCGAAAGGACCGACAAATAAATAAAAAAGGGAGGACTTCAACATTATTTTATTTTTGTTCTTAAGTTATTTTAGGATTAGGTTAATTAGGAATTTTTCTTTTTGCACAATAAAACAAGAGATAGGAATCATGAATAAAATTTGAGCAAGTCACAAAGGCTAAAGTGTGGCAATAGGTATATACATGTCTAGGATTGGATTTAGAGAGAGCTTGGTACTTAAGCAGTCAATTTGACTCATCTCCTCCTTTCTAAAATCCTACCTGGTGTATAGTATCTATTCACTTTAAATAATGAGGACATTGTTCACTTTAAGTAAGGGGGTGTAACAGCCCGGTTTAGACCCTAGTCAGAACAGTGGTTTCGAGACCACATATTTGAGGTCAAAATAATATTTTAATGTTATATTTGGTGTTGATTCAATATGACATAGTCTGTGTGAAAATTCTATGTGATAGTTTGATCGATTGTGTGCCAAATTAAGAGAAATGACTTAATCGTGTAAAGAGTAAAAGCTAAGTGCTGATTTATAAGTACCTAAGTGTTGTTGTCTTCATAATAAGATGGCCTTAAGAGGCAATTAAGCCATTATCAAAGATAGTGGATGGTTAAATGACATATTAGCCTTAATATTTATTATTTTATATGTTTAATGAAAGGACAAATTGGTAAAATGTTTAATAATGTATTAATAATAAAACAAAAGCATGAAAATAAGATGAATATGTTCATCTTTGTCCATTGAAAGCTCCAAAAGAAAAGAAGGAGGAAAAGCTTTGTGATATTCGGCCATTGTTCATCTTGGTTGAGGTATGATTTTGAGTCAATTTTTGATAATTTCTATGTTTTTGTAATTGTTGCTTTGTGCTCTAGCTAAACCATGTTGTAATTTTCTGAATTGATGATGTTCTTTTGATGAGTCATTGATGAATGTTTGAGCTATGATCTAGTTGTTAGTGAAATATGAAAACTTGGTGTTGGATTAACATAGTTTGTATTAGAAATTTTAGTGAAATTGAGTATTTTGGACTTAATTGAGAAAATGAGAAATTGAAGGATTAAATGGTGAAATAAATGAAATGTATGAGCTTGTATTAACATGGAAAGAATTCGGCTAGCATATGTGTTTTGAAATTTTGTGAATTTGATGATTTTGTGAAATAAGGACTAAAGTGGCGAAATGTGAAAATGTGAGGGCTATTTTGGAAAATGCCCTAAATGTGTGTGTAAACTAAATTGAATGAATTAGTGATTGAATGGACTGAATTTGAATGTGTATAGACCAATAGAGGAGAGGTTTAGATCGAGATCGAAGCAAAGATAAAGTGCTCGATTAATCGATCGTTTTGATAGTTCGATGTCCGAGGTAAGTTCGGATATAATACATGTTATCAAGATATGTTTTAGTATTATGGAATGAATATGTGTACGATTATGAGATTTGAGATGCTATGTGCAAAATTAAATTAGATGGCACTAAGGGTACGAAATTGAAATCGAAACAGAGATGAATAGCACTGTGTGTGTGATTTATGAAAGCTTTGGCTTATTGCTTTGGCATTGTGTGTGCGATACTGAGATAAGTCGGTTAAAAGAATAGGCTGTGCGATGACGAATGTACTTCGATCATGTATATGGCACTGAGTGTGCAATTAAATTAAACAAATATCAGAGAATGATCAATATGTAATATCGAGCATTGGATAGCTTGGAAGTTGAATAACTATGTGTAAGCTAAGGTATGTATTGAACCTTTATGGTTGATGAGTTTATAGGTAAAGCTATGAATGGATGAATGAGTATTTTAGCTATGGAGGATATGGTATGAATATGAGAGAATTGATCTATGTATGGTCTATTATATACATTGGTTTGATTTGATGAGATAATTGTATTGTACTTTGAACTTACTAAGCTTTTTGAAAGCTTATTGTGTGATTTGTTTCTCTGCTTTACAGTGTCAGTAAAGCTAGCTCGGATCTGGCGATCGTCAGCATCTCAATCACACTTTCGGCAATCTATTTTGGGTACTTTTGGAAAGATGTACATAGTTGAAATATGACATGTATAGGCTAGTTATTTTGAAACAGATATGAGATGTGTAAATAGCTATGTGATGTGGCTAGATATATGTTGGATTAAGCATGAATAGCTTTGATATATGATGCATATTTTAGGATGGCTTATGGGTAAAGAGAATGACTTATGAATGGTAAACTTTGTGATGGTATGATGCTAGTATGATATAATGAATTTGGGGATGAATTATGTTTGATATTGAATGTGTTCAAGAGGTGAATTTTAGTTTATAAGTTGACTTGATTAGAAATGAGATTGTTTGAGATGATATGTTGATCACTTGACATGAAATTGGTTGCTAAATTGTGTGTGGAATTATGCTTAAATGTGCTTGTAGGTTTGACCCTTGTGTGGGTGGCAAATTGGCCTTGCATATGGCCTATTTTTCCAACACGGTTATGGCACACGGGCGTGCCTAATGGCCGTGGGAGAATGACAAGATCTAGCCTAATAGTACACGTCCTTGACACTGGCATGTCAACTAGTTGTGGGCATAAGTCAGTAGCTAGATTAAGAGCACACGCCATGTCACACATGTATGCCTGGTGGCCGTGTGAAGAAGTCAGAATACTTGCTTTGTTTTGGTACAGCCTGGACACATGGGGGTGTTTGGTGACCATGCGAGGCACACGGCCTGGTGGCATGGGCGTGTGGCCTCAACAGATTTGTTAAATGTTTGAAATTTCTAAAAGTTTTGTAAGTGTTCGGTTTAGTCCCGACCCCTCTCTAGCATGTGTTTAAGGTCTTGTAGGCTTCAATAAGGGACTATTTGATTATGTCTTGATGTACTATCATGATGATGTGACATAGTCTGTGTGGAAATTCTGTGTGATAATTTGATCGATTGTGTGCCAAATTAAGAGAAAAGACTTAATCGCGTAAAGAGTAAAAGCTATGTTGATTTATAAGTGCCTAAGTGTTGTTGTCTTCATAATAGGATGGCCTTAAGAGGCAATTAAGCCATTATTAAAGATAGTGTATGGTTAAGTGACATATTAGCCTTAATATTTATTTGTTTTATATGTTTAATGAAAGGACAAATTGGTAAAATGTTTAATAATGTATTAATAATAAAACAAAAGCATGAAAATAAGATGAATATGTTCATTTTGGTCCACCAAAAACACAAAAAGAAATGGAGGAAAAGCTTTGTTATATTCGGCCATTGTTCATTTTGGTTGAGGTATGATTTTGAGTGGTTTTTGATAATTTCTACGTTTCCGTAATCGTTGCTTTGTCTCTAGCGAACCCATGTTGTAATTTTGTGAATTGATGATGCTCTTTTGATGAGCCATTGATAATGCTTGAGCTATGAGCTAGTTGTTAGAAAAAATATGAAAACTTGGTGTTGGATTAACATTGTTTGTATTGGAAATTTTAGTGAAATTGAGTATTTTGGACTTAATTGAGAAAATGAGAAATTGAATGGTTAAATTGTGAAATAAATGAAATGTATGAGCTTGTATTAACATGGAAAGAATTCGGCTAGCATATGTGTTTTGAAATTTTATGTATTTGATGATTTTGTGAAATAGGAACTAAAGTGTCGAAATGTGAAAATGTGAGGGCTATTTTGGAAAATGCCCTAAATGTGTGTGTAAACTAAATTGAATGAATTAGTGATTGAATGGACTGAATTTGAATGTGTATAGACCAAGGGAGAAGAGGTTTGGATAGAGATCGAGGCAAAGATAAAGTGCTCAATTAATCGACCATTTCGATAGTTCGACGTCCGAGGTAAGTTCAGATATAATACATGTTATTAAGATATGTTTTAGTATTATGGAATGAATATGTGTACGATTATGAGATTTGGGATGCTATGTGCAAAATAAAATTAAATGGAACTAAGTGTGCGAAATTGAAATCGAAACAGAGATGAATAGCACTGTGTGTGCGATGTTATGAAAGCTTTAGCTTATTGATTTGGCACTGTGTGTGTGATATCGAAATAAGTCAGTTAAAAGAATAGGCACTAAGTGTGTGATGGCGAATGTACTTCGATCATGTATATGGCACTAAGTGTGCGATTAAATTAAACGAATATCAGAGAATGATCAACATGTAATATCGAGCATTGAATAGCTTGGAAGTTGAATAACTATGTGTTAGCTAAGGTATGTATTGAACCTTTGTGGTTGATGAGTTTATAGATAAAGCTATGAATGGATGAATGAGTATTTTAGCTATGGAGGATATGGTATGAATATGAGAGAATTGATCTATGTGATGGTTTATTATATACATTGGTTTGATTTAATGAGATAATTGTATTGTACTTCAAACTTACTAGGCTTTTGGAAAGCTTACTGTATGATTTGTTTCTCTGCTTTGTGTGTCAGTAAAGCTAGCTCAGATTTGGGGATCGTCAGCATCACAATCACACTATCGATAATCTATTTTGGGTACTTTTGGAAAGATGTACATAGTTGAAATATGGCATGTATAGGCTAGTTTATTTTGAAACATATATGAGAT
Source organism: Gossypium rotundifolium (assembly GCA_025506655.1). NCBI lineage: Eukaryota > Viridiplantae > Streptophyta > Magnoliopsida > Malvales > Malvaceae > Gossypium > Gossypium rotundifolium. The sequence goes on from CP106724.1 coordinate 153,448,962, forward strand.
GTGTAAATAGCTATGTGATGTGGCTAGATATATGTTGGATTAAGCATGAATAGCTTTGATATATGATGCATATTTTGGGATGGCTTGTGGGTAAAGAGAATGACTTATGAATGGTAAACTTTGTGATGGTATGATGCTAGTATGATATAATGAATTTAGGGATGAATTATGTTTGATATTGAATGTGTTCTAGTGGTGAACTTTAGTTTATAAGTTGACTTGATTAGAAATAAGATTGTATGAGATGATATGTTGATCACTTGACATGAAATTGGTTGCTAAATTGTGTGTGGAATTATGCTTAAATGTGCTTGTAGGTTTGACCCTTGTGTGGGTGGCAAATTGGCCTTGCATATGGCCTGTTTTGCGAACACGGTTATGGAACATGGGCGTGCCTAATGGTCGTAGGAGAATGACAGGATCTAGCCTAGTAGTACACGTTCTTGACACGGGCATGTCAACTAGTTGTGGGCATAAGTCAGTAGCTAGCTTAAGAGCACACGACCATGGCGCACGGGCATGCCTGGTGGACGTGTGGAGAAGTCAGAATACTTACTTTGTTTTGGCACGGCCTGGACACATGGGGGTGTCTGGTGACCGTGTGAGGCACATGGCCTGGTGGCATGGGCGTGTGGCCTCAATAGATTTGTTAAATGTTTGAAATTTCTAAAAGTTTTGTAAGTGTTTAGTTTTGTCCAGACCCCTCTCTAGCATGTGTTTAAGGTCCTGTAGGCTTCAATAAGGGACTATTTGATTATGTCTTGATTTACTATGATGATGATTGACTTTGTGTTGTAAATGGGATGTAAAAGATTCGATTGTTCGGTAATGCCTCTTAATCCCTATTCTGGCGACAGATTTGGGTTATAGGTGTTACATTTTATTGGTATCAGAGCTACAGTTTAGTCGATTCTAGGACTAACAAAGCGCGTATGAGTCTAGCTATACATGCCATATATACATAATTGCGATAGTGTGATGAATCCTGACAGTTAAAAATGTGTTTTCATATAGTAATGGATCCCAATTGAGCAATTGCTGATGATGTAGAAAGTAACACGCCTGCTCCCGCTTAAGGGACATCGCCAACCACATCTGGGTCGAATGATAGTGGTGTGGGAGGAGAGGCTAAGCAAGCCTTCTTTTGAATGATGAGCGAGTTGTTTACGGAGTTCGTTCGAACGAATCTGGCTGCTCCACGACCTCCACCCCCACAAGTACCTGTGGTGCCACAAGTAGTAGATCCGATCAGATTGAATAAACCCCCTGTAAACAAGATTCGAAAGTATGGGGTTGAAGAGTTTAGGGCTACATCTGATGATGATGCTAGCGAGCTGAGTTTTGGCTTGAGAATACCCTTGAGTATTTGATGAGATGTCATTGACTCTAGAAGAATGTATAAAATGTGTTGTTTTGTTGTTGAGGGACACGACTTATAATTGGTGGAAGACGTTGATATCTGTAGTTCTGAGAGAGAGAATCACCTGGGATTTCTTTCAAGCCGAGTTTAGAAAGAAGTATATCAGTCAACAATTTATTGATTAGAAACGTAAAGAGTTTTTAGAGCTAAAACAAGGCCGTTTGTCAATTACTGAGTACGAACGAAAAATTGTGAGATGCACGAGAATGTGTTTCGAATGAAGCTATTATGTGTAAACACTTCATAGAAGTGTTGAATGAGGACATTAAGTTGTTGTTTGGGATTCTCGATATAAATGAATTTGTTGTGCTGGTTGAAAGAGCATGCAAAGCTGAGGAGCTCAGTAAAGAAAAGAAGAAAGTTGATTCTGAAGCTCGTGATGAAAGAAAAAGATCGATGAGTAAGTTTTCTCAACCTTCGATGAAGAGATTTAGAGATGCAAGCAATCGTTCAAATGCTTCGTTTGGACATTCAAGTAGAAATCATTCGAGACAAAGTGTTGGTCTACGAACTCAAGCTCCGAATGAATCAAGTGTTGGCAGCATTAAAAGTAATAAGCCTAACTGTAGACAATATGGGAAATGACATGTAAGAGAGTGCTGGGGCAAGTATAATAATAGAACATGTTATAAGTGTGGATCATGAGATTACTTTATTCGGGATTGCCCAAAGCTGGTTGAGGAAGAAAATATTCAGAATGAAAGACCGAGTAATGTGACGACTAGGGGTGGACCACCCAGAAACACCAGAAATGTGAGAGAAAGCCAAAGAGGGACAACCAATACAATTGTGACATCAGAGGCTAGAGCTCCTACTAGAGCCTATGCTATTCGAGCACGAGAAGAAGCATCATCTCCAGACGTCATTACTAGTACTTTTACTTTAATCGATACTGATGTGATTGCATTAATAGATCCGGGATCAGCTTATTCTTATGTGTGTGTGAATCTAGTATCGAATAAGACTTTATCTGTTGAGTCTACTGAATTGGTGATTAGAGTGTCGAACCCTTTAGGCAAGTGTGTCTTGGTAGATAAGGTGTGCAAGAGCTGCCTATTGATGTTTCGAGATATATGTTTTTCAGTTAATTTTTTAATGTTACCATTCGATGAGTTTGACATAATTCTGGGTATGGATTGGCTTACTCTGCATAATGCCATTGTGAATTGTAAAAGAAAGAGTATTGAATTGAGAAGTTAGAATGGTGAGATAGTTCGAATTGAATCTAGTGATATGAAAGGATTACCAACTATTGCATCTGCGATGAAAGCAATGAACTATGTGAGAAAAGGTTGTGAAGCCTATTTGGAGTACGTGATTGATACAAAAGTGTCGAAAAAGAAAGTTGAATCTGTGCCTATGGTATGTGAGTTTCCAGATGTGTTTTCTGAAGAGTCATCGGGATTACCTCCGATTCGGGAAGTTGAATTTGGTATTGAGTTAGCGCCAGGAACTACTCCTATTTCGATATCTCCGTATAGAATGACACCAACAGAATTGAAAGAGTTAAAGTCTCAGTTATAGGAGTTGACTGACAGAGGATTTGCACAACCGAGTTTCTCACCCTGGGGAGCTCCTGTGTTATTTGTGAAAAAGAAAGATGGAACTAGGAGAATGTGTATTGATTATCGATAGTTGAACAAAGTGACGATAAAGAACAAATATCCGTTGCCTCGTATTGATGATTTGTTTGATCAATTGATAGGAGCTATAGTGTTTTCAAAGATAGATTTGAGATCAGAATACTATCAGTTAAGAGTTAAAGAATCTGATGTGCCAAAAACTGCTTTCAGAACGAGGTACGGACATTACGAATTCTTAGTGATGCCTTTTGGACTAACAAATGCTCCTGCAATGTTTATGGATCTGATGAATCGGATACTCAGACCGTATTTGGATCGCTTTCTAGTGGTGTTTATTGATGATATTTTGATTTATTCGTGTGATGAGACATAACATGCTGAGCATTTGATAATCGTGCTAAAAACCCTGTGTGAGAAACAATTGTATGCAAAGTTTAGCAAATGCAAATTTTGGTTACGTGAGGTTGGTTTTCTCGGGCATATTGTATCAGCTGCGGGAATAAGAGTTGATTCGAGTAAAATCTCTGCTATTTTGGAATGGAAGCCTCCGAGAAGTGTGTCTGAAGTCTGTAGTTTTTTGGGACTAGTGGGATATTATAGATGGTTTGTGAAAGGTTTCTCGATAATTGCGACTCCATTGACAAAGTTGTTACAGAAAGATGTTAAATTTGAGTGGCCAGAAAAGTGCCAGCAGAGTTTTGAACAATTGAAAGTGTTGTTGACAGAGGCACCAGTGTTAGTTCAACCTAAATCAGGCAAGGAATTTATAGTTTATAGTGATGCATCGTTGAATGGTTTGGGCTGTGTGCTGATGCAAGAAGGGAAAGTCATTGCTTACGCTTCAAGACAGTTAAAACTGCATGAAAAGAATTACCCAACGCATGATCTTGAATTGGCTACGATTGTGTTTGCATTGAAGATTTGGCGTCACTATTTATTTGGGGAGAAATGTCACATTTATACTGATCAAAAGAGTTTAAAGTACTTGATGACTCAGAAAGACTTGAATTTACGATAGAGAAGATGGTTAGAATTGTTGAAAGACTACAAACTTGTGATAGATTACCACCTGGGTAAAGCTAATGTTGTATCTGATGCCTTGAGTCGAAAATCGTTATATGGTTTGCGAGCTATGAGTAATCAGATAGATCTATGTGATGATAGTGTGGTTATAGCTGAGTTGAAAGTTAAGACGATGTTTGTACAATAGATATGTGATGCTCAGAAAAATGATGTTGAAATGATGGCTAAACGAATTCTGTGTGAATCGATTATTGATCCAGAATTTCGAGTTGATAGTGATGATTGTCTGAGATTTAGATATCAGATTTGTGTTCTGAAAAATTCAGAGTTGGTTTTGATGATTTTGAATGAAGCTCACAATAGTCATTTGACTGTACATCCGGGGAGTACGAAGATGTATAATGATCTAAAAAAGTTCTATTGGTGGCATGGTATGGAAAGAGACATTTCTAAATTTGTGTCGAAGTGTTTAATTTGTCTGCAAGTTAAGGCTAAAAATCAAGTTTTGTCTGGTTTGTTGCCACCAATTATGATTCCTAAGTGGAAATGGGAGAGAATTACGATGGACTTTATGTCGGGTTTGCCCTTATCTCCGAGTAAGAAAGATGCAATCTGGGTGATAGTTGACAGATTGACGAAATCAGCCCATTTCGTTCTAGTGAGAACCGATTATTCTTTAAATAAGTTAGCTAAACTGTATATTGCTAAGATTGTGAGATTGCACGAAAACCACTATCTATAGTGTCTGACAGAGATCCGAGGTTTACCTCGCGATTTTAGAAGAAATTGTAAGAGGCTTTAGGCACAAAATTGCATTTCAGTACTCCTTTTAATCTGCAAATGGATGGTCAATCCGAACGAATCATTCAGATTCTTGAAGACATGCTAAGGTGTTGCATACTTGAGTTTGAGAATACGTGGGAAAAACATTTGCCATTAATTGAATTCGCGTACAATAATAGTTTTTAATCTAGTACCAAAATGGAACCAAATGAGGCTCTTTGCGATTGAAAGTGTCGAACTCCATTGTATTGGATTGAGCTGAGTGAGAATAAGATTCACGGGGTTGATCTTATAAAAGAGATTGAGTAAAAAGTGAAAGTAATTCGTGACAGTTTGAAAGCAGCCTCAGATCATCAGAAGTCTTATGCAGATTTGAAACAAAAAGATATTGAATTTGAGGTGGGTGATAAAGTGTTTTCGAAAGTATTTTTGTGGAAGAAAATACTTCGATTTGGCCGAAAGGGCAAGCTAAGTCCGAGGTTCATCAGACCGTATGAGATTATTGAACGAGTTGGGCCGGTTGCTTACAGATTGATGTTACCACCTGAGTTAGAAAAGATTCATAATGTGTTTCATGTTTCTATGCTTCGACTGTACTGATCTGATCCGTCTCATGTGATTACTCTTACTGAGGTTGAGATTTAGTCAGATTTGTTGTATAATGAAGAACCAACCGAATTTTGGCACGAGAGACCAAAGAGTTGAGAAATAAAAAAATCTTTTTAGTGAAGTGTTATGGCACAAACACGGAGTTGAAGAGGCTACGTGGGAGCCTGAGAACATTATGAGAGAGCAATATCCACAACTATTCGCTGGTAAAATTTTTGGGGACGAAAATCCCTAAGGGGGGAGAGTTATAACAGCCTGGTTTAGACCCTAGTCGGAACAGTGGTTTCGAGACAACAAATCTGAGGTCAAACTAATATTTTAATGTTATATTTGGTGTTGATTCAATGTGACATTGTCTGTGTGAAAATTCTGTGTGATAATTTGATCGATTGTGTGCCAAATTAAGAGAAAGGACTTAATCGCGTAAAGAGTAAAAGCTATGTGTTGATTTATAAGTACCTAAGTGTTGTTGTCTTCATAATAGGATGGCCTTAAGAGGCAATTAAGCCATTATTAAAGATAGTGTATGGTTAAATGACATATTAGCCTTAATATTTATTTGTTTTATATGTTTAATGAAAGGACAAATTGGTAAAATGTTTAATAATGTATTAATAATAAAACAAAAGCATGAAAATAAGATGAATATGTTCATCTTTGTCCACCGAAAACACAAAAAGAAAAGGAGGAAAAGCTTTGTTATATTCGGCCATTGTTCATCTTGGTTGAGGTATGATTTTGAGTCAGTTTTTGATAATTTCTACGTTTTCGTAATCGTTTCTTTGTCTCTAGCGAACCCATGTTGTAATTTTGTGAATTGATGATGCGCTTTTGATGAGCCATTGATAATGCTTGAGCTATGAGCTAGTTGTTAGAAAAAATATGAAAACTTGGTGTTGGATTAACATTGTTTGTATTGGAAATTTTAGTGAAATTGAGTATTTTGGACTTAATTAAGAAAATGAGAGATTGAAGGGTTAAATTGTGAAATAAATGAAATGTATGAGCTTGTATTAACATGGGAAGAATTTGGCTAGCATATGTGTTTTGAAATTTTATGTATTTGATGATTTTGTGAAATAGGGACTAAAGTGTCGAAATGTGAAAATGTGAGGGCTATTTTGGAAAATGCCCTAAATGTGTGTGTGTAAACTAAATTGAATGAATTAGTGATTGAATGGACTGAATTTGAATGTGTATAGACCAAGAGAGAAAGGTTCGGATAGGGATCGAGGCAAAGATAAAGTGCTCGATTAATCGACCGTTTCGATAGTTCGACGTCCGAGGTAAGTTCGGATATAATACATGTTATTAAGATATGTTTTAGTATTATGGAATGAATATGTGTACGATTATGAGATTTGAGATGCTATGTGCAAAATTAAATTAGATGGAACTAAGTGTGCGAAATTGAAATCGAAACAGAGATGAATAGCACTGTGTGTGCGATGTTATGAAAGCTTCAGCTTATTGATTTGGCACTGTGTGTGTAATATCAAAATAAGTCGGTTAAAAGAATAGGCACTAAGTGTACGATGGCGAATGTACTTCGATCATGTATATGGCACTGAGTGTGCGATTAAATTAAACGAATATCAGAGAATGATCAACATGTAATATCGAGCATTGAATAGCTTGGAAGTTGAATAACTATGTGTTAGCTAAGGTATGTATTGAACCTTTGTGGTTGATGAGTTTATAGATAAAGCTATGAATGGATGAATGAGTATTTTAGCTATGGAGGATATGGTATGAATATGAGAGAATTGATCTATGTGATGGTTTATTATATACATTGGTTTGATTTGATGAGATAATTGTATTGTACTTCGAACTTACTAGGCTTTTGGAAAGCTTACTGTATGATTTGTTTCTCTGCTTTGTAGTGTCAGTAAAGCTAGCTCGGATCTGGGGATCGTCAGCATCTCAATCATACTATCGACAATCTATTTTGGGTACTTTTGGAAAGATGTACATACTTGAAATATGGCATGTATAGGCCAGTTTATTTTGAAACATATATGAGATGTGTAAATGGCCATGTGATGTGGCTAGATATATGTTGGATTAAGCATGAATAGCTTTGATATATGATGCATATTTTGGGATGGCTTGTTGGTAAAGAGAATGACTTATGAATGGTAAACGTTGTGATGGTATGATGCTAGTATGATATAATGAATTTGGGGATGAATTATGTTTGATATTGAATGTGTTCAAGTGGTGAATTTTAGGTTATAAGTTGACTTGATTAGAAATAAGATTGTATGAGATGATATGTTGATCACTTGACATGAAATTGGTTGCTAAATTGTGTGTGGAATTATGCTTAAATGTGCTTGTAGGTTTGACCCTTGTGTGGGTGGCAAATTGGCCTTGCATATGGCCTATTTTGCGAACACGGTTATGGAACACGGGCGTGCCTAGTGGTCGTGGGAGAATGACAGGATCTAGCCTAATAGTACACGCTTTGGCACGGGCGTGTCAACTAGCCGTGAGCATAAGTCAGTAGCTAGCTGAAGAGCACACGGCCATGGTACACGGGCATGCCTGGTGGCCGTGTGAAGTCAGAATGCTTGCTCTGTTTTGGCACGGCCTAGACACATGGGGTGTTTGGTGACCGTGTGAGGCACACGGCCTGGTGGCATGGGCTTGTGGCCTCAACAGATTTGTTAAATGTTTGAAATTTCTAAAAGTTTCGTAAGTGTTTGGTTTAGTCCTGACCCCTCTCTAGCATGTGTTTATGGTTTTGTAGGCTTCAATAAGGGGCTATTTGATTATGTCATCATGTACTATGATGATGATTGACTTTGTGTCGTAAATGGGATGTGAAATGATTCGATTGTTCGGTAATACCTCTTAATCCCTATTCCAGCGAAGGATTCGGGTTTGGGCTGTTACAGGGGGATCGAAAATTTGAGTTAATTCCATTCAGAATAAAATTTTCTTTTAATTCTGATTAGGATATATTTTGTTCAATAATTTGAAATTTCATTAAGTATGATAAACTTCAGTATTAATAAAGTTCAATTATTTCAATAAGTTATTATGTTAGCTTAATAATGATATGAATGTATTTTTAATAAAGCATGCAAATTCGTACCATAAATTTTTAGTTCTCTACGAAAAAATTAGGCATGCATGAAAGTTTAAGTCTTTAGAATTAACTTAGTAATTTCTTGAGGTGAAATCATAGGAAGCATTGAATATTGAAAATGATTTAGGCAATTATTGTTTGGACCATTTGTATAACATCCCAAATTAGGGGCTGTGTTTTTTTTTTTTGCTTAAAATTCATGTTTTGCTTGAACGGCTAGCTATTTGAGTGTATTTGGGGGGTTCTAAGGAGGCCTGGGTTCAAGTCTGAGCTTTGGAAAAATTTTAGTTTTTGACCATTATGAGGAGAGGGCTGTTAGCAGTAGGACTTAAGTATATTTTTGTGTCCTTTGTGACGTAAAGAGCTTGTTGGGACTTAGTGGTGTGGCGTCAATGGGATAACAAGGAAGAGTGGGGCTCGAATCCCACTAATTGTAATTAGAGACTTTATTTTGTGACTTGAGAGTGGAAGAAGTAGAGTTCGGATCAAACTCCACAAGGGAAGTTGGAGACTTGGTCAAAAGTTTCAAATGGATGGATGTGAGCGATTCTAGGTGGTTGTGGTGGAGAAAATCGGGGAGATAGATGAGAATGGGAGTGTTGGCCAAAATTGGGAGTGTTGATAGGATGAAAATTTCGGCTAAGAGGTTGGATGATGCAAATTCAGATGAGGGGTCAATTGGGAGCATTTTCGTGGTTTGGTTCTTTTTGGCATTTTCTTGTTCTTTTCTTCCTAAGTGTCTGTTGCAAGTGACCATTTGGTGCTTTCGGAATCAAGTGAGAACAAGTTTTTAGTGCCGAAATCTCTGGGAGAACTTCTTTCTTTTCTCGTTTGCTTCCTTACCGATTTGACCTGTGTGCAAGTTCGTTCTCTTTCTTCTCGGCAACTTATTGGTCGAATTCAATCTCCTCTTTTCCTCTTGTCTTCTTTTCGTACCCTTCAAGTTAGCCGAACCTATCTTCTTCATTGTCCTCAACGTTTTTCTATTGTCATTTAAGTTGAGTAAATCGAGATCAATCTCTTCTTATCCTTTTTTTACAGTTACATATCTGGGACCGTACTCAAGGAAACCCGTCTTGCCGAATTTGAAGAGTTCACTCGAAGTGTAGGAAGGGACAAGTGTTCGGGAGCAATCGATTCGTACACTTAGCCTTGATCTAGTAAGCACTCTCGCTTTGTTTTTGTCAAGGGTAGGTGCTAACCACATTTTATTCAAACTCTTTTAATAGGGTGCATTGTAACGCAATATACTTTCAGGGATTCATGATCTTCACTGAAATTTGGAAAGAACTTAGCAAAACCCGGTGAAACAAGTTAGTTGTTAATGGGATTTCGGTTTTGTTGTGTAATGGGAGGATAACCCTCTTGATCGCTTGACTAACTGTTGATCTTGTCTAACGTAAGATCAGTGCTAATGGATTGGTGGCACATTCGTAATTAAGGTGTGTAATCGTACACCTATTACCATACTGTTCAATCACGGAATATTATTGTTTTCACTTCTGAGCTACTGTATACCGATAAAAGGCAAAAAAACCGATAAGCTGAGACTTTGGCAACCGAGATCACTTGAGCGTGCGGCGCTCCTAGCGATAAATCGAGCCACAATTATTGGCGATAGACCGTTGGGAGTGCCACAAACTTTCTCGTAGGCTTAGGGCGTAATGGGCATTGTTGGGCGAAGTGGGCCAAGTGGGCCCACAGGCGTGAAATCCATGGTAAGTACCGAATAATAGATACGGCTGTGAAGTTCACTGAACCATGACCAAAAATGGGCTGAATGGGCCATACGAGCGTATGAGCCTGCTTGGGCAAAATTGGGCTTTAGGCCCAATTGCACCGTTTTGATCAAAAATTGAAATGTGTTGCTCGAGGAGATAGTAGGCCTCTGGAAAGGCCGTTAGATGACTGAAATTATCAAAATACCCTCGATGGGTAAATTACCGAAATACCTTCAATGGGTAAATTACTAAAATATCCTTAATGGGTGAAGTTACTAAACTACCCTCGATGGGTAAAATTATTGAATACCCCTGAGGGGTGAATTACTGATTTAGCCCCAACCGACCAAATGATCGTTATACCCTTAGTGGTAATATCAATGATGTATGAGTTTTAATTGTATGATTGATTTTGATTGTGATGCATTGTATACATGAGTTAATTATGACATGACATACTGCATTGGGTTGGGTTATGGATTTTGGAGGAAGAACTGTACTGGTGGCTCTGCCACGTTATACTGATTTAGTGGCTTATGCCACGTATACTGATTCTAGTGGCTCAGCCAAGCATACTGTTATTAGCAGCTTTGCTGCGTTGATATTAGTAGCTAGACTGCGTTATTGGTGTGCTAGTTAGGTTGGTTGACTTGGTCCCCACATGGTGTGTTGGTTGGTACGGGTGGTTTGTTGGCTGGACTGGGTTGGGTTACATGTCTGTTATGCATATCATAGGGTTTAGGCCCAAAGTGTTACTGAATAGGACTTAGGCCCAGACTGTTACTGAATAGGGCTTAGGCCTAGACTAATACCATATCGGCTTGGGCCCAGACTGTGACTGTGATAGGGGATTACACACTGACTTCTCGTAACTCACCCTTTTTTATAACGTACAGGTAATCCCCAGCCTTAGAGGATTTGGAGTTGCAAGGGACTCGGAGGTGGCCACACGTCCGATATGCTTTAAAGTTAAACTTAGCGACTTTATTTTATTTTATTTTATTGGGTTAATATTTATGTAATAAGGCTATTGAGATTTTTAACTTTTATATGGTATTTCTTTTAGTTACAACTTGCTAGTCTATTAAAGATGGGTTTTTAAAACAACTACTGTTTTCAAAATATCATGTTTCCGTAACTATTTGAACCAAACTTCCGCAACAAACAAGGTTTTAAAATAATAATATTTTGCAAGAGAATGACTCTGAGTAAATCTTGTTTTGATTTTAAGCAACTGAAACTAAGGTTTTAAGTGGTAGAAATTTTAAATTTGAAGAAGAGTTTTCAATGAACTCATAGTTTTCAAACAACATTGTGATGTGACACGTTAGATCCAGGCACAACATCTAGGCCGGGTTTGGGGTGTTACATTTAGTGGTATCAGAGTTAGGTTGTAAAACTAGACTGTGGAATGGGTTTTGAAAATTTTTCCTAATCTATTTAAATTTTGGTTTGGAAAGTGATAATGTTATTAAAAGTGTGGCATACCGAGTCTCCGGAACCAAATCTGTAAGTTCTCTGACACTGTACTCTGTTATATACTAAAACAACTGTACTAAGAAACTACTAGGGATAGTAGTAGCATACTGAAACTCCTTAGTTAGAGAAACTGAGACTATAGAAAATTGGAAACTGTAGTAAATTCGATCTGCGGGAACAACCTTAATTACTGCTTTTCATAAAATATTTGTTAGTAATTATGAGAACTATAAGCTGATTCATTAAACTCTTTAATAAGATAAATACGCTACATCGATATGAGCACAAGAGGTTGCGGAAGGGGTACACGTGGCTGTGGTAGAGGCCGATGTGCTAGGGTTGGGTACTCAACATCAGGACATATGCCTGATAAGGAAGCAACGGCTTCACCAGTGACTGAAACGGGGTCTCATGATCGAGCCAGTGGGGATGATGCCCTATCCCAAGCAATGTTGCGAGTTCTTGAAAGGGTTGCTGGAGCGAGTACTGGGTCAGTGGGCCAAGGGTCAATTTCTAAAAGACTCCGATCGAACAGAGAGGAAATCTTCAAGGGCATCTTTGGTGTAGCCCCGAGTGTAGCAAAATATTGGTTGGAGGCTGTAGAGCGAATAATGGATGATCTCGATTGCACGATGGAGTAAAAACTGAAAGGAGCAGTGTCTTTACTGCGAGATGAGTCATATCAATGGTGGCTTACCGTGAGGGAAGGCACGCATATCGATCGTGTGACATGAGACTTCTTTAAGATGGCCTTTCAGGGAAAATATGTTGGGGCGAGTTATGTGGATTCCCGGAGGAAGAAATTCTTGAGTCTGATCCAAGAAAATAAGTCTGTGGCAGAATATAAGGCAGAGTTTCTGCGGTTGAGCCGGTATGCTCGGGGCATAGTTGCGATTGAGTATGAGCACTACATGCATTTTGAAGATGGTCTCCGGGATGAGTTACGGGTACTGATAGCCCCGCAGAGGGAAAGAGACTTTGCTGCCCTAGTGGAGAAGGCAAAAATTGCCGAGGATGTGAAATGCTCAGAGCGTCAGAATCATGAGCAGGATAGGGGTAGAAGTAAGAGGAATTTTGGGCCCTCAAGTTCTTTTGGTGGGCTTAAAAGAGGCTTAGGTTTGATGGGCTAGCCCGAGCTGGGGTTCCTGTGGTTGGTGCTAGACCGCAACCTTGTGCTGAGTGTGGGAGATCTCATTTGGGAGAGTGCTGAAAAAGAACTGGGGCGTGTTTCAGATGTGGGTCCAAGGATCATCAGGTTAGAAACTATACTCAGAGGCCCATTCAGATGCAAGCAGCAGGTCAGGGCTATGTGTAGCCAGAGAGAGGTGGTCAGCAGCCATCGAGAGGTCGTGATCCAGCCAGAAGGGGAAATGGTTTAGGACGAGGTCGTGGAGCTCCGAATAGAGGTGCTAGTAACACAGAGGCGAGACAGCTAGCGTTGGTGTATGCTGCTCGACGCCGAGAGGATGGCGACGCTCCTGATGTCATAACTGGTACGTTTCTCATTCATAATGTACCATATACTGCTTTAATTGATATTGAGTCTACGCACTCGTATGTTGCATGTACTGTGACTAGAACATTGGGCATACCGTTCAAACTTACTAATAGAGAAATGTCAGTGATTAGTCCACTGGGACAGTCAGTTGGAGTGAATAAACTATTTAGAGATGTGCCCCTAGAGGTCCAAGGGGTTGTCTTTCCGGTGGATTTGATGGAACTGTCATTTGGCGAATTCGATCTCATTTTGGGCATAGATTGGTTAGTGAAACACCGTGTGAATTTAGATTGCGCGGCTAAGCGTATGGTATTGAAGTCTTCAGAGGTGTGGAGGTGGTCGTGATAGGAGTGCAAGGGATTATTTATCCAATGTAATCTCAACACTAAGGGCCGAGAAACTAGTTCGTAAAGGTTGCGAGGCGTTCCTAGCTTATGTCAACACATCTGATTCTAAAGGTCCGTCTGTTAAGAATGTCAGAACTGTAAAGGAGTTTATGGATGTATTCCCCGAAGAGCTTCCGGGGTTGCCTCCAAATTGTGAGGTTAAATTTAGCATTGAGCTCCTACCGAAAATAGCTCCAGTGTCCATTGCCCCTTATAGGATGGCGCCGAAAGAGCTGGTGGAATTAAAGGCTCAAATCCAAGAGCTACTGGACCGAGGATTCATCCGACCGAGTGTGTATCCTTGGGGGGCACCAGTATTGTTCGTGAAGAAGAAGGATGGGTAAATGTGCATGTGTATTGATTATTGTCAATTGAATAAACTGACGATTAAGAATAAGTACCTTTTACCAAGGATAGACGATCTGTTTAACAAGCTGCGAGGAGCTTCAGTTTTCTCCAAGATAGATTTCAGATCGGGGTATCATCAGCTAAGGGTTGAGGAGGCAGATGTGTACAAGACGTGATTCGGACTCGTTATGGACATTATGAGTTTCTAGTCATGCCATTTGGGTTAACAAATGCACCAGCTGCTTTCATGGATATGATGAACTGGGTCTTCCAATCCTATTTGGACCGGTACATGGTGGTGTTTATAGATGATATTATGGTGTATTTGAGAACCGAGGAGGAGCATGATTCACATCTCCGAATTGTTCTATAAATACTAGAGAAAAGCAGCTTAATGCCAAGTTCAGTAAGTGCGAGTTTTGGCTGCGAGAGGTGACATTTTTAGGTCATGTAGTGTCTGCCGAGGGGATTAGGGTTGATCCTCAAAAAATTGAGGCCGCATTAGACTGGAAGCCACCAAAGACTGTGTCCGAGATTCGAAGGTTTCTGGGTCCAGCTGGGTATTATAGAAGATTCGTAGAGGGGTTCTCACTGATTGCTGCACCACTAACTAAGTTACTGCGTAAAGGAGTACTGTTTGATTGGACTGATAAATAGCAGGAGAGTTTTGAGAAACTGAAGAAGATTCTGATTGAAGCCCCAGTATTAACACAACCAGAGGCTGGAAAGGAATTCATTGTCTACTGTGATGTATCGTACACGGGTTTGGGTTGTATGCTGATGCAAGAGGGTAAGGTGGTGGCTTACGCATCTCGACAGCCTAGGCCGCACGAGGTGAATTACCCCACTCATGACTTGGAATTAGCTACGGTGGTATTCGCACTAAAGATTTGGAGACATTACTTGTACGAAGAGAAGTAGATCGTTTATACCGACCATAAAAGTCTCAAGTACCTCCTTACTCTGAAGGAGTTGAACCTTAGGCAACGAAGATGGATAGAGTTGCTTAAGGATTATGATTGCTTGATTGAATACCATCTTGGAAAAGCTAACGTAGTAGCAGATGCACTGAGTTGTAAGGTTGTATTTGATCTAAGAGCAATGTTTGCTCGTCTCAGCCTATTTGAGGATGGTAGTCTGTTAGATGAGCTTCAGGTGAAACCGACTTGGATTTATCAAATTAAAGAGAAGCAATTGCTGGGTGAATCATTGGTTTTTCGTTTCCAACTGGTGAAGAAGGGAGAGACTAGAGACTCTGGGCTGAATAGTGAGGGAGTATTATGCTTTCATGGGAGAGCCTGTGTACCGAGGGATTCTGAGTTAAGACAGTCTATACTGCAGGAGGCGCATAGTAGCCCATATGCTATGCATCCCGGTGGAAACAAGTTATACCGAGATCTATGTGAACTGTACTGGTGGCCAGGACTTAAGCGTGAGGTTACCGATTTTGTAAGTAAGTGTTTGACATGCTAGCAAGTGAAGGCTGAGCATCAACTGCCTTCTAGATTGCTGCAACCTTTTAAGATTCCACTCTGGAAGTGGGAGAGGGTAACTATGGATTTTGTTAGTGGGCTACCCCTAACGCCTACTAAGAAAGATTCAATATGGGTAATTGTTGATCGACTGACTAAATCTACCCACTTTATACCAATTTGCACTGATTACTCGTTGCAGAAGTTGGCCAAGTTATACGTGGCTGAGATTGTGAGGTTACATGGGGTGCTAGTGTCTATCATTTCAGACAGGGACCCTAGATTCACATCATGATTCTGGAGAGTGTTACACGAAGCTTTGGGTACAAGGTTGGATTTCAGCACACCATTTCATCCACAGACTGATGGTCAGTCGGAGAGGGTAATTCAGATTTTGGAAGGCATGCTAAGAAGCTGTGTAATTGATTTCAAGGGCAGTTGGGAAGACTATCTGCCATTAGCGAAATTCGCTTATAACAAAAGCTACCAATCCAATATTCAGATGGCACCGTATGAGGTGTTATAAGGTCGTAGGTGTCGTACCCCTACTTGTTGGACAGAACTAGTTGAGCGGAAAATATTGGGGCCAGATCTAGTTTCTGAAACCGAGGAGAAAGTAAAATTGATCCAGGATCGGTTAAAAGAAGCATCTGATAGGAAAAAATCATACACTGATTTAAAGCGTAAAGAGATTGAGTACGCAGTGGGAGATTATGTCTTCCTAAAGGTCTCACCATGGAAGAAGATTCTGATATTTGGGTGGAAAGGCAAGCTGAGCCCTAGATTCATCGGACCTTACCAGATATTAAAACGTGTGGGATCGATTGCTTGTCAGCTGGAGCTACCTCCTAAGTTAAATCTTATACATAATATGTTCCACGTTTCTATGCTGAGGCGATACCGTCCTGGTCCTTCAAATGTAGTACCAGTGGAGGAGATCAAAGTTAGACCTGATTTGACCTTTGAGGAAGAACCGGTGCAGATACTGGATCGAGATGTTAAAGTGTTAAGAAGAAAATTTGTCCCGTTAGTCAAGGTGCTTTGGCGTAATCACAGTTCAAAGGAAGCGACGTGGGAGCCTGAGGAGGCAATGCGACAGCAATACCCTCACCTCTTCTGATTAGGTAAATTTCAAGGCCGATATTTCTTTAAGGAGGTAGAGTTGTAATGTCCCAAATTAGGGGATGTGTTTTGTTTTTTGCTTAAAATTCATATTGTGCTTGAACAGCTAGCTATTTGAGTGTATTTGGGGGTTCTAAGGAGGCCTGGGTTCAAGTCTGAGCTTTGGAAAAATTTTAGTTTTTGACCTTTAAGAGGAGAGGGCTGTTAGCAGTAGGACTTAAGTATGTTTTTGTGTGCTTTGTGACACAAAGAGCCTGTTGGGACTCCGTAGTGTGGCGTCAATGGAATAACAAGGAAGAGTGGGGTTCGAATCCCACAATTGCAATTGGAGACTTTTATTTTGTAACTTGAGAGTGGAAGAAGTAGAGTTCGGATCAAACTTTACAAGGGAAGTGGGATACTTGGTCAAAAGTTTCAAATGGATGGATGGGAGCGATTCTAGGTGGTTGTGGTGGAGAAAATCGGGAGATAGATGAGAGTAGGAGTGTTGGCCGAAATTGGGAGTGTTGATAGGATGAAAATTTCGACTAAGAGGTTAGATGATGCAAATTCGGCTGAGGGGTCAATTGGGAGCATTTTTCGGTTTTGGTTCTTTTTGGCATTTTCTTGTTCTTTTCTTCCTAAGTGTCTGTTGCAAGTGACCTTTTGGTGCTTTCGAAATCAAGTGAGAACAAGTTTTTAGTGCTGAAATCTCTGGGAGAACTTCTTTCTTTTCTCATTTGCTTCCTTATCGATTTGACCTATGTACAAGTTCGTTCTCTTTCTTCTCGGCAGCTTATTGGCCAAATTCAATCTCCTCTTTTCCTCTTGTCTTCTTTTTCATACCCTTCAAGTTAGTCGAACCTATATTCTTCATTGTCCTCAACATTTTTCTATTGTCATTTAAGTTGAGTAAATCGAAATCGATCTCTTCTTATCTTTCTTTTATAGTTACATCTCGGGACCGTACTCGAGGAAACCCGTCTTGCAGAATTTGAAGAGTTCACTCGAAGTGTAGGAAGGGACAAGCGTTTGGGAGCAATTGATTCGTACTCTTAGCCTTGATCTAGTAAGCACTCTCGCTTTGTTTTTTTCAAGGGTAGGTGTTAACCACATTTTTATTCAAACTCTTTTAATAAGGGTGCATTGTAACGCAAGATACTTTTAGGGATTCTTAATCTTCACTAAATTCGGACAGAACTTAGCAAAACCTAGTGAAACAAGGTAGTTGTTAATAAGATTTCGATTTTGTTGTGTAATGGGAGGATAACCCTCTTGATCACTTGACTAACTGTTGATCTTGTTTAACGTAGGATCGGTGTTAAAAGATTGGTGGCACATTCGTAATTCGTACACCTATTACCATACTGTTCAATCACAGAATATTATTGTTTTCACTTCTGTGCTACTGTATACCGATAAAAGTCGATAAGTTGAGACTTTGGCATCTGAGATCAATTGAGCGTGCGAGCGCTCGTAGCATTAAACCGAGCCATAATTGTTGGCGATAGACCGTTGGGAGTGCCATGAACTTTCTTGTGGGCTTAGGGCATAATGGGCCGAAGTGGGCCAAGTGGGCCCAATGAGCTAATAGGCCCATTGGGGCGAAATCCATGGTAAGTGCCGGATAATAGATGCAGCTACAAAGTTCACAAAACTGTGACCAAAAATGGGGTGAATGGGCCACACGAGCGTGTGGGCCTGCTTGGGCCAAAATTGGGCTTTAGGCCCAATTGCACCATTTTGACCAGAAAAGGAACCTGTGTCACTCGAGGTGACAGTAGGCCTCTGGAAAGGCCATTAGATGACTGAAATTATCGAAATACCCTCGATGGGTAAATTACTAAAATACCCTCGATGGGTAAATTACCAAAATACCCTCGATGGGTAAATTACCGAAATACCTTCGATGGGTAAATTACCGAAATACCTTCAATGGGTAAATTACTAAACTACCTTCGATGGGTAAAATTACTAAACTACCTTCGATGGGTAAAATTACTGGAATACCCTTGAGGGGTGAATTACTGATTTAACCCTAACCGACCAAATAACCGTTATACCCTTAGTGGTAGTATCATTGATGTATGAGTGTTAATTGTATGATTGATTTTGATTGTGATGCACTGCATACATGAGTTAATTATGACATGACATACTGCATTGGGTTGGGTTATGGATTTTGGAGTAAGAACTGTACTGGTGGCTCTGCCACGTTATACTGATTTAGTGGCTTATGCCACATATACTGATTCTAGTAGCTCAGCCACACATACTGTTATTTGCAGCTTTGCTGTGTTGATATTAGCAGCTAGATTGCGTTATTGGTGTGCTGGTTGGGTGGGTTGATTTGGTCCCCACATGGTG
Organism: Gossypium rotundifolium; assembly: GCA_025506655.1. NCBI lineage: Eukaryota > Viridiplantae > Streptophyta > Magnoliopsida > Malvales > Malvaceae > Gossypium > Gossypium rotundifolium. The sequence goes on from CP106724.1 coordinate 153,467,849, forward strand.
TGTTGGTTGGTACGGGTGGTGTATTGGCTGGACTGGGTTGGGTTACATGTCTGTTTTGCATATCATTGGGCTTAGGCCCAGACTGTTACTGAATAGGGCTTAGGCCCAGACTGATACCATATGGGCTTGGGCCCAGACTGCGACTGTGATAGGGGATTACACACTAAGTTCTCGTAACTCACCCTTTTTTAACTGTGCAGGTAATCCCCAGCCTTAGAGGATTCGAAGCTGCGAGGTACTCGGAGGTGGCCACACGTCCGATATGCTTTAAAGTTAAACTTAGAGACTTTATTTTATTTTATTTTATTTTATTTTATTTTATTGGGTTAAAATTTATGTAATAAGGCCATTTGGATTTTTTTACTTTTATATAGTGTTTCTTTTAATTACAACCTGCTAGTCTATTATACATGGGTTTTTAAAACAATAGCTATTGTTTTCAAAATATCACATTTCCGCAACTATTTGAACCAAACTTTCGAAAAAAACAAGGTTTTAAAAAAATAATAATATTTTGCAAGAGAATGACTCTTAGTAAATCTTGTTTTGATTTTAAGCAACTGAAACTGGGGTTTTAAGTTGTAGAAAGTTTTAAATTTGTAGAAGAGTTTTCAATGAACTCATAGTTTTCAAGCAACACTATGATGTGACATGTTAGATCCGGGCATAACGTCTAGGCCGGGTTTGGGGTGTTACAGTTTGAGCCTTTCAAGCCGACCATGATAAAATTATCCTTTGAAACCTAATTTTGAGACTATATGGCCTAGTTTTATTTGGACCTTTGCAATATTTAGCCATCACTTTTCTCTTCATTATCTTTAAAATTGTCCCAAACACTAGACTCAGTATCTACTCAAAATATCATTTGAAAATAAATTTGGGGGAATTAAAAAGAAGTATCAATTGCTTGAAAATTGTAGTACATAAAATAAGTGCTCGAATTCAAAAAAAAAAAAAACATGCACTCGAAATAAAATAAATGTATGAAAGAGCATAAGTTGGTGTATCGAAGGTAAAAATTTCGAAGTTTCGATTTTACGCTAAGTCCAGGGTTTTAAACTAAAATTATCTATCTTTTACCTACCCCTTAGCCCAGCCACGTTACAACCTTGTTAACGACCTATTGATTCAAAGTTCCAATGTTACCTACATTAGTGGAGAGAAATTGCTCTGTTCAACATATGAAGACATCAGTTAAACTTAATTATTGCAGTTTAATTTTGAATGAGGGATTAAAATCAAATTGGTAGGGATTAACATGTCTTTATTAAGAAATATTTAGTCTAATCTTGCTATTGTAGTAATTGTTGAGATTAATTTGAACGATATATATACTTGAGTAGCATAATTATCAAATTTCTTGTTTCTGAGCATAAGTCTATAGATTTCATGATTTGGGGAAGAATGTTGTTCTGAAGGAGTTTTTCAAAAGTGTTTCCAAGAAAATTCTTTTCAAATTTGTGCATTACTCGAGACAAGCAATGAATTAAGTTTGGGGGTGTGGAAACACGAAAATTTATGTGTTTTTACATGCCCTTTTTAACTTAAAATCATGCTATTTCGGTTAAATTCTTGTCGAAAAATAATTAAATATTATAAAATAATTAAATTGTGTTAAAAATATGAACATGATGAATTTTAATTACTTTTATAGTTAATTTTGATTTATTTTGACTATTTTCGACAAATTCGCACAAAGGGCAAAAATTGGCTTGGCAGATACTGCTCGAAGAATAAAATCGAGAAGCAATTTGAAGTATCGAGGCAATTTTATTTCCAGCCTAAGACGGTTCAATTATGAATATTAAATCATAATATAATTAATTTTAATTTATTTCCAATTTAATTTGGGCTAAATAAATTATTATTAATTAATTATGAAAAAAGAGTCCAGTTAAACCGCACTGGTTGAACCAAATTGAGTGAACCGAACCAGCCACCAATTGGGCTGCCCAAAACCGTCCATATGCTGACCCAAATCAGCTTATTAGCTGATTAATTAAGCTTGCAAAGAGGCCCTTGAAGACTTGTCAAAGTTGCATTCAACCCCCTCCACAATTAGTGGCTTTGTAGATTTGCCCCAAGCCATAATTAGCAAAGTTGAAGCCATCAACTTTGCCACATAGGTGGCCGGCCAAGGGGTGGCTCTTTGGCTGCTATTTTTATCAAATTTCAGCTATCACATTCAGCTATGAAAACCCCCCTTGGCTGATTATTCAAAGCACCCCTCATTCACATCTCTTCTCTCCTCTCCACTTTTTCTCTCATTTTCCTATTCAAAGTTCCTTACTCTTGTGCCAATTTCTCCTCTTGGGAAAGGGGTCTTCTTCAGCAATTTTGGAGCAGCAATTGTGTGTTCATAGCAGCCTTGATCGGCGAGGACAATAAAGAAGGAGGAACGGAGCAACCTAGTCAAGCCACGAAAAACCACTGAATTTGATTCTTGCTCCCTATCTATTTAATTTTTGTTGTTTTTATGATGAACATATCTATAAATATTCATGTTGTTGGAATGGTTAATTTAATCAGCTTAGCTTGAATTTAATTCGTGTTGGGTTGATTGCATTCCATCCTCTTGATTTGTTAAATTTATGTTTATGCTATTATAGGCCTCGGTAAAATGCTTGATTAAGTAAAATCATGCCTAAGTTATTCTGGCATTATAATTGTTTAGATAGCTAAAGAATTAATTATTTAAACGCATTGAAATTGTAATTAATGGACACAGTACTTAATCAGTGCATGTTTAATTCTTCTAAGGTAGCTGAAGATTAGATTAGCATTGTATTTGGCGATACACATGCATTGCATAACTTGCAAGATTATTGTGATTAAATTGTTTCAAGGTAAGGATACTTTGTTACCTCACATAGTCTTTTATATGCTTATTAGGTTGAATTAATCGTTTGAATCGACATAGGAATATGTGAGAGATTGTTTAATTTAATAAGTATGTATGTGCAATAACATGTTTACCTTTATAAATCTGTTTAATCAGTCGAATTGGCACAGAAATATGTACAAGAGATGAATGGATGTTGTTTTGTAAATATGTTCATAAGTTAGCAAATTATCGAGTTGCCGTGAGTTATTCGTAACAGGTATAAACATAAGTTTAATAATTCTAAGGTAAGGAAATATAATTAATCCAACACAATCATATCATCTTGATTAAAATCAGCTTTTGAAATTGTGCATTAGAACTTTATTTTATTTTATTTTACTTTATTTTCTAGTTTTTAATCATTTTTCAAATCCAAATATTTTTCCTTCACCAAAGTGTTTAAAATTACTTTCATAAATAATTCTTTTACAGTCCATGTGGGTACGATAACTCGACATTTACATGTCACTTTATTACTTGTTGCGATTGTGTACACTTGCACATTTCCATCATTCCAATCATCCAATCAAGCTTTGAATGACTACTTTCACCAACATCTTGTTGAGCTTGTGTCAACCTCTGTGATGAAGTCAGTGTAGCTGACACTTCTTGTTGTCACTTGTTCCAATACTTCATTTTTTGGATCACAATTCTATGTACTATTGGAACAATGTATCGCCGATAATACTTTTGGAAGGTATCATCAATTGCTCAGTGGATGTCATATGTACACTCGCCTTTTTGGATAATGTCGTCACTAGGTTGGGAAAGAATATTCCCATCTTCTAGCTACCAATACATCTTTTTGTGTTCTGATGAATCCATTTACCGATACATACATACTTTTTCTACAAAATAGCATACAGTAACACTGCTCTAAAAGTATTGACGTTAGAAATATTTAAAGCAGGTATGATTCTTGTGTATACAAATTGGATCTACATTTTAGCCACAGGAAACATGATCGCTTGATGAAAGGATATTAGGATATTGATACATGCACGATATTTCCATTCGCCCCTAGCTTCAGTCAAGAAGTTTATAATGTTATCCATATCAATGTCTCAAAATATTCCAGATCAGTTTTATCAATAAAATCTTTTTCTTAGTATGAAGCATTATAAAAGTTACAAATAATACGCGGGGTTACTCTAACATTTTTCCCTCGCACAAAGACCATATCCCACATATGACCTTCAGTGTTTCTAGACACTTAGTCCCGTAATGATACATAAAATTATTAAAAAAGGGGGACCACAACGCTCTCTTTAGGGATCGTCCAAAACTGTTCCCACCTATCATATCGCACTAAAGGCCATATTTCCTTACACAAAATCATGGATAAATCAAATCCCCTCTCTTGGATGAATGTTTTTCCTTGAAGTTCATTAAAATATTTTTCAACATTCGTATTTAGGAAAATAGAGGGATTTTGAACCATCTATGGCTTCGTTTCCATGGTTTGCCTAACTTTTCTAGGAGGCATGATATTTCAATCCTAAGCAAACAATTCAATGAAACAGTAAAAAATTTGAGTTTAGGAACCCCTAACCTTTAATATATAGTTTGTAACATCCGGATTTAGGGGATTTGCATTTATCTTGTTTTTTGTGTGTTTGGTATACTTTGTGTGTTGTTTGAGTGTGTTTGGGGTCTCTGAGAAGGCCCGGGGTTAAGTTAGAACCTTGGCCAAAATTCTTATTTTGGGCATTTTAGGAGGGAAGCTGGTTGAGTGCAGGACTTAAGGTTTATTGTTTGTGCTTGTTGACACAAGAACTAAGTTGGTAAAGTGGCAAGGAGGCCCCACTTAAGGAGCAGGTAAGTGACGCCTTAGGGGGAGCAGAGGGGATCAGGTTCGATTCACGTTGCTAGTAATGTGGCTTTTATTTTTGCTCATGCGTCGAAGGGCTAGATGATGGAATCGGTTGGGAGCCTTGAAGGGTGGAGGTGACTTGGTCAACTTTTTGAATGGTTGCACAAGAGTAAAAAGGGAGATTTGGAAACTTTCAAATTATTTTGAATGTTTCAAACCTTTTCAAATGAGTGTTCAAGATTGTTTCAAGGAGAAAGCTTGGGGATTGAGGTTGTGTAGGGTGCTAGCCGAATTTTGAACGGGGTGCTAGGTGGGATAGGCATTCAGTTTTAGGGGGTGTTGGTGCCAAAAATTTTAAAAGGGTTTGCTTGGGTAGAGAGCTCTCTTTTCGGCATTTGAGTGTGTTGCACATTGGGTAATTTTTGTTCTCTTCTTTGTGTAGTCGAAAGTCCCTAAGAGCCTTATTCATTCTTCTTTAGCCTAAACCGAAACCAATTCTTTTCCCCCCTCTTTTCCATTTTGCAACTTAAGTTCTTTCCCTCACCATCAAAGCCGAAACGAGCCTCTCATATTTCTTTTGTCGAAAAGTGTTCTCTTTTGATAACCTCTTAGCCGAACCTTCTATTCACCACTATTTCATCTTTTTTTTTATCTTTTAGCATTTTGGTAACAAGTGAGCATTTCTCCTTCACCTAAAGCCGAACCTTAACCCTCCATTTCTTTTTCTCTTTATTCTTCTTTGGTCATATTTTCTGTTGTCTCTTGACCACTTAGAAGCCGAAATCTATTTTTCCTTTCTTTCTCTGGTTTGATTCTCATTTGTTTTCTTTCTCCTATTATGGCTGAATCTCCTTGGGTGTACACTTTGTTAATTCATTGTTATTTCAGAAGGCTGCCGTCACTTCTTCTCTCTATCTCTTTAATCGGATTTTCTTAGTGGTGTAAGTGTTCTCTTCTTTTCTTTTAATTCTTTTTTCTCTTTTAGTTGCCAAATCAAAGGCATTAATCCTGTTCCTTGGGTTTTGGTCGAATATAGGAAGGGCTTGGTTTCGTTCTTCTCCTGCTTTTGGCCAGTGTTTGAAGGGTTTTTGGGATCAATCGGATTCAGTCAATCAGGGTAAGTGGTTCATACCATTCGCTTGGCCGAAGGCCACTTTCTTTAACCCATATATTGGAAGGCCGAATCTAACATGGGGTTATGTAGGGGCATCAGGTGTCTATTAATTCAAGTGTAAAAACCTCTGGGTTCTGTCAATTTCGGTAAGGACTTCTTCGTTCAAAGCAGTTTCGCTATTATCTTATTCAACGGTTTAACTCAGTCTTCTGACGAAGATCGTTTTTATGGAATCAAGTACATGTCAGGCAAATAAAGGGGCTGGACCCATAAACCCAGCCCCTAAGTTTAAAAGGCGTACGGTGTCTGCCGTTTGAGATTAGCCACCGGGTTGTGGGCCGGCTTCGAAGGGATAAACAGATCGCTGTGATCCCTGCAAGTGAGGACGTTAGTGAGATCAATAGTGTAGTCTTGCGTGTTCACAGGTGTGTAACTATCACACTACTTCTTTCTATTGTAATATTAGTGTATGTGCTATGAAAGCTAGAAATCCTGGCAATGGTGATTGAGTTACCCTATTGGGTAAAACTGAAACATCAGGTTAGTGTATCTTGGTTAAACCTTACAATTTTGATAGCATGATTGTGTGTGTGACATCATATATGATCTGTTCATTACACTATTTTGCATATGCATGGGATATTGGGATATTATGATATGAAAGGGGAAGTGCTTATGGGTGATGTCACACCAAATGATGGCGTGATGCCACATTATTGTTTCAATGATTTGGTCATATGGTAATCGGTGGCTAGGCCACGTTATATTTGGTCACATGGTGATCGGTGGCTAGGCCACGTTATATTATCTTTGAGCAGTGTGTTTGTCAGCATGACTGCCAAAGTGGAGTGTGGAGGATGGAGGGTTGATTGTTGAAATCCCCAGGTGTGTTGAGGTTGGACGTAGGAAGTGGAGTGTAGAGGATGGAAAACTAGGTGGGGTTGGGTTTCATATGAATCATTTGGTCATGCTGTGTTAATTGGGCTTCGGCCAATGGTGCTCTAGGGCTAAGGCCCATTTATGGAGTATGTGGAATAATTGCACACTGAGTCCTGTGGCTCACACTTTTGTTTAAACAATTGCAGGTGACTCTTAGCTTTATGGACTGGGTTGGAGGGAGCTCGAGGTGGCCACGCATGGATTTCATGAGTAAATTTTATCTTATTTATCGTTTATAACTTTTTGGGGATTTTTCTTTGGGTTTTAATAAGGCCACTACAAAATTTGGAATTTACTTTCGGGTTTAAAATCTTGGACATATTAATTTCAGACTGCTTAATGGGATGTTTAAAAAATTAGATTACAAACTAAAGTTTTCTTATAACCTGTCAAATGATGCTTCTTATAATAAAAGGCATTTTTATTGAAAACCTGATAATCAGACAATCGATAAGTGATTCCAAATGTCACCTAATCAAAAAGCTCGACTAGTTAAATTTCAAAGTTGACTAAACAATGGGTTTTCAACTGAAACACGAAATTCAAGATTTTTTAAAAGGACTTGGAATTTTCCAGGAACCAGTCAAACTTCCTAAACTTCTTCCTAGTAGCATGCCAAATCCAGTTGTAGTGTTTGGGCGGGTTTGGGGTGTTACAATTTTGGTATCAGAGCCAGGGTTTAAAAAGCTCGGCCTTAGGTTTTGGGTTTAAAACATTTTCCAGATTTCACTTTTAAGAAATATATATATATGGATCTATTTTTTAAGTGTGGCACTTGAGTCTCTAGCCCAAGTCTGCCAGGTAAGTTTTCTGACGGCTAAGTGATTTGCATAAAGTTGATGTATTATGTGAATACATTGTTACGGGTGATGGAATTAAGAAACTTTGCTGTAGAGATGAAAACCTCTAGGTATACACATGCTTGCGAAAAAAAACTACTTATAACTCTATCTTCATAAAACTACTCGATTAATAAACAGTGGAAAGAAATATTGACTCATAAAATTTGTAATTAGAGTAGGACAAAATATTAGACATGAGTGGTAGAAGACGTGGTCATGTTACAAGCGATTGTGGGAAAGGCCAAGGTAATGAGGTTGAACTCTCGGAAGCGAGAAATGAGCCCGGAGGCGAAGCACCAGCACCACCTCTGGCGGAAGGGGGATCACAAGGCATAACTAGTGGAGATGATGCCCTGTCTCAGGCAATGTTACATGTGTTGGAATGAGTGGCCGGGGCTAGCAGTGGAACAGCAACTCAGAAGTCCATTCCTGAGCGACTTTGAGTGAATGGAGCCGAAATGTTTAGAGGCATCTCTGGAGTAGCTCCAAACGTGGCTGAATATTGGCTAGAGGTAGTCGAGAGAATTATGGATGAATTGGACTGCACAGCAGAGGAAAAGCTGAAGGGCGCAGTATCTTTACTTCGGGGTGAGGCCTGTCAGTGGTGGCTCACCGTGAGAGAGGGTACTCTGGAAGATCGAGTTGATTGGGATTTCTTTAAGATGACATTCTAAGGAAAGTATGTTGGGGCCAGTTACGTGGATGCTTAGAGGAAGGCATTCCTGAATTTAGTTCAAGGGGGAAGTCGGTAGCTGAGATGAGGCAGAATTTCTATGGTTGAGCCGGTACATCCGAGGGATAGTTGCAACCGACTATGAGCATTGTGTGCGGTTCAAAGATGGGCTGTGTGACGAGCTGCAAGTGTTGATAGCTCCTCAGCGGGAGAGATATTTTGCTGTTCTGGTGGAAAAGACTAAAATAGCCGAGGAGGTGATGCAGACTGAGAAGCAAAATAAGGACAAGGATAAAGGCAGAAATAAGAGGAGTTATGGACAGTCAGGATTATCTGGGGGTTTTCAGAAGAGGCCTAGGGTTGATGGGCTGGAACGCGTTGCAATGCCAACTGCTGTTTTTCGACAGTGTGCTCAGTGTGAGAGGTCACATACTGGAGAGTACTGGGGAAGAGATAGGGTATGTTTCAGGTGTGGGTCAAAGGATCATTTGATCAGGGATTGTCTATTATAAAGGACCAGGGTTCGGATGGTAGGTCATGGGTATGTGTAGCCAGGTAGGGGTGGACAGCAGATACCAAGAGGTCGTGTACCGAACAGAGGAAAGAATGGTTCTGGTCGGGGTCGTGGAGCACTGGGCAGAGGTGTTGGGAATGCTGAGGCAAGGTAGCCCGGGTTAGTTTATGCAGCCAAACACCGAGAAGAAGGGGATGCACCATACGTTATAACGGGTACGTTCGTCATTTTTGGTTTACCCTTTACTACTTTTATAGATATTGGGTCAATGCATTCCTATGTTGCCAGTGTGGTGTTTGGAACTTTGAACATGAACTCTAAAATTGCTTCAAGAGAGATGACTGTACTTAGTCCCTTAGGACAGACTGTAGTGGTAAATAAACTTTTTAGAAATGTGCTTCTAGAAGTACAAGGGGTGGTTTTTTCGGCTAATTTGATGGAACTACCATTTGGGGAATTCAATTTGATCTTAGGCATGGATTGGTTGGTAAGATATCATGCAAACTTGGATTGTGCTACTAAGCGCATGGTGTTAAGGACTCCTGAGGATGATGAAGTCCTGGTGATAGGAGAGAAGAGAGACTACTTGTCCAATGTAGTGTCTGCTCTTAAGGCGGAGAGAATGGTGAGAAAAGGGTGCATGGCTTTTTTAACCTATGTTAGTGCCTTAGACACAAAGGAAGCGACCGTGGATGAGGTTAGAGCAATAAAGGAATTTGTGGATGTCTTTCCTGAAGAGCTTCCGGGGTTGCCTCCGGATCGTGAGGTGGAGTTCAAAATTAAGCTATTTTTAGGTACGGCTCTGGTGTCCATCGCCCCTTATAGGATAGCGACGAAGGAGCTGGTTGAACTTAAAGCTTAGATTCAAGAGTTGTTAGATCGGGGTTTTATCCGTCCCAGTGTATCTCTCGTGGGGAGCGTCGGTGTTGTTTGTGAAGAAGAAAGACGGGTCCATGCGAATGTGCATTGACTACCGCCAGCTGAACAAGTTGACCATCAAGAACAAGTACCCGCTACTGAGGATAGATGACCTATTTGATCAACTCAAAGGGGCCTCAGTCTTTTCAAAGATAGATTTGAGGTCGGGATATCATCAGCTTAAGGTCAAGAAAGCGGATATTTGCAAGATGGCTTTCTGGACTCGCTATGGTCACTACGAGTTCCTGGTGATGCCGTTTGGGTTGACAAATGCACCAACTGTGTTTATGGATATGATGAACCGAGTTTTTTAGCCCTATCTAAACAGTTCATCGTGGTTTTCATAGATGACATTTTCGTATATTCCAAGACGAAAGAGGAGCACGATTCGCACCTTCATGTGGTTTTGCAAATCTTAAGAGAGAAGTAGCTGTAAGCCAAGCTTAGTAAATGTGAGTTTTGGTTGAAAGAAGTTACTTTTCTGGGTCATGTGGTATCTGCAGAACGGATTAGGGTCGATTCTCGAAAGATTGAAGCAGTGTTATATTGGAAACTGCCTAAGTTGGTGGCTGAGATTTAGAGTTTCCTCGGTCTGGCTGGTATTACCGAAGGTTTGTTGAGGGGTTCTCACTAATTGCGGTACCTTTAACCAAGCTGTTGAGGAAAGGGGTACCTTTTGTTTGGGCTGACAAGCAACAGGAAAGTTTTGAGAAGCTAAAGAGGATTTTGACAGAGGCTCCGGTATTGATTCAGCCTAAGGTCGATAAGGAGTTTGTGGTTTATTGTGATGTTTCACACACGCGTTTAGGGTGTGTGTTAATGCAGGATGGGAAGGTTGTCGCGTATGCGTCTCAGTAGTTAAGACCGCATGAGATTAATTACCCCACACATGATCTGGAGTTGGCTGCGGTGGTTTTTACTTTAAAGATCTGGAGACATTATTTGTATTGGGAGAACAAGAGTTTGAAGTATCTCTTAACTCAGAAAGAGTTAAATTTAAGGCAGGAAAGGTGGGTTGAGCTATTGAAAGATTATGACTGCTCGATCGAATATCATCCGGGTAAGGCTAACGTGGTGGCAGATGCGTTAAGTTGAAAGGTAATATCAGACTTAAGAGCAATGTTCGCCCATCTTAGTTTGTATGATGACGAAAGTGTGTTAGCTAAACTTTAAGTGAAGCCTACGTGGGTAGACCAGATTAAAGAGAAACAGTTATCGAATGGTGACCTAAGTGCTCGACGTACGAAATGGTGAGGTAGAAGGTTACAGTTTGAATGGTGATGGGGTTTTGTGTTTTTGTGAGAAGATTTGCATGTCGAAGGATGTAGAGTTGAGGCAGATGATTCTTCAGGAAGCGCATAGTAGCCCTTACGCTATACATCCTGGAGGAAGTAAGATGTACCGGGATCTGCATGAACAGTTTTGGTGGCCTGGTTTAAAGCGGGAGGTCATGGAATTTATAGAAAAGTGTTTAACTTGTCAGAAGGTTAAAGCCGAACATCAGTTACCTTCGGGGTTGTTGTAGTCGGTGAAAATTCCATAGTGGAAATGGGAAAGGATCACTATGGACATTGTTAGTGGGCTACCCTCACACCTACTAAGAAAGATACGGTATGGGTAATTGTGGATCGTTAACGAAGTCCACCCATTTCATTCCTGTTCGTGTCGACTACTCTCTTCAGAGGTTGGCTAAGCTGTATGTGGTAGAAATTGTAAGATTGCATGGGGTAACAGTATCGATCATATCAGATAGAGATTTTAGGTTTACGTCACGATTTTGGAGAGCATTGCATCAAGCATTGTGTACAAGACTGAACTTCAGCATAGCTTTTCATCCACAGATTGATGGTCAGTCTAAAAGAGTAATTCAAATTTTGGAAGATATGTTGAGGGGTTGTGTCATCGATTTCAGAGGTAGCCGGGAGGAGTTTCTACCGTTGGCGGAATTCGCATACAACAACAGCTACCAATCTAGTATAAAGATGGTGCCCTATGAAGTATTGTACGGGCAGAGGTGTCATACTCCTACCTGTTGGACAGAATTAGGTGAATGCCAGATTTTGGGTCCAAAATTAGTTGCAGAGATAAAAGAGAAAGTTAAGCTAATTAGGGCTCAGTTGAAAGAAGCATCCGATAGGCAGAAATCTTATGCAGACCTGAAGCGAAAGAAAATAGAGTTTGCAGTGGGTGATCAGGTTTTCTTGAAAGTTCACGTTGGAAGAAGGTGATAAGGTTTGGTCGGAAGGGCAAGCTAAGTCCTAGGTTCATCGGGCCTTATCAGGATTTGAAACGTGTGAGACCAGTGGCGTATCAACTAGAGTTACCTTCAGAATTGAAACAGATGCATAATGTGTTCCATGTTTCAATATTAAGATGCTACCGTTCGGATCCGTCTCACATCGTGTCGGTGGAGGAAATTGAGGTAAGGCCAGACTTGTCCTATGAGGAGGAACAGATATAGATCTTAGAACGAGACGTCAAGGTGCTAAGAAGGAAATCGGTTCCGTTGGTTAAAGTTTTATGGCAAAATCATGGAATGAAAGAGGCGACATGGGAGCCAGAGGACACGATGCGTCAGCAATACCCGCATCTCTTTTGACCAGGTAATTTCGAGGCCAAAATTTTCTTTAAGAGGGGTAGAACTGTAACATCCGGGATTTAGGGGCTCTACATTTATCTTGTTTCTGTGTGTTTGGTATTTTTGTGTGTTGTTTGAGTGTGTTTGGGGTCTCTGGGAAGGCCCGGGGTTAAGTTGGAACCTTGGCCAAAATTCTTATTTTGGGCACTTTAGGAGGGAAGCTGGTTGGGGGAAAGACTTAAGGTTTATTGTTTGTGTTTGTTGACACAAGAACTAAGTTGGTAAAGTGGCAAGGAGGAACCACTTAAGGAGCATGTAAGTGACGCCTCAGGGGGAGCAGAGGGGAGAAGGTTCGATTCACGTTGCCAGCAATGTGGCTTTTATTTCTGCTCATGCGTCGAAGGGCTAGATGATGGAATTGGTTGGGAGCCTTGAAGGGTGGAGGTGACTTGGTCAACTTTTTTGAATGGTTGGACAAGAGTAAAAAGGGGGTTTTTAAACTTTCAAATTATTTTGAATGTTTCAAACCTTTTCAAATGAGTGTTCAAGAGTGTTTCAAGGAGAAAGCTTGGGGATTGAGGTTGTGTAGGGTGCTAGCCGAATTTTGAAGGGGGTGCTAGGTGGGATAGGCATTCGATTTTAGGGGGGTGTTGGTGCCGAAAATTTTAAAAGGGTTAGCTTGGGTAGAAAGCTCTCTTTTTCAACATTTGAGTGTGTTGCACTTTGGGCAACTTTGGTTCTCTTCTTTGTGTAGCCGAAAGTCCTTAAGAGCCTTATTCATTCTTCTTTAGCCTAAACCGAAACCAATTCTTTTCCCCCTCTTTTCCATTTTTGCAACTTAAGTTCTTTCCCTCACCATCAAAGTCAAACGAGCCTCTCATATTTCTTTTGTCAAAAAGTGTTCTCTTTTGATAACCTCTTAGCCGAACCTTCTATTCACCACCATTAGCATTTCTCCTTCACCTAAAGCCGAACCTTAACCCTCCCTTTTCTTCTTCTCTTTATTCTTTTTTTGGTCATATTTTTTATTGTCTCTTGACCACCTAGAAGTCGAAATTCATTTTACTTTCTTTCTCTGGTTTGATTCTCATTTGTTTTCTTTCTCCTCTTTTGGCCGAATCTCCTTGGGTGTGCACTTTGTTAATTCATTGTTATTTTAGAAGGCTGCCGTTACTTCTTCTCTCTATCTCTTTAATCAGATTCTTCTTAGTGGTGTAAGTGGTCTCTTCTTTTCTTTTAATTCTCTCTTCTCTTTTAGTTTCCGAATCAAAGGCATTAATCCTGTTCCTTGAGTTTTGGCCGAATATAGGAAGGGCTTGGTTTCATTCTTCTCCTGCTTTTGGCCAGCGTTTGAAGGGTCTTTGGGATCAATTGGATTCGATCAATCAGTGTAAGTGGTTTGTACCATTCGTTTGGTCAAGGCCACTTTCTTTAACCCATATCTTGGAAGGCCGAATCTAACATGGGGTTATGTAAGGGCATCAGGTGATCTATTAATTCAAGTGTAGAAACCTCTGAGTTCTATCAATTTCGGTAACGACTTCTTCATTCAAAGCAATTAGTTTTGCTATTATCTTATTCAATGGTTTAACTCGATCTTCTGACCAAGATCATTTTTATGGAATCAAGTACCAGTTAGGCAAAGAAAGGGGTTGGACCCATAAACCCAGCCCCTAAGTTTAAAATGTGTACGGTGTCTGCCGTTCGAGATTGGCCACCGGGTTGTGGGCCAACTTCTGAAAGAGACAAACAGATCGTTGTGATCCCTACAAGTGAGGACGTTAGCGAGATCGATAGTGTAGTCTTGCGTGTTCACATGTGTGTAATTATCACACTACCTCTTTCTGTTGTAATATTCGTGTATGTGTTATGAAAGGTGGAAATCCCGGCAATGGTGATTGAGTACCCCTGTTGGGTAAAACCGAAACATCAGGTTAGTGTATCTTGGTTAAACCTTACAATTTTGATAGCATGATTGTGTGTGTGACATCATATATAATCTATTCATTACACTATTTTGCATATGCATGGGATATTGGGATATTATGATATGAAAGGGGAAGTGCTTATGGGTGACAATGTCACACCAAATGATGGCGTGATGCCACATTATTGTTTCGATGATTTGGTCACATAGTGATCGATGGCTAGGCCACGTTATATTATCTTTGAGCAGTGTGTCTGTCAGCATGACTGCCAAAGTGGAGTGTAAAGGATGGAGGGTTGATTGTAGAAATCCACAAGTGTGTTTAGGTTGGACGTACGAAGTGGAGTATAGAGGATGGAAAACTAGGTGGGGTTGGGTTTCATATGAATCATTTGGTCATGCTTTGTTAATTGGGCTTCGGCCAATGGTGCTATGGGGCTAAGGCCTATTTATGGAGTATATGGAATAATTGCACACTGAGTCCTGTGGCTCACACTTTTGTTTAAACAATTGCAGGTGACTCTTAGCTTTATGGATTGGGTTGGAGGGAGCTCGAGGTGGCCATGCATGGATTTCATGAGTAAATTTTATCTTATTTATCATTTATAACTTTTTGGGGTTTTTTCTTTAGGTTGTAATAAGGCCACTACAAAATTTGGAATTTACTTTCGGGTTTAAAAGCTTGGACATATTAATTTCAGATTGCTTAATGGGATATTTTAAAAATTATATTACAAATTAAAGTTTTCTTATGACCTGTCAAATGACGCTTCTTATAATAAAAGGCATTTTTATTAAAAACCTGATAATCAGACAATCGGTAAGTGATTCCAAATGTCACCTAATCAAAAAGCTCGACTAGTTAAATTTCAAAGTTGACTAAACAACGGGTTTTCAACTGAAACACAAAATTTGAGATTTTTAAAAGGACTTCAAATTTTCCCGGAACCAGTCAAACTTCCTAAACTTCTTTCTAGTAGCTTGCTAGATTCGGTCGTAGTGTTTGGGCCGGGTTTAGAGTGTTACATAGTCAAAGTTCATTTGAATTCCTTACTTTCCCGCGATGTTCCCATTCCTTATTGCTCCAAATGTTGTTGAAGAGTTTGTGAAGAATAAATAGAATGTTTAAAAAATTGAGGGTTTAAGGTTTAAGAGGTTTTGAAAGATTTGAAAGAGTTTGAGGGATTATGGGTTAAGAGGTTTTTTAATTAGAAGTAGATATGGTTTTAGGTTATAAAATGGGGTTTTAAAGTGTTAAAAATCAGGTTAAATGAACAGTAAGTCACCGAGTTGCGCGAATGGGTTGGGTCAACCCTGTAGAAAATTGCAGCTATGTTACAACACAAGGGTTCCATGTTACGACACGTCTATCAGTTTGGAGGTTTGAAGGAAACTGTCTGCTATGTCATAACTCACTAGGGCGATGTCGTGACACTGACTCTGTTTTGACTAAAAACTTCCAATTTTAAGGATGTTTCTATTTAGAGATGAACCTACATCAAATAAAAGTCAACATCTAAACTAGGTGATTAGTTAAATATATAATAATTTACAAAAGTTAAGCAACAATTCAACTAATTTTTAAGTTTTATTGCCAGATTCATCCGAAAATGTTATCAATTCAATGATAGAGGATTTTCCTATTTTGTCGGTATTGGTCCATCTTCCATTGTGCCATTCCACCTGTGCTCATTTTTCCATTTCCTTAAACCTATTTATTCTTTCTACATGAATAAAAGGAAGAGTGTCCCTTGAATCGGGGACATTAGAAATAAATAATTTTTTACATTATTCCCCTAACATTCTCCTATCTTCATCACTTGATTGATGGCTACATTTAAAAGTTTTAGACTCACCGTTAATTTTCATAGTTAATTCATTCCTTTCTAAATCAATGGTGGATCTAGAAGTGGCTAAAAAGAGTCTTTCTAATAAGATCGGTATCTCACGATCTTTTTCAAAACCAGGTACCCAAAAATTTGTGAGGATAATAAAACTTCTCACTTTGACTAACACATATTCCAATACCCCTTTTGGATGTATTGAAGACATGTTAGCCAACTGTAATGTTATTTGAGTAGTTTTCAAATCCCCTAAACTGAGTTTTTCAAAAATCGATAAAGGCATTAAATTAATACTAGCTCCTAGATCGTATAGAGCTTTATTAAAATGAATGCTCCCTATCTTGAGGGAATATATAACCTCTTCGGTCTTTTAATTTTTGAGGTACCTATCTTGAAATAATCACGCTACAGGAAGCATTTAAAGTAACTTGTTCTCCTACCTTAATTTTCTTAGTCCTAATCATCATCTCCTTTAAAAAATTAGCATATTTGGGAACCTTTTCAATTAACTCAATTAAAGTTAGGTTGACATTTAATGTTTTAAAGAAGTTTGGGGAACTTACAAATTCATCCTCATCCCACTTTTTCTTTTCTTCTAGTCTTAAAGGGAATGAGATTTTTGTACCGAAAAAAATCTTTAGTTATTTCCTTTCTGTCTCTGCTGACAATGTGATTACCTCCTCTGATTCTGGCTCATCTTCCGCTTATAGGGGTACTTCTTGAGGTTTGTCATTCTTCTCGCAATTATCTCTAGAGTAGTGGTTTCTAGACTACTTAGTACATTGCTTGATCGGAGTGCAATTGCTTTCACATGCTCCTTAACTTTTCTCTGTGGATTATCTTTCGTGTTGTTAGAAATACCTGTGCCAATTTGTCTTTTGATGTCACCCATCATGCTCATCAATTGGCTCATTTGATCATCGAGTTCAGTCAATGTTCTTGTCAAATTGGTGCACTCAGATTGCACCTGTTTGACATTAGTTTTCATTGACTTCATTTCTTCCTCAATTCTGTCCAGTCATTGACCATATGTAGTATGGTCATTTGGGTTGACCTTATCCGGGGGTTTCTGGAAATAAGGAGGTTGGTAATTAGTATTTTAAACTTGATTTAACATTGTTACCTCCTTCTTGGTTTCCTCTCCATCTTAGATTTGAATAATCTAGGATTGTATGTATACGAATAAGGGTTTCTACTCCTATTCCCAATGTAGTTAATATCCTCAGTAGGATTATTGATATAATGGAATATTGGCTTATCTCCTCAATGCATAGACGGTGTAGAAGCAGATTCAATACGGTTAATGTAACAGCCTGTAACAGCCCAATTTAGACCTTAATAGGAACAGTGGTTTCGAGACCACAAATT
This sequence comes from Gossypium rotundifolium, assembly GCA_025506655.1. Taxonomy (NCBI): domain Eukaryota; kingdom Viridiplantae; phylum Streptophyta; class Magnoliopsida; order Malvales; family Malvaceae; genus Gossypium; species Gossypium rotundifolium. The sequence continues at coordinate 153,485,263 of CP106724.1, forward strand.
CGAGGTCAGAGAAATAATTTAAATATATTTTTTATGTTTATAATGTGTGATTGAGCCTGTGTGAAAGTTTCGTGTGAAAATTTTATCGACTGTGTGTCCAATTGTGAGAAAGGACTTAATTGCATAAAGTGTAAAATGCTGTATGTTGATTGTAAGTGCTTCATTGTTGTTGTCTTTATGATTTGGAGGATTTAAATTGCAATTAGCCCATTTTATGGCTAGTGGAAGATGATAGCATGGCATTGGTTGTTAATATTAATATTCATTAAGGGCAAATTGGTAAAATGACTAATAAGTTAATATTAATTAAACAAAACAAATGAGATGGCTCTATTCTCATCTCTTCCATCGAGTTTGAAGAAGAAAAAGAAGGGTTTATAGCTTTGTGATATTCGGCCCTTGTTCATCTTGATAGAGGTATGCTTTAAGCTCGGTTTTTGATAATTTCTACTTTTTTGTAATCGTTGCTCCGTACTCTTTCAAACCCATGCTTAAATTTTAGAAATTGATAGTGATTTTGAGATATGCAATTGATGAATGTTTGAGCTATGTGTTAGTTGATGATGAAATATGAAAGATAGGTGAATGATAAACATATTTTGTCTTTGAAATTTTGGTGAATTTGAGTAAATTGGGCCAAATTGAGAAAATTATAAATTGAAGGACTAAAATGAGAAATAAATAAAATGTGTAGGCTTGTATTAGCATGGGAAGAATTTGGCTAAGCTTATGTGAATAGAAATTTGGTGTATTTTGTGATTTGATGAATTAAGGACTAAAGTGTCGAAATGTGAAAATGTAAGGGCTATTTTGTAAAATGCCCTAAATATGTGTGTGTGGACTAAATTGAATGAATTGGTAATTGAATGAGGGAATTTGAATGTGTATAGACTAAGAAAGGAGATGTTCGGATCGAGATCGAGGCAAAGACAAAGTGCTCGATTAATCGACCATTTTAGTATTTCAACCTCCGAGGTAAGTTCGGATATAATACTTGCTAATCAACTAGAATCTATGTGATGAGAAATGAATGAATGTATATTAATGGAATAGAATGTGTTATGTACGAGTTTGAGTATTGAAGCACTAAGTGTGCAAAATTGAGTTGATACAAAGTTGATTAGCACTGTGTGTGAGAAACGATAGAAGCTACGGCTTTAATGATTAGCACTATGTGTGCAGAAAGATAGAAGCTTTGGCTTATTGAATAGGCACTGTGTGTGTGATACCGATATAAATTCGGTTTAACATATTGGCATTAAGTGTGCGATGGTGATTATGTTTTGGTTATGAAATTGGCACTAAGTGTGCGAATAAATCAATGGAATTGCCAAAGGTTAAACGAGAGGTAATATCGAACAATTGAGTAGCATGAATGGTGAGTAACTATGTGTTGATCAAGGTACATTTGAACCTATGTGGTTGATGAAAGCCTTAAGAGTTGAATAAATAGATACTTGAGCATATGGTTGAGATTGATAATGAGCTTAATTATGCAATTTATCTATGTGATGGTTTAATTATGTATTGATGTGGTATTATTGAGTAATATGTATTATATTATGAACTTACTCAGCTTTTGAAAGCTTACTGTGTGATTTGTTTTTTTTTTTGTTTTACAGTGCCAGCAAAGCTAGCTCGGATTCTGGAATCATCAGCATCACTATCACATTATTGGCAATCTATTTTGGTACTTTTGAAGATGTGTATATTTGAATATGGCATGTATAGGCTAGTTGTTTTGAAACATGTTTGAAATGTGTAAATAGCCATGTGATGTGGCTAGATATATGTTGGTAATATGCATGAATGATTATGGTATATGAAGTATGTTTTGGTATGACTTGATGGCAATGAAATAGTCATATGAATGGTAAGTTTAGTGATGGATTGATGCCATAGTGATATATTGAAATGGTGGATGGTTCATGCTTGGTTTTACATGTGAATTGGTTGAACTATTTAGCATACAAGATGGTATGATAGAAATGAGATTGAATTGGGTTGCTATGATGAATGTTTGGATGTGTTTTTGGTTGCTATAGATACATGGATAGATGCATAATTGTGATTGTAGGGATGACCCTTGTATGGGTGGCAAATTGGCCTTACAAATGGCCTATTTTGCATATATGGCCAAGGGACACAGGCGTGTGTCTCTGTCGTGTGGCTTAAGGGCCTCTTCGAAGTGTGCATGGGCAGGTTACACAGCCGTGGAACACGGGCGTGCGTGGTGGCCGTGTGACCAAGTCAGTAGCTAGCTTAATTTTACACGGCCATGGCACACAGGCGTGCCTAGTGGACGTGGGAACAAGTCAGTATATATGCTTTGTTTTGGCACAACCTGGACACATGGGTGTGTCTGGTAGCCATAGGAGGCACATAGCCTGACTGCATGGGCGTGTGACCTTTGCAGTATTGAAGAATGTTTAAAATTCTGAAAATTATCGTAAGTGCTCGATTCTCGACCTCTTTCTAACACGTGTTTAAGGCCTCGTAGACCTCGATAAGGGACTATATGCTCATATTTGAATATGTTTGATTGATGATTGACTTAGTGTCATAAAATAGATGTGAAATGTCCTGATTGTTCGCTAATGCCTCTTAACCCTATTCCGGCGACAGTTTCGGGTTAGGGGTGTTACACATCCCTTTTTAGTGGTGTCAGAAATAGTGGTTTCGGGACCACAATTCTGACGAGTGAATTATTCTTTTATTATTTATTTAGTGTCTATATGGTTATATTAAGGTCGTATTAAAATTTCGTTAAGAAATTTTGAAGTTTATATAGTTAATTAAGTAAAAAGGAATAAATCGTAAAAGGTGTAAAAGTTGAATTCTATTAGTTAAAAGGGCTAAATGGCTATGGAAAGGAAAGTAAATACACTTGAATAGTAAATATACCATTTAATGGGTTAGTGGATAGTCATGGACATCATTTAAATGAAATTTTGGTTATAATGGTAATTGAATACTTAAAACATAAAGTAAATAAAACAAATTGGATAATCTTTTCTAGTCTTCTTCCCCACCGAATTTTGAAGAGAAAAATAACCATTTTTAACTTTGAAAGTTTGTTCAATCTTGCATGTAAGTGATTTCCAGTCCCTTTTTTAGTGATTTTTATGTTTTTAAATATGTTTTAGCTTAATCTAGCTAGCCCAGGGGTTAATTTTTAAATTTTTTAAAGGTTGAAGGACTTTCCATGGATGTTCTTGAATTTGTTTTGATGTTAGTTGGTAGATTATTAATCTTTTTTGTAAGATAAATATGTTTTGTTAAGTGATTTTTGATGAATTTTATAAATAGGGATTAAATTGTTTAAAAGTGTAAATCCATGGTTTTGTTGTGAAATCTTGGTAACAATGGATTGTTTCAAGGTTCTTTGTATCATCATTTAAATTGGATTGTAGCTAAAATGGTTAAATTGCAAGTTATGAGCTTAAGGATTAAATTGTAAAAAAATTTAAATGTTAGGGGTAATTTTATAATTTTTCATAAATATGAATGTTGGATTAAATTGAAGTTTATAAGTATTCAATTGAATGAAACTATTGTTTTAGATCATGAACGTGTTGACGATCGTGGAAAAGAAAAGATTTCGGTGTAACACCCCAAACCCGGTCTATGCGTTAAGACCAGACTTGGTATGCCACACAAATCAAACATACATCTAGTCATCTAATGATTTAAAGAAAGCAGATCTTCAAAACTATTTTGGAGATGGAGTTTATCAAAACCGAGGCTAATTTGAAATCTATGATTTTAGAACATAAGAGTTTATAATTTGATCTCGGAGAAATAATTGGTTAATTTTTTAAAGAAATTTAAAAGAATTCAAAAGGATTTTGAAAACAAAATTCATAAAAGAGTTTTCACAAAATTTTTACGAGTTTAGTGATATTTAAGAAAAACCCTTTTATACATAAATTAAAGAAAACATTTATAAAATTAAAATAGTCCCTTTTAGTATTTAAAACATATTAAAATCCATCCACAAATAAAAATCCATAAAAATTATACCGAGGCCTTATTACATCACAACCTGAAAAATTAATTAAGTAAAAATACTAAAGAGTAGTTCAAAGTTCATAAAAACCATCAATTATCATTACCTAGAAGGGTAAGAAAAATAGGTGAGTTTCTTAGAACTCGTGTATAACTCACTTACCAAGTCCACTGGGCCAAACCATTAAAGCATTTAATTGGGCTTGAGCCCATTTACTGAATATAACAATTCAAGAATTAAAACGCATGTGAAATGCAATTTCCAACCAAGCCTAAATTTCCATCCGCTACACACCACCGTATTAACCAAAGACACCTGGGGATCGAGTCAACCCACCCGCCAATACACCAATCGCAGCATTAAGCCATTTAATTCAATGATTCGCAGCCGCACATTAATACGCAGCATTAAGCCATTTAATACAATATTTCGCAGGCCAGTGGCCATTAATACCCAGGCATTAAGCCATTTAAACTGGGCACGAAGCCTTCTTCTCTTCATCAAAATATCCCAACCCATGCAATCATGTATATACAATGCACAACAATTTTATTCATATGATAATTTTAACATCAGGCCCATATTAAAATTTGGCCCATTACACAATTTGGCCTATTTCACAATTTGGCCTATTTCACAATTTGGCCCATTTCAGAATTTAGCCTATTAAGCAATATAACAAATCGACCCATATAGCAATTTATCAAAACGACCCATTAAGCAATCTATTGATACGACCCATTAACACATGAGGTCCATATATCACTTTTTATCATATTAGCCCATTAAGGGCGATTTCATAACTTTCACGATTTTAATACCGATTTCATGCACTTACACTAAAGTGTTAATAAACCATATTTTTCGATTTTACCAACTTTGCGATTATTAGTCTAATGCTTAATAATGGTATAACATTTAACCCATGACATAAGTGTGAAATTACACACCTGATTACGGTGAGAACTAAACTTTCCCGCTCGTCAATACCTAAATACGTGTCACGCTTGATTAGAACACTAATACTTAATATAAATCTATACCAAAGATAAGCGATCTAGATCTTTACCCTCGGAATCTCGAATAACAACTATTTGTCGGATCTCCCCGATTGATGGTTCACAAACCGATAGGAAATCCCGAACAGCTAATGGCTCTGAACTACGAACAACTTCGAATAATCGATTCTCCTCGGGTGAGGGTCTACAACCCAGTGGAAAATCCCGGATTGCCAAAATAGCCCTTCGCTTGAATCTAGAGGGAATAGCGAAACCGCCCCTCTTTCGAGCACAATTCACCACTCTTTTCGACCCTATCTTGTTTGCCTCCATAGACAAAAGATTATTAGTCCAACTAATATATCGAAATTTAAAACTATTGGTTTTAAGGGCGAAATAGGCTTACCACAAAATTATCTTCGCATTCACGGGATGAAAATCGAGCGATAACGTCCCTAAGATAAAATCGATTAGTAACCCATCTTGAAGAAATAACGAGTAATATGGGAGTCCTTGATAGAAACCCTTACCTTAACACTTTGGATCGAATCATAGCGATTCACGATGATTAAGAATACTCCGAGTTTCGACCTTCACTTTATCACTATAAAGACAAAAAGATTGTCTAAGAGGAAGGGATAGAGAATGTTACTTTTGGTCAAAAGACCATCCCAAACTAATATGTATATTCAGCTAAAGAAAAGAAGAGAAATAAAGAATCAAAGAAGGCTCTTACCGATTATACAAAGCAATGGAAAGAAAAATGATTGAGTAGAAATGTTTGGGAAATGGAAATTTCGGCTATGAGGATGGTTATTAACATTCGGCCATGGTAGAAGATTTTGGAAAAGAAATAGTGATGTTAAGAGTTCTTTACAAGAAGAAAGAAAAGAGAAAGTGTTTATGTGAAAATTTTCAATAATGGAAGATGAACAAAGTAATGATCTTGGGGTTGGTGTATATTCAACCAAAAAGAAAGAAAAGAATATGACCTTTCAAGATGGTATGGTTTCAGCACAAAGAGGAGAAACTTGGGAAAAATGAAAGAAGGTATCAATTTGGTCAAGATGAAATGACCAAAACAAAATTTACCTAATGCATAAGACACGATCAGCTAGGGAGAAAAGTTGTGAAGAGAAAAGGAAAATGCACTAATTTGCTAAAGCATTATGGCCAACTAGCTCCTAATCCTTACCAAAATTCGGCCAACCCGCTTCTAGCCCCAAAACCGTCCAAGTACGTTGGCCAAAAGTCAAAGTTTTAGCCACCCAAAAGTTTCCAAAGCATCACCCTTGTTTCATGCCTTGTGTTCCCCCTACATACTATATTCTCATGATTCCCTACCTTAAGTTCACTCTTACCATATCCATTAGCCATCATACCTTAAAATAAAAGTCTAACTTACCAAAAATTTGATGCTTGGCCGACACTTGCTAGGAAGGAGCAAAAATTAATATTCACAAAATGCATGCTAGGGGATTCGAACCTCTCCCCTCATGACCATGCATGTAGCTTATAACCACTTAACCAATAGCTCAATTATGCTATCTTTTACCACTTAATTTCCTTAAACATCAGGGTCACTTGTTCCACTTCAATAAAGTACTCATTACTAAAATTTATTCTAATTTCGAATAAATCCCGAGCCTTCTCAAGACTATATTAAACACACAAATTAAATCATTCACTAACTACGCACCAAAATTATGCAACATATCGATACTACATTTTTAGGATGTTACAATTCTACCCCCTTAAAGAAAATTTCGTCCTCAAAATTTACCTGGTTAAAAGAGGTGAGGATATTGTTGTCGAATTGCATTCTCATGCTCCCACATAGCTTCCTCCGCTTTATGATTACGCCATAGAACCTTAACCAACGGCACAATCTTCTTTCTTAGCACCTTAACATCTCGGTCTAAGATTTTCACTTGTTCCTCCTCGAAGGACAAGTCTGGCCTTAACTCCACTTCTTCTACAGGTACTATGTGAGACGAATTTGATCTATAATGCCTCAGCATAAAAACATGGAAGACACTATGAATTTGACTCAACTCCGGAGGTAATTCAAGCTGATAGGCCACTGGTCCTACACGCTTCAACACACGGTACGGTCCAATGAACCTAGGGCTCAACTTGCCCTTCCTTCCAAATCTAAAAATTTTCTTCCAAGGTGAGACTTTCAGAAAGACCTGATCCCCCACCGCAAACTCAATATCCTTACCCTTCATATCTACATACGACTTTTGTCTATCCGAAGCTTCCTTTAATTGTGCTCGAATCACCTTTACCATTTCATCCGTCTCAGATATCAATTCAGGACCCAACAACTGTTGTTCCCCCAATTCAGTCCAACAAGTAGGGGTACGACACCTATGACCGTATAATGCTTCATAGGGCGCCATTTGGATACTGGATTGGTAATTGTTATTATAAGCAAACTCTGCCAACGGTAGGAAATCCTCCCAACTGCCTCTGAAGTCAATTACACAACCCCTTAACATGTCTTCCAAAATCTGAATTACTCTTTCTGACTGACCATCTGACTGAGGATGAAAAGCCGTACTAAAGTTTAACTTTGTTCCCAAAGCCTCATGTAAAGCTTTCCAAAACTGTGATGTAAACCTAGGGTCCCTGTCCGATATGATAGACACTGGTACCCCATGCAACCTCACGATCTCAGATACATACAGCTTAGCCAACTTTTGCAGCGAGTAATCCGTACGAACTGGTAGAAAATGAGTAGTCTTCATCAATCGATCTACTACCACCCAAACAGAATCTTTCTTAGTAGGTGTTAAGGGTAACCCACTAACAAAATCCATTGTTATTCGCTCCCATTTCCATAGAGGAATCTTTATCGGTTGTAAAAGGCCCAACGGTAATTCATGTTCCGCTTTCACTTGTTGACAAGTCAGGCACTTACCCACTAAATCAATAACCTCTTGCTTCAACCCTAGCCACTAATACTGTTTACGGAGATCTCGATACATCTTATTACGTCTGGGGTGCATAGCATAAGGGCTACTATGTGCCTCTCGCAGAATCATTTGTCTCAAATCTGAATCCATGGGCATACAAACTCTTCCATGAAAACACAGTGCTCCATCCGTGTTCATTCCAAAATCCCCTGTTGCACCACTTTCAACTTGTTGCATTAACGGACCCAACTTTTCATCTGATAACTGCTTTTCCTTGATCCGTTCTAACCACAAAGGCTTCACCTGAAGTTCCACTAGCAGACTACCATCCTCATACAAACTGAGATGAGAAAACATTGCTCTTAACTCCGATACTACCTTACGACTCAACACGTCTGCCACCACGTTAGCCTTTCCAGGATGGTACTCGATCGAAGGTCATAATCCTTTAACAGCTCCACCCATCTCTGTTGTCTCAAGTTCAAATCCTTTTGGGTAAGGAGGTACTTAAGACTCTTATGGTCCGTATAAATGATAGACTTCTCACCATAGAGATAGTGCCTCCAAATCTTTAAAGCAAACACCACCACAGCCAACTCCAAGTCATGAGTAGGGTAATTGACTTCGTGCGGCCTTAACTGATGAGAAGCATAAGCCACCACTTTTCCACCTTACATCAGCACACATCCTAAACTCGTGTGTGATGCATCACAGTAAACGATAAACTCTTTTCCAGCCTCAAGTTGAATTAGTACTGGCGCTTCTGTCAAAATCTTCTTTAGTTTCTCGAAACTCTTTTGTTGTTTATCGGTCCACACATACGGTACTCCCTTTCGCAATAGCTTAGTTAAGGGTGCAGCAATCAATGAAAACCCCTCAACAAAACGTCTTTAATATCCAGCAAAACCCAAGAAACTCTAAATCTCAGCCACTGACTTCGGTGGTTTCCATTCCAACACAGCCTCAACCTTTCGAGGATCAACTCTTATTCCTTCGGCTGACACCACATGACCCAAGAAAGTCACTTCCTTCAACCAAAATTCACACTTACTGAATTTGGCATAAAGTTGCTTATCTCGCAGTATTTGCAATACTATGCGCAAATGTGAGTCATGCTCTTCTTCATTCCTCGAATATACCAAGATATCATCTATGAACACCACCACGAACCGGTCTAAGTAGGGTTGAAAGACTCAGTTCATCATGTCCATAAATGCAGCTGGTGCATTGGTCAAACCAAATGGCATCACCAAAAACTCATAATGCCCATAATGAGTTCAGAATACCGTCTTATGAATATCTGCCTCCTTAACCTTGAGTTGATGATAATCCGATCTCAAATAAATCTTGGAGAAAACTGAAGCTCCTCTTAATTGATCAAACAGGTCGTCGATTCTCAGCAATGGCTACCTATTCTTGATCGTCAATTTATTCAACTGCCTATAATCAATGCACATACACATTAACCCATCCTTCTTCTTGACGAACAAAACCGGTGCCCCCAACGGAGACACACTAGATCGAATAAATCCCCGATCCAACAATTCTTGAATTTGAGCTTTAAGCTCCACTAACTCCTTCAGTGCCATTCTATAAAGAGCAATGGACACTGGAGCTGTTCCGGGCATAAGCTCAATGCCAAATTCTACTTCCGATCTAGAGGTAGACCCAGAAGTTCTTCGGGAAAGACATCTGCAAATTCTTTCACCGTTTTCACACCTTCCACTGATAATTCTTTGGCATCCAAAGAACTAATGAAAGCTAGGGATGCTCCATACCCTTTCTCCACCAACTTTTTTGCCTTTAAAGCAGATACCACATTCACCAAAAAGTTCCTTCGTTCGCCTATCATTACTACTTCCTTATCATCCAAAGTTCTGATTGACATCTATTTTGCAGCACAATCCAATTGCACCCAGTGCTTCACCAACCAATCCATGCCCAAAATAAGATTGAACTCGTCGAAGGGCAATTCCACCAAATTCGCCAAAAATATTTCTCTTTGAATTTCCAAAGGCACATCTCTATACAATTTATTCACAATTACAGACTGTCCTAAAGGACTAATTACCTTCATCTCTCTATCGATAATCTCAGATCTAATATTCAGCTTTCTGGATATGGTGCATCACCATCTTCACATCAGGTATTCTGAACATACTAGTTATCACATCAGGTGCATCGCCATCTTCACGACACCTGACCGCATAGACCAACCCCAGCTGTCTTGCCTCCGTGTTACCTCTGAAGCCATTACCTCGACTCGATGAACCTTGACCACGTCCAGCCCCATTACCACCACGACCTGGTCCACGGCCTCTCAGTGGCTGTTGAGCGCCTCTGACTGGCTGTGCATTAGGGTTATGAGCTTCTTGAGTCAGAGTAGTCCGTCGAGGGCAATTCCTATATTGGTGATCCTTGGAACGACATTTAAAACAACCACCAATTCTTTTCCAAAGATTCCCGGGTGTCGCTTTCCCACAACAAGATAGTCTCGACTGCTTTGGTAGCCACAGGTGCTCTAGCTTGAGCTGGATCATCATTTTGAGGCCTCTTTTGGAACCTTTTAGAAGAACCCGAGTTCTTAAAGTCTCTCTTACCTCTGACTCTTTCCCGGTTCTAGTATTCTGAGTTCTTAGCCTCTTCGGCTATGCTTTCTCCACAAGCGTGGCAAAAGTCCTTACTTGTTGTGGGGCTATCAGTACCCGCAACTCATCATTCAGTCCATTCTCAAAACGTACACAGCGCTCATGATCAGTTGGCACTATTGTCCAAGCATAATGACTCAAGCATAGAAATTCTGCCTCGTAAGCTGCCACCGTCTTATTTCTTTGAACCAGATTTAGGAATTCCTTCCTCCGAGCATCCACATAACTTGTCCCGACATACTTCCCTTGGAAAGCAGCTTTGAAGAAATCCCAAGTAACAAATACAGCCTCAGTGCCTTCTCAAACAGTAAGCTACCATTGATACGCCTCGTGTAACATCCTGAAAAGGGCCTATGCATTTTTGGTTTAATCGTACGAACTGACATGTCTTATGTGTTATGAATGTAATTTTGAATGTTTTTGGAAACCTGGAAATGTAAGGAAATGTTAAGTTCAAAGTGAACATTTTTGGAAACTAGGAAATGTAAGGAAATGATTTAGAAATGATTCAAAAGAGGAAAGTAAACATTTCGAAAAACTTGGAAATGTAAGGAAATGTTAGGTTAAAGGAGGGAAACGAACGTTTTTGGAAACTAGGAAATGTAAGGAAATGATTTAGAAATGATTCAAAAGAGGAAAGTAAACATTTTGGGAAACTTGGAAATGTAAGGAAATGTTAGGTTAAAGGAGGGAAATGAACATTTTTGGAAACCTAGAAATGTAAGGAAATGTCAAGTTTTAAAGTTTAAAAAGAGGAAACTAAGGCAAGGTGGCCTTAAGAAAATTAATAGGAGGAATTTGACACAAGAATAGGGCTTGGAAAAGTGGCAAGGAGGCACCACTTAAAGCCCAAGAATGACACCACCAAATGTGTGCAAGCTTAGGTTCGAGCAACAAGGAGAGCATTTCGAGAGTGTTTTGCATCTGAATTGGGCTTGCGCCCAATTCGTTATTAAAGCTAAACTAATCATAGGGAGGCGCCACTTAGGTGGATAATTTGGGCCTCGTGATGGCCACAAGGAGTCCAATAGAATAAGTTTAAATCCGGCTCATCAAGGGAAGGGGGTGGTGGACATCTAGCTAAGACTTTAAGTAATTTTATTTAATTACTTAAAGAGGAAGCAATGGATGGCAATAGGGACTCTTAAGGAAGAGTTTAATTCTCCTTAAAACTCGCTAAATAGGTGGATAAATGATGATTTATTTTAGATTATTTTCAAAGAGATAATTGAAGGATTATTCTTTAATTTTTAATTAAAGAGATAAAGCTATCAAAATAGAAGAGTGATGGCCAAGTGAGGGATTCTAAGTTAGTAATTTCGGCTATAAAAGGAAAAGAGGGCCATTTATTCTTTCTTGTAACTCTCTCTCTCTGCCAATTCTCTCTAGCAAATATCTCCTTTCTTCATTGTTTTGCTGTTTAAAATACACCTTGTGTAGCCAAACTTCATTACCAAATTGCTCAAACTCTTTTCTTTCTTCTTTCATAATCTTTCAAAAGCGAAAGTTTGCTAAAATCAAGGCCATAGCCGAATAGTTTTGAGACTTCAAACAAGGGGTTGTCGACTTCTGTATTAAGGGTAAGAACTAGTTATCATTCGATTTTCATCCTTTTTCTTTTAAGATTTGCCGAAATCTAAGACTAACCCCATTAATATCTTGTTACCAAAACTTTGAAGAGATCTTTTCGGGATTTGTTTAAGTCAACTACAAGAAGAAGTTCTTTTCCCGAAGGTATACCATAGGCCGCGTGTTCCCTAGTTATTCAGTGAATTTCGGGATTTAAAATCCACAAGGTAAGACATGCGAATATTTGGCCAAGGCCTATTTTTGGTGTTTTAGATCTAATTCATATTTATTCAAAAGCCGAAACTAATTTGTTAAAGTGATTTAAAGCTTTGACGAATACAAGAAAGAGTATAGTGAAGATTTCGGGATTTGGCACCAAGGTAAGTTTTAGTGTATTAGTCCTACTAGGATTTGGTTTTATAGCCGAATAGGCTTTATGCTAACATACTAAGGTTGGCCGAATGTAGGGACTTGAGATCTAAGGCTTTAGATTGGATTTTTGGGATTTTAGTGAAATTGTTAAGCGAATCAGGTGTGTACCCTACCCTAAGTTTTAATACGTTCATGGCTATGTTTTAAATTAATTGTGTTATTAAGAATGTGAAAAGCATGGCTAAAGTACCATACAATGGTACAAAGTACTCAGGTACGTTTCCTACTCCCAATAGGATTATGAAATATGTTATAAGTAACATGAGAATAATGATAAGAATGTGAACTTTGGCATGTTAATGCATAATATGATTTGGGCATATGGGTTATTGAAAAGGGGGAAGTGAATGTGGTGACCTAAGACCACGAAATCTGAATGCAGTGACCTAAGACCGCGATATCTAAATGTGGTGACCTAAGACCACGATATCTGAATGTGGTGACCTAAGACCACGAAATCTGAATGTGGTAACCTAAGACCACGAATTTATAAGGGCGATGAGCACGTCGACTGCAGCAACTACCTTCGATGGTGTGTAGCGGATGGAGGGTTGACTTAGTAGTCCCCACGGTGTGCAGGATGGTACGGGTGGTGTGTAGCGGATGGCATATAGGTTTGGGTTCAGGTTGCATCATATTGTTTAAATGCTTTATGAACATGAATGATATTGTATGCCTAAAATATTAAATTTTAGTGTTGGTTACACATTGAGTCTGTTGACTCACCCCGTTGTGGGATTATTTTTCAGGTGACGGTCAGTGATGGACCGGGCTGGCAGATGCTTAGTGGAGGCCATGTGAAGTTCAGATTTCTTTTAATTGGACTATTTTACTTTAAGTATTTTGAATTTAAATTTTTGGAATTATTTGATGTAATAAGGCCTTAGTAGAACTATTTTATTCTGTTTTTATTTATTAAGCTTACAAACTTTTATTTATTAAAAGATTAAGTAAATCTATTTATAAAACAAAGCCCAAACGTTTTGTCACCTAAAGCAAAGGATTTTTTATAATGAAATAAACTTGTTTTCATCTCAAGCCCAACCCAAAACGATCTTTCTTCCAAATTACACAAGTTTTTCCTAAGTAACAAAAGAATTTGAAACGGTTTACACCGGGGAACATACCATATCTGGTCAAAGCTCGTGGACTGGGTTTGGGGTGTTTCACCTCGTCCCTCAACAAGGACACAATTCCTCTCAATTTTTGCTTGGTGGTGCACTCCAAATCACCCATGATTCGCTCCACTGCCTCGAGCTAATACTCTGCTACATTCGAAGCTACATCGGAGACACCTCTAAAAACCTCAGCACCACTTGATTTAAGTTGTTTCGATATTGATCCACGAGTTGCTGGCCCAGTTCTAGCTCCAGCAACCCTTTCTAGGAGTCGCAACATTGCTTGAGTCAAAGCAATGTCCTCTCTTATGTGCTCGTGTTATCCAATCTCACTCTCGAGTGACGCAAGTGCATCCATTTTCGGTATAAGACCCGGCGTTTCAAATGCAACCCTAGCATCTCGTCCTCTACCACGAACACGTCTACCGCGTCCACGTCCATGTCCTCTAGTGCTCATATTGACTATTTCAGTTTAATCTGATTACAAGTTTTATGAATCAGAATACTATTTCAGTTTTTATTAATGATATTTTATGAGATATAAGAGATAGAGTTGTTTTCGTAATCATATCCTATAGTCTCGATCTCTATAGTTTTAACACCTAAAACTAGAAGTTTTAGAGTTTTCCTATGATCATGTCACTATAATAATCATTCAGTATACGGATACTTACTTGGCTTGGTGCCGGATGCTCGTGGTGCCATACTACCGTTAAAACATAAATTTTATAAATTTGAAACAGTTTAAATGAAAATCGTTGTTGAACCCAAACCATAGTCGAGTTTTTAAACTGGCTCTAATACCATTAAATGTAACACCCCAAACCCGGTCTATGCGTTAAGACCAAACTTGGTATGCCACACAAATCGAACATACATCTAGTCATCTAATGATTTGAAGAAGGCAGTCTTCAAAACTATTTTGGAGATGGAGTTTATCAAAAATTGAGGTTAATTTGAAATCTATGATTTTAGAACATAAGAGTTTATAATTTGATCTCAGAGAAATAATTAGTTAATTTTTTTAAAGAAATTTAAAAGAATTCAAAAGGGATTTTGAAAACAAAATTCATAAAAGAGTTTTCACAGAAATTTTTACGAGTTTAGTGATATTTAAGAAAAACCCTTTTTATACATAAATTAAAGAAAACATTTATAAAATTAAAATAGTCCCATTTTAGTATTTAAAACATATTAAAATCCATTTACAAATAAAATCCATAAAAATTATACCGAGGCCTTATTACATCACAACCAAAAATTAATTAAGTAAAAATACTAAAGAGTAGTTCAAAGTTCATAAAACCATCATTTGAAGTATGGCCCTCAAAGTCATCCCCGGTCCAAGCCTCCATCAATTATCGTTACCTGAGAAGGGTAAGAAAAATAGGGTGAGTTTCTTAGAACTCAGTGTGTAACTCACTTACCAAGTCCACTGGGCCAAACCGTTAAAGCATTTAATTGGGCTTGAGCCCATTTACGAATATAACAATTTAGTAATTAAAATGCATGTGAAATGCAATTCCCAACCAAGCCTAAATTTCCATCCGCAACACACCACCGTACCAACCAAAGACACCCGGGGATCGAGTCAACCCACCCCGCCAACACACCAATCGCAGGCATTAAGCCATTTAATTCAATAATTCGCAGGCCAGTGGCCATTAATACGCAGGCATTAAGCCATTTAAACTGGGCACGAAGCCTTCTTCTCTTCATCAAAATATCCCAACCCATGCAATCATGTATATACAATGTACAACAATTTTATTCATATGATAATTTTAACATCAGACCCATATTAAAATTTGGCCCATTACACAATTTGGCCTATTTCACAATTTGGCCTATTTCACAATTTGGCCCATTTCAGAATTTAGCCTATTAAGCAATATAACAAATTGGCCTATATAGCAATTTATCAATACGGCCCATTAAGCAATCTATCGATATGACCCATTAACACATGAGGTCCATATATCACTTTTTATCATATTAGCCCATTAAGGGCGATTTCGTAACTTTCACAATTTTAATACCGATTTCATGCACTTACACTAAATAGTTAATAAACCATATTTTTTGATTTTACCAACTTTGCGATTATTAGTCTAATGCTTAATAATGGTATAACATCTAACCCATGAGATAAGTGTGAAATTACACACCTGATTACGGTGAGAACTAAACTTTCCCGCTCGTCGATACCTAAATACATGTCACGCTTGATTAGAACACTAATACTTAATATAAATCTATACCAAAGATAAGCGATCTAGATCTTTACTCGAAATCTCGAATAAAAACTATTTGTCGGATCTCCCCGGTTAACGATTCACAAACCGATGGGAAATCCCGAACAGCTAATGGCTCCGAGCTACGAACAACTTCGAATAATTGATTCTCCTCGGATGAGGGTCCACAATCCGGTGGAAAATCCCGGATTGCCGAAATAGCCCTTCGCTTGAATCTAGAGAGAATAGCGAAACCGCCCCTATTTCGAGCACTATTCACCACTCTTTTCGACCCTATCTTGTTTGCCTCCATAGACAAAAGATTGTTAGTCCAACTAATATATCAGAATTTAAGACTATTGGTTTTAAGGGTGAAATCGGCTTACCACAAAAATATCTAAACATTCACGGGATAAAAATCGAGCGATAATGTCCCTAAGATAAAATCGATTAGTAACCCATCTTGACGAAATAACGAGTAATATAGGAGTCCTTGATATAAACCCTTGCCTTAACACTTTGGATCGAATCCTAGCGATTCACGATGATTAAGAATACTCCGAGTTTCGGCCTTCAGTTTATCACTATAAAGACGAAAAGATTGTCTAAGAGGAAGGGATAGAGAATGTTACTTTCGGTCAAAAGACCCTCCCAAACTAATATGTATATTCAGCTAAAGAAAAGAAGAGAAATAAAGAATCAAAGAAGGCTCTTACCGATTATACAAAGTAATGCAAAGAAAAATTATTGAGTAGAAATGTTTGCGAAATGGAAATTTCGGCTATGAGGATGGTTATTAACATTCGGCCATGGTAGAAGATTTTGGAAAAGAAATAGTGATGTTAAGAGTTCTTTACAAGAAGAAAGAAAGGAGAAAAAGAAATAAAAGAGAAAGTGTTTATGTGAAAATTTTCAATAATGGAAGATGAACAAAGTAATGATCTTAGGGTTGGTGTATATTCAACCAAAAAGAAAGAAAAGAATATGACCTTTCAAGATGGTATGGTTTTGGAACAAAAGGAGAAACTTGGGAAAAATGAAAGACGGTATCAATTTGGTCAAGATGAAATGACCAAAACAAAATTTACCTAATGCACAAGACACAATCGGTTAGAGAGAAAAGTTGTGAAGAGAAAAGGAAAGTGCACTAATTTGCTAAAGCATTATGGCCAACTAGCTCCTAATCCTTACCAAAATTTGGCCAACCCCCTTCTAGCCCCAAAACCGTCTAAGTACATTGGCCAAAAGTCAAAGTTTTAGCCACCCAAAAGTTTCCAAACCATCACCCTTGTTTCATACCTTGTGTTCCCCCTACATACCATATTCTCATGATTCCCTACGTTAAGTTCACTCTTACCATATCCATTAGCCATCATACCTTAAAATAAAAGTCTAACTTACCAAAAATTTGATGGTTGGCCGACACTTGCTAGGAAGGAGCAAAAATTAATATTCACAAAATGCATGCTAGGGGATTCGAACCTCTCCCCTCATGACCATGCATGTAGAGCATAACCACTTAACCAATAGCTCAATTTTGCTATCTTTTACCACTTAATTTCCTTAAACATTAGGGTCACTTTTTCCACTTCAATAAAGTACTCCTTACTAAAATTTATTCTAATTTTAAATCCGAAAGACTATATTTGTAACATTTCCAAACCCGCCTGTTAGGACTATGGGTCAAGACTTTTGAAACCCATTTTAAATCCAATTTAAGTTTTGTTGAAAACTTTCCGTTTTTGGTTATCTTACTGAAATCATACTTAGATTAAATTTGGGAATTTAATTGAAGTCAAGTTATTATACCAATTTTGGATGTGTCCGCTGACACGATAAAATATTTTCGTGTTGATTTAGGAAAACATGTGATTTTAATTTAAATCTTTTTTTTATAGTGTAGTTTAAAAGCAAGTATCCTACATATGCGTAGTAGCAAAATAAAGTTTATGGAGGCCTTATTACAATCCAAATAAAAACAAACCAATAACAAAATAATATAACTAAATTAAAGTTTATTTATTTCAAGTCCACTGCATGGCCACCTCGAGTCCCTCCGGCACCATACCCGCGATCTATGCATCACCTGAAAAAAATAATGGAGAAGGTGAGTCACCAAGACTCAGTATGTAACCCTTCCCCGTTTTAAAACATTTTCATACACAACACATAACCATTAATATGCAGAATATTAAATACCCATCCTAGCCATCCAAACGCCATACTGTCTACCCGTTGTGGTACCAAACCACCGGTGGTGCCAAACCACCGGTGACATATAGTCACAATGTGTTACCAAAACACTTGGTGTCCGTGACACGGATCACTTGATGGGGCCAACCCATCGTGTGATACCAAATCAACCGCGAGACGATCCCATATCTCAAGTGGGGCCAACCCACGGTGGTGTTAACCACGGGGACAAGTCGCTATGAGGTGCCAAACCTCGGAGGTACCAAACCTCGGTGACCGTAGTCACGGTGTGTTACCAAAACACTGGTGCCCGTCGGCACAATAATCTGCCCCTCCACTCACTAAATCCCACATCACCATATATACATATATGTTTCATGCCATCACATGCTTAAATCTCATGCATCAATACATTATGCTTACCAAAAGCATCAAATAGCATATTCGTATGTACTTACGATTTGCCAACTATACCGTTATGGTATATTATCCAATGCTACAATAACCAAATTAGCATTCACGATTTAGCACATTTAATAAGTTATACGTGTATGTACACACCGTCACCAATCGGATAGTCTAAATCCCGAAAAGAAGAGTCGACCACCCTAGATCTACTGCCCCTATATTCGACCAAGACATGAGTTAGTACATTCGGCCAAATCAAACAATTTAAAGGGTTCTCCTTTTGAACCCGAATCCTTACCTATTCACTTTGAATACTAGTTTCAGCACCCGAATCACGAATCTGGTTCACAATCTTCAATCAGTCAATAACCATAGCCTTTGGCTTTTTAAAAGAACACCAAATACATATGTAAACCCTTACCGAAAATTAATTGATGAACGTTGGCGAACTCTCTTGCTTATTTCCAAATCCCGAAGATCCTACAACGATTTTAGTTTAATCTGCGATTAGTACCCTTATTTAACAGTTGCCGAAACTAATTACCCTTTCCAAAGTCGACAAGAAAGGAAGATATGGACAGAGGATTCGGCCCTCACTTACCTTTGCAATCAATTGAATAAAGGAGAAATCCCGAAGTGTTTATGCCACTATACTATTCGGCTAAAGTGAATAAATAGAAGGAAAGGAAATCGGCACTTCCAAGGGAGTGTATTCGGCCAAGACTACAAGGGAGTAGTGGGGAGGTTCGGCTAGAGGAAAAATAAAAGAAAAAGGGGAATTGAGAATGGGGATTCGGCAAGGAGAAGTAGAGAGGGTTTCGGCTAAGGTTTTGAGAGAATGGAAAAGGAAAAATACCAGAAGAAAGGTGTTGAAAATTCGGCTAGCAAACTGGAAAAAAAAGAAAACAAGGTGACCAAATGGGTGCTTTTATAAGCATTCGGCACCCCCTAGTAGCCTTGCCATCCAACTCTTCAACCAAGAGTTCAAAATCCATCCTACTTCCTTAAATTGCTCTAGACCACTTGTTTGATTAAATTCAAAATAATTTGAATTAATCCCCAAAATAAATGAATAATCCTAATAATATCTTCTTTATGTTCTATTATCCTTAATAATAAACAAAAATGCTCCTATTATCCTTAATTATCTCATAAAAAAAAGAGTTTAAAGAGAGAAAGGACTCTCCCTTCCCATGCCGTCCAAAAGAAAGATAAAAGGGGAGAATTGTGACTCGAACCAAGGCTCTCCCTTGTTCTTGATGGCGTCAAGTGTAGCTCCCAAGTGGCCCTCCTTTTGCCACTTATTCTAGGCTCATTTTATGTCAAATGTTCCTTATTTATTCTTATAACCCCTACACTAAATTAAATCATTCACTAACCAACTCAAGGCGCTCTATTATTCCAAAATTATGCATACATATCGATACTACATTTTTAGGATGTTACATATTCAAGTTAGCAACATATCGATACTACATTTTTAGGATGTTTTTAGCCCATGGTGGTTCTGCAAACTAGTTCGATAAGTTTATTTTATGTTTATGTATAATTGAATCCAATTCCTTGTTAGTGAATTAATCTTTAAATTATGTTAGGTATTGATATGTAAACGTTGAACCGTACTGTTATTCAGGCTTAGTGCCTAGTAGGCTTAGTGTCGATGTCCTTTAGGCTTCGTGCCTAGCAGGCTTAGTGTCGGTGTTATTCAAGCTTAGTGCCTAGTAGGCTTAGTGCCGGTGTTATTTAGGCTTAGTTCCTAGGAGGCTTACTGCTGATGTTATTCAGGCTTAGTGCCTAGTAGGCTTACTGCTGATGTTATTCAGACTTATTTTCGGTGAAACAAATGTTAATATCCCTTGGAAACTTGGAAATTTATAGTAAATGAGTTGATTTATCGAACTTACTAAGATTTTTTGTGCTTATTGTTTTAATTTGATTTTATAAGACTCTTTGAATGGTTGCATCGATTGGATTGGCTTGGAAGCTCACACGCTATCATCTATACCTTGGTAGTCATTTTGTACTTGTTTCAAGTTCGTTAAAGTGGCATGTAATAGGAGAAGCCTTTAGTATTATGATGTTTTTTGAATGTGAAAATGGTGAATTGGTATGATTATACTTGTGAAGTTTAAGTTTGAACTTGATGAACTTTTAGTGCTGGCTTAAAGTTAGGTCATTTTAACCATCCTAAAATACTTGTATATATTGCTCTTTGGTATGTAAATGATGGTTTGTGTCGAAACCATTTTTAAATCGGGTTTTAGAAAAATGGGGATTGACTTTAAAAATATGGAGTCGCCACCGATCTTTTATGAGAGGTGTGATCGGATCACATTGAGATGGATTGTTTTAATAAAATATTTTGATTTATTAAAACAATAATTTTGGTCTACGAAATCCTAAAAATGGGTTCGGGAGCCGGTTACGCACGAATAAGGATTAGCACCCCTGTAACGCCCAAAATTGGTACCGAATTGATTAATTAATGTCTTGACATCGAAAATTTGAAAAGATTCTAGATTACGATCCATTTACTTAATATATATTTGGACAAAAACATATTGGATGCCAAAGCTTCTTATTTTGAAAAAATAAAATGTCGTACTCAGTAAGTTAGGGCACCACATCTTATATTCTCGAAATTAGGTTTATCCTTTGACATTCAATACTCGTACATTTAAAAAATAAGAAGGATATTCAATTATTTGGGTCAAACGAAAAATCGCAACCCAATAAGTTAGGGCACTATTTCTCAAAATTCCCGAATACGAAATATTGCCTTTGTTTTTTTGAAATTCTTATCTCGGGATGATAAAATATCACACTCAGTAAGTTAGGGCCAATATCTCAACTTCTCGAGAACAAGTTTTTTATTTAAAATCATGCATTTGATTTAAGAGAGAAAGGATACTCGGTTATAAGGTTTTAAACGAAGAGAACCAAACTCAGTAAGTTAGAGCACGATTTTCTCGAAACCCCTAAACACGAGCATTGCCTTGTGATTTAAAGCTTTGTATAAAATGATTTTAAAGTTCGAATAGTGTTGAAACATGATGTTTTTAAGTGAATGCTATGACATAATAACATACTACATGGAGCAATTATTTACAAATGAAATGTAATGCTATTGAATCTCAAGCAACAAATAAATATAGAACGAGAATTACAACATACATAATAACAATAAATAATTATTTACAAGTGAAACACAAACTATTGAATCACAAATAGCAAGTATATATAAAATGGGAATTAAAATACATAATGGCGATAATTATCAAACATTGGATCAATGGTAAGCAAAATGAATTTTAAAAAACATAATATATGAATTTAAATATATAAAACATATATAAGGAATAATATATAAAATATCGAAAATAAATTAAAATATACCATAAAATGTGATCTTTTAAAGTGATAAATTGTATATACTAAATTAAAAATAGAAAAATATATATACATAAGAAAATTTTAAAAGAGACTAAATATACATATAAATAGATTTAAAAGGACACATATTTATAAGATACTAATATATATATATATATATATATATAAAATGAAATCATTTTGGTAAAATTTTATATGTAAATATTTATATATATAACATAATGATGTAAAAATATTTATATAAGGAATAAAATACATTTAAATGAAAAATAAAACAAATTAAAACATTATAAAACCAATTTCCAAAACAAATTTAAAAACTTGGATAATAACTAAATTTAATACTATAAAAGTTACAAGAATTATAAACACAAATTAAAGCTTAATCAAAATAAAAATATAATTAGAGGATGATTTATAAATAAATAAAATTATTAAAATGAACCAAGGACCAAAATAAAATACGCCTAAATAAACGGGGGGTAAAAGTGAAATATTTCCATTTACAAAAATGCTGCGCGGATTGGACCAAACTACAATGGCGTGCAATTTACAGAGCTCAATTAAAAAAAATAAAGAATATGCATAACAGAGCTGATTGGAAAAGTAGCATCGAAAAGAAGGACCAAATGCGCAAATTAACCATCAAAGACTGAAGCGTGCTGATCCTATGGGTGCTGGATCGGGTCCAGACGGGGCGGCTTATACGACGCTGTTTTAGCACTATTAAATTGAGTCCAAACGACGTCGTTTCTATAATATATTATAATAACCTAAACGAGTCTTAAAATCATCAGTCAACCATTCCCTTAGAATAAAACCCTAGCCTCTTTGTTTTGAAACTGAAATCCCTGTTTTTTTCCCAACCCCGCGGCATATCAAAACCCTCTCATTCTATCACTAAAACGCCACTGAGATCGGCGAGCAATGATACATGAGTGTCGATCTGCTATTGTATACTCCCACTCGCTCTGCTTTCCGATGAAGGTCTTCATCTAGCCCCGATTGCAACGGAGTAGACGAAGATCAAACATTCGTCATGGTAAGCTCCTTCCTTTTTTTATTTTGCATATGTATGTATATAATAAATGAAAATCTATATATGTACGTATATGACTTCGAAGAGAAAGAAAAAGAAAGAAATGATGAAGGAAAATAACCTTTTTTGATTGCTTCGTATTCTCTGTATTCAAAAATTGAGTGTTCTTGATAAAAAAGAATCGCCCCATCTACAATGGTTTGTTCTGATTTATTATAGCCGAAATCAAAAAATAAAAATAAAAAATCAAAAATACAATTGTTCTCTCTTTTTGCTTTTATCTACTACTATTTGTTTTCTTTTGTAGGTACGATCGTCGTACGGAGCTGCACGTGGCGTTGTACGAAGGTGTATGACGGTGATGTGCTGGAGGCTCGAATCATGGTAGCGACGCAAGGTTTCATCTAGAACCTTTAGGGTTTCTGAGATTGAATTTTGTTTGGGCCATTTGGGCTAGTTCTGGGATTTGGGCCATTGTAATTGGATTGGGATATTTTTTGTTATATCTTGATTTCTAAATGGGCCTGGGCGAAAATGGGCTATTACAGTTTAGAATTGGTCTTTTATGGTCATGTAATGGTCATTTGTAATGTTTTGGTATATAATGTTTTAGTATAATTATGGTGCCTTTGAATGACATATTGGTTAGGTGGTCTAAGATGCATGAAATGGTATGTTTATGCATGCTTTAGATGGTGTTTTGGATCCCTTGAAGGTGTGCACAATTGGTTTGAATGTTTATGCATGAAATGGTTTGATTTTATGTAAATTTTTGGTTCACATGGCCTGGGAAACTAGCGTGTGACTTAGCCATGTGTCATCTGAAGTTTTCTAAGGGTTCAAATTAGTGAGTTACATGGCCTGGCACACAGGCGTGTGACACGGCCATGTGACCTTACTCAGTAAGTTACACAAGCTGGGACTGTCCCTATTTCGAAAGTTATGTAACACCCTAAATTTGGGCCTAGTAGAATTGGGCCTATTCGGCCTTGGGCATGGGAGTGTTTAAAACTTTTGAGAACTAGAGAACGGCACAAGTGCATTATGGATCTATTGGGTGAGTGATTTTGGAAGGTTTAGGGCTTCTATAAAGTCTTGGGGTCAAGCCATGTCATATGGAAAATTTTTATTTTTAGCATTAGGGGAAACCTAACTCCTGGTATTAATCCTTTTAAGTAATTGTGATTAAAAAGAGGCACAAAGAGAGCCTGTGGTGGAATGGTTGTGGTGTCATAGGTGTGGCAATGAGAACAGTGGTTCAAGTCTCATTGCATGCAAATGGGATTATTTATTTTGCTCATGTGTGGGCAAGAGTTGGTGTTGGATTTGAACTCTGTGTTGGAGAGTTTGAATGAGTCAAATGAGTTATTTAAGGAATGGATCATGAAGGATATCAAGGAGGAGTTTGAAAGAGTTTCAAATTAGGGGTGTTGAGAGAATTGAGGAGATTTTTCAAGGGATTTGGAGGAGAGGAGTGTTGTAGTAGAATTGTGCTACTTCTTTGTGCAAATTCGGATAGAGTATGAGAGGGATGCCATTTTTATTTTAGCCATTTTGGCTTTTGGCTCTTTTTTGTTCATCTTTTTTCCTTTTTCCAAAATCGAGCAATACCCCTTTTCTCTACTGTTTTTCCTTTGCAAACAATTGCTGCTTGTGTTGAATCTCTCCTCTTGGCACTTTTCTGCTCTTCTTGTTTCTTCATGTGACTGAACCAATTCCTTCTCTCCCTCTTTTCTTTCTCATTCGAAGTTCTTCTTCTCTAAAACTGAATTCTTTTTCTCTCTACTTCTTTTTTTGCAACTTTTCTCTGTCAACCTTGAGTATTCTTTCTTAATCTAGAGTTAGGCCGAATATTAGTTATCTTTTCTTCTTCTTCTTTTTTGTTTTGGTCACCTCCTTTTTTGCATCTTTACCACCGTAATCTCTAAGATCCTTATACATTTTGCTACCTCCGGGATGCATAGCGTAGGGGTCATATGAGCATCTGAAGAATCTTTTGCCTCAATTCAAGCATCTCTCGGCATACAAGCCTTCCCCTCGAAACACGAACCCCATCATTAGACAAGCTATAACCCTTCAACCCAACATTCTCTTTGAGTCTTCGCACTCAAAACCTCATCTAACAAGCGCTTTTCTCGATCTCGCTCAACCCAAGTAGGCTTAACTCTGCGATTCTCGCTGAATACTTCCGTCATCATACAAACTCAAGTGGGCAAACAACGCCTCAAATCAAACAACCTTACGGCTCAATGCGCTGCGCCACAACGTTAGCCTTGCGGATGATACTCAATTGAGCAATCGTAGTCTTTTAGCGTACAATCCATCAGTATTGTCTCAGATTCAAGTCTTTACGAGTCAAGGTACTTCAGACTCTTATGGTGCGTATAGACTATCGATCTTTCTCCGTACAAGTAATGCCTCCATATCTTTAGGGCAAATACTACATTTGCTAACTCCAGATCGTATGTGGGATAATTGACCTCATGTGGCCTCAAATTCCGGGATCGTAAGCCACAACCTTCCTTCTTGCATCAAGACACAACCCAAACCAGTATGTGATGCATCGCGAAGACATCAAATTCCTTATTAGCCTCGGGTTGAATTAGAACCGAGAGCTTGGTCAAAATCTTCTTCAACTTGTCGAAGCTCTCCTGTTGCTTCTCGGTCCAAATAAGCGGACTCCTTTCTCAATAATTTGGTCATCGGTCTTTGCAATTAACGAAACCCTCTACAAATCTTGGTAGTATCACGCCAACCCCGAAAACTCGAATCTCCACAGACTTAGGCGGCTCCAATCCAAAACCGCTTCTATCTTACGGGTCCACTCTAATCCCTCACCGACACTACATGACCCAAGAATGTCACCTCCACGAGCGAACTTCGCATTCTTCGAACTTCGCATAGAAATAAGTTTCTCCTTAGAATCTGCAATACCACCCGTAATTGAGCATCATGCTCTTCCTCGATCCTTGAGTATACCAAGATGTCGTCGATAAAAACCACCACGAACTGATCTAGGTACTATTGGAACACCCTATTCATCGATCCATGAAAGTCACGGCGTTTAGTCAACCCGAACGGCATAACTAGGAACTCAAAATGCCCATACCGAAAGTGCGAAATGCCGTCTTCTGAGATATCCGCCTCTTTTACCTTCAACTGATGATACCTGGACCTTGGAGTCGATCTTGAAAAAATCGACGCCCTTCACCTGATCAAACAAGTCATCTATCCGAGGCGGTGGATACTTGTTTTTAATCGTCAGCTTATTCAGTTGGCGGTAGTCTATGCACATCCGCATAGTACCGTCCTTCTTCTTTACAAAGAGTACCGACGCTCCCCATGGTGAAATACTTGGCCTGATAAAGCCTCGGTCCAACAATTCAGATTCGAGCCTTAAGCTCCACTAACTCCTTAGGTGCCATCACATGCGGAGCAATAGATACGGTGCGCTTAAGAATGATCTATTCAACTCTACCTCCCGATCGGTGGCAAACCCAAGCTCCTCGAAACACATCCATAAATTCCCTAACTGTCGAACTGTCTCCACAGCAGACTCCTTAGTCTCTAAGGCATACACATAAACCACATACGCTTCACGACCTTTCGACCATTTTCTCGACTTTCGAGCGAGATACCACATTGGACGATAGTTTCTCCTATTACCGATCGTAACTACATCATCACCCTCACCGTGCTCGAAACCATGCGCTTAGCAGCATGATCCAACCGCACGATACTTACCCGGCCAGTCCATTCCAGAATTAGATCAAACTCCCAGAATGGCGGTTCCATCGATCGACCTCAAATACTACCCTTGAGTTCTAGAGGTATGTCTCTATCGGTTTATCTACCACTACAGAGTGACCTAGAGGGCTTATTACGGTCATCCGCCTGAAGATACCTCGAGTCTAAATTCATGGTCTTCACTATACTACTTGCAACATACGAGTGTGTTGAACCCACATCAATTAAAGCGTTATAAGGAGAACCAAAATCAAAAATGTAACGGTTATGGCGTGCAGTGCGTCGCCTCCTCTCGGTGCCTCGCATATATATACCAATCCAGCGGCCTCGAACTACTGCACCTCGCCCGGTGCTCCACGGCCCGACCGAACTATTACCTCCTCTGCCATTACCTCGACCCCTCTGCGGTGGTCCATTATTTCTGATCGATTACGGCCGATTCTCCTGATCAATTCTAGCTAACTTGCGCAGACGGTCCCTCACTCGGTGGTCCAATGAGCCACACTCAAAACGACCTCTACCATCGGTCCAACATCCTCCCGGTGAGCCTTTCCACAACGGTTACATCATGGCGGTCCCTGCCTAGCAGAACAAACCTACCCGACCGATTCGCCCACTCGGTCTAGCCTCTTCTCTGACACCGATGACCCAGAAGATCCAAAACTCCGTTTATGACGGTTTCTATCCATACCATGCCTCACAGACTCTTTAATGCCCTCGGTAACCTTCGCCTTTTCAACCAGAACCGCAAATTCACGCTCCTGCTGGGGCGCAATTATCAGCCTTAGTTCGTCTCGCAGGCCATCCTCGAAACGAACGCACCTCTCATGCTCAGTAGCCACCATACCCCTGGCATACCGACTCATCCTCAGAAACTCTGCCTCGTACTCCGACACAGATTTGCTCCCCTGAACTAACCTCAGAAATGCTTTTCTCTGCTCATTTATGTAGTTAGCTCCGACATACTTTTTCTGATAAGCAGCCGGAAATAGTCCCATGTCAGATCTTCCATCAGAAGGCCGTCTCGACGGTGAGCCACCATCGGTATGACTCATCTCGAGAAGTGATACGATCCCTTTAATTTCTCCTCGGTAGTTAGGTCCAGATAAATCCATGATCCGCTTCGTCGCTTCTAGCCAAGATTTCAAAGAAGCTAGGAGCAACACCGAGACACCGGAAGAATTCAAATTTATTTGCCCAAGTCGCTTAGGCAGATTTCCTAGCTCCTCGCCTCCCCCTGCTCCAGCTACCCTTTCTAAAACCCGCAGCATCGCCTGTGACACTGCATCATCGCCGGTATGCTCCTGGAACTCACCACCTCCAGCTGGTGGCGAAACCGGTACCTCATTCTCTGAACCCTGCCCAGAACCTACGGGCTCAGAAACAGTCATCCTACCGCGACCACGTCCACGACCACGTCCGCCTCGGGTACTCATGACTAGATCTCGTCTGATTAAAGAATTTTATGTATCAGTCATTATTCCACTATTTTTAGAGCAAAGTTTTATGAATATTAAAGAGACTTTGTTTTCGCGAGTCCACAGAATCCTATCAGTTTCAGTCTCTAAAGTAATCTTACTATCACTAGTCATTCAATCATATCAATTAATATCACAACCAATAGTACGGGGTACTTACCTGGGCGGACTGGTGCCGGTGACTCGGTGCCATGCCTTTCAAACCATACTTTTAAAAGAATACTTGAAAACTATAGTTTTAAAACATTTTGGGCACAGGGCCCACAGTAGAAACTTTTGAACTTAGCTCGATACCACAAATGTAACACCCCAAACCGGCCAATACACCACGGTCAATCTGTATGCTACGAGGAAAAGGTTTTGGGTGGTTTAGGTGGAAGTCTAGCGATTTGGTGAAAAGCTTAGCGAACTTTTGTATTTGAGGAAAACTCGATTAGGTTTCGATTAAAAATCGATGATGTACTTGTAACCCTAGAAAGTTTTGAAAATTTATCCGATGTGTAGGAAAAATTGGTTTGTTTCTGCTTGAAGCTTAAGTTATTCCTTATTGTTACTAAAACCTTTACGACTCGAGAGAAAATCATATTTAAGTTAGAAAACCTTTTAAGTTCATTTTATCCCAAGTTATAGTATGATACCGGTGGTATAGTTTAAAACATCGCTTTTGCGCTTTTGAAAGCGTTGTTTTTCCAAGTTTTACCACATTTCACTTAATTGGTTTATTAAAGCATATTGAAAATCTACTTAAACATAACATATCAAAACATAATTTAAGAGGCCATTTACAAACCCAAATATAACAAAATAGAAATAAATCCACTAGTGTACCCAATTTTTTATAAAAGAAGCCCGAGCAATCTTTATTTCAAGATGGCATGAGCACCTCGAGTCCATCCCGACTCCTCTCTGCGTCTAAGTGTCACCAAAAGTTAAAGGAGAGAGTGAGTCGCAAGACTCAATGTATAATTTCCTCTCAGATAACATGCTAACACACATATCATAACAGAATAATGCAGATAATACACCCGTTCCTATCCAACCATATCGCCTTTTCTACCCCGTGTGGTACCAAACCACTGGTGGTGCCAAACCACTGGTGACCCAAAGTCACGATATCCATCTTGTGGTACCAAACCACTTTGGTGACCAAGTCACAAATAATCCAATGATGGGGCCAACCCATCGTGTGATACCAAATCACTAGCAGACGATCCCATATCTCAAAAGTGGGGCCAACCCACGGTGGTGTTAAACCACAGGGACAAGTCGCAATGAGGTGCCAAACCTCTGGTGTCCCAAAGACACAATTGTGCTACCAAAGCACTGGTGACCGTAGTCACTAATCCGATGATGGGGCCAACCCATCGTGTGATACCAAATCACTGGCGTCAATCCCGTATAATCATCTGTGGGGCCAACCCACTGTGGTACTAAGCCACTGGGACGAGACGCTGAGGTGCCAAACCTCTGGTGACCCAAAGTCACAAAATATCATTGTGGTACCAAACCACTGGAGGTGCCAAACCTCTGGTGTCCCAAAGACACGGATATCATACTCCCCCTCCTCTCATATCACCCAAACACATAACATACTAGATGCAAAATCGTGCAATCATGCTATCATGCTCACATGCTTAATATGGCATCTCAAAGTATCAACAATCATGATATCATCATCATCACATAACTCATAATGAAACGGACTTACCCGAATCCGTATCCATACCTCAATGGGTATCAAGATAATCAATCGCACTGTTTCCTTTACACAACAGGTTATCACATTATTAAGTTAAGACAGTGTGTTAGTTTACACACCTGAATTACCGAAGGTATTAACCCCTAAAATCGATTTACGTCCCTTGATCACTTTTACAACTCGAATCCTACAATCGGCCAACAAATGGATTAACCATCATACCATTCGGCCACAAGCATTAAACCAAGAAGGGTTTACCAAAATAGTCTTTACCTTGCAAACGTTTGGCTTCCTACCAAACTCGAACCACAAGGGTTTCTCTTTTACAAACGGCCTCCACCTAAAAAGAAAATTCATTAATCCATTGAAACTTGCTTTAACGAGGCTAAAAGAATGAACTAACAAAATACTCCTCTTACCACCACTTAACAATCGGCTAAAAGAGTTGGAAGACTCCCCTTGATTATTTCCAAAGTCCAAAGATCCTATACGAAAAGATTAAACAAGAAGTTAACACCTTTTTAACCCATACCGATATCAGCCCTTAACATACCAAGAATTGGTAAAATACTAGAGAAAGAGAAATGGCCATTCGGCCAACACTTACCCACTACCAACGATTGGAAACTAGCACCTAACAACCACCAATATTTGGCCAATACCAAGGAAGGTTAAACTAACACCCTTAACCCGAAAAGAAGAGTTTAAAAGAAAACCAATGAAGAAAGAGTGCTCTCGGTTTTGAATGAAAGAAGTAGAGGAAGTATTTGGAGGATGAAGTTTCGGCCTATACCAAATGAACAAAAGAAAAGGGGAAGTAGGAGAGAAAGAGCTTGCGGCTACAATGACCAAAATCGGCAAGGGCTTGCTTGTGGTAGCTTTCGGTTTAGATGAAGAAGATGGAGGATATAGGTTTTGGTGAAATGTGTTACGGTCAAAAAGAGAGGAGGCTAGTTTCGGTTTAGAAGCATCAAGAGAAGAAAGGGAATGGGAGAGGCATTCGGCTTCTACAAAAACAAAAAGAAAAAAAAGGTGGAAGCAACAAGCAAATTCGGCAGCACCAATGCTTTGGGTTTTCGGTTCCAAGAAAAGAAAATATGAGAAGGGAAAGGGAGAGTCAAAGGAGCTAGTTTCGGTGAGTTGAAAAGAACAAAATGCTGGTTTTTGGTTTCAAAAATGAGAATAGAATGGGAGAGTTTTCTTTGATATTCGACTTACCAACAAAATGACCAAAAAGAGACTTGAGCAATCGGTTGGAAGAGAGAAAATGAGAAGAAGCTTTTGACCAAAAAGGAAAATCGGCTTAACCAAGGAGAGTTTGTGACCGAAACACACATGCCCAAGGCACATTCGGCACACTCCAATTACCAACCGGCCACACCTTTCTCTCCCCCCAAACTCTCACCAAATCCGGCCAAATCTCCCCCATTTACTCCCACACCACCAATTCAAATCCCATGACCAAGTCTCCCTCCTACTTTCACTCTCCACCCCTCTTTTGAATGTGAAGACTAATCATTTGTGCTTTAAATTCACTTAATTTAAATATAAGCCCCATCTCCTTCAGCTCTTATCCCTAAAGCCCCAAAACTAAAATTCCACCACCTACCCGGGCTCACTCCTAGCCTACTGCTAAGTCCCAAAACACCCAAACAACATCATAGCAAGCAATTAATTATGCAACCAATGCCAAAACAAAATAGCCCTTAACCAGGGATATTACATCTCTTGTTGGCCGCGCATTTTCCTAAGGTTAGTATTTGATTAACCTTGGTTATTGGATATTGATGCTTAATAGATAATGTTGTGGTATAGAGAAACCACAAGGAGGTGATATCGATTCATAATCAAACGACTTCAGAGGTAGAAGCCGACTCAGTTAAGGTAAGTATTAGTCTTGGGTTCGGCTTCTAAAGGCTTGTTAAATCTTATTAATGGAATGGCTAACAGAATACTTTAATCAAATATAGGTTCTACGCTCGTGGGCTACTGCGGTTTTCTCCAACAAAGTGTGTACACACACCACTCCAACTGTAGATCGGCAAATACCGAAATGCCGAAAAGTCGAAAATACGACAATGGCTACCATACGAGCTCATGAACGCTCATGTGGGAAAGGTCGATTCAACGAAAAAAGTCACCATGAGCATCCTCGTGCTCTTGGGCAGTTATGGGCTTTGCTGGGCCGATATGGGTCATGTGGGCCAAATGGGCTCGTGGGCCCCACACGACTAAATTTACTAAAAGTGGAAGAAACTGAACTGGGCTATAACACACACATAGTCGTTACTGAATTTGGGCTAAATGGGCTACATGAGCATGTGGGCCTACTTGGGCCAAATATTGGGCTTCGGGCCCAATTACACCGTTTTGACCTTATATGTTATTTGTGTCGCTCGAGGTGACTGTAGACCTTCTACGAGGTCGTAATAAGTACCAAAACCCCTAATATTTGTAAAATGATCAAAATACCCTTGTAAGGTAGAAATGACCAAAATACCCCTATAGGGTAAAATGATTAAAATGCCCCTACATGTTATATGATTGTTATTGTATGCCATTTTTAGTATATTTGTATTCATGTGATATTATGTTGCATAGGGGATGGGATCATTGATTTGGAGGAAGTGTATGAATTGTTAGGGTCGCATGGTCACTTGACGACTGTGGATCCACCAATGGCTTTAAGCCGATTATGAGATTGGCAGCTCTGCTGCAATATTGGTTAGTGCTACAACTGGTGCTACATAAGGATTGTAGGGATGGGTGGGTCGATTAAATCCCCACATGAGTGTAGGGTTGGAAGGGATTCGAATGCAAGGTTGGTTGGGCATTTGTGCATTGCATGATCTGATTTGATTGAGATATGGGCTTAGGCCCATCTGAGGCTATTATGGGCTAAGGCCCAAATGCCACCGTTGTTGTAATGGGCTTAGGCCTGGATTGATGTGATGCATGCTTTATGATCGATGAGGGTTGTACACACTGAGTTTTCACAAACTCACCCCCTCTTTTTAATTTTTCAAGTAATTCTCAGTAGGCGGTTCGACGTACGGGAGGACTCGGAGGTGGCCACACTAGAACAGCTTCAAATTTTAGTAGTCTAGTTTACCTTACTTAAACTGCTTTCTTATTGGGTTGTAATAAGGCCTCTTTTAATTTTTGGCTTTTAATTTAGGATTTTTAGTTATTACGCTTCCTATCTATTAAAAGTAGATTGCGGTTTTCCAAAACAATAACTGTTTTCCAAACACTACGCTTTCACAACTTAATCTTTAAACATCACGTTTTCGTAAATCATTGCTTTAAATTAGGTTTCCGCAACAATAAGGTTTTGAAGGTAATAACTTTTTAATAAACCTCAAAAAAAATTATAAACTAACGTAACTGGATTTTACTCAAACTTTTAATTAAGAAGGGTTTACAATGAAAACATGGTTTTCGAAAAATGCTTCAATGTGACACGCCACATTCGACCATAACATCTAGGCCGGGTTTGGGGTGTTACAAGTTATATGGCCTAGGGTTATGTCACACGACCGTGTGACCCCTATTTTCAAATTTTGCTACTTATTTCTAAACTCTCTGTCTTGTTTCAAATTAGTCCTGAATTGCATCTAAGCTATTTCTAGGGCCTCAAAGGCTCAATTTAGGGACAAAATGTATGTGAATGAATGGTTTATGATATATTTAAATTATTGAATATTAAGTTGTTTAAATATTTACAATTGTATGGTAATGCTCCGTAACCTTAATTCGACAATAAAGACAGGTTAGGAGTGCTACACTTAAGCTTATCCACTATTTGTTGATGCTTACCATCTTCCTGGATAGCTTTGATCGTAGCAGGTTTCTGGCCATATGTGACGTGTTCAATTGGCCACTAACAGGAGTTTATTTTCATGTGCTCTGTACCCGACCTGGTAGCCAAGTCCAAATATCAGGATGCCACATTTTAAGAAATCATCCTCTTTATCAGTGGTCATATAAATTTTTAGTCAAGCATATATCAATCATCATTAGAACATGCCAAACATACTTTAAATAAACTTATTGTAATAATTGAACATGTATTAGGATCACTTAGCAAAATTTCCAAGACAATCACACAGGTATCGATACTAGAACATGGGAATCGATATTTTCCTGGCACGATATCGATATCGTATGGAAAATTGGTACCAAATTAACATTCTATTTCTCATCTAAAATCAAAACATAAGAAAATATTGGTACAATTCAAAAAGTATCACTCAAATTACCTCGAGTGCCATTACTAGTAATAGGGTATCGATAATAATTTACGATTCTAGCTTTCTGCGCATTTCAAAATAACAGAGGTATCATTTTTACAACATGAATATTGAGACCTCTACTTTAGACCATATAAATACAACATTTTTAAGTATATAAGTCATCCCAAGTTGTACAAATTCATCATGCTATCATATCACCATCAAATAAACATCAAAACAACTGTAATAATAGTCTCAAACATCGAAAGTAAGTCCGAGCAATAACCAACATAATACGAAACAAATCTCATAAACTTAGGAACAAATAATCTACGAAAGCTTCCAAAACCTCATGGTAAATATCAATAAAAGTCTTACCACATTTCCTTATTCCCAAAACATAAACAAATAACAATACCACCTACTAAATCATGGAAATGAACGTCCTTGGATCACCCCTTGAAACCACACCGCTCACACCGACACTTAACTACTTTGCAAGGGTTTAAAAGGAGTGGGTGAGCTTAACAAGCTTAGTGAATGCCTAGAACAACTACCATGCAAACAGTTCATTAAGCATTAACTAAACAATCATATAGCACAACATCAACAGTTCTAACTCTAGTGTCATATTATACTCACTCATGCATTATTTACTAGTTCATTTACATGGTAGTCACATTCACTTTTAAGCATATATCACATTACAGATATAATCACATAACATTCAAGCATATATCACAGTACACATATAATCACATAACATTCAAGCATATGTCACAATACTCATATAATCACATAATGTAACACCCCTAACCCACATCAGTCACCGGAATGAGTTGCGGAGCATTATCAGAGTTTACGATTCAAAACTATAAAAAGTTTAAAACATCTAAATCACAAGATCATTCATAGCAAAATCAATCAATGACATACATATTGTCCCTTATACGAGCCCTCAGGCCCTAAAAACACATTAGAAACGAATTGAGACTAAATTAGAAACATATAGAATTTTTAGGAAAAAGATGAGAATTTTCAAACTATAGGGGTCATAAGGCGTGTGACTAGACCGTGTGACTCACACAGCTGAGACACACACCCGTGTCTCAGGCCGTGTGGGCATTCAAAGTAGGGACACACGACCGTGTCCTAGCTCGTCTCCATGCCCGTGTAACTATCTGACTTGGGTCACGTAGTGTAACACCCCAAACCCAGCCTAAAAGTTAGGCCCGAATCTGGCGTGTCACATTGAAGGAAGTTGAAAAGCTAAGCAATTGTTTAGAAAAGTTTTATCAGATTTTTGAACTCCGAGTTTGTTGTTTGATTGAGAAGAACGTGATTTACTAAATGACCGTTTAAATGTTGTTATTATTTTGAAAAACTGTTCTGTTATGAAAGTTGAACTTGCATTGTTGCGTAAACATGATATTTTAGAAAATGATTGCTAATGTTTTAAAAAAAAACCCCGTATTTATAAGTTTAACAGTTTTAAATGAAAAATTAGAAAAAAATAAACCAATGGCCTTATTATAAAATATTAACCCAAAATAAATAATCAAAAAGAAAAGGCAAAAATCGAAATTACTAAAGTTCACGAGCAGTATCTCTAATGTATAGCCACCCCCGAGTCCTTCACGGCTCCCAATCCTCATTCGCTGGGAATCACCTGAAACATTTAATAAAAAGAGGGGGTGAGTTTACGAAAACTCAGTGTGTACAACCCTCATATGTAAGAACATGCATCACAACAATCCGAGCCGAAGCCCATTATAGTAACGGTGGCAATTGGGCCTTAGCCCAAAATAGCCTCAGTTGAGCCTTAACCCATATCATATGTCACAGCAGATCATGTATACAATGCGATGCAAACCCAGCCCAACCTAATTTTCATCCACTACACACCACCCGCATTCGCCAATCACACCAATGGGGATTTCTACAATCAACCTCACCGCTACACACCACCGATGGCGGTCATGCTACGCTTAGTCGCTCATCGTCGAAATCGTGACATAGTCACGAATGCATCATGGCGAGCCATTATAATAGATCGTGGCAAAGCACGCAACACTAGCCACTACATGCATCGTGGCGAGCCACTACAATGCATCATGGCGAGCCACTACAACACTTCCCTTTAATATCACAATCCCAACCCCATGCAAGCATAAGATACTTGATGTATGGTTTCAGTGAGTTTCGGCATGCATGTATAGGATGCTCATCACATATAACATGTCATCTCATCAAAACCATCTATTAATATCACGAAGTCACTAACTTTGATGAATCGCCTTTACCCTCCACGGGGATTTCAATAGCCATACCGAGTTTTCGGCATTTAACAAAATATACATAAATATATATGTTATCAATACACTATAAATGGTGTGAGAAGTTACACACAATCATGCTAATCAACCCCAAAGGGTATAACGATAATTTCACCTACCGAGGGTATTTTAGTAATTTACCTACCAAGGGTAATTTGATAATTCTACTCATAACTAATCCATGTATGCAGTGCATCTCGAACATAATCAATCATACAATTAACACAGACAACATTAGTACTACCACGAGAGTACAACGGTAATTTTATTGTTTAGGGGTAAAACGGTAATTTCACAAGCTAGGGATATTTTGGTAATTTTGAAAGCTAGGGGTATTTCGGTAATTCTACAAACTAGGGGTATTTCAGTAATTTCGCTAAATTTCAGGGGTATTTCAGTAATTTTACAAACTAGGGGTATTTCGGTAATTTTGCAAACTAGAGGTATTTTGGTAATTTTGTAATCTGGGGGTATTTTGGTAATTTTACAAATTAAGGGTATTTCAGTAATTTCACAAACTGGGGGTATTTTGGTAATTTTGCAAATCGAGGGCATTTCGGTAATTTCATAAATTGGGATATTTTGGTAATTTCGCAAATCAAGGGTATTTCGATAATTTCACAAATTGGGGTTATTTTGGTAATTTCAAAAATCAAGGGTATTTCGGTAATTTCACAAGTCAGGGGTATTTCGATAATTTCATAAATTGGGGGTATTTTGGTATTTTTCACAAACCGGGGGTACCTCGGTCCCTTTCGGGTTTTAGCTATGAACTTTGGCCCATCAACAAGTCCTTGCGGCTAAAGTGAACAGACACTACACACTAGGTAGGATTCCAGAAAAGAGGAGGCGGGCCACTAGGGCCGCTTAAGTACCAAGCTCTCCCTAGATCCAATCCTAGACATGCGTACGCCCGTTGCCACACTCCAACCCTGCAACTTGTTCACAGACATGTTTAATTAGAATTAATTCTTATGGAATTTACAAGTTGTTCAAACTAGACCTAAGGTCCATAAACCCTAACATACATGCCTACTTCCCATAAGCCCAAATCACTCCCTCACGGCCCATTAGGCCCAAATCTCATCATATGGCCTATTAGGCCCAAAACAAATCCAATTCATGTATCATGCATGACTAATTCAATTCGTATAACCAACCAAACCATTTCATCAAGCTTAGCCTCAGGGCCCACCGGGCCCATTTAGGCACTTTCGGCTTTTCAACCTTTCGACATTGGCGATATCGTGTGTGTAGTGTTTGTACACACCTGGTAACCACGTGCGCTGCAAACCCCTTAGTCATGAACCTACAATCGACATCACCTAATGATTAATCATAACTTAATATACACTTATCGGAAATCGAAACCTCACCGTAACCTTACCGTGTACCTCACGTTATAGTAGCCCTTCCTTCGCTACTATTGGCGCTCATAGAATGTACTCTATATATAGCTAGCTTCTCACCTTCCTTCTTTGTATCTTACCGATGTGGGATCCCTCCGTTAGCAGAGTTTAAATCCAACTCAAACTCTTCTCGTCCAATCCGCAAAATAAATACTCCCTTGCTTGTCATGAGATTCAACCAGTGCTCCTTGCACCCTTAATGACACCTTGCCACTAGACCACTCACTTTCTTGTGTCTAAAATCATGCGCAACTAAATATAACCATATGGCAAAATTCTAGAGTCCATTTAAAAAGAAATCCAAAATTCAAGAGCCAAGACTTGAACCTTGGACCTCCTTCCTTCCTTTTTGGCGTCACTCCCTTGCCTATTATGTGGCATCACTTTGCCACTACACCACATACTCTACTTGTGTCATTTTCCTCACATTTTATTCTTAAAGCCTACTACAAACTCCTAGGGTTTTATTCACCCAAAACCAAAATTTTTCCTAAGGCCTAACTTGAACCCGAGACTTCATAGAAACCCTCTAACCTTCCAAAATCACTCACCTAATAGGTCCAACTAGCACTAAAGCCGTTCTTTTGTTCTCAAAAATTTTTAAACGCACCTACGCCTAAGGCTCGTTGGGCCCAATTCTTCTAGGCCTAATTTCGAGATGTTACACATAGCCAAGCCACACACCTGTGTGCCAGGCCGTGTACCCTTCGAAATGTCGTCACACGCCTTTGTTCTAGGTCGTGTGCTAGGCCATGTTACTGCCTGACTTGCAACCCTTTGTAAGCTACAAGGGACACACGGCCATGTCTTTGGCCATGTGGAAAAAACATATACCATTTTCAAGCCATTTTTCTCACTCAAGCATGCACACACCTACAACCATTTTTTCCACATATAATTAAGCATTCAAAATGCACCAAACCAAGCATCAACAAGCTAAACCAATAAGGTATTTAATCATACAACCAATATGCCCAAAAGGCACCTCAATCACAACAACCAACATATATATTACAATTGCAAAATTTAGGCATAAATCAACCAACTTGTAACTGAATGTATGCCAAAACTTACCACTAAGTTCACATATCAAAGTCACACTGGCCATTTAACATCTATCATCACTAAACATTAGCACCATTAGTCATATATGTCAACTACATCCCATATACCAAATGACCATATCCAAGCATATTAAAGAACATCTCATAGCATGCATTTGTAGTTACCATCCCAAGTTCCATCATTTAATCACCATAAACACCAAAATATCAACCATTAATAGGCCACATATACATGCCAACATAACAACTATTTCATTACCCAAAATACTGTAATTTCAAGCTAACACAAATGGCTATATCATCAAACAAAATCACCTATACATGCCATTATAACCATGACTTAAAAACATCAAAATCTACCGATTTAGCCGATGGATAGTGTGATAAGTCTCCGACAAGCTTCGAACCCGAACGAGCTTTCGGCTCACTATAAAACATGGAAAATAACACAAAGTAAGCATGAATGCTTAGTAAGTTCATATAATGTAAAACTTATCTTACCATTTCATTACATAACATTTAAATTTAACATGGCATAATCCAACCAAAGCTTGGCCAAAGCCTAAGCATCCACACCAAACATGTTAGCATGCATAATATAAATCATAGGCACAATAACATGGATAGCCATTAATCTTAACATGTATCATTTAAGTTTGTCACCCATTTCAACTTAGATAATTTCCATGCATCACCATATCAAATAAATTCATATATGTACATGTCTTAATTCATATCATTCTCTTACCATTTCCTTTTTGAATAATTCTCGTTGAACCGTTTAGAATACAGTTGGATACTCGGGATAGCTCACACAAAGTGTGCTAACAAATAACCGTAGTCCGTCAATTCCTTTATATACATGCTCACGAGCTATAAATAAGTATGCTCACATGAGCTGTGGGTCTGAACGTAGCTACATAATGCTGCTCACACGAGCTGTGGAGTATCCGCAACACATGTCAGACTTCAGCCATCGGTAGGACATTCAAGACCAACACCCGAAAAATGAAAACCCTAATGACATGTCATTTGTATTCTACGAATTCCTAAGGTTCAAAAGGGCTCGATAGTCTACGTAACATCATTGGATATGTGAAAATTAATTACATGGCAGTCCACAACACATATATTTTTCAAATAAAAGCATATAAGCACAATTTAATTACATGAACTTACCTCGACGATAAAACGTGGATACTGAGTCGATTAATCTGAAACTTTATCTTTGCCCCAATCTAAAACCGTATGAGGTTTATCTTGATCTAAATGAATAAATTCAATTCAATTCAATAATTGTTCTATTCAATTCAATCCAATTCATATTTTAGCAAAACCACAATTTCCCCTATAATTTTGATTTCATTACAATTTAGTTTTTAGCTCATAAAATGAAAAATTCATGCAATTTCCCATTAACCCACTATAGTTGAATTTCATATAGGTCCCTAGCAAGCCATACATTTCATTTTTTTACAATTTCACCATGAATATTTTCTATTTTTTAATTTAATCCCTAATTGACAAATTCATCAAAAATCCCTTAACAAAGTTGTTTATCTAATAACAACTATCCATTTTCTTCCATCAAACATAAAAAATCATATATATTCATTTATGGAAAAACCCTAACCTTTTAACAATTTTGCAAATTAGTCCCCGGGCTAGCTAGATTAAGCGACGACTCTAAAAACATAGAAAACATTAAAAACAGGACAAAAAATACTCACATGCAAGAAAAATAAGGATGGCTGAATGTTCAAGCTTCCATGGTTTTCTTTCCTTCAATTTTCGATGGTGTTTAACAAATTAAAGAAGATGATAGATTATTTTTTTTGTTTTAATTTACTTATTAACAAATTTACTAATTTAACCTTAACATATAAACTTTAAAATTTCATAACTAATGTCCATGTAACACCCCAAACCCAGCCTAGATATTATGATCGAATCTGTCGTGTCACATGAAGAGGTTGTTAAAAACTAATGCGCGTTCGTTAAAAAGTTCGCGTTCTTTTTGAAACCTCGAGCTTTTTCGTTTGTGGAAATCAGAATTTTGTTTTTATGGTTTTCTTGTAAAAACATTATTAATGTCATTAATTTTGAAAACTTTGTATATAACAGAAATTCGATTTAGTGAGTTGCAGAAAAAGTGAGATTTTGGAAAACAGTTATCAAAGTTTTTAGGAAAACCCTCATATTAAAACATATATTAATAAACAATAACGGAAATGAAAGTTTAAAAGAAACCTTAAGTCCAATGGCCTTATTACAAAAAATTAAACCCAAATTTAAATAAATCTCCAAGTAAAGTAAAACAGAAGTTTACTAAAATCTCGATGTATGGCCACCACGGAGTACTTCACATCTCCAAATCCTCAGTGCTGGGGATCACCTACAAGATTAAGAAGAGGGGTGAGTTACGAGAACTCAATGTATAATCCCCTAACCAGTCACTAACTAGACCTGAGCCCACAAAAGCAGACTAGGCCTTAGCCCAAACAAAAGCAAACTGGCCTGAGGCCCATACAGAATCAAACTGGGCCTTAGCCCTATTAGCATGGTAAAATAGATAATACATGCAATGCAACCCAACCTAAAAATCCATCCGCTACACACCACCCGTACTAGCCCAACACACCTGTGGGGATTTCTACAATCAACCCTCCATCCGCTACACACCTCGATGGTAGTCACGTTGCTCATCGCCGAATTTGTGGCAAAGCCACCAGAATAACAGAATATATGTGGCATAGTCATTATACAGATTATGGCAGAGCCATCGGAATATGTGGCAGAGCCACTAGATTACACTTCCCTGATCATCAATATCCCACTCCCATGCAACATATCATGACATAATAATCCATGTATGCAGTATGTCAAATCATAGTCGATCATATATTTATATCATACATATCTTTTAACCTACCATTGGGGTATAACGGTCATTTACCCTTCAGGCGTATTTTGATAATTTTGCATTAACAGCCTTCCCGAAGGCCTTCTGTCGCATGATTTCAATCTCAAGTTTCCAAATTTCGCAACCATACTTACCTTTGAATAGTTTTCCTACAATTTCGCCCAAGTGGGTCAAACAACCCATTGGGCCCGCTAAGCCTGTTTGGCTCGGTTAGGCCCTTTACCGCCTCAATTTTGCAGGAGTGCTCGTAACACTCTCTGCGCTTTACCACCGCTACTCATATCCCGATTTGCCACTATGAGCGCTTGCATGCTCGTGTGGGCATAGATGTCGGTTCTCCAGCTTTTCAGCTTTTGGCCGACTCACAGATAATTGCAACTATGCATTTCAAAGAGTGTGAGCTTACACACCTGATTTGGGATACGAACCACGACACTCACGAAACCACCTAAGAACAATATCGGCAAAAGATTAGTCTTAGTCCACAACATTCTCAGATTGAAATTGATTAAATAATCCACCACACTTACCAGCAACGACGGTGCTCCTTGCTATGCTAAAACGTTGGTTACTCCCTTCAACTACTGAATTGAGTCCTTAAATAAAATCATGAGTTAGCTACGCTGCCCTGCCCCATGTCCACAAAGAAAAATAACTATTCGGCCCCAAGACCTCATAAAAAAAATACAAGAATTGACCACCCCACATTCGGTCATGGCTTCACTTACCTATCACTTTTTGAACCTGAATGTTGAATGAATACAGAGGTAGGTGAGATCGATCCTTACTACAATCGGCCTAGACAAAAAGAAATGGAATTAAGATTTTCGGTTTCACCAGGCAACGAGAGAGGAGAAGAAGACGATGAGGGGACAAGAAATATTACCCTTGAATAGAGAGAGAACTCCCTACCTTGATCAATGAGGAACCGAACAAAGACATATTTGGCTATGAGATTAAACCAAACAAAGAGAAATAGTCACCTCGACTATGTGAAACATAAGAACGAAAAGAAAAGAAGAAGGGAAAGAATTACCATTACCTTGTGATTACAGATGATTCGAACAAACAAAATGGATTCCACGATCACAAGAACGCCCCACTTGCGGTTACTAGCACTCGACTAATGACAAAATAATAAGAATCGATTCCAATGAAGGGTAAGAGGAGATTCGATTATGAAGACTATACCAAAATGAAGATTAAACAAAGAAACACAAGTCAAATTGATAGATGTAGGAGAGGTTCGACTAAAAGAAGAGAAATGGTTAGAAGAGAATTCGGCTATGGTATTTTGGCAATCACCACAACAGCAAGTGAAAGAGTTTGCAAAAAAAAAAAGAAGGAATCAAATGGGAGTTAAGGTTTCAGCAAGGAGAAAAGGAAAAAAAGATTCAAAAATTGTAACATCCTGAAATTGGGCCTAGTAGAATTGGGCCCAATAGGCCTTGAGAATGGGAACGTTTAAAATTTTTGAGATGCATGTAGCACTTAGAATGTTATGGTAAGGTATTAATGGGCTTGTGCATTGTGTGTAATGTTATGTTTAATATGTTAATTTGAGGTTCAGTTGGGCCCAAAGAATTGGGTCAAAATTTTGGCAGCCAAGGTGAGCTAAGGGGT
Organism: Gossypium rotundifolium; assembly: GCA_025506655.1. Classification (NCBI taxonomy): domain Eukaryota; kingdom Viridiplantae; phylum Streptophyta; class Magnoliopsida; order Malvales; family Malvaceae; genus Gossypium; species Gossypium rotundifolium. The sequence continues at coordinate 153,528,739 of CP106724.1, forward strand.
GACGGCACAAGGCTATAATTTAGGGATTATTTTTGTTTAATTAATGAGGATAACAAGCTGATAAAATAAAGGGAGAGCTGGTGCAAATGTGGCCTCTTATGGATAAGTGTTTTGATAGGGATAAGGGATAGAAGGATAGAGGAGAAAAGATAGGAGTTATCTTCTGAGTACAGAGTTGGCCAAAATTCCATCTCCTGGAAGGGTGTCGAAATTCCCTATAAATAGGGGGTACCTCTTCAATTCCAGGATTTTGAACCCCATTCTCTTCTTTCATCTTCTGTGCCAAAATTCTCAGTTCTTCTTAATAATCTCTTTTCTTTTGATTTCTTCTGAAAGCCGAAACCCCTAAGTATTCTTTCTCTCCACTTTCTTTTCACTTTCCTTCTATGCCGAAACACTTCACTCAGTTTTTCTAAAAGCCAAAAATACATCAGTTCATCTTTTTCGAGATTTTCATAAAAGCCGAAATCGCTAGATCTCATCTCCTGTGGTTGCTGAATCCTCTTTAATGTAGTCTACTTGTGCTGGAATCTAAAGGAAACAATAGGTAAGAGTTGATTTCGGGATTTCAATGTTCTTTCGGCTTTTCAAAGTCCTTAGCCGAATGGCTATTAGAAACTAATCTCTTATTTCACACTTCTTTTCGGCATTCCGAGATTTGAAGAAGGAGGCCAATCGCATAGATCTCTAAGTTATAGGATCGTATTACTTTTGGGATTTCAAGGTAAGAGGATTTGTTTGTTTATATATAAACTCGGGTAGAATACTAACCATGGCCGAATATAGGAGAGGGCATATTTTCACAGTTTTCTCGCTTTTAAGCAAAGTTATAGATTGAGGATAATAGATCCGGATAGCAAGGACATCGATTAAGAATATTGGATTTCGCATTATCGGTGTCTAGATCTGATTAATTATATATATATGTTCATAAGTTTTATATGTTACATTAAAAGCCGAAATCTCGGATTTAATCAGCGGACCCTCAGGTTAGTAAATAATCTGATTATATGTTACAAGTAAATTGTTGTACATGTTTTTTAAATTATTGTACATGTTTGCATGGGTTGGGTGATGAAAGGAGGAAGTATATGTATATGTATATGTGTAGCGGTTTTTACCGTGATTTACTGTAGTGGCTAATGCCGTGATCTGTTATAAGGGCTTCGGTCAATATATGTTGATGAGCAGCATGACTGCCATCTTGGCGTGTAGCGGTGTGGGTTGATTGTAGAAATCCCCAATGGTGTGTTGGTTGGTACGGGGGCGTGTAGTGGATGGAAACCTAGGCAATTAGGTTGGGTTTTGCATATTATTTGTTTCCATGTAAATGAAATTATTATTATGTTTTATGAGGCCCAAATCTAGTGGTGCATGAGGGTTGCACACTGAGTCTCGCGACTCACCCAATTAAACTAACCTTTCAAGTGACAATTAGTGCATCGGGCCGGGCCGGAGTGGAGCGCAAGGTGGCCATGCAAAAGCATATGTGAATCCGGCTATAAAGTTCCACTTAATAGTTTTTTTTCAAAGTATTTTATGTTATGAATTCGAACTACGTTGTAATAAGGCCATGGGCCACTAGCTTACCTTTCTGTTTTATTATGGGCCTTTATTATTTATTTTTATTTATTTTAAAACTAAGACATGTAATTCAATTTTAGCCTTTTGATTATTAGGCATATTTTATATAAATTATATTTGGGCTTTTTGTCAACACGATTGGTTTTACAAAAATTTTCCTAGTGACATACCAGATCCGGTTGTAGTGTTTGGGCCGAGTTTGGGGTATTACAAATTGGTATCAGAGCCCGGTCAAAACTCAGCTTTGGGGTTTTTGGGCTCAAAACGTTTTCTAAAAGTGGGCTTTTGAAACTTGCATGTTGTTTTTTTTTTTGAAATGATAACAGGTTTGTTAGCTCGCCATGGCACCTGCGTCTTCGGCCCAAGTCCGCCAGGTAAGTACTCTAAACCCACTTTGTGATATATATATATATATGTGGGCTTGATGTGCTTTAGGGGACGTAGGCTAGTTTAATTAGACTTTGATGGACTATAGGCTTAGCTTAAACAACTTCTCAAATTCCATAAGACTTAATTTACCGAAACAAATCCTGTGAACTAGTCGCTGAGTTAAGGTGTGGCAACAGGCATACGCATGTCTAGGATTGGATCCAGGGAGAGCTTGGTATTTAAGCAGCCCTAGTGACTCACCTCTTCTTTTTTGGAATCCTACCTAGTGCGTAGTGACTGTTCACCCTAACCATAAGGATGTGTTGACAGGCCAAAACTTATAATTAAAACCCGAAATGGACCAGCCACCTGTTTTTCTCACAAAATTGCTAAAATATACTTATTTTGAAAAAAAATACCCATGATTTGCAAATATACCACGATTTACAAAGTCAACAGAATCTTTCCATGGGAAACAAAAACAATAACAACAACAAAATATCCTTGACTTGAAAATTACCAAATTACCCCTAATATGTAAAATGATCAAAATACCCCTAATTTGTAAAATTATCGAAATACCCCAGAATTATAAAATTATCGAAATACCCCTGGATTTGCAAAATTACCGAAATACCCCCGAGTTGGAAAATTACTAAAATACCTTATTTTGCCAAATCACCCGGAACCTTATTTTGGAAAATTATGAAAATACCCCTGTAGGTTAAAATTACGAAAATACCCCTGGGTAGTGAAATGACGGAAATACCCTTAGGTGATGGATGCAATTTGTATGTTGGTGTGTATGGATGTTGAATGTGCATGGTTCTTAGAATTAAGAAGACTGAAACCTGTAGATAGGTTTGAATTCAAAAGAACTACTTTTAAAACTATTATTCATAAGACTGTTCATGGTTAATCAGTGGAAGAAATCTAATAATTCATAAAATTCTTAATCAGATAAACGTGAATCAATAGTATTAGTACAAGGGGACGAAGACGCTCTAGAAGTGAATAATGGTGCGTATCCTACCATAGTACACTAAGTGTTTATTTGGCTTTGGAATTAGAGTGCGCAGCGAAAGCATAGTGATGAGACTTGGGTAGTACGATTAGTAGTTAGTCAAAAATTTCGAGGACAAAATTTCTTTAAGGAGGGTAGATTTGTAACATCCTGAAATTGGGCCTAGTAGAATTGGGCCCAATAGGCCTTGAAAATGGGAACGTTTAAAATTTTTGAGATGCATGTAGCACTTAGAATGTTATGGTAAGGTATTAATGGGCTTGTGCATTGTGTGTAATGTTATGTTTAATATGTTAATTTGAGGTTCAGTTGGGCCCAAAGAATTGGGTCAAAATTTCACAGCCAAGGTGAGCTAAGGGGGACGACACATGGCTATAATTTAGGAATTATTTTGTTTAATTAATGAGGATAACAAGTGATAAAATAAAGGGAGAGTTGGTGCAAATGTGGCCTCTTATGGATGAGTGTTTTATAGGGATAAGGGATAGAAGGATAGAGGAGAAAAGATAGGAGTTATCTTCCGAGTACGAGTTGGCGAAATTCCATCTCCTGGAGGGGTGCCAAATTCCCTATAAATAGGGATACCTCTTCAATTTCGGCATGTTGAACCCCATTCTCTTCTCTCATCTTCTCGTAAAAATTCTCGGTTCTTCTTGGTAATCTCTTTTCTTTTGATTTCTTCTGAAGCCGAAACCCCTAAGTATTCTTTCTCTCCACTTTCTTTTCACTTTTTTTCTAAGCCGAAACACTTCACTCAGTTTTTCTAAAAGCTAAAATGCATTAGTTCATCTTATCCGGGATTTTCATAAAAGCCAAAATCGCTAGATCTCATCTCCTATAGTTGCCGAATCCTCTTTAATGGAGTCTGCTTGTGCTGGAATCTAAAGGAAATAATAGGTAAGTGTTGATTTCGGGATTTCAATGTTCTTTCGGCTTTTCAAAGTCCTTAGTCGAATGGCTATTAGAAACTAATCTCTTATTTCACACTTTTTTTCGGCATTCCGGGATTTGAAGAAGGAGGCCAATCGCATAGATCTCTAAGTTATAGAATCGTGTTACTTTCGGGATTTCATGGTAAGAGGATTTATTTATTTATATATAAACTCAGGTAGAATACTAACCATGGCCGAATATAGGAGAGGGCATATTTTCACAATTTTCCTGGCTTTTAAGCAAAGTTATAGATTGAGGATAATAGATCGGATAGCAAGGACATCGATTAAGAATATTGGATTTCGCATTATCAGGTGTGTAATACTTCCCCACCTTCTAGATCTGATTAATTATATATATATGTTCATAAGTTTTATATGTTACATTAAAAGCCGAAATCTCGGATTTAAACAGCGGACCCTCAGGTTAGTAAATAATCTAATTATATGTTACAAGTAAATTGTTGTACATGTTTTTTAAATTATTGTACATGTTTGCATGGGTTGGGTGATGAAAGGAGGAAGTATATGTATACGTATATGTGTAGCGATTTTTACCGTGATTTACTGTAGCGGCTAATGCCGTGATCATTATAAGGGCTTGACCAATATATGTTGATGAGCGACATGACCGCCATCTTGGCGATAGCGATGTGGGTTGATTGTAGAAATCCCCAATGGTGTGTTGGTTGGTGCAGGCGTGTAGCGGATGGAAACCTAGGCAATTGGGTTGGGTTTTGCATATTATTTGTTTCCATGTAAATGAAATTATTATTATGTTTTATGAGGCCCAAATCTAGTGGTGCATGAGGGTTGCACACTGAGTCTCGCGACTCACCCAATTAAACTAACCTTTCAGGTGACAATTAGTGCATCGGACCGGGCCGGAGTGGAGCGCAAGGTGGCCATGCAAAAGCATATGTGGATCCGGCTATAAAGTTCCACTTAATAGTTTTTTTCAAAGTATTTTATGTTATGAATTCGAACTATGTTGTAGTAAGGCCATGGGCCACTAGCTTACCTTTTTGTTTTATTATGGGCCTTTATTATTTATTTTTTTATTTTAAAACTAAGACATGTAATTCAATTTTAGGCTTTTGATTATTATGCATATTTTATGTAAATTATATTTGGGCTTTCTGTCAACACGATTGGTTTTACAAAAATTTTCCTAGTGACATACCAGATCCGGTTGTAGTGTTTGGGCCAGGATTGGGGTGTTACAAATTGGTACCAGAGCCCGGTTCAAAACTCAGGTTTGGGGTTTTGGGGCTCAAAATGTTTTCTAAAGGTGGGCTTTTGAAACTTGCATGTTGTTTTTTTTTGAAATGATAACAGGTTTGTTAGCTCGGCATGGCACCTACGTCTCCGGCCCAAGTCCGCCAGGTAAGTACTCTAAACCCACTTTGCGATATATATATGTGGGCTTGATGTGCTTTATGGGACGTAGGCTAGTTTAATTAGACTTTGATGGACTATAGGCTTAGCTTAAACAACTTCTCAAATTCCAAAAGACTTAATTTACCGAAACAAATCCTGTGAACTAGTCACTGAGTTAAGGTGTGGCAACAGGCATATGCATGTCTAGGATTGGATCCAGGGAGAGCATGGTATTTAAGCAGTCCTAGTGGGTCACCTCCTTTTTTGGAATCCTACCTGGTGCGTAGTGACTGTTCACCCTAACCATAAGGACGTGTTCACAGGCCAAAACTTATAATTAAAACCCGAAAGGGACCAGCCACCTATTTTTCTCACAAAATTGCTAAAATATCCTTATTTTGAAAAAAAATATCCATGATTTGAAAATATACCACGATTTACAAAGTCAACAGAATCTTTCCATAGGAAACAAAAACAACAACAACAACAAAATATCCTTGAATTGAAAATTACCAAATTACCCCTAATTTGTAAAATGACCAAAATATCCCTAATTTGTAAAATTATCGAAATACCCTAGATTTGTAAAATTATCGAAATACCCCTTAATTTGCAAAATTACCGAAATACCCCCGAGTTGGAAAATTACTAAATTACCTTATTTCACAAAATCATCCGGAACCTTATTTTGGAAAATTACGAAAATACCCCTATAGGTTAAAATTACAAAAATACCCCTGGGTAGTGAAATGACGAAAATACCCTTAGGTGATGGATGCTATTTGTATGTTGGTGTGTATGGATGTTGAATGTGCATGGTTCCTAAATTAAGAAGACTGAAACCTGTAGATAGGTTTGAATTCGAAGGAACTACTTTTAAAACTATTATTCATAAGACTGTTCGTGGTTAATCAGTGGAAGAAATCTAATAATTCATAAAATTCTTAATCAGATAAACGCGAATCAATAGTATTAGTACAAGGAGACGAAGATGCTCCAGAAGTGAATAATGGCGCGTATCCTACCATAGTATACTAAGTGTTTATTTGGCTTTGGAATTAGAGTGCAACGAAAGCATAGTGATGAGACTTGGGTAGTATGATTAGTAGTTAGTCAAAAATTTCGAGGACGAAATTTCTTTAAGGAGGGTAGATTTGTAACATCCAAAAATTGGGCCTAGTAGAATTGGGCCCAATAGGCCTTGAGAATGGGAACGTTTAGAATTTTTGAGATGCATGTAGCACTTAGAATGTTATGGTAAGGTATTAATGGGCTTGTGCATTGTGTGTAATGTTATGTTTAATATGTTAATTTGAGGTTCAATTGGGCCCAAAAAATTGGGTCAAAATTTGGTGACCAAGGTGAGCTAAGGGGGGGACGGTACAAGGCTATAATTTAGGGATTATTTTGTTTAATTAATTAGGATAACAAGTGATAAAATAAAGGAGAGTTGGTGCAAATGTGGCCTCTTATGGATGAGTGTTTTGATAGGGATAAGGGATAGAAGGATAGAGGAGAAAAGATAGGAGTTATCTTCTGAGTACAGAGTTGGCCGAAATTCCATCTCCTGGAGAGGGTGCAGAAATTCCCTATAAATAGGGGGTACCTCTTCAATTCCGGCATTTTGAACCCCATTCTCTTCTCTCATCTTCTATGCCGAAATTCTCAGTTCTTCTTGGTAATCTCTTTTCTTTTGATTTCTTCTGAAAGCCAAAACCCCTAAGTATTCTTTCTCTCCACTTTCTTTTCACTTTCCTTCTAAGCCGAAACACTTCACTCAGTTTTTCTAAAAGCCGAAAATGCATCAGTTCATCTTTTCTGGGATTTTCATAAAAGCCGAAATCGCTAGATCTCATCTCCTGTGGTTGTCGAATCCTCTTTAATGGAGTCTGCTTGTGCCGGAATCTAAAGGATACAATAGGTAAGTGTTGATTTTGGGATTTCAATGTTCTTTTGGCTTTTCAAAGTCCTTAGCCGAATGGCTATTAGAAACTAATCTCTTATTTCACACTTCTTTTCGGCATTTCGGGATTTGAAGAAGGAGGCCAATCGCATAGATCTCTAAGCTATAGAATCGTGTTACTTTCGGGATTTCATGGTGAGGATTTGTTTATTTATATATAAACTCGAGTAGAATACTAACCATGGCCGAATATAGGAGAGGGCATATTTTCACAATTTTCCTAGCTTTTAAGCAAAGTTATAGATTGAGGATAATAGATCCGGATAGCAAGGACATCGATTAAGAATATTGGATTTCGCATTATCAGGTGTGTAATACTTCCCCACCGTCTAGATCTGATTAATTATATATATATGTTCATAAGTTTTATATGTTACATTAAAAGCCGAAATCTCGATTTAAACAGCGGACCCTCAAGTTAGTAAATAATCTGATTATATGTTACAAGTAAATTGTTGTACATGTTTTTTAAATTATTGTACATGTTTGCATGGGTTGGGTGATGAAAGGAGGAAGTATATGTATACGCATATGTGTAGCGATTTTTACCGTGATTTACTGTAGCGGCTATTGCCGTGATCTGTTATAAGGGCTTCGGCCAATATATGTTGATGAGCAGCATGACTGCCATCTTGGCGTGTAGCGGTGTGGGTTGATTGTAGAAATCCCCAATGGTGTGTTGGTTGGTACGGGGGCGTGTAGCGGATGGAAACCTAGGCAATTGGGTTGGGTTTTGCATATTATTTGTTTCCATGTAAATGAAATTATTATTATGTTTTATGAGGCCCAAATCTAGTGGTGCATGAGGGTTGCACACTGAGTCTTACGACTCACCCAATTAAACTAACCTTACAGGTGACAATTAGTGCATCGGACCGGGCCGGAGTGGAGCGCAAGGTGGCTATGCAAAAGCATATGTGGATCCGGCTATAAAGTTCCACTTAATAGTTTTTTTCAAAGTATTTTATGTTATGAATTCAAATTACATTGTAATAAGGCCATGGGCCACTAGCTTACCTTTTTGTTTTATTATGGGCCCTTATTATTTATTTTTATTTATTTTAAAACTAAGACATGTAATTCAATTTTAGGCTTTTGATTATTAGGCATATTTTATATAAATTATATTTAGGCTTTCTGTCAACACGATTGGTTTTACAAAAATTTTCCTAGTGACATACCAGATCCGGTTGTAGTGTTTGGGCCAGGTTTGGGGTGTTACAAATTGGTATCAGAGCCCGGTTCAAAACTCAGCTTTTGTGTTTTTGGGCTCAAAACGTTTTCTAAAGGTGGGCTTTTGAAACTTGCATGTTGTTTTTTTTGAAATGATAACAGGTTTGTTAGCCAGGTAAGTACTCTAAACCCACTTTGTGATATATATATGTGGGCTTGATGTGCTTTATGGGACGTAGGCTAGTTTAATTAGACTTTGATGGACTATAGGCTTAGCTTAAACAACTTCTCAAATTCCATAAGACTTAATTTACTGAAACAAATCCTGTGAACTAGTCGCTGAGTTAAGGTGTGGCAACAGGCATACGCATGTCTAGGATTGGATCCAGGGAGAGCTTGGTATTTAAGCAGTCCTAGTGACTCACCTCCTCTTTTTTGGAATCCTACCTGGTGCATAGTGACTGTTCACCCTAACCATAAGGACGTGTTGATAGGCCAAAACTTATAATTAAAACCCAAAGGGACCAGCCACCTATTTTTCTCACAAAATTGCTAAAATATCCTTATTTTGAAAAAAAAATACCCATGATTTGCAAATATACCACGATTTACAAAGTCAACAGAATCTTTCCATAGGCAACAAAAACAACAACAACAACAAAAAAATATCCTTGAATTGAAAATTACCAAATTACCCCTAATTTGTAAAATGACCAAAATACCCTTAATTTGAAAAATTACCGAAATACCCTAAATTTGCAAAATTACCAAAATACCCTCATATTTGCAAAATTATCGAAATACCCCCGAGTTGGAAAATTACCAAAATACCCTTATTTCGCCAAATCACTCGGAACCTTATTTTGGAAAATTACAAAAATACCCCTGTAGGTTAAAATTACGAAAATACCCCTGGGTAGTGAAATGATGGAAATACCCTTAGGTGATGGATGCTATTTGTATGTTGGTGTGTATGGATGTTGAATGTGCATGGTTCCTAGAATTAAGATGACTGAAACATGTAGATAGGTTTGAATTCGAAAGAACTACTTTTAAAACTATTATTCATAAGACTGTTCGTGGTTAATCAATGGAAGAAAACTAATAATTCGTAAAATTCTTAATCAGATAAACGTGAATCAATAGTATTAGTACAAGGGGATGAAGACGCTCTAGAAGCGAATAATGGTGCGTATCCTACCATAGTATACTAAGTGTTTATTTGGCTTTGGAATTAGAGTGCGCAGCAAAAGCATAGTGATGAGACTTGGGTAGTACGATTAGTAGTTTGTCAAAAATTTCGAGGACGAAATTTCTTTAAGGAGGGTAGATTTGTAACATCCTGAAATTGGGCCTAGTAGAATTGGGCCAAATAGGCCTTGAGAATGGGAACGTTTAAAATTTTTGAGATGCATATAGCACTTAGAATGTTATGGTAAGGTATTAATGGGCTTGTGCATTGTGTGTAATGTTATGTTTAATATGTTAATTTGAGGTTCAGTTGGGCCCAAAGAATTGGGTCAAAATTTCAGCACCAAGGTGAGCTAAGGGGGACAAAGACAAGGCTATAATTTAGGGATTATTTTTGTTTAATTAATGAGAATAACAAGCTGATAAAATAAAGGGAGAGTTGGTGCAAATGTGGCCTCTTATGGATGAGTGTTTTGATAGGGATAAGGGATAGAAGGATAGAGGAGAAAAGATAGGAGTTATCTTCCGAGTACGAGTTGGCCAAAATTCCATCTCCGGAGGGTGCCGAAATTCCCTATAAATAGGGGGTACCTCTTCAATTCCAGCATTTTGAACCCCATTCTCTTCTCTCATCTTCTGTGCCAAAATTCTCAATTCTTATTGGTAATCTCTTTTCTTTTGATTTCTTCTGAAAGCCAAAACCCCTAAGTATTCTTGTCTAAACCCCTAAGTATTTTTTCTCTCCACTTTCTTTTCACTTTCCTTCTAAGTCAAATACTTCACTCAGTTTTTCTAAAAGCCAAAAATGCATCAGTTCATCTTTTCTGGGATTTTCATAAAAGCCAAAATCGTTAGATCTCATCTCCTGTGGTTGCCGAATCCTCTTTAATGGAGTCTACTTGTGTCGGAATCTAAAGGAAACAATAGATAAGTGTTGATTTCGGGATTTCAATGTTCTTTCGGCTTTTCAAAGTCCTTAAATGAATGGCTATTAGAAACTAATCTCTTATTTCACACTTCTTTTCGACATTCCGGGATTTGAAGAAGGAGGCTAATCGCATAGATCTCTAAGTTATAGAATCGTGTTACTTTCGGGATTTCAAGGTAAGAGGATTTGTTTATTTATATATAAACTCGGGTAGAATACTAACCATGGCCGAATATAGAAGAGGGCATATTTTCACAGTTTTCCCGGCTTTTAAGCAAAGTTATAGATTGAGGATAATAGATCCGGATAGCTAGGACATCGATTAAGAATATTGGATTTCGCATTATCAGGTTTGTAATACTTCCCCACCGTCTAGATCTGATTAATTATATATATATGTTCATAAGTTTTATATGTTACATTAAAAGCCAAAATCTCGGATTTAAACAGCGGACCCTCAGGTTAGTAAATAATCTGATTATATGTTACAAGTAAATTGTTGTACATGTTTTTTAAATTATTGTACATGTTTGCATGGGTTGGGTGATGAAAGGAGGAAGTATATGTATACGTATATGTGAAGCAATTTTTACCATGATTTACTGTAGCGGCTAATGCCGTGATCTATTATAAGGGCTTCGACCAATATATGTTGATGAGCGACATGACGCCATCTTGGCGTGTAGCGGTGTGGGTTGATTGTAGAAATCCCCAATGGTGTGTTGGTTGGTGCAGGCGTGTAGCGGATGGAAAACTAGGCAATTGGGTTGGGTTTTGCATATTATTTGTTTCCATGTAAATGAAATTATTATTATGTTTTATGAGGCTCAAATCTAGTGGTGCATGAGGGTTGCACATTGAGTCTCACGACTCACCCAATTAAACTAACCTTCGGTGACAATTAGTGCATCGGACCGGCCGAGTGGAGTGCAAGGTGGCCATGCAAAAGCATATGTGGATCCGGCTATAAAGTTCCACTTAATAGTTTTTTTCAAAGTATTTTATGTTATGAATTTGAACTACATTGTAATAAGGCCATGGGCCACTAGCTTACCTTTTTGTTTTATTATGGGCCTTTATTATTTATTTTTATTTATTTTAAAACTAAGACATGTAATTCAATTTTAGGCTTTTGATTATTAGGCATATTTTATATAAATTATATTTGGGCTTTCTGTCAACACGATTGGTTTTACAAAAATTTTCCTAGTGACATACCAAATCCGGTTGTAGTGTTTGGGCCGGGTTTGGGGTGTTACAAAAATGCTAAGCAAAGAGAAGAATTAATGACCATAAAGTACCCGAATCCTTGAGTAACAAATGCCGAAAATGCGAAAGAAAACTAATATTGCACTAGAGAATTTTCGCACAGCACCAAAAGGTTCGGTTTTGCTATCTACCCTCAAATGCTGATTTTTTCTTCACTAAACCAACCTCCAGCCAAAATGCACCTCCCACAGCTCTCATATTTGGCCAACTCTCACCCGCACTCTCAAAATCCCTTGATTCACTCCTCCACATACTCCACAATTCACTCTCCATCACCAATTCAAATATTTTGACCAAGTCCACTCTCTCTCCGACAGGGTTTGGTCTCCACTCAGCTTCCTCCCCCTCCTGAGCACAAAAAAACTCCTTTTTGTAGCCTGTGGGATTTGCACACTCTCCCCCTTCCATACTCCTTTGTGACGCCACCCACTAGGCCACCTTGCTACTTGTGTTATCAAAATACAACCAATTTCACTTAAATCCTGCTTCCACTAGCTCTCCCTACTTAAGTGCCCAAAACCCAAATTTTACCAGTGCTTAAACTCGACCCCATGCCTCCCTAGGGCCCCTAAACACCCTTAAACAACACACAAAACCAGCATAACATGCAATTGCACAAATTTTACAGACCCCTAGATTTTATGATGATACAGTTCATATTTGTCCACTCAATATAACAATGATATAATTACCACATAAACCCTTTAACTAATTAATCTCATAGTCATTTGATATGTTTAACTTATAGAACTCAAATTTGCACCTTATGCAATTTAGTCCTTTTTCATCAAATTAAGCATGGAAAAGGTAAAATTTCTTAACGAAATTTTTATACGATAATACTAACATGCTGTAGACATTAAAATAATAATAAAATAAATATTTTTACGTTAGATTTGTGGTCCCAAAATCACTGTTTCGATTTCACTGAAAACGGGTTGTTACACATAACATTGAAGCATATATCACAATACTCATATAATCACATAACATTCAAGCATATATCACAATACTCGTATAATCACATAACATTCAAGCATATGTCACTATACTCAAAAACATGTTTATAGATAAATTGGTGCTTGATCTATGAAACGTAAAATTGGGAACTATTACCACTTATTGGATACACGGATCTCCAACACACCACATAGACTCATAGAGTCAAACATGTCCCAAAAGGGAAGCATAAAGCTAACACTCTCCTTATTTCCCCTTACATGTCCTGTTGAATGGAGCTTAGCTCACATTCTCCTATCCCTCCAACATGTTCCAGGGTCTTAACGCCCAAAATCACTATACATATAGGTGAGTTCTCACAATCTTATGGCATGCCAACTATATCCAATGATTTCAAGATCACAAGGCCAATATATCTTAAATCAAACACATCACTTACGATTATCAGTGCACTATCATTGCATATTTTCAATTTTAACAAAACACTGTCACTAACATTTAACATATACATAACATGTATACATTTTCTCTTTCACAATGGTTATCATAACCACATATCACATGTTATAGCATCTCATCTCAATTCACATATTTGCAAACACATAAGCACATAGTTCACAAGATAACATAGGTATGAGAAAGCTTACACTCGAAATTTAGAGTAAGGGTTTAGGCTACTACTGAATTCCCAAATAATGCATTGAATCATGTCCAAAAGTAATTATCCCAAAGACTCACCAATTATGTTTTTGCCAAAAAAGTCGAAAGCTCAAACTAGCTTTTCATTGCCTTTATCTATACTCGTAGAAGGTCTTATTGATTCCAACGCTTCAACAAAGTGAATCACACAACAACACAATCAACATTCAGCCAAATACTCACATCAAACAATCCAAAAACACAAGCCTAAGCTAGGTTCTCTTTTGACCGAAACCTTCAACATAAAAAACTTAAAATTTGAATATCTCAGTCTATACTTAATATTTTTTCCTAAAACCAATTTCATTCATTTATTTAATCACTTACGACTAATTCTTAACCTTTAAAGTACACAAAACTACTCAATTCATGGTATCGACTTTTTCGACATGTTTTTGGCTATTTTAAAAAAATTCATCAAAACATTAGAAATCTTTAACGAAACTTTAAAGCAAGTTTGGAAACCTTCCAATCATGTAAAAAATAATTGAAAAACACTTCGAAACCACATTTTTACCCAAAATCATGAAATTCACCATTAATGACCAAATTTTTAGATTTTATTTAAAACATATGATTTAATGGCTAAAAATTCCGTTTAAAAGACCATATATCATTTAAAACTAATTAGGATTCGAATCATTACCTTAGTTGATAAAAAATTGAGCATTTGATCGAAAACCCTAAAGCTTGGCAATGGAGAAAACTATGGTGTTTTTGGGTGTTTCTTTAAACTTCTATGGAGGTTTATGACTAGGAGGATGAAAGAAATCAAAAGAATAGGGTTTAAAAACCAAAAGTGGAAGATTTTTGCTTAAAAAACTCAAGGGACAAAACACTAAAATATGAAAGAGAAACTATCGTGACCTTAATATAGATGAAGGTGAAAATATGGTGTTTTTAAAGTTTTGGTTTAATTGTCTTTTAAACACCTTTTTCAAAAATTGACTTGATTTTCTAAAAACCATAGACAAAAACATTTCCAAACATCATGCTAATGAAATTCCCGAGCTTATTAAAGCAAAACTCCCTAAAATATCCTAAAACTTCTAAGCCTTAATTTGGAGTGTTACAATTCTTCCCCTCTAAAAAGAATTTCATCCTCGAAATTCCATGTTAACACGTTACTTGCTTAATCACAAAATATGATATTTCTACTTTTAAACTAATCATCACACTTTTGCTACACACTAGGATTCTTATTCTCTCTAGCTTCCTACTGCTTTTTTTAAAATTCTATTCACTACCACGGACTATTCTACGACAACTTTACTAACGGCTTCCTCTTTTCACTACGGCACTTTTGTCTAAAGAACTCGTAACTGATGTTCCTAATTCCATAGTCTCTATCAAGATTTTTACCTATTAGTTAAGTTGGAACACCCCTTACCCGAGTCCAACACCAAGACCGGGTACGAAGCATTACCATGCTTGATCTTACAAAACCTTCAAATTAGGCTATAAGATTTCATTTAAGCCTATCAATTACTCAATCTTGGCCTACGAGGCCTTAAACATAACTCCGAGAAGTTTTCGAACTAATCCCGAACTTTCATGAACTTAAGAAACTTTTCCACAAAACAGGGGTCACACGCCTGTTGGTCTAGGGACACCCCCGTGTGCCTCTAAGACAAGCCCGTGTCTTCCACCCGTGGTTGACACTGACTAATTTCACATAGCCTTGACACGCCCGTGGCCACAACCCGTGTGCTAAAACTTAATATTCTGACTTATCCACACGGCATATGCACACCCCCATGCGCTTCAGTCGTGGGGTGAATTAAATTCCAAGTGCAATGTGCAGACTTCACACGGCCTGGACACACGCCCATGTGCTAGTCGTGCCTCCCACATGGTCTAGACATACGCCCGTGTGTCTACCAATGTGGACAATCATCAGGCTATCTACCAAGCCTTTTTCCACTCTCATTTGCATACATTCATATATCATCACATAATTTCACATAGCTTCAATATAACTCTTAAATTAACGACATTTAATCATAGGAAAAATAAAGCCTTCATCCCATACACTAGGGAGAACTCTATCCAATACAATTACAAAAAACTTAAGTATACACAACTAAATTATAAATTCTCTCAAGCCAACACAATGTGGCTACATCAATAAGAACTTAATCAACTATAAAATAATCCCTATACATGCCATGACTCAAAGGAACTTGAAACACCATACCAGGAGTCTACTCGATGTGTGAAAACATCTCTGGCGGTCTCCAACCTGAGCAATTTAAATCCTATAAGAGATGGGAAAAAGAAAAGGAGTAAGCAAAAATGCTTAGTAAGTTCATCTGCATACAACTGATAAATGCTGATATTCATTAAATATACATGATTGCAAGTTATTATGATGAGCTTTTCTCATAAACTCATGGTTACTTATTTAATCATCCTTGAAGCTTACTCATTCTATTTCTTACCATATTCTTACCATATAAGCCAATTGCTCGTTATCGCATAAAATAACATATCAAACATTTTCAATAATCCACTCATACTAAAATCTCTCGGTGGTTTCGTACTTAGCCCATTATTTATAGCGATGGTATCGCATATAGCTCAATACTTAATCAGCGTGGTACCGATCATTTATAAGCGATGTTATACGCCCACGATAACAATATAATTGATGGTATCGCACATAGCTCACCGTTATTTTACATTCATGAATAGTAATCCACATATATTCTCTATTCTAATGTTCACTTGAGAACATCCTCACGTACTACTATTCTTACTTAACTTTCTACGATATTCATTTGCATTCCTACAATGCATCAATAACTCTATCTCATGCACTTAAAACACATTGATCATACATAACCCTCTAGAGGTTCATTATGTACTAAATTCATCATAATTTGATTCTGATCACGTCAAACAGTCGAGTTTTAATATTTATAAAAGAATGATCAAACCTGTAGACTAACTATGACAACGATAGAGGCAAGTGCACCTATCGAACAGTAGTATAGTTTAGGCAAGAATATCTTATCGAACCCAAGGGAACCTAAAAGTACTACTACTCACTTTCTTTCTATTATTTAACCCAAAATATGGAGTGATTGGTTTATGAAACTAATGAAAAAAAATAAACTAGATGCAAAGACAAAAGAATGAATTGGAGAAAGACTTTAGGAAAACTCAGTTGATGAAGACAATACCCTCAGGAAGAATCCACCTATGACTTCACTTATTATTTATTCCCCAAACCATATGATTTCTTTACTTAGCTTAATCCATGAGACTCCCTAACCTATATTAAACCCTCTCTCGAGGTAAATAACGTCTAACCTTAGGTTAATTAGTGGAACTCTCGTTCTCTTATGATAACCCCCTAAGGAAGCAGTAAATCGATCAATGGATTCCCATATTTGGTTTCACCCTAATCCGACAAAATCTCGTAACCCTATCTCTAGGCGCCCGATCAACTCCGCTCAATTATGCTAGATTTACTCTTAGGTAGGGTCTATTCCTCCTCCACCTAAGCACATCAGATTAAATTAAGCAACATAATTAAGAACAAACTAAGTACTTATCATATAATTTAGAAATCAAATAACAAAATCAATCATAAGTTTCATCCCCTTCAGGTATCTGAAGGATTTAGTTTGTAACTAAATAAGAAAAAATCTCAAGAGAAAAGATAAAACAAAACATAAAAAATCCCTAAAACCCTTGAAGGAATTGAAGGAGAGATCCTCTATCTTGAATAGAGTTCTGGCTTCTTGAGATGGATCAACTGGCTATCTTCAAGTGATTCCCTAAAAGATGAAAGCTTCGGCAAAAGCCTCTACCAAAAAGTCGTCTCTGTTTTGGCTTCTGCCGAACTCTCTTTTTAATTGCTACCTTGGGTGTTTATATAGGCTTTGAGATGCTTTACTTGGCTCCTAAGTATCCTAATTCAAGTAGAATTCCTCATAGGATGTTTAAGTAGACTTATGAATGTGTTTCTTTGCCTCCAAGTATCCAAATCCGAGTGAAATTACTCATTCCCGTAATAGGGGCACAGCCATGGCACACGCCCGTATAAGTCGACTTCAGGCCGTGTGTTGATTCTGTTGATTGAGGCACGGCCGTGGCACGGCTGTGTAAGTCAGGATTCATGCTATGCTTCAGGCCTGTCGATTGGGACACGGCCATGCAAATTGTGCTTGGGGCGTGTCTTTGAATGATTGGCGAGGCACGGCTGTGTGACTTGAAGTTCAGGCCGTGCCAATTTCTTGGGTTGGCCCAATTTGGTCCGTTTAAAGCCTGTTTTACGTTCTTTTCGTCCTCGGGTTTTTTTTTGAGTATAAACATGAAAAGAAAGGATTAAAAGCACCTTTTTACATAAATCAAGGGTTAAATCATCCAAAAGCATGCTAAATATGGGGTTAAAATATGTTACTTTTTACGGTTTATCAAATACCCCCACACTTAAGCTTTTGCTTGTCCTCAAGCAAAATTCTTAACTTAAATTGAAACGAACTTTCCATAATTCATAATTCCTATCGATAATGTCTCATCATAATTCATAGATAATTTATACATGGATAATTCAACTCAAATAGTCCTAAAGATTCAATCATGATAAGTCATACCTTTGTAGTACGAAAACATAGGTGTCTCCCCTTATCTAAGTAATTACCTTTAATTCAAAACTGACAAGGATTTGACATCCTCACAAAAGATTCACTCAAATCACTCAAAGTGTTTAAGGTTCAAGAATAAGCACTCATAAGTCAAAGGGTTTTTGGGTTAATATTAGCGGGTAAATCAATAAAAAAGGGTTGTTAGGATTAAAAAGGGTTCACTAGGGGTTCATTATGTAGGTAGGCTTTTAGTGGTGTGAATGGGTTAAAACCTAGGTGCCTTTATCATCTCAGTATATCTAATCATAGACGTGGTCTCAACATGTATAAACGAGGCAAGTTCTACAATAACAGTTCAAAGTTGACACACTCATAATGAATAAAGTGAGCACGAAAAAGAATATATGCTCTATAAGGCTCAAAATCTCACAAAAATTATGGGTGTTTTTGACATCAATCCCTGTAAATTTCAAAATTCAAAGTAATACTCAAATTTAGTTCAACGACCTATTAATTTTTAATTTTTAGAAAGTAGACTTATCATGATCGATTCTCTAGTATCCTTCAAATTTAATCATCAATGCATAATTAACTATGACTTACTCTAAAACATATCAATAAAATTATACATCATTAGAAATTTCATCCTAATTAGTAATATGAGAAAAATACTTTCGAACAAGACTAAATTCAAGATTTTGAGGATAATACAAAAAGTAAGGTACTTTTACCCCCCACACTTAAGATGTACATTGCCTTCAATGTACAAAGATAGATAAACAATTATGTAATAATAAAATCAAAAGAGAAGGGGAGAAGTAACACTTCCTGAATTTTTGGATGAAGTCTATGAAAAGAAACTGGATAAGATTGGAGGTGAACGTGGGGAAGCGTCTCGAACCGTTTGAAATTGAATCCTCGAAGTAGCCAGCTTGGTTTTATTGTATCCTAAGCTAAATCTAAATATCATAAAGAATAAGAAGAATAAAATAAAATAAAGTAAAATAAAAAATAATGATGAAATAAAATAAAAACAAAAATAAATAATGGAAAATGAAAGACAACTAGAAAAATTGGGAATGAGGTTTAAATAGAGATGTAGCCCGTGTTTTGGGATTTTGAATTTTGAACGCATTCAGGGTGTTCGGGCATGGCCGTGGGTGTCGTGGCACGTCTGTGTCTTTTTTCACACGGTCATTCAATACAAACGTGCTCCTCCCGTGTTTGATAAGTCAGAATGTTGGCACGGTTGAAAGGCACGGCTATGTTTAGCCCGTGCTTGACAAGTCAGTAACCTCGCACGGGGAGTCGGTACAGGTGTGGACTATTATCGCCACCTGTGTTGGGAGAAGAAATTTTCTCTATGTCGTGCATGACTACTAGCATGCCCATAGTTCATCCCCTAGCTTCCACATGGCCACGAGCACGCCTCGTGTGTAGGGTCGTGTGGCCTAGAAATCTACTCTTTGGTTAGTTTATGGTTAGGTGCTAAAAAGAAAAAGAAAA
This sequence comes from Gossypium rotundifolium, assembly GCA_025506655.1. Lineage (NCBI taxonomy): Eukaryota > Viridiplantae > Streptophyta > Magnoliopsida > Malvales > Malvaceae > Gossypium > Gossypium rotundifolium. The sequence goes on from CP106724.1 coordinate 153,548,312, forward strand.
GAAAAAATAAAAAATAAAAAAATGTAAAAATGGGTTTAGTGCTCGGGTTGCCTCCCGAGAAGCGCTTGTTTATAGTCTTAGCTAGACTTTACCTCTCATTCGTATGGTCATGGTGGTTTGAGGAGGTGAAAATCCTTTCTCATGCGATCACTTCGGTTATGGATATATAGTTTAAGTCGAGTAATGTTTACCTCAAAAGTGTCGAATTTAGGATTACTGACCTCGACTGTGCCATATAGGAAGACATTTAGTACCTCAAAAGTGATTTCTTCGTTTGTCTTGAGGTCTGAATTGGTGATTCGAGGGTCTTCCTTATTCAACAATACCTGATCTCCTAATTTGAAGTGATTCGTTGTTCCTATCAGCTCGTCTGGGGGCTCCTTCGGTTTCACTTCGTGCGGTTCCTGTTCCTCTTTGATTTGTGTTTCCTGCTCTTTTAGTTTGTCAATCCTAAGGCTTTGTTCCTTATGTATTTCTTCTTTGTTGGCACAAGGTCTAGGATCTAGCTCAGCTAAGTAATTTCGTGATGCTTCCAGTAAAAAGGTTGAACCAAATGATTATCAATAGAATTAACGTTCGTACCTTTATTACTCGATGTCTTAGCTGAGTTAAGAGCTTGAAGAGTGATTGTTTCGTCATCTACATGAAGTGTAAGTTCACTGAATTTTTCCTCTGTGTGGTCTTTCTTTATTGCATCGGGATATGGCACATGAGGTTGGTACTCTGTAATTGCCAATTTTGGTAAATCATGGTACACCTCAACCTTACCTTTTCTTACCACAGGTTCTTCCCTTGGGTTTGGTTCCACTAGCAAATCACTGTTATGAGCTTGTACGGCTTGGGGCCCATGATTCGGCTCAAGTTTGTAGCCTTGTGGTATTTCCTATGGTGAAAGTTGAACAATTTGATTATCAACTGACTTTACTTTCTCACCTTCATCACTTGATGTCCTGGCCGAGTCAAAATCTTGTAGACTAATTGATTCGTCACCTACACGAAGAATGAGTTCTCCTGTACCAACATCAATTTTAGTCCTGGCAGTTGCTAGAAAGGGTTTTCCTAAAATTAAAGGAATCATATTGTCCTCATTCATGTCTAAGACAAAAAAATCTACTGGGAATATGAATTTATCAATTTTGATTAGAACATTTTCTATTATACCCCTAGGAATTTTGATAGTTTTATCAGTTAACTAAATGCTCATCCTAGTTTGTCTGGATTTCCCTAGACCTAGTTGTTTAAACATTTTATAAGGCATAACATTGATGCTTGACCTTAAATCAGCTAAAGCATTATCAATAGATAAACTACCAATTAAACATGGAATTGTAAAACTCTCTGTTTCTTTTTGCTTCTGTGGTAGTCTGTTCTGTAACATTACTGAGCATGCTGCATTTAATTCCACGTGGTGCTCCTCGTCTAATTTGCATTTGTTTGTCAAGAGCTGTCTTAAAGATTTCCTCGAGTCTGGCATCTGAAAAATAGCTTCAAAAAGAGGTAAGTTAATATGTAATTTCTTTAAGAGTTTAAGAAACTTACCAAACTGTTCCTCTAAATCGTCTCTTTTCATTGCTTCGGGATAAGGTATGCGAGGTTGGTACTCCTTGATTACCGGTTTTGACTTTTCTTGTGTTACCTCTACCTTACCTTCATCTACCTTGGCTTTTTGTATTGGATTGGGTTCATCTAACCCCTTACTGGCATGAGCTATGATAGCTTGATTTTGCTCCTTTGGATCGATCTCAATGTTACTAGGTAGACGTCCTTGCGGTCATTTTGACATCAACTATGCGAGTTGTTTGACTGCATTAGTGGATGCCTTGATTGACTTAGTAAGTCCCCCGAATCGGTTCTCATTTCTTTTACTTGTTTTCTCAGTTTCTTGGAGACGGTTTTCTATGTTTTCCATGAATTTTTTCAGCATCTCTTCAAGATTCGGCTCCTCTTCTTGTTGGTGAGGTGTTGTTGAAAATCTGGAGGAAATTCTGATCTTTGGCTATTTTAATCATCCTACGAGAAATTGGGATGGTACTTCCAACCTGCATTATAAGTGTCACTATAAAAATTATTTTGATATCTAGAATAGTTACCTATATAGTGAGCTTGCTCGTTTTCCATGTGATATTCGTAGGGTGGGTACTCAAGATTCATCACGCCTCCTATATTTGAATCATATTGTATTTCGACGTATCTGTAAGGGGCTATATCAATCATCAATCATTTTATTCATCATCTCTAACTGATTAGATAACCTAGTGACCACGTTGAGGTTGAAGACACTGGCTGTTTTAGTAGGAATTGTCTTCATGACTTGCCACTGATAATTATTCAGTGCCATCTTTTCCATAGACTAAAATTTTCTGTCAAAAGTAAAATAGAGGAAAAATTAGCAAAGTAAAAATAATAATAAATAATAATAATAAATTGTAATTAAAAAATTGGCTAAAATAATAAAAATTAAGCTTTCTTAATATTTTAGTGTTCCCCGGCAACGGCGCCAAAAACTTGATTACGTCAAATAGTTGAGTTTTACTATTTATAAAAGAATGATCGAACCTATAGACTAACTATGACAACGATAGAGGCAAGTGCACCTATCGAACAGTAGTATAGTTTAGGCAAGAATATCTTATCGAACCCAAGGGAACCTAAAAGTACTACTAATCACTTTCTTTCTATTATTTAGCCTGAAATATGGAGTGATTGGTTTATGAAACTAATGAAAAAAACTAAACTAGATGCAAAGGCAAAAGAATGAATTGGAGAAAGACTTTAGGAAAACTCAGTTGATGAAGACGATACCCTCAGGAAGAATCCACCTATGACTTCACTGATTATTTATTCCCCAAACCATATGATTTCTTAACTTAGCTTGATCCTTGAGACTCCCTAACCTATATTAAACCCTCTCTCGAGGCGAATAATGTCTAACCTTAGGTTAATTAGTGGAACTCTCATTCTCTTATAATAACCCCTAAGGAAGAAGTAAATCGATCAATGGATTCCCATATTAGGTTTCACCCTAATCCGGCAAAATCTCGTAACCCTATCTCTAGGTGCCCGATCAACTCCTCTCAATTATGCTAGATCTACTCTTAGGCAGGGTCTATTCCTCCTCCACCTAAGCACATCAGATTAAATTAAGTAACATAATTAAGAACAAACTAAGTACTTATCATATAATTTATAAATCAAATAACAAAATCCATCATAGGTTTCATCCCCTTCATGTATCTGAAGGGTTTAGTTCATAACTAAATAAGAAAACATCTCAAGAGAAAAGATAAAACAAAACATAAAAAATCCCTAAAACCCCCTGAAGGAATTGAAGGAGAGATATTCTATCTTTAATAGAGTTCCGGCTTCTTAAGATGGATCAACTAGCTATCTTCAAGTGATTCCCTAAAAGATGAAAACTTCGGCAAAAGCCTCTGCCAAAAAGCTATCTCTGTTTCGGCTTCTATCGAACTCTCTTTTTAGTTGCTACCTCGAGTGTTTATATAGGCTTTGAGATGCTTTACTTGGCTCCTAAGTATCCTAATTCAAGTAGAATTCCTCCTAGGATGTTTAAGTAGACTTATGAATGTGTTTCTTTGCCTCCAAGTATCCAAATCTGAGTGAAATTGCTCATTCCCGTAGCAGGGGCACGGCCATGGCACACGCCCGTGTAAGTCCACTTCAGGCCGTGTGTTGATTCTGTTGATTGAGGCACGACTGTGGCACGGTCGTGTAAGTCGGGATTCAGGTCATGCTTCAGGTCTTCGATTGGGACACGACCATGCAAATCATGCTTGGGGCATGTCTTTGAATGATTGGTGAGGCACGGCCGTGTGACTTGAAGTTCAGGCCATGCTAATTTCTTGGGTTGGCCCAATTTGGTCCGTTTTAAGCCTGTTTTACGTTCTTTTCGTCCTCAGGTGTTTTTCTGAGTATAAACATGAAAAGAAAGGATTAAAAGCACCTTTTTACATAAATCAAGGGCAAATCATCCAAAAGCATGCTAAATATGGGGTTAAAATATGTTACTTTTACGGTTTATCAGATTCTAACACACATTTGTGCTTCTCATGGTGCCATCACATACCTTCTCTCTTTCGGCTTACTCATTGATTCACTCAAATTGTTAAATAACACTTTTGAATATCATACACTTAATGTCATACTGACATCATACCCCAATAGGGTCTAACATGTATTAACATTTCGATGCCATGTCCCCGACATGGTCTTATACGAATTTTTATACCGAAGCCATATTCCAATATGGTCTTACACAGGACTTTAATCATCATCATATCATGCTATATACATTTCTCATTACTCTTGGACTCAATTCTCTTGACATCTCATCAAACTAAATTTCATACATTCATAGAGTAAACATACATTCCATACAACATTGGCATATTAAATTAACTCGTATGTAATTGCAATGTTTGCACATGAACTCACCTTGATGTTGAAAGGGCCAAAAGGGACCTTTTTGCCCACATTTCTCTTTTCACCCATTCTAGGTCCGAATCTCAATTTCGTTGATCTAGAACAATAGAATTTACTGATTTAATCACTTATACATCATAATACACCATAATCTATACTTAGGCAAAATTGACCAATTTGCCCTTATACTTTGGTAAAATTATGATTGTGCCCCTAGGTTCGTAAATAAATTATCATCTCATTTTCTTATTAAACAAAATTAGCCAAACATTTAATCCTCTTACAACTACTCACAATTCCAACTATTTCATGGCTTAATGAACAAATTATAACTTTTGCATTTTAGTCCCAATTAGGTGTTTTCACAACAACACCTTTCACAAAAGTTGTTTGTTAACATCCTATCATTCATTTTCTTCCATAAAAACTCAACAACCAGCATAAAATCTCTCATGGCAAGTCCCTAGACTTTCAACTGTGTTGCAAAATAGTCCCCTCTTTAGGAAGCTTAAGCTTTGGGGCTGAAATTTTGAGCTTCAAAAACCCCCATCCTTGTTGGTATTTTCGGTGGATGAAGAGAAGAAATAAAAAGATGATAGCTCTCTTGCTTATTTCATCTTATTTTATTTCTTTTTACTCACCTAATAGGACAACATTTAATGCCATTGTCCCCTTTGTCCTCCTTTGACCGGCCAAGCTAATTCCCATGGCCCAATTGCACATTTGGGACCTCCAATTATAAACCATAGCTATTTGGCACCTCTAGCAGTTAAAATAGAACTTTCGTACTTTGTGTGATTTAGTCCTTTTTCACAATTTAGCTAGAAATCGCTAAAATTAAAGCACCAAAATTTTCTTACACCCTTATAAACATGTTATAACACATAAAATATCATGAGAATAATTTTCTCTAACCCCGAGTTAGTGATTCCAAGATCAGTATTTTGACTAGCCACTAAATCGAGCTGTTACAATTCTCCCCCCTTAGGGATTTTTGTCCCCGAAAATCTTATCAAGAGGAGTTACTACCAATATTCTTAAAACGTTTCCATCAACTCTTCAAAATCACAAATCCACTTGTCCTCAGGTTTCTCTTGTCAACAACTTTTAAGCTATAATACACAAGGTCGAAACGTAACTTGAGACCTAGGTTATCCTTCCTTTAGAGAATACACTTAGTAATTCACCAAATTGGAACTCTGTACATGTGCAAATGATCATTCAGATCTTTACCAGTTGATCCACCACAATTTAAATGACATTCCCCTTCTTGGGAATTTTGTCAAGCCAACTTTGAAATCAATAAGGTTTTATCTAACTTTCTCATTAATGCATTCACCGACTATAATAGTCTTTCCTTGTATGCTTTGGAAACTCAGCTTTTGATGGTCAATCACTTCTGACCATAAACTCAATCACATCGTGAAATGTATTCTATTTTCAAAACATTTGTGCACATAACTACATTTCCTTATTCTTGCATTAATAGACATGCTATTACTAAATCTCATACCAAAACTTCTATATAAGTTCTAGATTCATCATCATTCCAATTTTATCTAGAGAAAACATCAACAACGAAAAACTTATCCAACCTATATTTTATCATCTTAAATAAACTCATTCAGAGCTTATTTTAAATATCACTTACTATCTTACTTCTGAGCTCTTTTGTTCTGAAAAGAAGACTCGTTCTAGTCATTGACCTTGCTGAAACTAGGATATTACCAACTAAGATCAACCGAGTAACTAACTCGCATTGTTTAACATGGATCTTTTCATGACATCTAACTTACAAAAAGGACATAAAAGTGATCGCCTAGGGATCACCAACCTATCAACTCTTTTTCTTGATTCAGACTAAACTCAGTACTAGAACTTTCAATTAATAGTTCCTTCAATAGCTTTCAACTCAACCATCATGGTTTGAACATTTCGGTGAGCATATCTTTGTACCATGCTCCCTACTCACATACACACAGAATTTTATTCTCCTTACTGATTCATACATGAATATACACAAAACTTGCATCATATTTTAAGCACACTCTCATCTGAGTTCCTCTTACTATGCTAATCTAAAACCTTTACTATCGTCATCTCTCACGATAGCAGGAACATCTCGATCGAATTCATTAACTCTATTTGGTTTACCCGAAAACCCATCACACTACATGAAACTTGTGATTTCACTTCTTATACTAGAATCATCACCAACTTTCCCCTTAAAGTACCCGAACAAGGTTACGAGGAGATAAAGAAATGTCGATTTCAATTAACTAAATCAACAACCATTTTGTCTGATTTTTTTTAACTATCAGCTAACATTCTCACACAATCATGGTCTATGGAAAGAACAACTACATCAGCCTTGAAAGGCAATAGATATTTATGCATAATACCCAAGGAGATTATTATAATCCATCCATGGCATCAACTAACCATACACAAACTACAGGATTCGAGCCAACTTACTCATACTTGCCCTTATATAACACGTTTTGTGTGACATATCATAATTGTCTCTTCGTGATTCATTCTCGAGAACTTGAATTCACTCTTTCACATAACTTTAGTACTATTCTCATTTCTACTTCTAACTCATCTACCTATCCCATTGATCACTAGGGATAGTCAAAGACACATATTCATCATCATTCACGTAGGTACCAAACCAATGCCACATCCCTAAGGTGGTCTTATATGGAGTCTCCTCTAAATGCCAATGCCATATCCCGAATAAGGTCTTATATGGACTTTTACATCAAGTATCGATGCATATTCTGAATATGGTCTTATACGATTATCATATTCATTACCGAAGCCATATCCTGGATATGGCCTTATACGGAACCTTATCATTTTCGTATCTCAACAATAGCCTTTTTATTTTAGTCCCCTAGGACTTCAACCTCATGCTCAACAATAATTACTCTATTTAGTAGAGTATTATGTATCAACGTGATACAAAGCATTCTCAATTATGCCATCATAAATATTGCATTAATCACATACATCAATATACTTTGATATGGTAAACATAATCTCAACTTCATCATTCATAACGTGCGTAACACTCTTAGTCAGCTTTAACTAGCATAACTTGATAACAACTTTACTCACTTGATTTCCTTGCTTTCTCATTCAATCTTCACTCTTTTTCCGATAAATTACTATGAATGACAGAGGATAATGAGTCTCATCTCACATATATCTCGATGCTAATACTATATCCTAGATATAGTCTTACATGGGATTTCTTAACTTGCCCTCGACGCCATGTCTTGACATGGACTTACTTGGTATCTTTGCCTGTTTGCCGATGTCATGCCATGGCTTAGTCTTATACGAACTTTCTTGTCTCATGTGGGCGATTGAGTATCCTAAGTAATTCAACTTTAATCGAGACTTTCACATACTCAAGTTCCACATTAATATCTACTTGAGTACTCAACATTTCACTCTAATTTCTCTTACTATTACTAATTAATTAAAGAATGTCTTACGGGTTTGAGTACTCCATTTACTTAATTGCCATAGTTCAACTATAGTCTTACTCGTATCACAACATCATAGCCCAGTTACTACTTTAAATGTCATCATGATGCCATAGCCTCGCTATGGTCTTACATGAAATCTCATATCAATACCAATGCCATATCCCTGATATGGTCTTACATGGAACTCATGTTGATGTTGATGCCATATCCCAGATATGGTCTTATATGGGATCTTATATCAACATCGACGCCATATCCCAGATATGGTCTTACACGATTTCATACCGAAGCCAGGTCCAAACGTGGTCTCACATGGGATCACTATTTGATGCCAATGCCATATTCCAGATATGGTCTTATACAGAATCTTACAACAAATATCGGTACTATATCCTAGATATGGTCTTATCCAATTATCTTATTCAATACTGAAACCATATCCCAGATATGGTCTTATATAGGATCATGTATCAATGCCAATGCCATGTCCCAAACATGGTCTTATATGGGATCACATATACCGCCATGGTCCAACCATGGTCTTATTCATCATTTTATCATTGAATGACCGTACTCATCTCCTGCATTCTACTTAGTCAAGCTTCACAGTTTAACTCTCACACCATAATACGTGTGGTTTCATACATAGTCACAAAATAAAACATTATACATTTTCTACTTTAACAGTCACACATGGGATTCAGCCATGTGGACATATTTACCATACATCATTCAAAAAGTGGTACATACACACATTTCCCGTTCTCTGGATAAATTCACTCACTATGTATACACTTATCCCAATAAGTTGAGTATATAATGCTATATGCATGTCAAATCAATATAAGTATGCTAATCACTTCATAATTCTCATTTCATTCCTCAACTTGGAGCTGTCTCATTCCATACCTTATCATACACATGTCATAAACTTCTATTCATACTTCTGTAAAGTTCAACAATGCATAAGCACATTTCAATTACCTCATTCCCACTTATAACATTACTAAAATTAGCTCGGTTGGAATCATCTCTATCTTAACAAAACAATTTCGTTAGCTGGGAGATATCACACTATCACAGTCCACATATGGCATGTATAGCTAGACTCTTACTCACGCTAGGTTAGTCTGAGAATCGACTAAACCATGTTCTGATACCACTAAATGTAACACCCCTTGCCCGAGTTCGACACCAAGATCGAGTACGAGGCATTACCATGCTTGATCTTACTAAACTCTTCAAATTAGGCTAGAAGATTTCATTTAAGCCTATCAATTACTCAATCATGGCCTACAAGGCCTTAAACATACCTCCGAGAAGTTTTCGAACTAATCCTAAAAATTTTACAAACTTAAGAAACTTTGCCACAAAATAGGGGCCACATGCCCATGTTGGTCTAGGGATACGCCCGTGTGCCTCTAAGACAGGCCCGTGTCTTCCACCAGTGGTCGACACTGACTAATTTCACATGGCTTTGACACGCCCGTGGCCACAACCCGTGTGCTAAAACTTAACTTTCTGACTTATCCACACGGCATATGCACACGCCCATGCGCTTCAGTCGTGGGGTGAATTAAATTCGAAGTGCAATGTGTAGACTTCACACGGCCTAGACACACGTCCATGTGCTAGCTGTGCCTCCCACATGGTCTAGACACACGCCCGTGTGTCTACCAATGTGGACAATCATCAGGCTATCTACCAAGCCCTTTTTCTACTCTCATTTGCATACATTCATATATCATCACATAATTTCACATAGCTTCAATATAACTCTTGAATTAAAGACATTTAATCATAGGAGAAATAAACCCTTCATCCCATACACTAAGGAGAACTCTATCCAATACAATTACACACAACTTAAGTATACACAACTAAATTATAAATTCTCTCAAGCCAACACAATGTGGCTACATCAATAAGAACTTAATCAACTTTAAAATAATCCCTATACATGCCATGACTCAAAGGAACTTGAAACACCATACCAGGAGTCTACTCGATGTGTGAAAACATCTCCGGTGGTCTCCAACCTGAGCAATTTAAATCCTATAAGAGATGGGAAAAAGAAAAGGAGTAAGCAAAAATGCTTAGCAAGTTCATCTGCATACAACTGATAAATGTTGATATTTATTAAATATACATGACTGCAAGTTATTATGATGAGATTTTCTCATAAATTCATGGTTACTTACTTAATCATCCTTGAAGCTTACTCATTCTATTTCTTACCATATTCTTACCATGCGTCAAGCCAATTGCTCGTTTAATTGCATTCATTCCTGCACTGATCACCACATGATCGCATAAAATAACATATCAAACATTTTTGATAATCCACTCATACTACAAATATCTCAATGGTTTTGCACTTATCCCACCAATTAGCGATGGTATCACACATAGCCCATCGATTTCTACTTAATCAGGCGGTATCGCACATAGCCCACCAATCATTTATAAGCGATGGTATCGCACACAGCCCATCGATTACTACTTAATCAGGTGGTAACGCACATAGCCCACCGATAACAATATAATGTATCGCACATAACCCATCATTAACATCAATAAGGTGATATCACACATAGCTCACCGTTTTTTTACACTCATGAATAGTAATCCACATATATTCTCTATTCTAATGTTCACTTGAGAACATCCTCACGTACTACTATTCTTACTTAACTTTCTACGATATCCATTTGCATTCCTACAATGCATCAATAACTCTATCCCATGCACTTAAAATACATTGATCATACATAACTCTCTAGAGGTTCATCATGTACTGAATTCATCTTGATTCAATTCTAACACACACTTGTGCTTCTCAGGGTGCCATCACATACCTTCTCTCTTTCAGCTTACTCATTGATTCACTCAAATTGTTAAATAACACTTTTGAATATCATACACTTAATGTCATACTAACATCATACCCCAATAGGGTCTAACATGTATTAACATTTTGATGCCATGTCCCCGACATGGTCTTATACGAATTTTTATACCAAAGCCATATTCCAATATGGTCTTACACGGGACTTTAATCATCATCATATCATGCTATATACATTTCTCATTACTCTTGGACTCAATTCTCTTGACATCTCATCAAACTAAATTTCATACATTCATAGAGTAAACATACATTCCATACAGCATTGGCATATTAAATTAACTCATATGTAATTGCAATGTTTGCACATGAACTTACCTTGATGTCGAAAGGGTAGAAAGGGACCTTTTTGCCCACATTTCTCTTTTCACCCATTCTAGGTCCAAATCTTGATTTATTTGATCTAGAACAATAGAATTTACTGATTTATTCGTTATACATCATAATACACTATAATCTATACTTAGGCAAAATTGACCAATTTGCCCTTATACTTTGGTAAAATTACGATTGTGCCCCTAGGTTCGTAAATGAATTTTCATCACATTTTCTTGTTAAAAAAACTTAGTCGAACATTTAATCCTCTTACAACTACTCACAATTCCAACTATTTTATGCCTTAATGAACAAATTATAACTTTTGCATTTTAGTCCCAATTAGGTGTTTTCACAACAACACCTTTCACAAAAGTTGTTTGTTAACATCATATCATTCATTTTCTTCCATAAAAACTCAGCAACCAGCATAAAATCTCTCATGGCAAGTCCCTAGACTTTCAACCGTGTTACAAAATAGTCCCCTCTTTAGGAAGCTTAAGCTTTGGGGACTCCAAAAGTATAAAAATTATCAACTAAAACCATCAAAATCACTTACTTGTGAGAAGAAATGCTTGCTGAAATTTTTAGCTTCAAAAAACCCCCATCCTTGTTGGTATTTTCGATGGATGAAGAGAAGAAATAAAAAGATGATAGCTTTCTTGTTTATTTCATCTTATTTTATTTCTTTTTGCTCACCTAATAGGACAACATTTAATGCCCTTGTCCCCTTTGTCCTCCTTTGACCGGCCAAGCTAATTCCCATGGCACAATTGCGCATTTGGGACCTTCAATTATAAACCATAGGTAATTGGCACCTCTAGCAATTAAAATAGAACTTTCACACTTTGTGCGATTTAGTCCTTCTTCATAATTTAGCTAGAAATCGCTAAAATTAAAGCACCAAAATTTTCTTACACCCTTATAAACATGTTATAACACATAAAATATAATGAGAATAATTTTCTCTAACCTCGAGTTAGTGATTTGGAGATCACTGTTCTGACTAGCCCCTAAATCGAGCTGTTACATAAGTCACTCAACATTTACAAGAGAATAGAACCTAAATATACCAACTAGAGTAAATGAAGTGATTATAAAGGAAAAATACCGTCAACAAGCACTCATACCAGAAGTTCTAGCATACTAGCTAATTCACTCAGAACATACGTATACATTCACACTTACATTAACACATCTACGAGGCATATCTAATAATCTAGTATATAAAAAAAACAAATAAACGGTGTGAGTGGGAGGAGATGATCCCAGTCTTGTTCCTACAAGCAAACTTTAGGATTAAAGGCAATATGTTCCCATTCCTACCCTAAATGCAATTCAATCAAATTGTTTCAAACAATTTCGTGCAATTCAATTAGATCATTTCAAAAAATTCCATGCAATTTAATCAGATCGTTTCAAACAATTCCATGTAGTTCAATCAGAATATTTCAAGCCACCTCATGCAATTCAAACAGAATTATATCATAATTCCAAAAAAACAGAGAAATTTAGACTCATGAGTTTAAAAAGTCCAAACACACAATAATCACCAAGGTCCGAGAGTTAATGAACCTAGCTCTGATACCACTAAATGTAACACCCTATACCTAGCTTAGTCGGCAAGCTCAAATATCAGGATGTCACACCATCGTCTTATGTATACTCATAGTAAATTGTCTCATTATTAAGAAATAATCCTCTTTATCAGTGATCTTATAAATTTTTAGTTAAACATATATCAATCATCATTAGAACATACCAAACATACTTTAAATAAACTTATTGTAATAATTGAACATGCACAAGGATCACTTAGAAAAATTTCCAAGACAATCACGTAGGTATCGATACTAGAACATGGGTATCAATATTTTCCTCGCACGATATTGACATCGTATAGAAAATTTGTTATTGCTACTGCTACTTCTACTGTCGGCAATTCTTTCGAATTATTTTATCTAGATCTGTGGTTGCTACAATAGGTGTGCCAATACAGCGAGTCATACACCAAACCCAGATAGAGAAGATTAATAATACTAAAATAAAATAAAATCGTATCTATAGTTGAGAAATTTCCTAATTGTTCTTTTGGAATGTGAAAATTAAAATCAATCTAGTGATGTTGCCTCCCCGATAACGACGACAACAACTTGACCGCCTCTGGACACACTAACGTCCCGAGTGTGAATATTGCAATAAAATTGAGAGTTATGAGGCAGTATTCATAAGTATACGGGTTGAGTTGTAATATAGATTTTACAACGAAGTAATTGAGTACTTCGAGGATCGTACCTAAGGGAGGCGAGTACTAAATCAATCTTAACCTAAACAATTAAAGATCTAATTAATATTTTAAGTCAGTTATAGTACGAAAGTAAAATAAAAGATAATTTTAGGTTTTCTTAAATAAAATAAAATAAATAAAAGAATTGAATTTCAAGAGATATAAAGAATAAAGTGAATCGAATTTGAAGATGGGTGACTAGCTCACTTCAGCAATCCTAATCAACTATTGTCTCATGTTCCTCGTTAACCAACTAGTTGCTACCCTAGCAGGATCTTCTAATCTTCCACTAACATAACGAGTCAGCAGGGACTACTTATCTTTCGACCCCATAGTCTAGACTGGCTTGGGGTAAAGGTGTTCAAAAATGGGCAATACCAATTTTGGGTTAATTCCCACCTTGATGACTTCCCGGGGTTGTCAGGCCTAGGGTTTGTTTTACGTTCTTCCTTTCCCAAACAATTAATCTATTGAGTGCCAAATGAGAGAATCTAAGCTAATGGAATGTCTCCATAATGTGTGCCAAATGAGCCTATTTATAGCCTTCAGGTAGTAGTCATCATTAACCCTAGGTTAGCTGACGTTCTCGAGCTTTAAGTTTGATTGTGCAACCAAAATGCCCCTTTGTGTTTTATTCTAGCCATAGAGTCAATGTTTCGACACACTAAGACACGTGTCGCAACATAGCAGCTAGCCTACTTCTCTGCAGCTGTCTTCAGGTGTCGTGACATTAAAGGTAGTTTCTTACTTTCTCTATTCTGCTATCTATTGTGACATTGGATCTCTTATGTTGCGACATAACATCCAATATTGACCTAAAATACCTTTTAATTTTCTCCTGCACACTCACGAAGTATGTTAGCTCTCCCTTAGGCCTTATTCGACCCTTAAGGTTAATAAAAGACTCAATGTGCACATTTTATTGAATGTAAATAAAACTAAAGAAACTTAATAAAAACATGACGAAAATGCTTGTATTCAAGCTCCCTAAATGTGAAAACTAGTTTAATCTACTACACCGAATCACGACAAATCAAACTCTCTCACAATTAATTCATTGCTTGTCCTCAAGCAACATAAACAAATACGACAAAATAAAAATTATGACCATTGAACAAGTATGGTACATGTATTAATTTCAGAGCATATGACTTAGGCATTTCATGCTTACAAACAATTTCAACATGATGAGTAGTCGACCTACCACTTTTGATCACAAACATCTAAGTTTAGTATGTTACAAAATGTACAAATATTAAGGTTTTCACCTATATGAATCCATCAACAAATCATACAAGTACTTTGATTATCTGAGCAGAATACATGTAACACCCCTAACCCGTAACCATCGCTGGTCTAGGGTTAAAGGCATTACCGGACAAATCAAATACTTTTGCAGATATTTCATATTATAATCCCACTAATCAAATCAAAGTGTCCCTTAAATAGGTCTACTAGACCTTAATCATGCTTTAGAAAAGGGCCGGGACTAAACCGAACACATACAGAAATTCTCAAAATTTAATTTTTTTCTAAGTTACAGAGGTCACACGCCTGTGTGGGCAGGCCGTGTGCCTCCCACAGCCTCAGACACACCGGTGTGTCTAAGCCGTGTCAAAATAGGGCATACATACTGACTTATCTACACGGCCGTGGACACGCCCATGTGCCTCACCCGTGGTCACTATTGACTTGCACCACACGGCCAGTCACATGGTCGTGTGTCCAGCCCGTGGTGTAACACCCCAAACTCGGCCTAGAAGTTAGGCCCGAATCTGGCGTATCACATGTAAGTGTTTTTTTTTTCAAAACCATCTTTGCAATTGTTAAAAACTTGTTTGAGAATTATAGCCTCTTTGTTAAAACCCAAAACACTTAAGCAATTGTTATCTACTTGAAAACGTAATTATCTTTAAAAACCTTTTTGGTTACGAAAACATATTTGAAATAAACGATTTACGAAAATATGACGTTTGGAAATAGAGTTGCAGAAGCATTATGAAAACATTGCGGAAACATAGATAAAATACAAGTATTTTTGAGAGGTTGATTGATGAGTCGAAAATCGAGGTAGTGAATTTTAACCGTGACTTTTGAAAATGACGTTTGAAAATTCGAAAGATAATTTCTGTGTTAAAAATATTTGTAAAAGTTTATTTTGAAATCCATTTGTTAATCGATTTTGGAAAACCTTTATTTAATTTTTTTTTTTTAGAAAATTCACTTTTAAAACAATTTAAGCAAAATAATAAGTATATCAAACATAAAGAAAATGATAAAATACTCCAGAGGTCTTATTACAACATAAAATCCAAAATAGTAAAGTGAACGAAAATAGAAATCTAAAGTTCAATATGAACCATTTCTGAAGTATGGCCTCCATCGAGACATCCATGGCCCAATTCCACGTCACTGAGCATTACCTACAAGGGTTAAAAGAAAAGGGGGTGAGTTACAATAACTCAGTGTGAAATCCCCTTACCGTTGTTCACTGGGCTTGAACCCATTTAGCAAAAATTTGGGCCTGAGCCCATCTAACAATAACTTGGGCAGAAGCCCATTAAGCATAATATTGGGCCAAAGCCCATTTACAAAACAGAATATATCAAATGAATCAAATGAATGTAATGCAATCCCAAACCAACCTAATAATCCATCCGCTACACACCACCCGTACCAACCAACACACTTGTGGGGATCAAGTCAACCCACCTCGCCAACACACCAAAACGCAGGCAATCTGCCATTTACAATAATAATTTGCAGGCCAGTGGCCATTTATAATTGCAGGCATTTAGCCATTTATAATATCAGAATTTGTGGCGAAGCCACCAGAATAACAGAATATATGTGGCATAGCCACCAGACAGATTGTGACAGAGTCACCAAAATATGTGGCAGAGCCTCCAAATAGCTCCCTCCAATCATCAATATCCCAAACCCATGCAGAATTATGTGAATGCAACATTCATAGCAAATTATGATATTTACAATATAACAACGATAATTAATAACATCAGAGATTTATTATAAACAATTTGGCCCATTAACACTTTGCAAAATCGGCCCATTATGCCATATATCAAATTCGGCCCATATATCAAATTATCAGATCGGCCCATATAGCAAATTAATAGATCGGCCCATATAGCAAACTATCAAATTGGCCCATATAGCAAATTAACAAATCGGTCCATTAAGGCATTTTCGTATTTCGGCCCTTCAAGGCAATCTTATCAAATCAGCCCATTAAGGCATTTTCATAATTCGGCCCATCAGGGGCATTTTAGTAATTCAGAAATTTACCCACTAAGGGTAATTCAGTAATTTTGCAACCCAAGAGTATTTCGGTAATTTACCCTCCAAGGGTATTTTTAAAATTTCGCAACCCCAGACTTAATTACTAATTTGGAGTAATTTGGGACATAAAACTTGAAACTGACCATCTGCGTCATACTGACTAAATTGACTATAACTCACGTTAGGAAACTCGAAATTAAGATCCATAAATTTTCCTTGAAACTAGACTCATATATCTTCTTACTACAATTTTTCCAGAATTTTTGACTTAGCCATTTAGTACAGTTTATTCCTTAAAATTTCCCTTGTTACACTGTCCAATGATTCTGACCTCTCTTAACTTAATTTCAAATATCTCACTGTACGGTTTTTATATATTGCTCCCACTTTTTTCTAATGAAAATATGCTCACTAAGGAATCCATATATATAAATTATAACCCATAATTCACTTTGTACAATTTTATATGATTTTTCCAAAATAGATCCAAGGAACCAGAAAGTTAATCAGAACCAGTCTTACTAAAATTAAGATATCTCAGAATATAAAATCTCTTTTCCTTCTTTATTTCTTCCATATCAAAATAGACACAGTAAGCTTTAATTTTATATCTCATTCACTTTCTAATTCCCTTTCTCCTATTTTTCGTGATTTTTCAAATACATGTCACTGTTTCTAACTGGAACTGTTTTATTACAAAATATGGTTACTACTACGAATATACGCACTCCCGAGTGGTCATGGATGCTGGTTTCTGGTTTTCTTCGGTATATCGACCGAATCACAAAACATATCATATAAACTTTCAGAGAGATGAGAGATTACACACCATTTCAAACATGTTTTCGGAAGGTATGGGATTACACACCTTATACGGAATCCATAACACGATATTCTCCGCGGCACCTAAAGATAGAATCGGTCAACAATTAGTCCAAAACCCAATTTACAACTTCATCCAAGTATTGCAATTGATTTAACAATCTATATCACTTACCAACAATCCAAGTCTCTTATTACGAGAGATAGGTGTTCGACTTTACCACTATTTCTGAAAAATCCACAAGTAGAGAGTATCGCGTGATTTCGTGCCTAACAACATAATTAATTAGCCAAACTTTCAATCCGATTAACACCATAACCGAATAGCGATATCGAATGGACTATGAAAAGACTCCTTACCTTAATCGATGATAATCTCGATTCCCACCAATTGGCTTATGACTACGAATGAATCGACAAGGATTTGGTATTAGGCCACCCGCTAGAACTCCGATTCAACCAAGGAGAGATGTCCAACACACAAAAATGGGTAAGATAGAAGATGATATAAATTTGGCTATCAAAAGAAGATGAACAAAAGATGAATATTTGACTAAAAAAAGAGAAGAAAGATGCACAATTTTGCTAGGAGGTTTCGACAAAGAGAATAGCAACTTGGAAGAAGATGACACAAAAGTTGCAAATAGGATTTTTGGCCAAAACAATACCAAGACCTTACCAAATGCCAAAGTAAAAATTTCAGCTACCTTTCTACCCCCAAAACCGTCCACATGTATTACAATATTGGTCAAACATTTGGCCAACCACACTTTCCATAACATTCTCCCCTTTTTGTGCCAACATGTCCCCCATACTTGCCTTTTTCTTTTGATTCCTTTCCCCAACCTCAACCTTTCCTTATTTCCTTAGTGACCTTACCAAAAATAAAGAAGTTCACCTTGCCATATATACCTCTTGGCCGACACTTAAAGAGAGCATGCAAAAATGATAGTCAAAATTTACACACAATGGGATTTGAACCTCTTCCCTTAAAGTCCTTCACTTAATGCCATAACCTCTTTACTAATTGCTCACTTGTGCTAACAATTTACTCATTTATTTCTATAAGCCTTGAAGCTACTTAACATCTCTCCTTAAAGTGCTAAAATACCAAATTTTTCCTAAGGCCCAATTAAACCCAAGACTTCATAGAAACCCCGTAACCTTCCAAATTCACTTAACTAATAAGTCCAATTTGCAACAACGCCATTCTCATATTCTCAAAATTTTAAACATTCTTACGCCCAAGGCCCATTGGGCCCAATCCTACTAGGCCAAATTTCGGGATGTTACACGTGGTCGAGTCTGACTTGTTTTGAAATGAAACCACGAGGGACACGATTGAGCCACACGCCCGTGTGCTCAACCGTGTGGGCAATTATAGGCCATTTTCAAGGCCAAAATGCCACCCACACTTTGGGTCATCTCTACAAGCACATACAAGCATCATACCAAACACAATTGGCAACCAAAAAACACACCAAATGGTCATCCTTTTCAACTTATTCAAGTACTCTTCAAACATACCAAATTATTTGCCATTTAGCTCAACTTATTCAAGTGTTAGGGGTCCAGGATGGGCTCAGGAATTGGGCTGAGGTCTTAGTTTAATTTTCTGCTTGGGCACTTTAAAGGGAAGCCTGTTAGAATGAGGATTAAAAGATATTATCTGTAAAATTAAGACATAAATGGGCTTGTGGCCTAGTGGCAAAATGGAGCCACTTAGAGGGCAGGGAGTTGGCGTCAATTGTGGAGGCTCAAGTTTGAGCCACATGAGGCCCAATTATTTTAATTTAATTTAGCTCATTTTCGTCAATTAAGTGGAAGAGGTTGGACGGAAACAAGGCTTAAAAATAGGAGATTTAATGAATGGGATAATGTAGGTAATATATCTGATAATGTGGCAGATAAAGGGAGGAAGAGGTGGTGATATTTGGGTCACTTGTGGATGAGAGATCAGGTAATGATAAAGGAGAAAAGTTAGGACTTATCTATTGGTCAAGGTGGTGGCCGAATTTCCAACTCTAAGGGGAGGAGGAATCGGTTTTTGTTATATTATAGGGGTGCCAAAATTTTCCCTCATTAGTTGATCAATTTTAAGTTATCGAAAGGGGCATCTTCGATTTTTGAGAAGTAGTTGCCGAAATTATGTTTAAGTGAGGGGAATACCTTTTTATTTTTGACATTAAGGTTTCTCTATTCTCCTATTCTCTGTAAAAGCCAAAATTCCTAAGCCTATTCTCTCATCTTCACTTCTATGCCAAAGTCGAAAGTCGATGATTCTTTCTATGCTTTCTTCTACAAAGCTGAAATCACCCAGTTCTTCTCAACATCTTTCCCTTCAAAAGCCGAAATTCTGAACTTTCTTCTCATCTCCATAGCCGAATACCTCCTATTCTCTTTTGTCGATCTCTTCACTAAAAGCCGAATCTATATAGATTTCTTCCTATCTTCTTCTCTTTTTGATTTTTCACAAGAAGACGAAAACTCCTAAGGGTAGCCGAATCTCCTGTGATAGGGTAAGTGTCGATTTCTTCTGTTCCCTTCTTTCTCTTTTGGGTTTTGGAAGAAAAAGCCGAAAAGCTAATGGATTGTTGGTTTCTTGTGTTTTCTTGTTGGACGACATTCGGGAATTGAAGTAGATCACCTAGATCTAAAAGCCAAAAACTACTAGTCTCTAATTTGGGGATTTCAAGGTAAGGGGTTCTCTTTAGATTTTCGTTAGATTTGCTATTATAATCGTGATCTTAACCATATGTTGATGGTAGCAACTGATAAAGTCTTTTGATGGAATCAAATATCGATCAGACAAAGGAGGGGATTAGATATGTTAAACCAATCCCTAAGTTTAAAAAGCGAGCGGTGTCAATAGTTCGGGATTGGCCATCGGGTTGTGGACCGGCTTCAGAACAAAATCTTAGACTGTTAGCGGTCGTAGCGGCTACTGATAGTGTCGACATAGAAAGTACTGTCATGTCGATAATTAGGTGTGTAGATCTCTATCACAATCATTAATTTGTATTATATGTATGTTGTGGGCTAAAAGCCAGAAAAAGAGGCTGTATGAACAGTCGTATTACCCAGAAGGGGTAGGCAAGGGATGCCAGGTACGTAATCATAGAAACTTCTCTATGTGTATCGAAGTATGTGAAAGTCTGAGATCTGTTTAGATGGCTTAATGTTTTGATTTTTACATGTATGTATGCATGGGATGGGATTGATTGATATGAGGAAGGGGAGCAGGTCGTGAGGCGATCGATGGCTTTGCCACATAGGTCACATAGTGATCGGTCTTTATGACAGGCAGCATAGCTGTCGAAATACTATAATGTATTACTGAGGTCGCATAGCGATCGGTGGCTTTGCCACATAGGTCACATAGTGATCGGTCTTTATGACAGGCAACACAGCTGTTGATATGGTGTGTAGCGGATGAAGGGTTGATTGTAGAAATCCCCACGGTGTGAAGGTTGGTACGGGGGTGTGTAGAGGATGGACTCTTAGGTTTGGGATGGGCCATGTTGCATGAAATATTCTGTTGCCATCGTGTGGGCCAAGGCCCATAATGTGTTTATGGGCCCAAGGCTTTTATGTGTTTTCGGGATTTGCACACTGAGTCTTGGTGACTTACCCTATTATTTTTCCCCAACTTTTCAGATGAGCAGTAGATCGTGGACATGGGAGCTGAGGCGGACTCGAGGGGCCATCAAGATTATTATCCATATAGACTGCTTTTGGATTTTCATTTGAATTTTAATTTTCGGGAATATTTTTGTAATAAGGCTTCCACAACTTAGGTTTTCAATTTATTTATTTTTGTTAAGTTAAGTTTTTATAAACTTATGTTTTTTTTTTAAAGTCTTAATTGTAAAATGAAATGATAAATGGGCTTTTCAAACACAATCAACGCGAATGCTTAAAGTTGTTTAAAAAATTTCACAATTATTTGATTAAACGGTTATAATCAACTAAGATCTTCAAAACCCTTCAAGGCAAAGTTTTTCAAGTTTCAACCCGTAGCATACCAGATCCGGTCATGACGTATGGGCCAGGTTTGGGGTGTTACATTTTTGGTATCAGAGCCCAGTTCAAAACTCGGGCTGTGAAATGGGTTCAGTAGTGGTTTGTAAAATTAAAATGTACTTGAGAAAAGTCTCAGTTGAGATATGGCCTTCGAGTCTATCGGTACCCAATCCACGCAGGTAAGTATCCTAAACCCATTGTGTGATATACATGTTGGGCTTGTTGGGCTCCATAGAGACGTAGGCTAGTATGATTAGAGCTTGATGGACTTTAGGTTTAGTATAAACAATTCTTCAAATTCCACAAAACTTAATTTCTAATTAAACATGTCTGTGGACAAGTCACAGGGTTAGTGTGTGGAAACAGATGTACGCATGTCTAGGATTGGATCTAGGGAGAGCTTAGTATTTAAGCAGCCCTAGTGGCTCACCTCCTCTTCATTGGAATCCTACCTAGTGCGTAGTGACTGTTCACCTTAGCCACGGGGACTTGTTGATGGGCCAAAATTTATAACTAAAACCCGAAAGGGACCATCACCCTGTCTTTGTAAAATTACTTATATACCCCTAATTTTGGAAATTACCTAGAATACCCTAAGTTTGATAAAATTACCTAAATAACCTTGATTTGTGAAAATTTCCCAAAATACCCCTAGTTTACAAAATTACTGAAATACCCTCAGATTTCAAAATTACCAAAATACCCCTATTTTGTAAAATTGCCAAGATACCCTATTTTGGAAAATTATAAAAATACCCTTATAGGATAAAATTACGAAAATACCCTGGGTAGTGAAATGACGAAAATACCCCTAGGTGATGAATGTAAGTTCATGGATGCTACTTGTATGTTGATGTGTGATGGATGTTGATTGAATGTGTATTTTAGAATTAGGAAATCGACACGAGAACTGAACCTCGTAGATAAAATTTGAATTGAAAGAACTCTCATTAAAACTACTTTCCATAAGACTGTTTGTTATTAATCAGTGGAAGAGAGTATTAATAATTCATAAAATTTCTAATCAGATAAAACGCGAACGGTAGAATAAGCACTAGGGGATGTGGTGTGCGTGGCCGAGGTAGAGGCGAGATTGTTGTTTGAACCCGTAGGTCCGTCACGAGTCGTGAATGAGGTACTAGTGCCACCAGCTGTGGAGGCAGAATTTCAAGATCAGACGGTCGGAGATGATGCTGTATCTCAAGCAATGTTACGAGTTTTAAAGAGAGTTGCGGGAGCAGGCATGGATCACAGGAGCCCGGAAGTCTGTGCCAGAGCGACTTAGAGCCAATGGGGCAGAGGTGTTTAAGGGAATTTCTGGTGTAGCTCCTAGCACAACAGAGTATTGGTTGGAAGCAATGGAGCGTATAATGGATGATCTTGACTTCACGGAAGAGGAGAAGCTGAAAAGAGTAGTATCCCTTCTTCGGGACAAAGCCTATTAATGGTGGCTTACGGTTAACGATGGTACCGTGGCTGACCGTATCACCTGGGATTACTTCAGAGTGGCGTTCTAGAGTAAGTACATTGGAACGAGCTATGTGGATGTGCAGCGTAGAGCGTTCCTAAATCTGGTTTAGGGAAATAGGTTGGTAGCGGCGTATGAAGCAAAATTCTTACGCCCTAGTCGTTATGCTCGAGGGATAGTAGCCACAGAATATGAGCGATGTGTTCATTTTGAGGATGGCCTGAAGGATGACCTACGTGTTTTGATAGCTCCACAGCGGGAGAGGAAATTTGTTATGTTTGTGGAGAAAGCTAAAATAGCTGAGGAGGTGAGACGGACGAAAAAACTAAACTGGGATAGAGATAGGGGTAGAGGTAAGAGAAATTTTGGATCATCAGGGACAGCCGTACGTACTCAGAAAAGACCTAGGTCGGATGGATCGATATGGGTTGAGAGATCTGTTGCAGCTAGCCAAAACATGGAAGTGTGCTCGATGTGGTAAGTTCCATGTAGGTGAGTGTTGGGCAGGCAGTGGGAAGTGCTTTAGGTATGAATCTACGGATCATCAGATAAGAGACTGTCCTCAGCCACAGGATGAGGTAGGACCCGCTGGGCAGGGAAATGCTCAGCTGGGTAAAGGAGGTCAGCAGCCGCAGAGGGGTCGTGGTCCAGCTAGAGTTGGTAACAGGTTCAGTCGAGGCCGAGGAGCCTCAGGCCGAGGGGCAGGAAACACTGAGGCGAGGTAGTCGGGGTTGGTCTAAGCTGCCAGACGTCGAGAGGAGGCTGACGCACCAAATGTTATAACTGGTACGTTTTTAATATTTGGTTTTCCTTACACTGCATTAATTGACATTGGGTTGACGCATTCATATATTGCTAGTAGTGTGTCTGGAACTTTAAGTTTGGATTCTGAGATTACCCTTAGGGCGATGACTGTAATTAGCCCATTAGGACAATCTGTGGTAGTAGAGAAACTGTATCGAGAGGTACCTTTAGAAGTTCAGGGAATAGTTTTTTGGATGGATCTGATGGAATTACCGTTCAGGGAGTTTGACTTAATATTAGGCATGGATTGGCTGATGAAGTACCAAACTAACTTAGATTGTGCAGCCAAGCGTATGGTGTTAAGAACCCCTGAGGGAGGTGAAGTGTTGGTGATAGGAGAAAGGGGGAATTGTCTGTCGAATGTGGTGACTACCCTAAGAGCGAAAAGAATGGTGAGAAAAGGATGTGAGACGGTTTTAATGTTTGTACGGGCTTTGGAAGCCAAGGACCTAACTGTTGGAGACGTTAGGACGGTGAAGGAATTTCCTGATGTTTTTCCAGAAGAGCTTCTAGGATTACCTCCAGATCGAGAAGTGGAGTTTGGAATCGATCTTCTTCCGAGAACAGCACCGGTATCTATTGCTCCTTATAGAATGGCGCCGAAGGAGTTGGTAGAATTGAAAGCACAAATCTAGAAGTTGTTGGATAGAGGGTTTATTCGACCAAGTGTGCCACCTTGGGGAGCACCAGTGTTATTTTTTGAGAAGAAGGATGGTTCGATGCGTATGTGCATTGACTACTGTCAGCGAACAAGTTGACTATCAAGAACAAGTATCCATTGCCAAGGATTGATTACTTGTTCAATCAACTGAAAGGGGCATCAGTGTTCTCAAAGATAGATCTGAGGTCAGGATACCATCAGCTTAAGGTCAAGGAGGCAGATATTTATAAGACGACTTTTAGAACTTGCTATGGACATTACGAGTTCATGGTGTTGCCATTTGGGTTGACTAATGCACCAGCAGCATTTATGGATATGATGAACCGAGTGTTCCAACCCTACTTGGATCAGTTTGTCGTGATATTTATTAATGACATCTTGGTTTACTCAAGATCAGATGAGGAGCATGATTCACATCTGCGAGTGGTTCTGCAGATTCTGAGGGAGAAGCAGCTTTATGCCAAATTCAACAAGTGCGAATTCTAGCTAAAGGAAGTTACTTTTCTAGGTGACGTTGTGTCAGCAGAGGGGATTAGGGTGGACCCTCGAAAAAGTGAAGCGGTGTTGAATTGGAAGCCGTCTTGGTCTGTGGCATAAATTCAGAGTTTTCTTGGTTTGGCTGGGTACTATCGAAGGTTTGTTGAGGGATTTTCCTCAATCGCGGCACCATTGACTAAGTTGTTACGGAAAGGAGTTCCATTTGTCTGGTCTAATAAGCAGCAAGATAGTTTTGAGAAGTTAAAAAGGATTTTAACGGAGGCTCTGGTATTGATTCAGCCTGAGGTTGGAAAGGAATTTGTAATTTACTATGATGCGTCACACACGGGACTAGGATGCGTGTTGATACAGGATGGAAAGGTTGTTGCGTATGCATCTCAGTAGTTAAGACCGCACGAAGCAAATTATCCCGCCCATGATTTAGAGTTGGCGGTGGTGGTTTTACCTTAAAGATTTGGAGAAACTATCTGTACGGGGAGAAATCGGTTATTTATATAGATCATAAAAGCCTAAAATACCTTTTGACCCAGAAGGAGTTGAATTTAAGGCAGAGGAGGTGGATCGAGTTGTTAAAGGATTATGATTGCTCGATCGAGTATCATCCGTGTAAGGCTAATGTGGTGACGGATGCTCTAAGTTATAAAGTAATCACTGACTTGAGAGCGATGTTTGCTCACTTAAGGTTGTACGATGATAGGAGTTTATTGGCTGAACTTCAAGTGAAACCCTCATGGGTCAGTCAGGTTAAGCAGAAGCAGCAGACCAATGAGTTGCTAAAGGAGAAGCTTTATGTTGGATCAAGTGATGGATCGATGGACTTCAGTATGAATGAGGAAGGACTGTTATGTTTTCGAGGGAGAGTATGCATGCCAAAGGATCCAGGATTGAGGCATAGGATTTTACAAGAAGTACATGGAAGTTCATACGCTATGCACCCTGGAGGGAGTAAGATGTATCGAGATTTATGGATCGATTACGGTGGCGGGCTTGAAGCGTGAGGTAACTGAATTGGTGAGTAAGTGTTTGACCTATCATCAAGTAAAGGTAGAACATCAGTTACCATCAGGGTTGTTGCAGCCGGTAAAGATTCCACAATAGAAGTGGGAAAGGATCACAATGGACTTTGTTAGTGGGCTACCTCTCACGCCTACTAACAAAGATTCGATTTGGGTGATAGTTGATCGCTTGACGAAGTCTTCTCATTTCATACCGCTACAAGTCGATTACTCTTTACAAAAATTGGCTAAGCTATACATAGCGGAGGTGGTGAGGTTGCATGGAGTACCAGTATCGATCATATCGGACAGAGACCCTAGGTTTACATCACTATTTTGGAAAGCGTTGCATCAAGCGTTGGGTACGAAGTTGGATTTTAGTATGGCGTTCCATCCTCGGTGATGGTCGGTCTGAAATGAGTAATCAGTCTTAGAGGACATGTTAAGAGGTTGTGTCATTGATTTCAGAGGTAGTTGGGAAGAGTTTTTACCGTTGGTAGAATTTTCTTACAACAACAGCTACTAGTCTAGTATTTAGATGACACCCTATGAAGCATTGTACGGGCAGAAGTGTTGTACTCCTACTTGTTGGATGAAATTAAGGGAACGTTAGATTTTGGGTCTGGAGTTGGTTACAGAGACAGAGGAGAAGGTTGAGTTAATTCGAGCTCGACTAAAGGAAGCCTCAGATAGACAAAAGTCCTATTCTGATTTGAAGCGTAAGGACATAGAGTTTGCAGTGGGTGACAAGGTGTTCTTGAAGGTGTTGCCATGGAAGAAAGTGCTGAGGTTTGGATGGAAGGGTAAATTAAGTCCCAGATTTATCGGACCATACCGTGTGTTGAAACGAGTCGGACCAGTGGCCTATCAGCTTGAGCTACCTTCAGAGTTAAGCCAGATTCACAATGTGTTTCATGTCTCTATGATGAGAAGATACCATTCGGATCCGTCTCACGTGGTGCCTGTGGAAGAAATTGAGGTGAGACCTGACCTCTCCTTTGAAGAGGAACCAGTGGAAATCCTGGATCGTGATGTCAAAGTGTTGCGAGGGAAGACGGTTCCGTTGGTTAAGGTTCTATGGCGGAATCATAGTTCTGAGGAGACTACATAGGAACTAAAAGAGGCGATGCGGCAGTAGTACCCCCATCTGTTCGGATCAGGTAATTTTGAGGCCAAAATTTCTTTAAGGGGGTAGAACTGTAACATCCTAAATTAATGGGCCTGTGCGTTCAATGTGTGGTTATGTTAGTATAAGTGTTAGGGGTCCAAGATGGGCTCAGGAATTGGGCCGAGGTCTTAGTTTAATTTTCTACTTGGATTCTTTAAAGGGGAGCCTATTAGAATGAGGATTAAAAGATATTATCTGTAAAATTAAGACATAAATGGGCTTGTGGCCCAGTGGCAAAATGGTGCCACTTAGAGGGCAGAGAGTCGGCGTCAATTGTGGAGGCTCAAGTTTGAGCCGCATGAGGCCCAATTATTTTAATTTAATTTGGCTTATTTTCGGCAATTAAGTGGAAGAGGTTGGATGGAAACAAGGCTTAAAAATAGGAGATTTAATGAATGGGATAATGTAGGTAATATAGCTGATAATGTGGCAGATAAAGGGAGGAAGAGGTGGTGATATTTGGGTCACTTGTGGATGAGAGATCAGGTAATGATAAGGGAGAAAAGTTAGGACTTATCTATTGGTCAAGGTGGTGGCCGAATTTCCAACTCTAAGGGAGGAGGAATCGATTTTGTTACACTATAGGGTGCCAAATCTTCCTCATTAGTTGATCAATTTTAAGTTATCGAAAGGGGCATCTTCGGTTTTTGAGAAGTAGTTGCCGAAATTATGTTTAAGTGAGGGGAATACCTTTTTATTTTCGACATTAAGGTTTCTCTATTCTCCTATTCTCTGTAAAAGCCAAAATTCTAAGCCTATTCTCTTATCTTCACTTCTATGCAAAATTTGAAAGTCGATGATTCTTTCTCTGCTTTCTTCTACAAAGCCGAAACCACACAATTCTTCTCAACATCTTTCCCTTCAAAAGCCAAAATTCTGAACTTTCTTCTCATCTCCATAGCCGAATACCTCCTATTCTCTTTTGTCGATCTCTTCGCTAAAAGCCAAATCTATATAGATTTCTTCCTATCCTCTTCTCTTTTTGATTTTTTGCAAGAAGACGAAAACTCCTAAGGGTAGTCGAATCTCCTGTGATAGGGTAAGTGTCGATTTCTTTTGTTCCCTTATTTCTTTTTTGGGTTTTGGAAGAAAAAGCCAAAAAGCTAATGGATTATTGGTTTCTTGTGTTTTCTTGTTGGACGACATTCGGGAATTGAAGTAGATCGCCTATATCTAAAAGTCGGAAACTGCTAGTCTCTAATTTTGGGATTTCAAGGTAAGGGGTTCTCTTTAGATTTTCGTTAGATTCACTATCGTAATCGTGATCTTAACCATATGTTGATGGTAGCAACTGATAAGGTCTTTTGATGGAATCAAATATCAATCAGGCGAATGAGGGGATTGGATCTATTAAACCAATCCCTAAGTTTAGGAAGCGAGCGGTGTCAACAGTGGCCACTGGGTTGTGGACCGACTTCAGAACAAAATCTTAGACTATTAGCGGTCATGTGACTCATCGATAATGTCGATATAGAAATCTTCGTCTGTCGGTGTCGGTGTGTAGATCTCTATCACACTCATTAATTTGTATTATATGTATGTTGTGGGCTAAAAGCCGAAAAGAGAGGCTGTGTGAACAGTCGTATTACCTAGAAGGGGTAGATAAGGGATGCTAGGTACGTAATCATAGAAACTTCTCTATGTGTATTGAAGTATGTGAAAGTCTGAGATCTATTTAGATGGCTTAATGTTTTGATTTTTGCATGTATGTATGCATGGGATGGGATTGATTGATATAAGGAAGGGGAGCAGGTCGTGAGGCGATCGGTGGCTTTGCCACATAGGTCACATAGTGATCGGTCTTTATGACAGGTAGCATAACTGTCGAAATACTATAATGTATTACTGAGGTCGCATAACGATCGGTGGCTTTGCCACATAGGTCACATAGTGATCGGTCTTTATGATGAAGCGACCACATTGTCGATATGGTGTGTAGCGGATAGAGGGTTGATTGTAGAAATCCCCACGGTGTGAAGGTTGGTACGGGGGTGTGTAGAGGATGGACTCTTAGGTTTGGGATGGGCCATGTTGTATGAAATATTCTGTTGCCATTGTGTGGGCCAAGGCCCATAATGTGTTTGTGGGCCCAAGGCTTTTATGTGTTTTCGAGATTTGCACACTGAGTCTTGGTGACTTACCCTATTATTTTTCCCCAACTTTTTAGATGAGCAGTAGATCGTGGGCATGGGAGCCGAGGCGGACTTGAGGGGCCATCAAGATTATTATCCACATAGACTGTTTTCAGATTTTCATTTGAATTTTAATTTTTAGGAATATTTTTGTAATAAGGCTTCCACAACTTAGGTTTTTGATTTATTTATTTTTGTTAAGTTAAGTTTTTATAAACTTATGTTTTTTTTAAAAGTCTTAATTATAAAATGAAATGATAAATGGGCTTTTCAAACACAATCAACGCGAATGCTTAAAGTTGTTTCAAAAATTTCACAATTATTTGATTAAACGGCTATAATCAACTAAGATCTTCAAAACCCTTCAAGGCAAAGTTTTTCAAGTTTCAACCCGTGGCATACCAGATCCAGTCATGATGTATGGGTCGGGTTTGGGGTGTTACAATTACAATATGACATCTTTGCATCCATAAACTTGCCATTATTTTGAGCATTTCATTTGCTATCAAGCCATACCAAAACTAAGCATCATAAGACATAATTATTCATTCATATCACAACTAATTATCTAGCCATATCACATGGCTATACACATACTTCAAACATAACTCAAAGTGACTAGACTATACATGCCATACTTTAGTATATACACTTCCAAAAGGTACCAAATTGAGATTGACTAGTGTGATGACAATCCTTAATGACCCTCGAGCCTTCTTGTAGCTTTAACGATCTATAAAATAAAGAAAACACACACAAAGTAAGCTTTCAAAAGCTTATTAAGCCATATACAAATAAACTTATCATAAATGCACATAAACACATTAATACAATGTCATTAATATTTTCCAATGGCAAATTCATAACATTTTCTTTGGCTCATTTGTTTAACCAAAGTTTACCAACATATCTTATCTCAAACATCTCTTTTACTCATATCATAGTCATACATATATCACATTCTATATCCACAAATCTATGCACTTATCTCACTTAGGTAAGTTCACATATATATACTTACCTTCCATACACATACATAGTGTACAGTTCAAACTTACCTGATTCGTTTATATTTCACATAGTCTTTCGTTTTCTCGAAACTTGCCCGTTGAACCATTCAGAATCAAATAGGATACTCAGAATGCTCGGAATAGTCGTACAATGCCAACGTCCCAGACGTGGTCTTACATGTAACTAAATATCGATGCCACTATCCTAGACAAGGTCTTACACGAAATCAGATACGATGCCAATGTCTCAGACATGGTCTTACATGTAAATCTCAAATCGATGCCAACGTCCCAGACGTGGTCTTACACGATGTCACATATCGATGCCAACGTCCTAGACGTGGTCTTACATGATATCTCATATCAGAAACCTATGTCATGACATATGTAATCCTATCTATTCCTCGGTTCGTACGAGACATCTCAGACACTGATTCATTGTCGATACTTCCTCAGATTTCATGTACATAATGTCTCGAGCATATTCATCACAATCTAAATTTCATAGATGCATAAATAAACCAATTCTAATGCATTTATTTGTAGATCGACTTACCTCGGATTTGAGTAAACGAACGGATTCTGCTATTAAATTACTTTTGACTTTCCTCGATCTAAATCTATTTTCTTCGGTTCTTGATCTATACATATTCAAATTTAACCCATTTATTCACCAAATTATTCAATTCAATCCAAAAACACATATTTAGGGAAATTTACAATTTAGACCTCACATTTTCACATTTTGACATTTTAGTTCCTATTTCATAAAATCACAAAATTTCATATTACCCAAGCTTGGCTGAATATTCCCATGCTCAATACAAGTCCATACATTTCATTTATTTCATATTTTAGTCCCTCAAAATATTATTTTCTCAATTAAGTCCAAATTACTCAAATTCATCAAAAATCCAAAGACAAACTATGTTAATCTATCACATATCTTCCATAATTCATCTTCAAACATCACAAAACTCATGAATTCATCAATGTCACATTTCTAAATCATCATCAATTCACAAAATTGAAGCATGGGTTTTGAAGAACACTAAGCAACGATTACAAAAACGTAAAAATTATCAAAAACCAAAACTGAAACATACCTTAATTAAACCATAAGCATAGCCAAAACCTACGAAGCTTGTTTATACTTTCTTTTTCTTTCTAATTCGGCAAGAACAAGACAAAATGGCCTATTTTATGCCTTCGTTTTACTTAATATAAAATTATTAATTAATTTACAACTGTAACTTTTATTATAACATTATAAATTTCACTAACATATGGCATTAATGTCCATCCAAAATTCAAATGGTCCAATTGCATTATAAGGACCTCACATTTATAAAGACATGAAGATAGGTGCTTTTAACATATGGCATGACAATTTAGCATCTTTCACACTTTGGTCCTTTTCTCAAATTAAGCACATAAATGACCAAATTAAATCACGAAACTTTCACACATTATAACAGCCCAAATTTGGGTCTAGTCGGAATAGTGGTTTTGAGAACACAAATCCAACGAGAAAAATTTTATTTTTATTATATTTTTATGGTCTACAATTTTACGGAAAGATTTCGTAAAAATTTTGTTCAAAAATTTCAACGTTTCAGCACTCAATTTAGTCAAAAGGACTAAATTGTCAAAAGTAAAAAAGTTGAGTTCTATATATTAGAGGTGTCAAATTGCTATGAGTTTTAAATTGGAGGTCCTTAAAAGGTAAGTAGACCATTCGATAACTTTATGGACAAAATGGGAATGAATAGGACAAAATTGAAAGGAAAGCCTTAAGGGTATTTCAGTCATTTAGTGTTTTAAATGAATAAATGACAAAATAAGAAAAAAAATCTGCTCATCTTCTTCAAGGAGGCTACCGAAATTTGCTTGACTCCATGGCTAAGGGTTTCAAGTTTTTTTTAAGCTTCATAATCAAGAAAACTTAAATTTGGACAAAGATCAGTTGTGGGCTAAGTCAGGAAAATTAGTCGTTTCGACATTTGAGGTAAGTCCGTGTGATTAAATGAGCATGATATTGATGTCATTGTTATTAT
This sequence comes from Gossypium rotundifolium, assembly GCA_025506655.1. Classification (NCBI taxonomy): domain Eukaryota; kingdom Viridiplantae; phylum Streptophyta; class Magnoliopsida; order Malvales; family Malvaceae; genus Gossypium; species Gossypium rotundifolium. The sequence continues at coordinate 153,580,700 of CP106724.1, forward strand.
ACTTGAGAATCTATCTTGCCATGATTGTATTAAAGTTTATGTTGATGATATTGTATATGAGAAAGTGATGTCAAGTGTAAATAACATTTATGTGTAAATAATGCACTATTATGTTTAAATAAATTTATATATTGTTAAATTGTTATACATGTGATATTATGATTGTCATTACGAATATTTGATAGTTGCAAAATTAGTATGTGAAATGTGTATTGATTTAAGAAATGAAATTGTATGTATAAGTGATACTGAACAAATAAGTGAAATCCCGGTTGAACCTTAGGAATACTTTAGTGATAAGTGGTAGCTCCGGCTACATATCAGTGGTAGTTCTGACTACATATCAGTGGTAGCTTCGCCTACATATTAGTGGTAGCTCCGGCTACATATCAGTGGTAGCTTCAGCTACATTTCAGTGGTAGCTTCGGCTACATATCAGTGTGGCACTTATGTGCAAGATTTCTGTGTATCCTTTAGTATTCCAAATGGTTCAATGGGTAAATTGATGATACATAAGATGAGAAGGCATGTAATTGTAAATATAAGTAATGTGCAGGAATGCATGTAAGCATGAAATTATATGCACAAATGGTACATGTATGTACATAAATTTTATAAGTGTTGGTCTTATGATATTATGAGTTATTATCATTATAAAAGTGACCTTAAGTGAATCTTAGGAATAAGTAATTATGTTGATGATGTATGCATTTGGTTGAGAATCATGTATTAGGCTTTTGAGCCATATCAAATTGAGAGATAAGATATTTAGTATATTTTTTTTATGATGCTTTGGATATTTGTGAAAACATAAAATGTTAGTGATACTCATGAAATCATTGTTATGCTAATTACAAGCTTAAGTCTTTGGTGTTATGTATGTTTAAATAAAAGTGATCTGCAAAGAAAACATAAAAGAGTGAAATTAGCATTAAAATAGTTTAGATAGCAAAAGTTATGTGAATTTGAAAAATCACCAAAAATAGGAGAAATGGAATTAGAAAGTGAATAAGATATATAATTAAAGCTTACTGTGTCTATTTTCATATGAAAGAAACAGTGTAAGAAAAGGAATTTAATATTCTGAAATATTTGAATTTTAGTGAGACAAGGTAAGAATGAGTTTTGGAATCTCCTGTTTCAACTTTGGAAAATCATTAAAAATTTTTAAAAAATAATTATGAGATATAATTTATATTATTGAAATATTAAATGAGTCTATTTTCATTAGAAACAATTGGGAACTACGTGTAAAACTGTACAATGAGATAATTGATTTTTAGTGAAGAGAGGTCAGAACCATTGGACAGTGTAATAGGGGAGAATTTAATGAATAAACTGTACTAATTAGACAAACCAAAAATTCTAAAAATTTTATGGTAAGAAGATATATGAGTTTAGTTTCAATGAAAATTATCGAAACTTAATTTGGAGTCCCGTAGCTCCAGATATAAATAATTTAGTGACTATGACTCGAGAAAATAGCTTGACTAGAATATGAGTAAAAATGCAAATTGGGTTGTATTACCATGAGAAACAAGGGAATAAATTGTTTTTTTTTCATACGGTCTTACTAAGCTATAAAGCTTACTCCCTCCCTTCCTTTCCTTTAGTGTTTTCAGTTTAGCTTAGGGTTGGAGATCGTCGGAGGTAGCATCACATTATCAAGTCACTACCTTTGGTATAATGAAGCATATATTAGAAATTTCAAGTGAGTGGCATGTATAGGGATTTAGTTTATTGACATGCATTATTTTGCTTTGGCCAAATGTGTAGGCTTATATTATGTTATATGCATATGGCCATGAGATGTGGCTTATATTGATTATGGCTTGTAAGCCAAGTTATTCATGTTATATCTTAATGTTTATAATGTGATTATGTTTGTTTTCCATGTACGGTTAGTAACATGACATAAGTGCTTGATGATAAGTTGGTACCCATATTATAATAGTAAAAGTGGTAATCAAAATAACAAGTCTTATGAGGGTGAAATATGAAATCTAGACTTGGTATTGCATGAATGTGTATGTTTAAGCCTGGTAATGCCTCGTGCCCTGTTTCGGTGTCGGATGTGGGTAAGGGGTGTTACATTTAGTGGTATCAGAGCTATTGTTTAGTCAGTTCTCGGGCTAACATAGTAAGTGTGAGAGTCTAGTTATACATGCCACCAATATGTGATAGTGTGATGTTTTTCGACGCGATTGAGGGCCATCTTGTTAAAACAAAAGTACTCTCCAACCGAGCTATATCCAACCACTTGATAGTTCTACTAAAGTATTTGAATAAAGTGTAGTTATGATGAGTTAAACTCAAAAGGTATGAATAAGAATTCGTAATGTGCATATGTGTTAATGTGTGAGATGAAAGTTTATATAGTGATATGCTTATTCATATTTGTTTGGCCTTCATATGCTGTTGCATGCTGACTAAAACTTATTAGTGAATATGATAAGTAAAGTTATTTACATTTCATAGAATGTGTGAATGAGTGCACTTTTTTTAAGGAGATGATTGGAAATTTTGTGTGAGATAAATATGAATGATAAATTGATTGAAGTGGATAGTATAATTATAATGACATATGTTGATAATGAAAGATGTGTCACATTTATAAATATGTGAGAATCGAGTTAGAGTCTGTACGACCTCACCCCTTACTGATAAGGTGTTTATAACAGAAATTCATAAGAATCATGTTGATTAAGTTCCTAAGTGTGGAATTAAAGAGTTCGGTGATAGAATAACTATAGATATGATCAGAGACTGAAAATGGTTGACAAGTGAAGGACAGAGTTAGAAAGATACTAGATTGACCCAAGAATTATTCGGTTTATACAATATCATAATTAGTAAAGAAGTTAACTTTGATAAATCGATTTATTCGGATAGAATACCGAAAGGATGTATTAATTAAAATTTTTTTGAACTGATTTTCTTTAGTGAAAGGAATAATGTGGAAATTAGTGAGGGCAGAATTAGGCAAAAGAATGATGTTGAAATGTGAAGATGTTTGAGTATGACAGCCACAGTTGAGCAATTTATGACTATCTCTTCTGGGTATTGTATGTGCTCATATATTCGCAGAGACAATTATGATTGTTTGTTTTATGATGAAAGTATCGTTAGTCTGATTGATATATGATTAGCATCCCACTATTTTCTATTGGAATTTAATTCTGTTAAGACTGAGATAAAAGTTGATAGTGAGCTTAAATGAAATTGTTCTTCTGTTTCTTCTGGCTATTGTTTAGTTTATTTATGTATGAAATATATCTTATTTCTGTTACAATCGATTTCAGGACATATAAACCGTGTTTCTTTCTCTTCTAGTTTTCTTTACGAAATCGTTAGGATTTCTATTATTTTGTATGAATGGTGTTCTCGGACATTCAGTATGGTCTTGTATCTTGGATTTCATTGTCTTGGTTTCCTTTCAATCCTCATTGTTTAACTTATCAAGTGTGATTTATCATTAATCGAGATCGACAAAAGTGTGAATTGTGACAGTCAAATTCAAATGATATAATGATTTTGTTTCCTCGGGTAATTATGATATTTTTCAATGAGCTCAAGTAAGATGTTACGTTTTGTCTGAGTTAATACCTATTGGATTTATCTTAAATAGGTGATGTTATTCTGAATTAAAGTTGTTCTGTTGATAAAGTTATTCCAATTGTGAAAGTTTGAACAATTTGGGCATGCTAGCAAAGTTGAAGCAGTTGAAGGTATGATTAACTGAAGCTTTAGTTCTGAGTTTAGTTTGAATTGAGCAATAGAACTATGTTTCTCAGTGACACACTAGTGAATGGACTAGAATGTGTTTATCTGCTAGAAAGTAAAGTAATGGTACATGTTTTCAGATGGATCATATTAAATGATAGTTTAATTTTAGTTAAGTGAAAAAGCTAAAGTGATATATACTTGCAAATTTGAGAAACTTAGGATGTGTTAGTGGGTGATCAGCTAAATAAGTACAGTGAGGATCAACTTTTGATTTTGAACTTTAAGTTGGACTTGATTATTATTATTATTATTATTATTATTATTATTATTATTATTATTATTTTGGTGGACTTCATGTACTGTGGAACTCCAGATTTATGCAGAGAATTACATTTAGAATTTATCGTAGTAATATTTGGTTTATCCATTCAAGTAGTAATAAATAAGTCTGTTGATTTGAAACAAATGTTACGAGCATACGAATATGAACTGGTACTTGACTCTCTATATTTAGATGTTGATTTGTCGATGTGATTAAGTTGAATGTTAAGCGTATTCAAGATTAGTAACGTAGTGATAATATTAAAATGATAATGAGACAGGACTATTGTGAAATTCAAATTGGATTTTCCTCAATCTTCAGATCAAGAGAAATGCTAGTAGATTATTTAGAGCATTTGATGTAATTAGCATAATTATTTCAAGATGTATCGATTCTTCATTTGATGTAATTGACTGAGTTATATTGGGATTTAGATCGATGATGAGTGTAACACCCCAAACCGGTCAATATGCCACACGAATCTGGTATGTCACTAAGGAAAATAATTTTTGAAAGAATCAATTAAAAATTAAATTTTGTAAAAACTCTTTGTAATTCTTTATTTATGAAAATAAGTTAAAATTGAAATTTACTTCAAAATTACATAAAATTTAAAACTAAGTTGATAAATCATATGATAGAAAACATTTATATCTTTTAAGAAAATTCAAAATATCATTTTGGAAAATCCGTTTGCAATTGAGTATAGAAACTTGAATTTTGGAAATCACTTAATCTGTTGAAAACATTTAACTTGTAATTTTACTATTGAACTATTCATGTTACCCGATGGTAAGATTTTTAAAACCATTGCGAGTTTTTAGTTTAGAAAACTTTGGGCTTAACCAAGTAATTTAAAAGCCATATTTTAAACATATTCAAAACATAAAAATAATCCAAAACATAATTAAACAGGCCTTATTACAAATCCATAAAAATATGAAAACCAAATTAAAATAAAGTACCCAATTGAAAATTCATGTGAAACCAAATTTTATTGCATGGCCTCCTCGAGTTCATCCGGCTCCTCATCCGCAAACTCACGAATCACACGAAAAGATAAGGGAGAAGGTGAGTCACCAAGACTCAATGCATATTCCCTCTCCCGTAAATACCACATACTTACACAAATTATAACAAAGCAACATATATGTATAATGCACCCAACCTAGCCATCCATAACTCCTTTTCTACCCCGTGTGGTACCAAACCATGGTGGTGCCAAACCATCGTGACCGAAGTCACGATATAAATGTGATACCAAATCACCGGTGACCAAAGTCATGAATAATCCATCTGTGGGGCCAACCCGTGTGATACCAAATCACCGGCGGCGATCCCATATCTCAAAAGTGGGGCCAACCCACCTGGTGTTAACCACGGGGGCGAGTCGCTATGAGGTGCCAAACCTCCGTGTCCAAGACACGAATGTGATACCAAATCACCGGTGGTGCCAAACCACCGGTGACCGAAGTCACGAATCATCAAGTTGTGGGGCCAACCCACGTGTGATACCAAATCACCGCATAATCCCATATCTCAAAAGTGGGGCCAACCCACGGTGGTATTAACCACGGGACAAGTCGCTATGAGGTGCCAAACCTCACGGTGTCCGAAGACACGAATGTGATACCAAATCACCGGTGACCAAGTCACGATATCAATCTTCCCTCCTCTCATCATACCCGTGCAATATGACATAATAATTCATGTATGCGTTATGTCATGTATGCTAGACATATATCAAATATAAGTATAACATGAACTACCATCATAATCGGATAGACATAAAACAACATAATCATGCTAATCAACCTCTAAGGGTATAACTGTAATTTTACCTACCAAGGGTATTTTCGTAATTTACCCACCAAGGGTATTTTCGTAATTTACCCACCAAGGGTATTTTGTAATTTACCAACCAAGGGTATTTTGTAATTTACCCACCAAGGTATTTTGTAATTTACCCACTAAGGGTATTTTCGTAATTTACCCACCAAGGGTATTTTCGTAATTTACCCACCAAGGGTATTTTCGTAATTTTGTACCGGAATGGCCTTTCTAAAGGTGCGATTAAGCCTTGAGCGACTCAACTACCATTTTGGTTACTTTCACCGATTTGTTGGGCCTAAACCCAATTTTGGCCCATTCGGCCACACGAGACCTAACACAAATCTATCCACGTATATAAGTTCCACCTAGTCTAGTTCACTATATACTATATCATCATACAATTTATTCCAATTGGGCCTACGGGCCCATTGGGCCCACTTCGCCCATCGCACCAAGTAGCCCCAACCCACAAGAATACTACTAATGGCCTCAACTATCGCGTTGAAGCCCCATACGTCTTCATGCGCGCTCGTGGCTTACTATTGCCGTGGATCGCACTTCGGCATTTGCCTCTACAACTAGAGTAGAGAGAGTTACACACCGATAGGACTCGGTGCTAAACTCTACTGCGACCACTCCTGTGCCCAACGCCCACCAAGGTATGTTAACCCTTCTCCGGCATGCTCTTTATATAGCTAGCTCTTCACCTTCATTCCTTGTATCTTTTCGATGTGGGATCCCTTCACAAGAGTTTAAATTCAATGAAACTCTTACAGTCCACTCCTCAAAATAAATACTCCCTTGCTTCTCATGAGATTCGAACCTAAGCTCTCCCATCAGCCAATTCACGTTACTTGCCACTAAGCCACAAGCTCCTCTTGTGCCTCAAACCATGCGCAATTAAATATAACCCTATGGCCAAGGTCTAAATTCATTAAATAAAAATAATCAAAAAGGAATGCAAACGCTACAACTAGAACCTTGGACCTCCTTCCTTCCTTGTGGCGTCACTTTGCCACTACACCACACACACCACTTGTGTCATTTTCCTCCACATTTTATTCTTAAGGCCTACCCGCCAACCTCCAAGGGTTTTTTTTCACCTAAAACTAAAATTTTCCCAAAGCTAATATTTGATCCGGGACTTCATAGAAGCCCCTAACCTTCAAAATCACTTATCTAAAAGGTCCAACTTGCACTTAAGCCGATCTCCTATTCTCTAAAAATTTTAAACGCTACTACGCCTAAGGCCCATTGGGCTCAATCCTACTAGGCCTAATTTCAGGATGTTACACAGAGTGTTTCTGAAAGTATCATCTTGAAAAGGGTTATTTAGTGATGTTGGAAACCGTGAGAAAGATATTAAACTTCATTCGAGTAAGATTTTCGGGGACGAAAATCCTAAAGGGGGAGAGTTGTAATAGCCCAAATTTGGGTCTAATCGGAACAGTGATTTCGAGACCACAAATTCGATGAGAAAAATTTTATTTTTATTATATTTTTATGGTCTACAATTTTACGGAAAGATTTCGTAAAAATGTCGTTCAAAAATTTCGACGTTTGAGCACTCAATTCAGTCAAAAAGACTAAATTGTCAAAAGTGAAAAAGTTGAGTTCTATATATTAGAGGTGTCAAATTGCTTTTTAAATTGGAGGTTCTTAAAAGGTAATTAGACCATTGGATAACTTGATGGAAAAAATGGGCATGAATAGGACAAAATTGAAAGGAAAGCCTTAAGGGTATTTTAGCCATTTAGTGTTTTAAATGAATAAAATGACAAAATAAGAAAAAACAAATCTACTCATCTTCTTCAAGGGGGCTGCTGAAATTTGCTTGACTCCATGGCTAAGTGTTTCAAGTTTTTTTTAAGCTTCATAATCAAGAAAACATGAAATTTAGACTAAGATCGGGGAAGAACAAAGTTGTGGGCTAAGTCGGAAAAATTAGTCGTTTTGGCATTTGAGGTAAGTCCGTGTGATTAAATGAGTATGATATTGATGTCATTGTTATTAGACTTGAGAATCTATCTTGCCATGATTGTATTAAAGTTTATGTTGATGATATTGTATATGAGAAAGTGATGTCAAGTGTAAATAACATTTGTGTAAATAATGCACTATTATGTTTAAATAAATTTATATACTGTCAAATTGTTATACATGTGATTTTATTATTGACATTACGAATATTTGATAGTTGCAAAATTAATTTGTGAAATGTGTTTTGATTTGATAAATGAAATTGTATATATAAGTGATACTGAACAAATAAGTGAAATCCCGGTTGAACCTTAGGAATACTTTAGTGATAAGTGGTAGCTCCGACTACATATCAGTGGTAGCTCATGCTGCATTTTAGTGGTAGCTTCGGCTACATATCAGTGTGGCACTTATGTGCAAGATTTTTGTATATCCTTTAGTATTCCAAATGGTTCAACGGGTAAATTGATTATACATAATATGAGAAAGCATGTAATTGTATATATAAGTAATGTGCAGGTATGCATGTAAGCATGAAATTAAATGTACAAATGGTACAGGTATGTACGTAAATTTTATAAGTGTTGGTCTTATGATATTATGAGTTATTATCATTATAAAAGTGACCCTAAGTCAATCTTAGGAATAAGTAATTATTTTGATGATGTATGCATTTGGTTGAGAATCATGTATTAGGCTTTTGAGCCATATCAAATTGAGAGATAATATATTTAGTATATTTGTTTTATGATACTTTGGATATTTGTGAAAACATAAAATGTTAGTGATACTCATGAAATCATTGTTATGCTAATTACAAGCTTAAGTCCCTGGTGTCATGTATGTTTAAATAGAAGTGATTGCAAAGAAAATATGAAAGAGTGAAATTAGCATTAAAACAGTTTAGACAGCAAAAGTTATGTGAATTTGAAAATCACCAAAAATAGGAGAAATAGAATTAGAAAGTGAATAAGATATATAATTAAATCTTATTGTGTCTATTTTCATATGAAAGAAATAGTGTAAGAAAAGAAATTTAATATTCTGAAATATTTGAATTTTAGTGAGACAAGGTCAGAATGAGTTTGAAATCTCCTGTTTCAACTTTGGAAAATCATTAAAAATTTTAAAAAAATAATTATGAGATATAATTTATGTAACACCCCAAACCCGGTCCAAACACTACAACCGGTCCGGCGTACACGGAAAGAAAATGTTTTGAAACCGATTTGTCGACTTGTTTTGAAAGAAAACTAGTGTAAGATTTTAGAGAAAACGAAGTTGAATCTTGTGACATCTAAAACGCGTTAGAACTTTTTTTAGAAAAACTTAATTGCCTTATTGTTACTTCATATCTATTACTTAGTCAGTGATCACTTTAGAAAACGGGTATTTTATTAGGTTTTGAAAACAACCAATTCATAACGTTTAAATATGCTTAACAAAAGTTAAAGAACCAATTAAATAAAACTTCCCAAAAATAAAACTTAAGCGGCCATATTACAGTATTGAAAACCAAAATTAAATAAAACAACCAAGTCCGAATGGAAAACTTTGTAATAAACCAAATGCTGTGCATGGCCACCTCGAGTCCACTCTGGCTCCATATCCACGATCTAAGGACTATCTGCAAAGTATAATGGAAGGGGTGAGTCACCTAGACTCAGTGTGTAAGTCCCCATCCCAAACGAAAATATGCTCTTACACAGATTCAGATACAAATATGCATGTCATGCAACCCGTCAACCTAGATATCCATCCATGTCTCCCAAATCTACCTCTTGTGGTACCAAACCACTGGTGGTGCCGAACCACTGGTAACCGAAGTTACAAAAATAACATATGTGGTACCAAACCACTGGTGGTGCCAAACCACTGAGACTTAGTCACAATTTTTATAAAATGTGGGGCCAACCCACTGTGTGATACCAAATCACTGGTGACAGTCTGATAGATCATACTTCCCCCTCCTCTCATCACCCATAACACATATTAATGCCAACAGTATCAGTATGATCATGCTTAACATACAAAATTACGCATACAAAATAACATGCTTTCATAGATCACAATCACCGTGAGAAATAATAACAACTTACCCGGCATCCTCGCTTTTACCCACAATGGTATTTTAGTAACCATTGCCGTCATTCCGCTTTTAACATCACACAACATTTACATAGTAAGTATAGAAAGTGTGTAAAAGTCACACACCTAGTTTTCGTACTAACGCTTTTACTACTTCTACGCTATTGTCACTCGAGACTACCACTATTGGCCTACGATCTAACTCTAATGTTGGCCCACACCTGGATGGCCAATCACGCACTCCTGACACAGATCGCTTCTTGTATTTTGGCGTTGGGTTTACAGATCCAACCCCTCCTACTGCTTGACTACTATTTGAGTCCATAATAACCCTTGGTCACTAAACCAATCAAACCGATAAGATCTAATAAACAAACATAGTGTTTAAACGAAACCCTTACCTAGCTTTCAGATCTCAAAAGTCTTTATGAAAACGTCACCACCAAACCCACCTACATTCAGCCAACACCCAAATATTAGACCGATCCCATAAACACAACCAATAGAGTACCTTAACGTATTCGGCCAAAAAGGAAAGAACCAAAAAGGCCATTCAACCGAATCCTACCACCACCACCTACCTTTGGCCTCTTCACAAATCGGCACAGGAGACCTTAATGAGACAGATTCAGCTTCTAGGGGCAGAGAGTGAAATCGACAGGTCTTAGAACGAGTGATTCAGATTAGAAACTTGATAAAAATAAAGAAATCGCAGAGAAACCAAAATCTCGAAACTCACCAGATTACTGAGGAGTATTCGGCTTACGGTGCACCTTCTGGGAATTAGAGATCTCACCTGATAGATCGGTTATGGGAGAAAGGGATATACACAAGGAGATTTCCGCTTTTAGAGGAATTTTGGAGAGGGATATAAGGCTAGGGACTTTCGACTAGAAGAGTGAAAAGTTTGAGAAGAGGGAAGAAAGGAATTTCGGCCAGAGAGAAAAGATGAGAAAGAAAAGAAAAAAAACAAAAGAAAAGATGGATACTCTGCTAATAATTTCGGCTACATATTCCCACACACAGAGTTGGAGTTTCAGCCAACTCTCTCCCTCCTGATAGCTCTCATCTCACCTGATAACCCAATCCCTATCTCACCTTTAGAAGAGCCCACCTTAAAACCAACTCTTTCCTTTTAATTATCAGTTTTTCTATCATCAAAATAAAAGAAATAAAACTCTTTCCTTTAGAAGAGCCCACCCCTTCCCCCTTATGTGCCGAATTCTTGACCCACCAACCTAGGCCCCAAGCGGCCACACTAGGCCCAACTCCTTCCCCCTTGTGACGCCGCCTTAATACCCACTTAAAGCACCTCTAATTTTTGGGCCTCAAGCCCAGCTTGCTACTAAACATAGTAATTTACATTAAATTACTACTAACACAAATTTTAATCAATTTAACCCAGATTTAAGCCCAAACCTGAGGCCACTACACACCTCAAAGCCTTTAACCTACTAACTTACCCATGCAACGTACCAAATGCACAGACCCACCAAAATCAGGATATTACAGTTCTACCCCCTTAAAATAAATTTCGGCCTCAAAATTTACCTGCTCAAAAGAGTTGAGGATATTGTTGTCGCATAATATCTTCCAGCTCTGATGTCGCTTCCTTTGATCCATGGTTCTGCCATAATACCTTCACTAAAGGAACTGATTTTCTATGTAAAACCTTAACATCCCGATCCAGGATCTGCACAGGTTCCTCCTCAAAAGACAAGTCTGGGCTCACCTAAAACTCCTCCACTAGCACAATATGCGACGGATCTGAGCGATAGCATCTACCATAGAAACATGAAACACATCGTGGATTTGACTCAATTCTAGTGGCAACTCGAGCTGGTAAGCCACTGGTCCTACTCGCTTCAACACCCGATAAGGCCCGATAAACCTAGGGCTCAACTTGCCTTTCCTACCGAACCTCAAAACCTTCTTCCACGGTGACACCTTCAAGAAAACCTTGTCACCTTCTGCAAACTCTATATCCTTTCATTTAAGATCGACGTAAGACTTTTGACTGTCCGCCACTTCTTTCAACCGAGCTTGAATCACTTCCACCAATTCCTTTGGCACCATCCTATACGGAGTAATTAACGTTGGTGTAGCTCCCGGCAGAAGGTCTATACCGAACTCCACTTCTGATCTGGGGGCAAACTCAAGAGCTCTTTCGGAAAGACATTAATAAACTCATTCACTGTTCGAACACTTCTTATAGCCGGTTCCTTACCTTCCAAAGCACAAACATAAACTACAAACGCCTCACATTCTTTCCTTACCATTCTCCGCTTTCAGCGCGGACACCACATTAGATAGGTAATTCCTTCTCTCACCTATATTACCACCTCTACACCCTCGACCGTTTTCAGCACCATGCGCTTAGCCGCACAGTCTAGTTCTGACTGGTACTTAACCAACCAATCCATTCCTAATATTAAATCAAACTCCCCAAAGGGTAGTTCTATCAAGTCCGCTTGAAACACGACCCTTTGAAGTTCTAGAGGGACATCTCTATACAGTTTGTCTACCACCACAGAGTGTCCTAAAGGGCTAACTACTATCATCTTCCTAGCAGATATCTCATTGGCTAAGTTCAGAGCTCGCACTATACTACTAGCAACATAAGCGTGTGTCGAACCAACATCAATTAAAGCAATGTAAGGCAGCCCAAAAATTATAAACGTACCGGTTATGACGTCCAGTGCGTTGCCCTCCTCTCGAAGTTTGGCTGCATAGACCAACCCAGGCTGTCTAGCATTAGCACCTCCAAGACTCGGCCAGTGCTCCACTACCCAAATCCATTACCATTTCCACCCCTACCTGCACCTCGACCCCTCTGTGGTTGTTGGCCATCTCTCCTGAATTGACCACGTCCTTGACCCTCAGCTTGAGTCCTGGCTAACTTCCGCAGATAGTCCCTTACCCGGTGCTCCAACGACCCGCACTCAAAATATCCTTTATTACCAGCCCAACAATCTCCCGAGTGAGACTTCCCACACCGAGCACACTGAGGTGGCCACTGAGTAGCAGCAGAAGCTTTGCAGCTTGATTCGGCCCACTAAATCTAGCCCTTTTCTGAGCACTTCCTCCAGACCCTAATGGCCCAAAACTCCTTTTATCCTTGCCCCTATCCTGATTCCGTTTCTCAGTCCGCTTCACCTCCTCAGCTATTTTGGCCTTTTCCACGAGAACGTTAAATTCCCTTTCACGCTGAGGTGCAATCAACACCCGCAGCTTATCCCTTAGCCCGTCCTCGAACCTAACACAGCACTCATGTTTCGTAGCCACCATACCCCGAGCATACCTACTCAACCTCAAAATCTAGCCTCATACTAAAGCAATCGACTTATTCCCTTGCACCAAATTTAGGAATGCCCTACGCTATGCATCAAGATAACCATCCCACATACTTTCTCGATAGGCGCCTAAAATAAACCGGTGATATCACGCCTTTGCACTATCACTGACCGTAAGCCACCACTGATACGACTCATCCCGGAGAAGAGATACTATCCCCTTCAACTTCTTTTCAGCCGAGAAGTCTAAGTCATCCATTATACGCTCTGTTGCCTCTAACCAATACTCAGTAGTATTGGGAGCTACACCGGACACCCCCTAAACACCTCCGCTCCGTTAGCTCGGAGTAACTCAGCCACCGATTTTTGTGCTCTTGCACCCACGCCTACCCCGGCAACTCTTTCCAAAACTCGCAATACTGCCTGAAATACTGCGTCGTTACCACCCGTCTGATCCTGAAACTCAGCTACCGTCACCGGAAGATCTAGCATCACATTTTTGGACCCATGGCCAGACCCTGTTGGCTCCGACAAGGCCATCCTACCCCTACCACGGCCACGTGGCGGACGTCCACGACCTCTTGTACTCATTCTTCTCGTTCACGTTTATCTGGTTAGAATTTTTATGAATTATTAACTCTGTTCACTGTTTATCCACGAACAATTTTATGACAAATAGTTTTAAAAGTGATTCTTTCGAATTCGAATCTATCTAAAGTTTCAGTTTCAAGCTTATCTCCTAGTTCTAAGTACATTCATCACACAAACAACATCCACAGACCACATTCCATGAGCAGGGGTATTTTCGTCATTCCACTACCTAGGGGTATTTTTGTGATTTTAACCTATATGGGTATTTTTGTAATTTTCCAAAATAAAATTTTGGGTGATTTTTTCAAAATAAGGGCATTTTGGTAATTTTGTGAAGCAGGGGTATTTTGGTAATTTTGTAACTCGGGTATTTCGATAATTTTGTAAGTCAGGGGTGATTTGGTAATTTTACAAACCAGGGGTACTTTGGTCATTTTCCAAATCTAAGGTAGTTTTTACAAATCCAAGGGTAATTTGGTTATTTCAAAACTAGGGTTCTTACAAAACAGTGTGGCTGGTCCCTTTCGGGTTTTAATTATCGGATTTAGCCTGTGACCAAGTCCTCATGGATAGGGTGAACAGTCACTACGACCAGGTAGGATCCGAGTGAAAAGGAGGTGAGTCACTGGGACTACTTAAATACCAAGCTCTCCCTGAATCCACTCCTAGACATGCGCATGCTTGTTGCCACACCCTAACTCGGGGACTTACTTACAGGTTTGTTTAATTATGCTTAAGTCTTATGTATTTAAAGAGTGGTGTAAACTAACCCTATGGTCTATCAGTACCATCATGTTTAACTACGTCTAAAGCCCACAAAGCCCAACATATACATATAAATATCACATCAAAAGTTAGGGTACTTACCTGGGTAGATCAGCGCCGGTGACTCAGGTACCATGCTTTCCAAAAAAATAATCATTTCACAAACTTTTAAAACATAGTTTGGGCCCTAAGCCCACAACCGAGCTTTTGAATCGGGCTCTGATACCAAAATGTAACACCCCAAACCCAGTCTAAACACTACAACCAAATCTGACGTGCCACGGGAAAGAAAACATTTTGGAAACTGATTTGTAGACTTGTTTTCGAAAGAAAACCAATGTAAGATTTTAAAGAAAACGAAGTTGAATCTTGTGACATCTAAAACGCGTTAAAACTTGTTTTAGAAAAACTTAATTGCCTTATTGTTACTTCATATCTATTACTTAGTTAGTGATCACTTCAGAAAATAGGTATTTTATTAGGTTTTGAAAACAACCAATTCATAACGTTTAAATATGCTTAACAAAAGTTAAAGAACCAATTAAATAAAACATCCCAAAAATAAAACTTAAGCGGCCATATTACAGTATTGAAAACCAAAATTAAAGAAAACAACCAAGTCCGAATGGAAAACTTTGTAATAAACCAAATGCTGTGCATGGCCACCTCGAGTCCACTCCGGCTCCATATCCACGATCTAAGGATTATCTGCAAGGTATAATGGAAGGGGTGAGTCACCTAGACTCAGTGTGTAAGTCCCCATCCCAAACGAAAATATGCTCTTACATAGATTCAGATACAAATATGCATGTCATGCAACCTGTCAACCTAGATATCCATCCATGGCTCCCAAATCTACCCCTTGTGGTACCAAACCACTGGTGGTGCCAAACCACTGGTAATCGAAGTTACAAAAATGACATATGTGGCACCAAACCACTGGTAACTAAAGTTACAAAAATAACATATGTGGTACCAAACCACTGGTGGTGCCAAACCACTGAGACTTAGTCACAATTTTTATAAAATGTGGGGCCAACCCACTATGTGATACCAAATCACTGGTGACAGTCTGATAGATTATACTTCCCCCTCCTCTCATCACCCATAACACATATTAATGCCAACAGTATCAGTATGATCATGCTTAACATACAAAATTACGCATAAAGAATAACATTCTTTCATAGATCAGAATCACCGCGAGAAATAATAACAACTTACCCGGCATCCTCGCTTTTACCCACAACGGTATTTTAGTAACCATTGCCGTCATTCCGGCTTTTAACATCACACAACCTTTACATAGTAAGTATAGAAAGTGTGCAAGAGTTACACACCTTGTTTTCATACTAACGCTTTTACTACTTCTATGCTACTGTCACTCGAGACTACCACTATTGGCCTACGATCTAACTCCAACGTTGGCCCACACCCAGATGGCCAATCGAGCACTCCTGACACAGATCGCTTCTTGTATTTTGGCATTGGGTTTACAAATCCAACCCCTCCTACTGCTTGACTGCTATTCAAGTCCATAATAACCCTTGGTCACTAAACCAATCAAACAGATGAGATCTAATAAACAAACATAGTGTTTAAACGAAACCCTTACCTAGCTTTCAGATCCCAAAAGTCTTTATGAAAACGTCACCACCAAACCCACCTACATTCGGCCAACACCCAAATATTAAACTGATCCCATAAACGCAACCAATAGAGTACCTTAACATATTCGGCCAAAAAGGAAAGAACCAAAAAGGCCATTTGGCCGACTCCTACCACCACCACCTACCTTCGGCCTCTTCACAAATTGGCACAGGAGACCTTAATGAGACAGATTCAGCTTCTAGAGGTAGAGAGTGAAATTGACAGGTCTTAGAACGAGTGATTCAGATTAGAAACTTGATAAAAATAAAGAAATCGCAGAGAAACCAAAATCCCAAAACTCACCAGATTACTGAGGAGTATTCGGCTTACGGTGCACCTTCGAATATTAGAGGTCTCACCTGATAGTTCGGCTATGGGATAAAGGGATATACACAAGGAGATTTTGGCTTTTAGAGGAATTTTGAAGATGGATATAAGGCTAGGGACTTTTGGCTAGAAGAGAGAAAAGTTTGAGAAGAGGGAAGAAAGGAATTTCGGCCAGAGAGAAAAGATGAGAAAGAAAAGAAAAAAACAAAAGAAAAGATGGATACTCTGCTAATAATTTCAGCTACATACTCCTACACACAGAGTTGGAGTTTCAACCGACTCTCTCCCTCCTGATAGCTCTCATCTCACCTGATAACCCAATCCCTATCTCACCTTTAGAAGAGCCCACCTTAAAACCAACTCTTTCCTTTTAATTATCAGTTTTTCTATCATCAGAATAAAAGAAACAAAACATCCAAAATGTAGCTTAAGTGCCGTCCACCCCTTCCCCCTTATGTGCTGAATTCTTGACCCACCAACCTGGGCCCCAAGCGGCCACACTAGGCCCAACTCCTTCCCCCTTGTGACGCCGCCTTAATGCCCACTTAAAGCACCTCTAATTTTTGGGCCACAAACCCAGTTTGCTACTAAACATAGTAATTTATATTAAATTACTACTAACACAAATTTTAATCAATTTAACCCAGATTTAAGCCCAAACCTGAGGCCACTACACACCTCAAAGCCTTTAACCTACTAACTTACCCATGCAACGTGCCAAATGCACAGACCCACCAAAATCAGGATATTACAGTTCAACCCCTTAAAATAAATTTCGGCCTCAAAATTTACCTAGTCAAAAGAGTTGAGGATATTGATGTCGCATAATATCTTCTGGCTCCCATGTCGCTTCCTCTGATCCATGGTTCCGCCATAATACCTTCACCAAATGAACTAATTTTCTACGTAAAACCTTAAAATCCCGATCCAGGATCTGCACAGGTTCCTCCTCAAAAGACAAGTCTGGGCTCACCTCAAACTCCTCCACCGGCACAACATGCGACGGGTCCGAGCGATAGCATCTAAGCATGGAAACATGAAACACATCATGGATTTGACTCAATTCTGGCGGCAACTCGAGCTGGTAAGCCACTGGTCCTACTCACTTCAACACCCGATAAGGCCCGATAAACCTAAGGCTCAACTTGCCTTTCCTACCGAACCTCAAAACCTTCTTCTACGACGACACCTTCAAGAAAACCTTGTCACCTTCTGCAAACTCTATATCCTTTCATTTAAGATCGGCGTAAGACTTTTGCCTGTCTGCCACTTCTTTCAACCAAGCTCGATTCACTTCCACCAATTCCTTTAGCACCATTCTATACGGAGCAATTGACACTGGCGCAGTTCCCGGCAGAAGGTCTATACCGAACTCCACTTCCCGATCCTGGGCAAACCCGGGAGCTCTTTTGAAAAGACATCAATAAACTCATTCATTGTTCAAACACTTCCTATAGCCGGTTCTTTACCTTCCAAAGCACAAACATAAACTACAAATGCCTCACATCCTTTCCTTACCATCTTCTCTACTTTCAGCGCAGACACCACATTAGATAGGTAATTCCTTCTCTCACCTATCATTACCACCTATACACCCTCGACCGTTTTTAGCACCATGCGCTTAGTCAAGACAGATCTAGTTCTCGCTCGGTACTTAACCAACCAATCCATTCCTAAGATTAAATCGAACTCCCCAAAGGGTAGTTCCATCAAGTTTGCTTGAAACACGACCTCTTGAAGTTCTAGGGGTACATCCCTATACAGTTTGTCTACCACCACAGAGTGTCCTAGAGGGCTAACTACTATCATCTTCCTAGCAGATATCTCATAGGCTAAGTTCAGAGTTCCCACTATACTACTAGCAATATAAGAATGTTCGAACCAACATCAATTAAAGCAATATAAGGCAAATTTTAAATTATAAACATACCTAAGTTATGACGTCCAAAGGTCGTCCCCTCCTCTCGACATTTGGTCACGTAGACCAACCCAGGTTGTCTAGCATTAGCACCTCCAGCACCTCGGCCAGGTGCTCCACGGCCCCGTCCGTTACCATTTCCACCCCTACCTACACCTCGACCCCTCTGTGGTTACTGGCCATCTCCCCTGAATTGACCGCGTCCTTGACCCTCAGCTTGAGTCCTGGCTAACTTCTATGGACAGTCCCTTACCTGGTGCTCCAACGACTCGTACTCAAAACATTCTTTATTACCAGCCCAATAGTCTCCCGAATAAGACTTCCCACATAGAGCACACTGAGGTAGCCACTGAGCAGCAGCAGCAGGCTTTGCAGCTTGATCCGGCCCACCAAATCTAGCCCTTTTCTAAGCACTTGCTCCAGACCCTAATGGCCCAAAACTCCTTTTATCCTTGCCCCTATCCTGATTCCTTTTCTCAGTCCGCTTCACCTCCTCAGCTATTTTGGCCTTTTCCACGAGAACGATAAATTCCCTTTCACGCTGAGGTGCAATCAACACCCGCAGCTCATCCCTTAGCCCGTCCTTGAACCTAACACAGCACTCATGTTTCGTAGCCACCATACCCCAACATACCTACTCAACCTCAAAAATTTAGCCTTGTACTCGGGTACCGACTTATTCCCTTGCACCAAATTTAGGAACGCCCTACGTTGCGTATCAGTATAACCAGTCCCCACATACTTTCTCTTATAGGCTGCCCTAAAATAATCCCAGGTGATATCACCAGCCACTGCACCATCCCTGACTGTGAGCCACCACTAATACGTCTCATCCCGAAGAAGAGACACTATCCCCTTCAACTTCTCCTCAGCCGAGAAGTCTAAGTCATCCATTATACACTCTGTTGCCTCTAACCAATACTCAGCAGTATTGGGAGCTACACCGGACACCCCCTAAACACCTCCACTCCGTTAGCTTAGAGTCGCTCAGCCACCGATTTTCGAGCTCCTGGACCTGCGCCTGCCCTAGCAACTCTTTCCAAAACTCGCAATACTGCCTGAGATACTACGTCGTTACCATCCGTTTGATCCTGAAACTCAACTTCCGTCACCGACAAATCCGGCATCACATTTTCGGACCTATGGCCAGACCCTGCTGGCTCCGACAAGGCCATCCTACCCCTACCACGGCCACGCGACAGACGCCCACGACCTCTTGTACTCATTCTTCTCATTCACATTTATCTGGTTAGAATTTTATGAATTATTAACTCTGTTCACTGTTTATCCACGAACAATTTTATGACAAATAGTTTTAAAAGTGATTCTTTCGAATCTATCTAAAGTTTCAGTTTCAAGCTTATCTCCTAGTTCTAAGTACATTCATCACACAAACAACATCCACAGACCACATTCCATGAGCAGGGGTATTTTTGTCATTCCACTACCTAGGGGTACTTTCGTAATTTTAACCTACAAGGGTATTTTCGTAATTTTCCAAAGTAAAATTTTGGGTGATTTTTTCAAAATAAGGGTATTTAGGTAATTTTGTGAAGCAGGGGTATTTTGGTAATTTTGCAACTCGGGGTATTTCGGTAATTTTGTAAGTCAGGGGTAATTTGGTAATTTTACAAACCAGGGGTACTTTGGTCATTTTCCAAATCTAAGGTAGTTTTTACAAATCCAGGGGTAATTTGGTAATTTTAAAACTAGGGTTCTTACAAAACAGTGTGGCTGGTCCCTTTCGGGTTTTAATTATCGGATTTAGCCTGTGACCAAGTCCTCATGGATAGGGTGAACAATCACTACGCACCAGGCAGGATTCGAGCGAAGAGGAGGTGAGTCACTAGGACTGCTTAAATACCAAGCTCTCCCTGAATCCACTCCTAGACTTGCGCATGCTTGTTGCCACACCCTAACTCAGGGACTTACCCACAGGTTTGTTTAATTATGCTTAAGTCTTATGTATTTAAAGAGTGGTGTAAACTAACCCTATGGTCCATCAGTACCATCATGTTTAATTACGTCTAAAGCCCACAAAGCCCAACATATACATATAAATATCACATCAAAAGTTAGGGTACTTACCTGGGTGGATCGGCGCCAGAGACTCAGGTACCATGCTTTCTGAAAAAATAATCATTTCACAAACTTTTAAAACATAGTTTAGGCCTAAGCCCACAATCGAACTTTTGGATCGGGCTCTGATACCAAAATGTAACACCCCAAACTTGGTCTAAACACTACAATCGGATCTGACGTGCCACGGGAAAGAAAATATTTTGGAAACTGATTTGTCGACTTGTTTTCGAAAGAAAACCAATGTAAGATTTTAGAGAAAATGAAGTTGAATCTTGTGACATCTAAAACGCATTAAAACTTGTTTTAGAAAAACTTAATTGCCTTATTGTTACTTCATATCTATTACTTAGTCAGTGATCACTTTAGAAAACGGATATTTTATTAGGTTTTGAAAACAACCAATTCATAATGTTTAAATGTGCTTAACAAAAGTTAAAGAACCAATTAAATAAAACATCCCAAAAATAAAACTTAAGCGGCCATATTACAGTATTGAAAACCAAAATTAAATAAAACAACCAAGTCTGAATGGAAAACTTTGTAATAAACCAAATGTTGTGCATGGCCACCTCGAGTCCACTCCGGCTCCATATCCACGATCTAAAGATTATCTGCAAAGTATAATGGAAGGGGTGAGTCACCTAGACTTAGTGTGTAAGTCCCCATCCCAAACGAAAATATGCTCTTACACAGATTCAGATACAAATATGCATGTCATGCAACCCGTCAACCTAGATATCCATCCATGGCTCCCAAATCTACCCCTTGTGGGACCAAACCACTGGTGGTGCCATACCACTGGTAACCGAAGTTACAAAAATAACATATGTGGGACCAAACCACTGGTAACTAAAGTTACAAAAATAACATTTGTGGTACCAAACCACTAGTGGTGCCAAACCACTGAGACTTAGTCACAATTTTTATAAAATGTGGGGCCAACCCACTGTGTGATACCAAATCACTGGTGACAGTCTGATAGATCATACTTCCCCCTCCTCTCATCACCCATAACACATATTAATGCCAACAGTATCAGTATGATCATGCTTAACATACAAAATTACGCATACAGAATAACATGCTTTCATAGATCACAATCACCTCGAGAAATAATAACAACTTACCCCGCATCCTCACTTTTACCCACAAGGGTATTTTAGTAACCATTGCTGTCATTCCGGCTTTTAACATCACACAACATTTACATAGTAAGTATAGAAAGTGCGTAAGGGTTCCACACCTGGTTTTCGTACTAACACTTTTACTGTTTCTACGCTACTGTCACTCGAGACTACCACTATTGGCCTACGATCTAACTCTGATGTTGGCCCACACCCGGATGGCCAATCGCGCACTCTTGACACAGATCGCTTCTTGTATTTTGGCATTAGGCTTACAGATCCAACCCCTCCTACTGCTTGACTGCTATTCGAGTCCATAATAACCCTTGGTCACTAAACCAATCAAACCGATGAGATCTAATAAACAAACATAGTGTTTAAACGAAACCCTTACCTAGCTTTCAGATCCCTAAAGTCTTTATGAAAACGTCACCACCAAACCCACCTACATTTGGCCAACACCCAAATATTAAACCGATCCCATAAACGCAACCAATAGAGTACCTTAACATATTTGGCCAAAAAGGAAAGAACCAAAAAGGCCATTCGACCGAATCCTACCACCACCACCTACCTTTGGCCTCTTCACAAATCGGCACAGGAGACCTTAATGAGACAGATTCAGCTTCTAGGGGTAGAGAGTGAAATCGACAGATCTTAGAACAAGTGATTCAGATTAGAAACTTGAAAAAAATAAAGAAATCGCAGAGAAACGAAAATCTCGAAACTCGCTAGATTACTAAGGAGTATCCGGCTTACAGTGCACCTTCGGGAATTAGAGATCTCACCTGATAGTTCAGCTATGGGAGAAAGGGATATACACAAGGAGATTTCGACTTTTAGTGGAATTTTGGAGAGGGATATAAGGCTAGGGACTTTCGGCTAGAAGAGAGAAAAGTTTGAGAAGAGGGAAGAAAGGAATTTCGACCAGAGAGAAAAGATAAGAAAAAAAAGAAAAAAAAAACAAAAGAAAAGATGGATACTCTGCTAATAATTTCGGCTACATATCCCACACACAGAGTTGGAGTTTCAGCCAACTCTCTCCCTCCTGATAGCTCTCATCTCACCTGATAACCCAATCCCTATCTCACCTTTAGAAGAGCCCACCTTAAAACCAACTCTTTCCTTTTAATTATCAGTTTTTCTATCATCAAAATAAAAGAAATAAAACTTCCAAAATGTAGCTTAAGTGCTGTCCACCCCTTTCCCCTTATGTGCCGAATTCTTGACCCACCAACTTGGGCCCCAAGCGGCCACACTAGGCCCAACTCCTTCCCCCTTGTGACGCCGCCTTAATGCCCACTTAAAGCACCTCTAATTTTTGGGCCATAAATCCAGCTTGCTACTAAACATAGTAATTTACATTAAATTACTACTAACACAAATTTTAATCAATTTAACCCAGATTTAACCCAAACTTAAGGCCACTACACACCTCAAAGCCTATAACCTACTAACTTACCCATGTAACGTACCAAATGCACAGACCCACCAAAATCAGGATATTACAATTTATATTCTTGAAATATTAAATGAGTCTATTTTTATTAGAAACAAGTGGAAATGGCGTGTAAACAATGTACAATGAGATAATTTATTTTTAGTGAAGAGAGGTCAGTACCGTTGGTCAGTGTAACAAGAGAGAATTTAATGAATAAACTGTATTAATTAGACAAACCAAAAATTTTGAAAATTTTATGGTAAGAAGATATATGAGTCTAGTTTCAAGGAAAATTATCAGAACTTAATTTGGAGTTCTGTAGCTCCAGATATAAATAATTTAGTGACTGTGACTCGAGAAAATAACTTGACTAGAATATGAGTAAATATGCAAATTGGGTTGTATTACCATGAGAAACAAGGGAATAAATTGTTTTTTTTATATTTTCATACGGTCTTACTAAGCTATAAAGCTTACTCCCTCCCTTCCTTTCATTTAGTGTTTTCAAGTTAGCTCAGGGTTGGAGATTGTCGGAGGCAGCATCACACTATCAAGTCGCTACCTTTGGTATAATGAAGCATATATTAGAAATTTTAAGTGAGTGGCATGTATAGGAATTTAGTTGATTGACATGCATTATTTTGCTTTGGCCAGATGTGTAGGCTTATATTAAGTTATATGCATATGGCCATGAGATGTGGCTTATATTGATTATGGCTTGTGAGCCAAGTTATTCATGTTTTATCTTAATGTTTATAATGTGATTATGTTTGTTTGCCATGTATGGTTAGTAATATGACATAAGTGATTGATGGATAAGTTGGTAACCATATTATAATAGTAAAAGTGGTCATCAAAATAACAAGTCTTATGAGGGTGAAATATGAAACCTAGACTTGGTATTGCATGAATGTGTATGTTTAAGCCTGGTAATGCCCCGTACCCTGTTTCAGTGTCGGACGTGGGTAAGAGGTGTTATACACATACTTAATCACATATCATAGTCATAGAAAATAATATTAAAATATTTTTCTAACTCAGATTTGTGGTCCTGAAACCACTTTTTCAACTAGGGTCTAAACCGGACTGTTACAATTCTCCCCCTTAGGGATTTTTGTCCCCAAAAATCTTACCGTTAAACAGATTCAGATTTCAATCTCAGACGAAGGGATCACATGTGATGGATCAGATCTGTATCGACAAAGCATTGACACGTGAATTACATTATGAATCTTTTCCAACTCAGGTGACAACAACAATCTATATGCTACAGGTCCGATACGCTCGATAATTTTATATGGTCCGATAAACCTCGAACTCAATTTGCCTTTACGTCCGAATCTGAGTGCTTTCTTCCACGGAGATACTTTTAAAAATATTGTATCACTAATCTCAAACTCAATATCTTTTCATTTCAAGTCTGCATATGATTTTTGAAAATTAGACGCTGCTTTCAGACTATCACGAATCACTTTCACTTTTTGTTCTATCCTTTATAAAATCAACCCCGTGTATCTTACTTTCACTGAGCTCAGTCCAATACTAAGGTGTCTAACATTTGCGTTCGTACAAAGCCTCATAAGGTGCCATTTTGATGCTCGACTGAAAGCTATTATTGTATGCAAATTCAATCAATGGAAAATATTGTTCCCATATACCATTAGACTCAAGAATGCAACATCTCAACATATCCTCGAGTATCTGAATGATTCACTTGAATTGACCATCTGTCTGCGGGTGAAAAGTCGTATTGAAATGTAATTTAGTACCCAAAGCTTCTTACAATTTCTTCCAGAACCGTGAAGTAAATATCGGATCTCTATCAGACACAATAGACAACGGCACTCCGTGCAACCTTACAATATCAGAAATGTAAAGCTCAGCTAACTTTTCAAGAAAATAATCAGATCGTACCGGAATAAAATGGGCTAACTTTGTTAATCGATCAGCTACAACCCAAATTGCATCTTTCTTTCTTGGAGTTAATGGCAATCCAGAAACAAAGTCCATCGTCACTCTACCCCATTTCCAATTAGGAAACAAAATCGATTGTAGCAAACCAGATGGAGCCTGATGTTTAGCTTTAACTTGCTGACAAACTAAACATTTCGAGACAAAATCAGAGATATCTCTTTTCATTCCAGACCACCAATAGTGTTGCTTCAAATCATGGTACATCTTTGTACTTCCTGGATGAACAGATAAGCGGCTATTATGAGCTCCATTCAAAATTAACTGTAACAACTTTGAATTCCTCGGAACACAGATTCGGTTTCTGAACCTCAAACAACCATTTGTATCAACTCGAAACTCAGATTCAACATTCGATTCACATTGAGCTCACTTTGCTAATAAATCATTATCAACTTTCTGAGCATCACAAATTTGTTGTAGAAATAACGGTTTCACTTTCAATTCAGCCAAAACTGAACCATCATTAGATAAGTCTAAATGAGCATTCATAGCACGTAATGCAAATAGTGATTTTTGACTCAAAGCATCAGCAATAACATTTGCCTTACTAGGATGATAGTCTATCATAAGCTTGTAGTCTTTCAAAAGCTCTAACCATCTTCTCTGTCGCAGATTCAAATCTTTTTGAGTCATCAAGTACTTCAAACTTTTATATCTGAAAACACGTGGCATTTCTGATTGAAAAGATAATGGCGCTAAATATTTAATGCGAACACAATCGCAGCTAGCTCAAGATCATGTGTCGATAATTCTTTTCATGTGGCTTCAATTGTCTCGAGGCATAAGCTATAACTTTGCCTTCCTGCATCAAAACACATCCCAGACCATTTAACGAAGCATCACTATAAATCACGAATTCTTTACTCGATTCTGGTTGTACCAAAACTAGAACTTCAGTCAACAAAGTTTTCAACTGATCAAAGCTTTTCTAACATTTATCGAACCATTCAAGCTTCACATCTTTCTGAAGCAATCTAGTTAACGGAGTAGCAATCATCGAGAAGCCTTTTACAAACCGACGATAATAACTAGCAAGTCCCCAAAAACTACAAACTTCAGACGTATTCTTTGGAGGTTTCCATTCCAGAATAGCAGAAATCTTACTCGGATCAACTCGTATTCCAGAGGCTGATACAATATGTCCCAGAAAACCAACTTCACGCAACTAGAACTCACATTTACTAAACTTTGCATACAATTGCTTATCTCGCAGAGTTTACAACACAATTTTCAGATGTTCAGCATATTCAGTTTCATCTTGCGAATAAATCAAAATTTCGTCAATGAATACGACAACAAATCGATCTAAATACGGTCTGAAAATTCTTTCATCAGATCCATAAACACAGCAGGAGCATTTCTTAGTCCGAAAGGCATAACTAAAAACTTAAATGCCCATACCTCGTTCTAAAAGTAGTTTTCGTAATATCTAAATCTTTTACTCACAACTGATAATATCCCGATCTCAAATCTATCTTTGAAAACCGGTGGCTCCTTTAAGCTGATAAAACAAATCATCAATTCTAGGCAGAGGATATTTATTCTTTATAGTCACTTTGTTCAACTAACGGTAATCAATACACATTCTCACCGTGCCATCTTTCTTTTTCACAAATAGAACAGGAGCACCCCAAGGTGAGAAACTCGGTCTTCTGAATCCTCTGTCAGTCAACTCTTGCAACTGTGACTTTAAATCTTTCAACTCTGTTGGTGCCATTCTATACGGAGCTATCGAGATAGGAGTCGTTCCCGGTAACAAATCAATACCTAATTCCACTTCGCGTATCGGAGTTAATCCCTGTAATTCTTCAGGAAATACATCAGGGAAATCATAAATAATCGGCACTGATTCAGCTTTCTTTTCAGTTACTTTCGAGTCAATCACATAGGAAAAATTAGCTTCATAACCCTTTTTCACATAATTCTGAGCTTCTAACACTGATATCACAGTAGGTAATCCATTCAAATCATTAGATTCAATCCTAACTATTTTATCATTCTGACATCTCAAATCAATAGTCTTTCTTTTGCAATTTACAACAGCATCATGCAAAGTTAACCAGTCTATGCCCAAAATTATATCAAACTCATCAAATGGTAGTAGCATCAGATCAGCTAGAAAACAAACATCTCGAAACATCAACGAACAGTTCTTGCATACTTTATCAACTAGGACACTTCTACCTAAGGGGTTCAATACTCTAATAACAAATTCAGTAGACTCTACAGGCAAAGTCTTACTGGATACTAAGTTCATGCATATATACGAATGAGTAGAACCTGGGTCTATCAATCCAATCATAGAAGTATCATAAAGAGTAAATGTAGCCGTTATAACATCTGGAGATGAAGCTTCCTCACGAGCTCGAATGGCATACGCTCTGGCAGGTGCTCTAGCTTCAGATCTCGCAACAGTGTCTTTCATAGTTCTCTGACTACCACTGACATTTCTTGTATTTCGAGAAGGTCTACCTCTAGCTGAAACATTATCAGATCTCGGATTCTAAACAATCTCTTACTCAACAAACTCTGGGCAGTCCTAGATGAAATGATCTAATGATCCACATCTAAAATAGGCTCGATCTTTCAATCTACAACTACCTGGATGTCCTTTAGCATAATGTTTACATTTAGGTCTTTCAGATCGAACATTTCCCACACTAGTCATCAATGTAGCTGGAACTTTGGAATTCAACTATAATCTAGCTCGATCTCTATTCGAATATACCATATTAGCCTTGGAACAGCTATGTTCATCTCTGAATTTCTTTGAAGCAGACTAAAATGTTTTACTTGAAAAATCTCTTTCTCGTATCTCTAGCTTCAGACTCAGCTTTTCTTTTATCTTTCCCGAGTGCCTCAGCTTTGCATGCTCGATCAACAAGTACAACAAACTCTTTTATTTCCAGAATTCTGACTAACAAATGAATATCTTCATTCAAACCGTCTTCAAACCGTTTACACATTATTGCTTCAGTTGAAACACATTCTCGAGCATATTGACTTAGTCTCACGAACTCTCGTTCATAGTAGGAGACAAACATGCGACCCTGTTTCAATTCCAAGAATTCTTTTCATTTCTGATTAATAAATCTTTTACTAATATATTTCTTTCGGAACTCAGACTGAAAGAAATCCCATGTAACCCATTCTTTCTGAACAACGAAAATCAAGGTCTTTCACCATAGATAAACTGCATCTCGTAGCAAAGAAACAACACACTTTATACATTCTTTAGGAGTCAATGACATTTCATCAAATACTCAGATAATATTCTCTAGCCAAAACTCAGCTTTCTCGGTATCGTCATCCCCGGTGGCCCTAAACTCTTCAGCCCCATATTACGGATTTTATCGACCGGAGGTTTATTCAACAGATTCAGATTCATAACCGGATTATAGCAAAAGTCTGAGGAGGATTAGGCGGGGGCGGAGGTTATGAAATAGCCGGATTAGTTCTTACGTATTGAGTGAAGCATTCATTCATCATTTGGAATAAGGCTTGTTTAGCCTCTCCCTCTTGACCGCTACTAGCAGGTCTCGAATCAGATGGCATTGTCCCTTGAGCGGGAGCAGGTGTATTACTTTCAACATCGTCAGCTACGGCTCTTACGGGATCCATTTACTATACGAAAACACATTTTACACGTCAAGATTCATCACACTATCACAGTTCGTATATATATGGCATGTATAGCTAGACTCTCATACGCTACGTTAGTCCGAGAATCAACTAAACCGTAGCTCTAATACCTATCAAATGTAACACCCCTAACCTGTAACCATCACCAATCTAGGGTTAAAGGCATTACCGGACAAATCGGATCCTTTTACAGATATTTCATATTATAAATCCACTAATCAAATCAAAGTGTCCCTTAAATAGGTCCACGAGACCTTAATCATGCTTTAGAAAAGGGTCGGGACTAAACCGAACACATACAAAATTTTCAAAAATTTAAAAAATTTTCTAAGTTACAGAGCTCACACGCCCGTGTGGGCAGGCCGTGGGAGGACACGCCTGTGTCTAAGCCGTGTCAAAATAGGGCATACATACTGACTTGTCCACACGGCCGTGGACACGCTCGTCTTCCTCACTCGTGGTCGCTACTGACTTGCACCACACAGCCAGTCACACGCCCGTGTGTCTAGCCCATGGTCGAGTCTGACTTGTTTTGAAGTGCAACCACGAGGGACACAGACAAGCCACACGCCTATGTGCTCAACCGTGTGGGAAATTATAGGCCATTTGCAAGGCCAAAATGCCACCCACACTTTGGGTCATCTCTACAAGCACATACAAGCATCATACCAAACACAATTGGCAACCAAAAACACACCAAATGGTCATTCTTTTCAACTTATTGAAGTACTCTTCAAACATACCAAATTATTTGCCATTTAACTCAAGTTAACCACAAACATTTCTAAGCATAGTTCATCCACAACTTACCATTACAATATGACATATTTGCAGACCATTTCATTTACTATCAAGCCATACCAAAACTAAGCATCATAAGACATAACTATTCATTCATATCACAACTAATTATCTAGCCATATCACATGGCTATACACTTACTTCAAACATAACTCAGAGTGACTAGACTATACATGCCATACTTTAGTATATACACTTCGAAAAGGTACCAAATTGAGATTGAGTAGTGTGATTACGATCCTCGACGATCCCCGAGCCTTCTTGTAGCTTTAACGATCTATAAAACAAAGAAAACATACACAAAGTAAGCTTTCAAAAGCTTAGTAAGCCATATACAAACAAACTTATCATAAATGCATATAAACACATTAATACAATGTCATCAATATTTTCCAATGGCAAATTCATAACATTTTCTTTGGCTCATTTGTTTAACCAAGTTAACCAACATATCTTATCTCAAACATCTCTTTTACTCATATCATAGTCATATATATATATATATATATATATCACATTTTATATCCACAAATCTATGCACTTATCTCACATAGGTAAGTTCACATATATATACTTACCTTCCACACACATACATAGTGTACAATTCAAATGTACCTGCATTTCACATAGCCTTTCATTTTTTTGGAACTTTCCCGTTGAACCATTCGGAATCAAATAGGATACTCAGAATGCTCAGAATATTTGTACAATGCCAACGTCCCAAACGTGGTCTTACATGTAACCAAATATAGATGTCACTGTCCCAGACAGGGTCTTACACGAAATCAGATACGATGCCAATATCCCAGACATGGTCTTACATGTAAATCTCAAATCGATGCCAACATCCCAGACGTGGTCTTACACGATGTCACATATCAATGCCAATGTCCCAAATGTGGTCTTACACGATATCTCAATTAGAAACCTATGTCTTGACATATATAATCCTATCTATTCCTAGGTTCGTATGGGACTTCTCAAACACTGATTCATTATCGATACTTCCTCAGATTTCATGTACATAATGTCTCGAGCATATTCATCACAATCTAAATTTCATAGATGCATAAATAAACCAATTCTAATGCATTTATTTGTATATCGACTTACCTCGATTTGAGTAAACGAACGAATTCGGCTATTCAATTACTTTTGACTTTTCTCGATCTAAATCTGTTTTCTTCAGTTCTTGATCTATACTTATTCAAATTTAACCCATTTATTCACCAAATTATTCAATTCAATCCAAAAACACATATTTAGGGCAATTTACAATTTAGCCCTCATATTTTCACATTTTGACATTTTAGTCCATATTTCATAAAATCATAAAATTTCATATTACCCAAGCTTGGCCGAATATTCCCATGCTCAATACAAGTCCATACATTTCATTTATTTCACATTTTAGTCCCTCAAAATATTATTTTCTCAATTAAGTCCAAATTACTCAAATTCATCAAAAATCCAAAGACAAACTATGTTAATTTATCACATATCTTCCATAATTCATCTTCAAACATCACAAAACTCATGAATTCATCAATGTCACATTTTAAAATCATCATCAATTCACAAAATTGAAGCATGGGTTTTGAAGAACACTAAGCAATGATTACAAAAACGTAGAAATTATCAAAAATCAAAACCGAAACATACCTTAATTAAACCATAAGCATAGCCGAAACCTAGGAAGCTTGTTTATTCTTTCTTTTTCTTTCCAATTCGGCAAGAACAAGACAAAATGGCCTATTTTATGCCTTTATTTTACTTAATATAAACTTATTAATTAATTTACAACTTTAACCTTTATTATAACATTATAAATTCCACTAACATATATCATTAATGTCCATCCATAACTCAAATGGTCCAATTGCATTATAAGGACCTCACATGTATAAAGACATGACACATAGGTGCTTTTAACTATGGCATGCTAATTTAGCATCTTTCACTATTTGGTCCTTTTCTCAAATTAAGCACATAAATAGTCGAATTTATGCATATGTTCAATATGATCACATATCATAGGCACGGAAAATAATATTAAAATATTTTTCTAAATCAAATTTATGGTCCCAAAACCACTTTTCTGACTAGGGTCTAAACCAGACTGTTACAATACAAATAGTCGTTTATGCATATGTTCAATATGATGTCCATTCACGTATGAGGATACTTAGGTCACAAAAGGCTTTTTGACTTGTAACGTTCTACAACTTAGGACAAGTATGAAATTCAAAAACATTAAGTGTCAAAAGCTTACAAACACGAAAATAGTTTGGCACATCATATTGATCCTTATTCTTTCCCCTTAGTGATCCTTACCTACTTACCGCCTTATTTCTCCTTCTCTCACCTTCCTTGTCTCTCCATATATAGGAAATCATAGCATGATATAGTAACTACAGCTAGACTACGAGTTTTGGTGCACTAATAAACGAGTTTTTTTTCCTATTGTTGTGACTTTGTCACTCTTCTATTTCTTTTTCAATTTTTTTCACTCAATAATGCTCTTTGGCATTTTAGGTAATTTTTCTACTCGTCTTTTTGTTTTGTGGATTTCTCTTTTATAGTTCCAACATCACACTAATCTTTCCTATTTCACTCTATTTTTACAACCTTCCCCATGATGTATCTACTTAACCCTCAATATGTTTGGCTGGACGTCTATAATCATGTAGTGCAGGACCAAAGAAAAAGGGCAAATACAAATTGATGTTTTTAGGCTTAGGGCTTGTAATGTGGTTCATCAAGAAGTGTCAACAAGGTCCAAAATTGGTACTAAGGGTGAAATGTATTTAGGACAAATTTTTGGCTCTGAATGTGTTCCAAACAATGCCTTAGGTTATCCTTAAATATCTCAACATGCACAAATTTAATCAACCAATCAAACACAAATTCAATCATTTATCAGTCATACTAGCATGCTTGTTTCCTTGTATTTTCTATATCACTTGGTACAAATGATGGCTTAATACCTATTTACAGTGTAACATATAGAACTTTAGTAGTCCAATACTCAAAATTTTAAAATCTCTTATCATCATGCTAAATTTATTCTTAAACACAAGCAACCTATGTATATGTTTCTTACTTATCACTTGTATTTCTACAAGTTCAAGCACGCCAAAGGACAAGAAAAAGTAACAAATGGATTATGAGTCCTTGTATGAGGCATGGGAAAGGTACAAAGAATTATTACGAAGTGCCCTCATCATGGAATCCCACATTGCATCCAAATTGAGACGTTTTATAATGGTCTCAATTCTCACACGAGGATAGTAGTGGACGCTTCTGCTAACAGTTCTCTCCTTTCTAAGTCTTATAATGAGGATTATGAAATCATTGAGAGGATTGCCAGCAACAATTATTAATGGCCAACCAATCGAGCAACGTTAGGAAGATGAGTTACTGGAATACATAAAATAGACGTTCTTACTTCACTCACATCTCAGGTATCATCAATATCCTCAATGTTAAAAAAATCTTACTACTAATGAGTCTAATAGTTTTGCAGCACAACCACAAAATTAATTTGAAAATATAGCATGTGTCTATTGTGGGGAAGGACATTTGTTTGAAGAATGTCCATCGAACTTAAAGTTCGTATATTACATGGGTAACCAGAACCAAAATCAAGGAAGGCAAGGACTGCAATCCAATTTCTATAACCCATCATGGCAAAACCACCCGAATTTTCCTAGAGTAACCAAGGGGCTGGAACCAGTAACCCTTACGCCCAACCTAGATCGACCCAGCCACCTAGTTTTCCCCAACAAGTTCAAAACCATGTAACATCCAAAAATTGGGCCTAGTAGGATTGGGCCCAATAAGCCTTAGGCGTAGGAATGTTTAAAATTTTTAAGAATATAAGAATAGCGTTGTTGCAAATTGGACTTATTAGTTAAGTGAATTTGGAAATTTACGAGGTTTCTATGACGTTTCGGGTTCAAGTTGGGACTTAGTAAAATTTTGTGACTTAGTAAAATTTTGTGTTTAAGCCTTTAAGGAGATGGAGTAAGTATCCTTATAGCATATGGAAATAATTGAGTAAATAGCTAGCATAAATGAGCAAAGGGTAAAGAGATTATGGCACCACATGTATTACTTTGAGGGAAGAGGTTCGAATCACTTTGTGTGCAAATTTTGACTAATATTTTTGCACTCTTTCCTTAAGTGTCGGCCAAGAATTAAACATGGCAAGTTTGACTTCTTTATTTTTGGCATGGTGGCTAAGAAATAAGGTAAGGTTGAGGTTGAGGAATCAAAAGAAATAGGTAAGGGGGACAAGAGGCTTATTTCATGGATAGTGTTTTGGAAAGTTTGGGTGGCCAAACTTTTATCCTAGGCGGGATGCATGTGGATGGTCTGGGGCTAGAGTGGTAGCTGAATTTTTCTTGGGTTATTTTGCAAAGCTTTGTACATGATAAGGTTTTGGGTTCTTTTAGCAATTTGGTTACTCTTCCTTGCCAACATCTTTTTCTTCCCTTTTCGTTTTGGCCTAAGCACCTAGTGCATTTGTTCATCTTACTCCTTTGTTTTGCCTTAACCCCAATTCATTTTTGGTTCATCTTCTTTAGTTGGCCGAAACTAACAAGCACTTTTCTCCATCCATTCTTTCCTCTTGACCATTTCATCAATCTTTTGTTCTTCTTTAATCAACATCACTTTGTGTGATCTTCTTGTTCGATTTTCTCTATAGCCGAACCATTATCATCCTATTTCTTCATCATTTCATTCTCTATCGTGTGGGAAAACCTTATCTTGATCGAATCAGATTTTCAACAAGGTGAAGGAGCACAAGTGATTTGTATTAACCAAATCGTTATCGTCGACTCGTTAAGACGGGATTTCTATATCCAAAGGGTGGGATCGAGGGAGATCACATTCGTGGTGTTGAAATCAGTGGAAAGCACAACTCATTATTAAGGTGTGTAATCACATACTTTCCGAATATATATTTGAAATGGTATGTGATCTCACACTTCTCTGAAGGCTTGCATGAAATATTCTATGATTCGGTCGAAATACCGAAGAAAAACTGGAAACTGGCATTTGTAATCACTCGGGCGTGCGTATGATCGTAGTGGTAATTATATTTATAATAAAACAATTTCAGTTAGAAACAGTGACGTGTTTTTGAAAAATCATGAAAAATAGGAGAAAGGGAACTAGAAAGTGAATGAGATATCAAATTAAAGCTTACTGTGTCTATTTCATATGGAAGAAATGGAGAAGGAAAAAGAATTTTATATTCTGAGATATGTTAATTTTAGTGAGACTGGTTCTGAATGACTTCGTGGTTCCCTGATCTGTCTTGGTAAAATCAGATAAAATTGTTCAAAGTGATTTATGAGTTATAATTGATATCTATGGATTCCTTAGTGAGTCTATTTTCAATAGAGACAAGTGGGAGCAGCATATTAAAATCGTACAGTTAGATATTTGAATTTTGGGTAAGAGAGGTTAGAATCGTTGGACAGTGAAACAAGGGAAACTTTAAGGAATAAACTGCACTGAATGGTTAAGCCAAAAATTCTGGAAAAATTGTAGTAAGAATATATATGAGCCTAGTTTCAAGGAAAATTTACAGATCTGAATTTTGAGTTTCCTAACACGAGTTATTGTCAGTTTAGTCAAAGTGACGCAGTTGGACAGTTTCAATTTGTATGCCCCAAATTAGTAGATAAAGTCTTAGGTTGCGAAATTACCAAATTACCCTTAGTGGGTAAAATTACCGAATTACCGTCGATGGGTAAAATTACGAAAATGCCCCTCATGGGCCGAATTATGAAAATGCCTTAATGGGCCGATTTGATAAGATTACCTTAAGTGTCGAAATACGAAAATGCCTTAATGGACCGATTTGATAATGTGCTATATGGGCCAATCTGATATTTTGCTAAATGGGCCGATCTGATATTTTGTTTAATGGGCCTAATTAATAAACTGTTATAATGGGCCATAATTTTTGTAATAAATATCTGAATAAATTACTGTTGTTATATTGTGAAAATCATGATTTGTTATGCATCATATACATGATTTGCATGGGATGGGATAATGTTGAAGAGAAGTTCTGGTGGCTCTGCCACATATTTTGGTGACTCTATCACAATCTGTTTAGTGGCTATGCCCCGTAAACTCTGTTATTTTGGTGGCTTGTCCACAACTAAATTTGATGTAAATGGCTTAATGCTATATGTTTGGTGTGTTGGCGGGGTGGGTGACTAAAGCTCCCCATAGGTGTGTTGGTTGGTACGGGTGGTGTGTAACGGATGGATTACTAGGCTTGGTTTGGGAATTTTCATTTCATATTCATGTTATATTTTGATATATTATTGTTATTGTAAATGGTCTTAGGCCCAAATAATTGCTTAATGAGATTTTGGCCCAGTGGACAACGGTAAGTGGGTTACACACTGAGTTCTTGTAACTCACCCCCCTTTCTCAACCCTTGTAGGTAATGCTCACTGATGAGGACTTGGGGTGATGGATGACTCGATGGAGGCCATGCTTCGGAAATAACATTTTCGAATATTAATAAACTATTTTCCGTTTTATTTCATTACTTCGCTATTTTGGTTTTTATGTTGTAATAAAGCCTCTGAGTATTTTTATTATTTGCTTTACGCTTGATATACTTATTATCTTGCTTAATTTGTTTTAAATGAGAATTTTCTAAAACTTAAATAAAGATTTTCTAAAATGGATTAACAAATGGTTTTCATAACAAACTTTTACAAATATTTTTAACTCAAAATTTTCTCTCGAATTATCAACGATGTTTTCAAAAGTCACGCTTTATAAGGTCACTAGTTCAAATATCAATTCTTCAATCAACATTTCAAAGATTAGTAGTATTTTTATCAAATATTTATAAACAAATTTGTTCTTCTTAACTATAACAAAAAAATAACTTCATCTTTAGTCACAAGTTCGTTATACGTTTTCAAAAAACTCTACAGTATGACACGCCAGATTCGGGTTTAACTTCTAGGCCGGATTTGGGGTGTTACATTTTATGGTATCAAAGCTCGGTTGCAAAACACGACTGTGGTTTGGGTTCAAAAGCGTTTTAGAAAAGCTGTTTGAATTTTAAATTATAAATACATGATCACATGAGACGGATCTGATCTGTACTTACGAAGCATCGAAACGTGAAATACGTCATGTATCTTTTCTAACTCAGAGGGCAATCTCAATCTATAAGCAACCGGCCCAATACGTTCAATGACTTCGTACGGTCCGATAAATCTCAGACTCAACTTGCCTTTTCGACCAAATCGGAGTACCTTTTTCCACGGAGAAACTTTTAAGAACACCCGATCTCCGACCTGAAATTCAATGTCCTTACGTTTCAAATCGGCATAAGACTTTTGACGATCCAAAGCGGCTTTCAAATTACTCCTAATAACAACCACTTTCTGTTCTATTTCTTTAATCCAATCAACCCCGTGTATCTTATTTTCACTGAGTTCAGTACAATACAACGGCGTGCGACATTTTCGCCCGTACAAGGCTTCATAAGGCGCCATTTTTATGCTAGATTGGAAGCTATTATTGGAAGCAAATTCAATCAAAGGTAGGTATCGTTCCCACGTACCTTCAAACTCAAGGACGTAATACCTCAACATGTCCTCAAGTATCAAAATAGTTTGCTCAGACTAACCGTCTGTTTGCAGATGGAAGGCTGTACTAAAATGAAGTCTAGTACCTAGAGCATCTAGCAATTTCTTCCAGAACCGCGATGTGAATCTCGGGTCCCTATCTGAAACAATGGAACTCGGTACACCGTGCAACCTTACAATCTGTGACACATACAATTCAGCAAGCTTAGTAAGTGAATAGTCGATACGTACCGGTATAAAATGAGCTAATTTAGTCAGTCTATCAATGATAACCCATACGGCATCTTTCTTACTCGGTGTCATAGGAAGACCGGATACAAAATCCATTGTAATTCTATCCCATTTCCATTCAGGTATCATGATTGGTTGAAGTAGTCCGGACGGTACCTGATGCTCAGCTTTTACTTGTTGACAGATTAAGCACTTGGAAACAAACTCAGATATATCTCGTTTCATGCCAGGCCACCAATAGAACTATTTCAAATCGTTATACATTTTAGTGCTACCCGGTGTATCGATAGTCGACCACTATGGGCCTCACTCGAAATCACCAGATCAAATCGAGTTCTTTGGAACACACTATCGGCTTTTATAATTCAAACAATCATTTGCATCAATCAAAATATGATTCTCGCATCTGCTTTCACACTCGAATCCGAATAGCAATCAAATTTTGTCAACTTTCATGCATCACAAATTTGTTGAATAAACATCGGTCTTGCTCGTAACTCGCTATGATCGAACCATCACTAGACATAGCCATCTCGGTATTCATTGCACGAAGAACAAATAATGATTTTCGACTTAACGCATCCGTAACAACATTAGCTTTTCCCGGGTGATAGTCAATCACCAATTCATAGTCTTTCAACAGTTCTAGCCACCTGCGTTGTCTCAAATTCAGGTCTTTCTGCATCATTAGATACTTTAGACTTTTGTGATCCGAGTAAACATGGCATTTCTCGCCAAATAAGTAATGACGCCAAATCTTCAAAGTCGAACACAATGGTCGCAAGCTCTAAATCATCGTCGGGTAATTTCTTTCATCGGCTTCAATTGTCTTGAAGCGTAGGCTACAACTTTGCCTTCCTGCATCAAAACGCAGCCCAAACCATTTAAAGAAGCATCAGAATAAACAACAAATTCTTTACCCGATTCAGCTGAAACTAATCTCGAGCTTCATCAAAAGGGCTTTCAACTGATCAAAACTTTTCTGACACTTTTTTGACCACTCGAACCTGACATCTTTCTGAATAACTTTGTAAACGGGGTAGCTATCATAGAAAAATCTTTCACAAATCATCGATAGTAACCCACAAGTCCCAGAAAACTTTGAATCTTGGAAACATTTTTCGGTGGCTTCCAATCAAGTATAGCCAAGATTTTGTTCGGATCAACTCGAATGCCTGATGCTGAAACAACATGTCCTAAAAAGCTGACCTCTTTCATCCAGAACTCACACTTACTAAACTTCGACATGTACCGTGATGATCTCGCAAAGTTTGTAGCACTAACCTCAAATGTTTAGCGTGTTCAATTTCATCTTTGGAGTAGATCAATATGTCATCAATAAACACCACCACAAATCGATCTAAAACCGCCTAAAACCCGATTCATCAAATCCATAAAATAGCAGTGCATTAGTGAGTCCAAAAGGCATAACCAAAAACTCAAAATGTCCGTACCTCGTCCAAATGCGATCTTTGGCACATCTCAGATCTCGACTCATGAATCGATAATAACCCGATCTCAAATTTATTTTGAAAATCTGAAGCCCCTTTCAACCGATCAAACAAATCATCAATCCGAGGTAACGGATACTTATTCTTTATAGTTACCTTATTCAATTGCCGATAATCAATACACATTCGCATCGCTTCCATCTTTCTTTCTCACAAAAGAACTGGTGCACCCAAGGAGAGAAACTTGGTCGTGCAAAGCCCTATCTGTAACTCTTGCAATCGTGCTTTCAACTCTTTTAGCTCAAGAGGTGCCATCCGATATGGAGCTATTGAGATCGGAGTTGTTCCTACTAATTCAATGCCAAACTCAATCTCTCGTACTGGGGTTAAACCCGGTAGTTCTTTAGGAAACACATCTGAGTATTCACATATTATCGGTACAAATTCAATCTGCTTTTCGGACAATTTATTATCCAGTACATAAGCTAATAAGCTTCGCACCCTTTTCTCACATACTTCCGGGCTAACATTGAGGATATTACTATAGGCAACCCATTTACATCACAAGATTTAATTCTGATGGTCTCACTGTTCTGGTGTCTCAAATCAATAAGTTTTCTTTTGCAATTCACCACAGCATCATGCGAAGTTAACCAGTCCATTCCCAAAATTATATCAAACTCATCAAAAGGCAACAGCATTAAATCGACTGGGAAGCAAAAATCCCGAATCATCAATGGGCAACTTTTACACACTTTATTAACAAACACACATCTACCCAAAGGGTTGGATACACGAATCACAAACTCAGTAGACTCAACTGGTAGAGTCTTATTGAATACCAGAGTTTCACATACATATGAATGAGTCGAACCAGGATCAATCAATGCAATCACAGTAGTATCATAAAACATTGCTTAATAAACATTGAATAGTATATTAATTCATAAGACTTGTAATCAGATTAAATCGACTTAGTGAACATGAGCGCTAGAAGACATGGACGTGGTGGACGTAGACATGGTAGAGGCCGAGGTGCTAGGGCTAGATCTTCGGCACCGAGGCATGTGGTCGAAAGGGAGGCGTTGGCATCGCCAGTGGCTAAGACGGGATCTCATGATCGAGCTAAGGTTGATGAGCTAACTCAGATAGTTAAGAAGGTATTGAAGGAGGTTAAGAAAATTGATGAAGCACTTCAAATTGGGTATGTGGACTATAAGAAGGAAATAGATCACGGTTCTTTTTGGGTCGCAGTCTCGTTCTGTAAAGCATGTCAAGGTACGTCCAAACTTTTTGGCTTACGATTATTGCAGAAGGCGTCATCCGGGAGAATGCTGGAAGAGGTCAGGAGCATGTTTGAGATGCGGGTCTAAGGAGCATAAGGCTCGGTATTGTTTCATCACCATCAAGTCAGGTATGTTTTGGTTGGACATGATGATTGAATGTAGAAAATTTTAGTTATAAGTGGTAGATAACTGCTTGGTTCTGTGGTTAGATGTTTGGTTGTGTGAAAGAGGATTCAAGATCATGTTAAAAGTACATTAGTGTTATTTAGATCAGAGTGCGCAGCGAAAGCATAGTGGTGTGTTTTGGGCGATGCGTTTAGTAGTTGATTGGAAATTTCAAGGACGAAATTTCTTTAAGGAGGGTAGAATTGTAACATCTCAAAATTGGGCCTAGTAGGATTGGGCCCAATGGGCCTTAGGCGTAGGAATGTTTAAAATTTTCAAGAATATGAGAATGGCGTTGTTGCAAATTGGACTTATTAGTTAAGTGAATTTGGAAAGTTACGAGGTTTCTATGAAGTTCCGGGTTCAAGTTGGGCCTTAGTAAAATTTTGTGTTTAAGCCTTTAAGGAGATGGAGTAAGTGTCCTTATAGCATATCGAAATAATTGAGTAAATAGTTAGCATAAATGAGCAAAGGGTAAAGAGGTTATGGTGCCACATGTATTACCTTGAGGGGAAAAGGTTCGAATCACTTTGTGTGCAAATTTTAACTAATATTTTTGCACTCTTTCCTTAAGTGTCGGCCAAGAAGTAAACATGGGCATGGTGGCTAAGAAATAAGGTAAGGTTGAGGTTGAGGAAAGGAATCAAAAGAAATAGGTAAGTAAGGGGGACAAGAGGCTTATTTCATGGATAGTGTTTTGGAAAGTTTGGGTGGCCAAACTTTTATCCTAAGGGGGATGCATACGGACGGTTTGGGGCTAGAGTGGTAGATGAATTTTTCTTGGGTTATTTTGCAAAGCTTTGTGCATGATAAGGTTTTGGGTTCTTTTAGCAATTTGGTTACTCTTCCTTGCCAACATCTTTTTCTTCCCTTTTCGTTTTGGCCTAAACACCTAGTGCATTTGTTCATCTTACTCCTTTGTTTTGCCTTAACCCCAATTCATTTTTGGTTCATCTTCTTTAGTTGGCCGAAATTAACAAGCACTTTTCTCCATCCATTTTTTCCTTTTGACCATTTCATCAACCTTTTCTTCTTCTTTAATCAACATCACTTTGTGTGATCTTCTAGTTAGATTTTCTCTATAGCCGAACCATTATCATCCTATTTCTTCATCATTTCGTTCTTTATCGTGTGGGAAAACCTCATCTTGATCGAATCAAATTTTCAACAAGGTGAAGGAGCACAAGTGATTTGTATTAACCAAATTGTTGTCGTCGACTCGTCAAGACGGGATTTTATAGCCAAAGGGTGGGATCGAGGGAGATCACATTCGTGGTGTTGAAATCAGTGGAAAGCACAACTCATTATTAAGGTGTGTAATCCCATACTTTCCAAATATATATATTTGAAATGGTATGTGATCTCACACTTCTCTGAAGGCTTGCATGAAATATTCTGTGATTCGGTCGAAATACCAAAGAAAAATTGGAAACTGGCATCCGTAATCAGTCGGGCGTACGTATGATCGTAGTGGTAATCATATTTGAAATAAAACAGTTTCAGTTAGAAACAGTGATGTGTTTTTGAAAAATCATGAAAAATAGGAGAAAGGGAACTAGAAAGTGAATGAGATATCAAATTAAAACTTACTATGTCTATTTGATATGGAAGAAATGGAGAAGGAAAAAGAATTTTATATTTTGAGATATGTTAATTTTAGTGAGACTAGTTCTGAATGACTTTGTGATCCCTGATCTGTCTTGGAAAAATCATATAAAATTGTACAAAGTGATTTATGAGTTATAATTGATATGTATGGATTCCTTAGTGAGTCTATTTTCAATAGAGACAAGTGGGAGCAGCATATGAAAACCATACAGTGAGATATTTG
Source organism: Gossypium rotundifolium (assembly GCA_025506655.1). Lineage (NCBI taxonomy): Eukaryota > Viridiplantae > Streptophyta > Magnoliopsida > Malvales > Malvaceae > Gossypium > Gossypium rotundifolium. The sequence goes on from CP106724.1 coordinate 153,622,861, forward strand.
AATTTTCGGTAAGAGAGGTTAGAATCATTGGACAATGAAACAAGGGAAACTTTAAGGAATAAACTGTACTGAATGGTTAAGCCAAAAATTCTGAAAAAATTATAGTAAAAATATATATGAGCCTAGTTTTAAGGAAAATTTACGGATCTGAATTTCGAGTTTCCTAACACGAGTTATAGTCAGTTTAGTCAAAGTGATGCAGTTGGACAGTTTCAATTTGTATGCCCCAAATTATTAGTTAAAATCTTAGGTTGCGAAATTACCAAATTACCCTTAGTGTGTAAAATTACCGAATTACCCCCGATGGGTAAAATTACGAAAATGCCCCTGATGGGCCGAATTATGAAAATGCCTTAATGGGCCGATTTGATAAGATTGCCTTGAAGGGCCGAAATACAAAATGCCTTAATGGACCGATTTGTTAATTTGCTATATGGGTCGATTTGATAATTTGTTATATGGGCCAATTTGATATTTTGCTAAATGGGCCGATCTGATATTTGGCTTAATGGGCCTAATTGATAAACTGTTATAATGGGCCATAATTTTTGTAATAAATATTTGAATAAATTACTGTTGTTATATTATAAAAATCATGATTTGTTATGCATCATATACATGGTTTGCATGGGATGGGATAATGTTGAAGAGAAGTCCTGGTGGCTCTGCCACATAATTCTGGTGGCTCTGCCACATATTTTGGTGACTCTGTCACAATCTGTCTGGTGGCTATGCCACATAAACTCTGTTATTTTGGTGGCTTGTCCACAACTAAATTTGATATAAATGGCTTAATGCCTACGTTTGGTGTATTGGCGGGGTGGGTGACTAAAGCTCCCCATAGGTGTGTTGGTTGGTACGGGTGGTGTGTAGCGAATGGATTACTAGGCTTGGTTTGGGAATTTGCATTTCATATACATGTTATATTTTGATATATTATTGTTATTGTAAATGGGCTTAGGCCCAAATAATTGCTTAATGAGATTTTGGCCCAGTGGACAACGGTAAGTGGGTTACACATTGAGTTCTTGTAACTCACCCCCCTTTCTCAACCCTTGTAGGTAATGCTCACTGATGAGGACTTGGCCATGCTTCAGAAATAACATTTTCGAATATTAGTAAACTATTTTCCGTTTTATTTCATTACTTCTGCTATTTTGGGTTTTTATGTTGTAATAAGGCCTCTGGAGTATTTTTATTATTTGCTTTACGTTTGATATACTTATTATCTTGCTTAATTTGTTTTAAATGAGAATTTTCCAAAAACTTAAATAAAGATTTTCTAAAATGGATTAACAAATGGTTTTCATAACAAACTTTTACAAATATTTTTAACTCGGAAATTTTCTCTCAAATTATCAACGATATTTTCAAAAGTCACAGTTTTATAAGATCACTAGTTCAAATATCGATTCTTCAATTAGCATTTCAAATATTAGTAGTATTTTTATCAAATATTTATAAACAAATTTGATCTTCTTAACTATAACAAAAAAAATAACTTCGTCTTTAGTCACAAGTTCGTTATACATTTTAGAAAAACTCTTCAGTGTGACACGCCAGATTCGGGCCTAACTTCTAGGCCGAGTTTGGGGTGTTACAAACCAACCCAAGCTGAACCATCCAATGGCTTAGAAAATTTTTTTAAAGGCATACATGGTGAAGAATGATGCTTTAATTCAATGCCAAGCAGCTACATTAAAAAATCTGGAAAACCAAATGGGCCAGCTTGAAATGAACTTAGAAACTGACCACAAGGTGTTTTACCTAGTGATACAGAGAATCTGAGGATTCCAGGGGAGGAGAATTGTAAAGCATTGACATTGAGGAGCAGAAAAACATTAGAGCCCAACACCGTCGAAGTTCAAGAAGAGCCAGCTGAAGCTCAAGACTTAGAGGAAGTTCAACCAATTTTTGCAATTCCAGTTTCACCAAAACTAGAACCTGTAAAAATTGACAAGGTAACTTTAGAACCAGTTAGTTATGATAAACTAACAACTTTAGATGATGAAATTGCCACGTAAGGCTAATCAACCAGTTCATAAAAGAAACCTCCAAAGAACCTACCCTCAAAGACTTTAGATGCAGAAGTATGAAATTCAATTCAAGAAGTTCCTAGACATACTCAAGCAACTTCATATCAACATCCCGTTGGTTGAATCACTTGAACAAATGCCAAACTACGTCAAATTCATGAAGGATATCCTGTCAAAAAACAAAGGCTTGGAGAATTTGAGACGGTAGCCCTGACAAAGAATATAGTACATATCTTCAAGACAAACTACCCCCAAAATTGAAGGATACTGATGTTTCACCATACCTTGCCACATTATAGCAACATATTGTGGTAAAGCACTATGTGAGTTGGGTGCTAGTATCAGCTTGATGCCTATGTGAATATTTAGGAAGTTAGGGATAGGTGAAGTTAGACTAACTACAGTTACACTACAATTAGCAGATCGATCTTTAGCACATCCAGAAGGAAAAATCGAGGACGTATTGGTACGTGTAGACAAATTTATCTTTCCTACTAACTTTGTGATTCTAGACTTTGAAGCAGACAAAGAGGTGCCAATCATCCTAGGAAAGCCTTTCCTAGCAACTGGAAGGACCCTTATTGATGTGCAGAAGGGCGAGTTTACTATGTGTGATCAGGATGATCAGGTAACATTTAATGTTTTTAAGTCTATGCGATTTCCTGACACAATTGATGATTGTTCCGCAGTTTTCGATTTAGAGGAGTTAATCATGGAAAAGGAACTCAACTATGTTGAGGACCTAATGGAAAAAATTTTGACATCAGACCCTCCAAATGATGAAGAGGAGGATGAATATCTAGCTTTTTTAGAAGCTAATCAAAGGGGATTTAATCTGTAATCCCATTTTTAATCTTTAGAGTTAGAGAATAGGAATGCCCAACCAAAAGCTCAATCGAGGAGCCACCTAAATTAGAACTCAAGGTACTTCCTTCACATTTAAAATATGTTTATTTAGGTAACGCATCTACTCTTCCTGTGATTGTTTTAGTAGAATTAACTATTGAGCAAGAAGAGAAACTCATCTTGGTATTGAAATAAATCAAGAAGGTTATCATATGGACCATAGCCGATATTCGCGGCATTAGTCCGTCTGAATGCATGCACAAGATCATCTTGGAAGATGGCGAAAAAGGGACGATTGATAGACAATGAAGACTGAACCCCATCATGAAGGACATAGTCAAGAAAGAAATTATGAAGTGGTTAGATGCGGGTATAATTTACCCCATCTCAGATAGTTCGTGGGTAAGTCCGGTCCAGTGCATGCCAAAGGAAAGAAGTATTACAGTCATTGAAAACGAGAATAATGAGTTGATACCGACTAGAACGGTTACAAGATGGAGAATTTGCATCAATTATCGGAAGCTGAACAAGGTGACTAGGAAAGATCACTTTCTTTTGCCGTTCTTGGACCAGATGTTGGATAGACTCATAGGGCGAGACTACTACTATTTTCTCGATGGAAACTTGGGTATAATTAGATTACAATAGCACCTAAAGATCAACACAAGACAACATTCACATGCCCGTATGGTACATTCGCATTTAGACGCATGCCATTTGGTTTATGTAATGCACCTACTACATTTCAAAGATGTATGATGTCTATTTTATTGACATGGTTGAAAAATACTTGGAAGTCTTTATGGATGATTTTTCAATATTTGGAGATACATATGATGATTACCTAGCCAATCTAGCCAAGGTACTAAGGCAATGCGAAGAAACAAACCTCGTACTCAACTAGAAAAAGTGACATTTCATGGTACAAGAATGTATTGTTCTAGGGCATCGGATAATGAGGCATGAAATCGAGGTAGATAAAGCAAAGGTAGATGTTATTGAGAAACTCCCACCTCCAACATCTGTAAAGGGTGTTAAGAGCTTTTTGGGCCACGCTGGTTTCTATCGAAGATTCATCAAGGAATTCTCCAAAATGGCTAAACCCTTATGCAAATTATTGGAGAAGGACACGACGTTCAAATTTGATGAGGAGTGCTTAAGAGCTTTCCAAGATTTGAAGAATTGACTAGTCTCAGCACCCATAATCATCACACCAGACTGGGATTTTCTATTTGAATTGATAGGAGCTGTTATGGGTCAGCGAAGGAACAAAGCTTTTCATCCCATCTACTACGCAAGTCGGACTCTGACAGGAGCTCTACTAAACTATATGGTAACAGAGAAAGAGTTACTTGCTATTGTGTTTGCTTTTGATAAGTTTTGATCCTATCTTATAGGTACCAAAGTGATAGTCTATATGGACCATTCAGCAATTAAGTATTTACTTGCCAAGAAAGACGCTAAGTCGAGACTGATCCAGTGGGTACTTCTACTTCAAGAGTTCGATCTAGAAATTCCAGATCGAAAGGGAGTAGAAAATCAAGTAGCAGACCACTTGTCCAAATTGGAGCCGCAAGAAGGGAATTCTCCTCTTATACCAATTCAGGAGACATTTCGAGATGAACACATACTAAAGGTAAATCATGTCCATAATACCCCTTGGTTTGCTGATATTGCTAACTATTTAGCTTGTGGTTTGATGCTGATTGATAAGACATATCATCAAAACAAAAAGTTTCTTCACGATGTGAAGTACTATTTCTGGGAAGAACCATACTTGTTTCAAAAGTGTGCAGATCAAATGATCAGGAGATGCGTAGCAGAAAATGAAGTACATAAGATTCTATATCATTTTCACTCAGCTTCGAGTTAGGGACACTTCGGAGGTACACGTACCATGACCAAAGTATTACAAGCCGGATTCTTTTGGCCAACACTATTTAAAGAAGCGTATGCTTACGTAAAGAGTTGTGATCGATGTCAAAGGGTTGGAAATGTCACCAACAGAAATGAGATGCCTCAAACAAACATCATTGAGGTAGAATTGTTTGATGTCTGGGGTACTAACTTTCTCGGTCCATTTCCTCCGTCTTTTGGTCACAAGTACATATTGTTAGCAGTAGACTATGTGTCTAAATGGGTTGAGGCTGAGGCATATCTGACAAACGACGCTAAGGTTGTGATGAAGTTTTTGCAAAAGCATGTGTTCACAAGGTTTCAAACCCTAAGAGTCATCATCAGTGATAAGGGGTCCTATTTTGTGATCAAGTGGTTGAAATGGTTACTTGAGAAACATGGATTTAAGCACAAGGTTTCTACAGCTTACCATCCATAGATGAATGGGCAAGCTGAACTGGAAAATAAAGAGATCAAAGGCATACTTGAGAAGGTAGTTTGGCCGAACCGATGAGATTGGTCCAAAAGACTAGATGATGCTTTATGGACTTATAGGACAGCATATAAGACACCTTTAGGGATGTCACCCTAGAGGTTGGTCTTTGGGAAAGCCTGTCATCTGCCCTTGGAGTTAGAGCATAAAGCTTACTGGGCTCTCCAACAACTCAATTTGGATATTAAGCTTGCCAAAGAGAAACAGATGCTCCAACTCAACGAGTTAGAAGAATTTCGAATGTTCTCATATGAGAATGCTAAATTACTCAAAGAGAGACTTAAGAAATGGCATGACAAGCACATTCGAGTTTGAGAATTTGAAGCAGGTCAGCAAGTCTTGTTATTTAATTCCAGATTAAAGTTCTTTCCAGGTAAGTTGAAATCACGTTGGTCCGAGCCATTTATGATCCACCGAGTTTATCCATACGGAGTTGTCGAACTTCAAGGTAAGGGAGGTAATTTTCGAGTCAATGCTCAGTGCCTGAAACACTATTGGGGAGATAAAATTAAACGGGATCAAATCTCGTTCATTTTATTAGATATTCAAATTTTCTTATTTTCCATTTTAAATAAATTATTTAGGGTATATTTTTGGGATTAGTATGTTTAAATGAATTCTGTCAAGGAGATTGGAACTTAAACGGGACCGCTTGTGACCCCTCCAATCTTTCTTGGGAATTAATTTTAACATAATCTTTCGAGAAATTATCCCCTAAATGGAAAAATAAATTTTTAGTTTTTCAAATAAAAGGGTCAATTTTGATCCAATTTTTAAAATTGCAACTCATTTCAAATTTTCTGTAAGTCTAGGTACTTAATTGAATTATTTTCAAAACTCGGTTGGTCTTTTTATAAATATTAAAAATTAGATTCTTCTTTTTGTAAATATTTTTAAGGCATCTAGAATAATTTTAAGGATTAGAACTTAGAATAATTTAATTATTAAATTGTTTTAAGTATTCTACTTCAATTCCTACTCCCCTCATTATAAATACCACCAACCTTATCCATTATTCATCAATCAAACCTACCATCTAAAACCCATCACATCACCTAGTGCTGCTGCTCCCTAGCAGCAACACTGTCGATAGCCCCAATTGGCCAGCACGCATCCAGCAGCCCACGCACACAGACGCACCGGTAGCTGCTCTTTGGCGCACACCAACCTCTAGCGCTCGCTAGGCTTGCTCCTTGGCGCCGCACCTGCTCCTTGCTCCAGCTCGCGTATGCCCACGTTGCTACCTACTTTTGAGCAACTGCTCAAACTAGGTTGCACCGCTTCTCGATCCTGTTCGATGTATCTACTTGCTGCTCAACATCCGTGTGACACATTAGCCTTATTACACACACCAACACCCCATCCTTAGTCGATAACCGTCCAACCTACCCTAATTCGACCTCTTTTGTTTTCTAATTTTTTTAGGAGTTCTTAGTTTTTATAAAAAAGTGGTAAGACAAATTTTTCTCCTATATCTTAATTATTTAATTTTTCAATTTATTGAATTATTAAGAGTTTATACTAATTAATTTTTTGAGAAAATAATTGTTTTCCTTCTTATGTTCAGGTTAATCATGCATCGCAAGAGAAATCGTGCCTCTGCCCAAATTGATGACTCACAAAACAAATTCCACTATGAAGAAGCCAAAGTAAGATACGAAAGTATCTTCAAGAATCAACAGATGCATCCAGAGAAAGGCTTCACATTAAAAGAAAACAATTATATTGATTTCATGGTGCGCGTTGGTCAAGTTGCTGAAACTCTCAATTGGGAGTTGTTTTGTGAGAAAAGACCAAGTGTGGATGAGGAGTTAGTTCATGAATTTTATGTGAATTTAACCTCAAGCGAGTTGACGGAAGTTTCTGTTCGTGAAATCATGTTCTAAATTCCAAGTGGACTATGTTAAAAAAAGGAATCCACACTTGTCGAAGAGAATATTTGACACCACTAGCGAATGTATGGTTCTATTTCTTCCGATTCAGCCTTATGCCTAGTTCACATGGGACTACGATTTCATTAGAGCGAATGGTCTTATTATACTCGATTTTAACTGCAAAGACCATTGATATGGGAAAAATCATCTCGAAAGAGATGCGAAATTGCGCTGCTAGATGTTCTGGCCCAGCTTACTTCCCTTTACGATAATAATTTTGTGCTTAAAAGCTAAAACTCTTACAAACGTAAAGAAGACAGGTTATAGCCAGGGTACAATCACAGATTGGGACCTCTACCGAATAGCTAGAGATCTATTCTACATCAATAAGTTGAAGAAAGTGAGGATCCCAAAGAAGAAGAAGAAGATCCCACAGAGATTGAACCAATGCAATCAATTGAAATCCCTGATAAGGCAGAACCAATAGAACCAGAAGCCAAACCTGATGTCGCAACTTCAATGTTCAGAACTCAATTGCCTCACCCAGATCTTCGAGATGAGCTATCAAAATTAATGTACTTAATGCAACATATGCAGTGGCAGCAACAAGCTTATTGGAGATATTCAAAAATAAGGGATGGCTCGATGAGAAGCGCTTTTACAAAAATATACAATGACCCATTTATTTTTGTTCCTGAGTTTCAAATTTCATATTCGAACCATGGAGTCCACTATCGAAAAGGGAGTGAAGTGATTCATGCAAAAACAAAGATGATGGAGCAAAAACTAGTCGAATTCGTAGGAATCTGCAAATAAATAAAAATGGGGATCTTGACTTTATTTTATTTCCGTTCTTAGGTTATTTTAGGATTAGGTTTAGTTAGGAATTTTTATTTTCACATAATAAAACAAGAGGTGGAAATCATAAATAAAAATGAACAAGTTGCAAAGTTTAAAAGTGTGGCAATAGATATATACATGTCTAGCATTGGATCTAGAGAGAGCTTGATACTTAAGCAGTCAAATTGAGTCACCTCCTCTTTTCTAGAATCCTACCTGGTGTATAGTATCTATTCACTTTTAACAATGAGGACATTGTTCATCTTAAGTAGGGGGACCAAAAAATTAAAATTTGTTCCACTCAAAATAAAATTTTCTTTTAATTATGGTTAGGATATATTTTGTTCAATAAATTTGAAATTTTGTTAAGTATGCTAAACTTCAGTATGAATAAAGACCGATTATATCAATAAATTGTTATGTTAGCGTAATAAAGCATACAAATCATACCATAAAATTTTAGTTCCTTAGGAAAGTTAGGCATGCATAAAAGTTTAAGTCTTTAGAATTGACTTAATAGTTTCTTGAGGCGAAATCCTAGGAAGTATGGAATGTTGAAAATGATTTAGGAAACTGTTGTTTGGACCGTTTGAACCTTTCAAGTCAACCATGATGAAATTTTATCCTTTGAAACCCAACTTTGAGACTATATGGCCTAATTTTATTTATACCCTTGCAATATTTAGCCATTGTTTCTCTCTTAATTATCTTTAAATTGTCCTAAACACTAGACTCAGTTCTGTTTAGAATATTCTTTGAAAATAAGTTTGGGGGAGTTGAAAAGAAGTATCAAATGCTCTAAAAATTGTAGTACATTCAGAAAAATGCTTGTGTTAATTAAAAAGAGAGAGAGAGAGAGAGAGAGCACATGTACTTGAAAGAAAATAGATGTACAAAAGAGCATATGAAAGCAAAGTAAGTTGGTGTATTGAGGGAAATTATTCCAAAGGTTTGATTGAAGCTGAGTCTAAGGTTTCAAGCCTAAATTTATCTATCTTTTACCTACCTCTAGCCTAGCCACATTCCAACCTTTTTAAAGACCTATTGATTCAAGTTTTCTATGCTACCTACATTAGTGGAGAGAAATTGCTATGTTCAACATATGAAGGCATAAGTTAAGCTTAATGATTGCAGCTTAATCTTGAATAAGAAAATAAAATCAACTTGGTAAGGGTTAACATGTCTTTGTTAATGAAGCATTTAGTCTAATTTTTCTATCATAATAGCTGTTGAGATTAATTTGAACGATATTTATAATTAAGTAGCATAACTATCAAATTTCTTGTTTTTGAGCATAAGTATATTAAATTCATAATTCTAGGAAGAATGTTGTTCTGAAGGAATTTTTCAAAGGTGTTTTTCGAGTAATTCTTTTCAATTTGTGCATTACTCAGGACGAACAATGAATTAAGTTTGGGGGTGTGGAAACATGGAAATTTACATATTTTTACATACCCTTTTTAACTTAAAATCATACAGTTTCAATAAAATTCTTGTCGAAAAATAATTAATTTTTATAAAATAATTAAAGTGCACTTAAAATATGAACATGTTGAATTTTAGTTAATTTTATAATTAATTTTGATGAATTTTGGTTATTTTCGACAGATTTGCACAAAGGGCAAAAAATGGCTCGGCAAACACTACTAGAAGCACAAAACTGAGAAGCAATTTGAAGTATCGAGGCGAACTAAATTTTAGCCTAAGACGGTACAAAATTATATGTATTAATTCATAATATAATTAATTTTAATTTATATCCAATTTGATTTTGGTTAATAAATTATTATTAATTAATTATGAAAAAAGTGGTCCAGTTGAACTGAACCGACCAAGAAATGGACAGCCCAAAAACCGTCCCAAGAGTTGACCCAAATCAGCTTATTAGCTGATTATTTAAGCTTGCAAAGAGGCCCTTGAAGACTTGTTCAAGTTGCATTCAAACCCCTCCACAATTGGTGGCTTTGTAGATATGCCCCAAGCCAAATTTAGCAAAGTTGAAACCATCAACCTTGCCACATGTGTGGCCGGCCAAGGGATGGCTCTTTGGCTGCTATTTTTAGCTAATTTTAGCAGCCATATTCAGCTATAAACCCCCCTTGGCTGAACATTCAACACACCTCAAGAATTCATATCTTTTCTCTCTTCTCTCCATTTTCTCTCTTCTTTTCCATTCCAAATTCCCTTGCTCTCTTGTCGATTTCTCCTCTTGGAAAAGGGGCATTCATCAGCCATTTGGAGCAGCAATTAAGTGTTCATAGTAGCCTTGGTCGACGAGGACAACGGAGAAGGAAGAACGGAGCAAACTAGTCAAGCCACGGAAAAACACCAAATTTGATTCTTGTTCTCTATCTCTTTAATTATTTTTGTTGTTATGATGAACATATCTATGAATATTTATGTTGTTCGAATGGTTAATTTAATCAATTTAGCTTGAATTTAATTCGTGTTAGGTTGATTGCATTTCGTTTGCTAAAATTGTTAAAATTGTGTTTATGTTATTATAGGCCTCGGTAAGATGCTTGATTAAGTAAAATCATGACTAAGTTATTATTGCATTACCATTGTGAGGTAGCTAATGAATTAATTATTTAAGCGGATTGAAATTGTAACTAATGGACACAGTACTTAATCAGTGCATGTTTAATCATCTAAGGTAGCTGAGGGTTAAATTAGCAATGGTATCTGACTGAAACACCTCAAACCCGGTCCAAAAGCCTAACCGGATTTGATATGTTCCTCGAGTAAAACTTTAATTAAATTTCATTTAGTTTATTTAGAAAATATAATGGTTTCAATAAAATAGATTAACTTAATGATTATGTTGAATTAGATTGTTAAATAAATTTGTATCTTCTTAAAACATTATTTTTAAGAGAAAATTATAAGTTAAAAGAAAACCAAATTTAATGAAAAGCTTATTATTATTATATAAAAAAAATATCATAGGTGTCAAAAACAGTTTAAGTTATTTTTCAAAATCATTTAATTATTTACTAAATATTGTTCGTGGCAGATTAAAAATCTAAAACGCAAAATTAAAACAGTTCATAGCGGCCTTATTACAAAAATAACAAAACCCATAATAAATCCTAAGTAATAAAAATAAACTTAATAGGTTTAATTAAGATAAACTCAAAATACTTTGTTGAGCATTGGCCACCACGTAGTCCTCACGACCCGATCCATCGCTAAGAGTCACCAAATATATCCCATAAAAGGGTGAGTCATAGACTCAATGTGTAACATAACACTAAAAGCCCATTTGATCATAACTATTAAGCCCATTTAAGTCATATTTAGCCATAAGCCCATTTTATATCGATCAAATAAAATCGATTAAACCACATGTATATATAAAATGAAATGCAATCCGAGCCCACCTAAAAATCCATCCGCTACACACCACCGTACCTACCAATCACACCGTGGAATTACTAAATCGACCTCCATCCGCTACACACCATCGAAGGCGCTTCTTTGCAGTTAACATGCACATCGCCTTATAATTTTGTGGCATGGCCACTGAACAGCCAGACCAAAGTCACCGAATTCAAAATATGTGACCGAAGTCACCGGATTCAAAATATGTGACCGAAGTCACCAGATTCATATATGTGACCGAAGTCACCAGATAATGTGGTAAAAACCACCGGAACACTTCCCCTTTATCAATATCACCCATATGCCCATGCACATACATATTATTCGGTTTTCATGCCATTTACCCCAAAATCATAGCAGAGTCATACTTATTTCATATTTATGCATATAGCAATATTAACGAAATATTGGGGGTAAACATACCTGAATATCATGTACCACTGAATGGTACCCGCAACCATTATCATACATATTTTCATACAAATCATATTTATTTTAGATCTATGAGAAATTTAGTATAATGTTACACATCTTATAACAGTGAGAATGATACCTTCCTGCTCGTCGACACCTAATTATTTATCACACTTGATTAAACACACTAATACTTATAAATCTACACTATTGATGAAAGATCTGATTCCTTACCCTCGAAATCTCGGACAACTGTTATATGTGGTTTCTCTCCGATAGATGGATCAAAACCCGATGACAACCCACGAACAAAAAGTGGCTCGGGTGTACGCACGACTTCAAATAAATGATCTTCGTTAGCAGAGGGTCCACAACCCGGTGGAAAATCTCGGATCCAAGATACAGCCCTTCGCTTGAAGTTTGAGGGTATAACAGAACCACCCCTCTTCCAAACACTCCTTACCGCTCTTTTCGAACCTATTTTGTTAGTCCCAAAATCTTACGTTTACGGGAATTGTCCGAGCGATAGAGTCCCCTAAAATGAAGTCGATTAGTAATCTATCTAAAAACGATATAACCAATAATATAACAATCCTTACCTTGAATGATCCCGAATGATCTCTCCTAATCGTTGACTACGAAAAGAATCCTTAAAATCCCCTTCAAAGATTCGGCCAAGGAGAAAATAAGAGAATTAGATTTCTAAAATCGGCTATTCTAAAAGAAAATATAGAGAACGATTGATAGAAAATCCTTACTCATAATACAGAGATCGATTCACCCTTACTTGAACTATTAGGAGATTCAGCCTTATCAATTTAGAAGAAGAGAAATGGTGATTTCGGCTTGGACAAAAAGAAAAGAGAATAGATGATGGTTTCGGCTATGGTGGTTTCGGTTTTTAACAAAAGAAAAAAAAGAAGATGGTGAAAATGGAGAATAGTTCGATTTTAACAAAAGAGAAAAGATGGTGGTTTCGGTTATGGTTATGGTGAAGGATGGTTACGACTAAGAGAAAGAAGGAGAAAAGAGAAAGAAAAAAAGAAGGAGAAAGAGAAAGAGAAAGAAAAAGAAAAAGATGAGAAATGCCCTTGATGATTTCGGCACTAGAGAGGAAGAAAAAAAAAGAGAATTGTCTTCTAAATTCTTTGGTGTTTTCGGCAATAGAAGAAAAGAATTTTGAGAGAATTGGTACCTAAGCCAAAATGGTCAAAAATAATAGCCAAAACAAAAATAAATTTACACCTATTGTAAGTGGAAAATTTGGCTAAGAAACAAAGTTTTGAGAAAAGGAAAAGATGCACAATTTGTTAAAGTTTTGGCCAACTTTCACCCCCTAATCCTATTACAAAATTCGGCCAACACACTTGCCAACATGTTCCCCCTTTTTCCTCCTCATTTCTTCCCCATCATTCCCTTAATTCCTATCACAATTAAACCAACCCCCTTAGCCCCTTATGCCGTCTAGGTTCATGGTCAAATGACCATGGAAAAGCTTCCAAAACACCACCCACTCTTCAAGCCTTTTGTCCCCTTATCCTTCCATAACCTCATGATTCCATACCATAACTACTAACTTGCCTTTTCCCTTTGGTCTACTATCCAAAAATAAAAGAAAGTCCATCCATACTAGATAAGGCTTGACCGACACTATAGGAAAAAGAGCAAAAATTAAAATCCTTCCAATTGCTAGCTAGGGGATTCGAACCTCTCCCCTCATGCATTTACCCATGCGCCAACACCACCTTGCCAAATGACTTGTTATGCTTAAAACATCTTGCCAATATTTCTTAAAGCCTATCTTGCTTAGTTCCATCTTAAGTCTTAAAAAATTTATTATTTCTCTAAGGCATTCTCTTACATACTGAAGTTCCTAAAACTTCCAAAGCACACTCAACTACACATAGGCATGCAACAACATACAATTAAGTTAAAAATGCATAGCCCCCATATTCTGGATGTTACAGTTCTACCCCTTAAAATAATTTTGACCCCAAATTACAGGCTAGAACAAGTGAGGGTATTATCGTCGATCGCTTCTTCCGCTCCCACGAAGCTTCTTCCGATCCATGATTACGCTATAACACTTTGACGAGAGGAACTGATTTTCTCCATAACACCTTTACATCCTGTTCTAGAATTTGAATTGGCTCCTCTTCGTAAGACAAATCTGGTCTTAATTCCACCTCCTCAACTGGCACTACATGAGATGGATCCGACCGGTAACGACGTAACATTGAAACATGGAACACATCGTGCATTTGCTTCAACTCCGAAGGCAATTCTAACTGATATGCCACAAGTACGACCCGCTTTAAAACCCGATAAGGTCCAATGAACCTGGGACTTAACTTCCTTTTGCAACCAAATCTCATCACCTTTTTCTAAGGTGAAACCTTTAGGAATACTTGATCCCCCACAGCAAACTCTATTTCCTTCCGCTTAAGATCTGCGTCGACTTTTTCCCCGTCGATGCTTCTTTTAATCGAGCCCAATTACCTTAACTTTTCTTGATTCACCACTATTTCGGACCCAAAACATGACGTTCCCCGCCTCATCCAACACGTAGGAGTGCGACACTTCCGTCCATATAGTGCTTCATACGGTGCCATCCGAATCTTGGCTTGGTAATCATTATTGTATGCAAATTCGCTAATGGTAAGAACTCCTCCCGACTTCCTCTCAAATCTATCACACATCCCTTAACATATCTTCTAAAATTTGGATTACTCGCTCAGACCGCCGTCCGATTATGGATGAAATGCCGTACTAAAGTCCAATCTGGTGCCCAAAGCCTAATGCAATACTTTCCAAAATAGAGACGTAAACCTCGGATCCCTATCCGAAATAATCGACACCGGCACTCCATACAATCGTGCAATCTCAGCCACATACAACTTTGCCAATTTCTGCAAAGAGTAATTAACCCGAACTGGAATAAAATGGGCAGATTTCGTTAATCGATCCACTATCACCCATACCGAGTCTTTCTTAGTAGGCGTAGGAGGAAGCCCACTAACAAAGTCCATGGTGATTCTCTCCCACTTCCATCGGAATCTTTATCGGTCAAGTAATCCCGAAGGTACTTGATGTTCACCATGACTTGTCGACACGTTAAGCACTTCCCATACGAATTCAGAACTTCCGCTTAAGACCGTGCCACTAAAATCTGTTCTTGTAAATCTCGGTATAACTTACTTCCTCCAAAGATGCATAGCATAGGGCTACCATGCGACTCTAAAGAATCTTTTGCCTCAACTCCCGATCCCTCAAGCATGATTTTACCTTTGAAACACAATACCCCATCGTTGTTAATACCAAAATCTTTTAATTCCCCATTCTGTACCTGCCGTAGTTTAGCACTCAGATCATCGTCTACCAACTGTCTCTCTTTCACTTGACTCAACCACATCGGCTTTACTTGTAATTCTGCCAGCAAGCTTCCATCATCATAAAGACTAAGATGTGCAAACATCGCCCTTAAATCTGACACCACTTTCCGACTTAGAGCGTCTGCCACCACATTCGCCTTGCCCGGGTGGTACTCAATAGAACAGTCGTAGTCTTTCAACAACTCTATCCACCTTCGCTGTCTCAAATTCAGCTCCTTCTGAGTCAGTGGATATTTCAGACTCTTGTGGTCTGTGTATATCACTGACTTTTCCCCATATAAATAATGCCTCCAAACTTTAAGAGCAAAGACTACTGCTGCCAACTCCAAATCATGCGTCGGGTAATTAACCTCGTGTGGTCTCAACTGCCGAGACACATATGCAACTACCTTCCCATCTTGCATCAGAACACATCCTAATCCTGTGTGAGAAGCGTCACAATACACCACAAAATCCTTCCCTGCCTCAGGCTGAATCAAAACCGGAGCTTCAGTCAAAACCCTCTTAAACTTCTCAAAGCTCTCTTGCTGCTTATCTGCCCATACGAAAGGTACCTTCTTTCGTAACAATTTTGTTAAAGGTGCAGCTATTGATGAAAATCCTTCGATGAATCTTCTGTACTAGCCTGCTAATCCCAAGAAATTGCAAACCTCAGATACGAACTTGGGTGGTTTCCAATCTGGTACTGCCTCAATCTTCTGAGGATCCACCCTTATCCCTTCTGCAGACACCACATGGCCTAAAAACGCAACTTCCTTCAGCCAAAATTCACATTTGCTGAATTTGGCATATAGCTTCTTCTCCCTTAACACTTGTAACACTATCCAGAGATGCTCATCATGCTCTAACTTGGACTTAGAATACACTAGGATGTCGTCTATGAATACCACGATGAACTGATCCAAGTAGGGTTGGAAAACTCGGTTCATCATATCCATGAACGCAGCTGGGGCGTTTGTCAATCCGAACGGCATTACCAAAAATTCATAATACCCATATCTTATTCGGAAAGCATCTTGTTCGGAAAGCTGTCTTATGGATATCCGCTTCTTTCACCTTAAGCTGATGATACCCTGACCTTAGATCTATCTTTGAGAATACCGCAGCTCCTTTAAGCTAATCAAACAAGTCGTCGATCCTCGGCAAAGGATACTTGTTCTTGATGGTCAGCTTATTCAACTGCAGGTAATCTATACACATCCTCATCATTTCATCCTTCTTCTTCACGAATAGGACCGGTACTCCCATGGAGACACACTCGGGTCGATAAATCCACGATCAAGCAACTCCCGGATCCGAGCCTTAAGCTCAACTAACTCCTTCTTGCCATTCTATATGGCGAATAGAAACGGTGCCGCTCTGTGAAATAAGTCAATCCCGAATTCTACCTCTCGATCCGAAGGCAATCCTGGAAGTTCTTTCGAAAAAACATCTATAAATTCTCTTACAGTCCTGACTCCTTCAACAGTTGCTTCCTTAGCCTTCAAGGCACTAACCAATATCAGAAAAGCTACACATCCCTTTCTAACCATCTTTTCTTCCTTAAGGGCAGATACTACATTTGATAAGTAATTTTGTCTCTCACCCATCACCATAACTTCTTTGTCATCAATAGTTCTTAATGATATCCGCTTAGCAGCACAATCCACATTTGCATGATATTTCACTAGCCAGTCCATGCCTAAGATCAGGTCAAATTCCCCAAATGGCAACTCCATTAAATCAGCCGGAAACTGCATCCCTTGAACTTCTAAAGGCACTTCCTTAAAGAGTCATCTTTATTACTACCGTCATCTAAAGGACTAAGTATACCATCTTCCTAGTATACCTCGAAGTCACATGCAGAGTTTCAGATACTTCACTAGCGATGTATGAATGAGTTGACCCTATATCTATCAAAGCAATAAAGGGCAACCTAGAAATCAAAAATGTACCCGTGATAACATCAGGTGCGTCACTATCTTCTCTGCAATGAATTGCATATACCAGACCTGGCTGTCTCGCCTCAATGCTACCACTGCCTCTGCCTGGAGTCCCGTGACCTCTACCAAAACCATTACTTCTTCCATTCGGACCACGACCTCTCATCGGCTGCTGTCCACCTCTGCCAGCCTGATTAAAACCCTGACCTGCTAAGCGGTTCTTATCTGTATTCATCGGACAATCTTTAATCATATGATCTTTAGACCCACACTTGAAACATCCCCCGGTCTTTTTCTAACATTCTCCCAGGTGCATCTTCCCACATTGAGCACAAGTACGATGTTGTCCTCCCGTAGCAACCTACTGACCTTGCGGCCCATCAACTCTAGGTTTCTTTTGAAAATTCCTAGATGACCCTGAAGACCCAAAACTCCTCTTATTCTTATCCTGGCCTCTCGTCCGGTTCATCTCTCGGTCAACTTAACTTTTTCACTATCCTTGCCCTATCCACCAAGACTGCAAAGTCTCTTTCTCGGTGCGGAGCAATCAACACTCATGACTCATCTCTCACCCATCCTCGAATCTGACACACCGCTCATAATCAGTAGCTACTATCTCTTTTGCATATCGGCTAAGTCGCAAGAACTCTGCTTCATACTCAGCTACCAACTTATTTCCTTGCACTAAATTTAGAAATGCCTTTCTCTGAGAGTCGATGTAGCTAGCTCCAATGTATTTCCCTTCAAATTTAACCTTAAAATACCCCCAATCCGCTCGATCCGCAGGGGTACTCTCCTTGACAGTGAGCCACCACTGGTAGGCCTCATCACGAAGTAGTGAAACAAAGACCTTTAACTTTTCCTCGATGCAAATTAAATCGTCCATGATCCTCTCGGCTACCTCTAACCAGTATTCCGCTACATTCAGAGCTACTCCAGATACTCCTCTAAAAATTTCGGCTCCGTTTGATCTAAGTCTCTTAGCTACTGACTTTCGAGACCCATTTCCCATACTAGCTCCCGCTACTCGTTCCAAAACTCGCAGCATAGCTTGTGATACTGCGTCATCTCCTCCAGTTTGCTCTTGAAATTCCACCCCAACAAAGGTGGTATGAGCTTCATTTTCAAACCCCGACCGGATCTAATCGGTTCCGACACGACCATTCTTCCTCTACCGCGTCCACGACGACCACGTCCCTTAGAACTCATGTCTACAATGCGTCTTATCTGTTTTTACGAAAAAGACTTATGCACTAGAGTCTTTTCACTTCTTATTTAAAGAAAGTTTTATGTAACAATGATTTATTCAGTGGTTTTTCCGTAGAAGTACACATACACCTAGGGTCCATGTCTCTAAAGTATAGTTTCCTTAGGCTTATCACTTAAAATATCATACATTCACATCAATTTATCAACAAAAGATCTTACCTGATGGACCTGGGCCGAGAACTCGGGTGCCATGTTTCTATAAAATCATTTTAACTAAAGAAAATTTTTAAAAAGTCATTTGGGCCTAATTTTGAAAACGTTGTGGGCTTCAAAACCCAAGGCCAAGAGTTTAAAACTGGGCTCTGATACCAAGTTGAAACACCCCAAACCCGGTCCAAAAGCCTAACCGGATTTGATATGTTCCTCGAGTAAAACTTTAATTAAATTTTGTTTAGTTTATTTAAAAAATATAATGGTTTCGAATAAAACAGATTAACTTAATGATTGCGTTGAATTCGTATTGTTAAATAAATTTGTATCTTCTTAAAACATTATTTTAAGAGAAAATTATAAGTTAAAAGAAAACCAAATTTAATGAAAAACTTATTATTATTATATAAAAAAAATATCATAGGTGTCAAAAACAGTTTAAGTTATTTTTCAAAATCATTTAATTATTTACTAAATATTGTTCGTGGCGATTAAAATCTAAAACGCAAAATTAAAATAGTTCATAGCGCCTTATTACAAAAATAACAAAACCCATAATAAATCCTAAGTAATAAAAATAAACTTAATAGGTTTAATTAAGATAAACTCCAAATACTTTGTTGAGCATTGGCCACCACGTAGTCCTCGCTGACCCGATCCATCGCGCTAAGAGTCACCTGAAATATATCCCATAAAAGGGTGAGTCATAGACTCAATGTGTAACATAACACTAAAAGCCCATTTGATCATAACTATTAAGCCCATTTAAGTCATATTTAGCCATAAGCCTATTTTATATCAGATCAAATAAAAATCGATTAAATCACATGCATATATAAAATGAAATGCAATCCCGATCCCACCTAAAAATCCATCCGCTACACACCACCCGTACCTACCAATCACACTGTGGGGATTACTAAATCGACCCTCCATCCGCTACACACCATCGAAGGCAGTTGCTGCAGTCAACATGCACATCGCCTTATAATTTTGTGGCATGGCCACCGCATAGTTGTGACCAAGTCACCGATTCAAAATATGTGACCAAGTCACCGGATTCAAAATATGTGATCAAGTCACCAGATTCATATATGTGACCAAGTCACCGGATAATGTGGTAAAACCACCTAACACTTCCCTTTATCAATATCACCCATATGCCCATGCACATACATATTATTTGGTTTTCATGCCATTTACCCCAAAATCATAGCAGAGTCATACTTATTTCATATTTATGCATATAGCAATATTAACGAAATATTGGGGGTAAACATACCTGAATATCATGTACCACTGAATGGTACCTGCAACCATTATCATACATATTTTCATACAAATCATATTTATTTTAGATCTATGAGAAATTTAGTATAATGTTACACACCTTATAACAGTGAGAACGATACCTTCCTGCTCGTCGACACCTAATTATTTATCACACTTGATTAGAACACACTAATACTTATAAATCTACACTATTGATGAAAGATCTGATTCCTTACCCTCGGAATCTCGGACAACTGTTATATGTGGTTTCTCTCCGATAGATGGATCAAAACCCGATGACAACCCACGAACAAAAAGTGGCTCGGGTGTACGCACGACTTCAAATAAACGATCTTCGTTAGCATAAGGTCCACAACCCGGTGGAAAATCTCGGATCCCTGATACAGCCTTTCGCTTGAAGTTTGAGGGTATAACAGAACCACCCCTCTTCCAAACACTCCTTACCACTCTTTTCGAACCTATTTTGTTAGTCCCAAAATCTTACGTTTACGGGAATTGTCCGAGCAATAGAGTCCCCTAAAATGAAGTCGATTAGTAATCTATCTAAAAACGATATAACCAATAATATAACAATCCTTACCTTGAATGATCCCGAATGATATCTCCTAATCGTTGTCTACGAAAAGAATCCTTAAAATCCCCTTCAAAGATTCGGCCAAGGAGAAAATAAGAAAATTAGATTTCTAAAATTGGCTATTCTAAAAGAAAATAAAGAGAACGATTGATAGAAAATCCTTATTCGTAATACGGAGATTGATTCACCTTTACTTGAACTATTAGGAGATTCGGCCTTATCAATTTAGAAGAAGAGAAATGGTGATTTCGGCTTGGACAAAAAGAAAAGAGAATAGATGATGGTTTTGGCTATGGTGGTTTTAGTTTTTAACAAAAGAAAAGAAAGAAGATGGTGAAAATGGAGAATGGTTCGGTTTTAACAAAAGAGAAAAGATGGTGGTTTCGGTTATGGTTATGGTGAAGGATGGTTTCGGCTAAGAGAAAGAAGGAGAAAAGAGAAAGAAAAAGAGAAGGAGAAAGAGAAAGAGAAAGAAAAAGAAAAAGATGAGAAATGCCCTTGATGATTTCAGCACTAGAGAGGAAGAAAAAAAAAAGAGAATTATCTTCTAAATTCTTTGGTGTTTTCGGCAATAGAAGAAAAGAATTTTGAGAGAATTGGTACCTAAGCCAAAATGGTCAAAAATAATAGCCAAAAAAAACTAAACTTACACTTATTGTAAGTGGCAAATTCGGCTAAGAAACAAAGTTTGGAGAAAAGGAAAAGATGCACAATTTGTTAAAGTTTTGGCCAACTTTCACCCCCTAATCCTATTACAAAATTCAGCCAACACACTTGCCAACATGATCCCCCTTTTTCCTCCTCATTTCTTCCCCATCATTCCCTTAATTCCTATCACAATTAAACCAACCCCCTTAGCCCCTTATGCCGTCTAGGTTCATGGTCAAATGACCATGGAAAAGCTTCCAAAACACCACCCACTCTTCAAGCCTTTTGTCCCCTTATCCTTCCATAACCTCATGATTCCATACCATAACTACTAACTTGCCTTTTCCCTTTGGTCTACTATCCAAAAATAAAAGAAAGTCCATCCATACTAGATAAGGCTTGACCGACACTATAGGAAAGAGAGCAAAAATTAAAATCCTTCCAATTGCTATCTAGGGGATTCAAACCTCTCCCCTCATGCATTTACCCATGCGCCAACACCACCTTGCCAAATGACTTGTTATGCTTAAAACCTCTTGCCAATATTTCTTAAAGCCTATCTTGCTTAGTTCCATCTTAAGTCTTAAAAAATTTATTATTTCTCTAAGGCATTCTCTTACATGCTAAAGTTCCTAAAACTTCCAAAGCACATTCAACTACACATAGGCATGCAACAACATACAATTAAGTTAAAAATGCATAGCCCCCATATTCTGGATGTTACACTGACAATACATTTGTCTTGCATAACTTGCAAGATTATTGTGATTAAACTGTTTCAAGGTAAGGATACTTTGTTACCTCACATAGTCTTTTATGTGCTTAGGAAATTGAGTTAATTGTTTGAATTGACATAGGGATATGTACAAGAGATTATTTAGATTTGACAAGTATATATGTGCAATAAAATATTTGCCTATTAAGATTTGTTTAATCGGTTGAATTGACATAGTGATATAGTCAAGAAATGAATGGATTTTGGTAGGTGAGTATGTTCATAAGTTAGCAAATTACCAAGTTGCCGTGAATTTATTCATAACAAAGTAAACATGAGTTTAATAATTCTAAATTAAGAAATGTAATTAATCTAACACAATTATGTCATCTTGATTAAAATTGTATTTTGAAATCGTGCATTTGAGACTTATTTATTTAGTTTACTTAGTTTAAAATCTTAGTTTTTAATCACCCTCTTCAAACAAAATATTTTTCTTCACCAAAGTGTTTTAAATAGCATTCATAAATAATTCTTTTCACAGTCCCTGTGGGTACGATAACTCGACATTTACTTGTCACTTTATTACTTGTTGCGATTGTGTACACTTGCACGTTTCTGTTGTTCCAATAAACCTACATTAAATAAATGTTAAAATCTAAACTATGTGGTTAGTTAGATATATAATAATTTACAAATATTATGCAGCAATTCACAAATTTTAAGTTATACTGCCAGATTTATCCAGTAGTATTGCCAATTCACCCGTGGATGATCTTTTTATTCTATTAGCATTGGACCACCATCCGTCATGCCATTCCATTCTTTCCCATTTGTCCCGTTCCTTGAACTTGTTTGTTGTTTCTGTATTCATAAAAGGAAGCATTTCCCTTAATTTGGGAATGTCAGAAATATATAATTTTTTGCAATGCTCCCCTAATTTCCTCCTATTTTCCTCGTTCAGTTGATAGCCACATTTAAAGGTTGTAGTCTCACCACTAATTTTCATGGTCAACTAATTTTTCTCTAAATCAATGGTGGATCTAAAAGTGGCCAAGAAAGGCCTTCCTAGAAAGATTGGTATCCCACGATTCCTCAAAATCAAGTACTACAAAATCTGTAGGAATAATAAAGCTTCGCACCTTGACTAACACATCTTCTTGTACCCCCTTTGAGTGTACTAAAAACCTCTCAGCCAATTACAATGTCCTGTCAGCCAATTTCAAGGTTATTTGAGTCACTTTAAGATTCCCTAAATTTATAAAGGAATTAAATTAATACTAGCTCCTAAATTTCATGAGGCTAAAAACTTCTATAAGAATTTTCCAGCAAGTTCATCCCAAGTTGTGATGGATCTTGGAGCCTGCGAGTCTAACCAAGAAAAGGCATTATCAATAAGAGAAAAAGGGAACAAACGAAGACAAATAGCATCATCAGTGACCCCGTTATACTTAAAAGTATCACAGAGTTGAAGAAACCGTTTCAAATTTTGATTAGGGTCCTATGTCATAGTGCCCCTAAACTGCAGATTATTTTGGATAATTTGTATCATTACCGGTTTGATCTCAAAATTATTAGTTGTAATGGTCAGTTTGACCCCATTATACTTTGTTAAGGGTGCTTCTATAGTGGCAAACCCCTCAACAAACCTACGATAGTACCCTGTGTGCCCTAAAAAGCTTTGCACTTCAATCATACTCCTTGGTGATCTCCACTCCACAATAGTTTCAATTTTCTTTTGGTCTACGCGAACCCCTTCATTAAAACCATGTGTCCCCCAAAATGTGACTTCCTTAGTCCAAAACTCACATTTTCTAAACTTCACGAACAATTTCTTCTCTCTCAAAATATGCAACACAGCTTGTAGATGGTTGTCATACTCTTTCTCAGTTCGCGAATACACCATAAAGTCATCAATAAATACTATTACATAATGATGCAAGTATTCATGGAACACCCAATTCATTGCATCCATGAAAGCAGTAGGTGCATTTGTTAAACCAAAGGGCATCACCAAAAACTCGTAGTGCCCATACCTTGTCCTAAAAGCCATCTTCAATAGATCGGTCTCATTCACCTTGAGTTGGTAGTAACCAGATCGCAAATCGAAACACAGTGGCACCTCATAGCTGATCGAACAAATAATCAATTATTGACAATGAATACTTATTTTTTACAGTTAATTTATTCAACTGCCTATAGCCAATGCACATCCTCATGCTACCATCATTTTTCTTCACAAACAACACTGATGAAACCCAAGGTGATATGCTTGGTTGAATGAAGCCTTTTTCTAGCAGCTCTTGAAGTTGCATATTGAGCTCCTTAAGTTCCTTGGTTGCCATGCAATACGGTGTAATGGATACTAGTGAACCACTAGGGTACAACTCAATGGCGAACTCTACCTCGCGGTCTGGTGGTAATCCAAGTATCTCGTTAGGAAACACATTAGGGAAAAGTTACATAGTTCACATCTCGCAAACCCCTTTTTCCATATCCTGTGAACCCATCACAAAAGTGAGGTAAGCTTCGCAACCCTTTCTTAACACCTTTTCTGCCTTCAACATTGAAACCATGTTATGCATAATCTGGGCTTGCTTACCAACCACAACCATTTTCTTGTCCTCACTGCTTCGTAGAGTGACTCTTTTTAGCTCAAAATTGATATTAGTTTTATGCTCAAACAGCTAGTCCATCCCCAAAATTACGTCTAACCCATATAATGATAACTCCATCAAGTTAGTAAAGAAAACTTGACCCTGAATCATTAGTGGATGCCTACGGTACACTCTATTAATTAACAAACTATCCCCAAATAAACTAGTTATAGCCACACATTTATCTACGGTATCTACTGGGATTCCCAACTCGCTAGCTATTTTACTCAAAACATACGAGTGTGTGAACCAGAGTTAATTAAGGAAAAAAAGGGGAATAGTTCAGAGTGAAAGTACCTATAATAACATCTGTGGCACCTTGCTCATGAGGTTCCTTATAGCATAGACTCATGTGAGGCCTCCTAACTCCTCCTCTTGGGTCACAACAATATGGGGTAGAGTTTTCTGCCCAACTTATCTTGTTTTTCCACTTTTGACTCTTCTTCGACCACGAGCACTAGCTCACACTTGAGTAGGGGCCATAGTTTGAGCTTGCGAACCCTCTCGATATTTTGAACAGTCTTAATTAAGTGGTCTTTAGAATCGCTTTTGAAACAACCTCGTGTCACCTTACAACACTCCCAGGATGCTTCCTCTTGCAGTGCTCAAAAAATGGCTAGCTTGTAAACTTCTATCCTAAAGATTCATTTAACATTTCTGTTAGAGTTTCACGAGTCGCAGTCCCTCTTGGACACTCACCCAGGCACTTGCTTCCTAGCTCCAGTTTTAGTTCGCGGGGAGCCTTAATCTTTCCAATGGCTTTGGCTTTGTCCATAAGCTTGTTGAATTTCGCAGTGTCGTGAGTCACAAAATAGAGATAGATATCACGATGCAGCCCAAAACGAAACCTTTGACAATGATTCTTCTCTTGTGAGACCATCTCTGTCACATACTGGTTCAGTTATACAAATTCTACCTCGTACTCAGCCATATACAGTTCGCCTTGCTTCAAATTAATAAACTTACGCTTGTAAGCATCCAATATTGCTCACCCATGAATTTCTTTTTGAAAGTTCCCAAGAAGAACTCCTATGTTAATTGGTCTACATCAGTTCCTTGCATTACAATATTCCACCAACGATGGGTTTTGTTGGTGAGTAATAGCACAATGCATCCTAGCTTCTCTTAGTTAGAATATGCCATCTGCTAGAGGATTTTCTCAACACCCTCAAGCCAATAATCAACTTTAGTAGGAACATCTCCATTAACGCCACTGAATTTCCTACCACCTAGAGCTCGCAGACGCTCTAGTGGCAAACCACGGTTCGTAGGTATAGTGTTGGCATCAGCAGCTCGCTAAAAAGCCCCATTCATTGCCTACACCAAGGGTTCCATTCCTTCTTCCAAGATGTTTTCCCTGTGGAGTCGCTCTTACATAGTCAAAGTTCGATTACCTTTCGAGGGGTTAGCAACTTCGTTTACACAATTCGCATTCACTCTAAGGGGAGGAATTCTTGCTTACTCTAAACGTACACAATATACTGACTTAGGTAAGACATTAAACACACATAACTGGGTATCCAGACTAATAGACACACTTGAAAACATATTTCATGCATCGAAGACATACTTGCGAACACAGTTCACACTTAACAAACTTATATGCGAACACAATTCGCTAATACATAACTTACTTACAGGATTGGTGAATAGTAGAGGGATGATTTGAAGAGTAGTCCTGTAAAAGATATAGTTGAACCAAAGGCAATGTATGTTGTTCCTATTCCTACCCTAAAATCAAACGACTACACAAACACACATACAGAGCATTTCCTACTTGCGCACAACGAACTTTACCTTTTTGGCTCTGGCAAGCCTACCATGCTAAGTCTGGTGAACTTGTCTCACCATATTCAAATGAGCTTACCTGTCTTACAAACAGCCATCCTGGTAAACCCATCTTGGCTAGCTCTAATACCAACTAATGTAACACCCCAAACTTGATCGAGAAGGTTCGACCTGAATCTGACGAGCTACACTAGCCATCGAAGTGAATCTACGTTAACTCCAAATCTATCCTCCAACTCACCACTTAATAACAAAAAATAATGTGTTAAGTTATTGTACAATAGCAAAAATAATACAAACAAGAGGATAAATAGGAGAGCTTACAAAACCACAAAAGAAAGGTTTGTTGTCAACTATAGATTATCTTAAGGGTTCGCATAAATAATGTGCCTAGAGAATACAACTACTTAAAATTATTGTATGGTTCACACACATCAATTAACTAAGTTAGCATAATAGAATACAACATGAGTTTCTATAACACATACAGTATGAGTTAGCACAAATTATGGATTCGATAAAGGTTTGCACATAACATATTAGACTGGGTTCACCCACCAGACTAACATATAAGTTCCTGGTACAACTGATCACCTCTGGACGCACAAACATACAGAGTGTGAATATCGCTACTAAAAATATGGAATTGAAGCAGTGTCTGCAAGTATACGAGTCATACTGTAATACAATTTGTTTATAATGAAACATTTGGTAAGTATTCTAGGATCGTACCCTAGGGATTACAGTTTAGGAAAAATGGCTATTAAGTCAATTATAAAAAATAACTACTAATCTACTCGAGTCACCAATTAGAAGTGTTAATTTGGAACCAATATGATAATAATAATAATAACAATAAACTAAATAAATTATGTTAAACCTAGACCTACTCCTAAGTTCATCTATCGACTTTTCCTATTCCTTGTTTTGACTACGTGAGTTCCTTTAGCCTAAATCCAATTATTTTTCCTAGTTAACAATTGATGTAGGGTTCTAAATGGTTGGTTACTTATTAACCTAGTAGGGATTCTCAGCGATTCTACCAACTAACTAGTCGGTATAACTACTCACCTTTTGAAGACATAGTTCAGATCGGGGTAAGGTAAGGTTTTCACGGATAGGCAATGCCAATTTCGGGTTAATTCCCACCTATATAACTTTCTAGGGTCGTCAATCCTAGGGTTTAAGTTCTTCCTTCCCTAGCCACAGATCTGATAAGTGATGTTTAGTAGGCAATACCAATTTCGAGTTCATTCTTACCTGGATGACTTCCTAGGGTCATCAATCATAGAATTTAATTGCACTCAATCAGATCTAACAAGTCCAAATTGAACTATACTTGCCAATCAATTAATTAGATTAAAATAGTTTAAACATGCGAAATATGTATAAAGCATAAATTGCTTCTAATCTTTACACAAACATTCAATTAACAATGTTAAAGAAATAGATATAAAGAATAAAATAAGGAAAAGAGATGCTCATGGATTTATCGATAATAGATTGGCTCTAGAATAATATTCGCTCGTGAAAGTCTCACTTCGAAATAGGATCTTCCAGTTACAAGAACATAAAATAAACTAAGTACAACCTAAGAATGAAATAAATATCGAATAATGATTTATGTCTCCTTCAAATTGTGTCTTTAACCTAATTATAATAGCCTTTATATAGGCTAAGCTCAGAATATTAAAGTGCCTAAACTATCCTTGAAGTAATTAGAGTTCTATTAGGAAAAATACTCCTAATTTCCCAAAAAATTTAGGTTTTACGTGCAGGGACTTCTAGGCTACGTAGAAGCCGTGTTGCAACATAGGCTAGCGGTGTAGCAATATCAAATCCAGTGTCGTGACATAGCAGGGGCAATGTCATGACATAGCAAGCAGTTTCACTCCAGCACTTGTTTTTGCTTTTGTCTTCGTTGTTGCGACATAGGTGTCAATTTCGGCCCGAATATGCATCTTTAGCTCCTGATTTGTTCAACAAGACCATGTAACCTTATTTAGATATATAAAAACTACTAAAAATCATAAATTACTACTTTCAGCATGAAAACCTAAATATATACTAAGATGCTTTAGTTTAACTATTAAACAACTTAAAGTTATGAGTAAAAAGGATATAAATAATAGTGTAATTCGTGGCAGATCAAACTCCCTTACACTTAACTTGTTACTTGTCCTCTAGCAACCAAAACACATATTTGTAAAAAGGAACAAAGAAAAAATGAAGATGAAAATGAGTTGATTTCTTTCTTTAAACAAGCTAGAGTTAGTGAAGATGGAAACTCCCCACACTTAACTTATTGCTTATCCTCAAGCAAGAAAAACAAATATTTGTGAAAAAGGAATAAATAAAAAACAAAAAATTAAGTCAAAAATGAATTGAATTCTTTCTTTAAACAAGCTAGAGTTACTGAAGATGGATGTAAATAAGAACTTCACACCTAAACTCCCCCACACTTAACTTTTTTGCTCATCCTCAAGCAAACCAAGTCTAGACACATAGCACACAATAATAAGACGTCCTGATGTTTATATCAAGACTGTTAGGTCAAACAGTGTTAGTTAATTAAGTCTGTAAATGATGTCGACTGAAAATTCAAATTTTGACATTTCTAGTGGATTAATTAATCATGCCTTTTGGTGATTTTGATGTAATTTTGGGTATGGACTAGTTAGCCGAACACAGAGTAGTTCTCAACTATCAAAAGAAAAAGTTTTCGGTTCAAGATTCAAATAGTGAGATTATAGAAGTTAATAGTGTTAAAACAAGTGGTTCAACTCAGATTATTTTGTCGATCCAAGCGGATAAGTTATTGAAGCAAGGTTGCGAACCTTTTCTAGCTTATGTTATCAATTCAAAGATTAGGGATAGTGAAATCGATAAAATTTGAACTGTTTGTGAGTTATCCGATTGGTTTCCCAAGGAACTGTCGGGATTACCACCTGATCGAGAGGTTGAATTTGCCATCGAAGTGTTCTCTGGTACAACTTTGGTGTCCACATCCCGTTATTGTATGACACTGACAGGGTTGAAAGAACTAAAGGTTCAGTTGTAAGACTTTTTGGAACATGGTTTTATATGCCCTGGTATATCACCCTAGTGAGCTCCAGTTTTATTCATTAAGAAGAAAGATGGTTTGATGCGACTTTGTATTGACTATCGGTAATAAAACAAGTTGACAATTAAGAATTGGTGCCCCCTTCCTCGTATTGATGACTTGTTTGATAAATGAAGAGAGCTTCAGTCTTTTGTAAGATTGATTTAAGATCAGGTTAATATCAGCTGAAGGTGAAAGTGTGTGATATACCGAAAAACAACATTTTGTATATGATACAGGCATTATGAATTTCGTTGATGCCATTTGGGTTGACGAATGCTCCATGACATTTATGGATATCATGAACCACATCTTTCAGCCCTACATTGATCAGTTCCTGGTAGTTTTTATTGATGGTATTTTGATCTATTCAAAATCAGAAGCTGAGCATGAACAACATTTGCATATCGTTTTACAAGTTATGAGGGAAAAACAATTGTATGTGAAACTTAGTAAGTATGAATTCTTGTTACCCGAAGGGGTATTCCTTGGGCATGTGATATCAGTTGATGGAATTCATGTTGATCCAAAAAAGATTGAATCAACTATTCAGTGGAAAGCACCGAAGAATGTGTCAAAAATTCGTAATTTCCTTGGTTTTGCTAGCTATTACTGAGGATTTGTGAATAGGTTCTCAAAGATAGCTATGCCAATAACAAAACTTCTACTGAAGAATATTCAATTTGTTTGGAGTCCATAAGAAAACATCATTTCTTTTAGTCCATCTTCCCCCACAAAAATTGCAACCACCATTGTTGAAAAAGAAAAGCTTAAAATTATAGTAACATTTGGGCAATTGCATGTAAGTCAAATTATATTCCATTTTTGGTATTTTTCATGTTTTTAGGTTATTTTAGCTTAAACTAGTTAATTCAAGGATTAGATTGTGAAATCATGCACTATTTTTGGAAGGTGTTGTTTTTTAGTTTGAATATTCTTGATACTAAGTGATTTAATATTAAGCTTCTTTTTGAGTTGGATTAGTTGAGATGTAATTTTTCTTAGTTAGTTTAAGTTAAGGGCTTAATTGTTAAAATAGGATAGTTGGCATGAAATTCTTTGAAAATATGTTAATTGTGGACTATATAAGGACCCTATAAAATTTGGTTAAGCTTGGATAGGACTAATTTATGTCAAATTGGAATTATCGACTTTAGGAACTAATGTGTATAAAATTAGAAATTTAGAGTTAATATGTAAAATAGTATTAAGGAGTTGATTATATGAATTATAGTGTTAAAGGTGTTTAGTTGGGAATAATTTAATTGGATTGTTATAATTAGAACAGAAACAAGTAGATCAGTCAATAATCGTAGGAAGGGAAACGCAGTTGAATAATCATCATCGAATATCGGTAGCTACTATGAAGGTAAGTTCGTAGTCCTTGAACTCGAACTTTATGCATGTACTTTAATTAATTTAATTGTTACTTGATATCTAATTATATTTATATATGTAATTGATTAGAAGCCGAAGTGAAGAATTATTGAGTTATACATATATGGTTATGGAATAGATCAAATGGAATAGATCAAAAAGTAATCATAGTTATTTGATGCAAATGGTGGAATTATGAAATGAGAGATTGTAGAGATAAATTAATTATGTATGTATTTGTCAATTTTATCAACTAGTGCTGGGCACATTGAAATGTTTGTAATGTTGGTATAACCAACCAATGTCAAGCAGACATATAATATTTTCAGTTTATCCGATCAACGCTAGGCGCATAACATCTTCAGTTTATTCGACCAGTGTGGGGCACAACTATTGTAAGTTAATCCGACCAGTGCAGGGCACAATTATTGTCAGTATATTTGACTAATACTGCATGCAAAACTTTACTACGATATATTTCGTCAGGCAACGAGTGTCAGTAATGGTATAATTGATGAATTACATAAAATAGATTCATTGAATAATTTGGCAAAAGAGCTAGAATTGGAAGAGTGGAGAATTGATACATATATTTCTTCTAAAATCTTATATGGTAATGAACACTATATGTTTTGAATACATGAATTATGGTTTATAAGTGTATGTTTTGTTCTTGTGGTTTAATGAAATTTATTCAGTATTTGATCATTCCTCTATGTGTAGGTTAGGTACCTATCTTTGATTGTCGACTTAGCATCCATCGATAATCCCAAACTAAACATTGGTGAAGTATTTTTTTCGAGTTTTGGCATGTACCTAGGATGTTAATGTTATGAAATGGTCATTTTGATGTTTATTTGTTTTTAAAGAAAGTTACATGTATAAGATGTTGCTTTGTAAATTTTTTTCATATGTTTTGGTTCAAATGTAAATGCTTGTGCATATGGTTGATGTTATATGTTCTATGAAATTGGCTCTTTTGGAAGTGAATGATTTAAGTCACTTTGTTTGTGTTGATGTATGGTATGATATGGTAATTAAAGCTGATGGTTATTAATATTTGAGTAAGATAAATGTATGATTTGATTTGTAACACCCCAAACCCGGCCCAAACGTTACGACCAGATCTGGTATGTCACAGGGTGAATTAGAAACGATCTTACAGTGACTTTAGAAAAAAACCATAATTTTTTAAAACTTCTCGGTTAAAGCAACGACTTTGTGTTTAAGCACTCAGTTTTAGGTGACTTTCAAGATAAAGGTTACTTAGACAAGAGTTATCATTGTTAAGAAAAACCAGAGTTTTATCAATATATTTTGGAAACCATTCGTTACTATTTTTGAAAGATAGTTGTTTAATCGTTTTAGGAAAAATCCCGATTTGAGCATCTTTTAATAACAAGTAACCAAAGTAAACACTAAAACCAAATTTAAAATCACCAAAGGCTTTATTACAAGGAAAACCCTAAATAAAAACCAACTTTAAGCCGTGAAAAGTTCATAGAATAAAGATAACGTCTTTTATGGCCTCCACGAGTCCGCCTCGGCTCCCACATCCACGATCTACTAATTACCTGAAAAATTAAAAAAAGAGGAGAGTCACCAGGACTCAGTATGTAAATCCTCCCACATTATACAGACGGCTCATGGCCCACAACCACATGTTGGGCCTTGGCCCATATATATATAAAAACATATAAACACATGAATGCAATAAGCCCAACCCAAACCTAGCTTTTCCATCCTCTACACACCAACCCATACCAGCCCATCACACCGTGGGGATTTCTACAATCAACCCTCCATCCGCTACACTCCATTTCAACAGTCATGCTACCAGTTATAAATTGATCACTAGGTGACCAAATAATACATCGTGGCTTAGCCACCGATCACAATGTGACCAAATAAAATATATATATCATGGCTTAACCACCGATCACTATGTGACCCAATTAATGTATGTACATATATATATCATGGCATAGCCACTGATCACTACGTGACCAAATAATCAAGCTCTTCCCCTTCATGTCAAACCCAAACCCCATGAACTACATACATATCCTAGCGAATGCAACATGCTATCCATAACATAATAGATTACCACACATATATCAGACAATGTAAAGAAAACGATACGGTAACGTACCTGGCATTCCTAGCCTTACCCCTAAGGGCATCACGACTGTCTACATAGCCTTTTCTGGCTTTTCAGCCCACACAATTGTTAGCACAAATAAAATAAAGTGTGTGAAAGTTTGCACACCTGATAACATGCAATACCATGCTTTCTATATCGACACTATCACTAATAGGAACCACTACTATCATCTACTATTACGCTTTCGAAGCCACCCATTACAACCCAAAGGCCAATCTCGAGCAAAGAACACACACGTCTCTTAAACTTTGGGGTTGGGTTCACGAGTCCAACCCCCTCTTTTGCCTGATCGATATTGGATTCCATCAAAGATCCGGTCAGATGCTACTATAATGAAATATGGTTGTTAAACCACAAGGTAGGGTTAAGGTACAGATTAAGATAATGAATCCTAAATACAATCCAAAGAGAACACCCTTACCTTGAAATCCCGAAAGAAGAGATATGGTTTAGAGGTTAACGGTTTCTAGCTTATGAACCTTGATGATCAGATCTCCTTAAATTCCCAGAATAGCACCCCAAAGAGAACACAAGAAACAGTGAGAAACATCAGTCTAACGATGGCCTTACCAAACCAATTAGCTATTCGATTTTAGCTTCCAAAACCCGAAAGAGAACATGAAGGATTAACAGGAATCGACGCTTACTTCAACACAGGAGATTGACTACCACTTAAGAGAAGATTCAGCAATGAAAAGGAAGAAGATTGGAAGCCGAAAGAAATAAAACAAAACCACAGATGAGATCTAGGGGTTTTCGATTTTAGAAGAGATCAAAAGAGAAGATGAACAAAAGAAAGGATATGAAGATTCGGCTCGTGGAAGAAACAGAGAAGAGAACTGTGGGCAAGGGACATTTGGCTATAGCATGGAAGTGGAGATGAGAATGGAGTTAGGGGTTTCGGTTTCAGAGAAGGAAACAATTGGGAGAAGAGAAATAGAATAAGATAGGGAGAAGTGTAAAGAAGGGTAAAGAAGAAGAATTTCGGCAGGACCTAAGTGGTTTCGGTTTTGGCAGAAAAAGAAGAGAAGAAAAGGACCCTCAAATGCCGAAAATAAGAAGAGAACTCTCACCTTACCAAACAAATTTCGGCACCTACTAACCCAAAAGCCAAAAATGCACCATTTTTTTAGAACAAAAACCCATACACCAGAGTAAAAATTCGGCACACCCTAGCCACACCAAAACCGATTTCTCCCCCTTGCTCCTAGTGTCCAACATTCTGCCACCACCTACACTCACATCCTATCCCACATTTTCCTTTTATCCTCATCTTCATATCTTCTGACTTTATCCACACTCACCCATGCAGCGTCCCAACCGAAACCACCTCTCAGACTTCTTAAGCGCATAAAATAAAAAAATACTCCTAGTTGCTATCAACGCAACTCGAACCTATTCCCTCTCCACCTCACTGTGGCGTCACCTACCTACACCCTTAGTGGGGCCTCCTTGCCACTTTACCAGTTAGATTCTTATGTCAACTTCCCCACTTAAGTATCCTTAAGGCCCACTTCAACTAGTTC
This sequence comes from Gossypium rotundifolium, assembly GCA_025506655.1. Classification (NCBI taxonomy): domain Eukaryota; kingdom Viridiplantae; phylum Streptophyta; class Magnoliopsida; order Malvales; family Malvaceae; genus Gossypium; species Gossypium rotundifolium. The sequence continues at coordinate 153,657,222 of CP106724.1, forward strand.
TCCCTTGCAGTGCCTAAAAATGAAATTTCTACCAAGGCTCAGGCTTAACCTCGAGCCTCCCCGAAACCTCTAAACACACCAGAATAACACACATAGCACAGCATACACCCATAACACAGTACAAATGCAAAGCCCCCTATTTAGGATGTTACAGTTCTACCCCCTTAAAGAAATTTCAGCCTCAAAATTACCTGGTCAAAAGAGATGCGGGTATTGCTGTTGCATAACATCCTCCGCCTCTCAAGTAGCTTCCTCTAACCCGTGATTCCGCCACAGAACCTTAACCAAATGAACCTATTTCCTTTGCAAAACTTTAACATCCCGCTCTAAAATCTGAACTGGTTCCTCTTCAAAGGATAAATCAGGCTTTACTTCGAGTTCCTACAACGGTATCACATGGGATGGGTCTGAACGGTAGCGTTTCAACATTGATATATGAAACACATCATGAATCTTACTTAACTCTGAAGGTAGTTCGAGTGATAAGCAATCGGTCCTACACGCTTCAATACACCAGTGGGCCCGATGAACACAGGGCTTAGCTTACCTTCCGTCTAAACCTTAGAATTTTCTTCCACGGTGACACATTTAGGAATACCGGTCACCCATCGCAAATTCTATGTCCCTCCGCTTCGGTCGGTAAAGATTTACGCCTATCAAAAGCTTCCTTCAACCTAGCAGGATCAACTCAACCTTATTCTCGGTTTCCAACACTAATTACGAACCCGATGGTGACGCCACCCAACTCATCCAACACGTGAGAGTACGACACTTCCGCCCATACAACGCCTCATATGGCGCCATCCGAATAATGGACTGATAGCTATTGTTATATTCAAATTCCGCCAATGGTAAAATTCTCCCACTACCCTTGAAATCGAGGATGCAACCTCTCAAATGTCTTCCAAGATTTGAATCACCCTTTCATTGTCCAGTCATACGTGGATGAAATGTCAGTACTAAAATCTAACCGTACCCAACGCTGCTTGCATTACCTCCAAAATCTCGACGTAAACCTAGGATCTCATGCGAGATGATGGACACAGTACTCCATGCAACCTCACAATCTCTACTATATACAACTTAGCCAACTTCTGAAGAGAGTAATCAACCAGAACCGGTATAAAATGAGCGGACTTCGTCAATTGATCAACGACTACCCATATCGAATCCTTCTTAGTAGGCATAAAGGGTAGCCCACTAACAAAATCCATAGTGATCCTCTCCCATTTCCATTGCGGGATCTTTACCGGCTGCAATAACCTCAAAGGCAGCTGATGCTCCGCTTTTACCTGCTGACATGTCAACCATCTACCCACAAATTTGGTTACCTTTCGCTTCAGATTTGGCCACAAAAATTATTCTCGTAAATCTTGATACATTTTACTTCCTCCCGGATGCATAGCGTATGGGCTACTATGCGCTTCCTGAAGAATCATCCGCCTCAATTCCACGTCCCTCGGCACGCAAACTTTCTTTCAAAAACACAGGACCCCATCCTCGTTTAGACTATAATCCCCTACTTATCTATGTTGTACTTGAGATAATCGAGCACTTAAGTCTTCATCCTGCAACTGCTTCTCTTTAATCTGATCTACCCACGTCGGCTTCACTTGAAGCTCAGCTAATAAACTCCCATCCTCATACAGGCTCAGATGGGCGAACATCGCCCTCAGATTCGAGATCACCATCCGACTTAGCGCATCTGCCACTACGTTCGCTTTACCCAGATGGTATTCAATCGAACAATCGTAATTTTTAATAACTCAATCCACATCCTCTGCCTCAAGTTCAACTCCATCTCGATAAAGAGATATTTCAAACTCTTATGATCTGTATAAATGATGGATTTCTCTCCATATAGATAATATCTCTAGATCTTCAAGGCAAACACCACCGCTGCCAACTCCAAATCATGTGTGGGATAATTTAGCTCATGCGGTCTTAACTATCGAGACGCATAAGCAACAACTTTCCCACCTTGTATCAACACACATCCTAACCCCGTGTGTGAAGCATTACAGTAAACCACGAACTCCTTTCCAGCCTCCATTTGAATCAAAACTGGAGCTTCCGTCAACACCCTCTTCAGCTTCTCAAAACTTTCCTGCTGCTTATCACCCCACACAAAAGGTAATCCCTTCCTCAACAACTTGGTTAAAGGTGCCGCAATCAAGCATAATCCCTCAACGAACCTCTTATAGTATCCAGCTAGACCAAGGAAACTCCAGATCTCTGTCACAGACCTGGGTGATTTCCAATCCATGATAGCTTTAACTTTCCGAGGATCAACTCTGACCCCTTCCGCCAACACGACGTGTCCCAGAAAAGTAACCTCACTTAGCCAAAATTCGCACTTACTGAATTTTGCATACAATTGTTCTCCCTCAGGATTTGTAGAACCACTCAAAGATGTGAATCGTGCTCCTCCTCTGACCTTGAATATACGAGGATATCATCAATAAATACTATGACAAACTGGTCCAAATAGGGTTGAAAAACCCGGTTCATCATATCCATAAACGCTGCTGGTGCGTTGGTCAACCCAAACGGCATCACCAAAAATTCGTAATAGCCATAACGGGTCCTGAAAGCTGTCTTATGAATGTCTAATTTCTTGACCTTAAGCTGATGGTATCTTGATCCCAAATATATCTTTGAGAAAACTGATGCCCCTTTCAATTGATCGAACAAGTCATCAATCCTTGGCAACGAATACTTATTCTTGATAGTCAACTTGTTCAGCTGGCGGTAGTCAATACACATACGCATTGATCCATCCTTTTTTTAACAAATAGCACTAAAGCTCCCCAAGGTGATACACTTGGTTGGATGAAACCCCGATCCAATAGTTCCTAAATTTGAGCTTTCAGTTCCACCAACTCCTTCGGCGCCATTCTATATGGTGCAATAGACACTAGTGCTGTCCCCGGAAGAAGATCAATTCCAAACTCCACCTCGCGATCTGAAGGTAGTCTTGAAAGTTCTTATGGGAAAACATCAGAAAATTCCCTCATCGTTCTAACATTCCCCACAGTTGAATTTTGGACCTTTAAAGCACAAACAAAAGCTACAAATGCCCTACATCCTTTTCTCACCATTCTTTCAGCCTTTAGAACGGATACTACATTAGACAAATAGTTCCTCCTTTCCCCTATTATCACCACTTCATCATTTAGAAGGGTCCTTAGTACCATACGCTTGGCTGCACAGTCCAAATTTGTCCGATATCTCACTAACCAGTCCATACCTAAGATCAGGTCGAACTCCCCAAACGGCAGTTCCATTAAATTCGCCGAAAAAACTACCCCTTGCACTTTTAGAGGCACATCCCTATACAGTCTATTCACCACTACCGACTGACCTAGTGGGCTAATTACCGTCATCTCCCTAAAAATAATCTCAGAGTCTGTACTTAAGGTTCCAGATACTACACTAGCAACATAAGAATGCGTCGATCCAATGTCAATTAATGCTAAAAAGACACACCAAAAATCAAGAACGTACCGATTATGACATCCGGTGCATCCCCCTCCTCTCGATGTCTAGCTGTATAGACCAACCCTGGCTGTATCGCATCAGTGTTCCCTGCACCTCTGCCTGGTGCTCCACGGCCCCGGCCATAACCATTACCCCCTCTGGCTGGACCACGACATCTCTGCGGTTGTTGACCTCCTCTACCTGGCTGAGCGTTAGCCTGTCCTACCGGCCCTACACCACCCCGATCTTGTGGGCAATCCCTAACCTGATGATCAGTAGACCCACACCTGAAACATCTTCTGTCACCCATCCAACATTCGCCCGAATAAAATCTATTACACTGGCCACACCTCTGAGGCTGACTATTACCCCCAGATCTCACACCCCGACTTGGCCCATCCATCTTAGGTCTTTTCTGGAAACGCCTCATTAACCCCAACGATCCAAAACTCCTCTTATTCCTATCTCTGTCCCTATCCTGATTCCACTTCTCAGACCGCTTAACTTCTTCGGCTATCTTAGCCTTTTCCACTAAGACCGCAAACTCCCTTTTCGCTGAGGAGCTATCAGCACACACAAGTCATCCCTTAGACCATCCTCAAACCGAACACAACGTTCATAGTTCGTGGCCACTATCCCCAAGCATAACGACTCAAGCGTAGGAATTTCGCTTCATATTCAGCCACTGATTTATTTCCCTAGACCAGATTCAGAAATGCCCTACGCTGCGCATCCACATAGCTCGATCCAATGTACTTATCTGAAATGCTGACTTGAAGAAATCCCAAGTAATACGGTCAGCCACTGATCCATCCCTAACTGTAAGCCACCATTGGTACGCCTCATCCCGGAGAAGAGACACTACTCCTTTCAACTTTTCCTCTTCCGTGAAGTCTAGATCATCCATTATACGCTCCACTGCCTCCAACCAATACTCAACTGTATTAGAAGCTACGCCAGAAATACCCCTAGACATTTTGCTCCATTAGCCCGGAGTCTCTCCGACACGGATTTTGAGCCCCTGTACCCATGCTTGCCCTAGCAACTCTCTCCAGTACCTGTAACATCGCCTGAGACACCGCATCATCTCCGCCCATTTGGTCCTGATATTCTACTTCCACAGCTGGCGGCATTGGCTTCTCATTTCCTGACTCATGACCAGACCCCACCAGTTCCGACACAACAATCCTGCCTCTACCACGGCCACGCACATCATGCCCCCGAGTGCTCATGACTAACGTTTGCGATTTAATCTGATTAAAAGTTTTATGAGTTAGTGTCTTCCACTATCTTAAGACCAAGCAATTTTATGAACTTAGTTTGAAAGAGTAGTTTTCACAGAACAACTCATAGGCTAGAGGTTTCAGTCCCTAAAGTTTAAGTTTCCATATGCTAACAACATATCCATCTAGTCAAATAGGCATTTTATGCATACATTACCAGGAGTTAAAACACTTATCTGCGTGGATTGGTTGTCGGTGGACTCGGATGCCACATCTCAATCAAAACCTTAATACTCACTTCGATTTTATACAACCTTTTCGAACCCATTTCACAGCCCAAGTTTTGTAACCTAAGCTCTGATACCAAAATGTAACACCTCAAACTCGGCCCAAACATTACGACCGGATCTAGTATGTCACAGGGTGAATTAGAAAAGATCTTACAGTGACTTTGGAAAAAACCATAATTTTTTTTTAAAACTTCCCTGTTAAATCAACGACTTTGTGTTTAAGCAATCAGTTTCAGGCGACTTTCAAGATAAAGGTTACTTAGACAAGAGTTATCATTGTTAAGAAAAACCAGAGTTTTATCAATATATTTTGGAAACCATTCATTACTATTTTTGAAAGATATTTATTTAATCATTTTAGGAAAAATCCTGATTTGAGCATCTTTTAATAACAAGTAACCAAAGTAAACCCTAAAACCAAATTTAAAATCACCAAAGGCCTTATTACAAGGAAAACCCTAAATAAAAACCAACTTTAAGCCGTGAAAAGTTCATAGAATAAAGATAATGTCTTTTATAGCCTCCACGAGTCCGCCTCGGCTCCCACATCCACGATCTACTGATTACCTAAAAAATTAAAGAAAGGGGTGAGTCACCAAAACTCAGTGTGTAAATCCTTCCACATTATACAGATGGCTCATGGCCCACAACCACATGTTGGGCCTTGGCCCATATATATATATAAAAACATATAAACACATGAATGTAATAAACCCAACCAAAACCTAGCTTTTCCATCCTCTACACACTAACCCGTACCAGCCCATCACATCGTGGGGATTTCTACAATCAACCCTCCATCCATACACTCAATTTCGATATCATCTTGCCATTATAAAGCGATCACTAGGTGACCAAATAATACATCGTGGCTTAGCCACTGATCACAATGTGACCAAATAAAATATATATATCGTGGCTTAACCACCGATCACTATGTGACCCAATTAATGTATGTACATATATATATATCATGGCATAGCCACCATCACTACGTGACCAAATAAACATGTTCTTCCCCTTCATGTCAAACCCAAACCCCATGAACTATATACATATCCTAGCGAATGCAACATGCTATCTATAACATAATAGATTACCACACATATATCAGTCAATGTAAAAAAAACGATACGGTAACATACCTGGCATTCCTAGCCTTACCCCTAAGGGCATCACGACTGTCTACATAGCCTTTTTTGGCTTTTCAGCCCACACAATTGTTAGCACAAATAAAATAAAGTGTGTGAAAGTTTACACACCTGATAACACGCAATACCACGCTTTCTATGTCGACACTATCACTAATAGGAACCACTACTATCTATCTACTATTCTGCTCAGAAGTCGGCCCACAACCCGGTGGCCAATCTCGAACAGCAGACATCGCACGTCTCTTAAACTTTGGGGTTAGGTTCACGAGTCCAACCCCCTCCTTTGCCTGATTGATATTGGATTCCATCAAAGATCTAGTCAGATGCTACTATAATGAAATATGGTTGTTAAACCACAAGGTAGGGTTAAGGTACCGATTAAGATAATGAATCCTAAATACAATCCAAAGAGAACACCCTTACCTTGAAATCTCGAAAGAAGAGACATGGTTCAGAGGTTAACGATTTCTGGCTTATAAACCTTGATGATCAGATCTCCTTCAATTCCCGAAATAGCGCCCCAAAGAGAATACAAGAAACAGTGAGAAACATCAGTCTAACGATGGCCTTACCAAACCAATTAGCCATTCAATTTTGGCTTCCAAAACCCGAAAGAGAACATGAAGGATTAACAGGAATCGACACTTACCTCAACACAGGAGATTCGACTACCACCTAAGAGAAGATTCAGCAATGACAAGAAAGAAGATTGGAAGCTGAAAGAAATAAAACAAAACCACAGATGAGATCTAGGGGTTTTTGATTTTAGAAGAGATTAGAAGAGAAGACGAATAAAAGAAAGGCTATGAAGATTCGGCTTGTGGAAGAAACAGAGAAGAGAACTGTGGGCAAGGGGCTGTAGCATGAAAGTGGAGATGAGAATGGAGTTAGAGGTTTCGATTTCAGAGAAGGAAACAATTGGGAGAAGAGAAATAGAACGAGATAGGGAGAAAGAGAAATAAAACAAGATAGGGAGAAGTGCTAAGAAGGGTAAAGAAAAAGAATTTCGGTAGGACCTAAGTGGTTTCTATTTTGGCAGAAAAAAAGAGAAGAAAAGGACCCTCAAATACCGAAAATAAGAAGAGAACTCTCACCTTACCAAACAAATTTCGGCACCTACTAACCAAAAGCCAAAAATGCACCATTTTTAGAACAAAAACCCATACACCAGAGTAAAAATTCGACACACCCTAGCCACACCAAAACCAATTTCTCCCCCTTGCTCCTAGTGTCCAACATTCAGCCACCGCCTACACTCACATCCTATCCCACATTTTCCTCTTATCCTCATCTTCATATCTTTTGACTTAATCTACACTCACCCATGCAGAGTCCCAGCCGAAACCACCTCTTAGACTCCTTAGGCACATAAAATAAAAAAACACTCCTAGTTGCTGTCAACGCAACTTGAACTTGCTCCCTCTCCACCTCACTGTGGCGTCACCTACCTACACCCTTAGTGGTGCCTCCTTGCCACTTTACCAGTTAGATTCTTATGTAAACTTCCCCACTTAAGTATCCTTAAAGCCCACTTCAACTAGTTCTCCCTTGCAATGCCTAAAAATGAAATTTTTACCAAGGCTCAAGCTTAACCTCGAGCCTCCCCGAAACCTCTAAACACACCAGAATAACACACATAGCACATCATACACCCATAACACAGTACAAATGCAAAACCCCTATTTAGGATGTTACATGATTGTTATCGAATGCCTTTGTATATGATGATTGAATTGTGGTGCCAATGAGGGCCAATTAGTTAGGCACTTAAGTTGTATAGGATTGGCATGTTTTACCTTGTTTGAAGGTTTTTTTGGTGATGTTTAAAGGTTGGTTTTAGGCTTGGCTTGATACCCAAGATAGTGTAAAATGTGCCTTGTTTTAAAGCCAAATTTTGGTGCACATGGCCTGAGACACGAACTGTCACACGGTCGTGTGTCTTATTTGTTTCCAGTGCAGGTTGGTCCACACGAACACAGAGAGTTACACAGCCTGGCGACACGACTGTGTGACCTTGAGCTACATGATCATAGTAAGTTACACGGTCTACGTATACGGCCATGTTTCTGAGCCACACTATCTGGGCTCTAGGCCGTGTGATTCCCGTTTTCAATTTTTCCTAATTTTTCTGTTTTGTTTTGAATTGGTTAAAGAATGTTCCCAAACGATTTTTAGGGCCCCATAAACTCGGTTTAAGTCCAGTAAGTGCATGTTTATCATAAATTAATGTGAATTTTTTATTTATAATTATACTTGAATGATTGTTTCTACGCAATGTTAAATGTTTAAAATTTTATTGTAATACTCTATAACCCTAATTTGGAAAAGGAGACAAGTTAGGGATGTTACATTTAATGGTATTAAAGCTACAAGTTTAGCCAATTCTCGGACTAAATTGAGCTCAAAATTGAGTATAGAAGTACATCCAAAGTTTAGTTGAGTCTAATTTTGGATTTGGATGTTAATTATAATTATTTCTGCTTTATAGATAAAAGATGTCGAATGAATTTAATAATGTGGTTGATCAAGAGATCTATACGTGTGATAATACTACTAAGGAATTAGATGGAACTGAATCGGTAACACCGAATGTTCAATCAGATGGTGCTCAACTGCAATAATATTGGAGGTAATTGTAGCGGGATCAAATACACAGTTGTTAGATCTGAAGCTATCGCGCCTGATGTTATTTCTAATACATTCTACTCTTTGATATTGCTATGTAAGCACTGATTGACCCTAGCTCAATTCATTCGTATATTGCACTACATTAGTAACTTAATATGTCGTAAGTGTCTGCTGAGAATACAAGGCTATGACTTTCTTTATGATTTGATGTTGTTACCTTTTCACGAATTTGATATTATTCTCGGAATAGATTGTTTGACATTACGATGCTATGGTGAACTGTAGATTGAAACGGATTATTCTAAAATGTCATACTTGTGAAATGATTACAACTGAATCCGATAGATTAGATAGTCCTACTAGAATTATCTTAGTTATCTCTACACAAAATTGATTCAAAAATGTTGTGAAGCGTATTTGGCGTAAGCTTTAAACCTTAGTAAGCCCATATAATTCAAAATTTAACTTACCATTATACATAATCAAACAATTAAACAAAGTATATCAAATTCACTTGCCAAATGCCTATACACAAGCATTTATCAACAAGTTAGTCATATAAGTGCATGTAATCATCTATTATCTCAATTCAATACTCAATACATTGTATCATATCAAATTCACATATATCATGTACATCATTTATAACATTTCATTCTCAATCATATAAACAGTAATTCATTCGATAACAGTAACAGTAATAGTAACTCATTCGTATAAACAGTACTTCATCCATATAACACATTTTTTTCACATAACCAATAACGGGATTTATGCCTGTTGAACTTATTAGAATATCGAGGGATACTCAGGTGATATACATAACATACAAATCAGTAATTTGTCAATTCATTATCATTTTCGCTCTTTCGAGCTATGATCGATGAGGCTCCTCCCGAAATGATTGACGATAAGCTCTATTGAGTTTGAAGCAGTAGCTCTGACGAGCTAAGAACAGTAAGCTCTTATGAGCTAATATATCAGTAAGCTCATACGAGCTACGGTGAGTCCGCAACACATGCAGGATTTTGACCTAAATGGTAACCCTAGTGACATATCACTCGTATCCTACGAATTTCTATGGTTCAAACGGGGCTCGGTAACTATCAGACTATATCAGTAAGGCATTCATATTTCAAGTAGATCAATTACTCAATTATATACATTTATTTCAAATAATTACAAGTATTTAAAAGTTTGATTCTAATTATACAAACTTACCTCGAGTTGCTCGGATAGAAATATCGACTAATCATCAACCTTTCCTTTCCCCCGATCTAATCCCAATCTTGGCTTATCTTGATCTATCAAATTTAGCACATTTAGTATTCAATTTATTCAATTTAGCATATAATTCATATTTTGGAAAATTTACATATTTACCCCTAATGTTTCACACTTTTACAATTTAGTCATGCAAATTCATGCAATTAATCACCAACCCATGTTTAGCCAAATTTTCTATATGTTACTAGCAGCCCATATTTTTAATTTATTCATACTTTTACCCACATAATTTTACATTTCCTCAATTTAATCCCTTTTTGACATTTTTGTCAAAAATCACTTTATAAAAACTATTAATCTAACATTAAACCTTCCAAATCTATCATAATTCATCAAATTACTCAAGCATTCAACAATGGCAACATGATAAATCTTTAACAATTTTGAATCTAGGGTACGAGCTAGCTAGAATACGAAGCAACAATTATAAAAACATATAAAACATTAAAAATCGAGTCAAAATCACTTACCAATTTAACCATGTAAGTGCCAAATGTTAAAACCCTAGAATGGCTTTCTCTTCTTTTCAATTTCGGTAAGAGATGAAGATGAAAGCATTAAAATTTCTTTGTTTGTTTTATTATTATTAACATAATACATAATTTACTATATTAACCTTAAGTATATAACATTAAAATTCATTTATACATGTCCATTAATGTCCCCTTACCTTTCAAATGGCTTAATTACCATTTAAGGCCACCATAATTAAAAGCCAAAGCTATTTGACACCTTTAACTAATAGAACATGCATTTTACATTTTACGCGATGTAGTCATTTTTCTCGAATTAACCATTCAAATAGTAAAATTTCTTTACGAAATTTTCACACAATAATTTTATCATGCTGTGAACTTTAATAAATTAATAAAATAAATATTTTGACCTCGGATTTGTGGTCCCGAAACCACTGATCCAATTTGACCAAAAATAGGCTGTTACAAGAAATGGGTAATGTTTTGGCTTGTTTTAAAAGTAAATGTAGGTGCACACGGCCTGGGACACGGGTTGTCACATGGTCGCGTGCCAGACATGGTCACACCACATGTCCGTGTGTCATATTGATTTTAGTGTAGTTTTTTTCACACGACATTAGGCTATTACATGACTTGGCGACACGGCCATGTGACCCCTACATCGAGTTATACATAGTCTGCCACACAGTCTGTAAAATGATCATATGACTCCTATTTCGAGTCGTACCCGGTTTGGCCACACGGCAATGTCCTTATGGCACACGATCTAGGCTCTATCACACAGCCTGGCCACACGGTCGTGTGACCTCTGTTTTCAATTTATCTATTTTTTTCTTTTTTATTTCAAATTTGTCTATGATTGTTTTTGAATTGATTTTTATGTCTTGTAAGCTCGATATAAGGCCCGTAATGTATATATATGCTACGAATGATATTTAGATTTCAATATTTGATATTCAATGAATGGTTTAATGATGTTAATTGTTTCGTTATGTGACATAATACGCTGTAACCTTAATCCGGCGATGGAGATGGGTTAGGAGTGTTACAGGTAGCCGTATTGAGATGAGAGATGATTGGAAGACAACTTATAAACTATCAAGCTTTCTACAAGTGACATTGAAAAAGAGCAATTCTCTTATGCCTTCATCTTAAGGTTGACCGGGGGTCTGCTAATGCCAGATAAATCTCACAATTTGGTACATTTAATGTGGCCACTTCTATTAACCGACTTGAAAGAAATGGGCCGACTTAGTTGGGGATCAGTGGTGCTGGAAACATTGTATTAAGAAATGTGACAAACGACGATTCCCAAAAAAGTTAAAATCAGCGGTTGCGTGCTCCTTTTTCAATCGTAGGCATGGTATCGAATATCAATTTTACGCCCCTGAGTAGAACTCCCTTACGAATTTCCACTTATAATATGGTAAAATTCATTTGATAATATCATTACCATTTTTATTTTTCATTGTTTTAATTTTGAAATAACATATTATTTAAATAGGTGGAATAACCCCGCGAGACACAGCGGTATACTGACCGAACTCGAGGATATCCGACTAGCTTTAGATCAACAAATCGAAGAGGAGGTTAGTTTGTAAATTTCAAAGTTTTTGATTTTTTATTCCAGTATTTGAAATTTAATATTAGGCACATGCTAAAATTTATAAATTCGTACTACAATTTTTATGGATGCCATATGCGGATATGAAGATTCAAGAATGCGTCCCGGATGAATTTTTGGCCAATCTCAACTTCTAGCACGTCAAAGTGCCATTGATCATTTTTTCAATGGTCGAGATGTACGAATCTTACTGAGTGATACGACAGTTTGGGTGTACACAATGTATCCGTCACCACCCTAGAAGCTTGATGACCTACACAAGATCGACTTGTGAGGGTAACTTGAGAAAGATTGGCCAACATTCCACAAGAAGTATATCGAGATGTGGCAGCGTAGGTACAATTACTTTCCAACGTGTGAACCATTTATCACACCAGAGTTGGCGACATCTCCAGATTACATGGATTGGTTCAGGCATAACGGCAAGTCGTATCTACTAGCAGCTTTAGAAAGAAGTAGCCAACATCTTCATAAAAGGCCAAGACAAGGGCCCATCAATCCTAGTTCGGGAGAAGATGCCACAGCTAGATCAACATCTACTTCATTTGTACTGATGGACTCAATTGTCGTACAACCTCTCTATAACATCCTAAAATTTAGAATTTTATGTGTTGCATTATTTCTTACGTTAAGATAGTTAAGAATATTAATTGTGTATGTTTAGGGGTTCTGAGAAGGCTCGGGGTCTATTTGGGCCTTAGTAAAAATTTTGTGTTTTAGCCTATTAAGAAGAGATAGTAAGTGGCATCGATAGTAAGTGGCATCAAGGCTTATGAAAATATGTGAGTAATTTGATAGCATATATGAGCTTATGGTAAAGGAAATGGCGCCACATGAAAGTCTTTGAGGGAAGAGGTTCGAATCCCACTTGGTACAAATATTTTGACTATTTTTTTCTGTTCTTTCCCTAATTGTCAGCCAAGGCATTAAATAAGGCAATGTGGACTTTTTAATTTTGGCAAGGTGGCTAAGGAAATTAGGAAAGAAAGAAGGTAGGGAAAGAAATCAAAAGAAAAGGGAAAGTATAGGAAACATGTTGGCAGAAAGAGAGGAAAGTGTTATGGAAAGTTTTGGTTGGCAAATTTTAACCATTTTGCCAAGGCATGGATAGTTTTGGCATAGGGAGAGGATAGTCGAATTTCGTTAGGAGTCTTTGGCAATTTTTGTGCTTGAGAGGTTGTTTCTCTTTAGCTTTTTGTGTCATTTTTCTTCCTCTCCAAATTTCCTCTTCTCTTTGCCGAATTTTCAAGCCTTTAGTATGCATTTTTGTTTCTTCTTTTCTTTTTTGTTGCCGAAAGTACCTAAGCCTTTGAGACCAAATTGTTTCACTCATTTTCCTTTGGAAAATCAAATTCTCATAAACACTCCTTTTCATCTTTCTTTTCCTTTCTACAAAATTTTCCAACCCTTTCTTCTTCTTCTCAAACCCATATCCTCCATAGCTGAATATCATTGTTCATTTTCCTCTATAACCGAACCCTTCATCTCTTTTTTATCGTTCTTCTCATCCATATTAACACTCACTCTTTTGATCAATCGAGTTATAGTGGAAAGCCGAAACTTTGATTCTTCCGTAGCCATCTTACAAACGTTGGGAATCGGTCCTATAAATTTTTAAGAGATTAAATCAGTCGATCTATCCACTCGTTGCTTTTACGAAAACAGTGGCAAATGATATCGAATAGAAAGGAAAAGCGAGTGGTGAACACAAAAGGAGTGGATTTACGATTCCCACTCCTTAGTTTAAGCGAAGGGTGGTATCGGTGGTTCGGGATTTTCCACCGGGTTGTGGACCATCATCCAGGGAGAATCGACAAATCATGGTCGTTCACGATTCTAAGGGTGTCGACGATCAAGAAGGACTAGTATTTTCGTAATCAGGTGTGTAATCTCACATCATTTTTCATAGGTTTAAGATTGATATCATATTGGAAATAAGTCGCTATGATTAAAATCGTAAAATGGTGTAAACCGGGGAAAGTTGGCCTAAATTTCACTATTTTGATAAAATTGACAAAATCGGTATTAACACTGTGAAAACTACGAAAATGCCCCTAAAGGGTCAAATTATGAAAATGCCCCAAAATGGGCCGATTTGATATAATGCCCAAATGGACCGATTTGATATAATGCCCAAATGGACCGATTTGATATATTGCCAAAATGGGCCAATTTGATATATTGCCTTAATGGGCCGATTTGATAGATTGCCTTAATGGGCCAATTTGATAGATTGCTCTAATGGGCCAATTTTGGAAAGTGTTATAATGGGCCGAATTTGTTAAATGAATCTCTAAATTAATTATTATTGTTTATATTTGTAAATATCATGATTTGCTATGTATGATGCCTTTACATGATTTTGCATGGGATGGGAAAATATGATAAAGAGAAGTTTCGGTGACACTGCCACAAAAATGTTTGTTAATATGATTCTAGCCAAATCAAAATATGTTATAAATGGCAAAATGCCTGCGATTGGTGTGTTTGGCGGGGTGGGTTGACTTGATGCCCACAGGTGTGATGGGATGGTACGAGTGGTGTGTAGCGGATGATTACTAGGATAGGCTGGGTTACATACATTGCTTATTTTTATGTAAATGTGTATGTTCTGTTTTGTAAATGGGCTTCGGCCCAAGATTATGCTTTATGGGCTCAAGCCCAAGTTTTTGCTAAATGGGTTCAGGCCTAGTGATCGACAGTATGGGGATTATACACTGAGTTTAGTAACTCACCCCGTTTCCTTAACCATTGCAGGTAATGCTTAGTGAGGTGGACTTGGGCCATGGATGACACGGTGGAGGCCATACTTCAGAAACGATTTTATTCGAACTTAGATTTCTATTTCGTTCACTTTATTACTTTACTATTTTGAGTTAAATGATGTAATAAGGCCTCTGGATTATTTTATTTTACTTAATGTTTGACGTATTTATATTTTACTCAAATTACTTTAAATTGGATTTTTTAAAACTTAAATAAAGATTTTCTAAAATGGATACACAAATGGTTTTATAATGAACTTATATAAATATTTTTACCTCGAAAATTTACTCTCAAATTTTTATCAATACTTTTCAAAAGACACGGGTTGTAAAATCATTTGTTCAAATTTATCGATTTATCAATAAATTTTTGCATTTAATAATGTTTTGACAAATAATTTCAAATCAAACTTGTTTTCTTATTCTTAACAAATCAATACATATTTTAGTACGAATAAAAAGGATTTAACATGTTTTCTCATGTGACATGTTAGATTTGGTCATAACGCATGGGCAAGGTTTAGGGTGTTATATTTTATGGTATCAGAGCCCAATTTCAAAACTCGACTTTGGTTTGGGTTCAAAAATGTTTTCCAAAGCTGTTTTGAATTTTAAACTAAAAATGCATGTTTTAAAAGAAGTATGGCACCATGGGTATCCAGCACCAAGTCAAGTAAGTAAATGTTATCATTGTATAGTTATGATTATTATGATATAACTGTAATAATACTCTAGAACTTTTAGTTTTAGGTATTGAAACTATAGATATTGAGATTATAGGATGCGTTTGCGAAAATGACTTTACTTCTTATACTTCGTAAAATATTGTTTAATAAACACTGAAATAGTATACTGATTCATAAGACTTTTAATCAGATTAAAACAACTTAGTCAATAAGAGCGCTAGAGAGCGTGGACGTGGTAGACGTGGCCGTGGTAGAGGCTGAGGCGCTAGAGTTGTGTCTAAAGCGTCGGGGCATATGCCTGAAATGGACGCACCTGCGTCACCTGTGACTGAAGCTACGTCACATAATCGTATGAGAGAGGACGACGTTGTATCCCAAGCAATGTTGCTAGTTTTAGAAAGGGTTACAGGGGCAAGAACTGGGATAGCAGCACGTGGGTCAATTTTGGAGCAACTTAGATCGAATGGTGCTATGGTTTTTAGGGGTATCTCGGGTGTGGCCCCAAATATAGCAGAGTACTAGCTTAAGGCTGTGGAGCGGATCATGGATGATTTGGGTTGCACTGCCAAGCAGAAACTAAAAGGAGTAGTGTCCTTGTTGAAAGATAAGGCGTATCAATAGTGGCTCACTGTTCGGGAAGGCACTCAGGCCGATCGTATTACCTGGGATTTCTTTAAGATGAAATTCTAGGGAAAGTATGTCGGGGCTAGCTATGTGGATTCTCGAAGGAAGGAATTCCTAAATCTGGTTCAAGGAAGTAAGACTGTGGCAACATACGAGGCAAAATTTTTGCGTCTGAGTCGGTATGCCCAAGGAATAGTGTCAACTGACTATGAACGCTGTGTGCGTTTAAAGGCGGGTTGCATGATGAGTTGCGGTTATTGATAGCTCTACAAAAAGAGAGGAATTTTACCATACTGGTGGAGAAAGCCAATATAGCTAAAGAGGTTAAACACTCAGAGAGGCAACACCGAGACAGGGATTGGGGCAGGAATAAGAGAGACTCGGGGTACTCAGGTCCTGCTAGAGGGTTTCAGAAGAGGCCTGGGAATGAGGAGTCAGCTCGAGCTAGAGTACCAGCTGATACCAATTAGTTATAGCCGTGTGCGAATTGTGGAAAATGACACTCAGGTGAATGCTAGAAGAGAACCGGTGGTTGTTTCAAATGTGGTTCCAAGGACCATAGGCTTAGAGATTTCCCTCGACAGACTGCTCAGACTTAGGATGTTCATAACTATGATGCACAGCCAGCAAGAGGCACTTAGTAGCCACCGAGAGGTCGTGGGCTAGGTCAAGGTGGTAATGGCGTAGGACGAGGTCAGGGTGCTCCGTGTAGAGGTACTGGTAATAGGGGTAACACGGAGGTGAGACAACCAGGGTTGGTCTATGCGGTCAGATGTCGAGAGGATGGCGATGCACCTATGTAATAACCAGTACATTCTTCATATCTGAAGTACCTACTACTACTTTGATAGATATCGAATCCACCCATTCGTATGTTGCTAGTGATATGTCTAGAACCTTAAACATTAGATCTAAGATTACTGCTAGAGAAACAACTATAATTAGTCCTCTAGGACAGTCGATGATAGTGAATAAGATGTTTAGGGATGTGCCCTTAGAAATTCAGGGGGAAATATTTCTAGCGAATTTGATGGAACTGCCATTCGGCGAGTTCGACCTTATTTTGGGCATGGACTGGTTGGTGAAACACCTCGTGAACTTGGATTGTACTGCAAAGCAAATGTTACTAAGAACTTCGGAGGATAAGGAAGTGATGATGATAGGTGAAAGAAGAAACTATCTATCTAATGTGGTATCTACTTTAAAGGCAAAAAAGTTGGTGCAAAAAGGGTGTGGAGCGTTCTTAACCTTCATCAGTACTTTGGATGCCAAGGAGTTGTCGGTGGAAAGTGTTAGAATGGTGAAAGAGTTTTCAGACGTCTTTCCAGAGGAACTTTCAGGATTACCTTCGAATTGGGAGGTAGAGTTTGGCATTGAGTTGTTGCCAGGAACGGCTCGGTATCCATTGCTCCTTATAAAATGGCACCGAAGGAGTTAGCGGAGCTTAAGGCTCAAATTTAGGAGTTGTTGGATCGCGGATTCATTCGACCAAGTGTATCACTATGGGGAGTGCCAGTTTGTTCGTCAAGAAGAAGGATGGGACGATGCGTATGTACATCGATTATAGGCAGTTGAATAAGTTGATGATCAAGAACAGGTATCCGTTACTGAGAATCGATGATCTATTTGATCAACTACGATGAGCTTCAATTTTCTCGAAGATAGATTTAAGATCGGGATATCACCAACTTAAGGTCAAGGAGGCGGATATTCATAAGACTGCGTTTCGAACTCGTTATGGGCATTATGAGTTCTTGGTGATGCTGTTTGGATTGACTAATGCACCAGCTGCATTTATGGACATGATGAACCGGGTCTTCCAACCCTATTTAGATCGGTTTGTAGTGGTGTTCATAGATGATATTTTGGTGTACTCAAAGAATGAAGAAGAGCACGATTCGCATCTGAGGGTAGTATTGCAGATATTAATGGAATAGCAACTTTATGCCAAATTCAGTAAGTGTGAATTTTGGCTGAAGGAAGTGACCTTTTTGGGGCATGTTGTGTCTGCCGAAGGAATTAGAGTTGATCCTCGAAAAGTTGAGGCTGTGTTGGACTGGAAACCACCAAAGTCAGTGGCCAAAATTCAGAGTTTCCTAGGGTTGGTTGGTTATTATAGGCTGTTCATTGAAGGGTTTTCGTTGATTGCTGCACCCCTAACTAAGCTGTTGTGTAAGGGAGTACCATTCGTGTGGTCAGATCAATAGCAAGAGATCTTTGAGAAATTGAAGAAGATTCTGACAGAAGTGCCAGTATTGATTCAACCTGAGGCTGGAAAAGAGTTTATTATTTATTGTGATGTGTCACACACAGGCTTAGGATGTGTGTTGATGGAATGAGGAGAAGTGGTGGCTTATGCATCTCGTCAATTAAGGCTGCATGAGGTGAACTATCCTACTCATGATTTGGAGTTAGCTGCAGTGGTGTTTGCTCCAAAGATTTGGAGACACTATCTGTACGGTGAGAAGTTGATTATCTACACGGATCATAAGAGTCTGAAGTACCTCTTTACCCAGAAGGAGTTGAACTTAAGACAATGAAGGTGGATAGAACTATTGAAAGATTATGACTTCTCAATCGAGTATCATCACGGGAAGGCTAACATGGTGGCTAATGCATTAAGTCGAAAGGTGATATCAGATTTGAGAGTGATGTTCGCTCACCTTAGCCTGTATGAAGATGGTAGTCTGCTAGCTGAACTTTAGGTAAAGCCTGCGTGGGTAAGCCAGATTAAGGAAAAGCAGTTATTAGATGAAAGGTTGGGTTCTTTACTTCAGCAAGTGGAAGGTGGTGTGATAAGGGATTTTGGATTCAATAGTGATGGAGTATTGTGTTTCCTTGGAAGAATTTGTATACCTAAAGATTCGGAATTAAGACAAATAATTCTGTGTGAGGTGCATAGTAGTCCTTATGCTTTGCACCCCGGGGGAAATAAGATGTATCGAGACCTTCGTGAGCAGTATTGGTGGCCAGGGTTGAAACGGGAGGTTACTGATTTTGTGAGTAAGTGCTTGACATGTCAACAAGTGAAGGTGAAACATTAATTGCCGTTGGGATTGCTACAATCGATGAAAATTCCATAATGAAAATGGGAAAGGATAACGATGGAATTTGTTGGTGGGTTACCCTTATCGCCTACTAAGAAAGATTCTGTTTGGGTAATTGTGGATCGATTGATAAAGACTGCTCATTTCATACCTGTCTGTATGGATTACTTATTGCAGAAGTTGGCCAAGTTGTATGTAGCAGAGATCGTGAGGTTACATAGGGTACCAGTGTCTATTATATCGGACAGGGACCCTAGGTTTACATCACGATTTTGGAAAGCTTTACATGAAGCTTTGGGAACAAGGTTAAATTTCAGCACGGTATTTCATCCGTAGTTAGATGGTCAGTCAGAGAGAGTAATCCAGATTCTGGAAGACATGTTAAGGGGCTGTGTGATCGACTTCAGTGGCAGTTGGAAGGATTTCTTACCATTGGCAGAGTTTGCATATAACAACAGCTATCAATCCAGCATCCAGATGGCACCCTATGAGGCGTTGTATGGCCGTAGGTGTCGTACTCCTACTTGTTGGATTGAGCTGGGGGAGCGACAGTTATTGGGTCCTGAGCTGATATTAGAGACGGAGGAAAAAGTAAAGGTAATTCGGGCACGGTTAAAGGAAGCTTCAGATAGACAAAAGTCGTGCGCGGATCTGAAGCATAAGGATATAGAGTTTTCGGTGGGTGATCAGGTCTTTTTGAAGGTCTCACCTTGGAAGAAGATCTTTAGATTTGGACGGAAGTGTAAGTTGAGCCCTAGGTTCATCGGACCATACCGTGTTTTGAAGGGTGTTGGGCCAGTGGCTTATCAACTTGAGTTACCTCCGGAGTTGAGTCATATACATAGTGTATTTCATGCCTCAATGTTAAGGCGTTATCGATTGGATCCGTCTCATATAGTACTGGTAGAGGAAGTTGAGATAAGACCTGATTTGTCTTTTAAAGAGGAGCCAGAACGGATTTTAGATCGGGATGTTAAGGTGCTGAGAAGGAAGTCGGTACCATTAGTCAAAGTATTATGGCATAATCACGGATCGAAAGAACCTACATGGGAACCTGAGGACGTGATTCGGCAGCAATATCCTCACCTCTTTTAATCAGGTAAATTTTGAGGATGAAATTTTCTTTAAGGGGGTAGAATTGTAACATCCTAAAATTTAGAATTTTATGTGTTGTATTATTTCTTGCGTTAAGCTAGTTAAGAATATTAATTGTGTATGTTTAGGGGTTCTGAGAAGGCTCAGGGTATATTTGGGCCTTAGTAAAAATTTTGTGTTTTAGCCTATTAAAGAGAGATAGTAAGTGGCATCAAGGCTTATGGAAATATGTGAGTAATTTGATAGCATATATGATCTTATGGTAAAGGGGAAATGGTGCCACATGAAAGTCTTTGAGGGAAGAGGTTAGAATCCCACTTGGAACAAATATTTTGACTATTTTTTTGTGTTCTTTCCCTAAGTGTCGGCCAAGGTATTAAATAAGGTAAGGTGGACTTTTTAATTTTGGCAAGGTGGCTAAGGAAATTAGGAAAGAAAGAAAGTAGGGAAAGAAATCAAAAGAAAGGGGAAAATATATGGAACATGTTGGCACAAAGAGAAAAAAGTGTTATGGAAAGTTTTGGGTGGAAAACTTTGACCTTTTTGCCAAGGCATGGACGGTTTTGGCATAAGGAGAGGATAGCCGAATTTTGCTAGGTCTTTGGAAATTTTTGTGCTTGAGAGGTTGTTTCCCTTTAGCTTTTTGTGTCATTTTTCTTCCTCTCCAAATTTCCTATTCTCTTTGCCGAATTTTCAAGCCTTTAGTGTGAATTTTTGTTTCTTCATTTCTTCTTTGTTGCCGAAAGTACCTAAGCCTTTGAGACCAAATTGTTTCACTCGTTTTCCTTTGGAAAACCGAATTCTCATAAACACTCCTTTTCATCTTTCTTTTCCTTTCTACAAAATTTTCCAACCCTTTCTTTTCTTCTCAAATTCATATCCTTCATAGCCGAATATCATTGTTCATTTTCCTCTATAACTGAACCTTTCATCTCTTCTTTATCGTTCTTCTCATCCGTATTAACACTCACTCCTTTGGTCAATTGAGTTATAGTGGAAGGCCGAAACTTTGATTCTTCCATAGCCATCTTACAAACGTTGGGAATCAGTCCTATAAATTTTTAAGGGATTAAATCGCTCGATCTATCCACTCGTTGCTTTTATGGAAATAGTGGCAAACGATATTGAATCGAAAGGGAAAGCGAGTGGTGAACACAAAAGGAGCGGATTTGTGATTCCCACTCCTAAGTTTAAGCGAAGGGCGATATCAGCGGTTCGGGATTTTCCACCGGGTTGTGTACCATCATCCGTGGAGAATCAACAAATTGTGGTCGTTCACGATTCTAAGGGTGTCGACGATCAAGAAGGACTAGTACTTACCGTAATTAGGTGTGTAATCTCACATCTTTTTTCGTGGGCTTAAGATTGATATCATATTGGAAATAAGTCGCTATGATTAAAATCGTAAAATGGTGTAAACGGGGGAAAGTTGGCCTAAATTTCACTATTTTGATAAAATTGACAAAATCGGTATTAACATTGTGAAAACTACGAAAATGCCCCTAAAGGGTCAAATTATGAAAATGCCTCAAAATGGGCCGATTTGATAGAATGCCCAAATGGACCGATTTGATATAATGCCCAAATGGACTGATTTGATATATTGCCAAAATGGGCCAATTTGATATATTGCCTTAATGGGCCGATTTGATAGATTGCTTTAATGGGCCAATTTGATAGATTGCTCTAATGGGCGATTTTGCAAAGTGTTATAAGAGGCCAAATTTGTGAAATGAATCTTTGAATTAATTATTGTTGTTTATATTTGTAAATATCATGATTTGCTATGTATGATGCCTTTACATGATTTTGCATGGGATGGGAAAATATGATGAAGAGAAGTTCCGGTGACACTACCACAAAAATGCTTGTTAATATGATTCTGGCCAAATCAAAATATGTTATAAATGGCAAAATGCCTGTGATTGGTGTGTTTGGCGGGGTGGGTTGACTTGATCCCCACAAGTGTGATGGGATGGTACTGGTGGTGTGTAGCGGATGGATTACTAGGATGGGTTGGGTTACATGCATTGCTTATTTTTATGTAAATGTATATGTTCTGTTTTGTAAATGGGCTTCGGCCCAAGATTATGCTTTGTAGGCTCAGGCCCAAGTTTTTACTAAATGGGTTCAGGCCCAGTGACCGACGGTAAAGGGATTATACACTAAGTTCTAGTAACTCACCCCGTTTCCTTAACCCTTGCAGGTAGTGCTCAGTGAGGTGGACTTGGGCCATTGATGACTCGGTGGAGGCCATACTTCAGAAACGGTTTTATTTGAACTTAGATTTATATTTTGTTCACTTTATTACTTTACTATTTTGAGTTAAATGATGTAATAAGGCCTCTGGATTATTTTATTTTACTTAATGTTTGACGTATTTATATTTTACTAAAATTACTATAAATTGGATTTTTTTAAAAACTTAAATAAAGATTTTCTAAAATGGATACACAAATGGTTTTATAATGAACTTATATAAATATTTTTACCTCGAAATTTACTCTCAAAATTTTATCAATATTTTTCAAAAGACACTGGTTGTAAAATCATTAGTTCAAATTTATCGATTGATCAATAAATTTTCGGATTTAGTAATGTTTTGACAAACAATTTCAAATCAAACTTGTTTTCTTGTTCTTAACAAATCAATACCTATTTTAGTATGAATAAAAAGGATTTAACATGTTTCGTCATGTGACATGTCAGATCCGGTCATAACGCATGGACCGGGTTTGGGGTGTTACACTCTCGGCCAATATGGTTCATTTATTTTGGTTCTAACCTAGTTTTTTTTGTTACAAGCATCACAGCACACACACTCATTCCCTGCATCATCACCTTCAGTTCTAGCTTATTTTACACAAGCACCACAGCACGCACAATCATTCTTTACATCAACACCTTCTCTAGGGATATCTTTGCACGACCGCTACTCACAGTATCATATTATATGCTGACCCACCAACAATACCGACACATTCAATATCGTCAACAATTCCCTCCATTTATCTGCAATTGGTCCATGCAACTGTTGGAAAAACCTGGTTTGAAAACAGTTTTCTTACATAGAAAAAATTAAAATTTTGAATATCGACCAGGTTTTGTGATATTTATTGCAATAAACCTTAATCGAATTCGTACTTGTGTTTTTGGATAAATGGATCATTGATTTTTTTGGCTTTTAACCAAACAATCTTCTCCGCTATTCTTGTACCAAGAATTGTTTCGAGTGTGGGCTCAAACCAATTGAATCAAAACATAGAACTAGAAAAAGTTTTTCCTTTTGGGGTGAAAATAGAAATTCTCTTTTATTTAATAGTGAACACCCCCTAACCCATCTCCATCGTCAGATTAGAGTTACGGAGTATTACTAAACAATCAGAAACATTTGAATCTTAAATCATTCAATATTAAAATCACATCATAAACCATTCATACACATGCATATTGCCCCTAAATCGAGCCCTCAAAGCCCTAAAAATATCCTAAAAAAATTGGGACCAATTTGAAACAGATTGGAAAGTTTAAGAAGAAGATGCAAAATTTGCAAAATAAGGGTCACACAGCCGTGTGCCTCATACGATTGAGACACACATCCGTGTCTCATGTAGTGTAACAATTGAACTAGGGACACACAACCATGTCCCAGACCGTGTCCTCACCTGTGTAACTCTCTAAGTAAGGTTACAAAGCCGTGTCATACACCCGTGTGCCGGGCTTTGTGTTAGGCCGTGTAACTCACGGACTTACACCCTAAAGAAATCATCAAGTGACACACGGCCGTATCGCCAAGCCGTGTGTCTCACACGGTTGATTTACACACCCGTGTCTCAGGCCGTGTGGACCCAAATGAACCTTGAATGACAAATTTACCGTTTCAAGCTTACTTGGACTCTAAGTAATCCATTTACCATCCAAAAGACCTATTTAAAATGACATTAAACAAGCTCAAAACATGCTAAATCAACCATCCTAAGTACCTAAAGAATGTACCCTTATTGGTACCACAAGTATACAAAATTTCATAACAAAATGAACTATCACCCAAAGCATGTTAATTCACACAATTTAACATTCAACCAATATGCCTATCATAGGCACCTCAATCACAACATTCCAATAACATATACGAGAAACTTGCACTAAACATCTTTCTTAATTCCCATATATCATATTAACTTAACTACTAATATTTATGATCATAATTTTACATATACAAAACAATAGCAATAACCAACAAGCCTATTACATGTCATAAAATCCAAAATAAACGTTCCAAAAACTACCAAAAATAGGAGGATAGTGTGACTTGAGTGTCAATCAGATCGTCTAACCTCCAAAGAATCTACAAGAAGAGAAAATAACACAAATAAGCTCAATGAAGCTTAGCAAGTTGACGTACAAAAATGATAAATCTTACCGAAGTAATACAATAAATCATTCAATAACAACTCAATTATATGTGTTCCCTGTCATCCCATATCTCAACCCGGTGAATTCCATAATTCAATTCAAAGCTCAAGTACATGTTATAACTATCAAAATCACTAAGCAATTTATGATTCAGAGGTTTACGATTTGATGAACGACTTATGAATATTAGTACATAGATATTCCAACTGAAACATGCCAATCGCTCGTAAGAGCTAATCCACCCAAAAACATGTAACACCCCTTACCCGTATTCGATGTCGAAATAGAGTATGAGGCATTACCGGACTTAACTTAATTAAACATACAATATCGGGCCACAAAATTTCATTTCAACTTGAAACATTTACTTCAAATTCATATCGTCCCTACTATAGGTCTTCGAGACCCTATACATACATATGGAGTGGTTTGGGACTGAATCAGAAACTCACGAACACTTAGAAAAATTTTCCTCAAAACAGGGCTACACGATCGTGTGACAAGGAACACGCCCGTGTGGGCAGGCCATGTGATCACACACGCCCATGTCCTTAGCCCGTGCGGATATAATTTTTCATTTCGAACCTATAGAGGTTTTCACACTACCTGACACACACCCATGTCCATGGCCTGTGTCCCTCACACGGCCATGACACGCCTGTGTCTTAGCCCGTGTGTAAAAACCTTGACATTCTGTTTCTGACGTCAACATCCTAATAAGGTCACACGGCCAAGCCACATGCACGTGTCCTTAAGCCATGTGGTGAATTAAATTCCTAAATTCAAGTGCAGACTTCGCACGACCTGGGCACATGCCCATGTCTTATGACCGTGTCTTCCACACGGTTGAGACACACTGCCGTGCCTCAGCCCGTGTGGTTACTACTGGGCATTTTGTTTTGCCAACTTAGGATGCAGGGGGACACACGGCTAAACCACACACCCAAGAGGCAGACCGCGTGTCACACATGGTCTAGACACATGACCGTGTATCTACCCGTGTGGACAAAAACAAGGCTATTTGCCAAGCCCCTTTCTACCACCCCTACTTGCACCAACATAAGCCATGTCAAGCAACCTATTCAATCATGCATATCTATACCAATTACTCAACCATGCAATTTGCACATACATGATAAACATCATCAATTTCATATATCAATAATGAGAATTAGCCATCAGTTATTGCCTTATACAAAATGAATTCATCTCCAAAATAAGCCAACACACTTGGCCAAGACAATATGACACTTTACAAAGACTAAGTCCCTATAAACGCCATACTCAAAAGATAAGTTTAACTATACCAAATATTCCAATTGATAGTGTGATCGAGCCTCCAAAGTCCTTTGATCCTTGAGCTAGCTTGGCAATACTATAAGAAAATGGAAAGGAGAGAGGGTAAGCACAAAGCTTAGTAAGTTATAGGTGAATAATTATCAACATCTACTATGACTTATCATGTTCGTAGCATTTTATAAACTTGTACATGATTCTCGAATTAATAAAGGCATAACTTACTCATTTTCACCCTTACTAATCATACATCATAATTCAAATTCATTTCTCATAAATCTCATGTAGGTACCTGTATCACTTATAACATAATCATAACTTTCCTCACTTTTGACACAAACTTTAACTTATCCGTTGAACCAATTGGAATACCAAAGGATACCCCACAAGCCTCACACAAGAGGGTAAAATACCGATGCCATGTCCCAAACATGGTCTTACATTGGGTCACATGTCGAGGCTGATGCCATGTCCCAGACATGGTCTTACACTAGCTCTCATCTCAATGTCGATGCCATGTCCCAGACATGGTCTTACACTGGCTCTCATATTGTGGCTGACGCCATGTCCCAGACATGGTCTTACACTAGCACACATATCAACGCCGATGCCATGTCCCAGACATGGTCTTACACTAGCTTCCATAATGTGGCTGATGCCATGTCCCAGACATGGTCTTACACTAGCATACATATTACTCAAATGTCATAGCTTGTGTGTCCAATCTATTCCTAAGGTCTAACCGTAAGTATGTCACATCAATTCTAATTATGCATAATCATGGCAATAATCAAACAATTCATGCAATATCAATTGTTTAATGCATAGATTCAATAACATTGTATTATTTAAATACAACTTACCTTGGTATACAAAAAGTAAGCGACTAGATTGAATTTAATCGACTAGCTTGGCTTTCCCCTAGTCTAAGTTCGGACTCCGTTTTTCTTGATCTATAATGATAAAATTCACTCATTTAATTACCACATAATTCAAGACATTTTAAATTTTCTACTTTGGCAAAATTATTATTTTGCCTTTAAACTTTTACAAAATTATGATTTTGCCCCTAGGCTCGTAAATCAATTTTAATCAAATTTCCTTATTCACCAAGCCTAGCCAAACATATAATAAGCTTATAGCAACTCACAATTCCAATTATTTTACACATTTACTACCTATTTTACAACCTTTACAAAAAGGTCCATTCTAGGTGTTTTCATGGAAAATCCTTCCACAAAAGTTGTTTATTTAACAATCAAGTTTCATTTTTCTTCCATAAAATTTTAGGAATCACATGAATACTCATATGGAAAAACCCTAGAATCTCAACCATTTTGCAAAATAGTCCCCTCATTAGCTAGATCATGCTACAAGGGTCCCAAAAGTACAAAAATTATCAAGAATTATCACCAAAATCACTTACTTGCAAGGAGTGTAAGCCGCTGAAAATTTCAAGCTTCCAAACCCTTATGCTTGAGTGAAAAATTGGTGGAAGAAGAAGATGATAAGGAAAAAAAAGATGATAGCTTTCTTTATTTTATTTTATTTTATTCATTTAATCACCTAATGCCACCAAACATTGACTAAATTGAATCTCTTGTCCCCTATGGTCGGCTATCACCCTTAGAAATGCCTAATTGCACATTAAAGACCTCTAATTTAAGGTTCCATAGCTATTTAACACCTCTAGCTTGTAAAATAAAACTTTCGCGCTTTATGCGATTTAGTCTTTTTTCAAAATTAAGCATGCAATCACTAAAATTAATGCACCAAAATTTTAATGCACTCATATAATCATGCCATAACCCATAAAATAATATAAAAATAATTTTCTCTAATCTTGGATTAGTGGTTTCGAAACCACTATTCCGACTAGCCCCAAAATCGGGCTGTTACAATTCTCCCCCTTATGAATTTTTGTCCCCGAAAATCTTACCGGTAAAAAGGTTGGGATATTGGTTTCTCATAGCCTCCTCGGGCTCCCATGTCGCCTCTTCTACCCATGTCTTTGCCATAGTACTTTCACAAGGGCTATACTTTTATTTCTTAAATATTTGACTTCTCGTGCCAAAATCTTAACCGGCTCTTCGCCATAAGTCATGTCCGGTTGAATTTCTACCTCTGTTGGTACAATCACATGCGAAAGGTCTGATCGGTAGTGACGTATCATAGACACATGAATACATCATGAATCTTTTCCAACTCAGATGGTAAAGCCAAACGATAAGCTACCGACCTTATCCTCTCGGTAATCTCATACGGTCCAATAAAACGTGGACTTAATTTGCCTTTCCTACCGAATCTGAGGACTTTCTTCCACGGGATACTTTCAAGAACACCTTATCACCGACTTGGAACTCAATTTCTTTTTGTTTCAAATCCGCGTAGGATTTTTGTCTATCTGAAGCAACCTTCAAACAACCACAAATTACATTTACTTTCTCTTTGGTTTCTTTGACTAAGTCAACCTCATGTATCTGATTTTCCTTGAGTTCGGACCAATACAAAGGTGTTCAGCACTTATGCCCATACAAAGCCTCCTAAGGCTCCATTTTCAAACTCGACTGATAGCTATTGTTGTTGGCAAATGCTACTAATGACAAGTACTTTTGCCAACTTCCTTGAAACTCAAGAACACAACACCGCAGCTGTAACTCCCCAAACCCGGCCCAGAAGTTAGGCCCGAATCTGGTGTGTCATAATGAAGAAAACGTATAAAGGATCTTGTGGTTCATACTAAAATAGGTGTAATTGAAGAAAACAAGTTTGATTAGAAATATTTGATAAAAATACTACTAATCTTTGAAAGGCTGATTGAAGAATCGATATTTGAACTACTGATCTTTTAAAATTGTAACTTTTGAAAATAGCGTCAATAATACGAAAGAAAATCCAAGTTAAATTATTTATAAATATATTTGTTATAAAATCCATTTGTTAATCAAATCAATTTTGGAAACTGTTATTTAAGATTTTAGAAAAATCCCCATTTAAAACAATTTAAGAAAAATATTAAGTACATCTAAATGTAAAGCAAAATAAAACATATCCCAGAGGCCTTATTACAACTTCAAAACCCAAAATAGTAAGAGTAATAAAATAAAGCGAAAAATAAAATTTACTAAAGATCGAGAACACCATTTCTAAAGTATGGCCTCCACCGAGTCATCCATGGCCCAAATCCATATCACTGAGCATTACCTGTAAGGATTAAGAAAAAGGGGTGAGTTACAAGAACTCAGTGTATAATCCCTTACCGTAATCCACTGGGCCTGAACCCGTTTAACAACATCTTGGGCCTAAGCCTATTTACAAAGTAAAAAATAAATGAAATGAATGCAACCCATCCCATCCAGCCAATTTCTCCCCCGACCAACCAATCTCTTGATGGGGATCAAGTCAACCCACCCCGCCATTCTCTCCAAGTTGCAGTCAAGCTGCCTTTATAATATTTGTGGTTGAGCCACCAGAGTATCATATACGGTATTATAATCGGCACACAGCCTTGGGTAAATACATTTAGCATAAAGCTATAATCACGATGGCACAAAGCCATATTTAGGTTGGCACATAGCCATCATCAGAATTTGTGGCAATGCCACCAGGCTACACTTCTCTTCATTCAATTTTCCCATCCCATGCAATATGTAGAGATGCAACATACATAATAACATAAAATATCGACATATAAATAACAACCATTAATCTATTGAATACTTTTAATGAATCAGCCCATTAAAGCAATATAATAATTCAACCCACTAAGGCATTTTAACAAATCAGCCATAGGGGCATTTCGATAATTCGGCCCCTAGAGGCATTTCGGTAAATCGACCCATACGGGCATTTTGGTAAATCGACCCATAAAGACATTTCAATAAATCGACCCATAGAGGCATTTCAGTAAATCGACCCATAGAGGCATTTCGGTAAATCGTAACCTCGGACTTAACTACTAATTTGGGGCATAAAAATTGAAAATGTCCATCTGCGTTATTTTGACTAAATTCACTATAACTTGAGTTAGGAAACTCGAAATTTAGATCCGTGAATTTTTATTGAAACTAGACTCATATATCTTCTTACTACAATTTTTCAGAATTTTTGGCTTAGCCATTTAGTTCAGTTTATTCATTAAAGTTTCCCTTGTTTCACTGACCAACGGTTCCAACCTCTCTTACCCTAAATTCAAATATCTCATTGTACAGTTTTCATATGTCCCTCCTACTTGTTTCTATTGAAAATAGGCTCACTAAGGAATCTATACATGTCTACTATGACCAAATGGTTTATTTTCATTTTCGGGCTTCAAAACAGTCCAAAAATATAAACTCATTCTTCTATCATTTTTTAAGTAATCTTATATAGGATTGCAAATTTTCATTTTTGGAAACCTAAATTCATTTTCAAATTATTACATTTCTCCATTTTGGAGAAAACCATAATCGTTCCTGAATGTTTCTCATTTCTCTTTTTCTATTTATTCTGTTCATTTCTATTCAAACACGCAATTCATTTCTGGTTTCAACAAGCTAGCAGAAGGATCGATTGGAAATATGTGGTTAAGGCTCAAATGATTTATAATTAAGTTTTAGCTTTTCACCTATTAGTTATAAACTCATTTAGTCACAAATTCATTCCACTGTAGTATCGTGACTGAGCTCTCCCCAACAACATACCATTACGAAAGTAACTACTCAGTGCTCGTCTTATGACCTTGTCATAAGTGTGTTACCTTTATAGGAAATCTTTGATCTCTTTGGGATAATAATCGTTCTCCCAATATGATCATATTTTATCCCATGGTAATCATTACATATTCTTTCATGAAAAGCCAATCATTATCAAATAGTGATAAAATCATCCATCTTAAAGATGGATGACCCATGGCTATATTTACTTTTCATCAATCATGTAATGCTAGTGAGAGGATATCATTTACCCATGTTTTGGGCTATGAATTCCACTGTTGTGAATGATACTACATACTACAAAAGTTGTACACCCAACGCACTAGCTTTTGGTTCCTTATCTATTTGAACGTAGGCTTTTACTTACATCAAAGTGTTTGAGTCACACATAGATAGTCCACCATTCACTCAAGATTTATGTATGCAACACTATGCATAAGTGAATAAATCCACAAAAGAATTCAAGATCTATTACAGTTACTCACATCTATGTTTCTATCTTTTAGGATTCATCCGCTTCAATACCCAAGACAAAGCATCTCCCCAATTGGACTTGGCAGACAACATATTAGTATTTTATTTGATTTACTCATTTCCAATTAGACTAATGACATGTTTAGGTTCATCTACTAATATAAGTTGGCTTTCTATATTACGATTTGACCACATAATACTGCATAGTATTAGTTAAATATTAGACAACCAGTGTGTAACATCCTAAATTAGGGGTTGTTTGTAATTTAATTATTTTCCCATGTGTGTGCTTGAAGAAATGAATATTATGGTTGCTAAAGCATGTTCTAGGGTCTAGAAATAACCCCGAGCTAGGCCTGACTTAGGACTAAAAATTTCTTATTAAGTGTTTAAAAGAAGGAAGCTAGGTGAGATAGGGGTTAAGTAAAATTTCGGAAGGAACATGACACAAGGATTTAATTGGCATGATTGGCTTGGTGCGTCAAAGGGAGTTTCCAAGGGGGAGAGGTTCGAGTCGTGGAAGTTACAAGGGGGGAAGTGTTTTATTTTTTTTGGGCTTTTTGGCGTTAAAGGAAAGAGGGCAAGGTATGAAGGCTTTAAAAATTAAATAGTGAGGTTTAAGAGCATGAAAGTCATTTGAGAAGAATGGCATGGGGCGTTGAAAGGGGGGCTGCGACAGTGAGGTCTTATGTTCGAACCAAGGGAGCAGCAATTGGGGTTTTATTTTTTTCAAAGCTGGCGTGAATGGGAGGGGGAGGTAATGGCTTGATTTTGGACTCTTAAGGTGTTAAGGATAAACATTGTTTTTCCTTTTAATTTTCGGCTGGAAGAGTTGTGATGTTGTTATACTATATTTTATTTTTATTTGTAGAGGTGATAAAGGTAGGGATAGGAGATAAATCTTGCTTTATTTTGATAATTAAAAGCTGAAATTATCACAAAATAGAGGGGTGATGGCCGGTTTTGGGACTCCTTAGGGCCATCCATATTCTGGTTATGTGTTAAGCAAGGGTGTCTTAAAAATCATTCAAAAAGTTCTCTTCTTTTTCATTTGGTTCTTTGTCAATCTCCCTCATCTCCCATCTACTTCCTTTCTTCTTTTACAAAGCCGAAACCACCATTAATTCCCTACTTCTCTTCCTTCTCTTTTTCTTTCTCTATTAGCCAAACCTCTACCACTTTTGTTATCGAAATCCTGCCTCTTCCATTAGACTCACTTGGCCGAATATAAAGGTTAGTATACGTCTCTTCGGGATTTCTTTTTCAATCGGTTTGAAAAGGTAAGTGATTGCCGAAACTCTTCTTCCATATTCTCTTGTTCTATGTAGATTTAGATGAAGGGAAAAGCCGAGATCCGGCATTTATTGATGATTTGGCTAACCACTTTTGAAACCGATTTCACCTAGGAACTCCGGGATTTTCAAAGCAGTAGATCTAATCCTCCATTCTCTGCTAATCAATTTGGTAAGTCTACGGTAAGGAATTCTCTTTAGTCTTTCCATTAGATACTTGGAAAAGTCAAAAACTAATCAATTGTATGGATTTAAGGTTTGGCCGATTGCAAGGAATCCGATTAATGGCTTTGGGATTTGGTTGGAAACCAAATCGATTCAAATAGGTGCCACAAGTGAATCTTCGGGTTTTAATTTTTATGGCCGAATAGGCCTATGGCACTAACTTGAGGATTGGCCGAATATAGGTCAAGAGATCTAGCATCGTAGATCGAATCTTCAGGATCTAGGAATTTCGGTAGTAACAGGTGTGTAAAACTCACTACACACTTTATTAGTTAACATGGCTATATCGTTGCTTTTTAATCATTGTGGTAGTTTTGCTTGTGGGCATAAGCTTGGCTTCGGGTAAGTCCCCTATTACGTAATCTATGATATATGATTTTGTATGCCATCATATGCTGTTGGATGCTACACTATACATAAATGCATGATATATGATAATTGTTATATAAGCATGATGATGGTGGGATTGATGAGAGGAGGGATGATCTTATGGATTTGTCACGGTGGTTTTGACCACAAGATGGGTTGGCCCCATCGGATAAATTGTGACTTGGTCACGATGGTTTTGACCACCTTGTTGTTAAATTGTGACTAAGTCCCGGTGGTTTGGTACCACCGATGGTTTTGACCACATTATGATATTTGTGACCTATGGTCATCGATGGTTTTGACCACACGATGGGTTGGCCCTATCATTTGATTTGTGACTATAGTCACGGTGGTTTTGACCACCGGTGGTTTTGACCACACGGGGTAGTTAAGAATACGGATGGTTAGTGGGGTTGCATATTTGCATGTTTATTAATAATCGTGTATGAGTTACATTTTAGGGTAGGGGATTTACACTGAGTCTTGGTGACTCACCCTTCCCATACTATTTTGCGATGAGTAGATCGCGGAGATGGGTAGGGGAGGACTCGAGCGGCCATGCTTGTTTCTCGATTTGGAACCTTATTTAAATCGGTTTTAGTTCATTTATTTTCTAAGTCTTTTATTTTGGGTTGTCATAAGGCCGCTATTTATTATTTGGATGTTTATTTTACTGTTTTATTTTACTTATGTTATACTACAAATGAAATTTATAAATGTTAAGTGAACAGGTTAAAAGTAACTTTTTCAAACTTAATAACTTCTACGGGTTTTCAAAGATGTTACCATCGGGTAACAAAATACACCAAGTCAACTATAACCTTGGCAAATTTTAAAATTTTACGTGATCAAATGTTTTCAAAGGGTTCATCAACCCAACCATGTTTATGAAAATAATCCCAACTGAGTTTTATCAAACCCCTTTTTAATACCTTAGCCATATTTTAACAAGTTTTCACCAGACACTCGAAATATTTTAAATTATTTTACTCCGTGACATATCAGATCTGGTTAGAACTAATGGGACGGGTTTGGGGTGTTACATTTTTGGTATCAGAGCCCGGTTCAAAACTCGGCATGGAGGCCCAAGGTCCAAAATGTTTTGTTTTTATTAGTAGGCCTTATTGGAATGTTTTGGGAAACTATTTTTGGCGTGAATAAACATGGCACCGAGTCTCCGCACCAATCCGCCCAGGTAAGTACTTCTATCTATTTTTGTGAATACTTGATAGGGGTAGAAGGGTAAATTGGGAACGTAGAACATTAGAATAGAAATTGTTGAACCCTAGGGTTAGCATACCCCAACAAACCATGCATAAGATTTAATAATTTCTTAAACAACCCTGTGAGTTGTCACTGAGCAAGGGATGTGGTAATCGTTATACGCATGTCTAGGATTGGATTCGGTGGGAGCCTGGTATTTAAGCAGTCCTAGTGACTCACCTCTTACTCACTTGAATCCTACCTGGTGCATAGTGATGGTTCATCCTAGCTGAGACGACACACTCACAGGCTAAACTTGATAACTAAAACCCGAAAGGGACTAGCCGTTTTGTTTTTAAAGTAATTAAAACCTTTGTTTAAAAAAAAAAGACCAAAATACCCCTGGTTTGTAAATTACCAAAATACCCTCCGTATGAAAAATTTCCAAAAAAGAAAATTCAAAATAACCTTCTTTTGTGAAATCAATTAGAACCAATTTTGGAAATCTTGTTATGAAAAAAAATTTACTAAAATACCCCTAGTGGAAAATTACAAAATTACCCCAAACCAACAAAATTACCAGAATAACCCTGATTTTCAAATTTTGCAACATCATTGTTTTGGAAAATGCAATTCACAAAAAGAACCATCAAAGTTTTACAACTTTTGAAATATCCCTGATTTATTAAATTTTACAAATTCACCTTGATTTGTGAAAAATTACCGAAATACCCCGAGGTCCAAAATTACCGAAAACCCCCGGATTTTAAAAATTTTCAAAATACCCGAGAATTTAAGAGTTCCAAAATACTTTTTGACAAAATCATCTGAGAACTTTTTATTTTTGAAAAATTTCAAAAATACCCCTGTAGGACAAATTACGAAAATACCCCTAGGTAGTGGAAAAATAATCACAATGAAAACTACAACGTCTCTTTGAATAAATGAATAGAAGGACTGTGTGCATGTATGATACGAAAGAACCACTCCTAAAACTCCTATCATAAAATTTCTTCGCGGATAATCAAGTGAAACAAAGGTACTAATACATAAAATTCTTAAACAGACAAATGCAAACGAGAGTAATGAGTACAAGAGGTCGTGGACTTCGCCCCATGGTAGTGGTAGAGGTAGGATGACCTTGTCGAGCCAGCAGGTCTGGTCATGGAGTGCAGGAATGAGATCTTAGAATCATCGTGGCGAAAACCGAGTTCCAAGAATGGTGGTGGTAACGACGTAGTATCCCAGCGATTACTCTGAGTGTTGGAATGAGTTCTTTGAGGCGGTAGCGGTGTAGAGCCCCAAATCAGTGGTGAACGACTCAAGACTAACGGAGCGGAAGTGTTTAGGAGAGTTTCTAAAGTGGCACCCAGTCTTGGTGGAATATTGGTTAGAATCTACTGAAAGGATTATGGGTGACCTAGATTTCACAGCTGAGGAGAAGTTGAAGGGTATCATCTCTCTGCTTCGGGATGAGGCATACCAGTGGTGGCTCACTGTAAGAGATGGAGTGTTGGCGGAGGATCTCACGTGGGAATTCTTTAAGGCCACCTACCAAAAGAAGTACATAGGAGCTAGTTACGTGGATGCACAGTGGAAGGCTTTCTTGAACCTGGTTCAAGGCAATAAGACGATGGCGGAGTATGAGGCCAAATTCTTCGGTTGAGTAGGTATGCTCGTGGTATTGTGGGTACCGAGCATGAGCAGCATGTTAGATTCGAGGATGGGCCGAGAGATGAGTTGAGGATGATGATAGCTCCACAAGAGGAAGCAGGAGTTCATTGTCCTAGTAGAAAATCGAAGGTTCTTTGAAGGGTAAGACAGTTGGTTAGATGGAATCAAGATAGGAGTTGGAATAAGAGGAGCTCTGGATCTTCAAGATTCTCCGTAATCGCAGAAGATGACGAGGTTTGGTGGAGTCCGATCAAGTCGCTAGGCACTGCTCTCTTTGCTAATCCTCAATGGCCACCACGGTGTGCCCGGTGTGGGAAGTCTCACACGGGAGAATGTTAGAATAGTAACCGGGGATGCTTCGAGTGCAGGTCCATGGAGCATCGAGTTAGGGACTATTCAAAAAAGGCAGCCAGACTGAGATCAGAGGGTCAGGATCGTGCACCGATTAGGAGGGATAACCAACAGCCACAGAGGGGTCGTGGTGTAGGAAGAGGAGGTAATGGTACTGGCAGAGGTCGTGGGGCACCGAGGGGAGGTACCGGTGGTACTGAGGCTAGGCAACTGGTCTAGTCTATCTTGCATGAGGCGTTAAGAGGAGGGCGACGACCGGATGTTATAATCGGTATGTTCTTGATCTTTGGTGTACCCTATAATACTTTGATTGACATTGGCTCAACCCACTCATACATTGCTAGTAGCGTAGTGGAAACTTTGCACTTAGACTCTGAGCTTATTTCTAGGAAGATGACTGTATTAAGCCCCCTAGATCACTCTGTAGAAGTAAGTAAACTCTATAGGAACGTACCCCTTAAACTCCAAGGGGTCGTGTTCTTGGCTGACTTGATGGAACTACCGTTCCAGGAGTTCGACCTAATCATCGGGATGGATTGGCTAGTAAAGTATTAGGCTAGCCTGGATTGCGCAGCTAAACGCATGGTAATAAAGACCGTGGAAGGTGATGAGGTGGTGATGATAGGTAAAAGGAGAGATTACCTGTCTAATGTGGTTTCTGCGTTGAAGGCGAAAAAGATGGTTAGGAAGGGTTGTGAGGCTTATGTGGTGCATGTCTGTGCTTTGGAAGCTAAGGATGTTGCTGTGAGAGATGTCCGGACCGTAAGGGACTATGTTGATGTGTTTCCAGAGGAACTTCCGGGTCTACTTCTAGACTGTAAGGTTGAATTTGGTATAGATTTGTTACCCGAAACTGCGCCAATATCTATAGTTCCATATCGGATGGCGCCGAAATAATTGGTAGAGTTGAAGGCTCAGATTCAGGAATTTTTGGATAGAGGGTTCATCCGACCAAGTGTATCGCCTTGGGGAGCTCCAGTGCTTTTTGTCAAGAAGAAGGATGAGACAATGAGGATGTGTATAGACTATCGGCAGCTGAACAAGTTGACAATAAAGAACCAGTATCTTTTGCCCAGGATTGACGATCTGTTCGATCAACTCAAAGGAGCATCGGTATTCTCTAAGATTGACCTTAGGTCAGGGTACCATCAGCTTAAAGTGAAGGAGGCTGATGTCCATAAGACGACATTCCGTACTCGGTATTGGCACTACGAGTTTCTGGTTATGCCTTTTGGTCTGACGAATGCACCGGCCGTATTTATGGACATGATGAATCGGGTTTTCTAACCCTATCTGGATCGGTTCGTCGTGGTTTTCATAGACGACATTTTAGTGTACTCGAAGTCAGAAGAGGAGCATGACACACATCTTCATGTGGTTCTGCAAGTTTTGAGGGAGAATCAGTTGTACGCCAAATTCAGTAAGTGTGAATTTTGGCTTAAAGAGGTAACCTTTCTAGGGCATGTTGTTTCAGCGAGGGAATTAGGGTGGATCCCCGTAAAATCGAGGCGGTGTTAGAGTGGAAACCACCCAAGTTAGTTATGAAAATTTGAAATTTTCTGGGGTTGACAGGATATTATAGGAGATTCGTGGAAAATTTCTCCTTAATCGCAGCAACGTTGACTAAACTGTTGAGAAAAGGGGTTCCGTTTGTGTGGTCTGAGAAGCAGCAAGAGAGTTTCGATAAGCTGAAGAGGATCTTGATAGAAGCACCAGTCTTAATTCAGCCTGAGGCAAGAAAGAAGTTCACTGTGTATTGTGATGCATCGCATACTGGTTTAGGGTATGTGCTGATGCAAGAAGGGAAGGTGGTCACTTATGCGTCACGGCAGTTGAGGCCTCACGAAGCTAACTATCCAACACATGACTTGAAATTGGCTGCTGTGGTTTTTGCCTTGAAAATCTGGAGGCACTATCTGTATGGGGAGAAGTCGATAGTGTACACAGATCACAAAAGTCTGAAGTACCTCCTAACTCAGAAAGATTTAAATCTGAGGCAGCGGAGGTGGATTGAGTTGTTGAAAGACTACGACTGCTCAATCGAATACCATCCGGGGAAGGCTAATGTGGTAGCTGATACATTAAGCCGAAAGGTGGTAGCGGATTTGCGAGTAATGTTTGATCATCTAAGTCTCTATGAGGATGGGAGCCTTTTGGCAGAATTGCAAGTGAAGCCGTCTTGGATTAATGAGGTCAGAGAAAGGCAGAT
The DNA here is from genome assembly GCA_025506655.1 of Gossypium rotundifolium. Classification (NCBI taxonomy): domain Eukaryota; kingdom Viridiplantae; phylum Streptophyta; class Magnoliopsida; order Malvales; family Malvaceae; genus Gossypium; species Gossypium rotundifolium. Next base: position 153,695,804 of record CP106724.1, read on the forward strand.
GACCGGCGAAGCTTTGAGTACTCGGAAGTTGCAAGTACAGAATGGTGAGGCCGAAGGTTTCAGCTTGGGTAGTAATGGAGTGTTGTACTTTCAGGGGAGAGTATGCATGCCTAAGGATGATGAGTTGAGGCGTGAATCCTTAAAGAAGCTCATAGCGGTCGTCGCTTATGCACCGGAAGCGACAAGATGTATCGGGATCTAAGGGAGCGATTTTGGTGGCCAGAGTCTGGCGAAAACCGAGAGTTAGTGGGCAAGTGTCGACATGCCCGACAAGTTAATCTTGAGCATCAATTGCCATCGGAATTTTACTGACCGATAAAGATCCCACATGGAAGTGGGAGGAGATTACTATGGATTTCATAAGTGGGCTTCCCTCACACCCCGATGAAGAAAGATGCCGTTTAGGTGATAGTAGACCGGTTGACTAAGTCGGCCCATTTCATACCGATGAGGGTTGACTACTCGCTTCAAAGATTAGCCAAGTTGTACATCACAGAGATAGTACGGTTGCATGGAGTACCTGTGTCCATTATCTCGGATAGGGATCTCCGGTTCGTCGAGATTCTAGAAGGCTTTACATCGAGTTAGGCACGGTTGAATTTCAAAGACGACTTTTCACCCGCAATCGATGGACAATCCGAGAGGTTATCCAAGTGTTGGAAGACATGTTGAGGGATGTGTTTTGGATTTTCGTGGTAGTTGGAAGGAGTACCTACCTTTGGCGAGTTCGCTATAACAATAGTTATCAGCGAATATTCGATAACACCGTATGAGGTATTGTATGGTCGAAGATGCCATACTCCTACATGTTGGACGGAGCTAAGAGAGCGACAGATGTTGGGTCCAGAGTTAGTGGCAGAGACGGAGGATAAAGTTAGAGTAATTTGGGCTCGTCTTAAGGAGGCATCGGACAAGCAAAAATCCTACGCCGATCTTAAACGTAGAGATGTTGAGTATGCAGTGGGTGATAAGGTTTTCTTGAAGGTATCCCCTTGGAAGAAGGTGCTAAGGTTTGGCCGGAAGGGCAAGCTAAGCCCTAAGTTCATCGGACCATACACGGTATTAAAACGGGTGGGGCCGGTAGCTTACCGACTTGAGTTGCCGCAGAAATTGAGCGGATACATGATGTCTTCCATGTTTCAATCTTTGGCGCTATCGATCGGATCCATCACATGTAGTCTGGGTTGCGAAATTGAAGTGAACTTCGGACTTGTCTTTCGAGGAGGAGCCGGTACAAATCTTGGATCGAGATGTCAAAGTTCTGCGAAGGAAGTCCGTGCCTTTAGTGAAGGTGTTATGGTGGAACCATGGTACGGAGGAGGCCACATGGGAACCCGAGGATGTGATGCGACAATAATACCCCCAACTCTTCTAATCCAGGTAATTTCAAGGCCAAAATTCTTTTTAAGGGGGGTAGAATTGTAACATTTTAAATTAGGGGTTGTTTGTAATTTAATTATTTTCCCATGTGTGTGCTTGAAGAAATGAATATTATGGTTGCTAAGCATGTTCTAGGGTCTAGAAATAACCCTGAGCTAGGCCTGACTTAGGACTAAAAATTTCTTATTAAGTGTTTAAAAGAAGGAAGCTAGGTGAGATAGGGGTTAAGTAAAATTTCGGAAGGAACATGACACAAGAATTTAATTGGCATGATTGGCTTGGTGCGTCAAAGGGAGTTTCCAAGGGGGAGAGGTTCGAGTCGTGGGAGTTACAAGGGGGAAGTGTTTTATTTTTTTGGGCTTTTTGGCGTTAAAGGAAAGGGGGCCAGGTATGAAGGCTTTAAAAATTAAATAGTGAGGTTTAAGAGCATGAAAGTCGTTTGGGAAGAATGGCATGGGGCGTTGAAAGGGGGCTGCAGCAGTGAGGTCTTATGTTAGAACCAAGGGAGCAACAATTGGGGTTTTATTTTTTTCAAAGCTGGCGTGAATGGGAGGGGGAGGTAATGGCTTGATTTTGGACTTTTAAGGTGTTAAGGATAAACATTGTTTTTCCTTTTAATTTTCGGCTGGAAGAGTTGTGATGTTGTTATACTATATTTTATTTTTATTTGTAGAGGTGATAAAGGTAGGGATAGGAGATAAATCTTGCTTTATTTTGATAATTAAAAGTGAAATTATCACAAAGAGAGGGTGATGGCGGTTTTGGGACTCTTTAGGGCCATCCATATTCGGTTATGTGTTAAGCAAGGGTGTGCTAAAATCATTCACAAGTTCTCTTCTTTTTTCATTTGGTTCTTTGTAGAATCTCCTCATCTCCCATCTACTTCCTTTCTTCTTTACAAAGTGAAACCACCATTAATTCCCTACTTCTCTTCCTTCTCTTTTCTTTCTCTATTAGCCGAACTTCTACCACTTTTGTTGTCGAAATCCCCTCTTCCATTAGACTCACTTGGCGAATATAAAGGTTAGTATCGTCTCTTGAGATTTCTTTTTCATCGGTTTGAGAGGGTAAGTGATTGCAAAACTCTTCTTCCATATTCTCTTGTTCTATGTCGATTTAGATGAAGGGAAAAGCGAGATATGGCATTTATTGATGATTTGGCTAACCACTTTTGAAACCAATTTCACCTAGGAACTCCGGGATTTTCAAAGCAGTAAATCTAATCCTCCATTCTCTGCTAATCGATTTGGTAAGTCTACGGTAAGGGATTCTCTTTAGTCTTTCCATTAGATACTTGGAAAAGCCAAAAACTAATCAATTGTATGGATTTAAGGTTTGGCCGATTACAAGGAATCCAATGTGTGGCTTCGGGATTTGGTTAGAAACCAAATCGGTTCAAGGTAAGTGCCACAAGTGAATCTTCGGGTTTTAATTTTTATGGCCGAATAGGCCTATGGCACTAACTTGAGGATTGGCCGAATATAGGTCAAGAGATCAGCATCGTAGATCGAATCTTCGGAATCTAGTAACAAATGTGTAAAACTCACTACACACTTTATTAGTTAACATGGCTATATCGTTGCTTTTTAATCATTGTAGTAGTTTTGCTTGTGGGCATAAGCTTGGCTTCCGGGTAAGTCCCCTATTACGTAATCTATGATATATGATTTTGTATGCCATCATATGCTGTTGGATGCTATGCTATACATAAATTCATGATATATGATAATTGTTATATAAGCATGATGATGGTGGGATTGATGAGAGGAGGGGGATGATCTTATGGACTGTCACCAGTGGTTTTGACCACAAGATGGGTTGGCCCCATCAGATAAATTGTGACTTCGGTCACCAGTGGTTTTGACCACACTGTTGTTAAATTGTGACTAAGTCCCAGTGGTTTGGTACCACCAGTGGTTTTGACCACATTATGATATTTGTGACCTATGGTCATCAGTGGTTTTGACCACACGATGGGTTGGCCCCATCATTTGATTTGTGACTATAGTCACCAGTGGTTTTGACCACCAGTGGTTTTGACCACACGGGGTAGTTAAGGAGTACGGATGGTTAGTGGGGTTGCATATTTGCATGTTTATTAATAATCTGTGTATGAGTTACATTTCCGGGTGGGGGATTTACACACTGAGTCTTGGTGACTCACCCCTTCCCATACTATTTTACAGATGAGTAGATCGCGGAGATGGAGCCGGGGAGGACTCGAGGCGGCCATGCTTGTTTCTCAGATTTGGAACCTTATTTAAATCAGTTTTAGTTAATTTATTTTCTAAGTCTTTTTATTTTGGGTTGTAATAAGGCCGCTATTTATTATTTGGATGTTTATTTTATTGTTTTATTTTACTTATGTTATACTACAAATGAAATTTATAAATGTTAAATGAACCGGTTAAAAGCAACTTTTTCAAACTTAATAACTTCTACGGGTTTTCAAAGATGTTACCATCGGGTAACAAAATATACCAAGTCAACTATAACCTTGGCAAATTTTAAAATTTTACGTGATCAAACGTTTTCAAAGGGTTCATCAACCCAACCATGTTTATGAAAATAATCCCAACTAAGTTTTATCAAACCCCGTTTTAATACCTTAGCCATATTTTAACAAGTTTTCACCAGGCACTCGAAATATTTTAAATCATTTTACTCCGTGACATACCAGATCTGGTCAGGACTAATGGGCCGGTTTGGGGTGTTACACAGTGAGCAACATTTGCTTTCATTTTGCTTTGCATGCAAAAATCATTTGAGGAAAATAATACAAAGAATTAATGTAATTCATGAATAATTTTATTAATCAATTTGTTTGAAAAGATCACAAGTGTATTTAGACGAAAATACTACATTTAGGGCACCAGATCCAACAATGAAACCATATAGTCATCCGACTATAGCCCGCGAACACCCCCAACATCGTTCTTCTATCAAGGTGGGTCATCCTCGCAACCGCTGACTCAAACAGGGGGATGAACAATGGACGTCTAAGACATGGTCACAATTAATGATGGATAAAGGAGAAGATTTTGGCAATCAACCCCAACGTGTACATGAAGACGAATACGAAGTCGATGATGAGCCACCAATCCAAATAGTGCGATGGAACCATAAGCGTAACCGACACCCACCCGGTTGTGGCACACATTCGAGACGCTGATGATTATTTTATTTTTTAATTTTTTAATTTTTTGTATACTTTGTTTTACATCCCAAATATACACTTATTTACAATATAAGAAAAAAAATTTATTAAATTGGTTTGATTTGTACACAATCATATTGTGAGTTTAAAATTTACAATTATTTATGTTACTTTTTCATTTAAGTTTTTCACCGCCCATTTGTTAAGTACAATACTTTCAGAAAACAATGAATGGCTCAGAATATAGATTAAAACTTTGGCTTGCGTATTGCAATATATCTTACTTCAATAATTAATATTAACTTATACTTTACAGAAAAATTAATGAATAAACGAAGAAGTTAGTGTTTTCACTGCATGATTTACCATATAGTTATTAGTTAATCTCCTCGATGCTCTCGGGTTGTGTGGACACACTGAAGTCATTGAGTTTGTGATTTCTATATTTTCCCTAATAAGTTTATCTTGAGAATCTGAGTTGTAGGGGCTCAGAAGCAATCAAGTTAGGCTAGTTGAAATGGCTAGAGAGAAAATGCACATAGTAAGGGGTGTTTTCATTTAACATGACAGTGAAAACGCTTTCTACATGATGCGTTTTCCAATGACACGTCAAACATATGGTTCAAAACGTGTCTTATAGAAGGCGTTTTCACTATCATGTTAGATGAAAACGCCCATTGTAGGGAGCGTTTCAACTAGCCAAACTTGGTTGCTTCTAAGCCTCTACAACTTGGGATTCTCAGGATAAATTTTTCCCTTTATACCCCACGCTATCTTCTGTATAAATGCTTCTTATTCATTCCATACTTACCCACATCTCAGTCTCTTCTAAATTTTTTTTTCTTGTGTGTTGAAATTTTTAGATTTAAAGATTTATTTCTCTCTTGTTTTGAGGGAGACATAATCATAATTTTAAATTGTGTTTGTGTTCATGATGATGTCATGGAGCTCGGTAACTTACAAATTTCACTTACTGTTTGAGTATGGTGCCATTACCTAATAAACTAGGATCACTTTGCAACTCAAGGTCCAAGTTGGCGGTGATTATACCGTCTCGAGTTGAAGTGTAAATAGGGCTTCAAGGTTATACGGTTATACTATCAAAGGATGGAGCATGATTAGGGCCCTAGTTGATGGTGGTTATGTTGGCATACCAATCAACTCTCTTCATCAGAGGAACATGCTTTATGAAATCCATACGGAAGTGCGAGGAAGAAAAACGTAGGGGCCTTCCAGTATAATCAAGTAATTTGTGTTGTTCATCTCTACCAAAGGTAGTGACCTTGTTAGTAAAACCTATTACACCCCAATTATGTCATAGGTTATAATAACGAGGGTCACTGCCTTTGGTGGACATGAATAAAATGAAATAGTTGATTATACTAAAAGGCCACTGCATTTTTCTTCTTCGTACATCTTTTTTGGTTTTATAAAGCATCCTCCACTGATGAGGAAAAACTGATTGTCGTGCCTACATAACCACTGTCAAGTAGGCCCCATTTATACTTCATTCGTTGACAACATAACCTTTGTAAACTTGAAGCCCTAGTTACACTTCAACTCTAGATTGTATAATCATCGCCAATTGAGACCTTGAGTTGCAATGCGATCTGGCTTCCTGGTAATGACTCCATACTCACATGACAGATGTAATTTGTAGGTCACCTGGCTCTACAATACTACCATAAATTCAAACATTCATTAAAATTATAACCATTTTTATCTTAAGCATGGATAAAAATAACTCTACAAACTTTTAATTTCAAACTGCAAAAAAAAAAAAACCCAATCTTTAGCTAAGTGAAAACGCGTCCTATAAGGCATATTTTTATTGACCTGTAAGTCACATTTTCCTTTCTCCCCCAAAAAAATGTAGATGGATAAATTTTTAGAAAATCAACCTAGTTTGTCAAATGTTTTTTTAGCATATATACATAAAATTACCATTTTTATGTCTAACATAAATGATTCCTTAAATAAACCAAAATTTTTTCCATTTAATTTAACCTATATAAATAAATTATTTATTATTCTTTAAAATAAAAAACAGCACGAACTGAACATAAGTAATTTTATTTTATTTTATTTTTATAGCTTACCTAGACTTTCCAAAGAACTAAGGCACAACAATTGAAACAAACGGCAGCGGAGAAGCAGCAGCTATGGCTGAAGCTGAAGCTGAAGCTGAAGCAGCAATTTCGAAACAAGAGGAAGGAGGGCAAAGAGACAATCATCCCATGACGAAAGGCAGAAAGGAGAAGAGGAAAGAAATTAAGAAGATGAAGAGGAAGCAGTTGAGGAAGGAAGCAGCGGAGAAGGAGAGGGAGGCGGAAGAGGCCTGGCTCAACGACCTCGAGGAGCAAAAGAGGATTGCTAGAGAGGAGGAGGAGGAGCGAAAGAGGAGAGAGTTAGCTTTGAGGGAGTTCGAAGAGAGGGAGAGAGCGTGGATCGAGGCTATGGATATTAAGAGAAAAGCTCAAGAAGATGAGGAAGAACAGGAGAAGAGAAGGGATGATTCGGAGGATACAAACGGAGAACAACGGCAACAGGTTTGTTTATTCAGCTTCTTTCTAAAATTTTATTATTCTTGGTTAATTTTTTTGTGGTGTTTGGTTTCACTAAGAATAGGGCAGGAAAGGATAAGAAAGGAAAAGAAAAACAACAGAGTCGTATAAATTTTCGGTTAGACATGGATTCTTATTATTCTTTTTTCTTTTGGTGGGTAATTCTACCTGTAGTTTTGTTTTATGGCTCTGTTTTCTAGCGAATAACAAAACTGTGTGAAAAGAGGAGTCGATATATGTAGTTCCCTTTTGGTTGGTTAATGTTCTTTGTTTTGTTCTTTAATAAAGCAGACTTCCAGGTCGAATGAGTTATATTCATATTCTTGCAGATTCTTTGGGGTGAATTCTGTTCGATTCTTCTGAAATCTGGAACTGAAAGAACCTGCAATTGGTTTTGTTTATTAATTATGAATGGATTGTCTTACATTCTTATATGCTTGCCAGGAAGATAGGGGTGATGATTGGGAATACTTAGAAGAAGGCCCTGTTGAAATTATCTGGCAAGGAAATGAGATCATTGTTAGGAAAAAGAAAGTTAGGGCTCCAAAAGGAGAAGCAATTCAAAAGTGTAAAGAAGAGGTAAAATTATCACAGTCGCTCATGATTTATACTTTTCATGCTATATTTTCTTTTCTCTTTTTGGCAACTGTTTGGGATCTTGAAGGATTTTGCACACAGGACGCTGATAGGCCTACATCAAATCCTCTTCCTCCACAATCTGAAGCTTTTTCAGACTACCTGAACACATCATCAGCACAAGAGGTGTTAGAGAGTGTTGCTAAAGAAGTACCTAACTTTGGAACTGAACAGGTTCAACATTCATCTCTTCTAAATGCTATATATATATATATATATATATACTATACGTAAAGCTTTATTCCCATGTTGATTGCCACCATACCTTATGTTCTCTTGGTACTTTCTTTTGTGGTGGGGGTCAGTATTGAGTTAGTTAGATATCATCATTCCAGCCTCGTGGTTTTAATTTTGATAGGATAAAGCTCATTGTCCTTTCCACTTAAAGACCGGAGCCTGTCGATTTGGTCAGCGTTGCAGTAGAGTTCATTTTTACCCTGATAAATCATGCACGCTGCTCATGAGGAACATGTACAATGGTCCTGGCCTTGCATTGGAGCAAGATGAGGGGCTTGAGGTCTGTAAATGCTGCCCTCAACCAATCCTTGTGATTTGTATCCTGATAATAATTCTGTCATTATGAATCTACTGCCATACTGTGTTATCAATTTAAATCTTGGGTTCTTTGCCGAATGAAGTCTGAATTATTTGCAATACTATTACAACTACTGCAAAGATCTTAAGGTACATAAAAAGGCCTTCAAATTATCTTTTTAAAATCACGTATGGTCATAAATTTTTATGCCATTGGTTAATGTTTCGGATTTATAGAATCTTCATTGTTTTAGGTATTTGTCTTTGCCAATTTTTGACATGCTTAAAATTCTATTACTGACGTGTCATAGTTTGAAACTGCATTTTAACTTAGATTTATGTTTAATATCTATTTAGTTTCTTTAACTTAAATCAGAGATGCATGGAGTCACCTCAGTCCTGGTTCTTCGTTTTGGCGTTGGTTGATTGGTTGGAGTTGAAACTATTAGCTAATATGTATCCTACTTTTTGTAGATGAGAGTGATTATCTTGTACTTTTTTACTTTTAATTTTTATCTGTTAACCATATTCAACTACAGCATTTATTCTTTTTTCCCCTTCTTTTATTTGTGCCATTTCTACTTTCTTGTTTCCACTGTCCATTTTTGCCTTCTGTCTACCATACTGTTAACGATCGTTGTGCCCATAATTTGAACTCATGGTGCATTAATTGTCAGGTAAATATAGTTACTTTTATTGACATTTCATCTATTGTCTAGTCTTGTAGTAATCCGTAAATATTATATAATTCCAGTTGTTATGTGGAAATAAATTCTCATGGCTACACAAATGCAATCTTTTGGTCCACGTATTGGTTATTGCTCCTTGAAAACTAGTTAATTCAACTTGCAGTGTTGTGTGTAATTTACAGCTATTCTTCTTGGCAGTAGTTATCACAATCAGTGTTAGGCTTCATAATTTGCTATTTTCTAATAGTCTTGTGGATTCTTCTATTCCAGACTATGTTGTAGAGTGCTTTGTTTGTCTTGCAATTGATAATTTATCTAATGTCATCTGATGATATATCAGATGGCTTATGTGATGAAGACATTAGTTGTTCCAAGCTAACCCCAGTGCTAATATTGGTATGGAAAAAATTAAGTGATAAGTTATGTTGGTTATCAAATATGGCTTTATTGTCCTTTGGGGGGACTTGAGATTGCAACTACAGCTATTAGGTTTAGATGGGAGCATGATAAGGGGTTTGGTTCTATATCTTGTTTGTACAGGAAAACTATTTCAAAGGAGGGAGAATGAGTAATTGTTATTTTCGATGAATTTGGTCTAAAAGATTAAAGATATTTTTAATATATATTTGGTTGGGCCTTTTGTGCACAGGCTAAATTTCTGTCTTGTTAAATTTCAATACAGATGACTCAATTATTTGTATATAGGAAATGCCTGGAACATTGGTGCCACTGACAATAATTTGTGCTGTCTATATGTTGCCAAGCAGACACCCATAAAATCTTGTTATCTTATAGTGTTATTCTATTTATTTATCTTAAATTATAGTTGGTCTCATTGTGATCATTCTAGAAGAATGACTTGTAAACTAATGCAGCTACAGATATATGATTTGCATGTTAAATATATTCTTTTGATCTTATTATTTGAAGATACCACTCTGCTAAAATTTCTTGGTTGATTGTCGTCTTTAATTTTCAGTATACAGACGAAGAGGTTGAACAGTGTTATGAAGAATTTTACGAGGATGTGCACACAGAGTTCTTAAAATTTGGGGAAATTGTTAATTTTAAGGTTGCAAACTGCTTTTCCTGCCATATTAATGATGCTTATAACTTACGTTCAAGCTGACCTATAAAATGAAGCATTCTGCAATTTTTATTTTTATTTTTCTAACATTATTTTGTTAGGTATTTTCCCTAGGATTTTGTTTAATAACTATTATCAAATTTTAACCAAAAGCTGATAAAAATGTTTTCCATTTCTTTTGTCTTCTTGGAGTTAACAACCTTTAGTCGGTTCTCAAGATGAGGGTGTAGGCTTGTTACTTCTCTTTCTTTTCAGATTCTGATTGTGAGTATTTGTCAGGTGTGTAAGAACGGTTCATTCCACTTGAGGGGAAATGTTTACGTGCATTATAAATCACTAGAATCTGCTGTCCTTGCTTATGATTCAGTAAATGGGCGATACTTTGCTGGCAAACAGGTAATTTATTTTCTTAAGGTTTAATTATGTGCCATTGCCACCAGGATTTTACAAAGAAAACTGAATTTAGTTTAGTGTTGGGTTTTGTTTTAGAAAATTGAATTGGTATGAAGAAATGTAATTCAGGTACCACTTTTGATTGCTTCTGCCCCATGGCTTTCACTTATAGAAGTGAAAAGGGACAAAAGGGGTTTTGGATAGAAAAGCAAGCATATTATTTGAAGAATCAAGAATTCATTTTATAAATGTAATTTTTGAAGAGTAAATTTGTGTTTACTTCTTTGTAGAATAATTATAGGGTTTAGTGTTGATTTTAGTCTGTGTTGAGACAGAGAACGAAGCAAAATTGTTGAGAGAAAAAATCTTTATGGTTTTCCATGCTTCTTGTCAGTTACAGTAGCTTCCATTTATACATGTTAAAATGCTAAAAAATTGGCCTTAGTAATGGGCATTATTACAAAATGCAGCAATTACTCATAAGTTATCTTTCCCAACAACTAGTCAATAATTTATCAGTAAAATAGCCCTATCAAATCTCAATAAACAATTACTCCTAAAACTTTCCCCCAAATATTAGTCAACATCCCTTAATTTCCACTCTCCCGCTCAAGCTGGGCAATGAATATTCATCATGTCCATCTTGGGCTTCAAATTCTCCAAAATATTTTTAGTAATGCCTTTGTAAGGATGTCTGCAGTTTGCTGACATGTAGGTGTTGTGTTTGGTTTGATCATGCTGATAGGGATTTTATTTTTTTGCAATGGTTATAGCTGTTTTATTATCACAGAAAATTTTCACGGAATTTCCTTTAGATATCTTTAATTTTTCTAGCATTCTTTCTAGCCAGATTCCCTGATGTGGTAAATTTTTAGGTTGAGTGGAAAATCTAAATAGCTAAGAAAATTGAAAGAAGATGATTAACATAATTGAAAGAATGGGGTTCTAGTATCTTTTTTCCAGAAAACTATGGTTATTAAAATTCTCGTATTGGAAAAAAAAAACCTTATCCTATTAACCCTCTAGTAGGGTATTTATCCTAAAAGTCTTACTGTCCTATTAACCTTCTAGTGGAGTATTTATACTAGAACTTTTACTATTAACAATATAGTAGATTTTCTATTACTCTTAATAAGAGGCCTATGCTAATAAAATAGCGTAAACCACAAGACCTAAACTCAAATTAAATAACATAAGATACAAACTTTAAATAATTAAACTAAATTAGATACTTTTGTATCATTCCTTCACCAATGCCATGAGACATTGCTCTAAATTCAACTTCTGAGCTGCATCTAGCTACAAAAAATTGCTTCTTACTTAGCCATGTGGTCAGGTTCCCATAAGAAAGTGCAATAACCCGTAGTTGATCTTCTATTTGTCTTGAAACTAGCCCAATCAGTAGTTGTGTACATTTTGACATCCCTGTCGTATAATCCTTTGCCAGACTTTCTTTCAGATATCGAGGATACAATACATATGTTCTAAATGCTTCTCAGTTGGACTGTTCACGAATTGATTTACCATACCTACAACAAAATAGATGTCTGGTCTAGTTTAAGCTTAAGTAATGTGTTAATTGGTAAATTGAAAAATTAAATGCTGAAAAATAAAGGGTTGAATATTTCAAGTACTGAATTTCTATTAGAAAATTATTTTTAAATTAGTAAAATTAAGTATTAAATATAAATATGATGCTTGCTAAAAGTAAATCCTGATTTTTAAAAGTGATTTATCCCTTAATTTAAATCTTATTGATATATATTATATTATTTGGGATTTTTTACTAATTTATTTCAAATATTATAAAAAATCAACTTAACATTTTCAACATTAATTGATAACTATTTTCCTACTTATCTTATTCTACACTTTTTGTTCAAAACTTTATATTAAGTAAAAATTAAAACGATTATCAAACACAATTAAAATATTAAATTATAAAAATTTTCATTTTTGAAATGAAAATTTTCAATGGGTTGTCAAACACTCTAAATTTAAGTATTTGATACCTTTGTCTACTAAAGGATTTCCATCTTGTTAGTAGGCTTCATAAGAGTTTGCTGGTTTGCACTCAAGCCTCCCAGTTTCTTTCTATAGATCAAGAACATATTTTCATGGAATGACTGAGATATCCTTTCTTGATCGTGTTAGTTCCATACCAAGGAAGTTTCTGAGTTGTCTTAAGTCTTTGATCTCAAGTTTTGCTGTAAGGAGTTTCTTTAGATTATTTATTTCTTCTTTGCGGTCTTTTGTCAATATGTTATCATCTACTTGGATGATAACTGTTGTCTTTTGCTGTTCAATAGAAGACTTGAACATAGTATGGTTTGTTTGGCATTGTAAGAAACCATATTTATTTACTACCTTTGTTGGTCTCCCAAACCAAGCTCATGGAGACTACTCCAGACCATATAGTGACTTGCGAAGCTTGCATACCTTGCTGATGTTCCCTTGGGTTTCAAATCCTTGGTGAAGAGCCCAGTTCAAATTTGCCGCCAAATGATAAGAGTACTCCACAAAATTTAACTTGGCTAGCGAGGCAAAAGTCTCCTCATAGTCGACCCCATAAGATTTGATGAACCTTTTTGCAATGAGACTAGCTTTGTAGCTGTTAATGCATACCATTTGTGTTATATTTGATTGAGAAGATCTATTTGCATCCAACCGGATGTTTTCCTCTTGGCAGTCAATGATCTTTGATGTGTTATTCTTTTCTAAAGCTTGGATTTCTTCCAAAGAGTAATTTTCCACTTGGGTTGCAAAAAGGTCTCTTGTATGTTGTTTGCAATCTATTCATCAGTTAGAGCAAGAACAAAGGCTTCGAAACTAGGGGACAACCTTTTGTAAGGGATATAATTATGAATACAATGGTGTATGGTGTTTAAAAGACCTTACACCTTTTTGTAAGGCTATAGGTTCGTGAAGATCATTTTCTATGATAATAAGATTTTGTTCAGTAGGACTGTTGTGTGCATATTTAGATTCTCTTGACTTGGTTCAGATCCTTGGATTTACTGTGATGTGATACGTCCCTCTAAGTTCTCTGTGTTTTGTCTCCGAGAATAGACCATTAGCCCTTTTCCCTTCACCTACGTGGACTTCGGGCCAGAGGGATTAGCTTGGTCGCTCATGGTATTTGATATTTTAGGCTCAAGTGGTTTAGATTGGACTTTGGTTTGTGTTTTGGTGATAGACTCTTGAGTTGATTGATAGATCTCAGAATTGATATTCCCTTTTGATATGATTAATAGAATTCATCCTTGAATATCAATTTTGTCATTCAATGGTTGATTTTCAAAGGTGATATCCATGGAGTTGTAGAAATTTTTGTTTTTGGGGAATAAAACAAGCCTTTCTGATTTTGGAGCATATCCTAGGAATATGCATTTATGAGATCAACTTGCTGCATTGTTGGTTGATGTAAACAAATGTTCTGCATCCAAGGACTTTATTGAGTGTGGATATAGAGCAAGGAATTCTTGACATGGTGTTTTGAACTTCAACATTCTAGAAGACATTTTGTTTATCAAATTGCTATAAGTACCACTTCCACCCAAAAGCGCTTGAGAGCATTATTGATCTAGCACGCTCTAAAATGTGTTGATTTTCCTTTTGGCAATTCCGTTTTGGTGTAGTGCGTTTACACGAGCTTTGATCAATTATTCCTTGCTCCATGAGATAAGCTCTAAGGATCGAGTTAAAGTATTCCCTCTAATTATTTGTCTCGAACACTTGTTTTTGGCTAGAAATTGGTTTCGAATCATATTGATGAAATACTAAAATATTTGGCCCACTTATGATTTGTTCCTTCATGAGGAATACCCAAGTAATCCTTCTGCGATTTTTCTATAAATGTGACAAACCGCCTAGAACAAGAAATATTGTTGATTCAAGATGGTCCCAAAATATCACTGTGAACCATTGAGAAAGGATGGGATGGTGGGTATGGTTGATTTAGATTGGTATTTCAAATGTGTTTGGATATCTAGCAAACCTTGCACTGAAAATTTGTTGAGTTTTTGTTGAACAAAGGAAAAGTTTTTCTAGATACTGGAAATTCAGGTAACCTAATCAGCAATGTCACAACATGATTGTCCTATCCTTATTGGTACTGGATTATGAAGCCACACAAGCTGATTTTTAGATTGACTTTTCGGGACTTCAACTCTGAGAAGGTAGATGCCCGCACACATCCTAGCATAGCCAGTTTTCCCGGTGTTCAAAACCTAAAATTCACACATGTTGAAGGAATTTAGCAGCATAATTGGTGTCTCTAGTAATGTTCTTTATAGATAGCAGATAACAACTAAGATTGGACGCAAACAGTACTGAATTTAGCAACTAGGCTGGATATTTGAGGGCACCTTCTTCTACCAGGCAAGAACATAGGTGCTAAATATGGAAGGTAGAAATTTGTTAATTTATCCACAATTTCTTATGTTTATATATATATATATATATATTAGAAGTCATGAACAGCCACCTCTAGAAACTTCCATCTCAGGAAAATGTCAGACCCATTATATATGGTTCGGACTTAAATTAGATAAGATAGATGACAGAACTATTGCCAATGCAGCAGCTAGGTAGGAAATTTGAGGGCATTTCTTTCCAACAAGCAACAAGTAGGTTTTAGATATGAAAGGTAGAAACTTATAAGCTGGATCATTTACTAGAAATGGATTCGATGTTATTGCAATATTTCTTATTTTACAATGATGATTAAATGTTAAAGGTGAAATTACTTTCTCTTGGATTAGTGGGCATTTATGGCTTTCATTTTTTATTGGTAAATGAATTTTGAATAGAAGTTATTTTTGGCTAAAATATAAAACAAATCCTTAGTGAAAGTTCTCAATTAAAGCCTCTGTCCTCTTATTGTTTGGATGAAAAATTCTGTGTAGATTAACACCATTGGCTCTCTTTTCCAGTTGAGAAAAAGGTTGGCACATGACATAGGCAAGGTGGAATAAATTGTCGTGCCATAAGGAAGGTGAAATACCTTTGGCCATAAGGGCATCCATGAGAAAGTACTAAGAAATTTCTTTTATATATTAGTTCCATGATAATTTTTTTTCTGTCATTGTCACATGGCAATTTTATTTCAGTTGGCAAAAAGGTTTAGGGTGTTAATCCACGTGACATTTCCATCCAAATAAGAGCTTAACTGGAAATAGATAATAGTTAAGGGGCTCAATAGGTTGCAATGAAAGAATTAAGGCTTAGATGATAAATTAAGTACAAGGGTTTTTGTTGGTTGAATTAATTGCTGGCATTGGATAATTCATTCTATTAGAAAATTTTATTGACTTTTTCTTGCATTCATGGAACATGGAACATGGAACACTGTTGTTATGGGCATCATATTTTATAAACTGCATATGGGCATCATATTTGCCTGCAATGATATTTGTTTGTGGGATCTATTATGCTTGGCCACTGTATTCTTGTCCTGAGATGTAGATATGCACGGCTAGCTGTTAAGAATATAAAACCAATTACCATATCCATGGTTCTTTTTCCCCTTAAATTATTGCTCTTTTATATGCTTAACTTATTAGCTATCTGTTCTGGGTGATGGGTTCATGATAGGTAAAATGTGAGTTTGTCAACATTACCAGATGGAAGGTTGCCATTTGTGGGGAATTTATGAAGTCAAGATTGAAGGTACTTCCAGCATCGTAATTTCATGTAAAACTAGTTAGACTATTTTCTTCACTGGCTTTTGTTAAATTTGTCATGCCTGATGCTTGTTCTGCAAGAGTTCTATCTGCAATTTATGATCTGTTTGTCTCATATTAACAGACATGTTCTCGTGGAACTGCCTGCAATTTTATCCACTGTTTCCGGAACCCTGGCGGAGACTACGAATGGGCAGATTGGGACAAACCACCCCCTAGGTATTGGGCGAAAAAGATGGCTGCTTTATTTGGAGATGGTGATGAGGCTGAGTTTGAGAAACAGATAGAGCAAGACAATTCTGGGCATTTGAGGAACCCTAACCATCTGGTAAAATCAGATGTAGATAGGTGCGTATTTTTAATTGTAGCAGTAAGTCATAACTTTGGTTTTGTATGTTATGTCCTATGTTTTCTGTTGGTCTGGTCTATTACTAATAAAAATTCTTACATGGCAACCGTAGTAAAAATGTCTGGATTGTAAATTTTCTGCTCGTCAGCTTAGGTTTATTTTATTCTTCTGGTTTAAATTTGAAGTCCATTTCCATACATCTGTTAAGGTTTGTCCTATTTCTCATTATTTTCTGATTCATGATAGGCACCGCTCTAGAAGATCAAGATCCAGGGAGAGGGGCAAGAATAATGATAGAAAACAAAGAAAAGATGATGGAAGATGTGATCGACAGAAGACAAGTTTAAAACGGGAACAAAAAAGTGAGAGAATCCTTGATACCAGTTCTGATGGAGGTTATTCAGAAAGTGACATAGATGGCGCCAGAGATACTGATAAAATTAGAAGCCATTTTCATGCTAAGAGAAACTCAAAATGGCAGAGTGATTCATCAGAATACTTGGCTGATACGAACAGGGCCTATGAAGACAGAGAATGTCAGACCAAGAAAAGGAGAAGGCATCAAAGTAAAGGGGAATACAGAGATGATCATGGAGGCAGTGGAGTCCGCATTCATGAAGATGATGGAGATCAGTTGGATAGAGACAGAGACAGTGAAATACACCGCAGCCAAAGTAAAAGCTCAAGACACTATATCAGAGAATCATCCCTGAATGATTGGGGGGCTAGCAAGAACAAAATTCATGTTTCAGATTCACTTGTAAAGCAGTTGAGTACTGTCAGTGACAGAGAAAGTCATCATCATAATAGACAGAAAAGCTCAGGAAACCTGGACGAAGTTTTAGGACCTGATGATTATGGCAATGTTGACTATAGGACTCATGAGAGTAATTCTAGTGATCATGGGTCTGAGAGGGATAAGGGCAGACATCATGATCATAAGAGTAAGCGTTCACGACACTTGGTTGAATGTTCTGAACTCCTAGATGCTCCAGTTCATCAAGCAACGTTAAAAGATAAACGAGACCTAAAAAGGGGTAGGCACTCAAGGCACAGGTATGAGGAGATCGATTCTTCCGATGATTGTGAGGGGAAACATCATGTAAAACGCAGATCTCATGGTCACAAAAGACAATGAGAAAAGGCCAAATAGGGATACTTAAATTCTAGCATCCAGGAATAGAAAGCTTCTAATCTTATAATTTTTTATGAATTAGCTCTAGGATCCAATGTGTAGCTTCTTCTACGGTCGTACACAATCTAAAGATGTGGCAACTTTTTTAGGAACATATAGCACAGTGGAAGCATGTAGAAAGGACGGAGACGTTAACTAGACTTGCACACGACCTTGCACGCTGGCATCCAATCTAAATGTTAGTGATTATGTTTTACTTTGTGATAGCACAATTGTTTCCTTGGCTACTAGCTTGGGAGGCTTCATGGATAAGGTCAGAGTTTGTAACATCCCTTATCTGTCCCGGTTTATGGTACAAATAGATTTTTTTTTTAACACAAATTGAATAAAAATCTTGATGTTTCAATACTTTAAGTATTTTTATAAAATCATATAATCAAGTTTACAAAAATTTTGATGCTTCAAAGACATCTTAAAATCATTTAGATGTTTAGGGGTGATAGATAGGAGGTGTTTGGGACTTATATGGACCTCCGAAAGTTCGAACGGGCCAAAACAGTGCAGTTGGCTAAGACTGAAGCAGAGTACAAGTACCTTTAGAGAAGTGTAGGTACTTCTTGGGACTAGTATTGTAGCATTTTGCACACTATCCTCAATTGTTCTCAAACAACTAAGCCATGTATTGATACTTGGACCCTTGGAGTAAAAAAATTAGTTCAAATACATTCTAGAACATCCCTAACTACCAACCAATGTATATCTACAAGTTTCAAATAATTATAAAACAAATTCTAAAACCATCTAGGCTCAATATACAAAAGCCATAAACACATTCAAATTAAACAACAAAGTAAGACTCCATTACGAACACAAAATAATTTGAAATTACAAATCAATTACCAATACAAGATTTCATCTGTCTTTATCTACATACCAAGGTCCTTAAACCAATGACAAAAAAAGATAACATTACAATCTTAAGTCTTAAATGGTGATGCAGTGCTCCCAAGTTAGAATCATGATTAGTCGGAAAAATTAAAATTTACATGTTTAAATAACTAACGTGTGAGCTCGAAGAGCTCAATAAGTACTCAATGATAAACCTACTTATCCTATTTCATTATTAATGACAAACCCCTCAGAATATCCAGAGTTCATTTATGCCACAATTTAGCTTTTTTAGCAGAATCATTTTTTAGTACCAAACTATAAGGGCTAACTTACACATTGTTGATTCATTAGACGTTCATGTTTTTTAATTCAAATTGTATGACTCTTAATGAATATTTAATCGAACATATAACCCCTTTTTAACAGAGTTCGCTTAACTTGGTCTCACATAGTTCATGTCTTTTGTAGTCAATTGTCAATTGTTCCATTTAAAAGCTACACATTACACATAAATTTCACTTATAGCCTTTTTTATCCATAGACATTTAGCCAACTATAATATCTCATTAGCATATAGAAATAGAGTTTAGATATAAAAAAAATTATTTTAAGGCGGATATACTTATGAGTTGATCCACAATTTTACTTTATTGATGATCACATAATCATTTAGCTTAATCATTTTACACATGCCCATTTATCTTACAAAGGTTAGAACATGATATCATAACACATTTCTTTATTAGCATACTTTTTGATTCAATTACTTTTTAACTTATTTAGTTCATAGCCCTTAATAAACTTTAACAAAATGTGACTCGGATACTCGAGGCCCATCCAGACACAACTAGAGAGCACATAAGTGTTTAGTTATAAGGCATCATATTACATCTCTCTAAAACACACCAGAAAGTACATAAGTGCTAACCCTCCAAAATACACCAGAGAGAACCGAAGTGCTAACCCTAAAGGCATCAAAGAATGCATGTGAGTGCATAACACAAAGGTAAGAGAAAGTACACATAATAAGTGTAAGGCTCGAAGGTAATAGGACTCCAAGAGTGCACATAAGTGTAAGGTCCAAAGGCAACGAAACTTTATATCTCCACAAAATTTAATATCACATAGAACTCAACATCACAACAAAAATGCACATCTAATCCCTATTAGCATGACAATTGTATCATAACTATTTCACTAACTTTACTAGGCATATTATATTCTTAGACATCTTCTATCAATTAAGGCCAACAACATATCCATCATACATACAGAGGCAGATACAAAGCTTACATAATTAAGAGTATTTTTAGACAACTCATTGTCTAATCACACACATAGGCACATTGAATACCTTGCATATACACACATTTCAAAAATGCAAGTTTAGGCCTTAAATACATATTCATTTATCATATTTTGATTTCCATGAGCCATGAATAGTAAATCTGTTATTTATTTAACAAAATTTTCCTAGAAACTTTCGAGAAGGGTTGTTATGACATCATATGCATACATATAGCCGAATCTACTTTTGTGTGTGTATATACATAATCACATACACATGTTCCCACTTATTAAATTCACATTTTCAACAATATGACAACTCTATGGACAACCTTTAAATTAACAAATTCATCATTACGTTTGCCATGGTAACGTATTAACACATTTTCCACATTGATGCCATATTTCATAAATTTTCACATGTTTTAAATTATATTTATTAATCATTCAATAGGACCAAATTTCATATCACATTATCAGTTAATATGGCATCTTATAACCAAGCATATTACCATAACTTGTTAATTACTATTTTAAAAACTTTCAAGCAATGAAACTTACACACATCCATTACATAGCCATTTTGTAACACCTTAACCCGACCCGATCGTCGAGACCGAGTATCAAGTGTTACGATTTACTTGAGTTACAAATCCACCTTTCGAACTTATCTTAATTATAAATTCAGACAACAAAGAATTTGAGGACCTACATTTAATGTACAATTTAATTCAAATCTTGTGTAACACCCTCACCCGTCTCCGTCATCGAATTAGGGTTACGGGATGTTACAGTACATAACATAATAGAATCATGCTATATCAATTCAAATTTATCTAAACGATCTTTAATCATCAATCATATAATCAAAAACATGTCATTCATACAATATTGGGGTTAAATCGAGCTTATGGAAGCTCTAAAATAATTCAAAACAAAATAGAGACTAATTTGAAACATTTTAGAAAAGTGTGACAAAAATGCAAAATAGGGGTCACATGGCCTTATCGCCAGGCTGTGTAACTAAATGTGGCCATGTCAAAAAACCTATACTTAATTCATTTAGAGCACACGATCGTGTCACATGCCCATGTGTGGTACACGGCTGTGTGTCCAACTGTGTTCACTTATATGTACCCTACAAGATAAGTCACAAACCATAAACTTTCATATCCTTAAACCATTTATACAAGCATATATGAACACCAATGTGCATTTTACCATAATACTTTCCAACCTTACCTTTCTAATAACCTAAATCATGCCTTAAAATTTAACAAAGTAAATCATACACAAATGTCAATCATACCATTACTTTGGTACATATTCACAACTTACCAAATCCATGAAACAACTTCGTACCATAATTGCATATACTACAAGTATCAACTAACACATATACCAATCATTTCATCCAAGTTTAACCATTTCCAATTCATATCACAAACTAAGATCAAGCATACCTGTAACACCCCTAACTCGTATCCGTCGCCAGATTAGGGTTAAAGGCGTTACCGAATAGTTCAAAAATATATACAGACATTACAATCACTTAATCATCAATCGCAATTGAAGTGTCCCTTAAATAGGTCAATGAGACCCAAATCATGCTTTAAAGTAGGGTCGGGACTAGGCTGAACACTTACGAAAATTCTCAGAAATTTAAAAATTTTCTAATTTATGCAGGACACACGCTCGTGTGGGCAAGCCGTGTGTCTTCCACGGACACAAGACACACCCATGTGACTTGGCCGTGCCAAATCAAGGCATGTATACTGACTTTTCCACATGGCCACTAGGCACGCCCGTGTACCATGGCCGTGTGCTCTTAGGCCATATACCGACTAAATCACACGACTACCAAGCACGCCTGTGTGCCATGGCCGTGCACTCTTAGCTAGATACTTCCATTTTCCCATGGCCATTAGGCACGCCCGTGTGCCATAGCCGTGTAGGCAAAACAGGCCATTGTCAAGGCCATAATGTCATCCTTACAAGAATCATTCTCTATAATCAAATTACCAAATCATTTCATGCATAATTTTGCAACCAAAAGATATCAAAGAATCATTAATTCTTCACCTATAATTGCAACTTCAACCATGCCAATTTGTACAACTAACACATATGCAATTAAGCATAATACATCCATCTTTTTCATTCATATATCCATTCATTTGATCAATCAAACATGTTCATGGTGCATCCTTATGCTTACCAAATCTTTAACCATTTCATAAACTATCTAGCCATGCCAAAACATACTTCATTTTATATTTGCTCAAGCATATTACCAATACTTATCTAGCCACATCTCATGGCTATTATACACATTTCAAACATAACAACGATGACTAGCCTATACATGCCATATCTAGCTAAATACATATTCCAAAAGTACCAAAACAAGTTGAGTAGTGTGATGATGATCCTCGACGGTTCCCGAGCCTTCAATAGCTTTGACGATCTATAAAACAGAGCAAATACACACAGAGTAAGCTTTCAAAAGCTTAGTAAGTCATATACAAATAAACATAACATACAATACATATAACCAAATTAATACATATGTTCTTATAATTCTCATAGCCAATTCATCACATGATCTTTGGCACATTTACTTACATAAAGCTCACCACATATTCTATTCACATATCATATGTGTGCTTAGCTCATTCAAGCATAATTTCACATATCATCTCATTATTCCATTGCACATATTCACTTTAGTAAGTTCATATAGATACTTACCTTTCATACACACCTTGTGTACTTATTAAACATACCTGAAACAGATTTACATTCACGTAATCGTTCATAGCTCAGAACTGCCCGTTGAACCGTTCAGAATCTAATAGGATATACAGAATACTCAGAATAGTCCTACAATGCCAACGTCCTTGACGAGGCCTTACATGTACTCAAATAGCGATGCCACTGTCCCAGATAGGGTCTTACACGAGTCAATACGATGCCAATGTCCCAGACATGGTCTTACACGTAAATCTCATATCGATGCCAACGTCCTAGACGTGGTCTTACACGAACTCTCGAATCAATGCCAACGTCCCAGACGTCATCTTACATGATAAAACAGAACAGACACCTATGTCATGACATAGCTAATCCTATCTATTCCTAGGTTCATACGGGACTTCTCGGATATTGTCACTATGTCGATCTTATCTCGGAATTCATGTACACATCCTCTCATAAACATTCATCGTTATCAATAATTACATGAACATACATAATTCAATACAAATACGTTTATTTGCATAATGACTTACCTCAATTCAGATATTCGTTCGGACTCGTTTATTCAACTACCTTCACTTTCTCGTGATCTAAGTTCATTTTCTTCGGTTCTTAATCTAAACATATTCAAATTTAACTCTTTTATTTACCAACATATTCATTTCAATCCAAAAACATATATTTAGGACTATTTGCAACTTAGCCTTCACATTTGCACATTTTAACAATTTAGTCCATTTTTCTTAAAACATCAAATATACAAAATCATCATATATACATACTTAGCCGAATGCTCATGTGTCTTATACAAGCCCATACTTTCCATCAAATTTACAATTTAGTCCCTCAACTTATCATTTTCTCAATTTAGCCCTAATTAGCTAAATTCATCAAAAATTCAAGAACAAAACATGTTCATTTAACACATATATTTCATTTAACACCATAAATCATCATAAATCATATGAGTTCATAAAAGTTTCATTTCAAAAACATCATCAATTCTCAAATTTATGACATGGGCTTGATAGTAGACTAATCAACAATCTCAAAAACATAAAAATCATCAAAAACTAAAGTCTAAACATACCTTAATTCAAGCTTGCAAGTGCCGAATATATGAAAACTTTCTAAACCCTTATTTTCTTTTGATTTTCGGCAAGAAGATGGATAAAATGGCTTATTTTTAGCCTTTTTTTTATTATCATCATATTGCTAATTTAGTTACAAATTAGCCTTATACTTAACATTTATACATGAAAACATTAAGGGCATTTAAGACCTTTATCCATCCATTATCTAAATATTGGCATAATTGCCTCATAAAGCCTTTCTATTAAAAAGCCATTTCCATTAGGCACTCAATAAATTAGAAGGCCACTTTTAAACTTTTTGCGTTTTAGTCCTTTTGTCAAATTAAGCATACAAACGAAAAAAATTAACTTACGGAACTTTTACACATGCTTAATCACATATCAAGAGCACAGAAAATAATATTTAAATATTTTACTGACTCGGATTTGTGGTCCCGAAACCACTGTTCTAACCAGGGTATAAATCAGACTGTTACAATACCATTTCTAAACATGTTATCATCATTTACCAAATGCATAACATAGGACATCATTAAATTCAGCCTTATACATGACAACTATTATAACATATTACAACTTTAATTTAGAACTTTAAACTATTAACTCAAAATAGCCTATATACGTGCCACAAAACCAAAATAAACGAGTCAAAATCTATACCAAAAGTTCAATTTATACCCTATACATATACACCTTAACAATTACCCTATTAACTCAAAATAGCCTATATACATGTCTCATGTCTAGCTCAACCAAAATCACTAAACCATCTTAACAATTAAGCTTCACTAAGTACTTTGCTAGCATTTCTATACATATACACCCTGAATAAACCTACGTACATGCCATAATCTATACCAAAAGTTCAATTTATACCTTCTTTCAAGCCTTGGTGATGTGATGAGATGTCTTGAGGTTGTGACTTCGATCAAAAGTGTCAATCCAATCTTTCACCTACGTATTAAACAACGTGTTAAGCTACAATATAGCTTAGCAAGTACCCTAGAATTCAATTATTTCCATTACTTTGAATATATTAGCATTATCAATATTATTATTTTCATAAATTCATGAATATAACATATTAAACAAGAATTTAAACAAATTTACAAGAATTCCAATTCATTACTCTACCATTTCATTATTTAACATGTATTATTAATGAAATTCACTGACCACGATTGTTTAGCCCATGCTAAACTCGATTGAACTAGATGGGTCCACGGAACAATATCACCATAAACATGAGATGCACCAAAGTGCGAATCACTACCACCGAAGTGCTCATATAACGAATGTCACGATAATATCACATTTAACATGAAAGTGCTCGGGTTCCTGTAGCATGCCAAATATATCAATGAAGTTCAATGCTAGTGTACATTGGCATTCCACGGTACTGGATTTACAACAATATCTTGAATAATTTATTTCAAAATTTTCACGATTTCATTACACTTTTACACTTCTTTCATTCTAGTCCATTATTTAATATTACACAAACTTTCGAGTATTTTCAAAAGCATTATTCCATTTCATGACTAACCATGGTCCTTATTCATACTAGTATTTATTTCACAATTTTCATATTTTAGCCTAATTTTTTATTTATAATTTAGTTTATAAATCTTAAAGGTTAACAATTTTAAACAGTGTAGTGCACTGCCCAACAGTCACATTTGTATTTATATGTCATTATTTCGAATTGGTAATCAAGTTCCATTCTAAAATTTTTGAAACTAGAACTCCCGTTCGTAATATAAAATTTTGATCAAAATTGTTAGCTCAAATGATTAAACTGAATTTGCCAAGAGGGGGTGAATTCACTTTTAAAAAAATTTGTGGATGCTAGGGAATAAGGATAGAAAAAAGGAACACAAGAATTTAGAGTAGTTCGACCCCAATTGCCTACTCCAATACCTTATCTTTCCACTACTAAGAATTTTCCCAAATTCACTAATTTGAAAAACTTTGAGGACAAGGTTTAACCTTACAAACTCCCTTAAGGTTTCTACCCAAACCCTCTCAAAGAAATACAAATAAGCAAACAAAGAAATAATCCTTACAAGATCAAAGTGTTTGCCAATTAAGCACAACTACAAAGAAGAACACTTGAGCTGATAGAATAACAATGAAGGTCACAATTGTATGTAAGAAAAGTATGAAAAATTGAGCGCAAAGGTTATTTGATTGATCTTTTTTCTTTAATTCTCTTTCTTATTTTTGTAGAACCTTTAGAAGTTGGTATTTATACCCACTAATTGATTTCCAACTGTTGTGGTTGTTGATGAATTTAATAGAGCCATTAAGGATGAAAATACTAGATCATTAAATTCACCTACAATAAAAGGTATCAATATGTTTCTACGAGTATCGATACTATTAGCATTTAATGTATGATTTAGTGATCATTAAAGTTAGTTTACAATGACACCAAAGACATTTTATTGATACTTGGTAAAAGGTATCGATATTTTTAAAGGGTCTCGATACTTTTTGTGAATTTTTGAAAAATCATCAAGTCAGAATACAAAAATGATATCGATATCAAAAGATGGTATGATAGAAATACAATAGGTATCGAGATGTTTTGAAAAGCATCGATACTTTTTTATTTTGTTCAATTTTTGTTTCAAGTCAGTAAGTTTGGTATCGACATAGAAAAGGGTATCGATAAAAATTGTATAGGTATCGATACTTTTTGAAAAAGATCTATACTCCTTGTAGGAAGCACTTTTTCAATTGATTTAAAATTTTTTTAATTGAGTTAAAGAGTTTAAAACCATTTTTGAACTTGGTCCAAAATTTTCCAAGTGTTCAAAACATTTTCTAAGATGTTTGGAAATCTTGAAATGATTTTTATGCTTTCGACTTTATAATTTCTTTGTTCAAAAACAAACTTTATTCAAAAATATTTCTGTTTGTCATATCAAAACAATTTAGCAAATAAAGCTAGTTTAACAATCTCTCCCTTTTCGATATAACAAAATATTTTGGTAAAACTTTTTTTGAACTTTTTACCCCCATGTTAAAGTTAAATTTGAATCAATGACTTGATTTTATTAATTTGAAAAAAACAAAGACTTCAGAGTGAAATTTTGGTCACTTAGGTGTTGGCGTTAAAAGATTAGTAAAAAAAATAATCAACCAAATACCAATTAAATTTACCTTTCACTTCTCCCCCTTTTTGTTATATCAAAAGTAAACAAATAAAGCTTAAGAGAGAGACTTTGTTAGTCCAAGAATAGAAATTGAAAAATTGAAAGCAAAGAAGTAACATTAAACCTTAAAGTATCTACAAACAAAATACCAAAATAAGCATTAATGTTTTAACACATAAATATAGGTAAATGCAATGAAAATGATTATAATGCATGAAAAAAAAATGATATGCACTCTAATCTTCTTGAGGTGAAAGAGAAGAAGGGAATTGAGACATATGATATGTCATATTTCCTCCATCCTAGACACCCTAATGTCTAAGCCTCTAAAATCATTTGGTAATGATCGAATCACTCCAAGAATGGCTAGCATGTCAACTAAAAAAGTTTGTTCTTGCGTTGGAGTAGAAGAAGTGGCATGGATAAGAGGTTGCTCTGGTGGAAGAATTTTGTTATGCTCATCTTCATTGTCTTCATCATCAACCTCTTAGGAATTGGGTTGGTGATAAACTATAATATGAACATATTTTAATCCCATATTTAGTACGTTTTTGGATGATTTATCCCTTCAATTATGGAAATAGGTGCTCCTAATCCCTTGTTTTCATGTTTTATACTTAGGAGAGCACTGGAGGATGAAAAGAACGAGAAACGGGCCGAAAATGGAGAAAATGGGCCAAGTACAAATTGCACACGGCTTGTCCCACAAAATACACGGTCGTGCCTCTTTCACAGGTTTGGCCATGGCTTGGCCTCGATTCACACGGGCGTGTGCCATGGGTGTGTCCCTACCATAGCAAAGAAGAGTTTCATTCGGAATAGGGTACTTAGAGGCAAAGAAAGCCATTCCAAAAGCATATATAAACACCCTAGAGGCCAAACTTGAAGGTAGCGTTTAGCAGGGTATTCAGTTAAGCCAAAGAGCCAAGCCAGGGAGGCAGAATTGTGGGATTCACTTGAAGAAAGCCAGTTGATTCATTTCAAGAAGCTGGAATCATACTCAAGACTGAAGATCTCTCCTTCAATTCCTTCAGGGGGTTTTAGGGTTTTCTTATGTTTTGTTTTATATTTTCTTTTGAGATGTTTTCTTTTATAATTATGAACTAAACCCTTAGATACTTGAGGGGGATGAAACCTAAGACAAATCTTGTTATTATTTTCTGAGCTATATGATAAATACTTGATTTGTTCTTAATTATGTGTTCTTAATTCTTGTTTTGGTATTTCAAGATATTGATTCAGGTACTGATGTGCTTAGGTGGTGGAACAAAAGTCCCTGCCTAAGAGTAGATCCAACATAGTTAAGCGGAGTTGCTCGCAACCCTAGAAATAGGATGACGTAAATCTACCGGAATAGGGTCAAACCTAATATGGGAGTCTATAGATCGAGTTAATGTAATTCTAGGGGTTTTAATAAAAAAAATTTTAATTAATCAACCTAGGGTTAGAAGTTAGTAGCCTCGAAAGAGGTATTAATATAAATTAGGGATGTAACATCCAAAATTTGGGGTCTGGCATTTTTGTGTTGTTGCATGTGTTGTGCTTGTTATGTTGTTATTTAGGTGAGTTTAATGGTCCTAGGGAGGACTAGGGTCGTGTTGGGGCCTTGGTAAAAATTTACTTTTTGGGCATTTAAGGGGGAAGGTTGTTGGGAGCAAGGTTTAAGAGAAAATGTTGGTAAATTGCTAGCACAAGTGAGCACAAGGTAGATTGGATGTGGCATCACTAGTAGAGCTAAGGGGGAGGAGTTCGAATCCCATATGCTGCTGATAAACCGTAAAAGTAACATATTTGAACCCCATATTTAGTATGCTTTTGGATGATCTAGCCCTTGATTTATGTAAAAAGGTGCTTTTAATCCTTTCTTTTCATGTTTATACTCAGGAAAGCACCTAAGGAAGAAAAGGATGAGAAACGGTTTAAAACGGGCCAATTTGGGCCAAAGAGGAAATCGACACGGCCTAGACTTCAAGCCACATGGCCGTGCCTCATCAAATTATTTTACACGGCCATGCCACGATTTACACGGCTGTGCCCAAATCGACAGAATCGAGACACAGCCTGAAGACGATTTACACGGGCGTGTACCATGGCCATGCCTTTGCCTCGGGAAAGAGCAATTTCACTCGGATTTGGATGCTTAGAGGCAAAGAAAAACATTCCTAAGTCTACTTAAACATCCTAGGGGAATTCTACTTGAATTAGGATACTTAGGATCCAAGTAAAAGCATCTCAAAGCCTATATAAACACCCAAGGTAGCAACTAAAAGGGGAGTTCGCGGTGTCAAACAGATGGTTTTTGGCAGAGGCTTTTGTCGAAGCTTTCATCTTTTAGGGAATCACTTGAAGATAGCCAGTTGATCCATCTCAAGAAGTTGAACTCCACTCAAGACGGAGGATCTCTCCTTCAATTCCTTCAGGGGTTTTAGGGATTTCTTATGTTTTGTTTTATCTTTTCTCTTGAGATGTTTTCTTATTTAGTTATGAACTAAACCCTTCAGATACCTGAAGGGGATGAAACCTATGATGGATTTTGTTATTTGATTTCTAAATTATATGATAAGTACTTAGTTTGTTCTTAATTATGTTGTTTAATTTAATCTGATGTGCTTAGGTGGAGGAGGAATAGACCCTACCTAAGA
This sequence comes from Gossypium rotundifolium, assembly GCA_025506655.1. Taxonomy (NCBI): domain Eukaryota; kingdom Viridiplantae; phylum Streptophyta; class Magnoliopsida; order Malvales; family Malvaceae; genus Gossypium; species Gossypium rotundifolium. The sequence continues at coordinate 153,725,244 of CP106724.1, forward strand.
GCAGATCTAGCATAATTGAGAGGAGTTGATCGGGCGTCTAGAGATAGGGTTACGAGATTTTACCAGATTAGGGTGGAACCTAATATGGGAATCCATTGATTGGTTTACTACTTCCTTAGGAGGTTATTATAAGAGAGTGAGGGTTCCACTAATTAACCTAAGGTTAGACATTATTCGCCTCAAGAGAGGGTTTAATATAGGTTAGGGAGTCTCACGGATCAACCTAAGTAAAGAAATCATATGGTTTGGGGAATAAATAATAAGTGAAGTCATAGGTGGATTCTTTCTGAGGGTATCGTCTTCATCAAGTAAGTTTCCTTAAAGTCTTTCTCCAATTCATTCTTTTGTCTTTGCATCTAGTTTAGTTTTTTTTAGTTTCATAAACCAATACTCTATATTTTAGGCTAAATAATAGAAAGAAAGTGAGTAGTAGTACTTTTAGGTTCCTTTGGGTTCGATAAGATATTCTTGCCTAAACTATACTACTGTTCGATAGGTGCACTTGCCTCTATTGTTGTCATAGTTAGTCTACAAGATCGATCATACTTTTTATAAATATTAAAACTCAACTGTTTGAGACGATCAAGTTTTTGGCGCCGTTGCCGGGGAACACTAAAATATTAAGAAAGCTCTATTTCTATTACTTTAGCCAATTTTTTATTACAATTTATTATTATTATTATTATTTATTATTTATTATTTTTATTTTTATTTTTACTTTGCTAATTTTTTCCTCTATTTTGCTTGTGGCAGAAAATTTTAGTCTATGGAAAAGATGGTACTGAATAATTATCAGTGGCAAGTTATGAGGACAATTCCTACTAAAACAACCAGTGTTTTCAACCTCGACGTGGTCACCAGGTTATGTAATCAGTTAGAGATGATGAATAAAAAGATTGATGATTGGTATAGTCCCTCGCAGGTACATCTAGAAATACAATATGATTTGAATCGAGGAGACGTGGCGAATCCCGAGTACCCACCCTACAGATATGGCATGGAAAATGAGCAAGCTCACTATACAGGTAACTATTCTAGATATCAAAATAATTTTTATAGTGACACTTATAATGCAGATTGGAAGTACCATCCCAATTTCTCATGGGATGATCAAAATAGCCAAAGATCGAAACTTCCTCCAGATTTTCAACAACCCCCTCACCAACAAGAAGAGGAGCCAATCTTGAAGAGATGTCAAGCGAAATTCATGGCGACCCATGATTCTCGTTTCCAAAAGATCAAGCAAGACTTGATGAACAACAAAAATCGATCAAAGGGATCGAGAATCAAGTTGGAGAACTTACTAGGTCAGTGGGACATCTCGCAAAGCTAATGTCAAAACGACTGCTAGGACGTCTATCAAGTAACACCGAGGTTAACCCAAAGGAGCAAATTCAAGCCATCTCAGCTTAAGATAGTAAGGGGTTAGATAAACCAAACTCAATATAAGAAAACAAGGTAGATGAATGTAAGGTAGAGGTAACACAAGAAAAGACGAAACCGGTAATCAAGGAGTACCAACCTCGCATACCTTATCCCGAAGCAATGAAAAGAGACGATTCAGAGGAACAGTTCGGTAAGTTTCTTAAACTCTTAAAGAAATTACATATTAACTTACCTCTTCTTGAAGCTCTTTTTTAGACGCCAGACTTGAGGAAATTTTTAAGACAGCTCTTGACCAACAAACACAAATTAGACGAAGAGCACCATGTGGAGCTAAACGCAATGTGCTCAGCAATTCTACAAACTAGACTACCACGGAAGCTAAAAGATCCGGGGAGTTTTACAATTCCATTTTTAATTGTTAGTTTATCTATTGATAATGCATTAGTGGATTTAGGGGCAAGCATCAATGTTATGCCTTACAAAATGTTTAAACAACTAGGTCTAGGGAAACCCAGACAAACTAGGATGAGCATTCAATTAACTGATAAAACTATAAGAATTCCTAGGGGTATAATAGAAAATGTTCTAATCAAAATTGATAAATTCGTATTCCCAGTAGACTTTGTTGTTTTAGACATGGATGAGGACAACACGATTCCTTTAATTTTAGGAAAACCCTTTCTAGCAATTGCTAGGACTAAAATTGATGTTGGTACAGTAGAACTCATTCTTCGTGTAGGTGACGAATCAATTAGTCTACAAGCTTTTGACTCGGCCAGGACATCAAGTGATGAAGGTGAGAAAGTAAATTCAGTTAATAATCAAATTGTTCAACTTTCACCACAGGAAACACCACAAGGCTACAAACTTGAGCCGAATCGTGGGCCTCAAGCCATACAAGCTCATAACAGTGAATTGTTAGTGGAACCAAACCCAAGGGAAGAACCTGTGGTAAGAAAAGGTAAGGTTGAGGAGTGCCATGATTTACCAAAATCGACAATTATAGAGTACCATCCTCGTGTGCCATATCCTGATGCAATAAAGAAAGACCACACAGAGGAAGAATTTGGTGAACTCACACTTCGTGTAGACGACGAAACAATCACTCTTCAAGATTTTAACTCAGCTAGGACATCGAGTAATAAAGGTACAAACGTTAATTCCATTGATAACCATTTGGTTCAACCTTCTTTACAGGAAACATCACGAAATCACCTAGCTGAGCTAGATCTTAGACCTAGTGCCAATAAAGAAGAATTATATGAGGAACGAAGCCTTAAGGTCGACAAACTAAAAGAGTGGAAAACACAATTTAAAGAAGAACCAGAACCACACAAAGTGAAACCGAAGGAAACCCCAGACGAGCTAATAGGAACAACAAATCACATCAAAATAGAGGATCAGGTATTGTTGAATAAGGAAGACCCTCGAATCACCAATTCAGAACTCAAGGCAAACAAAGAAATCACTTTTGAGGTACTTAATGTCTTCCTATACGGCACAGTTGAGGTCAGCAATACTAAATTCAACACTTTTAAGGTAAACATTACTTGACTTAAACTATATATCCATAACTGAAGTGATCACATGAGAAAAGATTTTCACCTCCTCAAACCACCATGACCATACGAATGAGAGGTAAAGTCTAGCTAAGACTATAAACGAGCGCTTCTCGGGAGGCAACCCGAGCACTAACCCCATTTTTATATTTTTATTTTATTTTATTTTATTTTATTTTTATTTTTTTCTTTTCTTTTTCTTTTTAGCACCTAACCAAAAACTAACCAAAGAGAAGATTTCCAGGCCACATGGCCCTACACACGGGCATGCCTGTGGCCGTGTGGAAGCCAGGGGATGAACCATGGGCGTGCCAGTAGCAGTACACGACATAGAAAATTTTTTTTCCCAACACGGGTGGCGATAATAGTCCACGCCCGTGTCGACGCCCTGTGCGAGGTTACTGACTTGTCAAGCACGGGCTAAACACGGCCGTGCCTTTCAATCGTGCCAACATTCTAACTTATTAAACACGGGAGGAGCATGCCCGTATTAAATGACCGTGTGAAGAAAGACACGGGCGTGCCACGACACCCACGGCCATGCCCGAACACCCTGAATGCGTTCAAAATTCAAAATCCCAAAACACGGGCTACATCTCTATTTAAACCTCATTCTCCATTTTTCTAGTTGTCTTTCATTTTCCATTATTTTTTTTGTTTTTATTTTATTTCATCATTATTTTTTACTTTATTTTATTTTATTTTCTTTTTATTCTTTATGATATTTAGATTTAGCTTAGGATACAATAAAACCAAGCCGGCTACTTCAAGGATTCAATTTCAAACGGTTCGAAACGCTTCCCCACGTTCACCTCCAATCTTATCCGTTTTCTTTTCGTAGACTTCATCCAAAAATTCAGGAAGTGTTACTTCTCCCTTCTCTTTTGATTTTATTATTACATAATTGTTTATCTATCTTTGTACATTGAGGGCAATGTACATCTTAAGTGTGGGGAGGTAAAAGTACCTGACTTTTTGCATTATTCTCAAAATCCTAAATTTAGTCTTGTTCGAAAGTATTTTTCTCATATTACTAATTAGGATGTCAATCCTTTGTGAAGATGTCAATCCTTGTCGGTTTTGAATTAAAGGTAATTACTTAGATAATGGGAGACACCTATGTTTTCATACTACAAAGGTATGGCTTATCTTGATTGAATCTTTAGGGTTCTTTGAGTTAAATTATCCATGTATAAATTATCCATGAATTATGATGAGACATTGTCGATAGGAATTATGAATTATGGAAAGTTCGTTTTAATTGTAAGTTGAGAATTTTGCTTGAGGACAAGCAAAAGCTTAAGTGTGGGGGTATTTGATAAACCGTAAAAGTAACATATTTTAACCCCATATTTAGTATACTTTTGGATGATCTAGCCCTTGATTTATGTAAAAAATGCTTTTAATCCTTTCTTTTCATGTTTATACTCAGGAAAGCACCCAAGGACAAAAAGAACGAGAAGCGGGCTTAAAACGGGCCGATTTGGGCCAAAGAGGAAATCGACATGGCCTGGACTTCAAGCCACACGACTGTGCCTCGCCAAATTACTTTACACAGCCATGCCACGATTTACACGGTCATGCCCCAATTGACAGAATCGAGACACGGCCTGAAGATGATTTACACGAGCGTGTACCATGGTCGTGCCCCTACCCGGAAAGAGCAATTTCACTCAGATTTGGATGATTGGAGGCAGAAAAAACATTCCTAAGTCTACTTAAACATCCTAGGAGGAATTCTACTTGAATTAGGATACTTAGGAGCCAAGTAAAAGCATCTCAAAGCCTAAATAAACACCCAAGGTAGCAATTAAAAGGGGAGTTCGGCAGAAACCGAAACAGGATAGTTTTTGGCAGAGGCTTTTACCGAAGCTTTCATCTTTTAGGGAATCACTTGAAGATAGCCAGTTGATCCATCTCAAGAAGCCGAAACTCCACTCAAGACGGAGGATCTCTCCTTCAATTCCTTCAGGGGGTTTTAGGGATTTCTTATGTTTTGTTTTATCTTTTCTCTTGAGATGTTTTCTTATTTAGTTATGAACTAAACCCTTCAGATACTTGAAGGAGATGAAACTTATGATGGAATTTGATTTCTAAATTATATGAAAAGTACTTAGTTTGTTCTTAATTATGTTGCTTAATTTAATCTGATGTGCTTAGGTGGAGGAGGAAGAGACCCTACCTAAGAGTAGATCTAGCATAATTGAGCGGAGTTGATTGCGCGCCTAGAGATAGGGTTACGAGATTTTGCTGGATTAGGGTGAAACCTAAAATAGGAATCCATTGATCGATTTACTACTTCCTTAAGGGATTATTATAAGAGAACGAGAGTTCCACTAATTAACCTAAGGTTAGACGTTATTCGCCTCGAGAGAGGGTTTAATATATGTTAGGGAGTCTCACGAATCAATCTAAGTAAAGAAATCATATGGTTTGGGGAATAAATAATAAGTGAAGTCATAGGTGGATTCTTCCTGAGGGTATCATCTTCATCAAGTAAGTTTTCTTAAAGTCTTTCTCCAATTCATTCTTTTGTCTTTGCATCTAGTTTAGTTTTTTTTAGTTTCATAAAGCAATCACTCCATATTTTAGGCTAAATAATAGAAAAAAAGTGAGTAGTAGTACTTTTAGGTTCTTTTGGGTTTGATAAGATATTCTTGCCTAAGCTATACTACTGTTCGATAGGTGCACTTGCCTCTATCGTTGTCATAGTTAGTCTACAGGTTTGATCATTCTTTTTATAAATATTAAAACTCGACTATTTGACACGATCAGCTGCATTATGGAGCTTTATTTTTGTACTCAAGGTGGGGAAGAGGCGGCTTTGGCTGGGACTCTAACAAGGAGGAGTTGAATGGGTCAAACGGGTTTGAATGAATGGAGGAGAGGAGTTTGGGGAGTTTGAAGTGGTCAACCATTTCAAATGGTGGATGGAGAGTAAGTGGGGGAGTGAATGAAGGAGCAAATGATGCGATTTGGTGGTGTGCTAGTAGTTGGCCGAATGTGGGAGTTGTGGGAGGTGAATTTCGACTATAGGGTGTTTTGGCAAGGGAATTTCAGCATTTGGGGCAGTGAGATAGTAAAATAGAACCATTTGAGTGTTGTGCATCTTAGTTTCTTTTCTGTTCCCTTTACATTTGCGGCATCTGTGCTTTTGGGTTCTTCTTTCAATCATTTCTTCTCTTTGCCTTGTTTACTAGCAGAAACCATCCTCTCCTTCTCCTCTCCAAAGTTTGAAGACTTTTTCTTCTATTTCTTGCTAAGAGCCGAATCCTCCTCATATTCTTTTTGTGCACCTATAGCCAAACCTCTCTTTCATCTACTACTATTTGTTTTCTCCACCATAATTGAACCTTAACTCTCCTCCTTTACTTCTCTACTTTCTTCATTAAACCGAAACCCCTACTCTTTTTATTCTTATTTAGTTTTTCTCCATAGCCTAATTGTGTTCTCCTTCTTTACTTCTTCATTCTTTTTCTATATTCATTTTCTTCCGTTTCTGCACGATTCATCGCCTCCTCCCTTGGCTAAATCTGGTAAGTATAGGTTCCTTTCTTTCCTCTTTTTTTTCTCTATTTTCTTTTAGTCGAATGTATTACCCCCTCCTTTTCTTTTGTGGTTGGTTCTCTTCATCATTTATTTAACGAAACTCCATCTCCTCCCACTCTCTCTTTTCATGTTCTCCTTTTGTAGTTACTTTAGTGGGGTGGCTGAATCTCACATTCTCTTTCGACTCATCTATAGACACAAGGCAACAGTTTTCTTCTCTTCTTTCTTTACTTTTGGTTTTTGGTGATGTTTGGCCAAGTGGCTATTTCTCTTTATGCTAGTTCTCACTAATCCTCTCTTATCTTCTCTCGACATGGAATGTGTACTCCGATTAGATTCCAAGTCGAGTCTGTCTTGGATCGGTTCCTCTTTAATCAAGGTAAGAAGTTTCTCACTGGTTTCTGTGACTAGTTTCTATTCATCTTATTCTACCATAACCAAACCTTCTTGTTAGACAACCATCATTTCTCTCTGAAAGTACTGTACTGATCAAGACTCTCTTTATGGATACGAATGCTAGCCGTTCTAAGGAGGTATCGACAAAGGAGCCTGAGGGGAGTGGACTCATAGTCTCTACTCCTAAGTTCAAATGGCGTAAGGTGTCAGCAGTTTGAGATTTTTCGTCGGGCTGTGGTAGAGAGCCGACATCGGTTTGGGATGGGTAAATCGTGGTTGTTTCCGCTAGAGAGGGTGACTACGATCAGAAGGGTATAGTGCTTCGCGTAATCAGGTGTGTAATCACACCTTCATTTGTTATTTAGTATTAATCTGCGTATTGGCCAAAAGTCGAATTGCCTTAACGGTTAAACCACTATGATACCCCTAGTAGGTGAGTTTGGAAATAACTTAGGTACGTAAGATTTCGATTATACCCTCTCGGGTAATTTGGTATGAATGTGTATGTTCTGATATTTCTCTACATGGCTATATTCATGCATACACTAAAATATTATGTCATAACATGTTGCATGGGACTGGGATATGATATTCATGAAAAGGGGAAGTGTATTTCGGTGGCTCTGCCACATAATTTGGTGACTCTATCACATTATTTTGGTGGCACTGCCATAATTTTGGCGATAAGCAGCGTGACTGCCATCGATGGTGTGTAGCGGATGAGGGTTGATTGTAGAAATCTCCACCGTGTGTTTTGGCTGGAATGGGTGGTGTGTAGCGGATGGATATTTAGATTGGGCTGGGTTATATTGCATTCATTATCTGCTATACCATGCTATTAGGGCTAAGGCCCAGTTCTTTCGGTATGGGCTTCAGCCAATTTGATTTCGTAAGGGCTAAGGCCCAATTTTGTATTTGCATGGGCTCGGGCCCAGTTAGTGTTTGCTTTGGGGATTATACACTGGGTTCTCGTAACTCACCCCTCTACTTAATCTTGCAGGTAATACCCAGCAGTGAGGATTTGGGGCTGAGGTGGACTCTGTGGTGGCCATACATCGTTATTTTAGTAATTTCCTTTTTACTTTGCATTAAATTTTATTTCAATATGGGATGATATTCTGTAATAAGGCCACTGGGATTTTAATTTGGTTTTTGTTTTAATTCAGTTATTATCTATCATGGTACGATCAAAACGGGGTTTTTTCTAAAATTTTAAATAACTATTTTCCAGAATACTAACAACGAACCACAAACCACCAATAAACAAACTCGGGATTTTCTTAAAACTACAACCATTATTTTCAAAACGTCACACTACCGAAAACCACTGAATCTGATTTTTGTGATATAAAACAAGTTTCAGTAGTTAGTATATTAACAACATTTTGCAAGAAAACCTTAAGGTCAAATTTGATTTTCAAACTTGAACCATAACTCGAAAGTATTAAAACGATCTCGAATTTTCTTTAACAACCTTTCCATGTGACTTGCCAAATTCGGTCGTAACATCTGGGCTGGGTTTGGGGTGTTACAAGGGAATCCTATGGATCAAGTCAAGTGAATAAATCGTCTGGCTCAGAGTTACATAACAAGTGAAGTCCAGGTGGATTCTTCCTCGGGTATTGTCTAAATCAATTGGTTTTTCCCTCAAGTATTTCCCCAATTCATTCTTTTGTCTTAGCATCTTTAGCTTAATAGTTAGTTAATTCTAGATTAGATAACAATTCCCTTCATTATTAGGCTAAACAATAGAAAGAAAGTTAGTATTAGTACTTTTAGTTCCTTTGGGTTTGACAATCCGGTCTTGCCGCTAAACTATACTACTGTTCGATAGGTACGCTTGCCTCCATCGTTGTCTTAGTTAGTTTCCAGGTTCGTCATTCTTTTTATAAATTTTTAAAACTTTGACATATGATCAAGTTTTTGGCACCTTTGCCGGGGAACTGAAATATTAAGAAAGCTCAATTTTTATTACTTTAGCCATATTTTATTTTAATTTATTTTTCAAATTAAATTTTATTTTTACTTTTCTAAATTTTTTTTTCTTTTCCTGATAGATACCTCTAGTTTATGACTAGAAAGAACTCGACAAGACCACTACTTTATGGCAATGAAATCGAAAGCACAGTTCGCAGAAATCGTAGAGAAATAAGGCGAAGCTTAAATTACATAGATAGTAAGAAGTCAAAATTAATACGAACGAAGAGATGGATGAGAATAATCCGCTACCTCAGGAAGTGGCTGAACACTATGCTCCTCAAACTATGTATGATTATGCTAAACCTAATTTAACAGGAACTGAGTCAAGTATTGTTAGACCTACTATAGTTGAAAATAATTTTTAACTGAAACCTAACAAAATTTAGATGATACAACAATTTGTTCAGTTTGATGGTTTTCAGGATGAAGATCCAAATAATCACTTGGAAAATTTCCTAGAATTTTGCGATACTTTCAAAATAAATGGCGTTTTTGATGATGCCATTCACCTTCAGTTATTTCCCTTTTCTTTGAGGAATAAAGCTAAACAGTGGCTGAATTCTCTTCCACGAGGATCAATCACTACATGGGAACAAATAATCAAAATTTTTTATTAAAATATTTTTCGCTGGCCAAAACGGCCAAATTAGGGAATGATATCTCTTCTTTTGTGCTGATGGATTTAGAAACATTATACGATGCATGGGAGAGATAAAGGGATTTGTTGAGAAGGTGCCCACACCATAGTTCACCCTTGTGGCTACAGGTCCAAACTTTTTACAACTGTGTGAACCCCTCAACCCAGCAGTTAATTGACTCAGCAGCCAACGAAACCTTGAATAACTAAACTCTTGAGGCGGCCTATGAGTTTATAGAGGAGATGTCACTGAACAACTATCCGTGGCAAGACAAGGACAAGGCCGACAAAAGCAGTTGGAGTTTTCAACCTTGACCCAGTCACCATGATATCAAACCAAGTAGAGATGTTAAATAAAAAGGTTGATGGTTTATGTGGTTCTTTACAGGTACATCAATTTATGCAACATGACTCAAATCTAGGAGGTGTGGCGAATCCTGAGTACCCACCCTACAATCATGGCATGGAAAGCGAACAGATAAACTATACGAGTAACAATTTCAGATCTCAAAATAATCCTTATAGTAATACCTATAATCCAAGTTGGAGGAACCATCCCAATTTCTCATGGAGAGGTCAGGGAAACCAGAGACAACAACCCCCTCCAAACTTCCAACAATAGCCCTACCCACAGGAAAAGAAGCCAAACCTTGAGGAGATGCTAACAAAATTCATAGAGGTGTCAGAAACTCATTTCCAAAACACCGAAACAACACTTAAAAATCAACAAGCATCGATTAAAGGAATCGAGAACCAGTTAGGGCAACTCGCTATGCTGATCTCTGAACGACCACAAGGTAGCTTGCCAAGTAACACGGAGACTAACCCAAAGGAGCAACTTCAAGCCATAGCAGCCCAAAATAGTGAAGGGCTAGTAGAATCTAAATTTGTGCAAGGCAAGAACCTGTGGTAAGTGAAGGTAAGGTTGAGGTAAGCCAAGAAAAGCCAAAACTGGTAATTAAAGAATACTGACCTCGTATACCTTATCCCAATGCGATGAAGAAAGATGACATAGATGAACAGTTCGGTAAGTTTCTTAAACATTTAAAGAAATTACATATTAACTTACCGTTTCTTGAAGCTCTTTCGCAGATGCCAGATTCAAGAAATTTTTAAAAGAGCTTTTGACAAACAAGCGGAGGTTAGACGAGGCATCCCATGTGGAATTAAACGCAATATGCTCAGCAATGTTACAAAACAGGCTACCACGAAAATTAAAAGATCCAAGGAGTTTTACAATTCCATGTTTAATTGGTAGTTTATCTATTGATAATGCTTTAGCTGATTTAGGAATTAGCATCAATGTTATGCCTTCTAAAATGTTTAAACAGCTAGGTTTAGGGAAACCCAAACAAACTAGGATGAGTATTCAATTATCTGATAAAACTATTAGAATTCCTAGGGGTATAATTGAAGATGTACTAGTAAAAATCGACAAATTCATATTCACAGTAGACTTTGTTGTTTTAGATATGGACAAGGATAATACAGTTTCTTTAATTTTAGGAAGGCCCTTTCTAGCAACTGCCAGAGCTAAAATTGATGTTAGTACAGGTGAGCTCATACTTTGTGTAGGTGACGAAGCAATCAGTCTTCAAGCTCTCGACTCAGCTAAGACATCAAGTGATCAAGGTGAGAAAATTAATTCTATTGATAACCCTTCGGTTAAATTTTTTTTTACAGGAAGCATTTCAGAACTACACCCCTGAACCTGATCCTATACCTCATACCAAAAAGGAAATATATTATGAGGAATGAAGGCTTCAGATTGATGAACTAGACGAGTAGAAGGAACACTTTAAAGAGGAATCGAAACCACACGAATTGAAATCGAAGGAACCTCCAGATGAGCTTAAAGGAACATCAAATCACTTCAAAATAGGAGATCAACTACTGTTAGATAAATAGACCCACGAATCACCACTTCAGACCACAATACAAACAAAGAGATCCCTTTTAAGGTAATTAATATCTTCATATACGGCACAGTCAAGGTAAGAAATCCTACATTCGGCACTTTCAAGGTAAATGCTACTCGACTAAAACCATATAATGATAACGTGAGAAAGGATTTTTCACTCCTCAAACCACCATAAATATGCGAATGAGAGATAAGTCTAGCTGAAGACTTTAAATGAGCGCTTCTCGAGAGGCAACCCTAGCACTAACCCCATTTATTTTTATTTTCTTTCTTTCAACATCTAACCACAAACTAACCAAGTTAATGAAGTGTAGATTTCTGCACCACTCGGCCTCACACACGACTGTGGCCGTGGTCGTGTGGGTGCTACGTATCTTCATATCAGCATGATAGAGATAGTACGCAAAAGAACGAAAAAATATCTTTAAGTCACGGGCTCTAACCAAACACCACGGCCGTGCGATGCGGTTGTGGCCGACACTGTTTTAGAAGCACGGGCGTGGCGACCTGCACATAGGCATGGGAGAAACGATGGAAGCATAGCACGACCATGAGACACAGCCGTGTGATTCAACACGCCCACGATACACAGGCGTGGGATGTGCCAAACCTGAATTTCTATTTAACCCACCCACTTCCCTTCTCACCCACTCTCCATTCTCTTCTCCCACACCCTCTAAATTTTTTCCCCTTTCATTTCTCTCCTTCTTCATCTTCCAAAGTCCTTGATCTTCACCTCATCCATGTTGAAGAAATGGAAGGATACTATCCTAGTCTCTCTGTATGAGACCGATCTACATAAGTTCATGCCGGCCGCTTCATTAACTCGACAGGAAAAGGACTTTTGAGCCCATTTATTTTCTCTTTTTCTTTTCTCGTCTCTTTTAATTTCCTTATCTTTATTTTTCTTTTACTAAATTTGGTTTATTTGATTTTAGTTTCTTGATTTTAGGTTCTTCAGGCTACTTGGGACTTAAACACCACGGCCTTAGAAATCGCACCCACCTCGCGAACCATCTAACAATAAGGACCTTTCGGTCCAATAATCGATTCTTTTAAGCTTATTTCACTTTTTACACTCTTTATTTTCATTTTTATTTTCTTTAATTATATAATTAGTATATTTAGAATTATTATTATTATTTCCTGGCTAACTCTTCACGAGGTTCCCAATTTCTTCATCTAGCGCAGGAATTCGAGGCACCGCCTCCAACTTATATTTCCCCTCCGAATCAAGTTTCCACACTTCCAACTCAAGAAATCCATCCAAAAATTCAGGAAGTTTCACTTCTCTCCCTCTCTTTTGATTTTCTTCTTATATGATTATTATGTATATTTGTACATGGAGGGCAATGTACTTAAGTGTTGGGGGGTGAAAATTATTTAGAAAAAGTGCCTAACTTTTGCATTATTCTCAAATCCCTGAATTATGTCTTGTCTTAAGTAATCTTCTTATGTCACTAATTAGAATGAAATTCCTATTGATTTATGATTTTTATTGATATGTTTTAGATTAAGTCATAGTCAATTGTGCATTGATAATTTAAACTTTAAGATACTAGAGAATCAAACATGATGAGTCTATTTTCAAAAATTAAAATTTTGTTAGGTTGTCTACCTAAATTTAATTATTACCTTGAAGCTTGAAATTGATAAGGTTGTCATCAAAAACCCATAATTTTTGTGATATTTTGAACCTTTTAGAGCATACATTCTTTTCGTGCTCACTTTTTTTGATTATGAGTGTGTCAACATTGATTTGTTATTCTAGAACTTGCTTCAATTATACATGTCGAGGCCACATCATTGATTTGATATACTGAGATGATAAAGGCACCTAGGATTTAACCCACCTACTCCACCAAAAGCCTACCTTCACAATTAACCCTTAGTGAACCCCGTTGATCCTAACAACCCTTTTTTATTTCACCCACTAATATTAACCCAAAACCCATATTGTATTTGTTATCACCATTCCTTTTGACTACCCTTCTATCGAGACATGATTTGATCAGTTGCCTAATTATTTTATTTTCAGTTGTTGAAATTTTCTCATATTATGTATTTATATGATGTGTTCTTAAAAAAAAACGAAGTATATTCACTATTAGTTCTATAATTAAGTGAACTTATACATTTAAATTCAACATCTTGAAGAAAAAGACTCGTATTATTAGTTTCAAGTTTTCAATTTATGTAATTATTTAGGATTAGTTCAATTTTTTTAGTTAGGCAAATTGTCAATTCAATCTCGATATTAACCCTTTAATTCAGCCTTAATCCACACCTTTAACCTAAGCCCCGTTACAACCCTCTTAAAGACCTTTTGATTTGTGTATCATCTCATTTTATAGTGGTGGAGATTTGATTTTCAGGCAAGCCTATGGGATTGACATTTCATGTTTGACTGATGAGTGTTTTATTTTGAACCTCAAACACTTTGAGTGATTTGAGTGAATCTTTAGTGAGGATGTCAAATCTTGTCGATTTTGAATTAAAGGTGATTATTTAGATAAGGGGAAACACCTATATTTTTCGTGCTAAAAATTATGACTTTGATTGTTTGAATCTTTAGGACTCTCTGAGTTAAATTATCCATGTATAAATTATCTATGAAATATGACGAAACACTATTGATGAATATTATGAATTGAGGAAGTTCGTTTTAATTGTGAGTTTAGAATTTTGCTTGAGGACAAGCAAAAGCTTAAGTGTGGGGGTATTTGATAAAACCATAATATAAACATATTTTAATCCCACATTTAGTATGTTTTTGGATGATTTATCCCTTCAATTATGGAAATAGGTGCTCCTAATCCCTTGTTTTTATGTTTTATACTCAAGAGAGCACCAGAGGATGAAAAGAACAAGAAACGGGCCGAAAATAGAGAAAATGGGCCAAGTACAAATTGCACACGGCTTGTCCCCCGAAATACACGGCCGTCCTCTTTCACAGTTTGACCACGGCCTGGCCTTGATTCACACGGGCGTGTGCCATGGGCGTGTCCCTGCCCCAGCAAAGAAGAGTTTCATTCGGAATAGGGTACTTAGAGGCAAAGAAAGCCATTCCAAAAGCCTATATAAACACCCTAGAGGCCAACCATAAAGACAGCGTTTAGCAGGGCATTCAGCTAGGCCAAAGAGCCAAGCCAGGGAGACAGAATTATGGGATTCACTCGAAGAAAGCCACTTGATTTATCTCAAGAAGCTGGAATCATACTCAAGACTGAGGATCTCTCCTTCAATTCCTTCAGGGGGTTTTAGGGTTTTCTTATGTTTTGTTTTATATTTTCTTTTGAGATTTTTTTTATAATTATGAACTAAACCCTCAGATACCTGAGGGGGATGAAACCTAAGACGAATCTTGTTGTTGTTTTCTGAGCTATATGATAAATACTTGATTTGTTCTTAATTATGTGTTCTTAATTCTTGTTTTGGTATTTCAAGTTATTGATTCAAGTACTGATGTGCTTAGGTGGTGGAGCAAAAGTCCCTTCCTAAGAGTAGATCCAGCATAGTTAAGCAGAGTTGCTCGCAACCCTAGAAATAGGATGACGTAAATAAACCAAATTAGGGTCAAACCTAATATGGGAGTCCATAGATCGAGTTAATGCAATTCTAGGGGTTTTAATTAGAAAGAAATTTCAATTAATCAACCTAGGGTTAGACGTTAGTAGCCTCGAAAGAGGTATTAAAATAAATTAAGGAATCCTACGGATCAAGTCAAGTGAATAAATCGTCTGGCTCAGAGTTACATAGCAAGTGAAGTCTAGGTGGATTCTTCCTCGGGTATTGTCTAAATCAATTGGTTTTTCCCTCAAGTATTTCCCCAATTCATTCTTTTGTCTTAGCATCTTTAGCTTAGTAGTTAGTTAATTCTAGATTAGATAACAATTCCCTTAATTATTAGGCTAAATAATAGAAAGAAAGTTAGTATTAGTACTTTTAGTTCTTTTGGGTTCGACAATCCGGTCTTGCCGCTAAACTATAATACTGTTCGATAGGTGCGCTTGCTTCCATCGTTGTCTTAGTTAGTTTCCAGGTTCGATCATTATTTTTATAAATTTTTAAGACTTTGACATATGATCAGTTGGTTATCCTTAATGCAATTCTTAGTAAAAGGATCCAATTTGAAGCCAACACAACGAAGACCAACAAGATTAATAGGTTGAAGTTTAATGGACATGGGAGGATCGACATGGGTAGAGATGTTTATGCGGGTAAAGATATAAGACAAATAGGTTCCAAAAGGCAAGGTAAGATTGCTAGAGAACTCCTTTCCAATGATCTTGGTTATGTCATGAAACAAAATCAGAGCAAGATCAGGATGCCTATTACTATGAAAATAATCAATCCATCAATAATTGGTGGATCGAATAATGATATGTTTTGAAACCAAACACAATATGCATGTGATAATAAGGTGCAAAACATGATCATGGACATTTAGATTGAATGCGTACAAGTATCGAATGTTCAAGGTCAGATTGTAAAGGTTTTTCTCATTCAATTCACCACCGGGAAGAAGTTTTAAAAATTCTCCAAAATTATTCGAGGTGGGACATATAGGTGTTTCCATAAGAAAAGATTTAATGGCAACCACAATCTCCTTTGTTTCATCATGTTCAAGTCTAGCATTCAAATAAAATGCTCAAACAAGATTAGCATAGATAGGTGGCCTAATTTTAAAAAAGTTAATCCAATGTCATTCAGCCAAAGTTTCAAGAAAACTAATTTTAGATAAGAAATCAAAATCAAGTGTCCGTGAAATGTTAACTTTGCATTTATAAAAATAATGGTTAAAACGGTAAGAATCATTTGTATCTCTAAAGTAATCATTGAAAGAAATGGTTTGACCACTAGACATATTTGAATACGAATGACCAGAATGGGGACATTTCTGTTGGAAAATCGGGTTTGGAAAATGCAACAAAAAATGATTTTAAGGAAAAACTAGAGTTTTAATTTTTTTTCAAAACAAGAACTTGGTTGTGATATCTAAAGTAATAAACACTTAATCAAAATTGTACCTTTTAGATTCATCTAGGATGAATCCTTTGACCGAGTAGTCTACTTCGCTATCCTCAAGCTCATGTCTACTAAGTGTGGGCTCACTTCGAATCAGAAAATTTTTCACAAAAATTACCAGTGGGGAAATTTCATATTTTCTCTAAAATTTTCGGTCAAATTGTAAATAGAGAAAATATCTTTAGAAATTTTTTGAAATAATTTCTTTAGAGAATTTTCTCTCTACAACTTTCTCTTAAATTCAAGTATGTGAAAAATAATTACCCAAGGCTCTCTTTATATAGGGAAAGTTTAGAGTTCAACTATTATTAAACTTAATTACTTTAATATTAAATTAATATAATACTTATCAAGATAAATATTAGATTAAATTTAATATGAAATCTTATTAAATTAATAGACTATTATCTACAAGATAAAAATTAAATTAAATTAAATATTAAAGATATTAAAATAATATTATTTTTGGAATAGTTAATATGAAATCAAATTCTCTAGTAGAGTTCAAGTAGGAGTGTAATTCTTCCATTGCTCAACCACTGAAGATCTCCACTATCGCCAACCATTTGCCGGCACCAAAATGTTGCCATCGCAACCACAGAAAATTCGTGCTGGTTTAGTTGCTATCGGTTTGGTTCGAGCCAGTAACGGCCCAATCGGTTTGATCCAGCCACCAGATGGGCTCTCGATCCGGTTTCACATACCAGACTTGGTTCGACCATTTTTTGGGCCTTGGTCTCGGTTTTGGGCTCTTGGGCCCAATTTATGATCTCAGGTCCAAATTTTTTCGCCAATTGTTTGATTTGAAAATAAATTTCCAAAAATGTCATATTAATTTTAATTAATTTGATTAATTTAATTTTACTTGATCAAAATTAATTTTCCCAAAAATCACTTAGATTTTCCAAATTAAATTTTCAAGAAAATTCTTTAATCAAATTCTTTAATTGAACAATTCTTACGATTGCCCAATTTAATTCCATATCGAATAACTCGATTCAATTAAGTTATTTCCAAAGTCATAGAATTTTCTTGTAATTCAAAAGTAAGTAGCTTTTATTGAGCTAGTGGAGGGACCAATCGGAATATACAATTAGGCTCTAGTAATTACAATTATGTCCAGAAGCATTGTTCCGATAATTCGTAATTTCTTAATCATGTAGCTAGTCCACAAGAAGTACCATGATTGAAAACTCCCTATTGTATACTATTTACAAAAGCAACTCATCCAACTGCTTTGTCCAACAACCTCATCATGTGTGTGTTACCCTCATAAGATATCATTGATTCCTTTGAGTTAAATCTGTTCACTCAACACAATCATATTTTATCTCATTGTCATTATTATGTCTTCTTAATGATTAATATGATCACTGTCAACAAATGACAATGATAAATTGCTCGCTCAAGAATGAGCAACCCGTGACCACATTCCATATTTATCAATCCACACAATTCCAATGAGATGATATCATTAACTCTTTAATTGAGCTATGAATTCCACTATTGCCAGTAAAACCATGCCATACACAAGTCATGTACCCAACATACTGGCTATCGACTTGATCATCTTCAGAGCATAAGCCTCCACTTATATCAAAGCACATGAGTTACATACGCATGGTCAGTGACTAACTTATGATTTAGGTAAATCACACCATGAATGTCACAAATGAATTAATTCACAAATGGATTCTGAATTAATTCATCTTGGATCCAGTCCAATGTATCATTCTGCCAATGAATACATCTATGTCTCTACCCATGGAGTCAACTGCTTCGATAGCCAAGACTAGTCATCTCTTCAATTGGAATTGTAGATGAAATAATAACTCTTTCAAGTATTTGAATCAAATGCTCACTTTGATTCTTTTACGAGATTACGGACTCGTTTAGATTATCTACTGAAGTAAGTCGTCTTTCTTGCAATGTAAATGTTCTTACAATGCCATGTATCATCTGTTTGAACTTATGCAATCAATAAGCTAATATTTGTTTGTCACATTTCTCTATGCATGCAAAATATGAAAGACTGAAATACAAAAGACATAATAGTGAAATGTGAAATTAACATTTTCATTTATGCCTTATTAAAATAAATAGATAACAATTATATGTTTACTATAATATGGGCATATTTCCCAACAATCACCCACTTGTTGTAATAACTTGTTTTCAGTGGTGTCAAAAATAGTAGTTTCGGGACTATGATTCTGATGAACGAGTTAGTATTTTAATATTTATTTAATGTTTATGAGTACTTATTAGGGTCGTATTAAAATTTGGTTAATAAATTTTATTGTTTAAATAGTTAATTGAGTAAAAAAGGCTAAATTGTAAAAGACACAAAAGTTGATTTCTACTAGTTAAAAGGGTCAAATAGCTTTGAAAAGGTAAATTAATGGACTTACATGGAAAATAAACCACAAAGGCGGCTAGTGGAAAATTATGGACATGTTTTATTAGTTATTAAGTTAATAGTCATAAGGGCAAAATGGTAATTAGGTAAAATAATTAATTTAAACAAAAGAACTAAACCATCATCGATCGTGTCTATCGAGTCTTAAAAATTTATAAAAAGAATGATCGAACACGAAACTAACTAAGACAATTAATTTATTTTTGGCTTTGTTGCATAATTATTGGTGAGCTATTATGTTGTTTGTATGGTTTCGGACTTAGATGAAGGCTGTTTCGGGCCCTAGGGGGATAGGTGTGAAGGAGATGGGGTTTTTAATTAAATTAAGTGAATTTAAAGCACAAACAAGGAGCTAGCAAAGTGGCAAGCATGCGTCACATGGAGAGTGTGTGTGGCATCATCTACAAGGGGAGGTCTTGTGTTCAAGTCATGAGAATCCCACCCTTTTGGCTCTCATTTTGGACGGCATGGAGGAAGAGGTAGAAGGCAACTTGAACTCTAGCTTGGACTTGGTCTTCACATTCAAAGGAGGGTGGAGAGTGAAAGTAGGAGGAAGACTTGGTAAACTCATTTGAATTGAGGTGTGTGGAGTGTGGGGGATTTGGCGGTTTGGAGGAGTGTTTGGGGAGCTTGGGAAGTGCCAAACTCCCTTGGCCTTTTGGGGTATTTTCGGTTTTAGGAGGGTCAATTAAGTTTTTTTTCTTCTTTTTCTTTGTGTCAACAAGCTGATTCTTAGTTAGTCAAAAGCTTGCAAAGAAAATTCTCTTCACTTGCAAATTAGCCTAAGCCGAAACCACATTTTCTTTTTGCCATTCATCCTTGAAACCGAAGCCCCGGGTGTTGTCGAAATTGCTTGTCGTTTTGTTCGCTTCTTCTTTGTTTTAGCCAACCAAGCACTCCATTATCATTTTTCCTTTTTGATTGTTAGCCAATGCCCTCCTACCTCCTTTTCTTTTTTTTTTCAACTTAGTTGTCAAACCTCTAGCACCTTATTGCCGAAAGTATACCTTGTTTCTTCCTTCTTCTCTTCATTGTGCAAAGTCAAACTAGAGACTCTTTCTTCTCACTTCTTCTTTTGTTTCATAAACCTTGTGCCGATTTTTCCTTGGTTTCATACCATTTCTTTTAAACCAAACTAGCCTTTGTTCTTCATCATCTTTGAGTAGACCTAGCATGTTCTTTCTCTTTTCTTAAAAGATAGTAGTAAACTAGTTCTTCTTCTAAGCACACCTTATTCATTTCTTTCCCTTTCAAAACCGAAAGTGACCCCTTCATTCTTATTTTCTTATTTTTCTGAAACCTGTTGGCCGAATCATTCTCCTCTGGTGTTGAGTGGCCGAATGTTGGGTGTGGTTGGTGCTGGGTTCCAACCGATTGGTAGTGGGTAAGTATTGGCCGAATGGCCTTTCTCCTTTCATTGGTACCTTGCCGATTCTTGGTATGTTAAGGGCTAATATTGGTATTGGTTAAAAAGGCGTTAACTTCTTGTTTAATCTTTTCATATAGGATCTTTGGACTTTGGAAATAATCAAGAGGAGTCTTCCAACTCTTTTAGCCGATTGTTAAGTGGTGGTAAGAGGAGTATTTTGTTAGTCCGTTCTTTTAGCCTCGTTAAAACAGGTTTCAATGGATTAATGGACTTTCTTTTAGGTGGAGGCCGCTTGTAAAAAGAAACCTTTGTGGTTCGAGTTTGGTAGGAAGCCAAACGCTGCAAGGTGAGGACTATTTGATAAACCTTTTGGTTTAATGCTTGTGGTCGAATGGTATGATGGTTAATCCATTTGTTGGCCGATTGTAGGATTCGAGTTGTAGAAGTGATCAAGGGACGAATCGATTTTAGGGATTAATACCTTCGCTAATTCAGTGTGTAAACCAACACACTTCGCTTAGTAATATGATTGATAACCCGTGTGATGATTAATGAAATAGTGATGATTGATGTGATACCCTAATGGGTATGATTCGACTCGGGTAAGTCAAGATTATTATTATGAGTTTATCGATGATCTATATGATACCATGGTTGTGGATATATGTGACATGGGGTATGAGATTAGACATATTAGCATGATATGCATGATTATATGATATGCATGATTACATGAGTGTGGTATGTTGATGGGTGATACGAGTGGAGGGAGCAGTGATATTTTGTGCTGACGAGCACCAGTGTTTTGGTAACACACTTTGTGACTTTGGGTCACTGTGAGGTTTGGCACCTCCAGAGGTTTGGTACCTCGGCGTCTCGTCCCCTGTGGTTAACACCACCGTGGGTTGGCCCCACATGTGAGATATGGGATTGACGCCATGATTTGGTATCACACGATGGGTTGGCCCCATCATTGGATTTGTGATCATGGGTCACTAGTGCTTTGGTAGCACAATTGTGTCTTTGGGACACCAAAGGGTTTGGCACCACATTGACGGATATTGTGTCTTTGGGACACCAAGGTTTTGGTAACACATTGTGACTATATGTCACCAGTGGTTTGGCACCACCAAAGGGTTTGGTACCACACGGGTAGAAAAGGCGATATGGATGGTTAGGATCGGGTTGCATTAATTATGTTGCTTTGTATGATGTGTGTTAGCATGTTGTTTTTCTAGAGCGGATTTACACATCGAGTCACTCGACTCACCTCTCCTTTGACATTTCAGTGACTCGAGACGCTTACACGAGCCGGATGGACTCGGGTGCACATGCCATGCTTTAATAAAAGTGTTGCCTGACTTTGAATTTGGGTACTTTAGCTTATTTACTTTACTTGGGTTTTATATTGGATTTGTAAAAGGCCTTTAATTTATGTTTTGTGATGTTTATGTTTTAATTAGATTTTTAACATGCCTTAACAAAACAAGTTGGTATGAATTTTTCTAAAACTTGGAAAGATAATGATTTCAAAATTATAACGCAATGTGTTTTTAAACCATACCATCTGTATCACACTATGTCTTTATAGTAAGCAAACTCAAATGATTTTCAAATCAAACTTGTATTACTCCTAAGTCTAAAAAGGTTTTAGGTAACACTAAGAAACTATTAAGGTTTAAATGGTTTAAACTCGCTTAACCACACATTCGTTAAGATTTCAAAATCTCCTGTTTCAATACACCATCTCGATTTTAAACAAGTCTACGCTAATTGTCTTCAAAATACACCGTGTTTTCACTCGGCATTTAACGAAAAATTTAACCTCTCACAAACATGTTTCCCCGTAACATACCGATTTGGACGTGGTGTCTTGTCCGGGTTTGGGGTGTTACATTTGTGGTATCGAGCCAAGTTCAAAGTTTACTGCAGGGCCCGAGGCCCAAAATGTTTTAAAAATATGGTTTTCAAGTATTCGCTTTAAAAGTATGATTTGAAGGGCATGGCACCGAGTCTCCGCACCGCCGCCTGTAAGTACCCTGCACTATTGGTTGTGATATTAATTGATATGATTGAATGGCTAGTGATAGTAAGATTACTTAGAGACCAAGATCGGATTGTCGACTCAAAGAAACCAAAGTCTCTTTAATATTCATAAAACTTTGCTTTAAAAATAGTGGAATAATGACCGATACATATTTAATCGCATTTAGATTTAGTCATGAGTACCGAGGTGGACGGGTCGTGGACGTGGTCACCAGAGGATGATCTGCTTCGAGCCCGTAGGTTCGGGGTGGTTCGTAGAATGAGGTACCGATTTTGCCACCAGTTGGAGGTGGTGAGTTCCTGTGAATAGACCGGCGATGACGCAAAGGTCACAAAGCGATGCGTCTGGTTTTAGAAAGGGTAGCTGGAGCAGTGGAGGCGAGGAGCTAAGAAATCAGTGCTCGAGCGACTTCGGCAAATGGAATTCTTTCGGTGTCTCGGTGTTGCTCCCAAAGATCGCTAAATCGGCCGAAGCGATGAACGGATCATGGATTTATCCGGACCTAACGGCCAAGAAAAATTAAAGGGATCGATCACTTCCGAGATGAGTCATACCAAGGTGGCTCACGGTCCGTGATAAATACCGCACCAAGATCCGACATGGGATTATTTTGGGCCGCTTATCGAATATAAACGCCGGACTAACTACATAAATGAGCAGAAAAAAGCATTTCGAGGTTAGTCCAGGGAGCAAATCGGTCGAGTACGAGGCGTAGTTTCGAGGTCGAGCCGGTATGCCGGGGTATGGTGGCTAATGAAAGCATGAGAGGTGCGTTCGCTTCGAGGATGGCTCGAGACGAACTAAGGTCGATAATTGCGCCAAACAGGAGCGTGAATTTGCGGTTCTAGTCGAAAAGGCGAAGGTTACCGAGGGCATTAAAGAGTCTCTGAGGAGGTGGTATGGAGAGAAACCGCCCCAAGAGGAGTTTTGGGTCTTCTGGGTCATCGTGAAACCAACAGAAAAGAGCTAGACCGAGGGGCGAATCACGGGTAGATTTATTGCTTGCTAGGTGGACCGCCGCAGGTAACCGCTGTGGAAAGGCTCACCGGGAGGATGTTGGACCGATGGTAGAGGTTGTTTTGAGTGTGGCTCACCGGATCACCGAGTGAGGGATTGTCCGCAAGTTAGCTAGAATTCACCGAGAATCGTGGCCGTAATCAAGATGTAAATAATGGACCACCGCAGGGGCCGAGGTAATGGCGAGGAGGTAATAGTTCGGTCGGGGCCGTGGAGCACCGGCGAGAGGTGCAGTAGTTCGAGGCCGCATACCTGGATTGGTATATGCCGCGAGGCGCCGAGAGAGGGCGACGACCGGACGTCATAACCCAGACGCTTTTTGATCTTTGGTTCTCCTTATAACGCTTTAATTGATGTGGGTTCTACGACTCTTATGTTGCCGATAGTATAGTAGAGACAATGGATTTAGACTCGAGATATCTTCTAGGCGATGACCGTAATAAGCCCTCTAGGTCACTCAGTAGTGGTAGATAAACCGTATAGAGACGCACTCTAGAACTCCAAGGGTATCTTTCGAGGTCGATCCGATGGAACCGCCGCTTGGGGAGTTCGATCCGATTTTGGGGATGGATCGGCCGAGTAAGCACCAAAGCGGTTGGACTGCTGCTAAGCGCATGGTTCTCGAAGCACACCGAGGGTGATGAAGTGGTTCGATCGGTAATAGGAGAAACTATCTCGTCCAATGTGGTATCTCGCCCAAAGTCGAGAAATGGTCGAAGGTCGTGAAGCATATGTGGTTCATGTGTATGCCTTGGAGACTAAGGAGTCTACCGTGGAGAAGGTTCTGACAGTTAGGGAATTTGTGGATGTGTTTCGAGGAACTTCCGGTTTGCCAATCGGAGGTAGAATTCGGATAGATCTCATTATCGGAACGCGCCAAGATCCATTGCTCCGCATGAGATGGCACCTAAGGAGTTAGTGGAGCTTAAGGCTCGAATCTGTGAATTGTTGGACCGAGGCTTTATCGTGCTAAGTATTTCACCATGGGGAGCACCGGTACTTTTGTAAAGAAGAAAGACGGTACTATGCGGATGTGCATAGATTACCGCTAACTAAATAAGTCGACGATCAAAACAAGTATCCACCGCTTCGGATAGATGACTTGTTTGATCACCGGGGGCGCCGCTTTTCTCAAGATCGACCTAAGGTCCGGTATCACCGCTGAAGGTAAAAGAGGCGGATATCCATGTAAGACGGCATTTGCATTTCTCGTATGGGCATTTTGAGTTCCTAGTTATGCCGCTCGGGTTGACTAACGACCGGCAGCCTTTCATGGATCTCGATGAATAGGGTGTTCCAACAAGACCTAGATCGCCTTCGGGTGGTTTTATCGATTTACATCTTAGTATATTCAAGGATCGAGGAAGAGCATGACGCCATTTACGGTGGTATTGCGATTCTAAGGAGAAACAAATTCATGCGAAGTTCAAGAATGCGAGTTCGCTCGTGGAGGTGACATTCTTGGGTCATATAGTGTCTCACCGAGGGATTAGAGTGGACCCTCGTAAGATAGAAGCGGTTTTGGATTGGAAGCCGCCTAAGTCAAGAGCGGAGATCCGAGTTTTCGGGCTTGGCGTGATACTACCAAGATTTGTAGAGGGTTTCGCTGATCGCAAAGACCGGCGACCAAATTATTGAGAAAGGGAGTTCCGCTTATTTGACCGAGAAGCAACAGGAGAGCTTCACAAATTGAAGAAGATTTTGACCAAGCTCCGCTCGATTCAACCCGAGGCCGGTAAGGAATTTACAGTATGTATCGCGATGCATCACATACGGGTTTGGGTTGTGTCTTGATGCAAGAAGGAAGGTTGTGGCTTACGATCCCGACAACCGAGGCCACATGAGGTAAATTATCCAACGCACGATCCGGAGTTAGCAAATGTAGTATTTGCCTTAAAGATATGGAGGCATTACTTGAAGGAGAAAGATCGATAGTCTATACGGACCATAAGAGTTTGAAGTACCTTCCGACTCGTAAAGACTTGAATCTAAGATGCGTATGATGGATTGAGCTCTCGAAGACTACGATTGCTCAATTGAGTATCATCCGCAAGGCTAATGTTGTGGCATTTATTGAGCCGTAAGGTTGTTTCGGATTTGAGAGTGTTGTTTGCCCACTTGAGTTTGTATGATGACGGGAGTATTCTCGCAGAGCTACTGAGTTGCTTACTTGGGTGAGCGGATCGTAGAAAGCGCTTGTTGGATGAGGTTTTGAGCGCACAGAGGACACAAGTGCGTAATGATGGGTTGAAGGGTATAGCTTGTCTAGTGATGGGGTTCTGTGTTTCGTGGAAGGCTTGTATGCCGAGAGATGCTGAATTGAGGCAAAAGATTCTTCAGGATGCCCATAGCAGCCCCTACGCTATGCATCCCGGAGGTAGCAAAATGTATAAGGATCTCGTGAACGCCTGTGGCGGGTCTCAAAAGGAGGTGACCGAAGTTTGTGGGTAAGTGTCCGACTTGTCGGTGAGTCAAGGCCGAGCATCGCTTGTCATCTGGGTTGCTTCACCAAAGAAGATTCCACAAGGAAGTGGGAAAGAATAACTATGGATTTCGCTGGATTACCGCTACACCGAGCAAGAAGGATTCACCTGGTAATTGTGGATCGGTGACTAAATCACCACTTTATTCCGATGAGGGTGGATTACTCACCGCAGAGGTTGGCAAAGTCAGTATGCATCGTAGATAGTGAGATCGCACGGGTGCGAAGATCGATCATCTCGGATAGGGATCCGAGATTCACGCCAAGGTTCTCGGAAGGCGCTACATCGCTCTGGGTACACGGTTAGATTTCAAGACAAGATTTCATCCGCAGATCGACGGCATCGGAAAGAGTTATACGATATTGGAGGACATGCTTCGAGGGTGTGTTTTGGACTTGTGGGTAGCTGGAGGAGTATCTACCGTTAGCGAATTTGCCTACAACAACAGCTACCAAGCGAGCATCAAGATGGCACCATATGAGGCGTTGTATGGTAGGGAAGTGTCGCCACCTACTTGTTGGATGAGCTAAGTGAACGCCGCTTATTGGGACCAGAGTTGGTTGTCGAGACCAAGACAAGGTTGTTGATTCAGCTCGATTGAAGGAAGCTTCTGACCGGCGAAGTCCTATGCCGATCTTAAGCGGAGATATTGAGTTTGTTTGTGGAGATCGGGTTTTCTGAAGGTCTCACCGTGGAAGAAAGTATTAAGGTTCGGGAAGAGAGGCAAGCTAAGTCCGAGGTTTATTGGGCAGATAAGGTACTAAGACGAGTGGGACCAGTTGCATATCAGCGAGTTGCCACCGAGCTAAGTCAGATTCACGACGTGTTCCACATTTCGATGCTTCGACGATATCGTTCCGATCCATCACATGTGGTAACAAAGAGGGGAGATCGAGGTAAATCCAGATATGTCCATGGAGGAAGAGCCAGATGATTTTAGATCGGATGTGAAGGTTCTGCAGAAGTCTGTGCCTCGGTTAAGGTTCTTTATGGAATCATGGCGTGGAAGAAGCGACGGGGAACCCGAGGATATGATGAGACAAAGAATACCCGCAACTCTTCCACCTGTAATTTTGAGGTCGAAATTATTTTAAGGGGGTAGAACTGTAATATCCCGGTTAAGGGTTAATTTATTTTGGATTTGTTGCATAATTATTGGTGAGCTATTATGTTGTTTGTATGGTTTTGGGACTTAGATGAAGGCTAGGTGTGTGCCCGAGTAGGTGGAAAATTTTTGTTTCGGGCCCTAGGGAGATAGGTGTCAAGGAGATGGGGTTTTAATTAAATTAAGTGAATTTAAAGCACAAACAAGGAGCTAGCAAAGTGGCAAGCATGCGCCACATGGAGAGTGTGTGTGTGCGCCATCTACAAGGGGAGGTCTTGTGTTCAAGTCGCGAGAATCCCACTCCTTTTGGCTCTCATTTTGGACGGCATGGAGGAAGAGGTAGAAGGCAACTTGAACTCTAGCTTGGACTTAGTCTTCACATTCAAAGGAGGGGTGGAGAGTGAAAGTAGGAGGAAGACTTGGTAAACTCATTTGAATTGAGGGGTGTGGAGTGTTGTGGGGGATTTGGCCGGTTTGGAGGAGTGTTTGGGGGAGCTTGGGAAGTGCCAAACTCCCTTGGCCTTTTGGGGTGTATTTTCGGTTTTAGGGAGGGTCAATTAAGTTTTTTTTCTTCTTTTCTTTGTGTCAACAAGTCGATTCTTAGTTAGTCAAAAGCTTGCAAAGAAAATTCTCTTCACTTGCAAATTAGCCTAACTCAAACCACATTTTCTTTTGCCATTCATCCTTGAAACCGAAGCCCTGTGTTGCCGAAATTGCTTGTTGCTTTGTTCGCTTTTCTCTTTGTTTTAGCCAACCAAGCACTCCATTATCATTTTTCTCCTTTTGATTGTTAGCCAATGCCCTCCTACCTCCTTTTCTTTTTTCAACTTAGTTGTCAAACCTCTAGCACCTTATTGTCAAAGTATACCTTGTTTCTTCCTTCTTCTCTTCATTGTGCAAAGTCAAACTAGAGACTCTTTCTTCTCACTTCTTCTTTTTGTTTCATAAACCTTGTGCCGATTTTTCCCTTGGTTTCATACCATTTCTTTTAAACCAAACCAGCCTTTGTTCTTCATCATCTTTGAGCCGAACCTAGCATGTTCTTTCTCTTTTCTTAAAAGATAGTAGCAAAACTAGTTCTTCTTCTAAGCACACCTTATTCATTTCTTTCCTTTCAAAACCGAAAGTGACCCTTCATTCTTATTTTCTTGTTTTTCTGAAACCTGTTAGCCGAATCATTCTCCTCTGGTGTTGAGTGGCCGAATGTTGGGTGTGGTTGGTGCTGGGTTCCAACCGATTGGTAGTGGGTAAGTGTTGGCCGAATGGCCTTTCTCCTTTCATTGGTACCTTGCCGATTCTTGGTATGTTAAGGGCTAATATTGGTATTGGTTAAAAAGGCGTTAACTTCTTGTTTAATCTTTTCATATAGGATCTTTGGACTTTGAAATAATCAAGAGGAGTCTTCCAACTCTTTTTAGCCGATTGTTAAGTGGTGGTAAGTGGAGTATTTTGTCAATCCATTCTTTTAGCCTCGTTAAAAAAGTTTCAATGGATTAATGGACTTCCTTTTTAGGTGGAGGCCGCTTGTAAAAGAGAAACCTTTGTGGTTCGAGTTTGGTAGGAAGCCAAACGTTGTAAGGTGAGGACTATTTGATAAACCCTTTTGGTTTAATGCTTGTGGCGAATGGTATGATGGTTAATCCATTTGTTGGCCGATTGTAGGATTCGAGTTGTAGAAGTGATCAAGGACGAAATCGATTTTAGGGATTAATACCTTCTAATTCGAAACTAACACATGTCTTAGTAATATGTTGATAACCCGTGATGATTAATGAAATCTTTCTGATTGATGTGATACCCTAATGGGTATGATTCGACTCTGTAAGTCAAGATATTATTATGAGTTTATCGATGATCTATATGATACCATGGTTGTGGATATATGTGACATGGGGTATGAGATTAGACATATTAGCATGATATGCATGATTATATGATATGCATGATTACATGAGTGTGGTATGTTGATGGGTGATACGAGTGGAGGGAGCAAAGATATTTTGTGCCGACGAGCACCAAGTGTTTTGGTAACACACTTTGTGACTTTGGGTCACCGTGAGGTTTGGCACCTCCAGAGGTTTGGTACCTCATTGCCTCGCCCCTCGTGGTTAACACCACCGGGTTGGCCCCACATGTGAGATATGGGATTGACGCCATGATTTGGTATCACACGATGGGTTGGCCCCATCATTGGATTTGTGATCGTCACCAAAGCTTTGGTAGCACAATTGTGTCTTTGGGACACCAAAGTGGTTTGGCACCACATTGACGGATATTGTGTCTTTGGGACACCAAGTTTTGGTAACACATTGTGACTATATGTCACTAGTGGTTTGGCACCACCAAAGGTTTGGTACCACACGGGTAGAAAAGGCGATATGGATGGTTAGGATCGGGTTGCATTAATTATGTTGCTTTGTATGATGTGTGTTAGCATGTTGTTTTTCGGGAGCGGATTTACACATCGAGTCACTCGACTCACCTCTCCTTTGACATTTCAGTGACTCAGAGACGCGGACACGGAGCCGGATGGACTCTAACATGCCATGCTTTAATAAAAGTGTTGCCGACTTTGAATTTGGGTACTTTAGCTTATTTACTTTACTTGGGTTTTATATTGGATTTGTAAAAGGCCTTTAATTTATGTTTTGTGATGTTTATGTTTTAATTAGATTTTTAACATGCCTTAACAAAACAAGTTGGTATGAATTTTTCTAAAACTTGGAAAGATAATGATTTCAAAATTATAACGCAATGTGTTTTTAAACCATACCATCGGTATCACACTATGTCTTTATAGTAAGCAAACTCAAATGATTTTCAAATCAAACTTGTATTACTCCTAAGTCTAAAAAGGTTTTAGGTAACACTAAGAAACTATTAAGGTTTAAATGGTTTAAACTCGCTTAACCACACATTCTCGTTAAGATTTCAAAATCTCCTGTTTCAAATACACCATCCGATTTTAAACAAGTCTACGCTAATTGTCTTCAAAATACAAACTCGGCATTTAACGAAAAATTTAACCTCTCACAAACATGTTTCCCGTGAACATACCAGATTTGGACGTGGTGTCTTGTCCGGTTTGGGGTGTTACATTTGTGTATCGAGCCAAGTTCAAAAGTCTGCCAGGGCCCGAGGCCCAAAATGTTTTAAAAATATGGTTTTTCAAGTATTCTGCTTTAAAAGTATGATTTGAAGGGCATGGCACCGAGTCTCCGGCACCAGTTCGCCCAGGTAAGTACCCCGTACTATTGGTTGTGATATTAATTGATATGATTGAATGGCTAGTGATAGTAAGATTACTTTTAGAGACCTAAATCGATAGGATTCTCAGGACTCGCGAAAAACAAAGTCTCTTTAATATTCATAAAACTTTGCTTTAAAAATAGTGGAATAATGACCGATACATAAATCGCATTTGAGATTTAGTCATGAGTACCCGAGGTGGACGTGGTCGTGGGCGTGGTCGCGGTAGGATGATCGAGCCCGTAGGTTGAAATGAGAGATCCTCACGCGATGACGCAGGTCACAAAGCGATGCGTCGCGGTTTTAGAAAGGGTAGCCGGAGCAGTGGAGGCGAGGAGCTAGGAAATCGTGCTCGAGCGATTTCTTGAGTATCATAGATCCGACCTAACTAGGGATCTTCTTGAGATGAGTCATACCGCTTTGGCTCACGGTCGAGTAAATACCTAAATTAAGATCCGACATGGGATTATTTTCGCCGCTATCGAAGAAGTACGCTTGAGCTAACTACATAAATGAGCGAGAAAAGCATTTCGAGGTTAGTCCAGGGAGCAAATCTGCGTCGAGCACGAGGCGTAGTTTCGAGGTCGAAGTCGGTATGCTGTGGGTATGGTGGCTATCGAGCATGAGAGGTGCGTTCGCTTCGAGGATGGCTCGCGAGATGAACTAAGGTCGATAATTGCGCCCAAACAGGAGCGTGAATTTGCGTTCTAGTCGAAAAGGCGAAGGTTGCCGAGGGCATTAAAGAGTCTCGTGAGGCAGGTATGGAGAGAAACCGCCCCAAGAGGAGTTTTGGGTCTTCGGGTCATCAGAAACCAATGAAAAGAGCTAGACCGTGGGCCGAATCACGGTAGATTTGTCGTCGCTAGGCGGACCGCCCTTGAGGTAACCGCTGTGGAAAGGCTCACCGGGAGGATGTTGGACCGATGGTAGAGGTTGTTTTGAGTGTGGCTCACCGGATCACCGAGTGAGGGATTGTCCGCAAAGTTAGCTAGAATTCACCGAGAATCGGCCGTAATCAAGATGTAAATAATGGACCACCGCAGAGGGCCGAGGTAATGGCGAGAGGAGGTAATAGTTCGGTGGTCGGGCCGTGGAGCACCGGCGAGAGGTGCAGTGTAGTTCGAGGCCGCTTGGCTCGGATTGGTATATGCCGCGTGGCGCCCCAGGAGGGTTGGCCTCTAGGACGTCATAAAAGACGCTTTTGATCTTTGGTTCTCCTTATACCTTTAATTGATGTGGGTTCTACGCCTCTTATGTTGCCGATCAATGGATTTAGACTCGAGATATCTTCTAGGCGGATGACCGTAATAAGCCCTCTTCACTTAGTGGTAGATAAATCGTATAGAGACGCACTTCTAGAACTCCAAGGGGTATCTTTCGAGGTCGATCCGATGGAACCGCCGCTTGGGGAGTTCGATCCGATTTTGGGATGGATGGGCCGAGTAAGCACCAGCGAAGTTGGATCACGCGGCTAAGCGCATGGTTCTCGAGCACGGTGAGGTGATGAAGTGGTTCGATCGGTAATAGGAGAAACTATCTCGTCCAATGTGGTATCTCGCCCAAAGTCGAGAAATGGTCGAAGGGCCGTAAGCGATGTGGTTCATATGTATGCCTTTGAGACTAAGGAGTCTCATGTGGAGATGGTTGGACGTTAGGGAATTTGTGGATGTGTTTCCGAGGAGCTTCCGGTTTGCCACCGGATCGGGAGGTAGAATTGGGATAGATCATCATACGGGAGCGCGCCAGATCCATTGCTCCGCATGTGATGGCACCTAAGGAGTTAGTGGAGCTTAAGGCTCGACATCTGTGAATTGTTGGACCGAGGCTTTATCGAAGCCAAGTATTTCGCCATGGGGAGCGCCGGTATTTTGTAAAGAAGAAAGACGGTATTATGCGGATGTGCATAGATTACCGCCAACCGAATAAGTCGACGATCAAAAACAAGTATCCACCGCTTCTGATAGATGACTTGTTTGATCACCAAGGGGGCGTCGGTTTTCAAGATCGACCTAAGGTCCGGGTATCACCATTGAAGGTAAAAGAGGCGGATATCGTAAGACGGCATTTCGTTACTCGGTATGGGCATTTTGAGTTCCTAGTTATGCCGTCGTTGACTAACGACCGGCAGGATCGATGAATAGGGTGTTCCAACAAGACTAGATCGCCTCGTGGTGGTTTTTATCGACGACATCTTAGTATATTCAAGGATCGAGGAAGAGCATGACGCCATTTACGGTGGTATTGCAGATTCTAAGGGAGAAACTCATGCGAAGTTCAAGAATGCGATTCGCTCGTGGAGGTGACATTCTTGGGTCATATAGTGTCGGCTGAGGGGATTAGAGTGGCCCATTTTCTCTATTTTCGACCCGTTATTCGTTCTTTTCATCCTTCGGTGCTCTACTGAGTATAAAACATGAAAACAAAGGATTAAGAACACCTATTTCCATAATTAAAGGGATAAATCATCCAAAAACATGCTAAATGTAGGATTAACATATGTTACTATTTCGATTTATCAATCATCTTCTTCCATCACAATTTTTCTTTGTTGAAATCACAATTTGAGGGTTAGGAAGCTTTAGTCAAGCTTAGTGTCGCATGCGTGGTATGTGTTTGATGTATGTTTTTAGTGATTTTTATGTTTTTGTGTTCGTATTAGCTTAATCTAGCTAGCTCGGGGGTCAATTTATAAATATGTTAAAAGTTTAAGGACTTTCCATGAATTATTTTCACGTTTTTTTGAATTTAGTTGATAGATTGTTAAAATTGGTAGTTAAATATAAGTATTTTGTTAAGTAATTTTTGATGATTTTGTGTTTTTGGACCTATTTGAGAAAATAGTAAAATTCAATGATAATAGTGTGAAATGGTGGAAAATATGGGCTGGAATAAACCCCTAGGAAATTCAGTTAGTAGAGTTTTTCCTTAGAAATGGTGAATTAGCAAGATTCAGGTTTAGGTTCTAAATTTCACAAAAGTTAAAATGTTAGGGGTAATTTTATAAATTCATAACAAAATGGGTCATAGGCTTGAATTAATTATTTTAAGTTATTTGTATAATTTAATTGAATGAAATTATTATTTAGATCAACAAACAATTTAACCAAACTTGAATTACGGTAAAACTAAGGTTTCAGATTAATCGTCGGCTATACTTTTGCATCCGTGTTAGTCGAGGCAAGTTCGTATTTCATTTAAAGTATTTCATTTGAATTATGATGTAAATTGATATCTTTGAATATTTGTATATGAAATGGTGTTTGGATTTTCTTAATTTGAGAAAAGGAAAAGACCATGATTGAAATACATCATACCATTATCCTCGAAAAGGAAAAGACCATGGTTGAAAGATACCATGGCACTCCCGAAACGATGAAATGGATGAAAAGGTTATCAATGAAAAGGTTATCAATCGAACATGTTATTGATTAAAAAGGTTATCGGTTGAAAAGTTTATCGAGGTGCTAAAGATCAATTTGTGAGTATGTATGAGATAATTGAAATAATATGTGTTATGTAAAGTAATTTTATTTGTGAGTTATGTGTTCCTTTATTTGAACTTACTAAGCGTTACGTGTTCACTTTATTTGTATTTTTCCTTATAGATTACAAAAAGCTTTGTTGGTTGGAAGGACAAGTCGGGCATTCACACTATTCATCCCTTATCTCGGTATATGTTTGGGCCATTTTGTAGTTTATTATGAATGGCATGTATTAGGATCTTTTTGGTTGGCTTATCCATGTCGTTTATGTATGGTATTTGAATTGGTAATATCTGGTAACATGTATATATGTTTTGGAACTTTGATCAAATGGTTTATTTGTAGATGCTTGTGGTATTTTGGTTGATGTTTTTGACGATGTATATATATAATTTGTTTAAATGTGTATGGAATGAGATGAAATGTTGAGTAGTTCTAATTTTGTATGTTTAATGTGTTAGATGAGTTAGAATTGTAGATTCTTGAAAGTGGATATTGATGATTTGATTGAATGGCATTTAGCTAGGTGAATATATATTGCTTTTGATGAATCTAAATACCATTTAGTTTGGTGTTGGATAAGGGTTTGGTTTTGGTTTCTTTTTAGATTATAAATTGCGGTGTCAATGAGGGCACATTGGTTAGGCACCTAGGTTGATTGGTTTTTGTTACATTTTGATGTTTTTAATGTGTTTTAACCATGTGATAGCATCTTGAATTGGTTGGTTTTGTGCCCAAGAAATTGGGTTTGAATTATCTTGCATTACAGGTAATTTTTGGTGCACACGGGCTGTCACATGGTCGTATACTACACATGGTCTCTTTACGTAGCCATGTGATCTAAGTCAGTGTGTCACACAGTCTAGGACATGGCCTGTAACATGACTGTGTGATCCAACATCAAATCAAACATGGTTTAACAAACAGCCTGTGACACGATTGTGTGAGAGTATTTCGAATGTTACACGGCCTAGCACATAGCCTACAACATGGCCATGTGAAATCATTTTGAAAGTTACATTGTTTGTCACATGGCCATGTCCCTGTGCCACACTACCATGTGACCCATGTTTTCAAAATTTTGCCCTTTTTTCACTTTTTTTTGTTTTGTTTCAAAAGGGTTCCCCAATGTTCCCAAACTATTTTTAGGGCACCATAGGTTCGGGTTAAAGCCGTAATTGTATTTTATGCTATAAATGAAATGTTTATATAAATGTTAGAATTCAAATTGAATAGTTATTTTGTTTGAACTTAAGTGTTTCAAATTGTACTGTGACACTTTGTAACCCTAATCCAAAAATGAAGACGGGTTAGGGGTGCTACACTTGCCTTAGTGAAGTAAATGATTCATGTTTCACATTTCCATATCCTCGACATGTTTATTAAAACTCCTAGTTGCAAGAGTATCAGAAAATGGATCTGTAAGGTTATCTTCAGAAGCTACTTTCACCACATCTACAATTCCTTCAGCTTCTGCCTTTTATATTTCCAATCAATGTGTTTCGTCCTCTTGTGACTTCTCACTTCCTTAGTAATAGCTATTGCAGGATTTTATCACAATATAGTGTTAAAGGTTTTTCCATACCAGGAATGCTTCCAATTCAGACTTCAAGTTTGATTAAGAACTTTCGAAGCCATATTTGTAATATCCCGGGTTAGGGGCTATTTTGTTATGGCATGGTTTGCATGTGTTTGGTCTGATTATGTTATTGTTTTGATGTTTTTGGGGCTTATTTGTAAGCTAGGTGTAAGCCTGAGTGGTAGGAAAAATATTTATTTTTAGGCTTAGGTGAGAGGAGTCAAGGAGTGGGGTTTATAAATATTTTTAGGTGAATTTTGGCATAACAAATAAGCTGGTGGAGTGGCAGGATAGGCGCCACTTGAGGCTTGTGTGTGTGACGCCACTTGCAGGGAGGAGGTCCTATGTTCAAGCTGCAGAGTGCTCCTATTTTGGCTTCTATTTTGACCGCATAGAGGGGAGAAGTTGTAGGCAGTTCAAACTCTGCCTTGGACCAAGTCAAATGTTCAAATGGTGGGTGGAGAGTGAATTTAGGAGGGAGACTAGTTCAAACTAGTTTGAATGGGTGGCTTGGAGTGTTTGGGGGAGTTGTGGCTGGATTTTGGAGAGATTTTGGGGGGTGAGTGGACGGTTTTGGTAGGTGTGTTGTGGGAGTGCCGAATTTTCCTTTTCATTCTTGTGCATTTTCGGTCACTTTGTGTCAAAGCAAATTCTTCTTTGTCAAAACAAGTCAAACTTCAAGTGATTTTCTTCTTTTTTCTTTTTGAAATCGAAAGACCAAAACCCCTTGAGCTTGCCGAAATTGCTTTGCTTCTCTTGAATTTGGTGTGTGTGGCCGAATGCTCTTTTCCAACTCTTTCTCTTTTGTTCATTTGTGCTGCTGAAATAGCCATTTTCTTCTCACATATTTTGCCTTTCTTTATTTCATAAGTGCCGAAGCTAGTACCCCTTTTCTTCTCATACTTTTTCTTCTTTGGAAACCTTGATAGCCGAAACTCCATTTTCCAAAAATACTTTCCTCCATTTCTTCTTCTTTCAAACCGAAAGCACCCTCCCTCTTTTCATCTTTTATTTTCTTTCTTTTCCAAAACCTCTTAGCCGAATTCTCCACTTAATTCTCTCCATTATATTTGAGCTGAATCTTTCTTCAACCTTTGCCGATTTCTTTTCTCCTTTTGAACCGCATTTCTTTTGCTTTGTACCTTCAAAGACTCTAGCCGAATCTCTCCCTTGTGTTGCCGAAACTTCCCTTCTCTTTTTAGTTTTGCACTTTGGCCAATCTAGGTGTGGTGTGGATCTCTCTAGTGGTTTCAAATCGGGTTAGAAGAAGGTATGTGGTGTAGCCAAGGGCTATTTCTTCCTCTCTTATTCTTTATCGATTTTGGGTTTGTTTAAGGGCTAATTTCGCATTTGTTGAAGGGAAGTTAACCTTTTATTTTGGTAACCGATTTCTTCATAGGGTATCCGGGATTTCGAAGCAGTCAAACGAGGCATTTATCTTAAGTTGATTGATTGGTAAGTGATGGTGAGATTTTGGTTCATGGTCTAATCGTTAGTTTCATTTAATCAAGTCTCCAAAGAACTAACTGTTTACATTTTAGGGTGTGCCGATTGCTTAAGGAAGAACCATTGTTGGTTCGGGTTTGGTAGGAAACCAAACCATTTGCAAGGTAAGGGTTCAAACGCTAACCCCTTTGGTTTAATGGTTCTGGCCGAATGGTATAAGTGACTAATCTCGTGTTTGGTTGATTTTAGGAGCAAGATAATCGAGGGATTTAAACCGGTTCTTTGGGATTAAGCGTGCATTTTAACAGGTGTGTAAACTAACACACCTATTTACCGAGTAATATGTTAATAACTTTGATTGTGTAAAGTGAAACAAGATGGTTGATGATATAATACCCAATGAGGTATGGATACGATTCGGTAAGTCCATTTCATTACGAGATCTCAGAGTGATATATGATATCATGATTTATGGTGTATGTATTATGAGATGCCATATTGAGCATGTGAGCATGATTGCATGATTTGCACGATTTGCATTAGTATGATGTGTTATTGGGTGAAATGAGTGGAGGGGAATATGATATCCGTGTCTTTGGGACACCGAGGTTTGGCACCTCCGGTGGTTTGGTACCACGATTGATTATTGTGACTTTGGGTCACGGAGGTTTGGCACCTCCGCGCCTCGTCCCAGTGGCTTAGCACCACAAAGGGTTGGCCCCACGCTTGATTTTACTGGATTGACGCTAGTGATTTGGTATCACACGATGGGTTGGCCCCATCATTCGATTCGTGATCGCGGTCACCAAAGTGATTTGGTATCACACTTGTGTCTTTGGGACACCGAGGTTTGGCACCTCATAGCGACTCGTCCCGTGGTTTAACACCACCGTGGGTTGGCCCCACTGTTGAGATACGGGATTGTCGCCAGTGATTTGGCATCACATATGGGTTGGCCCCACAGATTGATTATTCGTGACTTTGGGTCACCAAAGGGTTTGGCACCACATTGATGGATATCGTGACTTTGGGTCACCAGTGGTTTGGCACCACCAAGGGTTTGGTACCACACGGGTAGAAAAGGAGTTACTGGATGGTTAGGATCGGTGCATCAATTGTGTTGCTTTGTTATGATGTGTGTTAGTATGTTGCATATACCGGAGGGGATTTATGCACCGAGTCTTGCGACTCACCTTCTCCTTATCATTTTAGGTGACACTTAGATCATGGACACGAGCCGGGTGGACTCGAGGTGCCCATGCCATGAATAAAAGTCAGATTAGCACTGATTTTAAATTTGGTACTTTGCTTTATTTATTTTTCATTTGGATTTGTTGGGTTTGTAAAAGGCCTTTCTAAAATTTTACTTTGGTTATCTTTATGCTTAAATTTAATTTCAAATATACCTTAACAAATTATTGGGCTAACATTGTATAAAACTTGGAAAGAATAGATTTTCAAAACCACGAAGCGACATGTTTTAAAACTTTACCATCGGGTATCACGCTGTAATTTAAAATGAATGCAACTCAAATGTTTTCCAAACTTGAAACTTTTCCACACTAAGTACAAGATGATTTTAATCAACTAAAAAGGGGTTTCTCGATTTCTAAATGATGTAAACTTGATTTACATGTGGGTACAAATAAGTTTTCAAAATTTTCGGGTTTTCAAGTACACTATCGCTTTTTAAACAATCATGCTCAAGTTTTCTACAAGAACAAAACATACAAAAGAGTTTTCATCAGATTTTTAACCGGAAACCTAAACCTCTCAAATACATTTTCCTCAGAGCATACCGTATTCTTACGTGTTGTATTGGCCGGGTTTGGGGTGTTACAATTGTGGTATCGAGCCAAGTTCAAAGGCTCAGCTGTGGGTTCGAGGCCCAAAATGTTTTAAATTCTGGTTTTAAGTGTTTGGTTTTAAAGAATATGGTTTGAAAGGCATGGCACCGAGACTCCGGCACCAATCCGCCCAAGTAAGTACCCCTTACTATTGCTTGTGATTTTGATGTTGATGTGAGTGGATGACTAGCAATAGTGGGTTACTTTAGAAACTGAAATTGATAGGACTCTGTGGACTTGCGAAAACAAAGCTTCTTTAATATTCATAAGACTTTGCTTTTAAACAATTGGAATAATTCTCGATGCATAAAATTCTTTAATCGCACAAGTAGAGATCTTAGTCATGAGCGCTAGAGGTGGACGTGGTCGTGGGCGTGGTCGAGGTAGGATGACGCTTTAAACCCGTAGGAT
The DNA here is from genome assembly GCA_025506655.1 of Gossypium rotundifolium. Classification (NCBI taxonomy): domain Eukaryota; kingdom Viridiplantae; phylum Streptophyta; class Magnoliopsida; order Malvales; family Malvaceae; genus Gossypium; species Gossypium rotundifolium. The sequence continues at coordinate 153,764,154 of CP106724.1, forward strand.
CCGGTCAGGGTCGAGAATGAGATACTGCATCGCCACCACCGGAGGTGGTGAGTTTCGAGAATAGACCGGGACGACGCAGGTGTCAAAGCGATGTCATGAAGTTCTAAAAAGGGTAGTTGGAGTAGGTGGAGGCGCAGGAGCTCAAAAATCTGTGCCTGAGCGACTTCGAGCAAACGGGTTGAGGTATTTCAAGGTGTCTCTGGTGTTGCTCCTAGCACGGCTGAATATTGGCTGGAGGCGACAGAGCGGATCATGGACGATCTAGATCTGACTGCTGAAGAGAAATTAAATGGGATAGTATCACTCCTTCGAGATGAGTCATACCAATGGTGGCTCAAGGTTCGAGACAAGGCTTTGCAATGGAAGACCTTACTTGGGATTATTTCAAGGTCGCATATCGTAAAAAGTACATTGGAGCTAACTACATTAATGAGCAACTAAAGCATTTACGAGGTTAGTTCGGGAGTAACTCTGTCGAGTCGAGGCGAGTTCTTGAGGCTGAGTTGGTATGCTAGGGGTATGGTGGCTACTGAACACAAGAGGTGTGTTTGTTTTGAGGACGGCGTACGAGATGAATTAAGGTTGTTGATTGCTCCCCAGAGTAGGAGCGTGAATTTGCTGTCCTGGTTGAGAAGGCTAAGGTAGCCGAGGGTATTAAGGAGTCTGTGAGGCAGGGCATGGATAGGAACCAACATAAGCGGGGTTTTGAATCTTCCGGTCATCGAAAATCCTCGAAAAGGGCTAGACAGTGGGCCAAATCGGTCTGTAGGTTTGTTCTCGCTAATCGTGGACCGCCGCAAGGTAACCGCTGTGGGAAAGCTCATTGGGAGGATGATGGACCGATGGCGAGGATGTTTTGAGTATGGCTCACTGGACCACCGTGTGAGGGACTTTTCGCGTAAGTTGGCTAGGATTCACCCAAGAGTCGTGGCTATACTCGGTTCAGAATAATAGACCACCACCGCAGAGGGGCCGTGGTAATGGCAGAGGAGGTAATGGTTCGGTGGGCCGTGGAGCATCGGCGAGGTGCAGTAGTTCGAGGCCGACGGCTGGCTAGTGTATGCAATGAGGCACCGAGAGGAGGGTGACGACCGGACGCCATAACCGTACATTCTTAATCTTTGGTTCTCCATTTACTGCTTTGATTGATGTGGGTTCAACGCATTCATATGTTGCAAGTAGCATAGTAAAGACCATGGATTTAGACTCGAGATATCTTCTAGGCGGATGACCGTAATAAGCCCTCTAGGTCACTCAGTAGTTTTAGATAAGTCAGTATAGAGATGTACCTCTAGAACTCCAAGGGGTAGTGTTTGAGGCTGATCTGATGGAACTGTCGTTTGGGGAGTTCGATCTGATTCTTGGGATGGACTGGTTGGTTAAGTACCAGGCGAAGTTGGATTGTGCGGCTAAGCGCATGGTTCTGAAAACGGTAAGGAGATGAGGTAGTCCGATCGGCAATAGAACAAATTACCTGTCCAACGTGGTGTCTGCTTTGAAAGCCGAGAAGATGGTCAGAAAGGGCTGTGAAGCATATGTGGTTCGTGTGTATGCCTTGGAGGCTAAAGAGTCTGCTTGTAGAGAAGGTTCGGCGCTTAGGGAATTTCTTGATGTGTTTCGAGGAGCTTCTGTGTTTGCCACCGGATCGTGAGGTAGAGTTCGGAATAGATTTGTTACCCGAATCGCGCCAGTGTCTATTGCTCCGTATAGGATGGCGCCAAAAGAGTTAGTAGAGCTTAAGGCTCAGATCCAAGAGTTGTTGGACCGAGGCTTTATCAGGCCAAGTGTTTCACCTTGGGGGCGCCTTGCATACTCTTTGTCAAGAAGAAAGACGGTACTATACGGATGTGTATAGACTACCGCCAATTGAATAAGCTGACGATCAAAAACAAGTATCCACTGCCACGGATTGATGACTTGTTTGATCAGCTGAACGGTGCATCGGTATTCTCAAAGATCGATTTGAGGTCTGGGTACCACCAGTTAAAGGTGAAGGAGGCGGATATCTGCATGACGGCGTTTCGTACTCGGTATGGGCACTATGAGTTCTTAATAATGCCGTTTGGATTGACTAACGCGCCGACAGCATTCATGGATATGATGAATAGAGTGTTCCAGCAGTATTTGGATCAGTTCATCGTGGTTTTCATAGACGACATCCCGGTATATTCAAGGACGTAGGGGAACATGATGCGATTTATGGTGGTATTGCGATTTTGAGGAGAAGCGACTTTATGCTAAGTTTAGTAAATGCGAGTTCTGGCTTAGAGAGGTGACGTTCTTGGGTCATGTAGTGTCGGCTGAGGGGATTAGAGTGGATCCTCAAAAGATTGAGGCGGTTTTGGATTGGAAGCCGCCTAGGTTAGTAGCCGAGATTCGGAGTTTTCTGGGCTTGGCAGGATACTATCGAAGGTTTGTAGAGGGTTTTCGTTGATCGCAGCACCGATGACCAAATTGTTAAGAAAAGGGGTTCCGTTCATTTGGACTGAGAAACAGCAGGAGAGTTTCGATAAGCTTAAGAAGATTTTAACTGAAGCTCCGATTCTAATTCAACCTGAGGCAGGAAAGGAATTTACAGTGTATTGCGATGCATCACATACAAGTTTGAGTTGTGTGCTGATGCAGGAAGGGAAGGTTGTGGCTTACGCATCTCGACAGCTGAGGCCACATGAGGTCAATTATCCGACGCAGGATCTGGAGTTAGCGGCTGTAGTCTTCGCTTTGAAGATTTGGAGGCATTACTTGTACGGAGAAAGATCGATAGTCTACACAGATCACAAGAGTCTGAAGTACCTTTTGACTCAGAAAGATTTGAATCTGAGGCAACGCAGATGGATTGAGTTGCTAAAAGACTACGACTGTTCGATTGAGTATCATTCGGGCAAGGCTAATGTGGTGGCAGACGCATTGAGCCGTAAGGTTGTTGCAGACTTAAGAGCGATGTTTGCCCATTTGAGTTTGTATGACGACGGGAGTATTCTGGCAGAGCTACAGGTTAAGCCTACTTAGGTTGAGTAGATCAGAGAAAAACAGTTAATGGATGAGGCTTTGAGTGCGCAGAGGTCACAAGTGCAGAATGGTGGTTTGGAGGGTTACAGTTTGTCTGGTGATGGAGTCTTTGTGTTTTCGGGGAGAGCTTGTATGCCGAGGGATATTGAGTTAAGGCGAAGATTCTTCAGACGCATATAGCGATCCCTACGCTATACATCCCGGAGGCGATAAGATGTATCGGATCTAAAAGAGCGCTTTTGGTGGCAGTGTCGAAGAGGGAAGTGACAGAGTTTGTAGGGAAGTGTCGACATGTCGGTGAGTCAAGGTCGAGCATCGCTTGCCGTCGAGGTTGCTTCACCGATGAAGATTCCACAGTGGAAGTGGGAAAGGATAACTATGGATTTCGTTAGTGGATTACCTCTTCGCCTAGCAAGAAGGATTCGCTTGGGTAATTGTGGATCGCCTAACTAAATCACTCATTTTTCCCGGTGAGGTGGATTACTCACTTGAGAGGTTGGCAAACCGTATGTGTCGAGATAGTAAGGTCGCACGGTGTGCTAGTATCGATCATCTCGGATAGGGATCCCGATTCGCTGGTTCGGAAAGCGTTGCATCGAGCTCGGGTACACTTGGATTTCAAAGACGACGTTTCACCCGCAATCGACGGGCAAATGGAAAGGGTTATACTGATCTTAGAGGATATGTTACGAGGTGTGTCTTGGACTTGAGGGTAGTTGGGAAGAGTTTCTACCATTAATGAGTTCGCCTACAACAATAGTTACCAAGCAAGCATCAAGATGGCACAATATAAGGCGCTGTATGGTAGGAAGTGTCGCCACCTACTTGTTGGACGGAGTTGGGTGAACGTCGCTTGTTGGGACCAGAGTTGGTTGTTGAGACCAAGACGAGGTTAAGTTGATTCAGTCTCGGTTGAAAGAAGCTTTGGACCGACAGAAGTCTTATGCCGATCTTAAGCGGAGAGATATTGAATTTGTTGTGGGGGATCAAGTTTTTCTGAAGGTCTCGCCATGGAAGAAAGTGTTGAGGTTCAAAGAAAAGGTAAGCTAAGTCCGAGGTTTATTGGTAGATAAGGTAATCGAGACGAGTGGGACCCGTAGCATATCAGCTTGAGTTGCCAGCAGAGCTAAGTCAGATTCATGACGTATTCCATGTTTCGATGCTTAGGCGATATCGCTCGGATCCATCGCACGTGGTAGCGAAGGAAGGATCGAGGTAAATCCAGATTTGACCATGGAGGAAGAACACATGCGATTCTAGATCGGGATGTGAAGGTTCGCATAGGAAGTCTGTGCCTTTGGTTAAGGTACTATGGCGGAATCATGGCGTGGAAGAAGCTACGTGGGAACCCAAGGATATGATGAGACAAAGAATACCCACAACTCTTACGATCGTAATTTCGAGGTCAAATTATTTTAAGGGGTAGAACCGTAATATCCCGTGTTAGAGGCTATTTTGTTATGGCATGGTTTGCATGTGTTTGGTCCGATTATGTTGTTGTTTTGATGTTTTGGGGCTTAGTTGTAAGCTAGGTGTAAGCCCGAGTGGTAGGAAAAATCTTTGTTTTAGGCTTAGGTGAGAGGAGTCAAGGAGCTGGGATTTATAAATATTTTAGGTGAATTTTGGCATAACAAATAAGTGGTGGAGTGGCGGGATAGGCGCCACTTGAGGCTTGTGTGTGTGACGCCACTTGCAGGGAGGAGGTCCCTGTTCAAGCTGCAGAGTGCTCCTATTTTGGCTTCTATTTTGACCAGCATGGAGGGAGAAGTTGTAGGCGGTTCAAACTCCGCCTTGGACCAAGTCAAATGTTCAAATGGTGGGTGGAGAGTGAATTTAGGAGGAGACTAGTTCAAACTAGTTTGAATGGGTGGCTTAGAGTGTTTGGGGAGTTGTGGCGAATTTTGGAGAGATTTTGGGGGTGAGTGGACGGTTTTGGTAGGTGTGTTGTGGGAGTGCGAATTTTCCTTTTCATTCTTGTGCATTTTCATCACTTTGTGTCAAAGCAAATTCTTCTTTGTCAAAAACAAGTCAAACTTTAAGTGATTTTCTTCTTTTTCTTTTTGAAATCGAAGACCAAAACCCTTGAGCTTGCCAAATTGCTTTGCTTCTCTTGAATTTGGTGTGTGTGGTCAATGCTCTTTTCCAACTCTTTCTCTTTTGTTCATTTGTGCTGTTTAAATAGCCATTTTCTTCTCACATATTTTGCCTTTCTTTATTTCATAAGTGCCAAGCTAGTACCCTTTTCTTCTCATACTTTTTCTTCTTTGGAAACCTTGATAGTAAAACTCCATTTTCCAAAATACTTTCCTCCATTTCTTCTTCTTTCAAACCGAAAGCACCTCCTCTTTTCATCTTTTATTTTCTTTCTTTTCCAAAACCTCTTAGCCAATTCTCCACTTAATTCTCTCCATTATATTTGAGCCTAATCTTTCTTCAACCTTTGCCGATTTCTTTTCTCCTTTTGAACCGCATTTCTTTTGCTTTGTACCTTCAAAGACTCTAGCGAATCTCTCCTTGTGTTGCCGAAACTTCCCCTTCTCTCTTTAGTTTTGCACTTTGGCCGAATCTAGGTGTGGTGTGGATCTCTCCTAGTGGTTTCAAATCGGGTTAGAAGAAGGTATGTGGTGTAGCCGAAGGGCTATTTCTTCCCTCTCTTGTTCTTTATCGATTTTGGGTTTGTTTAAGGGCTAATTTTGGCATTTGTTGAAGGGAGTTAACCTTTTGTTTTGGTAACCGATTTCTTCATAGGGTATCCGGATTCCGAAGCAGTCAAACGAGGCATTTATCTTAAGTTGATTGATTGGTAAGTGATGGTGAGATTTTGGTTTATGGTCTAATCGTTAGTTTCATTTAATCAAGTCTCCAAAGAACTAACTGTTTACATTTTAGGGTGTGCCGATTGCTTAAGGAAGAACCATTATTGGTTCGGGTTTGGTAGGAAACCAAACCATTTGCAAGGTAAGGGTTCAAACGCTAACCGCTTTGGTTTAATGGTTCTGGCCAAATGGTATAAGTGACTAATCTCGTGTTTGGTCGATTTTAGGAGCAAGATAATCGAGGGATTTAAACCGGTTCTTTGAGATTAAGCGTGCGTTTTAACAGGTGTGTAAACTAACACACCTATTTACTGAGTAATATGTTAATAACTTTGATTGTGTAAAGTGAAACAGTATGGTTGACTGATATAATACCCAATGAGGTATGGATACAGATTCGGGTAAGTCCATTTCATTACGAGATCGGTAGTGATATATGATATCATGATTTATGGTGTATGTATTATGAGATGCCATATTGAGCATGTGAGCATGATTGCATGATTTGCACGATTTGCATTAGTTTGATGTGTTATTGGGTGAAATGAGTGGAGGGGGAATATGATATCCGTGTCTTTGGGACACCGAGGTTTGGCACCTCCAAAGGGTTTGGTACCACGATTGATTATTGTGACTTTGGGTCACGGAGGTTTGGCACCTCTGCGTCTCGTCCCAAAGGGCTTAGCACCACAGTGGGTTGGCCCCAAGGTTGATTTTACGGATTGACGCTAGTGATTTGGTATCACACGATGGGTTGGCCCCATCATTCGATTCATGACTACGGTCACCGTGATTTGGTATCACACTTGTGTCTTTGGGACACCGAGGTTTGGCACCTCATAGCGACTCGTCCCCTCGTGGTTTAACACCACCGTGGGTTGGCCCCACTGCTGAGATACGGATTGTCGCCAGTGATTTGGCATCACACATGGGTTGGCCCCACAGATTGATTATTCTTTGACTTTGGGTTGGCACCACATTGATGGTTTTGGGTCACTAGTGGTTTGGCACCACCGGGGTTTGGTACCACAAGGGTAGAAAAGGAGTTACTGATGGTTAGGATCAGTGCATCAATTGTGTTGCTTTGTTATGATGTGTGTTAGTATGTTGCATATACCGGAGGGGGATTTATGCACCGAGTCTTGTGACTCACCTTCTCCTTATCATTTCAGTGACACTTAGATCGCGGACACGGAGCCTGGTGGACTCGAGGTGCCCATGCCATGAATAAAAGCTCTGACGGTAATCGATTTTAAATTTGGTACTTTGCTTTATTTATTTTTCATTTGGATTTGTTGGGTTTATAAAAGGCCTTTCTAAAATTTTACTTTGGTTATCTTTATGCTTAAATTTAATTTCAAATATACCTTAACAAATTATTGGGTTAACATTGTATAAAACTTGAAAGAATAGATTTTCAAAACCACGGTTTACATGTTTTAAAACTTTACCATCTGTATCACGTTGTAATTTAAAATGAATGCAACTCAAATGTTTTCCAAACTTGAAACTTTTCCACACTAAGTACAAGATGATTTTAATCAACTAAAAAGGGGTTTCTCGGATTTCTAAATGATGTAAACTTGATTTACATGTGGGTACAAATAAGTTTTCAAAATTTTCGTGTTTTCAAGTACACTATCGCTTTTTAAACAATCATGCTCAAGTTTTCTACAAGAACAAAACATACAAAAGAGTTTTCATTAGATTTTTAACCGGGAACCTAAACCTCTCAAATACATTTTCCCTGTAGCATACCAGATTCGGTCGTGGTGTATTGGCTGGGTTTGGGGTGTTACAATATTATTTCTTTCGTTGTCTCAATAACAACCACATACTCGACCTCCATAGTGGAGTCAATAGTGCAAGTTTATTTTACACTTCTCCATACTATGGCTCCACGACCTAGGATGAATATGTTTCCCGATGTTGATTTCCTCGAATCTTTATAGGTTTGTATATCAAATAGGAGTAAGGTTCTCCCTAAAATGTACAAGCATATAATCCCTGGTTCTTTTAAGATGCCTTAATATATGTTTTACAGCTTGCTAATGCTTGAGACCAAGATTCGTCTGATATCGACTAACCATTCCTACTGGGAAATAGATATCTGGACGTGTGTAAGCATCACATACATAAGACTTCAAACTTCCGAAGCATGTGGAACCTTACTCATATGCTCTCTTTCTTCTATTGTCTTAGGACAATCATCTAAAGAAAGATGAAAACCAGGTGTAGTCAGTTGAGCGTCTGGCTTCACATCAGCTATTACAAAACATTCCAATACCTTACTGATGTATGAAGCTTGTGATAAAGCTATCATTTTATTCTTTTGATCCCTAAAGATTCAAATTCCAAGAATATAACTAGCTTCACCCAAGTCCTTCATGCTAAACTATTAAGCTAACCATAGTTTAATCGATGACAATTCTCTTGCACCGTTTCTGATAAGTAGAATATCATTGACATACAAAATGAAGAAGACCGCCTTTTTATCCTTATACGATTATAAACAAAAGATTCATCAACATTTTGCTCAAACCCAAAAGTCTTGATCATTTGATCAAATCTTTTATTCCATGAGCGTCACGCCTGCTTAAGTCCATAAATGGATCTTAGTAGTTTGCAAACTTTGTACTCCTTTCCTTTGATAAGATAGCCAGTAGGTTGAGCCATGTCTCATTTACATAACCATTCGAGAATGTTTTCTTGACATCCATAACCATTCAAGAATGTTTTCTTGACATCCATTTGTTAGATCTCATAATCGAGAGCAGCGACAATGGATAAGAGTTTGCGGATAGACTTGAGCATGGATACTGGAGAGAAGGTCTCATCGTAATCGATGTATTCTTTCTGTGTGTAGCCTTTCCCCACAATTCTGGCATTATGTGTTTCCACTTTACCTTCCGCATTTCTCTTCTTCTTATAGATCCACTTACACCCAATGGGTTTAATCCCAATCAGTAAGTCTACAGGTTCCCATACCGTATTGGATTACATAGAATCCATCTCGGCATCTATGGCCTATTTCTAGAGGTTGGAATCAACGTCCTGCATAGCCTCATTGTAACACCCTAGACCCGACCTACAAGTTAGGCCCGAATCTAGAAATGTCACATTGAAAGCACAATTTCAAATCGATTTTTCTAAGTTAAAATTTAAGGCCTAAAAGCCCAAAATCCTTGAAACTTGTTAAGTAATGATAAAATCCCATGTTTTAAATAAAAGCCAATAGGTTATAGTTATTTTGAAAACCTTGCTAAACTTTAGAAATTTATTTAAGTTAAAATAAAAATTAAGCAGCGGAAATAATAATAAAACCCATAAGTAACGTCAAATTGGAGATACAAGGCCTTATTACATCAAACTAAAACAAAGCAATTAAAACCATGTCTTTTGAAACAAATAAATAAAAATTTTAACATCTCGTAGTGTGGCCAACTCCAAGTCTTCTCCCACGTCGAGCCGTCTACTGAAGATCTCCTAAAACATTAAATAAAGGGTGTGAGTTTCGAAACTCAATGTGTACAACCCCTGGCAATCAAATCAACATACAAATATTCACATTGGGCCTAAGCCCTATCAAAATTGGTGGTCTTGGTCTTAGCCCACAATGACCTCATATCATATCATATCATATCATATCATATGCAAAACAAGGTAATGCAAAACCCTCCCCAAAAATCCATCTGCTACACACACCATTTCCCTTCCAACCTTACAAACCTATGGGGAATTCTAGCTCGACCCCCCCTCCGCTACACTCCAATGGTAGCACTCACAGCGGCACTACTCAACGTTGTAGCAAAGCTGCTAATCATATAATGGGCTTAAAGCCGCTGGTGGATCCACGGTCGTCAAGCGACTATGCGATCCTCAAATTCTTCCTCCGTACCATAATTCCCACCCATATACATCCTAAGCAGAATGTCATATGAATACAGCAAACACATAAGTAACATCCATAAAAACTCATACTCATCGCATAGGGGTATTTTAGTCATTTCACAATCAAGGGTATTTCTGTAATTCTACCCTACAGGGGTATTATCCTAATTTTACCCTATAGGGGTATTATCGTAATTCTACCATATAGGGGTAGTTTTGTAAATTTCCAAATTAGGGGTATTTTGGTAATTTTAAAATTAAGGGTATTTTGGTAATTTCGTAAATCGAGGGTATTATGGTAATTTTCCAAACTAAGAGTATTTTGGTAATTTTCCAAACTAAGGGTATTTTGGTAATTTTACAGAACAAGGGTATTTTAGTAATTTTACACAATCTAATGATATTTCGGTAATTTTTCCCATTAACAAGTCCTTGCGGCTAAAGCGAGCAAACACTATGCACCAGGTAGGATTCCAGGGAAAAGGAGATGGGCCACTAGGACCGCTTAAGTACCAAGCTCTCCCTAGATCCAATCCTAGACATGTATATGTCCTTTGCCACACTCTAACCCAACGACTTGTCTACAGACATGTTTAATTATTAGATTAAGTCTTATGCGGTTTAAGAGTTGTTCAGAACTAGGCCTAAAGTCCATTAAACCCTAACATACTTTTTTACGTCCCCATAAAGCCCATTAAGCCCAAACACATCCTTATGGACCATTAGGCCCAAATCTCATCCATATGGCCTATTAGGCCCAAAGAAATTCTAGATCATGTAACATGCATGACTAACTCAATTCGTATAACCAACCAAACAATTTCATCAAACTTAGCCTCAGGGCCCACCGAGCCCATTTAGCCACTTTCGGCTTTTCAGCTTTTCAGCATTGTCGATATCGTGTGTGTGTGTAGTGTTTGTACACACCTTGTTACTACAATGTGCTATTCTATCCTTGGTCTTAAACCTACAACCAACCAACCTTCAATCAACCACCCATACTTAATCAAAATATTTACCAAAAGCCGAAGCCTTACCATAACCTTACCATATGCCACACATTCTAGTAGCCCTTCCTTAGCTACTATTCACGAATATCCTCTAGATCTGCACTCAAACATATATCGTCAAAATCGAGTGACTCATATTCCACATAAGGCACCTCTATAAGCCATACTACATTTGGCCATTTACTTAACCCACAATCAAGTTGAGCACATTTACCCTTGCTAACGATCCTACCACGCTTTCGATCTTTGAACCTTATCCTTGTTACCATAGAGTTAATGACATGACAGTTAGATAGCCTTTCAGCTTTTAGCAAAATGTACAAGAGAGGTTAACTGAATACTTACCAAATCCACTTTCGATCCTGCAGCCTAAATTTGGCTTTACCTTGACTGATAGTAGATAATAATCGATTTACGATGGAGGCCCAACCACAAAGATTCGGCACTAGTAGGGATTTTGGCAAGAGAAGATGATGGTAATTCGGCAATAGAAAAGTTTGGCTATGCGAGAATTCGTAAAAAGGGATTCGGCTAGAGGGGAAAACAAAATTTTCACAAAGGAATGATGGTTTCTTTTTTTTCGATAAATGGAAGAATTTGGCTGAGGGGGAGAAAAAGAAATGTAATGGAACCTAAGGAACCTCTCAAAGGAATTTGACACCTCCTTTTATAGCCAATAGCCGAATCCTACCTTCGCCCACAGTCCAATTTGGCACCAACTCTTCCCACCTCTCATCTTCTAATTTTTCTCCATGATATCTCTCTTATCTCATCCCAAATTCCCTCCTTTATCAGCTCACAAGACCAATTCAAACACTTTAACAAAAGAGTCCAAATTCCACACAACTTTGGCTGTCCACTATGCAAAAGAAACACTCCAAAAACACCTTACCACTACTCAAACTTTGGACCTCTTCAATCCACCTTGTAGCTCCCTCAAGTGACGCAACCTTGCCACTGGACCACAAGCCCATTTGTGTCCTATTTTCCTCTTAATCTACTTAAGAGGCCTAATGCTTGAGACTAGGTTCCACTAAAACAAGAAAAACAAATTTTTCCCTATGGTCTTCCCTATATCTAAGACTTCAAGTAATCTCGATAATACCTTAAAATTATTACCCTAAGTGCTACTAATACAAACCAACTTTAGTGCACAGAAATTAGGGTTTCTAGATTTTGGGGCATTACAACCCAATAGGCCCAAATCTACTAGGCCCAAATTCGGGGCGTTACAATTCTACCTTCCTTAAAGAAATTTCTTTCTCGAAATTTCCAACTAACTATTAATCGCACTGCTCAAGTTACACCACTATGCTTCCTTGTGCACTCTGATTTTAATAACACTAACACACTTTAACTCTAATTGAACCCTTTACACCTACCCACTGGAGCATATAAACATTGCACGCATATAGTTTCTATACCCAAAATATTGCATCCACACAAAACATACTCGACTTAATGGTGACTGAACAATCCCGAGCTTGATGCTCCTCAGACCCGTATCTGAAACACGCTCCTGACTTCCTCCAGCATTCACCCGGATGACTCCTTTTGCAATATTTGCAAGCTGAAAAGTTTGGACGTACCTTAACATGCTTCACAGAATGAGACAGCGGTCTTAGAGAACTACGATCTCTTTTTTTATTACAGTCCACGCACCTAACCTGAAGTGTTTCACCAATTTCTTTAACCTCCTCCAGTACCTCCCTAACTAGCTGAGTCAACACATCAGCCCTAACATTTCCACGGCCTATGCCGCAACCCCTTACACTTCTTCTAGGGCTCATCGCTGATTCTCGTATTATCTGAATTAGGAATTTTTATATATTTAGTTCATAGTTCCACTGTTTAAAGCACATGTCTTATGCAAGTAACGATTTAAAAGTTGTTTCGCGATCATGAATCTACTACAGGTTTAAGTTTACTATGGGCTTTAGTCTTTAAAAACCTATTATTTAAAGTAGCACAATATCTAAATACAGTTCAATAATTTAAACAAGTAAAATAACAGAAACACTTACTTGGCTTGACGTCAAGGGCTCAGTGAACCACATTACAAGATCCTGCAAACCTTTTTAATCTACTTGTTTTAAAAAAAACCTAAAATTCAAGGCCCATTTCACAGCCTGAGCTTTGCAACCGGGCTCTGATACCACCAAATGTAACATCCCAGACCCGACCTAAAAGTTAGGCCCGAATCCAGGAATGTCACATTGAAAGCACAATTTCAAATCAATTTTACTAAGTTAAAATTTAAGGCCTAAAAGCCCCAAATCCTTGAAACTTATTAAGTAATGATAAAAGCCCATGTTTTAAATAAAAGCCCATAGGTTATAGTTATTTTGACAACCTTGCTAAATTTTAGAAATTTATTTAAGTTAAAATAAAAATTAAGCAATGGAAATAATAATAAAACCCATAAGTAACGTCAAATTAGAGATACAAGGCCTTATTACATCCAACTAAAATAAAGCAATTAAAACCATGTCTTTTGAAACAAATAAATAAAAATTTTAACATCTCGTAGTGTGGCCAACTCCAAGTCCTCTCCCACGTCGAGCTGTCTACTGAGGATCACCTGAAACATTAAATAAAGGGTGTGAGTTTCGAAACTCATCGTGTACAACCCTTGGTAATCAAATTAACATACAAATATTCACATTGGGCTTAAGCCCTATCAAAATCGGTGGTTTTGGCCTTAGCCCACAATGACCTCATATCATATCATATCATATCATATCATATCATATCATATCATATCATATCATATCATATCATATGCAAAACAAGGTAATGCAAAACCCTCCCAAAAAATCCATCCGCTACATACACCATTTCCCTTCCAACCTTATACACCTGTGGGGAATTCTAGCTCGACCCACCCCTCCGCTGCACTCTAATGGTAGCACTCACAGCGACACTACTCAACGTTGCAGCAAAGCTGCTAATCATATAATGGGCTTAAAGCCACCGATGGATCCACGGTCGTCAAGTGATTATGCGATCCTCAAATTCTTCCTCCATACCATAATTCCCACCATATGCATCCTAAGTAGAATATCATATGAATGCAGCAAACACATAAGTAACATCCATAAAAACTCATACTCATTACATAGGGGTATTTTAGTCATTTCACAATTAAGGGTATTTTCGTAATTCTACCCTACAGGGGTATTATCGTAATTCTACCCTATCGGGGTATTATTGTAATTCTACCCTACAAGGGTATTATCGTAATTCTACCCTATAGGGGTATTTTAATAAATTTCCAAATCGAGGGTATTTTGGTAATTCTACAAATTAGGGGTATTTTGGTAATTTCGTAAATTGTGGGTATTATGGTAATTTTCCAAAATAAAGGTATTTTGGTAATTTTCATACTAAGGGTATTTTGGTAATTTTCCAAATTAAAGGTATTTTGGTAATTTTCCAAACTAAGGGTATTTTGGTAATTTTGTAGAACATGGATATTTTAGTAATTTTACAAATCTAAGGATATTTTGGTAATTTTTCAAATCAGGGTACTCGGTCCCTCTTGAGTTTTAGTTATAGACTTTGGCCCATTAACAAGTACTTACGGCTAAAGCGAACAGGCATTATGCACTAGGTAGGATTCCAAAGAAGAGGAGGTGGGCCACTAGGACCGCTTAAGTACCAAGCTCTCCCTAGATCCAATCTTAGACATGCATATGTCCATTGCCACACTCTAACCCAGGGACTTGTCCACAGACATGTTTAATTATTAGATTAAGTCTTATGCGGTTTAAGAGTTGTTCAGAACTAGGCCTAAAGTCCATTAAACCCTAACATACTTTTCTACGTCCCCATAAAGCCCATCAAGCCCAAATCACATCCTTATGGCCCATTAGGCCCAAATCTCAACCATATGGCCTATTAGACCCAAAGCAATTCTAGATCATGTAACATGCATGACTAACTCAATTCGTATAACCAACCAAACAATTTCAGCAAACTTAGCCTTAGGGCCCATCGGGCCCATTTAGCCACTTTTAGCTTTTTGGCATTGCCGATATTGTGTGTGTGTAGTGTTTGTACACACCTTGTTACTGCAATGGGCTATTCTATCCTTGGTCTTGAACCTACAACCAACCAATCTTCAATCAACCACCCATTAATCAAAATATTTACCAAAAGTCGAAGCCTTAACGTAACCTTACTGCGTGCCACACGTTCTAATAGCCCTTCCTTAGCTACTATTCGCGAATATCCCCTAGATCTACACTCAAACATATATCGTCAAAATCGAGTGACTCATATTCCACATAAGTCACCCCTATAAGTCATACTACATTTGGCCATTTAATTAACCCACAATCGAGTTGAGCACACTTACCTTTGCTAACGATCCTACCACGCTTGCGATCTTTGAACCTTATCCTTGTTACCACAAAGTTAACGACAGAACAGTTAGATAGCCTTTCGACTTTTAGTAAAATGTACAAGAGAGGTTAACCGAATACTTACCAAATCCACTGTCGATCTTACGGCCTAAATTCAGCTTTTAACCTTGACTGATAGTAGATAATAATCAATTTGCAATGAAGGAACAACCACAAAGATTCAGCGTTAATAGGGAATTTGGCAAGAGAAGATGATGGTAATTCGGTAATAGAAAAGTTTGGCTATGCGAGAATTCGATAAAAAGGGATTCGGCTAGAGGGAAAACAAAATTTTCGCAAAGGAATGATGGTTTCTTTTTTTCGATAAATGGAAGAATTCGGCTGAGGGGGAGAAAAAGAAATGAAATGGAACCTAAGGAACCTTTCAAAGGAATTTGACACCTCCTTTTATAGCCAATAGCCGAATCCTACCTTCGCCCACAGTCCAATTTGGCACCAACTCTTCCCACCTCTCATCTCCTAATTTTTCTCCATGATATCTTCCTTATCTCATCCCAAATTCCCTCCTTTATCAGCTCACAAGACCAATTCAAACACTTCAACAAAAGAGTCTAAATTCCACACAACTTTGGCTGTCCACTATGCAAAAGAAACACTCTAAAAACACCTTACCACTACTCAAACCTTGGAACTCTTCACACCACCTTGTAGCTCCCCAAGTGACGCCACCTTGCCATTGGACCACAAGCCCATTTTTTTTCCTATTTTCCCCTTAATCTGCTTAAGAGGCCTAATGCCTGAGACTAGGGTCCGCTAAAGCAAGAAAAATAAAATTTTCCCTATTGCCTTCCCTATCTCTAAGACTTCAAATAATCCTGATAATACCTTAAAATTATTACCCTAAGTGCTACTCATACAAACCAACGTTAGTGCATAGAAATTTGGGTTTTAGGATTTTAGGGCGTTACAACCCTATAGGCCCAAATCTACTAGGCCCAAATTTGGGGCGTTACACTCATCGTAAGTGAGTGGATCATCATCCTCATGATTGGCTTTCATATTATAAATACTTCCATCATAGATGAAGAAGTCTGATTTCTTAGAAACTTTCCCACTATGGTTTCCCCTATGTTGTTAATTGTTTGTAGGTCTTTCTACAACTTTCTCGAGATTTGAACTTGGTGATTGTTCTACAACTCTTAAAAGTTCCTCGAGTACCACTTTACTTCGAGGCTTAAAGTTATCCATGTAGCTTTCCTCGAGGAAAGTAACATGAGTAGAAACTTTGATCGTAATATCTTTCGAATTGTAGAATAATCCACCCTTTATTCCTTTTGGATATCCTACAAGCATACAAAATTCTGTCTATGCATCCAATATCTTTGCATCCTTATCAAGAACATGTGTTGGACAACCTTATATTCTAAAGTGATTTAGAGCGGGTTTCTTTCTATGCCACAATTTATAAGGTGTCTTTCTTACAAGCAAACTTGGTTGGCATATCACTTAGAATATAGCAAGTCGTTTGTATTGCATATCTCTCGAAGGAAGTACAAAGTTGTGAATAGCTTAACATTGAACGTATCATGTCAGGCACGGTTCTATTCCTTCCCTCAGCTATGCCATTTTGTTGTGGAGTGCCCAGTGCAGTCAATTGGGACAAAATCTCATTCTCTATAAGGTATCGTAAGAACTCATCAAACAAGTATTCCTCACCTCAATCAGACCGAAGATTTTGTCACACCCCGAATTGGCCTAGAAGTTTTGAGGGTATTTTAAGAATTTTAGTCTATATGTGCCCGGAATTTCATAAGTTTGGTAATCGATAATGTTTTCGACAATGGCTATTAGGAAATTAAATCAATTTTTGGAAATGTGTTTTAAATACCTCTAATTCTAAAAATAGGACTGATTTGTAAAAGAGTCAAAACTGAGAGTTTTTATGAAGTAATTTACCTAGAATTTTAAAATCAACCTAAAACCCCTATCTACAACATGTTTCACTTTATTTCTTTCTTCTTTTCTAGTTGTGTCGTCCCTTGCACTCCTCTTGTTTTTCCAATTACTTTCGATCTCCAATTCGTAATCCCTATTGATTTCCAACATCCCTTGAACTATAAATCTCCATTGAAACGAAGAAAACACCCAAAAAATTCATTAATTTCATCTTCTTCAAGAGTGGATTTTTCAAAATTTTTCCAAAGTTTGTTTCTCTAGCATTCAAGGTAACGAATCATCTTACTATTAGTTTTGAATGTTATCTAGACTTTTAAATTGAATTTGTAGCCATTAAAACGCATGTTTTAGGTAAAAGCCAAAATTTTGGTCATTAATGGTTGAATTCATATTTGTGGATTAAAAATTGGTTTTAAAGTGTTTTCAACTTGTTTTAATATAATTAGAAGGATTTTAAAGTTATTTTGAAGTTTTGTTTAGGAATTGTCAAGTTTTAATTAATTTTTGTCATAATGGTCAAAACTTGTCGAAAAATATTGATACCTTAAAACATTTAGTTTTGTGTAGTTTAAAGGTTGGGAATTAGTCGTAGATGATTATGTAGATGAACAAAATTTGTTTCATGTGAAAATATTAAGTGTAGGCTGAGATATTTGAATTTAAAGTTTTTCATGCCGAAGGTTTCGGTTAATAGTGAATGTAGCTTAGGCTATTGTTTTTGATTGTTGATTGTTGATTGTGTTCTTGTGTGGTTTGTCTTGTTGAAGTGTTGGAGTCAATAGGACCTTCAACGAGTAGAGACAAAGGCAAAGAAAAGCTTGTTTATTTCAGCTTTTCGGCAAAAGCATATTTCTTTTGGAATCGCTGCTCGTAGATGATTCATTGTGTAATTGGGAATTTATATGTAGCCTAAACCCATACTCTAATTCTGAGTGTAAGTGTTCTCACACCTATGATTAAATGTGAAATATGCTTGCATGTGAATTTGTGAAATTGTGAAATCATGAACATATATGAGATGCTATGATATATAATTATAAGCTTGTGATGACTGTTGTGAAAATGAATATGAGGGTATGTGTTATTCATGCCATGTGATAGTAAATATGTAGATATGTTTTCATGCCATATGACAGAGAGGATATTGTGCTACTAAAATGAATATGCAGTGAATATGTGCGTAAAATCGGTAAGTAAATATGTGATAATAATGTGGATATTTTGGCCTTGTGGCTTTTGAGACCGTTGGATATAGTTGACATGCCATAGGATTGTGAGTACTCACCTTTGTGTTGTGATATATGTGGGGAGTTGAGGCCTAGGGATAGTTTTAGAGAGATACGGGAATGTGAGCTAAGCTCCATTCATCGGGATATGTATGTGTGGTGTGTTGGAGAGTGTTAGATATGTGCTTCACTTATGGGACATGTTCGAATCTTTGAGTCATTATGTTGTGATGGATATCCGCATATTCGATGTGTGGTGATAGAGTCCATTTTATGTTTCATAATCTCAAGAGCCAAATTATCATAAAAAGTGGCTGAATGTGATTAAATTTTATTGATATATGCTAAAATATATGCTTAAATATTCATGTGACTAATGTGTGAATGAATTAAAGAAAGATGATTAATGTGTAAAATATGTCATAAGTGTAAAATATGATATGAATATGATATATGCATGTTTCGTTGATGCATGATGACTTGTTTACGTAGTGGTTATTCTGAGTATTCAGTGAGCTTGTTAAGTTCACCCATTCTTTCATAACCATTGCAGATACATAGTGTCAGTGTGAGCGGTGTGGTCTCAAAGAGTGATCCAAGCCGATTATTTATCTTCTATTAGTAGGTGTTATATGCTTATTTATGTTTGGGAATAAAGGCAATGTGATAGGCCAATATGTCAGATTTTATATCGATTATGCTAAGTCAATTTTTAGGTTGTTTGCATGCTATTTATGTCTGGAAGTTTGTGGACTTGAACATGATATTGGGACTGCTATTTCAGACATTTTGATGTTTCTTTAACTAGATGAATGAAGCATGTTGTTTAGGATTAAGTTTGAATGGTTTTAATGTTGACGTATGTTGAGATTTTATAGTTTGGAGTAGAGGTATCAATATTTGGTTTTTTAAAATGACACCTCTCTATTTTTAGAAGTGCAGGGAAACAAAATATAGATTTAGTATTGGTACCTTGGCCCGAGTATCGATACTCAAGGTAAATTTACTGATACCTTGCAAAAGGTACTGATATTTTTTGAAGTTTTGAAATTCTTGTGAGGAACAGAATGCAAGTTTGGTATCGATTTTTCATGTGGTATCAAATCACTTAAAGAAAATATCGATACCACTCCTTTAGTATCAATACCTACATAACAATTTTTTATCGTATGTTAGCAAGGTTAAACGTTAATTTGATTTTACATGTCTTAATATTCGCATTATTACTATAGTAACAAAAGAAAATAAAGGTTCTTGTATACTAAATGTGATGATTATGATGAAATCGATGTGAGACGGTGGTATAGTGTCCTAGAACTCAGGCTCGACGACCGGGCTGGGTATAGGGTGTTACATTCATTATGGATAAACATAATTACTTTTCCACTTCTGCATGAAACTCTCAAAATTTATCAAAGGTTGCTCTTTTTCGATACATTAGATAAACATATCCATATCGAGAATAGCCGTCGATGAAAGTCACTAATAATTGTAACCTCATCTAGCACTGATGCTCATGGGACCACATACATCAGTGTGCAAAAGTTTTAAAGGTAGGTTGGCACTTATATCTTTTGCATTAAAAGACTTTTAGTCATTTTACCTTTAAAGCAAGATTCACATTGTGGAAGACTAACTTCCTTAAGCATTATTAAGGGACCATCTTTCATAAGACTAGTGATTCTTTCTTAGTTAATATGATCGAGTCTTAAGTGCCATAGGTACCCCTCAATAGAGTGAGAAGTTTTAAGTTTTTTATTCATTATTTCAATTTGAAGCGTCGAGTAGTTATTTGGTTTGATAAAGTAGAGATTGTTTTCCATCCATCCACTACAGATTAAAAAAATATTTTTATGAATAGAAATCCTTTTATTGAATGTCATAGAATAACCATCATAAAATAAACATGCTACAAAAATTAAATTTCTATTAAAGTAAGGTACATAAAGTGCGTTTTTTAAAATAATCTTCCTAAAATTATCAAAATGTAAAATAACTTCTCCCATTCCTTCGGCTGAAACATAGCTCCCATCTCCGGTCCGCAACGAGAATCTCTTGTCACACAGACTTCTCGTTTCGCTAAACCCTTGTAAAGAAACACACACATGGTTAGTAGCTCCAGAATCAATAACCCAGTTGTCAACTGATTCTTCCACTAAGCAAGCTTCAACCAAAAAATGTTTTATACCTTTTTCCTCTTCGGCTAGGTAATCCAAATACTTCTTAAAGTTTGATCTAAAATTTCTTGTCCTATTGTAGAAGAAACATTTTATCTTTTTAGGATCTTTTGACTTCTTAGCCTTCTTCCCATCCACATGATGTGGAACTAAAGACTTAGTCGGTTTCTTCTTTCCCTTAGCTTTCTGCTTCCCCTTAAAGTACGAAGGACTTATAGCTAAGTTTGCCTCAAGTTTCTCCTGAATCGGCTTACCACCATACAGCATCAAGTCATAGGATTGTAATTCCTTCATGAGCTGAGTTAAGGTAGTTGCCTCATTCCCCAAGCTGTACGTGACCCTAAAACCAACAAACTTCTTGGTTAAGTATTTGAAACTTTTTCAATTTGAGAGTTCACGTCTAGTTAAGCCCCATTGTCCCCTGCTTTCACAAAGAATCCCATAAGCTTAAGCATATGTTTTTTAACTGGAGTGTCAGATTTCTGCTGAGAGTTCATCAAATTTGTAATAGTAGATTATCGAGCCAATGCAGCTTGGCCTCCGTGCAAATCCTCCAAATTAGTCATAATCTCTTTGGCAGTACGAATATTCTCATGTTGCTTTTACAACACACTACTCATGCTCGCTAACATATAACATCGAGCAATCGAGTTAGAATCTCACCAGTGATTTCTCAATTTGGGTTGAGCTTTAGGAGGGCATGTATATTCAAGAATGAATTTGTGTTTCTCACAGCTGAGAACTATTAGCAAGTCCTATTTCTATTCTCAGAAGTTATCCGCATTTAATTTATTCTCAGTAACAATGCTAATAAGTGGAGTATGAGACATATTTGAACTAAAAATAAAGATTCACTAATTACTATATTTGTATTAAGCAAATATTTTCATTTCAGCAACATATCAATAATGCAATATGATGCATGCGTCTTGGATTAAAACCTTGAAAAAATATTTTCCATTGCTACGATCATTCTCACACCCATCAACCATGTCACTTGGGATCCCATGATTAACTAGCAAGAAAATGGATTACATCCAATTGGTTCGTGAATCTTTATTCTTAAGACTTCACATGAACCAATGACCATTTTAACGTTTGACCATCATCTCTAGCTTAAACATCATTTCTTGGGAAACTATTTAATAAGAGACGATCTTGAGTGTGTAACCATTGACAAAAAACCCATCATGAGCATGCTTTCATTTTTAGTCATCTTTGGACAATCTCTTTGAGAGTCATGCATGACTAGTTGCCCTTAAAAGAAAATCGCACCCAGTGAACCCACATGATAAAGTGTAAATTAGGGTGCGACCAGGGTAGAAACTGGCTCGAAACTTTAACATGCTATCAGTTAGAGAACATCAATGAATGTCGTATGTCTTCTTCAAGGACATTCTCTGTAACACCCCAAACTCGGCCTAGATGTTATGGCCGAATCTGGTGATATCACATTGAAGCGTTTTTCGAAAACATAGTTTCATTGGAAAACCCGTTCTATATGAAACCTCATTTACAATCTTAACAGAAATCTTAGGGTATCATGTTCATTTAAAACTCAAGTTTTTTTTAGCAAAATGTTGATCATATTGGTTTTTACTATACTTTAAAATAATGTTTATCACGGAAGCTTTTATAGTATGTAACTAAAACGTGTTGTTTCAAAAAGCATTTATCTTTTGAGAATCCGCATCCTACTACTCTCAGATATGAATTAAAATAAGTAAAATCCCAAATTAAAAGTTAAAAATTTTAAAGAGGCCCTATTACATAAACAATTACCCAAATGAAATTTCTTCTAAACAAAAAGTCAAATATAGAAGTAGGTGCGATTGTGTGGCCACCTTTGAATCCCTCGCAGCACCTATCTGCCTAAGATTGGGGATTTTCTGTACAGATAAAAAGAGGGGTGAGTTTATGAAAACTCAGTGTGTAACCCCATATAAGCAAAATGGCTAATCATACCGTAGGCAAGTACAGTCTGGGCCTAAGCCCAAATCAATAACAGTTCAGTTCGGTTGGGGCCTTAGCCTATTACAGTATCAGTATCAATGTGGGCCTTAGCCAATTTCAATGACAGTAATAGTTCAGACATGCAATCAAAAATCCTACCCAACCAGCCTCTACACTCCACTCCACTCCGTCCAGCCCTACACTCCATGTGGGGATAAAATCACCCACCCATCCCTACACTCAAAAATTAGCACCGATTATAAGACTAAAAAAGATTTGCAGCAGAGGCATAATACAGTACACTTCCACCAATCATAATAATCCCATCCCCATGCAACATATCACACATGTATGCAACATATATATATCGTGGCATGCTCATATACAGTCATACATAACATAAGGCGTACAGTCATTTTATATCATAGGGGCATAGCAATCATTTTATATCATAGGGGCATAATAATCATTTAATCAATTTGGGGTCTAGGCATACTTACCAACCCATCAGTAGGTCCACAGTCATCTCGGGAAACCCGTGCAACCTTAACAGTCAAAAAGTGAAAATGGGCCCAATGCCGATAATGTAGGCCAACGTAGGCCCACACGCCTGTGGCCCACATAGCCCAGAAATGGTCTCAGCCATGTAAATTACACAGCTTGGCCCAATATTCTCTACACGTTCGTGTGGTTTACCCGTGTGAGGCCCACAAGCCCGTTGGGCTCACAAGGCCCATTTTGGTCGAACATGGCCCAGAACGACCTAAGACCATGAAATCGCTCATGGTGGCCTTAATAGTCAAACGCCCTCATTTTATGCGTTCAGATTGCCACACAAGCAGGCGCACACTCATGTAGCGTCAATTGTCATATTTTTTTGGCTTTTGCCGATTTACGATTTGGGCAGTGTTTACACAACTGCTTGCAAAAACGTGCGACTAACTCGCGAGCATATCACATCTCGAATTTATGGGGCCTTGCATTTAATGTGCTGTGATGTATTGTTGTGCTTATTATGCTTGTTAGAATATTTTAGGGGTCCAGAATGGGCTCGAAGTTGGGCCGAGGCCTGAGCAAAAATTTTATGTTTGGGCACTCTAGTAAAGAGTCAGGTAGGATAGGGTTTAAAAGATATTATCTGCGAAGTAAGACACAAAAATGGGCTTGTGGCCCAGTGGTCAGTGGCGACATGCAGGGATTAGGAGGTGGCGTGTCAAGTAGTTAAGGAGGTCCAAGGTTCAAGTCGCATGATACCTTTTTATTTTAATTTAATTTCGCAATAGCAAAGAGTAGTAGTGGAGTTAGGCTTGGATGCTTGAAATTAGGAATTATTTAGTGTGGATAATAAGGTTGATAATGTGCTGATAAAGGAAGGAAGAGGTGGTGTTATCCATGACACTGTGGATGAGTAATCAGATAAAGATAAGGAGAAATTCCAACACTGAAAGAGGAGGTGAAATCGGTTCTGATAGGTTCAAGGGGTGCCAAAATTTCCCTTGATTAAATAGCTTAGTTTTGATTTTAAAGAGGGGCATTTTCGATTTTTACGCAGTAGGTGCCAAAATTTTGGTTTAAGTAGGAGGATACCTCTTCAATTCTGGCATTTGACCCTATTCTCTTTTTCTTTCCTCTCATCTCTACTTTTATGAAAAAGTCAAAATTTCCATTGTTCTCTTCTCTCAATCATGTTTTTCTCAAAAACAGAAACTCAAAACTCTTCTCTTCTCCATGCTTTTCTTATAACCGAATGATCATTGTTCTTTCCTTTATTCTCTCTTTGCCGATATCTTCATAGCCGAATCTTCATAGATCCTATTGTACTGTTTTCCTTTTGATCTTCTCAGAAGCGGAATCTCTAAGAGTTAGTCGAATCTGCCGGTTAAGGTAAGTGCCGAATTCTCTCTTCACTTCTTCTCTTCCAATTTTTGGAGACTAAAGTCGAAAGGCTAGATAAGATTATCTTTGGAGTAATGATTTGATTGTGCTCGTGTTCTTATTTTGGGGCGACACATCAGGAATCGAAGTAGATTGTCTAGATCTAAAAGCTGAAAATCGCTAGTCTCTAAACTCCATCTCTTTTGAGATTTTTAGGTGAGGGATCTCGGCCCTACGAATGTACATTCGTGTTTGTACTCGATTCAATGTTTTAATTCAATTTGTTGACTAAGATCTGTTCCATAGATACAAATGCCAGAAAGAGGGAATTGGATCCGTAAATCTAACCCCTAAATTTAAGAAGCGAGCTGTGTCAGCCGTACGGGATTGGCCACTGGGTTGTGGACCGACTTCAGAACAAAACCTTAGACAGTTAGCAGTCGTATCAGCTTCTGATAGTGTCGACATAGAAAGTCTCGTCTTGTCTGTAATCAGGTGTGTGGATCTCTATCACACTAGTTAATCTGTACTATATATATGTTATGGGCTAAAAGCCGAAAAAAGGCTGTATGAATAGTCGCGTTACCCGAAATGGAAAGGCAAAGGATGCCAGGTACGTAATCATAAAAACTTCTCTATGTGTATCGAAGGATGTGGTAGTCTGTGATCTTTTTAGATAGTATATTATTTTGATTCTGTATGTATGTATGCATGGGATGGGATTGATATGACAAAGTGGAAGAGCATGCTAATAGGTCACTCAGTGATCGATGGTTAATCCACAACATGTTCTTTAGGTCGCATGGCGATCGGTGGCTCTGTGACATCCGATTAATAGGTCATATAGTGATTGGTGGTTAAACCATAATATATTGTCAAGGTCGCATGGTGATCGGTGGCTCTGCCACATAGGTCACATAGTGATCGGTCTTTATGACAGGCAGCATAGCTGTCGAAATGGTGTGTAACGGATGGAGGGTTGATTGTAGAAATCCCCAAGGTGTGATGGCTGGTACGGGCTGGTGTGTAGAGGATGGACTATAGGATTGGGATAGGCCATGTAGCATGTATATATTCTGTTGCCATTGTGTATGGGCCAAGGTCCATAATGTGTTTGTGGGCCTCACCCTTTTATGTGTTTTTGGGATTTGCATACTGAGTCTTGGTGACTCGCCCTTTTTTTCCCTGACTTTTTAGATGAGCAGTAGATCGTGGACATAAGAGCCGAGGTGGACTCGAGGGGCCATCAAGTTTTTATTTTCATAAACTATTTCCGGTTCTCCTTTAAGTTTTAATTTTGGGATTATTTATGTAATAAGGCCTCCATAGCTTAGGTTATCAATTTATATTTGTTAATGTTTATATTCTATAAACTTATGTTCAAGGACTTGGTTATAAGAAGGAAAAAAAGAAGAAGAGATTTTCAAATAAGTTTTAAAAAAAAACTACAAATGCTTTCTACAAATATCACTTATTTAACAAATACCTGCATAAATGAATCGAGATTTTTAAAACCCTCCAAAGTAAAGTTTTCAACATTTAACCCGTAGCATTCCAGATCTGGTCGAGACATTTTGGGCCGGGTTTGGGGTGTTACATTTTGGTATCAGAGCCCAGTTCAAAACTCGAACTGTGAAATGGGTCCAGTAGTGATTTGTAAAATTGATGTGAATTTGAAAAAACTTTCGGTTGAGATATGGCCTTCGAGTCTACCGGCACCCGATCCACGCAGGTAAGTATTCTAAACTCATTATGTGTTATGCATATTGGGCTTAATGGGCTCCATAGGGACATAGACTAGTATGATTAGAGTTTGATGGACTTTAGGCTTAGTTTAAACAACTCTTGAAATCCATAAGACTTAATTTCTCTAATTAAACATGTCCGTGAACATGTCGTTGGGTTGGAGTGTGGCAACAGGCATACGCATGTCTAGGATTGGATCTAGGGAGAGCTTGGTATTTAAGCGGTCCTAATGGCCCACCTCCTCTTCGCTGGAATCCTACCTGTTGTGTAGTGTCTGTTCACTTAGCCGCGAGGGCTTGTTAATGGGCCAAAGATCATAACTAAAACCCGAAAGGGACCAATACCCTATCTTTGCAGAGTTACTAAAATACCCTTTATTTGTGAAAAATTATAAAATACCCTAAGTTGTGAAAATTATCGGAATACCCTTGGTTTGTAAAATTACCGAAATACCTCTGGTTTGCGAAAATACCAAAATAACCCTATTTTGTAAAATTACCAAGATACCTTATTTTGCAAAATTACAAAAATACTCCTATAAGGTAGAATTACGAAAATACCCCTAGGTAGTGAAATGACGAAAACACCCTTGTTGACGAATGTGAGTTTATGGATTTTACTTGTGTGTTTGATGCATGTTTGTGATGCTCTGCTTGGAATGCAAATGGATGTTGATTGAATGTGGTTTCTAGAACTAGGAGATATAGACTTGAGACTGAGTTTGAATTTGAAAGAACTACTAATTAAACTACTTTTCATAAGACTGTTCGTGGTTAATTAGTGAAAGAAATTAATAGTTCATAAAATTTCTAATCAGATAAATGCGAATCGATAGAAGAGTACAATGGGTCGTGGACGTCCTGCAAGCGTGGCGTGGTAAGGCGGGATGGTCGTGTCGAAACCGATGAGGGTCTCGCCATGGATCGAGAGATGAGATGGCGCCCACCAGTTGAGGAGGCAAAATTTCAAGACTGATCACGGTAGGAGATGATACGATATCTCAGGCGATGTTAAGGGTTTTAGAGAGGGTTGCTAGGGCAGGCATAGGCACAAGAGCCCAAAAATCTGTGTCGGAGTGACTTAGAGCGAATGGGGCAGAAGTGTTTAGGGGAATTTCTAGTATAGCCCCGAGTATAGCTGAGTATTGGTTGGAGGCGATTGAACGCATAATGGATGATCTGGATTTTACGGAGGAAGAGAAGCTGAAAGGAGTAGTGTCCCTTCTTCGGGACGAAGTGTACCAATGGTGGCTTACGATTAAGAATGGTACGATGGTGGTCGATCAGATCACAGGGGATTACTTGAGCGGCATTTCAGAGTAAGTACATTGGAACAAGTTATATGGATGCACAGCGCAGAGCGTTTCTGAATCTAGTTTAGGGAAGTAGGTCAGTGGCGGCATATGAAGTGAAATTCTTAAGCCTTAGCCGTTATGCTCGAGGGATAGTGGCCACAGAACATAAGCATTGTGTTCGATTTGAAGATAGCCTGAAGGATGATCTACGTGTTTTGATAACTCCACAGTGGGAGAGGGAATTTGTTGTGCTTGTGGAGAAAGCTAAGATAGCTGAGGAGGTGAAGCGGATGGAAAAACTGAATAGGGATAGAGATAGAGATAGTGAAAGTAAGAGAAATTTTGGATCATCAGGGGCAGCCGGGCGTGTTCAGAAAAGAACTAGGTCAGATAAGCCAGGACGGGATGAGAGACCTGCTATTGCTAGTCAGACACAGAAGTGTACTCGATGTGGTAAATTCCATGTAGGTGAGTGTTGGGTAGGCAGTGGGAAGTGCTTTAGGTGTGGATCTATGGACCATCAGATTAGAGATTGTCCAAAGCCACAGGGCGATGTAGGACCCGCATGACAAAGAAATGCTCTACCGGGTAGAGTATGTCAGCAGTCGTAGAGAGGTCGTGGTCCAGCCAGAGGTGGTAACGGTTTTGGTTGAGGCAGTGGAGCACCAGTGCGAGGGTAGGAAACACTGAGGTGAGGCAGCCAGGGTTGGTCTATACTGCCAAACGTTGAGAGGAGGCTGACGCACCGGATGTTATAACCGGTACATTTTTAATATTTGGTTTACCTTACATTGCATTGATTGACATTGGATTGACTCATTCATATGTTGCTAGTAGTGTGTCTGGAACTTTAAGTTTAGATTATGAGATTACCCCTAGGGTGATGATTGTAATTAGCCCATTAGGACAATCTGTGGTAGTAGATAAACTCTATCGGGAGGTACCCTTAGCAGTTTAAGGAATAGTTTTCCTGACGGATCTGATAGAATTGCGGTTCGAGGTGTTCAACTTAATATTAGGCATGGACTGGCTGGTGAAGTATCAAGCTAATTTAGATTGAGCCAAGCGTATGGTGTTAAAAACCCCTCGAGGGTGGTGAAGTGTTCGTGATAGGAGAAAGGGGAAACTGTCTATCAAATGTGGTGGCTGCCCTAAGAGTAGAAAGGATAGTGAGAAAAGGATGCGAGGCAGTTTTAATGTTTGTTCGGGCTCTAGAAGCTGAGGACCTAACTATTGGGGACGTTAGGACGGTGAAGAAATTTCTTGATATTTTCCCAGAAGAGCTTAGGATTACCGCCGAATCGTGAAGTGGAGTTTGGTATCGATCTTCTTCTGGGAATAGCGCCAGCATCTATTGCTCATATAGAATGGCGCCAAAGGAGTTGGTAGAATTGAAAGCGTGGATTCAGGAGTTTCTGGATAGAGGGTTTATTCGACCAAGTGTGTCGCCGTGGGGAGCACCGATGTTATTTGTTAAGAAGAAAGATGGATCAATGCGTATGTGCATTGACTATCATCAGTTGGATAAGTTAACAATCAAGAACAAATACCCGTTGCCAAGGATCGATGACTTGTTCGATCAGTTGAAGGGGGCCTTAGTCTTTTCGAAGATAGATCTGAGATCAGGGTACCATCAGCTTAAAGTCAAGGAGGCGGATATTCATAAGACGGCATTCAGGACTCGCTATGGTCACTACGAATTTATGGTGATGCCATTTGGGTTGACTAACGCACCAGCAGCTTTTATGGATATGATGAACCGAGTGTTCCAACCCTACTTGGATCGGTTTGTCGTAGTATTTATAGATGATATCCTGGTTTATTCAAGATCGGAAGAGGAGCATGATTCACATCTGCGAGTGGTTTTGCAGATTCTGAGGGAGAAGCAGTTGTATGCCAAATTTAGTAAGTGTGAATTTTGGCTAAGTGAAGTTACTTTCTAGGCCACGTTGTGTCGGCAGAGGGGATTAGGGTTGACCTCAAAAAATTGAAGCGGTGTTAGAAGGGAAGCCGCCTAGGTCTGTGGCGAAAATTTAGAGTTTTCTTGGTCTGGCCAGGTACTACCGAAGGTTTGTTGAAGGATTTTCTTCAATTGCGGCACTATTGACTAAGTTGTTACAGAAAGGGGTTCCGTTTGTTTGGTCTAATAAGCAGCAAGAGAGTTTTGAGAAGTTAAAAAGGATTTTGATGGAGGCTTCGATATTGATTCAGCTGGAGGCTAGGAAGGAATTCGTAATTTACTATGATGCTTCACACACGGGACTAGGATGCATGTTGATGCAGGATGGAAAGGTTGTTGCATATGCATCTCGGCAGTTAAGACCGCACGAAGCAAATTATCCCACCCATGATTTGGAATTGGCGGTGGTGGTTTTTGCTCTGAAGATCTGGAGACATTATCTGTATGGGGAGAAATCTGTTATTTATACCGATCATAAGAGCCTAAAATACCTTTTGACCCAGAAGAAGTTGAATCTAAGGCAGAAGAGGTGGATCGAGTTGTTAAAGGATTATGACTACTTGATCGAGTATCATTCGGGTAAAGCTAACATGGTGGCGGATGCTTTGAGTCGTAAAGTAATCTCTGACTTGAGAGCAATGTTTGCTCACCTTAGTTTATACGATGATGGGAGTTTATTGGCTGAACTTCAAATGAAACCCTCTTGGGTCAGTCAGGTTAAGGGAAGCAACGGACCGATGAGTTGCTTAAGGTGAAGTTGCAGCTAATATCAAATGATGGGCCAACAAAATTCAGTGTAAATGAGGAAGGACTGTTATTTTTTTGAGGGAGAGTTTGCATGCCAAAAGATTCGGAGTTGAGGCGTAGGATTTTGCAAGAAGCGCATGGTAGTCCATACGCTATACACTCTGGAGGGAGTAAGATGTATCGAGATTTGCGGGATCAGTTTTGGTGGCTGGGCTTGAAGCGTGAGGTAACTGAATTGGTGAGTAAGTGTTTGACCTGTCAGCAGGTAAAGACAGAGCATCAGTTACTATCAGGGTTATTGCAGCCGGTGAAGATTCCACAATGGAAGTGGGAAAAGATCACAATGGACTTTGTTAGTGGGCTACCTCTCATGCCTATTAAGAAAGATTCGGTCTGGGTGATTGTTGATCGCTTGAAGAACTCTGCTTATTTCATACCAGTACGGGTCGATTACTCTCTGCAGAAATTGGCTAAGTTATACATAGCGGAGGTGGTGAGGTTGCATGGAGTACCAATATCGATCATATCGGACAGGGACCCGAGGTTCAAGTCACGATTTTGGAAGGCGTTGCATCAAGCGTTGGGTACGAAGTTGGATTTCAGTACAGCATTTCATCCTCAGACCGATGGATAGTCTGAGTGGTTAATTTAGATCTTGAAGGACATGTTGAGAGGTTGTGTCATTGATTTCAGAGGTAGTTGGGAAGAATTTATACCATTAGCAGAGTTTGCTTACAACAACAGCTACCAGTCTAGTATTCAGATGGCACCCTATAAAGTATTGTACGGGCGGAAGTGTCGTACTCCTACCTGTTGGACGGAATTAGGGGAACGTCAAATTTTGGGTCCAGAGTTGGTTACCGAGACAGAGGAGAAGGTGGAGTTAATTCGAGCTTAACTAAAAGAAGCGTCGGATAGATAGAAGTCCTAGCTGATTTGAAGCGTAAAGACATAGAGATTGCAGTGGGTGACAAGGTGTTATTGAAAGTGTCACCATGGAAGAAAGTACTGAGGTTTGGACGAAAGGGTAAATTAAGTCCCACATTTATCGAAACTTATCGGTGTTGAAATGAGTAGGGCCGATAGCCTATCAACTAGAGCTACCTTTTGAGCTAAGCCAGATTTACAATGTATTCCACATCTCTATGTTAAGACATTACCGTTCGGATCCATCTCATGTGGTGTCTGTGGAAGAAATCGAAGTGAGACCTGACCTATCCTTTGAAGAGGGACCAGTAGGAATCCTGGATCATGATGTTAAGGTATTGCGAAGGAAAATGGTTCCGTTAGTTAAGGTTACGTGGTAGAATCACGGTTCGAGGAGGCTACTTAGGAACGGAGGAAGCAATCTTGCGAAAATACCGCATCTATTCGATCGACGGTAATTTCGGTAGAAATTTCTTTAAGGGTAGAACTATCACATCCGAATTTATGGGGTCTTGCATTTAACGTCTTTGTGATGTATTGTTGTGCTTATTATGCTTGTTAGAATGTTTTAGGGGTCCGAATGGGCTCGAAGTTGGTGAGGCCTTAGCAAAATTTTGTTTGGGCACTCTAGTGGAGAGTCCGTGAGGATAGGGCTTAAAAGATATTATCGTGAAGTAAGACACAAAATGGGCTTGTGGCCCAGTGGTCAGTGGCGACATGCAGGGATTAGGAGATAGCATGTCAAGCAGTTAAGGAGGTCCAAGGTTCAAATCGCATGATTCCTTTTTATTTTAATTTAATTTCGACAATAGCAAAGAGCAGTAGTGGAGTTCGGCTTGGATGCTTGAAATTAGGAATTATTTAGTGTGGATAATAAGGTTGATAATGTGCTGATAAAGGAAGGAAGAGGTGGTGTTATCCATGACATTGTGGATAAGTAATCAGATAAAGATAAGGAGAAAATTTTGAATTTATCTCATCGGGCACGATGGTGGTGAAATTCCAACAACAAGGGGAGGTGAAATCGATTCTGATAGGTTCAAGGGGTGCCGAAATTTCCCTTGATTAAATAGCTTAGTTTTGATTTTAAAGAGGGGCATTTTCGATTTTTAGGCAGTAAGTGCCGAAATTTTGGTTTAAGTAGGGGGATACCTTTTCAATTCCGGCATTTGACCCTATTCACTTTGTCTTTCCTCTCATCTCCACTTTTATGCAAAAGCCGAAATTTCCATTGTTCTCTTCTCTCAATCATGTTTTTCTCAAAAGCCAAAACTCATAACTCTTCTCTTCTCCATACTTTTCTTATAACCGAATGATCATTGTTCTTTCATTTATTCTCTCTTTGCCGATTTCTTCATAGCTGAATCTTCATAGATCCTGTTGCACTGTTTTCCTTTTGATCTTCTCAGAAGCCAGAATCTCTAAGAGTTAGTCAAATCTGTCGGTTAAGGTAAGTGCCGAATTCTCTCTTCACTTCTTCTCTTCCAATTTTTGGAGACCAAAGCTGATAGGCTAGATAAGATTATCTTTGGAGCAATGATTTGATTGTGCTCGTGTTCTTATTTTAGGGTGACACATTGAGAATCAAAGTAGATCGTCTATATCTAAAAGCCAAAAATCGCTAGTCTCTGAATTCCATCTCTTTTGGGATTTCTAGGTAAGGGATCTCTGCCGTACGAATGTACATTCGTGTTTGTACTCGATTCAATGTTTTAATCCGATTTGTTGACTAAGATCTGTTCCATGGATACAAACGCCAGTCAAACGAAAGAGGGAATTGGATCCATAAATCCAACCCCTAGATTTAAGAAGCGAGCTGTGTCAACCGTACGGGATTGGCCATCGGGTTGTGGACCGGCTTCATAACAAAACCTTAGATAGTTAGCAGTCGTATCGGCTTCTGATAGTGTCAACATAGAAAGTCTCGTCTTGTCTGTAATCAGGTGTGTGGATCTCTATCACACGAGTTAATCTTACTATATATATGTTATGGGCTAAAAGCCGAAAAAAGGCTGTATGAACTGTCGCGTTACCCGAAAAGGGTAGGCAAAGGATGCCAGGTACGTAATCATAGAACTTCTCTATGTGTATCGAAGGATGTGGTAGTCTGTGATCTTTTTAGATAGTATATTGTTTTGATTCTGCATGTATGTATGCATGGGATGGGATTGATATGATGAAGGGGAAGAGCATACTATTAGGTCACTCAGTGATCGGTGGTTAATCCACAACATGTTATTTAGGTCGTATGGCGATCGGTGGCTCTGCCACATCTGATTAATAGGTCACATAGTTATCGGTGGTTAAACCACAATATATTATTAAGGTCACATAGCGATCAGTGGCTCTGCCACATAGGTCACATAGTGATCAGTCTTTATTACAGGCAGCACAGCTGTCGAAATAGTGTGTAGCAGATGGAGGGTTGATTGTAGAAATCCCCAAGGTGTGATGGCTGGTACGGGCTGGTGTGTAGAGGATGGGCTAAGGATTGGATGGGCCATGTAGCATGTATATATTCTGTTGCCATTGTGTATGGGCCAAGGCCCATAATGTGTTTGTGGGCCTCACCCTTTTATGTGTTTTAGAGATTTGCACACTGAGTCTTGGTGACTCACCCTTTTTTTTTCCTTGACTTTTCAGATAGCAGTAGATCGTGGACATGGGAGCCGAGGCGGACTCAAGGGGCCATCAAGTTTTTATTTTCATAAACTATTTCCGGTTCTCCTTTAAGTTTTAATTTTGGGATTATTTTTGTAATAAGGCCTTCATAGTTTAGGTTTTATATTTTTTAATGTTTATATTCTATAAACTTATGTTCAAGGACTTGATTATAAGAAGGAAAAAAAGTGATTTTCAAATAAGTTTTAAAAAAAGCTACAAAGGCTTTCTACAAATATCACTTATTTAACAAATGCCTGCATAAACGAACTGAGATTTTCAAAACCCTCCAAAGCAAAGTTTTCAACATTTAACCCTAGCACACCAGATCTGGTCGTGATGTTTTGGGCCGGGTTTGGGGTGTTACAAAGCACCAAACATGCCTTGATTGAACAAATGTAGCTTAACCCTCTTAGACCACTGACGAAGGTTGATTACAAACTCATTGACGAATATCTACGTTACAAGTAGATTTTATTAAACAGAGTTGTTTATATACATGGCTTAAATCCACATGTGATAACTTACAGCACCATAGAACCCAAAGTAGGGAAAAGAGCGTTCGGCCTACCCCAACGAAGGAAAGACAAAATACTCAGATTGAACACGCTAATTAAGAACATAGTTACCTTCGATCGAGTGTTGAGAGAAAGGTTTTGAATGCTTCAATACTACTTGCAAACTCCTTCACTCCTCAATAAGTTCTAAAAACCGAAAGAAACACCACACATAAGGGAAGGAAGTTGAGAATCAGCAATAAGAGAAAAGAGTATTCGGCTTTAAACAGTGTAAGAAAGGGGAGACTTGATACAAATTAAGAGAAAATAAGAAGAAGTCGAGTGCTCTTATCGATTTGTCAGAGAATAATCACTAAACTGAAGACAAAATAGCAATAGAAAGATGAAGTATTCCATCTGGGTACCAACTAGAGAAAGATGATAAGAGACAATGGTTTAAAGGAGAAAAAAGAAGAGAGTATTGGAATATTCGGTCACAGAAATAAGATAAGGAGAAAGAAAATTTGTTAACAAATGGTTTGAAGGAGGGGAAGAAGGTATATTCGGCCAACAACAGAATCAATTGGGAAAAGAAACGAAGAAGAGGCAATCGAAAGAGGAAGTGTTTGGCCAAAGAAATGGTTGTCAAAGAATACTCGAATGCAACCCCTACCACATTCGGCCTTCAAGCAAAAAGAGGGGAAAAAACACATACAAAGGCGAAACCGAAATGAGGAGCATACCACTCTGGTCGAATTCTTGAGTGCCCGAAGTCCAATTTCGTCACAACTCTCCCTCCCCTCTCACTTCCCTTGATTTTCACCAAAAATCCCTCCTCAAATCTCTCCAACCAACCACACCTCCCCTCAAATACCCAATTTGAATTCTCCTCAACCACTTCAGTGTTTCAGTCAATCCACGATACCCCCCACGGCACAACAGCAAAATAAATACTCTCGCTGCCCCCACCAAGATTCGAACATCAGTCCTCTGGCATAGGTAACACACCACTTACCCCCTAGACCAGCAAACTCTTTATGTCTTGATTTACCCAAAATAATTTAAAAGCCTACTAACTATAGGCAAGGGTTTATTCCTTAAAAACAAATTTTTTTGCATATGCCCAGGTGGAAACACGAAAATTTACGTGTTTTTACATGCCCTTTTTAACCTAAAATCATGCTATTTCGGTTAAATTCTTGTCGAAAAATAATTAAATTTTATAAAATAATTAAATTTTGTTTAAAATATGAACATGATGAATTTTAATTACTTTTATAGTTAATTTTGATTTATTTTGACTATTTTTGACAGATTCGCACAAAGGTCAAAAATTGGCTCGACAGACACTGCTCGAAGAATAAAACCGAGAAACAATTTGAAGTATCGAGGAAATTTTATGTCCAGCCTATGACGGTCCAATTATGAATATTAAATAATAATATAATTAATTTTAATTTATTCCCAATTTAAATTGGGCTAAATAAATTATTATTAATTAATTATGGAAAAAGAGTCCAATTAAACCGCACTGGTTGAACCGAATTAAGTGAACCGAACCAGGCACCAATTGGACTGCCCAAAACCATCCATATGATGACCCAAATCATCTTATTAGATGATTAATTAATCTTGCAAAGAGGCCCTTGAAGACTTGTCAAAGTTGCATTCAGCCCTCTCCACAATTGGTGGCTTTGTAGATTTGCCCCAAGCCATATTTAGCAAAGGTGAAGCCATCAACTTTGCCACATAGGTGGCCGGCCAAGGGGTGGCTCTTTGGCTGCTATTTTTAGCAAATTTCAGCTGCCACATTCAGCTATAAACCCCT
Organism: Gossypium rotundifolium; assembly: GCA_025506655.1. Lineage (NCBI taxonomy): Eukaryota > Viridiplantae > Streptophyta > Magnoliopsida > Malvales > Malvaceae > Gossypium > Gossypium rotundifolium. Next base: position 153,800,094 of record CP106724.1, read on the forward strand.
CTTGGCTGATCATTCAAGGCATCCCTCATTCACATCTCTTCTCTCACAACTCTTCTCTCCTCTCTCACTTTTTTCTCTCATTTTCTCATTCAAAGTTCCTTGCTCTTGTTCCAATTTCTCCTCTTGGGAAAGGGCTCTTCTTCAGCCATTTTGGAGTAGCAATTGAGTATTCATAGCAGCCTTGATCGGCGAGGACAACAAAGAAGGAAGAACGGAGCAACCTAGTCAAGCCACGAAAAACCACCGGATTTGATTCTTGTTTGCTATCTCTTTAATTTTTATTGTTTTGATGATGAATATTTCTATGAATATATCTCTTTAATTAAGTGGAAGGCCTACTAAAGATCCTCATCTGCACTTGAGACTATTCATGGAGGTGAGCGATTCTTTCAAGTTAGCCAGAGTACCTGAAGATGCATTACGACTAAAGTTGTTCCCATATTTGCTAAGGGACAGAGCTCGTGCCTGCTTGAACTCATTGCTACTGAACTCCATTTCTACATGGCAAGAATTAGCCGAGAGATTTCTCATGAAGTATTTCCCTCTGAGCAAGAATTCCAAGTTGAGGAATGAGATCATTGCCTTCCAACAAATGGATAATGAGTCCTTGTATGAGGCATGGGAAAGATTTAAAGAGTTATTACGAAAGTGCCCTCATCATGGAATCCCACATTGCATTCAACTTGAGACATTCTATAATGGTCTCAACGCTCACACGAGGATGGTAGTGGACGCCTCTGCTAATGGTGCTCTCCTTTCTAAGTCTTATAATGAGGCTTACGAAATTATTGAAAGGATTGTCAGCAACATTTATCAATGGCCAACCAATCGAGCAGCGTTAGGAAGACAAGTTGTTGGAATAAATGAAGTGGACATTCTGACCTCACTCGCATCTCAGGTATCTTCAATATCCTCAATGCTTAAGAATCTTACCACTATTGGGTCTAACAGTTTTGCAGCCCAACCACCTAAACAATTTGAGAATATAGCCTGCGTGTATTGTGGGGGAGGACATTTGTTTGAAGAATGTCCATTGAACCCTAAATCCGTATATTACATGGGTAACCAGGACCAAAACCGTGGGAGGCAAGGATTGCAATCCAACTTTTATAACTCATCGTGGCAAAATCACCTAAATTTTTCCTGGAGTACCCAAAGGGCTAGAACCAGTAACACTTACGCCCAACCTAGACCAACTCAACCACCTAGCTCCCTCAACAAGTTCAGAAACCAACCCAAGCAGAACCATCCAATAGCTTAGAGAATCTATTGAAGACATACATGGTGAAAAACAACGCCACTCTAAGGAATTTGGAGAATCAAGTGGGCCAGCTTTCTACTGAACTTCGGAACCGACCACAAGGTGCTCTACCTAGTGACACGGAGAATTTGAGAAATCTGGGGAAGAAATATTGTAAAACCTTGACATTGAGGAGCGAAAAAATAGTAAAGCCCAACACCGTCAAAGTTGAAAAGGAGCCAGCTAAAGCTCAAGATTCCGAAGAAGTTCAACCAAGTGTTGAAAACCTAGTTTCACCATAACCAAAATCTGCAAAACCCGACAAAGCAACCTCAAGAACAACTAATTCTGATCAACTAACAACTTCGTTAGGTGCAGAATTGCTGCCAAAGATGAATCAACCAGAATCAGTTCCAATAATAAAACCACCACCACCCTACCCTCAAAGACTTCAGAAGCAGAAGCAGGAGATTCAATTCAAGAAGTTTCTTGACGTACTCAAGCAACTTCACATCAACATCCCATTGGTTAAAGCACTTGAGCAAATGTCGAACTACGTCAAGTTCATGAAAGATATCTTGTCTAAGAAATGAAGACTTGGAGAATTTGAGGTGATTGATCTGACGAAAGAATGCGGTGCATATCTTCAAGACAAACTACCCCTAAAATTGAAGGATCCTGGATGTTTTTCCATACCGTGCAATAGTGGAGCAACATATTGTGGTAAGGCATTATGTGACTTCGGTGCAAGTATCAACTTGATGCCTATGTCAATATTTAGGAAGTTGGGGATAGGAGAAGTTAGACCAACTACAGTTATAGTTCAACTAGCAGATCGATCCTTAGCACATCCAAAAGGAAAAATCGATGATGTATTGGTATGTGTAGAAAAGTTTATCTTTCCTGCTGACTTTGTAATTCTAGATTTTGAAGTAGAAAAATAAGTACCAATCATCCTAGGAAGGTCGCTCCTAGCAACTGAAGGACCCTTATTGATGTACAGAAGGGCGAGCTCACTATGCGTGTTCAGGATGATCAGGTAACATTTAACGTCTTTAAGTCTATGTGATTTCCTGACACAATTGATGATTGTTCTGCAGTGTCCGATTTAGAGGATTTAATAGTGGAGAAGGAACTCAACTGTGTTGAGGACCTACTGGAAAGAATTTTGAAATCGAATCCCCAAATGATGAAGAGGAGGATGAATACTTAACTTTGCTAGAAGCTAATCAAAGAGGATTTAATCTGCAATCCCATTTGGAATCTTTGGAGTTAGAAAAGAGGGACTATTCCCAACCAAAATTGTCGATCGATGAGCCACCTAAATTAGAACTCAAGGTATTACCTTCTCATTTAAAATACGCTTATTTAGGTAACGCTTCTACTCTACCTGTGATTGTTTTAGCAGAATTGACCACTAAGCAAGAAGAGAAACTTATCTTAGTTTTGAAACAATTCAAGAAGGCCACCGGATGGACCATAGCCTATATTTGCGGTATTAGTCCATCTGTATGCATGCACAAGATTATTGTGGAAGATGGCGAAAAAGGGACGATTGATGGACAATGTAGACTGAACCCTATCATGAAGGAGATAGTAAAAAAAGAGATCATCAAGTGGTTAGATGCGGGTATTATCTATCCGATCTTATATAGTTCATGGGTAAGTTCGGTCCAGTGCATACCAAAAAAGAGAGGTATCATGGTCATAAAGAACGAGAACAATGAGTTGGTACTAACTAGAACATTTACGGGATGGAGAATCTACATTGATTACCAGAAGCTGAACAAGGCGACTACGAAAGATCACTTTCCTTTTCCGTTATTGGACCAGATGCTGGATAGACTCGTAGGATGAGATTACTACTATTTTATCGATGGATACTCAGGGTATAATCAGATTACAGTAGAACCGAAAGATCAACAAAAAATAACATTCACCTGCCCATACAGTACGTTTGCATTTATTCGCATGTCATTTGGTTTATATAATGCACCTACTACATTTCAAAGATGTATGATGCCTATTTTTACTGACATGTTGAGAAGTATTTAGACATTTTTATGGACAATTTTTCAGTATTCGGAGATACTTACGATGATTCCTTAGCCAATCTAGCTAAGGTACTAAGGCGATGCGAAGAAACGAATCTCGTACTCAACTGGGAAAGTGTCATTTTATGGTACGAGAAGGAATTGTTCTAGGCCATCGGATAACGAGACATGGGATTGAGGTAGACAAAGAAAAGGTAGATGTTATTAAGAAACTCCTACCTCCAACATCTGTAAAAGGTGTTAGGAGCTTTTTGGGCCACGCTAGTTTTTATCGAAGATTTATCAATGACTTCTCCAAAGTTGCTAAACCCTTATGCAAACTACTGGAGAAGGACTCGATATTCAAGTTTGATGAGGAATGCTTAAAATCCTTCAACCATTTGAAGAGTCGATTAGTCACAGCACCCATAATCGTCACACTAGACTGGGATCTGCCATTCGTATTGATGTGTGACGCGAGTGACTTTGTAATTGGATCTATTTTGGGCCAGCGAAGGAACAAAGTTTTTCATCCCATCTACTACGCAAGTCCAACTCTAACCAGAGCTCAACTGAATTATAAGGTAACAAAAAAAGAGTTACTTGCTATTTTGTTTGCTTTCGACAAGTTTTGATCTTATCTTGTAGGTACCAAAGTGATTGTCTATACGGACCACTCAGCTATTAAGTATTTACTAGCCAAGAAAGATGCTAAGTCAGATTGATCCGGTGGGTACTTCTACTTCAAGAGTTCGATCTAGAAATTCAAGATCGAAAGGGAGTAGAAAACCAAGTAGCAGATCACTTGTCCAGATTAGAGTCGCAACAGGAAAATTCTCCACTTGTACCAATTCAGGAGACATTTCCAGATGAACACATATTGAAGGTAAATCATGTCCATAATATTCCTTGGTTTGCAGATATTGCTAACTATTTAGCTTGTGGTTTGATGATGATTGATAAAACGTATCAACAAAGGAAAAAGTTTCTTCACGATGCGAAGTACTATTTCTGGGAAGAGCCATATTTGTTTAAAAAGTGTGCAGATCAGATGATTAGAGATGTGTGGCAGAAGATGAAATACCGAAGATTTTATACCACTGTCACTCAGCTTCGAATGGGGGACACTTCGGAGGTACACTACATCGGCCAAAGTATTGCAAGTCAGATTTTTTTGGCCAACATTATTCAAGGATGCATATGCTTACGTAAAGAGTTGTGATCGATGCCAGAGGGTTGGAAATGTCACCAACTGAAATGAGATGCCTTGGACAAATATCATTGAGGTAGAATTATTTGATGTTTGGGGTATTGAATTTTTTGGTCCTTTCCCTCCGTCTTTTGGTCAGAAGTACATATTGGTAGCAGTAGGTTAAGTGTCCAAATGGGTCGAGGCTGAAGCTTATCCGACGAATGATGCTAAAGTTGTGATGAAGTTCTTGCAGAAACACGTGTTTACAAGGTTTGGAACCCCAAGAGCTATTATCAGTGATGAAAGAACCTATTTTGTGAACAAATGGTTAAAATGGTTGTTAGATAAACATGGAGTGAAACATAAGGTTGCTACAGCTTACCATCCGCAGACAAATGGGCAAGCTGAGCTAGCGAATAAGGAGATCAAAGGCATACTTGAGAAGGTAGTTTGCATGAACCGACGAGATTGGTCCAAGAGACTAGATGATGCTTTATGGGCCTACAGAACAACGTACAAGACACCTTTAGGAATGTCACCCTAAAGGTTGGTCTTTGGGAAAGCTTGTCATCTACCTCTGGAGTTAGAGCACAAAGCTTACTGGGCTCTTCGACGACTCAACTTGGATCTCAAGCTTGCTAGAGAGAAACGGATGCTCTAACTCAATGAGCTAGAGGAATTTTGAATGTTCTCATACGAAAATGCCAAATTACTCAAAGAAAGGCTCAAGATATGGCATGACAGGCACATTCGAGTTAGAGAATTTGAAGTAGGTCAGCAAGTCTTGTTATTTAATTCCAGATTGAAGTTTTTCCCAGGTAAGTTAAAATCACATTGGTCCAGTCCATTCACGATTCATCGCGTCTATTCGTATGGAGTTGTTGAACTCTAAGGTAACGGAGGTAATTTTCAAGTCAATGCTCAGCGTTTGAAACATTACTACGGAGAAAAATTTGAACGGGATCAAATCTTGTTCAGTTTATCAGATATTTAAATTTTCTTGTTTTTAATAAATTATTTAGGGTATATTTTTGGGTTTATTATGTTTAAATAAATTCTGTCTAGGAGATTGGAACTTAAGCGGGACCGCTTGTGACCCCTCCAATCTTTCCTGGAAATTGATTTTTACATAATTTTCCGAGAAATTAGTCCTTAAATGACAAAATAAATTTTTGATTTTTCAAATAAAAAGGTCAATTTTGACCCAAGTCTTAAATTACAACTCAATTTCAAATTTTCATTAAGTCTAGAGACTTAATTGAATTATTTTAAAATTTGGTTGCTATTTTAGTAAATAATAAAAACTAAGTGCCTTTTTTGTAAATATTTCCAAAAGGCATCTAAAATAAGCATTTTACTTAATATATATATATTTATATATATATATTATATAGTAATAATAATATGATAAACTTTAATATATAATTATATCTATTATAATTTATATATTAAATTTTGTCAACTTAGCATAGAATTAGGATTAGTTAATTTTAATCATATTTTATTCTTGTTTTAATAAATTAATAGAATGATAATTTAATATGCATATATTTGATTATTAAATTGTTGTTAACACTGAGTAGAATTAGAATTATAATATTTTAATAATTACATTACTCTAAGAGTTCTACTCTAATTCCTACTGCTCTCACTATAAATTCCACCCATACTTCTCCCCATTCATTCATCACTCAAAACCCTAAACCCTTAAGTGCCGAAACCTCCTAGCTGAGCACCTAGCCGTATGCCCAAGCACCCTGCAGCTCTCTCACACAGGCGCGCCAGTGGTCTCCCCACGCCGCTATACTTGCTGCTCCAACCTAGCTGCCCAGGCCGTGTCCTGCTCCTGTGCGCCACATTTGCGCACGTCCTAGCAGCCCAGGCCATCTTGCCGAAAGGTCTTGCTTGCTACTGTTCGCCCTCACACGCCCCACTGTGCATTGCTACCTACTCTCGCGCTCATCCACCTGCGCACCTAGCAGCATCCGTGCAGCACACCAATGCCGCTCCAAGCCCTTTAGCCAAACCCTCCAACCTTTTCTAATTTTCTATCTTTTGCTTCATAAGTATATTTTATTTTAAGAGTTCTTAATTTTTACAGGGAAGGTGGTAAGAACAATTTTTTTTCTTAAGTTTTAATTTTATTCAATTATTTAATTTTTCACTTTATTGAAATATTAGTAATTTTTATTAATTAAAATTTGAGAAAATAAATTTTCCCATCTTATGTTCAGGTCAATCATGCCTCGCAGGAGAACTCGTGCTTCTGCCCAAATCGATGGAATGCAAAATAAGTTCCACTGTGAAGAAGCCAAAGTAAGATACGCAGTATCTTCAAAAATCAACAGATGCATCCAGAGAAAGGCTTCACATTGAAGGAAAACAACTACAGAGATTTTATGGCATGTATTCGTCAAGTTGCTGAAGACATCAATTGGGAATTGTTTTGTGAAAAGAGACCAAGTGTGAATGAGGAACTAGTTCATGAATACTATGCGAGCTTAACCTCAAGGAACTGACCGAAGTTCCAGTTCGCGGAACCAAGGTACCAATAAATTCAAATGCTATTAATGAGTTCTTTGAATTACCTGATTTCGAAAACGATGAATATTCTTCTTTGTTGAGCAACATTAAGCCTGAAAATTTGCAAGAAATTCTCGAGGAGCTTACAGTTCCAGGTTCTAAGTGGACCATGTCAAAGCAAGGAATCCACACGTGTCGAAGAGAATATTTGACACCACTTGCGAAGGTATGGTTCTATTTTATCCGTTTCAGCGTTATGCTTAGTTCGCATGGGACTACAATCTTATTAGAGTGAATGGTCCTAGTATACTCGATTCTAACTAGAAAGACCATTGATGTGGGTTAAATCATCCTGAGAGAAATGCAAAATTGAGCCGTTAGACATTCTGGCCCAGCCTATTTCCCCTTTACGATAACAATTCTGTGCTTAAAAGTAAAAATTCTTGCGAATGTGAAGAAGACAGGGTATAGTCAAGGCACAATCACTGATTGGGACCTCTACCGAGTAGCTGGAGATTCTGTTCTATAGCAACGAGTTGAAGAGAGTGAGGACCCGAAGAAGCAGAAGATGACCCCACAGAGATCCCGCCAGAGCAATCAACTGAAGTCCTTAATGAGGCAAAACCAATGGAACCAAAAGCTGAACCTGATATCGAAACCTCAATGTTTGGAGCTCCACCGCCTAGCCTAAATCTTCGAGATGAGCTGTTAAAGCTGATGGACTTAATGCAACACATGCAATGGCAGCAACAAGCCTATTGGAGATACTAAAAAATAAGGGATGGTTCGATGAGGAGTACCCTTAGGAAAATTTATAATGACCCATTTATTTTTGTGCCTGAGTTTCCAGATTTCATATTTGAACCATGGAGTTCATCATCGAAGAGGGAGCAAAGCGATTCATGCAAAGGCAATAATGATAGAGCAAAAGATGAGTCGAATTCGGAAGGATCGACAAACAAATAAAAAAGGGAGGACTTCAACTTTATTTTATTTTTGTTCTTAAGTTATTTTAGGATTAGGTTAATTAGGAATTTTTATTTTTTCACAACAAAACAAGAGATAGGAATCATGAATAAAATCTGAACAAGTCACAAAGGCTAAAGTGTGGCAATAGGTATATACATGTCTAGGATTGGATTTAGAGAGAGCTTGGTACTTAAGCAGTCAATTTGACTCACCTCCTCTTTTCTAAAATCCTATCTGGTGTATAGTATCTATCCACTTTAAACAATGATGACATTCTTCACTTGAAGTAGGGGGGACCGAAAATTTGAGTTAATTCCACTCAGAATAAAATTTTCTTTTAATTATGATTAGGATATATTTTGTTCAATAATTTGAAATTTCGTTAAGTATGTTAAACTTCAATATTAATAAATTTCAATTATTTCAATAAGTTATTATGTTAGCTTAATAATGATATGAATGTATTTTTAATAAAGCAAGCAAATTCGTACCATAAAATTTTTAGTTCCCCACGAAAAAATTAGGCATGCATGAATGTTTAAGTCTTTAGAATTGACTTAGTAATTTCTTGAGGCGAAATCCTAGGAAGCATGGAATATTGAAAATGATTTAGGCAATTATTGTTCGGACCGTTTGAGCCTTTCAAGCCGACCATGATAAAATTATCCTTTGAAACCAAACTTTGAGACTATCTGGCCTAGTTTTATTTGGACCTTTGCAATATTTAGCCATCACTTTTCTCTTCATTATCTTTAAAATTGTCCCAAACACTAGAATCAGTATTATTTAGAATATCATTTGAAAATAAGTTTGGGGGAATTAAAAAGAAGTATCAATTGCTTGAAAATTGTAGTACATGAAACAAGTGCTCGAATTTAAAAAAAAAAAACACATGTACTCGAAAAAAATAGATGTACAAAAGAGCATGTAAAAGTAAAATAAGTTGGTGTATCAAAGGTGAAAATTCCGAAGGTTCGATTTTGTGCTGAGTCTAGGTTTTTAAACCTAAAATTATCTATCTTTTACCTACCCCTAAGCCCAGCCACGTTACAACCTTTTTAAAGACCTATTGATTCAAAGTTCCAATGTTACCTACATTAGTGGAGAGAAATTGCTCTGTTCAACATATGAAGACAACAGTTAAACTTAATGAGTGCAGTTTAATTTTGAATAAGGGATTAAAATCAAATTGGTAGGGATTAACATGTCTTTATTAAGAAACATTTAGTCTAATTTTGCTATTGTAGTAATTGTTGAGATTAATTTGAACAATATATATACTTGAGTAGCATAATTATCAAATTTCTTGTTTTTGAGCATAAGTATTTTGATTTCATGATTTGGGGAAGAATGTTGTTCTGAAGGAGTTTTTCAAAAGTGTTTCTAAGAAAATTCTTTTCAAATTTGTGCATTACTCGAGATGAGCAATGAATTAAGTTTGGGGGTGTGGAAACACGAAAATTTACGTGTTTTTACATGCCCTTTTTAACTTAAAATCATGCTAGTTCGGTTAAATTCTTATCGAAAAATAATTAAATTGTGTTAAAAATATGAACATGATGAATTTAATTACTTTTATATTTAATTTTGATTTATTTTGACTATTTTTGGCATATTCGCACAAAGGGAGAAAATTGGCTCGGCAAACACTGCTCAAAGAATAAAACCGAGAAGCAATTTGAAGTATCGAGGCAATTTTATTTTCAGCCTAAGATGGTCCAATTATGAATATTAAATTATAATATAATTAATTTTAATTTATTCCCAATTTAATTTGGGCTAAATAAATTATTATTAATTAATTATGGAAAAAGAGTCTAGTTAAACCGCACTAGTTGAACCAAATTGAGTGAACCGAACCAGCTGCCAATTGGGCTGCCCAAAACCATCCATATGCTGAACCAAATCAGCTTATTATCTGATTAATTAATCTTGCAAAGAGGCCCTTAAATACTTTTCAAAGTTGCATTCAACCCCCTCTACAATTAGTGGCTTTGTAGATTTGCCCCAAGCATATTTAGCAAAGTTGAAGCCATCAACTTTGCCACATAGGTGGCCAGCCAAGGGGTGGCTCTTTGGATTCTATTTTTAGAAAATTTCAGCTGCCACATTCAGCTATAAAAACCCCCCTTTGGCTGATCATTCAAGGCATCCCTCATTCACATCTCTTCTCTCCTCTCTCACTTTTTTCGCTCATTTTCCTATTCAAAGTTCCTTGCTCTTGCGCCAATTTATCCTCTTGAGAAAGGGGTCTTATTCCGCCATTTTGGAGCAGCAATTGAGTATTCATAGTAACCTTGATCGGCAAGGACAACAAAGAAGGAAGAACGGAGCAACCTAATCAAGCCACGGAAAACCACCGGATTTGATTCTTGTTCCCCATCTCTTTAATTTTTGTTGTTTTTATGATGAACATATCTATGAATATTTATACTGTTGGAGTGGTTAATTTAATCAGCTTAGCTTGGATTTAATTCGTGTTGGTTTGATTGCATTTCGTCCTCTTAAATTATTAAAATTGTGTTTATGCTGCTAGAGGCCTCAGTAAAATGCTTGATTAAGTAAAATCATGCCTAAGTTATTCTGGCATTATAATTGTTTAGAAAACTAAAGAATTAATTATTTAAACACATTGAAATTTTAATTAATGGACACAGTACTTAATCAGTGCATGTTTAATTCTTCTAAGGTAGCTGAAGATTAGATTAGCATTGTATTTGGTGATACATATGCCTTGCATAACTTGCAAGATTATTGTTATTAAACTGTTTCAAGGTAAGGATACTTTGTTACCTCACATAGTCTTTTATATGCTTATTAGGTTGACTTAATCTTTTGAATCGACATAGGAATATGCGAGAGATTATTTAATTTAATAAGTATGTATGAGCAATAACATATTTACCTTTATAAATATGTTTTATCGGTCGAATTGACATAGGAATATGTACAAGAGATGAATGGATTTTTGATTTGTAAATATGTTCATAAGTTAGTGATTAATCGAGTTGTCGTGATTTGTTTGTAACAAGTATAAGCATAAGTTTAATAAGTCTAAGGTAAGGAAATATAATTAATCGAACACAATTATATCATCTTGATTAAAATCATCTTTTGAAATTGTGCATTAGAACTTTATTTTATTTTATTTTACTTTGTTTTCTAGTTTTTAATCATTTATCAAATCCAAATATTTTTCCTTCACCAAAGTGTTTAAAATTACTTTCATAAATTTCTTTTACAGTCCCTGTGGGTACGATAACTAGACATTTACTTGTCACTTTATTACTTGTTGCGATTGTGTACACTTGCACATTTCCATCGTTCCACCAGGCTTGAACCCAAGACTTCTCAGACACTCTCAAACACACCCAAATCACTTAACCCCTAAGACAGGTAGATATTTGAGTTATAAACATACAAAAATAAGTACTTAGATTTTGGTGCGTTACAACTCTTCTCCCCTAAAAGAAAATTTCATGCTCGAAATTTACTTGATCAAAATAGATGGGGTATTATTGACGCATTGCCTCTTCGGGTTCCCACGTGGCCTCCTCTGAGTTGTGATTGCACCAAAGTACCTTAACCAGTGGGATAGACTTCTTCCTCAAAACTTTCACATCATGATCTAAAATCGAACTCGTTCCTCCTCAAAAGTAAGGTCCGGTCTAACCTCAATCTCCTCAGTCGAAATCACATGTGTCGGATCAGAGCGATACTGCCTCAGCATAGCGATGTGGAACACATTATGAATCCGATCTAAATTTAAAGGTAACTCAAGTTGATAAGCAACCGGTCCCGCACGTTTCAGTATGCGGTAAGGCCCAATAAACCTAGGGCTCAAGTTGCCCTCCCTTCCAAATCTCAGTACCTTCTTCCATGGTAAGACCTTAAGAAAAATGAAGTACCCCACAGAATACTCAATCTCCTTGCGCTTTAAATCTGCATACAACTTCTATCTGTTTGATGCTGCCTTCAATCGATCCCGAATTAATCTAACTTTATCATCGGTATCAGAAACCAATTCAAGGCCTAGAACACGCCGCTCACCCAAATTAGTCCAACACAAAGGAGTACGACACCTACTGCCATATAATGCCTTGTAAGGTGCCATCTGTATGCTAGACTGGTAGCTATTATTATATGCAAACTATGCCAATGGCAAATAGTCTTCCCAACAACCTTGGAAATCTATTACACAACTCCTTAACATATCCTCCAGTATTTGAATCACCCTCTCTGATTCACCATATGTCTGAGGATGAAATGCAATACTGAAGTCCAATCTTGTACCCAAAGCCTCGTGTAACTTCTTCCAGAATAGAGACGTGAAACGAGGATCTCTATCTAATATTATGGTAACCGGTACCCCATGCAGTCTCACTATCTCAGCCACATACAGTTTAGCCGGCCTCTGCAAAGAGTAATCAGTATGAATTGGTATGAAATGGGCTGACTTGGTCAACCAATCCACGATGACCCATACTGCATCCTTCTTAGTAAGCGTTAGGGGCAGCCCACTAATGGTGTCCATAGTTACTCTCTCTCACTTCTAAAGTGGAATTTTAACTGGCTGAAGCAACCCTGAAGGTAACTGATGTTTAGCCTTAATCTGCTGGCAAGTCAAACACTTACTCACAAGGTCAATAACTTCACGCTTAAGACCTGACCACCAATATAACTCACGAAGGTCTCGGTACATTTTATTCCCACCGGGATGCATAGCATAAGGACTAATATGTGCCTCTCGCAATATAGACTACCTCAAATTAGTATCTCTTAGCACACAGACTCTCCCATGAAAACACAGTACCCCTTCGCTATTCAGTCCAAAAGTTGAAGTTTCCTCATTCTCAATCTGTCGGAATCAAGGACCCAAAGACCCATCCTCCAACTGTTTACCCTTAATTTGTTCAATCCACAACGGTTTAACTTGAAGTTCGACCAACAAACTACAATCATCAAATAAGCTGAGATGAGCAAACATCTCCCTCAGATCTACCATAGCCCTACGACTCAGTGCGTCAGCCACTACATTGGCCTTACCAAGATGGTATTCAATCGGACAGTTATAATCCTTAAGCAGTTCAATCCATCTATGTTGCCTGAGATTTAGCTCCTTCTGATTGATGAGGTATTTGAGGCTTTTGTGATCTGTGTAAATGATACACTTTTCACCGTACAGGTAATGCCTCTATATTTTCAGTGCAAATACCACCGCAGCCAACTCCAAGTCATGCGTCGGATAATTTGCCTCATGAGACTTAAGCTGGCGAGACGCATATGCCACTACCTTACCCTCTTGCATCAACACACATCCCAAACCGACATGTGATGCATCATCAGAGAGCGTGAATTCTTTCCCGCACTCTGTCAGATTAAGACAGGGGCCTCCATCAGAACCTTCTTAAGTTTCTCAAAGCTTTCTTGGTTCTTATCAGTCCAGTCAAATGGCACCCCTTTACGCAATAATCTAGTCAGAGGTGCAGCAATCAACGAAAACCCCTCAACAAAATGTCTATAATACCTGCTGGACCCAAAAAACTTTGAATCTTAGATACTGTCTTAGGAAACTTCCAACCCAAAATAGCTTTAATTTTTTTGAGGATCAACTCTAATCCCTTCAGTAGATACCACATGGCCCAAAAATGTTACCTCTCGTAGCTAGAATTCACACTTGCTGAACTTAATGTATAATTGTTTCTCCCTCAGAATCTACAAAAAAACTCAGAGATGTGCTTCATGTTCATCCTCAGTTCTCAAGTACCCCAAAATTTCATCTATAAAAACCATTACGAACCGATCCAAATAAGGCTGGAACACTCAGTTCATCAAATTCATAAAAGCTGTTGCTGCATTCGTCAGTCCAAACGGCATCACATGGAACTTATAATGACCATAACGAGTCTTAAATGCTGTCTTGTGAACATCAACCTTTTTGACTCTAAGTTGATTGTACCCCGATCGGATATCAATCTTAGAGAAGACCGGAGCTCCTCGAAACTAGTCAAATAGATTATCAATCCTCGGCAGGGGGCACTTATTCTTAATAGTCAATTTATTCAGTTACCGGTTGTCGATGCACATACGCATGGATCCATCCTTCTTTTTCACAAATAATACCGGTGCTCCCTATGAAGACATACTAGGGCGGATGAACCCTTGATTCGGTAACTCTTGAATCTTAACCTTAAGCTCCACTAGCTCCTTCGATGCCATTCTATAAGGAGCGATGGACACCAGAGCTGTACCTGGTAGGAGCTCAATCCCAAATTCAACTTCACGGTTTGGAGGTAGTCTAGGTAGTTCATCGGGAAAAATATCCAAAAAATATTTGAATGTTCTAATATCTTTAACAGACGAAACCTCCGAATCAAAATCACCGATGTAGGCTATATACGCCTCACAACCCTTACGAACCAACTTCTCAGCCTTGAGGTCAAAAATCACATTTTTCAAATAATTCTAACGCTCCTCTATTACCACCACCTCATCACCCTCCACAATTTTTAGTACCACCATTTTAGTAGCACAATCCAACTTCACTTGATGCTTAACCAGCCAATCTATGCCCAGTATTAAGTCCAATTCTCCAAAAGGAAGTTTCATTAAATCCGCCAAAAAGATGGTTCCTTGAACCTCCAAAGGTGCATCTCTGAACAATTTGTTTACCTTAACTGATTGCCCTAAAGGACTCAACACAGTAACCTCACTCGCAGTGGTTTTAACCATTATACCCAAAGTCTCAAACACCGAGCATGCTATATACGAATGCGTAGACCCAACATAAATCAATGCAGTATAGGGTACATTATAGATAAAAAAGTACCAGTAATAACATTTGGGGCATCTCTATCATCTGGGCGACGTGCAGTATAAACTAGAGCTGGCTGCCTCGCCTCAGTATGACTAGCACATCTGCCTAGTGCTCCACGACCACGGCCCATACCATTTCCATCTCTGGCCTAACCACGGCCACTCGGTGGTTGCTAAACAACTCTCGGTAGTTGAACAGTACCCTGACCTGTAACTTGCATCTGCTCGGGTCTCCTTGGACAATCTCTGATACGGTGCTCTAATAATCTGCACCTCAAACATGCCACAATCCTTTTCCAGCACTCGCCCTGATGGCGTCTACCACAGCCAACACATAGTTGCGGTCCAGTAGCAGCAATAGGGGCCCCAACTCTAATTGGCCCATCTACTCTGGCCTTTTTCTTCGGCCACTGAACGAAACTTGAGGGCTCCGAATCCCTCTTATTCCTACCCTTTTCTCGATTCTGATGCTCAGTACGCTTTACCATCCTTGACGATCTTCGCCTTACCTACTAGTGTGGAAAAATCTCGCTCCCTCTGTGGAGCTATCAAAACTCTCAGACTATCCCTGAGGTCGTCCTTGAAACAAACACACTACTCATTTTTAGTTGCCACCATACCACGCGCATAACGGCTTAATCCCAAAAATTCAACTTTATATTCAGCCACTGATTTATCCCCCTGAGTCAGATTTAGAAGCTCCCTCCTCCAGGCATCCACATAACTAGCGCCCACATGCTTCCCTTAGAAAGTAGTCTTGAAGAATTCCCATGTCAATCAGTCGGCCTGAGTACCCTCTCTAACTATAAGCCACCACTGATAGGCTTCATCTCGTAACAATGACACTGCACCTTTTAGTTTCTGTTCGGGGGTACAGTCGAGGTCATCCATGATCCTCTTTGTGGCCTCAATCCAATATTCAGCCACGTTAGGGGCAACTCCAGTAATACCCCTAAAAATCTCAGCCCCATTAGACTGGATTCGTTCTGTGACCGACCCACGGCCCACAGTATTGGGCCTAGCGACCCTCTCTAGAATTCGCAACATAGCTTGGGACAATGCGTCGTCCCCAGCCGCTCGATCATGAGACCCAATCTCAGTCACAAGTGAAGCTGGTGCCTCTCCCACTTTAGCGTTAGGCATGTGGCCCGATGACGAAGGCCCAGCCCGAGCACCTTTATGGCCTCCGCCACGACCTCTTGTACCCCTTCCACGACTACCTCTGGTGCTCATTATATTTAAGAGTTTGTTTTTACAGAATGCAATCTTACTATAGTTTTAGTTTTCCCTAACCAGAATATTTCAGTACAGTCTACTACCTATAGTAGTATCAATATTTCACTTTAAATAAACAAAATTTTTAGAGGACTTACCACATCGATGCCAGAGACTCGATGTACCACATATTCAGTAAAAATATTTCAAAATACTTCCAAATCGTTTGGAACAGTTCTTTTTGAAAATTCCAAGTTTTAGAAGAAACCCAAAAACCACATCCGAGTTTTGAAACTTGGCTCTAATACCACTAAATGTAACACCCCAAACCCGACCTAGACGTTATGGTTGATTCTGGCGATATCACATTGAAGCATTTTTCGAAAACATAGTTTCATTGGAAAGCCCGTTCTATATTAAATCTCATTTACAATCTTAACAAAAATCTTAGAGTATCCTGTTCATTTAAAACTCAAGTTGTTTTTAGCAGAATGTTGATCATATTAGTTTGTTACTATACTTTAAAGCAATGTTTATCGCGGAAGCTTTTATAGTTTGTTACGAAAATGTGTTGTTTCAAAAAGCATTTATCTTTTGAGAATACGTGTCCTACTACTCTCAGATATGAATTAAAATAAGTGAAATCCCAAATAAAAAGTTAAAAAATTTAAAGAGGCCTTATTACAAAAACAATTACCCAAATTAAATTTCTTGTAAATAAAAAATAGCTGCGGTTGTGTGGCCACCTCCGAATCCTTCACAGCACCGATCTGCCTAAGACTGGGGATTTCTTGTACAGATAAACATAGGGGTGAGTTTATGAAAACTCAGTGTGTAACCCCATATAAGCAAAATAGCCAATCATGCCGTAGGCAAGTACAGTCTGGGCCTAAGCCCAAATCAATAACAGTTTAGTTCGGTTGGGGCCATAACCCATTACAATATCAGTATTAGTGTGGGCCTTAGCCCATTTTAGTGACAGTAATAGTTCAGACATGCAATCAGAAATCCTACCCAACCAGCCTCTACACTCCACTCCGTCCAGCCCTACACTCCATGTGGGGATAAAATCACCCACCCATCCCTACACTCCAAAAATTAACACCGATTGCGGCATTAAACAGTCTTTGCAGCAGAGCTGCCAGTATAGTACACTTCCTGCAATCATGATAATCCCATCCCCATGCAACATATCACACATTTGTGCAACATATATATATCGTGGCATGCTCATATACAGCCATACATAACATAAGGATACAGTCATTTTATATCATAAGGGCATAACAATCATTTTATATCATAGGGGCATAACAATCAGTTTATCAGTTTGGGGTCTAGGCATACTTATCGACCCATCTGTAGGTCCACAGTCATCTCGGGCGACCTGTGCAACCTTAACAGTCAAACAGTGAAAATGGGCCCAAGGCCCATAATGCGGGCCTATGTGGGCCCAAGGCCCATAATGCGGACCCATGAGGGCCCACTCGCCCGTGTGGCCCACATAGCCCAAAAATGGTCTCGTCCATGTAAATTACAAAGCTTAGCCCAATATTTTCTACACATCCGTGTAATTTACCCGTGTAGGGCCTATAAGCCCGTTGGGCTCATACGGCCCATTTCGGCCCAACATGGCCCAAAATGGCCTAAGACCATGAAATCACTCATGGTGGCCTTAATAGTCAAACGCCCTCATTTTATGCGTTCAGATTACCACACGAGCGAGCGCATGCTCGTGTAGCGTCAATTGTCATATTTTTCGGCTTTTGTCGATTTACGATTTGGGCAATGTTTACACACTTGCTTGCGAAAACGTGCGAATAACCCGTGAGCACCAAACCTGCCTTGATTGAACAAATGTGGCTTAGCCCTCTTAGACCACTAACGAAGGTTGATTACAAACTCCTTGACGAATATCTATGTTATAAGCAGATTTTATTAAGCAGAGTTGTTTATACACATGGATTAAATCCACATGTGATAACTTACAGCACCACGGAACCCAAAAGTAGGGGGAAAAGCATTTGGCCTACCCCCACAAATGAAAGACAAAATACTTAGATTGAACACGTTGATTAAGAATATAGTTACCTTCGATCAAGTGATGAGAGAAAGGTTTTGAACGCTTCAATACTACTTGAAAACTCCTTCACTCTTCGAGAAATTCTAAAAATCGAAAGAAACACCACACATAAGGGAAGGAAGCCGAGAATCGACAATAAGAGAAAAGAGTATTCGGCTTTAAACAGTGTAAGAAAGGGGAGACTTGATGCAAATTAAGAGAAAACAAGAAGAAGTCAAGTGCTCTTACCGATTTGTCAGAGAATAATCGCTAAACTGAAGACAAAATAGCGATAAAAGGATGAAGTATTCTGTCTGGGTATCAACTAGAGAGAGATGATAAGAGAAAACGGTTTAAAGGAAAAAAGAGAAGAGAATATTGGAATATTCGGTCACAGAAGCAAGATAAGGAGAAACAAAATCTATTAACAAATGGATTGAAGGAGGAGAAGAAGGTATATTCGGCCAACAACAGAATCAATTGGGAAAAGAAACGAAGAAGAGGCAATCGAAAGAGGAAGTGTTTGGCTAAAGAAATGGTTGTCAAAGAATACTCAAATGCAACCCCTACCACATTCAGCCTTCAAGCAAAAAGAGGGGAAAAAAACACATACAAAGGCGAAACCGGAAATGAGGAGCATACCACTCTGGCCTAATTCTTGAGTGCCCTGAAGTCCAATTTCGGCACAACTCTCCCTCCCCTCTCACTTCCCTTGATTTTCTCCAAAAATCCCTCCTCAAATCTTTCCAACCGACCACACCTCCCCTCAACTATCCAATTTGAATTCTCCTTAACCACTTCAGTGTTTCAGTCAATCCACAACACCCCCCACGGCACAGCAACAAAATAAATACTCCACTGCCCCCACCAAGATTCTAACATTAGTCCTTTGGCATAGGTAACAAGCCACTTACCCCCTAGACCAGCAGACTCTTTATGTCTTGCTTTACCCACAATAATTTAAAATCCTACTAACTATAGGCAAGGGTTTATTCCTTAAAAACAAATATTTTTTTGCATATGCCCAGGCTTGAACCCAAGACTTCTCAGACACTCCCAAACACACCCAAATCACTTAACCCCTAAGACAGGCAGATATTTGAGTTACAAACATACAAAAATAAGTACTTAGATTTTGGGGCATTACATTCTCCCACTCAATATTTTAAAAAATATGCGAGGTTTTTATCCCAGATTTCAAGACTGATCATACAATAGTCCTAGTGGCATTCTTACCTAATCTATATGACATGCTTCCAATATATGCATGGCATGCTATGGAAATTTTATAATATTCACATTCATTCATACATAAAAATCAATCAATCATAAAAACAAACAATTTTGATTCTCCACAGTTTTTTTTTTGAGGGGAAAAATTGAAGTGAATGTGAATTGTGCACCATGTAGAGTCCCAAGAAAGGAAGGTGAGTCAAATTTGACCATTTAAAAATTAACCTTTCCTAGCCAGAGTCAATCTTAGGAATGCACCTTTTCATTATCACACTTCTCACAATAATTGAATAACCTAAAGAAGTGAATAAAACAATACAACACATGTATTTTTTCATTAAAACACTTCTTATTTTAATTGATCAATTGTGGATCATCTCATATATATCACAATTATAATATTAAATACTATAAATATTATAAACAATTATAAAACAAATATATAAGGATATAGGTAATTAAAATAAAATTGCCAGCCAAGTTTTCCATGGTTCTATTTCTAGAAAATAAAAAAAAAAATTACATAGTTTTTTTGCCACAATGCATTCTTTGGGTCTTCAACTGCCATCGTCCCATCTTCTCCTTATCATGGACTTCTTTTGAAAAAATTACATTTAAGTCTTATATCCATTTCCAGCTAACAAGAATTCTATGAACTAAAAAAAACAGTCCTACGTGGAAATGATAGTCCACTGTCTATTTCCTAAGAGCCACAACCTTGACAAAAAAAACAATTATATAATAAATATATAATACCACATCCATTCCCAAATATATAACTCAAAACATGCATAAGATCAAAAGAATGTCACTTTCTATATAATCAAATCATTCAAGAAGAAGAGAAATTTATTTTGATAATTTGTTTATACTTATAGATAGAGCGCAACTTGGCTCATGATACCAATTGTTGGAAAATTGGGTTTGGAAAACACAATGAAAAATAATTTTAGGGAAAAACCAGAGTTTTAAAATCAAAACAAGAACTTGGTTGTGATATCTAAAGTAATAAACACTTAATTAAAATTGTACCTTTTCGATTTGTCTAGGATAAACACTTCAACTAAGCAATCTTCTCCGCTATCCTCAAACTCACATCTGTCGAGTGTGGGCTTGCTTCGAATCAGAAATTTTTTCACAAAAATACCAATGGGGTAATTTTGTAATTTCTCTAAAATTTTGGGCTTAGTTGTAAATAAAGAAAATATCTATAGAAATTTTTTAAAATAATTTATTCAAATAATTTTTTCTCTACAACTTTCTCTTCAGTTTAAGTGTGTAAAAAATAATGACCCAATGCTCTCTTTATATAGAGAAAGTTTAAAGAGTTCAACTATTATTAAAATTAATCACTTTAATATTAAATTAATATAATATTTATCAAGATAAATATTAGATTAAATTTAATACTAAATCTTATTAAATTAATAGAATATTTATCTACAAGATAAATATTAAATTAAATTTAATATTAAGATAATCACTTTAATATTAAATTAATAAAATATTATTAAGATAAGTATTAAATTAAATTTAGTATTAAATGTATTAAAATAATATTATTTTTGAAATAGTTGATACAAAATCAACTTCTCTGGTAGAGTCCTAATAGGAGTGTAATTCATCCACTGCTCAACCACTGAAGACCCACCGTCAATGACCATTTGCCTTTGGAAAAAGAAAATATATAGACTTTTTCATACCTTTTTAACTCAAATTCATGCAGTTTCGTAGCAATTCTTGTTGAAGAGTATAATATAATTATAAAATAATTAAATTGTACTCAAATTATTAACATATTGAATTTTAATTAATTTTATAATAAATTCTCACAAATTTTAATTTATTTTCGACGGATTTGCAAAAACAGCGAAAATTGGCTCGGCAGACACTACTAGAAGCTCAAAACCGTGAAGCAATTTTTGAAGCATCGAGGAGAATTAATTTTTCAGCCTAAGATGGTCCAAATTATGAATATTAATACATAATATAATTAATTTTAATTTTTATCCAGTTTATTTTGGGTTAAATAATTATTATTAATTATATTATGGAAAAGAGATCTAGTTGTGCTAATACGAAAGACTGATCCAACCAATCAATTGGGCTGCCCAAACCTGTCCAACATGCTGACCCAATCAGCTTAAATTAGCTGATTTATTTACTTGCAAATCAACACTTGAAGTCTCCTTGAAATCGCATTCAAACTCCTCCACTTACCATGCTTTTGTAGATTTGCCCCTAGCTAAATATAGCAAGTTGAAATTTTCAACTTGTGCATGAGTAGTGGGCGGCCAAGGGGAGTGTGTGGCTCCTAATTATTTACTGTTTTTAGCAGCCACTCTCACCTGTAAATACCCCATTTCACCTATTCATCCAACACACCTTTCATTCCACGCATCTCTCTCTCTTTCACTCACTTTCTCTCCTTTGTTTCCCACTTTTCCCTTCTACTTTCCTTTGTTGATTTCCTTCTTGGAAAAGATCCCTTCAACCAACTTGGGTAGCAGCATTCAAGTGCTTGAATAAGCCTCAGTTCAATAGAACGAGTGAAGAAGGAGCAGCGCAAACTAGTCAGGCCTTGGAGAAATACCAGATTCGATTCTAGTTCCCTATCCTTTAACTTTTATTGGTGTTGTTATGAACAAGTCTATGAATATTTTTTATGTTGTTATTCGAAATTTAATTAACATGGCTGAAATTTAATTTGTGTTAGGTTGATTGCATTTCATCATGTTTTATTTTGAATTTAAGCATTGAAAAGGTAAGCTTTCACTTGATCTTATGCATATGTTTATGGAAAGGTTAAATAATTCAAATGAAATATGTGCACATGGAAATGGATCATCATATGTTTAATTCAAGTGATATATGTATGTGTGCATTAACTCGTGCATTGATGATATTCAGGCTTGTACTAAGCTTGTATTCATGGTTGATTTTTATGTCTATGCTTGGTAATATGCAAATGGAATGGGTAAGAAAAGGAAGTGAAACGGGAAGTTCAATACTGGGATATAGTATGATGATAATAAAGAATTGATGAGTTAAATGATGTATTTATATGTGAGCAAATTATGCTATGGATGAATCTACCTATTTCATGGATAAATACACTGAAACGGAAATTGACAATGTTGTTTAGGCTTATGATAAGCATTGAGAATGAAATGGAAAGTAAGTAAATTGAAAGGTATATAATCGTAGAAAAAGTTGATGATTATACATATTTATGAACCTTATGACATTGGTATAGGTTTATGTTTATTCAATAAAGTTTATTATTAAGATGGAATATTATGCTTAAGTTTATACGAGCTTACTAAGCATTCATTGCTTATGTGGTTATTTTTCTCTTACTTTATAGATTATCGGAAGCTCGATCAGGTTGGAAGCTAGTCAGAGATTCATCGCACTATCCATTGATTTTATCGGTATATTTTGATGCTTTTGTAACACCCCAAACCCGGCCCATGAGTCCTGACCGGATCTGGTATGTCACGGAGTAAAATATTTTGAATCATTTTGAAAGTTTGGTGGAACCTTGATAAAATTTGGCTAAGGTATGAAAACGGTGTTTGAAAACTCAGTTGGGCTTTGCATAAATACAGTTGGGTTGATAAACCCTTTTGAAAACGGTTGATCATGTAACATCTTAAAATCGTCTGAGTTATTGGTGACTTGGTAAATTTTGTTACCCGATGGTAACTCCTTTGAAAACTCGTAAAAGTTATTAAGTTGGAAAAAATTACTTTTAACCGGTTCATTTAACATTTATAAATATCATTTGTAATATAACATAAGTAAAATAAAACAGTAAAATAAACATCCAAAATAATAATAGCGGCCTTATTACATCCCAAATTTAAAAGACTTAGAAAATAAATAATATTAACTATAATAAAATGAATTCAAATCCAACGATAAGCATGGCCGCCTCGAGTCCTCTCCGGCTCCATCTCCGCGATCTATTCATCTGCAAAATAGTAAGGGAAGGGGTGAGTCACCAAGACTCAGTGTAAATCCCCCACCTGAAAAATACAACTCATACACAATTTATTAATAGACATGCACATGCAACCCAACTAACCATCCATACTCCTTTTTTACCCGTGTGGTCAAAACCACCGTGGTCAAAACCATCGGTGACTAGTGTCACAAAATAAATGATGGGGCCAACCCATCGTGTGGTCAAAACCATCGATGACCATAGGTCACAATTTATCAAGTGTGGTCAAAACCATGGTGGTACCAAACCACCGGGACTTAGTCGCAATTTATCAATCGGTGTGGTCAAAACCACCGATCACCATAGGTCACAAATAATCGATGGGGCCAACCCATCTTGTGGTCAAAACCATGGCGACATATCTATAAAATCATCCCTCCTCTCATCAATCCCACCATCATCATGCATTATGTACAACATATCATTTAACAGCATATGATGGCAACTCAATCATATATCATAGATCACAAGTTAGGGGACTTACCCGAAAGCCATGATTATGCCACAAGCTAATCACTACCAAAATTATTAACAAGGCAACAAAATAGTCATGTTATTAATAAAGTGTGTAGTGAATTTTACACACCTGTCACTACCGAAATCCCTAGATCCTGAAGATCTGATCTACGTCGCTAGATCTTGACCCTATATTCGGCCAATTATCAATGTTAATACCAAAGGCCTATTCGACCAAACTAAAAGAAATACCAAAGGCTCTTGCGGCACTCACCTTAAACGGATTTGATTTCCAAACAAATCTCGAAGCCTTAATTAGCCCCTAAATCCATGGCACACATTAGTTTCGGCATTTAAACATAAACTTTTTAACAAAAGGCCCTTGGTCGAATGTAACTTATTCACTTACCCCACTTACCGAAATAATTCGAAATCCCGGAAGCCTTTATTAGCCTTGGCCGAATAGTCCCTTGATAACTATCTCGGCCTCTAACCACCACTAGTCGGCACCACTTGTGATGTTAGGGGGTTTGGCTACCTTCAATGAAGAGAAAAAAACCGAAAATAGCACATTTTCCATAAGGGATTCGGCTCAAAGGAAGAAAAGAAAGTATGGGGTCGACCTTACAAGAAAGAAAAGAGATGAAGGGGGGGTCTTGGAGTGTTTCGGCTTTTAGAACAAAATAGAAAAGAGGGAGAGGGGGTGTAGAGAGATTGGCCAGCAACCAGTTTGGAGAAGAAAAGAAAAGAATTTTTCCTATGAAATTCGGCCCCTTTCTTTAGTGATAAACCGAATGTGGATGGCCCCCCAATGAATCCCATAGTCGGCCATCACCTTCTTTTTGGTGATAAATTTCCAGCCTTAATTATCCCAAATAAAACTAGATTTATCTTACTTTTAATCTCCTAATCACCTCATCAAACAAATACAATGAAAATAAACTACTTATCACTCTCCCTCCAGCCAAAATATGCAAAAATTTAAGCCTTATCTTTATCAATTCAAGAGTCCAACAAGCAGCCATCACTCCCCTCTCCCATTCACGCCGGTTTTAAAAAAATAAAAACCAAATTGCAGCTCCCGTGATTCGAACACCAGACCATACTAACGCAGCCCCCTTACAACGCCCCATGCCATCTTTCCCAATTTTCATGTCAAATAACCTCACCATTTAATTATAAGGCCTTCATACCTGGCCCCCTTTCCTTTAACACCAAAAGCCTAAAAATAAAACACCCCTTGCGTCCATCATGACTCGAACTCGAGTCCATACACCAAGGCCCTTAAGTGGCACCCCGAGCCGCTCCACCAAATCGACTTTCATGACAAAAAATCCCATCATTTAATTTTAAAGCCTTCCTACCTAAGCCCATTACCGCATATATAAAAATAAAATGGCAAAAACGCTGCTCCTGCCATTCGAACCTATGACCTGCGCCCATCCTCACCTCCAACACTTAAGTGGCACATGGAAACCACTTTGCCAGGCTATTACTTGTGTCAAACTTCTCACAAAATTCCTCTTATCCCCTCTCTCACCTAGTTTCCCCCTTCTCAAGTGCTAAAATAAATTTTAGCCCTAAGTCCAATTAGTCCGGGGTCATGACTAGACCCTTAAATATTTCAGGCAATCAAGCATACATATCTCTCAAGCACACACATGGGAAAAACAAGTAAATTTCAAATTACCCCTAATTTAGGGTGTTACAGTTCTACCCCCCTTAAAAAGAATTTGACCTCGAAATTACGGATCGGATCAAGAGTTGGGGTATTGCCGCAGATCACATCCTCGGGTTCCCATGTGGCCTCCTCCGTACCATGGTTTCGCCATAACACCTTTACCAAAGGCACTGACTTCCTCCTCAAAACCTTGACATCTCGATCCAAGATTTGTACTGGCTCCTTCTCGAAAGACAAGTCTGAGTTCACTTCGATTTTCGCAACTGACACTACGTGTGAGGGGTCCGATCGATAGCGCCTCAGCATTGAAACATGAAAGACATCATGGATCTGGCTCAATTCCACCGGTAACTCAGGCTGGTAAGCTACCGATCCCACATGTTTCAACACCGTGTACGGTCTGATGAATCTAGGGCTTAGCTTGCCCTTCTGGCCAAACCTCAGCACCTTCTTCCAAGGTGACACCTTCAAGAAGACCTTATCACCCACTGCATATTCAACCTCTCTGCGCTTAAGATCGGCGTAGGATTTTTGCCTGTCCGATGTCTCCTTAAGACGAGCCCAAATTATTCTAACTTTATCCTCCGTCTCCGCAACTAACTCCGGACCCAACATCCGACGTTCTCCTAGTTCATCCAGCGGTAGGAGTACGAAATTCCGACCATCTGATGCCTCATATGGTGCCATCTGAATACTCGCTTGATAACTATTGTTATAAGCGAACTCTGCCAAAGGTAGATACTCCTCCCAACTGCCACGAAAATCCAAAACACAGTCCCTCAACATGTCTTCCAACACTTGGATGACCCTCTCAGATTGTCCATCAGACTGTGGGTGAAAAGCCGTGCTGAAATTCAACTTCGTGCCTAACTCCTGATGTAAGGCCTTCTAAAATCTCGATGTAAACTGAGGATCCCGATCCGAGATAATGGACACAGGTACTCTATGCAACCGTACTATCTCTGCGATGTACAACTTGGCTAACCTTTGGAGCGAATAGTCAACCCTTACCGGTATGAAATGGGCTGACTTAGTCAACTGATCCACTACACCCAAACAGTATCTTTCTTACTGGGCGTAAGGGGAAGCCCACTTACAAAGTCCATAGTAATCTCCTCCCATTTCCACTGTGGAATCTTTACAGGCTGTAACAGCCCTAATGGCAATTGATGCTCGGCCTTAACTCGCTGACACGTTAGACACTTGCCTACCAACTCGCTTACTTCCCGCTTAAGACCCGACCACCAAAATTGCTCCCTTAAATCTTGATACATCTTGCTGCTTCCCGGGTGCATAGCGTACGCACTGCTATGAGCTTCTTTAAGGATTCGCTGCCTCAAATCCTCATCCTTAGGCATGCATACTCTCCCTTGAAAGTACAACACTCCATCACTGCTCAAGCTAAAACCTTTGGCCTCACCATTCTGTACTTGCAACCTTCGAGTA
This sequence comes from Gossypium rotundifolium, assembly GCA_025506655.1. Taxonomy (NCBI): domain Eukaryota; kingdom Viridiplantae; phylum Streptophyta; class Magnoliopsida; order Malvales; family Malvaceae; genus Gossypium; species Gossypium rotundifolium. Next base: position 153,826,969 of record CP106724.1, read on the forward strand.
TTCAAAGCTTCATCAGTCATCTGCCATTCTTTAACCTCATTAATCCAAGACGGCTTCACTTGCAATTCTGCCAGAAGGCTCCCATCCCCATAGAGACTTAGATGAGCAAACATTGCTCGCAAATCTGCTACCACCTTTCGGCTCAATGCATCAGCTACCACATTAGCCTTCCCCGGATGGTATTCGATTGAGCAATCATAGTCCTTCAACAACTCAATCCACCTCCGCTGCCTCAGATTTAAATCTTTCTGAGTCAGGAGGTACTTCAAACTCTTATGATCAGTGTACACCACCGACTTCTCCCTATACAGGTAGTGCCTCCAAATCTTCAAGGCAAATACCACAACAGCCAATTCCAAGTCATGTGTCGGGTAGTTAGCTTCGTGAGGCCTCAACTGTCGTGACGCATAAGCGACCACCTTCCCTTCTTGCATTAACACACACCCTAAACCAGTATGTGATGCATCGCAATATACAGTGAACTCTTTTCCTGCCTCAGGCTGGATCAAGACTGGTGCTTCTGTCAAGATCCTTTTCAGCTTATCGAAACTCTCCTGCTACTTCTCAGACCACACAAACAAAACTCTTTTCCTCAGCAGCTTAGTTAATGGTGCTGCAATTAAGGAGAAATTTTCCATAAATCTCCTATAATATTTGGCCAACCCTAGAAAACTCTAAATTTTCGTAACAGACTTGGGTGGTTTCCACTCCAATACCGCCTCAATCTTACGGGGATCCACCCTGATTCCCTCGGCTGAAACGACATGTCCTAGAAAAGTTACCTCCTTAAGCCAAAACTCACATTTGCTGAATTTGGTGTACAACTATTTTTCCCTTAGAACTTGCAGAACCACATGAAGATGTGTGTCATGTTCCTCCTTAGACTTCAAGTACACCAAAATGTGGTCTATGAAGACCACGACGAACCGATCCAGATAGAGTTGGAAAACCGGTTCATCATGTCCATAAACACTGCCGGTGCATTCGTCAAACCAAAAGGCATTACCAGAAACTCGTAGTGGCCATACCGAGTACGGAATGCCATCTTGTGAACATCAGTCTCCTTCACATTAAGCTGATGGTACCCTGAACTAAGGTCAATCTTAGAGAACACCGATGCCCCTTTGAGTTGATCGAACAGATCATCAATCATGGGTAAAGGATACCGGTTTTTTATTGTCAACTTATTTAGCTGCCGATAGTCTATACACATCCTCATTGTCCCATCCTTCTTCTTGACAAAAAGCACTGGAGCTCCCCACGGTGATACACTTGGTCGGATGAATCCTCTATCCAACAACTCCTGAATCTGCGCCTTCAACTCTACCAATTCTTTCGGCGCCATTCGATACGGAGCTATAGATATGGGCGCGGTTCCGGGCAACAAGTCTATACCAAATTCAACCTCACGGTTCGGAGGTAGACCCGGAAGTTCCTCTAGAAACACATCAACATAGTCCCTTACAGTCCGGACATTTCCCACAGTAACATCCTTAGCTTCCAAGGCACAGACATGCACCACATAAGCTTCACAACCCTTCCTAACCATCCTTTCCGCCTTTAATGCCGAAACCACATTAGACAGGTAATCTCTCCTTTTACCTATCATCACTACCTCTTCTCCTTCCATGGTCTTTAACACCATGCGCTTAGCCGCGCAATCCAGACTAGCTTGAAACTTTACTAGCCAATCCATCCCGAGGATTAGGTCGAACTCTCGAACAGTAGTTCCATCAAATCAGCCAAGAATACGACCCCTTGGAGTTCTAGGGGTACGTCCCTATAGAGTCTACTTACTTCTACAGAGTGACCTAGAGGGCTTAATACAGTCATCTTCCTAGAAGTAAGCTCAGAGTCTAGATGCAGATTTTCCACTACGCTACTAGCAATGTACGAGTGGGTTGAGCCAATGTCAATCAAAGTGTTATAAGGTACACCAAAGATCAAGAACATACCGGTTATGACGTCTGGTGCGTCGCCCTCCTCTTGATGCCTCGTGGCATAGACCAAACCAGGTTGTCTAGCCTCAGTACCACCGGTACCTCCCTTTGGTGCCCCACGACCTCTGCCAGCACCATTAGCTCCTCTTCCTGCACCACGACCCCTCTGAGGCTGTTGATTATCCCTTCTATTTGGTGCACGATCCTGACCCTCAGATCTCAGTCTAGCTACCTTCTTCGAATAATCTCTAACTCGATGCTCCAAGGACCCACACTCAAAACATCCCCGGTTACCATTCCAGCATTCCCCCGTGTAAGACTTGCCACACCGAGCACACCGTGGCGGCCATTGGGGATTAACAGCAGCAGTAGGCCTAGAGCTTAATCCGACCCACCAAACCTTGTCCTCTTCTACTGATTACCTGAAAACTTTGAAGGTTCGAAGCTCCTCTTATTCCAATTTCTATCTTGATTTCGTCTAACCGACTGTCTTACCCCTTCAGCAACCTTCAATTTCTCCACTAAGACTGCGAACTCCCGTTCCTGTTGTGGAGCTATCATCATTCTCAGCTCATCTCTAAGCCCATCCTCAAATCTAACACAGCGTTCATGCTCGGTACCCATAATACCACGAGCATACCTACTCAACCGAAGAAATTTGACCTCATACTCTGCCATCGTCTTATTGCTTTGAACCAGATTCAAGAAAGCCTTCCGCTGTGCATCCACGTAGCTAGTTCTGATATACTTCTTTTGATAGGCATCTCTAAAGAATTCCCAGGTGAGATTTTCTGCCACCGTTCCATCCCTTACAGTGAGCCACCACTAGTAAGGCTTATCCCGCAGTAAAGAGATGATACCCTTCAACTTCTCCTCAGCTTTGAAATCCAAGTCACCCATAATCCTTTCAGTGGATTCCAACCAAGATTTCGCCGCACTGGGCGCCACTCCAGAAACTCCTCTGAACACTTCTGCTCCGTTAGCACGGAGTCGTTCAACCATAGAGTTACGGGCTCCTGCACCCGCGCCTGCCTCAGCAACTCATTCCAACACTCGTAGCACCGCTTGGGATACTACGTCGTTACCACCAGTCTGATCTTGGAACTCAGTTTCCACCGCCGGCAGATCCAACATCTCATTCCCAAACCCATGTCCGGACCCTGCTGGCTCGGATAAAGTCATCCTACCCCTTCGAGGACCATGGGCGGATGTCCACGACCTTTTGAACTCATTCTAACGATTGCGTTTATCTGTTTAATAATTTTATGCATTAGTACTTGTTTCACTAGATTATCCGCGAAGAAATTTTATGATAAGAGTTTTAGGAGTGGTTCTTTCGTAATCATACATACACATAGTTTTCCATTCATTCATTCAAAGAGACGTTGTAGTTTTCATTGTGATTATTTTTCACTACCTAGGGGTATTTTCGTAATTTATCCTATAGGGGTATTTTTTTAATTTCTCAAAATAAAGTTTTCATATGATTTTGTCAAAAAGTATCTTGAAACTCTTAAATTTTTGGGGTATTTTGAGAAATTTTAGAATCCGGGGGTATTTCGGTAATTTTAGACCTCAGGGGTATTTCGGTAATTTTTTCACAAATCGGGGATATTTCAAAAGTTATAAAACATTAATGGCTCTTTTTGAGAATTGCATTTTCCAAAATAATGATGTTGCAAAATTTTGAAAATCAAGGTCATTTTGGTAATTTTGTTGGTTAGGGGCAATTTTGTAATTTTACCACTAAGGGTATTTTAGTAATTTTCATAGTCAGGGCATTTTCATAAAAAGATTTCCAAAAATTTAGTCCTAAGTGATTTCACAAAAGAAGGACATTTTGGAAAATTTTCATACGGGGGGTATTTTGGAAATTTTCAAGCCAGGGGTATTTTGGTCATTTTTCAAATTGAGGGGTATTTTAGTCATTTTTTTTAAAACAAGGTTTTTAATTACTTCAAAAACAAACGGCTAGTCCCTTTCGGGTTTTAGTTATCAAGTTTAACCTGTGAGTGTGTCGTCTCAGCTAGGATGAACCGTTACTACGCACCAGGTAGGATTCGAGTGAGTAGGAGGTGAGTCACGAGGACTGCTTAAATACCAAGCCCCCACCGAATCCAATCCTAGACATGCATATAACGATTGCCACATCCCTTTCTCAGTGACAACTCACAGGGTTTGTTTAGGCAATTATTAAATCTTATGCATAGTTGAGGTATGCTAGTCCTAGGGTTCAATAATTTCTTATTCTAATATTCTACGTCCCCACTTTACCCTTCTACCCCCATCAAAGATTCACACAAAAGTAGATAGAGTTACTTACTTGGGCGGATTGGTGCCGGAGACTCGGTGCCATGCTGTTCAAGCCAAAAACATTCTAATAAGGCCTAGTAATAGAAACAAAACATTTTGAGCCTTGGGCCCCCACAGTCGAGTTTTGAACCGGGCTCTGATATCAAAAATGTAACACCCCAAGCCCGACCCATGAGTCTTGACCGGATCTGGTATGTCATGGAGTAAAATATTTTGAATCATTTTGAAAGTTTGGTGGAACCTTGATAAAATTTGGCTAAGGTATGAAAACGGTGTTTGAAAACTCAGTTGGGTTTGCATAAATACAGTTGGGTTGATAAACCCTTTTGAAAACGGTTGATCATGTAACATCTTAAAATCGTCTGAGTTATTGGTGACTTGGTAAATTTTGTTACCCGATGGTAACTTCTTTGAAAACTCGTAAAAGTTATTAAGTTGGAAAAATTACTTTTAACCGGTTCATTTAACATTTATAAATATCATTTGTAATATAACATAAGTAAAATAAAACAAGAAAATAAACATCCAAAATAATAATAGCGCCTTATTACATCCCAAATTTAAAAGATTTAGAAAATAAATAATATTAACTATAATAAAATGAATTCAAATCCAACGATAAGCATGGACGCCTCGAGTCCTCTCCCCGCTCCATCTCCGCGATCTATTCATCGCAAAATAGTAAGGAAGGGTGAGTCACCAAGACTCGAGTGTAAATCCCCACCCGAAAAAACAACTCATACACAATTTATTAATAGACATGCACATGCAACCCAACTAACCATCCATACTCCTTTTCTACCCCGTGTGGTCAAAACCACTGGTGGTCAAAACCACTGGTGACTAGTGTCACAAAATAAATGATGGGGCCAACCCATCGTGTGGTCAAAACAACTGATGACCATAGGTCACAATTTATCAAGTGTGGTCAAAACCACTGGTGGTACCAAACCACTGGGACTTAGTCACAATTTATCAATCGGTGTGGTCAAAACCACTGATCACCATAGGTCACAAATAATCTGATGGGGCCAACCCATCTTGTGGTCAAAACCACTGGCGACAGTCCATAAAATCATCCCCCTCCTCTCATCAATCCCATCATCATCATGCATTATGTACAACATATCATTTAACAGCATATGATGGCAACTCAATCATATATCATAGATCACAAGTTAGGGGACTTACCCGAAAGCCATGATTATGCCACAAGTTAATCACTACCAAAATTATTAACAAGGCAACAAAATAGTCATGTTATTAATAAAGTGTGTAGTGAATTTTACACACCTGTCACTACCGAAATCCCTAGATCCCGAAGATCCGATCTACGTCGCTAGATCTTGACCCTATATTCGGCCAATTATCAATGTTAATACCAAAGGCCTATTCGGCCAAACTAAAAGAAATACCAAAGGCTCTTGCGGCACTCACCTTAAACGGATTTGATTTCCAAACAAATCCCGAAGCCTTAATTAGCCCCTAAATCCATGGCACACATTAGTTTCGGCATTTAAACATAAACTTTTTAACAAAAGGCCCTTGGCCGAATGTAACTTATTCACTTACCCCACTTACCGAAATAATTCGAAATCCCGGAAGCCTTTATTAGCCTTGGCTGAATAGTCCCTTGATAACTATCTCGGCCTCTAACCACCACTAGCCGGCACCACTTGTGATGTTAGGGGGTTCGGCTACCTTCAATGAAGAGAAAAGAACCAAAAACAGCACCTTTTCCATAAGGGATTTGGCTCAAAGGAAGAAAAGAAAGTATGGGGTCGACCTTACAAGAAAGAAAAGAGATGAAGGGAGGTCTTGGAGTGTTTCGGCTTTTAGAACAAAATAAAAAAGAGGGAGAGGAGGGTGTTGGGAGATTCAGCCAGCAACCAGTTTGGAGAAGAAAAGAAAAGAATTTTTCCTATAAAATTCGGCCCCTCTCTTTAGTGATAAACCGAATGTGGATGGCCCCCCAATGAATCCCATAGTCGGCCATCACCTTCTTTTTGGTGATAAATTTCCAGCCTTAATTATCCCAAATAAAACTAGATTTATCTTACTTTTAATCTCCTAATCAACTCATCAAACAAATACAATGAAAATAAACTACTTATCACTCTCCCTCCAGCCGAAATATGCAAAAATTTAAGCCTTATCTTTATCAATTCAAGAGTCCAACAAGCAGCCATCACTCCCCTCTCCCATTCACGCTGGTTTCAAAAAAAGTAAAAACCAAATTGCAGCTCCCGTGATTCGAACACCAGACCATACTAACGCAACCCTCTTACAATGCCCCTTGCCATCTTTCCCAATTGACTTTCATGTCAAATAACCTCACCATTTAATTATAAGACCTTCATACTTGGCCCCCTTTCCTTTAACGCCAAAAGCCTAAAAATAAAACACCCCTTGCGTCCATCATGACTCGAACTCGAGTCCATACACCAAGGCCCTTAAGTGGCGCCCCGAGCCACTCCACCAAACCGACTTTCATGATAAAAAATCCCATCATTTAATTTTAAAGCCTTCCTACCTAAGCCCATCACCGCATATATAAAAATAAAATGGCAAAAACGCTGCTCCTGCCATTTGAACCTATGACCTACGCCCATCCTCACCTCCAACACTTAAGTGGCGTATGGAAACCACTTTGCCAGGCTATTACTTGTGTCAAACTTCTCACAAAATTCCTCTTATCCCCTCTCTCACCTAGTTTCCCCCTTCTCAAGTGCTTAAAATAAATTTTAGCCCTAAGTCCAATTAGTCCGGGGTCATGACTAGACCCTTAAATATTTCAGGCAATCAAGCATACATATCTCTCAAGCACACACATGGAAAAACAAGTAAATTTCAAACAACCCCTAATTTAGGGTGTTACAGCTTTGGCCGTGGTTATAATGGCATGTATAGGTGGACCTATGTTTAATGTTTAGTTAATGATATCGGCATGTAATGTTGCTTTGAATTTATGAAACTCATGATATTTGATGCCTTGATGATTGGTGTGCTTTTGGCACTTTAATGTTTAAAGGGTGATATTTTGGCATGCTGGTACTTAAAGGTTGGGAGTTGGAATGGTATATAAAATGCATGCTATGAAATGTTGTTTTGATATGCTTGAATGTGATCATTGAGGTATGGAAATTGATAGTGAACATTGAGTTAATAAATGGCTAGTTTGGTGTGTTTGGATGTGTTGACATATGGTCAAGTTTGCTAAGGTAGTGATGATGGTTGTTGAATAGTCAAATTGGTGTTTTTGAGTATGATATTGGTATATGAACATTATGGTAAATGTTGGCATAAAATTAGTTATAAAGGTTAGTTGATTTGTGGTTAAACTTAGCAATTGTATAGTTGATTTGCGGTTAATCTTAGCAATTGTATAATCATGTTTGATTGTTGTGATTGAGGTACCTTTTGGGCATATTGGTTGAATGATTAAATACTATGACGATCTAGATTGAATATGCATGTGTTAGGTACATTTTAAATGTTTGAATATAGGTGCAAATGGCTTGTAAGGGTGTTCTTGAATTGGGTGAAAGGAATAGCCTGAATTTGTCCTATTTCTTGTCCACACGGCCTAAAACACGGGCGTGTGTCTCAGCCGTGTGTCACGCGACACAGTCATGTGTCCCCTGTAGGTTTTTAAACATTCCATTTCGAGAGTTACATGACCTGACATACGGGCGTGTGACTTGGCCGTGTGACCTAAGTCAGAGAGTTACACAGGCACGGACACGGGCTGAGGCACAGTTGTGTGTCCCTACTTCGAATGCCCACACTGCCTAAGACATGGATGTGTGTTTCAACCGTGTGAGTCACACGACCGTGTGACCCCTGTAGTATGAATTTTTCCATCTTTTTCCATGAAGTTTTAAATGTTTTCGATTTAGTTCCAAGTCATTTCTAAAGTGTTTCTAAGGCCTCGAAGGCTCGAAAAAGGGACGTTATGTAACACCCCTTACCCATATCTGACGTCGGTACAGCGTATGAGGCATTATCTTTCTTAAAACATGCATACAAACAATTCTAGGCTATGATATTTCATTCAAATTTAAAACATTTCAAACTTTGTTTTAAAATTCCTAATATGAGCTTATGAGGCCCAAAAAACACTTTAAAAATGGTTCGGGATCAAACTGAGTTCTTTAGAAAACTTTGGAAAATGTCACTAAAAATAGGGGCACAAGCTTGTGTGGCAAGGGACACACCCGTGTGGGCAGACCGTGTGGTCATACATGCCCATGTCCCTAGCCGTGTGGATTTATTTCTCAATTTGAACCTACAGGGGTTTTCAACAGCCTGGCACATACCCGTGTCTGTGGCCCGTGTCCCTCACACGGCCTTGACACACCCGTGTCTTGGCCTGTGTGCAAAAACCTTGACATTCTATTTCTAACGTTATCAACCCAATAAGGTCCACACGGCCAAGGCACACGCCCACTTACTTAGGCCGTGTGGTGAATTAAATTCATAAATTCAAGTGAAGACTTCACACGGCCTGGGCACTGGCCTAGGTCCTATGGTTGTGTCTTCCACATGGTTGAGACACACGGCCGTGTCTCAGCCCGTATGGTTACTACTGGGCATTCTGTTTAGCCAACTTAGAGTGCAGGGGGACACACGGCTGAACTACACATCCATGGGGAAGACCATGTATCACAAACGGCCCAGACACATGCCCGTGTGTTTACCCTGTGAACAAAAAACAAGGCTATTTACCAAGCCCTTTCTACCACCCTTACTTGCACCAACATAAGCCACATCAAATAACCTACTCATTCATGCATTAATATACCAATTACTCCACCATGCAATTTGTATATCCATGAAAAACATCATCATTTGCATATATCAATAATAAGTAATAGCCATTATCCATAGCCTTATACAAAATGAGTCAATCTTCAAGACAAGCCAACACATTTGGCCAAAACAATATGACACTTGACAAAAACCAAGTCCCTATACATGCCATACTCAAAATGATAAATCTAACTATACCAAATGTATAGATTTATAGTGTGATCGAGCCTCCGATGTTCTTTTGATCCCCGAGCTAGCTTGTCAATGCTATAAGAAAATGGAAAATAGAAGGAGTAAGTGTAAAGCTTAGTAAGTCGCATGTAAATAATTAACAACAATTACCATGCATTATCATACTCATATCATCTTATAAACTTGCACAAAATTCTGGAATGATTAAAAGCATAACTTACTCATTTTCACCCTTACTAATCATACAACATAATTCGAGCTCATTTCTCATGAATTTTCATGTAGGTACCTGTATCACTTACAACATAGTCGTAACTTTTCTCACTTTTGACACAAGCTCTAAATTACCCGTTAAACCAGTTGGAATACCAAAGGATACTCGACAAGCCTTACACAAAAGGGCATGATGCCGATGTCATGTCCCAGACATGGTCTTACACTAGCTCTTGTCTCAATGCCGATGCCATGTCCCAAACATAGTCTTACACTAGCACACATATCATCCAAATGTTATGGCTTGGATATCTAATCTATTCTTAAGGTTCAACCGGGAGTATACCATATCAAATTTCGTCATGCATATTCATAACAAAAAATCAAACATTTTATGCAATATCAATTGTTTAATGCACAATAACAATAAAATTTTACGTACAACTTACCTCGGTATACAAAAAGTGAGCGACTAGATTGAATTAGTCTACTAGCTTGATTTTCCCCAATCTAGGTCCAGACTCCATTTTTCTTGATCTATAATGAAAAATTCACTTATTTAATCATTACATAATTCAAGATATTCCAAAATTCTTACTTTGGCAAAATTACCATTTTGCCCTTAGACTTTCACATAATTACAATTTTGCCCCTAAGCTCGTAAAACGATTTTCATCAAATTTCCTCATTAACCAAGCCTAGACGAATCTATTTTAAGCTTGTAGCTACTCACAAATCCAATTATTTCACACATTTATCAAATATTTTACAACCTTTACAAAAATGTCTATTTTAGGTGTTTTCATGGAAACCCCTTTCACAAAAGTTGTTTATTTAACAACCAAGATTCATTTTATTCCATAAAAATTTAGCACAACACTAATTAACTCATGGAAAAACCCTATACTTTCAACCATAGTGCAAACTAGTCCCCTCATTAGCTAGATTAAGCTACAAGAGTTCCAAAAACACAAAAATCATCAAAAATGACCTTCAAAATGACTTACTTGCAAGGATTAAAAGTTGCTAAAATTTTCAAGCTTCCATGGCCCTTTCCTTGAGTGAAAAATTGATGGAGAGAAGAAAGATGAAAGATGATATCTTTTCTTCTCTTTATTTTATTTTATTTCATCAATTAAGTCACCTAATTCCACCAACTTTGACCAATTTGCATTTTTCTTGTCCCCTATGGCCGACCAATACTCTCTTAAGGGCCTAATTGCACATTAAAGACCTCTAATTTAATATTTTATAGCTATTTGACACCTTTAGCTTGTAGAACAAAACTTTCACACTTTATGCAATTTAGTCCTTTTTCAAAAATTAAGCATGCAATCACTAAAATTAATTCACTAAATTTTTCATGCACTCATATAATTAGGCCATAACACATAAAATAATATTAAAAATAATTTCCTCGGCCTCAGATTAGTGGTTCTGAAATTACTATTCTGACTAGCCCCAAAATCGAGCTGTTACACGTTATGCATGTGTTTGAATGGAATATAATGTGTTTTATAAATGGTTGTAATCGAATGTTTTAAGTTAAAAGTTTTTGGTAATGCTCTGTAACCCTATTCCGATGAGGGATACGGGTTAGGGGTGTTACATTCTTGAATTCCCGAATTAGAGTATGACATCCATTCAAGCTACATTACAAAATTATAAATGTTATTACGTACCTAATATTGAATTTCAAATCCTTACATAATTATTATATAATTGAAAATTTCAAAAACTTACATCAGCTTCAAGCCGTTGATTTAACAATAACCAGATATATTCAAGCTCATTTGGAGTACCCATATGACTCGTGTCGTTATTCCACTTGTTCAAATAATATGTTATTCCAAAAAACATAATAATAATAAAAAATATCATAAATATATTATTAAATGAATCTTACATTATTACAAGTCGATTTGATAAGGAAAGTTCACTCAGGGTCATAAAAATGGTAAGCGATACCATGCCCATGATTGAAGAAGGAGTATACAACCATCGATTTTAATTTTCTGTACTTCAGTTCTTCGACAAATCTCTATGTACAATGTAGCCAAGATAGCTGATCCCCAACTGAGTTGCCCGACTTCTTTTAAGTCAATTAGTTGTAGGAGTCACCTTAAATGTACCATATTTCGATATTTATTTGGCATTAGAAACCCCCTGATCAATCTTAGTATGAATGCTCAAGCGAATTGTTGTCTTTCAACTGCACTAGAAGAGTTGTCGAGATGTGAGAAATTATCTTCTAGTCATTTCATTTCTATCTGACTACCACTAAACTTGTCCGGCACCTTGCCTTATAGTTAGTGCAAATTGCGGTCAAATTACCAATGGCACTACCCCCGTAACGACTAGCCTATCAACTGGTAAACCGAGTTATAATGCCACATCCTCAAATGTAATCGTACACTCACCGCACAAAAGATAGAATGTGTGTGTCTTGGGTCTTCATCTTTCCAGAAAAGCCCGATAAGTGCGGGCTCCAATTTGGTCCTGTCGAGTATACGAGACACGTGCAAGAATCCTACCTCTTCCAAATGTTGTTCAATAACACATGACGCTCTCGCACTTAAATTGTGTCTATATGTTTTGATAATTCGATATTCATCCTCATTATATAAACATAAAAATTAAAAATAATATATTAACAACTTAATAATTATATTAATTAAAATAATATATATAGTAATAATTTCTTACCATTTTAATTGGACACCGTAAATATATTTGTGATCCAAATAAATTAGAGACATTGACATTCTTAAAAATTTTTAAAATCATGAAAATTAAATAAAATCAAAGAAATTATAAAATAAAAAATTGAGAGAATTTGAGAATAAAAAATTAAAAGAATTGAGAGGATTAAATAATAGGATTGAATGAAAAAAATAGATAGGGTTATATATAAGAAAAGAAAATGATCGTTGGAGAAAAAATTAGTTGTTGGTGAACTAGTTGTTTGTCCTAATAGTTCATATAAGGTTTGGTTTTTTTTTTTTTTTTTTTTTAATTTAAAAAATTCAATTTTGAGACGGATAACGCCATGTGACGAAAACGCACTTTATAGAACACAGTTCCTCTTCTACATCACCTGAAAGCACATCTTACAGGGCATGTTTTTGCCCTGCCCAATGCCACATTACCTCAAAACGTGTTTTTTCCTTCACTCTTTAAAAATGACTTATTCCCTTAATTTTCAAAAAAAAAAAAAATTACCTAAATCCCTAATTTTGTTTTAAATTTGGCATATACGCTTAATTTTTTCACTATTAGTTAGTTTCTTTTTCTTTCCTTTTTACCTTAAAAATAGACAACTCAACCTTTCTTATGCGCTGCAGTCTGCGCCCCTCAAGTTTCTCTATTCCGTTGGATTTTTCTTTCCATTTTTCCTTTCACAAAAACCAACTATTACCGTGAATTGCCGCCCCCTGAGTCATCTTCGGCCCGAAACGTCTTTGATTCTCCACTACATACTCTTCTGTTTTCTGGTTTCCTGATGGTTCCCAAAATTGAACCAAAACCTTAAAATCTAGGGATCAAGTTCAAAACAAAGATCTTCTCATCAAACCAAAGCCATCATATTATAGTCTCTTTGTGATCACCGATTGGTTTCTACCATTCTGGTTCATCGGATGAAGTCTTGAAAGCCTCAAACGACCACTGCATGTTGATTTTCTTTTCTCTTATGAAGTTTTGATTCTTTTGTCATCTTTTCCATCTTACCAAAAAAAAAAAAAAGGTATATCTGTATTTTGGAAAAAAAAAAGTTTATAAATCTTTTGATATACTTTTTCTATCTAGATTTTAAACACTAAATCAGTATATTCTGTAAATTGTGAAAAAAATATTACGAATTTCGTCTAAACCTTAATCAACAAAGCGATTAAAATTTTCGCTATGAAAGGTTTTCCAAAAAGTACCTTGAAAATCTATATCCTGGATTAAATCGAGTGAAACTTTAATTTACGAATCTTTCTCAAATTGAGTGGAATGAAATGAAAATTAAATAGAGTTAGAATCGAATTAAATTGTTTGAGTTAAATTAAAAATTTAAACATATTAAATTAAAATTTTATTACAGTATAATTAATTTTACGTTAAATATTTAAATTGGAAATCATATATATATTTTTAAAAATTCATTTATTTTAATCCCAAAATTATTATTTTAGAATATTTTACATTTTCAATTTTTATATATTTTTAGAATTTTTTAAATTTTTATAATTTTAGAAAATATAAATTTAAGAATTTTATAAATATTTTAAGTTTAAAATTATTTTGAATTATTTTTATATTTTTTATGGAAAAGAAATCAATTTGCTTATTTTTAAACTTAATAGGGACCAAAGGTATTTACATTAATCATTATTTGAATTATTTAAATTATTTAAATTATTCAAATTGTAAAATTTAACTCGAATTCGAACTCAAAACTTGAATTACTTATTTAAGTTGACTCAAAAAATTGAATAATTTAAATTTTTATTTTTATTTTTCAAATTTAATCGAGTTTTATTCTTCTCAGATTTTTAAAAGAATTTTACTTTTTGACACTACATATAAATATAGTGAAGAAGAAAGTTGTTGATGACAAAAATAAAAGGTAAATCCGATATATTTAAATATTTTAACATATTAAAAACATAAAAAAATGAAAATAAGAGAGTGGTAGGTGGTGTATTACTACTCTTTTACTATTCTCTTATAGCGGGTTTGATTTGTTTAATTTGGTAAAAATGAATATAAAGCTATTTATACTTAAAATGCAATTGTATGGTTGGGAATGGTAAATATTGAATTAGGCTAAATTAGTTATATATGTCCAAAAAAATTTATTGGCTAAATATATAAGTTGATTTTTAAAATTTTAGGAAATAAACCGTTTTAGAGAGAATGTGAGAAAGTACATCACTTTAAGTTGCATTTTTGATTTTTTTAATATAATTAGTTCTTTTAGTCGATTATTAAATGTTAATAGTTTTTTCCTTAAGTCTCAAGTTTTATTCCTCTCTCACTTATATTTATATTTTTATTCATTTTGTTTTAAAATTTTTATATTTTTAATTAATATTTTAACATATTAACTTATTTGGTTAAATGGTTAAATAAAATGGTTATATATTTTAATATATAAATGTTGTTTCAAGCTTTTTTATTTTTAATTAATAAATATATTGTTTTCAAATTTTTATTTTTAATTCATCTTTTAATTAATAACTCTTTTATTCATAAAATCAAATAATAAATATGTAATTGTATAATAAATATATATTTTACATATATCATTATGTTAAAAATATTTGAAATTATATATAATATCTATATGTTAAATATTTATTTTCTCCACATATATTGTGGGTATGGTGATTTCTAATATTATAAAATGAAATAATTATTTCAAATATAATTATTATTTTATATGTAAAATATTTCAAATATCATTGTTTTTCATCTACATTATGAGTATGATATTTCAAATATTTTATATGTGAAATATCTCAATTAATTATTTCAAATATCATTATATTTATATTTGAAATATTTTACATACACATGCAAAATATATAATACTAAAATTTATTACGCTCATTATATGGATTAAAAATAAATATTACACATATAAAATTATATTTATTAAAAATAGTCATATTTTTAGTAATTATTTGATTTTATGAATAAAAGATTTATTAATTAAAAGATGAATTAAAAATAATATATTTATTAATTAAAATAAAAAGACTTGAAATAAAACTTACAAATGTATTTAGAAGAAAGAAATTAAACTTGGGTCTCAAGGATAGAATTATTATTATATAACCATTCAATCAAAGGAGTTGATTTGTTATAAACATTAATTAAAAAATAAAAAGCTTAAAATAAAATGAAATTAAAAAATTTATAAATGCTAATGGGAGAGGAAATGAATCTAAAAGACCAAAGACAAAACTACTAATATTTAACTATCTAACTAAAGAAACTAATTATATTAAAAGAAAATCAGAAAATGCAATTTAAAGGGAAATTGTGTCTAGTTGAGCGTGTTTTCTTGCCCAATTGATTGGATGGATTTTTTCATTCTCTTTTTAAAAACGACTTATTTATTCAATAAATTTTATTTTGACATATATAATTAATTTAGCACTTGAATTATATAACAAATGTAAAATAAGGGAAAATTTGACTGTAATTTTCCCTATTTGCATTTGGCCATAATTGTGAAAGAGCTGTATCACATATGCACGAAGAATACTTTTGCAAAGATTACGCCTAAACATTTGATAATTTTTCGTCACCAATAACAATTTGTAGAAAATTTGACATGCTATATTAACATTTTTTTTTTTTGGTTGTGAAATCATGCTATATAATTTTAATATATATTAAAATGATAAGTTAATATATATAATTAGATAATTTATGTGCATGCTCCTAATACTTAATTACTACTGATTGAAAATGGAAGCAAATTTTAAATTAAATAAGCGAAAGATTTATGAAAATCAAATGAAATTAGGTAGATAATGAGTGTATGAGTTTCATTGTCTTCCTTGGCAAAGACGAAGAAGATGATCATTTATTTAAAGGGTAAAGATGATGTTTTTGCTTATATAAGTTTAGTATTTACTTCTTTTTATTAATCATATGTTTACTTGGCTAATTTAATAAAATATGCCAATTTTTTATTTGGCCTTTTAGGCCATTTTTTTTTAATTTAGTGAAATAAGCCGTTTTTTGAGAGAGAAAGGAAAAACGTGTCTAGTTGGGTGTGCTTTCCTACCACCTATACAGAAAGCACGCCCAGCTAGACGCGCTTTCTCTTTCTCTCTTCAAAAATTGCATTTATTTTATTTTAATAATTAGGGTTAGGTTTTGGGTTTTTAGGTTTAAGGTTTCTTTAGGGTAATTAGGGTTAAGGTGTAGGGTTATTTTGAAGGATTTGTGGATAGGTAGATTTGAGGGGTCGGGATGTGATAACGCACCTCAGAACACATACATTTCATGTCACGGCAGGATAGGATCATTACCCTAGAAACCCATCCTAGGGAAGTCTGGTTTTGGGGTGACAGTGCTTAATATGGTCACGGGTCGAAGTGTAGGTAGAGGTCTCAGTCGGTGGCCGTGATGCAGTCACGGGTTCGGGTATAATCGGGGAACAGTTGACGGCCATTATGCGGTCACATGTTCAAGATTTTTGGATACTCATAAATGATGTCTTATATATATATCATACATAATATTGATGCCACAATCATAAGGAAATATAGAGGGATTTTCGATGAAATCAACGTAATTTTTTTCTCTATTTTTAAACAACTGGTATCTTTAATCTTTCATTATTATCTGAAGGTCGACACCGTGGTAGACACAAAAGGGCTCTTAGGTGAAGAACGGATGTTCCGGTACAGTAGGTGTCAAACTCAAGTTTGCCCGGCAGCGGTTGTAGTTATTAATGGGTTGTTTAATAATGGCAATCGTGTTCACCTAGAAATGACCATCACGTTTACTGCACCACAACAGTCGTTCCCCACCTAAGAATCCTCTTACGCCCACGACGATGCCTGCCTGATACGATTCGCCTTGGGGTGATTCGAGTCGTATGTGAATTGCCTGATCGTCTACGAAGGAGTTTCGTTCGATTTGTTTAAAAGAAAGGAAAATGGTTATAGTTAAGTAAATGGCAACAAATTGGGTTGGATAAAAAAAATAGATGGATGAATGGAATGATGGTTGAAACAAGAAAGAACCCTTAATAGAAGATTAAGGACCCGAATCTTATAGGTTTCAAAGGAATGGTTGAATTGGATAAGAACCTCGACCCATTATCTAGCAAGATAGGAACCTCGGTATAAAGGTTTGAACGCCACACCCAAATGGATGATAAGTTCGAAACAAAGTCAGATTGACGCCACTAGCTACTAGATAAGTCAATTTGAACCTTGAAGAATAATGAGAGTAGATAACTCACAATAAGAAAATTTCATTAAAGATCAAAAGTCCCTTACAATAGGCTGATTACAACTATTTATAATGTTAAAAGAGGCTAACTGAATGGTCACATATGATCAACTTAATGAGTAATGAGCTGAAATAAAGCTAAAAAACTCTTGGAATGCCAAACTAAATAACTCCACCATTCAATACACTTCAACAGCTGAATCAATGGTCTTGAATGCTTAGAAAAACCTTTGAAATCCCCTTGGTCAACCGAATGAACACCAGCAACTTTAATGAAAAATTAACTCATGAAGTGATCACTTTAATCAACAATCGGTTATGGAAGATGACAGAGGCTACTACTGAATTTAATAATGTATAATGCTCCCTTTAATGAATGATAATAGCTCCTTTTAATGAAGAATAATGCTTCCCCTTGAATGTAACCGAAATTCACTTGAAAAGTCTCTTTAATCAATTTGTAACAGCCCTTAAATATAATGGTTTCCAATTAAAAAGTCACCTGCAACTAACACATTAAAACAAACTTATTAAACACATTTAAACACTTATTAAACTCAAACACATTAAACACTTGACTTCAACAAATGAACCAAAAGCAAAGACATCAATTAATGCATCAACTAGTATAATTAAAGAAGCAAAATTAAATAAACTTAAACTCATGCTTCATTAAATTATCCAAGTAACTAGATTAATTAAATAAGCATCTTATTAAATAAAGTTCAACAAAAACTCAATTAATTAAACTAAGATGAGTTGAATTAATGTCCAGCAACTCATTTATTAAACTAAGATGCTTAAATGTATGGTTTAAAATGCAAACTAAATGAACAAATGAGTTACTTAATGCATGACTTAATTAAATAATGCAGACTTAAACTAACATGGGAGTTACATAATGCATGTCGTTATTTAAGATGCATACTTAACTAGCATGGAAGTTACATAATGCATAACTTTATTAAATGCAAAACACACAAAGTACAAATCTAAAATTAAAAATATGCAAAAATATTAATTGAGCTGAAAATAAGCTGGAATCAGCTTCATTTTTCACTTTGGCCCATCGAGCTTAGGCCGCTCTCAATGGCGTTGGATGAAGTCGAACCATGATGCGACCAGGTTTGCATCACGGCCTTCGGATAATAATGAAGGTTAAAGGTACTGGCTGCTTGGAAATGAAGAAAAAATTACTGATTATAGCGGGAATCCCTTAAGTTTTTTCCTATATGATTATGCCCTTAAACTTCTGTATAGTATTTATAAGGCAACATTTCCAAGTATCTGAAAAGTTTGAGCTAGTGGCCGTGTAACGACTGTCAATTGGCCCCCTCGTTATACCTCGATCCATGAGTGCATAATGGTCGTTAGTTGAGACCTCTATGTAGACTTCCACTTGTGATCGTACAAAGTAAAATCCCCCCGAAACCCGACTTCCACAGGATAGGATTTGGAGGTAATGGTCCTATCTTGGCTAGACATATGAAATATGTGAGTCTCAGAGCGATATCATATCACTAAAGACTCAATAATACTTTGAACATTCGAATTTTTATTAGCGACCGAAAATTTTAACACTGACATGTTGTATAATCGAAAGATGGAAAGGCTAAAAGAGATGATTTTGGAGTGATGATGAAGTATAAAGTGGGAGACCCCATTTGTAAGGGTGGAGGAAAAGTGGAATTGCAAAGTAGAAAATTCTTGTAGTTGAAAACAAGCCACATGACTAGCATCTTCATCGAATATATTTGTAACATGCTTAAAATCTGCTGAAAGATTCTTAGGGGCAACTACTTTATTTTTTCAGCTTCTGAAAATATGATGCACCTTCTAAGGCATTTAATACGCATACTTTTGATTAAATTTGCGTGACATCTAGAATGCACTTTCGAGCATCAAATAGCGTGTCATTATCATTATTCAATGAAAGCACATCTTGAAAAACGGATTGTGTTTCACGCATTCCCTCTCTTCTTGTTCTATTGTCCTATTAAAGTAACAAAATATTCATAACTTAGGCACACAACAAATTCATATCGTTAGAAGATTTTCTTGAAACTTCTTATCTAATTCGTATAAGATATTGAAATGAGTTGAGGAGTGAAATTTTTCATTTACTATGATAGTCAAATCTATAATATGGAGATCGGGGTTGTATTCAAAGGAGCTTATTCCGTGGAATTGGCTTTTAATCATACAATTAAACTGTGTGAGCTATGGACTAGAATTAGGAGGAAACTGGGTGGTTCGAGCCAATGAAGAGTTTCAAGGTTACAATGTAGATTTCTTGCATCAACTGGCCAATTTAAGTATGATCTATTTGACATGAAAGGCGATCACGAGCTAGAGGTGGTGATGTCAACGCACTGCTTTTGTAACATCCTGATAATTAGGGGTTATGCATTTTCTACTTAATTGAATGATGTTGCATGCTTAATTATTATTGAGTGTATTTTGGAAGTTATTTGAGCTTCATTAATTAAGTGAATGCTTAGTGAAACTTTTAATTTCTAATAATTAAGAGGGAGCTAAACAAGTTAGGCCTTAAGAAATAATGACAAGGAGTTTTAAGCATAAGTTGAATAATTAGCAAAGTGGTAAGGGCGCTTGGATGAGTGCTTGAGGGGAGAGGTTCGAATCCCCTAGCTAGCAAATGGGAAAAATTTTAGTTTTTATGTTCCTTCTCTATAGTGTCGGCCAAGAATGTTCTAGAGTGGATGAGTATTCTTTTATTTTTGGCCATTTGACCATATGAAAAAGGCAAGCTAGGAACTTATGGTATGGAATCATAAGAAGATGGTAAGAAAGGGGGGACAAAAGGCATGATATGTGGGCAATGTTTTGGAAGTTTGTTCATGGTCATTTGACCATGAACCTAGACAGCATAAGGGGCTAAGGGAGTGATTAATTGTGTTGGAAATTATGGAGTTGATAGGGAAGAATCAAGGAGGAAAGAAGGGGATTGTGTAGGCTATTGTGTTGGCCAAATTTTGGTATGGGATTAGGGAGGTTTTAGTTGACCAAAAGGTTGTCAATTATGCATTTTTCCTTTGTCCAATATTTTTCTTCTCTTAGCCGAAATTGTCTATTGACATTTGGTACAAAGTTTGCTTTGTTTTGGCCTTTGCATTTTGACCAAATAGGTACCTTTATTTCTTCTTTTTCTCTCAAAATTTTATCTCCTTTTGATACCAAATTCTTGTCACTTTTGAAGACACTTCCTTTTCTTCCTCTCTAGTGCCGAATTCAACTTTCACCAAAAGCTTTCTCTCTCATTTTCTTTTTCTTTCTTTTTCATTCTATTTCTCTCTTCTCTTTCCCTCTCATAGTCGAAACCACAAAAGATTAAGAACCTTTTTCTTCATTTCTTCCCCTTGGCCGAATGAGCATAGGTTCCAAAACCAATCTCTTTTCTTTTTGAAAAGCAACATCACCATCATCATCTTCTTCCTTTAATCTCTCTCTTTCTCTTTCTCTTTTCTTCCTTCTCTCTTACCTTCTCTTTTCATACTTCTTTCTTCTTCATTCTCAACCGAAACCACCATAGCCAAAGCACAATTTTTCTCTCTTTTTATTAAAGCTGAATCATTAATTCCTTTCTTCTTTTTTGTTCAAGGCCGAACCTTCAAGTGAATCAAGTAAGGATTTTGTCAATCGTTTTCATAATCTTCTTCTTATTTTAGTCTCATAATCCTTTTATTTTTCTCGTCTAGGTAGAATCCTTGGAAAGGATTTTTAAAGATCTTTGTTGAAGCCAACTTTTAAGAAGTGATCTTTCGAGATCATTAAGGTAAGGATTTTTAATTTCGATCATATCAATTCTTTTAGAATGGATCACTAATCAACGTTATTTTAGGGGCGATTTAAGACTAACAAGATAGGTAAGAAAAGGGCAGTACGGAGTGTTTGGAATAGAGGAGGTACTATTTTACCATCGAACTTCAAACGAAGGGCTGTATCGGCAGTTAGAGACTTTCCACCGGGTTGTGGACCCTCTGCTAACGAGGATCGATTATTTGAAGTAGTGCGTACAACCGAACCACTTTACGTTGGTGGAATATCAACGGGTTTTGATCCATCTAGCGGAGAAAAACCACAAATAACTATCGTTCGAGAATCCGAGGGTAAGGATTTAGATCCATCATCAATAAGTGTAGTTTTGTTAGTAATAGTGTATACTAACCAAGTGTGCTAATTAACTAGGTGTTGACGAGCGAGAGGGTATCGTTCTCACTGTCATAAGGTGTGTAACCTTACATTAAAAATCTCATAGATTTACATATATTTAAATGTGATTATATGACCATGTGTATGATTGTGATTTTGAATACCATTCAGTGGTATACGATATTCAGGTATGTTTACCCCAATATTTTGTTCATTTTGCTATATGCATAAATGTGAAGATAAGTATGACTATATTATGATCTGTGGGGTAAATAGCATGAAAATTTATCGATATGTATGTGCATGGGCATATGGGTATTATTGATGAAGGGGAAGTATTCTGGTGGTTTTACCACATTTTCGGTGACTTCGGTCACATATTTGAAATCCGGTGACTTCGGTCACATATGTGAATCTGGTGACTTCGGTCACATATTTAAAATCCGGTGACTTCGGTCACATATGTGAATCTGGTGACTTCGGTCACATATTTGAAATCCGGTGACTTCGGTCACATATGTAAATTTGGTGACTTCGGTCACATATTTGAAATCTGGTGACTTCGGCCACATTTGTCTGGTGGCTTTGCCATAATATTATAAGGGCGATGTGCATGTTGACTGCAGCAACTGCCTTCGATGGTGTGTAGCGGATGGAGGGTTGATTTAGTAATCCCCACGGTGTGTTGGTTGGTACGGGTGGTGTGTAGCGGATGGGTATTTAGGTGGGCCGGGTTTGCATTTCATTATTTGTATCTAATCATGTGATCATAAATGATTATTATTTGATCTGTTATGAAAATGGACTTTTGGCCAAATATGACTTAAATGGGCCTATGGCCATATGTGTAATTAATGGGCTTAAAGGCTTAATCAAATGGGCTTTTTAATGTATGTGTTATACATTGAGTTTATAACTCACCCATTTTTGTGGGATAAACTTTTCAGATGATTCGTAGTGCGATGGATCGGGTCAGCAAGGATTTCGAGGTGGCCAATGCTCGTATCAAGTATTTTGGAGATTTTCCAATTTAAACTTATTTAATTTGATTAATTAGACTTTATTATGGGTTTGCTATTTTTATGTAATAAGGCCACTATAAACTATTTTAAATTTTTGGGTGTTTGAATTTATTTTGTCATGAACATTTATTAAGTAAATAACTAAATGGTTTTCGATAAATAATTTAAAAAATGTTTTTTTGTCACTAATATATAAATGTTTTAAAGTAATTTTCTTAAATTTGGTTTCCTTTTTAATTCCTTCTAAAAATAATGTTTTAAGAGACAAAATGTACTTTACAAATTGATTTCAACCTAAAATATTAAGTTAAATCTATTTTCTACAAAATCATCAAATTTTTAAGAGTTTGCGAAAAGTTAGATTCGAGGAACATAACAAATCCGGTTGGACTTTTTGGGCCGGGTTTGGGGTGTTTCAGCTTGGTATCAGAGCCCAGTTTTAAACTCTCGGCCTTGGGTTTTAAAGCCCACAACGTTTTCAAAATATGGCCCAAATGACTTTCTGAAAGTTTTCTTAAGTTAAAATGGTTTTATAAGAGCATGGCACTTTGAGTTCTCGGCCAGATCCATCGTAAGTACTTTGATAAAGTGATATGAATGTTTGATAAGCCTAAGGAAACTATACTTTAGAGACATGGACCCTAGGTGTTTGTGTGCTACTACGGAAAAACTACTAAATATCTGTTTCATAAAACTTTCCTTTAATAAGAAGTGAAAAGACTCTAATACATAAGACTTTTTCAGTAAAAATGATAAGACACGTAGTAGACATGAGTTCTAGGGGCGTGGACGTCGTGGACGTGGACGAGGAAGAATGGTCGTGTTTGAACCGCTTAGATCTGGTCAAGGTTCCGAATGATGCTCCACCACCAAATTGTTGGGGTGGAATTTCAAGAACAAAATGAAGGAGGTGACGCAGTATCACAAGCTGTGCTGTGAGTTTTGGAACGTGTAGCAGAAGCTAGTTTTGGAAATGGGTCTCGAAAGTCAGTAGCTGAGAGACTTAGATCAAATGGAGCTAAGGTTTTCAGAGGAGTATCTGGAGTAGCTCCAAATGTAGCGGAATACTGGTTGGAAGCAGTCGAGAGGATCATGGACGATTTAGACTGCACTGATGAAGAAAAGCTGAAAGGTGCTATTTCACTTCTTCGTGATGAAGCCTACCAGTGGTGGCTCACTACCAAAGAGAGTACCCCTGTGGATCAATCGGATTGGGGTATTTTAAGATTAAATTCGAAGGAAAATATGTTGGAGCTAGCTACATCGACTCCGGAGGAAGACATTTCGAATTTGGTCCAAGGAAACAAGTCGATAGCTAAATATGAAGCGAATTTTACGACTTAGCCGATATGCTAGAGGATAGTGGCTACGAATATGAACGGTGCATCGATTTGAAGATGGACTTAGAGATGAGCTACGAGTGATGATTACTCCAAGACCATGAAAGAGATTTTGCAATCTTAGTGAAAAGGGCAAGAATTGTCAAGAGGCTAAACGGATCGAGAGATGTAACCGGACCAATGCCCGAGCAAGAATAAGAGAAGCTTTGGGTCTTCAGGGTCGTCCGGGAATTTTTAGAAGAAATCAAGAAATGAAGGACCGCGAGGTCAACAGACTACTATAGGTGGACAAAATCGTACTTGTACTTAATGTGGGAAAATACACTCGAGAGAATGTTGGAAAAAGACCGGCGGATGTTTCAAGTGCGGTTCAAGGATCATATGATAAAGGATTGCCCGATGAACTCAGAGAAGAATCGCCAAACAAGTCGTGGTACTAATCAGTGGCCGAGGTGGACAACAATAGATAAGGGTCGTGGTCCAAATGGAAGGGGTAATGGTTCCTAGAGGTCGCGAAACTTCAGCAGAGGCGATGGTAGCTCGAGGTGAGACAAATGTGTCTGGTGTATACAAATCGTCAGAGAGGATAATGGACGCACCGATGTTATCACGGTACATTTCGATTTCTAGGTTGCCCTTTATTGCTTTGATAGATATAGGTCAACTTATTTCTATATCGCTAGTGAAGTATCTGGGACTTTGCATGTGACTTCAAATCGCATTTAGGAAGATGATCGTACTTAGTCCTTTAGAATGCATGAGTTGTAGACAAACTTTTAAGGAAGTGCCTTTAGAAGTTCAAGGGATACGCTTTTACCGATTTAATGGAGTTGCCATTCGGAGAATTCGACCTAATCTTAGGCATGGACTGGCTTGTGAAGTATCGTGCAAATGTAGATTGTGTTGCTAAGCAGATGTCCTTAAGAACTATTGATGACAAGGAAGTTGTAGTGATGGGCAAGAGACGAAACTACTTATCTAATGTAGTAACCGCTCTTAAGGCAGAAAAGATGGTTAGAAAGGGATGTGTAGCCTTCCTAATGTTGGTGAGTGCCTTGGAGGCTAAGGAAGCAACTGTTGAGGGAGTTAGGACTGTGAATGAATTTGTAGATGTTTTTCCGGAAGAACTTCCAGGTTTGCCTCCGGATCGTGAAGTAGAATTCGGGATTGATTTATTGCCTGGAACGACACCAGTTTCTATTGCTCCATATAGAATGGCACCGAAGGAATTAGTTGAGCTTAAGGCTCAGATTCAGGAGTTGCTTGATCGTGGATTTATCGACCTAGTGTGTCTCCATGCGGAGCACCGGTCCTATTCGTGAAAAAGAAGGACGGATCGATGAGGATGTGTATAGATTATTGGCAGTTAAATAAGCTGACCATCAAGAACAAGTATCCTTTGCCAAGAATCGACGACTTGTTCGATCAGCTCAAAGGAGCTGCGGTATTCTCAAAGATTGATCTAAGGTCGGGGTATCATCAGCTTAAAGTGAAGGAAGTGGATATCCATAAGACGGCTTTCCGAACTAGATATGGGCATTATGAATTTTTGGTAATTCCATTCGGATTGACGAATGCCCCAGCTGCGTTCATGGATATGATGAATCGAATTTTCCAGCCCTACTT
The DNA here is from genome assembly GCA_025506655.1 of Gossypium rotundifolium. Lineage (NCBI taxonomy): Eukaryota > Viridiplantae > Streptophyta > Magnoliopsida > Malvales > Malvaceae > Gossypium > Gossypium rotundifolium. Next base: position 153,852,565 of record CP106724.1, read on the forward strand.
GGATCAATTCATTGTGGTATTCATAGACGACATCCTGGTGTATTCTAAGTCCGAAATGGAACATGATAAGCATCTCCGGATTGTGTTGCAAGTTTTAAGGAGAAGAAACTTTATGCCAAATTCAGAAGTGTGAATTTTGGTGAAAGAAGTTACATTTTAGGCCATGTGGTATCTGCGGAAGGGATAAGGGTGGATCCTCGGAAGATTGAGGTCATGCTAGATTGGAAACCACCTAAGTCCGTGAATCGAGGTTCGCAGCTTGAGAGATTAGCGAAGCTATTACCGAAGATTCGTTGAAGGATTCTCATCGATAGCTGCACCTTTAACGAAATTGCTGAGAAAGAAAGTACCTTTCGTGTGGGCTAATAAGCAGCAAGAGAGTTTTGAGAAGCTCAAGAAAGTTTTGACTGAAGCTCCGGTTTTGATTCAACTTGAGGCAGGAAAGGATTTCGTCGTGTATTGTGATGCTTCTCACACAGGATTAGGATGTGTTCTGATGCAAGGCGGAAAAGTAGTTGCGTATGCATCTCGGCAGTTGAGACCACACGAGGTTAATTACCCGACGCATGATTTAGAGTTGGCAGCTGTAGTCTTTGCTCTTAAAGTTTGGAGACATTATTTATACGGGGAAAAGTCAGTGATATACACGAACCACAAAAGTCTGAAATATCTACTGACTCAGAAAGAACTGAATTTGAGGCAACGAAGGTGGATAGAGTTGTTGAAAGACTACGATTGTTCTATTGAGTACCACCCGGGCAAGGCAAATGTGGTGGCAGACGCCTAAGTCGAAAAGTGGTGTCGATTTAAGGCGATGTTTGCACATCTCGCCTTTACGATGACTAAGCTTGTTGGCGTAACTTCAAGTTAAACCGACATGGTTGAATCAAGTGAAAGAGAGGCAGTTGGAAGACGAAGATCTGAGTGTAAAGCTTCGCCAGGTGCAGAGTGGAGAATTGAAAGATTATGGTATTAATGGTGATGGGGTATTGTGTTTTAAAGGTAAAGTTTGTATGCCGAGGATCGGAGTTAAGGCAAAAGATTCTTTAGAGTCGATGGTAGTCCCTATGCTATGCATCCCGGAGGAAGTAAGTTATACCGAGATTTGCGAGATCGGTTTTGGTGGCCGGACTTAAGCGAGAAGTTACGAGTTTGTAAGAAAGTGCTTAACGTGTCGACAAGTCAAGGTGAACATCAAGTACCTTCGGATTACTTCACCGATAAAGATTCCATGATGGAAGTGGGAGAGAATCACCATGGACTTTGTTAGTGGGCTTCCTCTTACGCCTACTAAGAAAGACTCAGTATGGGTGATAGTGGACCGATTGACAAAATCTACACATTTTATCCCAGTTCGGGTTGATTACTCTTTACAGAAATTGGCGAAGTTATATGTGGCTGAGATTGTGAGATTGCATGGAGTGCCATTGTCGATTATTTTGACGTAGATCCGAGGTTTACATCGCGTTTTGGAAAGCATTGCATCAGGCTTTAGGCACTAGATTGGATTTCAGTATGGCATTTCATCCTCAGTCTGACGGCCAATCTGAAAGAGTAATCCAAATCTTAGAAGATATGTTAAGAGGATGTGTAATGGATTTCAAGGAAGTTGGGAGGAATTCTTACTGCTTGGCGAATTTGCGACAACAACAGCTTTCAATCCAAAGATTCGGATGGCACCATATGAAGCACTATATGGACGGAAGTGTCGCACTCCTACGTGTTGGATAGAATTAGGGGAACATCAGATTTTGGGTCCAGAGATAGTGGCTAAATCCGAAGAAAAGGTTAAGGTAATCCAGGCTCAGTTAAAGGAAGCATCTGATAGATAAAAATCGTACGCAAATCTAAAGCGGAAAGAAATAGAGTTTGCTGTGGGGGACCAAGTTTTCCTAAAGGTTTCACCTTGGAAAATGGTGATGAGATTTGGTCGCAAAGGAAAGTTAAGTCCCAGGTTCATAGGACCTTATCGGGTTTTGAAGCGAGTCGGACCTGTGGCATATCAATTAGAATTGCCTTCGGAGTTGAAGCAAATGCATGATGTGTTCCATGTTTCAATGTTACGCCATTACCGGTCGGATCCATCTCATGTAGTGCCAGTCGAGGAGGTGGAATTAAGACCAGATTTGTCCTATGAAGAGGAGCCAATTCAAATTCTGGAGCGAGATGTAAAGGTTTTACGGAGAAAGTCAGTTCCTCTCGTCAAAGTATTATGGCGTAATCATGGATCAGAAGAAGCTTCGTGGGAACCGGAGGAAGCGATGCTACAGCAATACCCTCACTTATTCCAGCCAGGTAATTTCGAGGACGAAATTATTTTAAGGGGGTAGAACTGTAACATCCTGATAATTAGGGGTTATGCATTTTCTACTTAATTGAATGATGTTGCATGCTTAATTATTATTGAGTGTATTTTGGAAGTTATTTGAGCTTCATTAATTAAGTGAATGCTTAGTGAAACTTTTAATTTCTAATAATTAAGAGGAAGCTAAACAAGTTAGGCCTTAAGAAATAATGACAAGGAGTTTTAAGCATAAGTTGAATAATTAGCAAAGTGGTAAGGGCGCTTGGATGAGTGTTTGAGGAGAGGTTCAATCCCTAGCTAGAAAATGGGAAAAATTTTAGTTTTATGTTCCTTCTCTATAGTGTCGCCAAGAATGTTCTAGAGTGGATGAGTATTCTTTTATTTTGGCCATTTGACCATATGAAAAGGCAAGCTAGGAACTTATGGTATGGAATCATAAGAAGATGGTAAGAAAGGGGGACAAAAGGCATGATATGTGGGCAATGTTTTGAAGTTTGTTCATGGTCATTTGACCATGAACCTAGACAACATAAGGGGCTAAGGGAGTGATTAATTGTGTTGGAAATTATGGAGTTGATAGGGAAGAATCAAGGAGGAAAGAAGGGATTGTGTAGGCTATTGTGTTGGCCAAATTTTGGTATGGGATTAGGGAGGTTTTAGTTGACCAAAAGGTTGTCAATTATGCATTTTCCTTTGTCCAATATTTTTCTTCTCTTAGCGAAATTGTCTATTGACATTTGGTACAAAGTTTGCTTTGTTTTGGCCTTTGCATTTTGACCAAATAGGTACCTTTATTTCTTCTTTTCTCTCAAAATTTTATCTCCTTTTGATACCAAATTATTGTCACTTTTGAAGACACTTCCTTTTCTTCCTCTCTAGTGCCAATTCAACTTTCACCAAAAGCTTTCTCTCATTTTCTTTTCTTTCTTTTTCATTCTATTTCTCTTCTCTTTCCTCTCATAGCCGAAACCACAAAAGATCAAGAACCTTTTCTTCATTTCTTCCCTTGGCCAAATGAGCATAGGTTCCAAAACCAATCTCTTTTCTTTTGAAAACAATATCACCATCATCATCTTCTTCCTTTAATCTCTCTCTTCTTTCTTTTCTTCCTCTCTCTTTCCTTCTCTTTTCATACTTCTTTCTTCTTCATTCTCAACCAAACCACCATAGCCAAAGCACAATATTTCTCTTTTGTTAAAGCCAATCATCAATTCCTTTCTTCTTTTTTTGTTCAAGGTCAAGCTTCAAGTGAATCAAGTAAGGATTTTGTCAATCATTTTCATGATCTTCTTCTTATTTTAGTCTCATAATCCTTTTATTTTTCTATCCTAAGCCGAATCCTTGGAAAGGATTTTTAAAGATCTTTGTTGAAGCCAACTTTTAAGAAGTGATCTTTCGAGATCATCAAGGTAAGGATTTTTAATTTCGATCATATCAATTCTTTTAGAATGGATCACTAATCAACATTATTTTAGGGGCGATTTAAGACTAACAAGATAGGTAAGAAAAGGGCAGTACGGAGTTTTTGGAAGAGAGGAGGTAATGTTTTACCATCGAACTTCAAACGAAGGGTCATGTCGAGATTAGAGACTTTCCACGGGTTGTGGACCCTCTGCTAACAAGGAGCAATTATTTGAAGTAGTGCGCATAACCGAACCACTTTACGTTGGTGGAATATCACGGTTTTGATCCATCTAGCGAGAAAACCACAAATAACTGTGCTCGAGAACTCAGGGTAAGGATTTAGATCCATCATCAATAAGTGTAGTTTTGTTAGTAATAGTGTATACTAACCAAGTGTGCTAATTAACTAGGTGTTGACGAGCGAGAGGGTATCGTTCTCACTGTCATAAGGTGTGTAACCTTACATTAAAAATCTCATAGATTTACATATATTTAAATGTGATTATATGACCATGTGTATGATTGTGATTTTGAATACCATTCAGTGGTATACGATATTCAGGTATGTTTACCCCAATATTTTGTTCATTTTGCTCTATGCATAAATGTGAAGATAAGTATGACTATATTATGATCTATATGAAAATTTATCGATCATAAATGTGAAGATAAGTATGACTAATTATGATCTGCATGAAAATTTATCGATATGTATGTGCATGGGCATATGGGTATTATTGATGAAGGGAAGTATTCGGTGGTTTTACCACATTTTCGGTGACTTCGGTCACATATTTGAAATCCGTGACTTCGGTCACATATGTGAATCTGGTGACTTTGGTCACATATTTGAAATCTGGTGACTTCAATCACATATGTGAATCTGTGACTTGGTCACATATTTGAAATCCGTGACTTTGGTCACATATGTGAATTTGGTGACTTGGTCACATATTTGAAATCTGGTGACTTGGTCACATTTGTCCGTGGCTTTGCCATAATATTATAAGGGCGATGTGCATGTTGACTGCAAAGAATCGCCTTCGATGGTGTGTAGCGGATGGAGGGTCGATTTAGTAATCCCCACGTGTGTTGGTTGTACGGTGGTGTGTAGCGGATGGATATTTAGGTGGGCGGGTTTGCATTTCATTATTTGTATCTAATCATGTGATCATAAATGATTATTATTTGATCTGTTATGAAAATGGACTTTTGGCCAAATATGACTTAAATGGGCTTAATATGGTAATTAATGGGCTTAATTAATCAAATGGGCTTTTTAATGTATGTGTTATACATTGAGTTTATAACTCACCCATTTTTGTGGGATAAACTTTTCAGATGATTCAGTAGTGCGATGGATCGAGTCAAAAGGATTTCGAGGTGGCAATGCTCGTATCAAGTATTTTGGAGATTTTCCAATTTAAACTTATTTAATTTGATTAATTAGACTTTATTATGGGTTTGCTATTTTTATGTAATAAGGCCACTATAAACTATTTTAAATTTTTGGGTGTTTGAATTTATTTTGTCGTGAACATTTATTAAGTAAATAACTAAATGGTTTTCTATAAATAATTTTAAAAATGTTTTTTGTCACTAATATATAAATGTTTTAAAGTAATTTTCTTAAATTTGGTTTCCTTTTAATTCCTTCTAAAAATAATGTTTTAAGAGACAAAATGTACTTTACAAATTGATTTCAACCTAAAATATTAAGTTAAATCTGTTTTCTACAAAATCATCAAATTTTTAAGAGTTTGCGAAAAGTTAGATTCGAGGAACATAACAAACCGGTTGGACTTTTTGGGCCGGGTTTGGGGTGTTTCAGCTTTAGTGAAAATCTTATGATAGAGTTATATGTCGAGTTTGCCAAAGCTGATGGAGCTTGTCCACCTTCACCACCGTTGCTGAAAATGTTGGAACCAAAGTCGAAGGAGAAAGTCCTACGACACGGTTGTGCGGTGTGTTCACCGATTTGTTATAGAGCTCTTATTATGACGTCCCCAAAATAGCAACGAGTAGACATTCTTCAGTTTTTGGCACTGATTTGGATTTTGACGGCCACAATCAGTTGATGTTTGAGTATAACTTTAACATTGACACCCGAGCATGACATTCAATCAGTGCATTCAATTTCAACTTTAGTGGATCGATGTCCTAGGTAGAAGCACTTATACTGGGGGCATTGACGTACACTGACAAACAACCTGATACAGATTTTGGCTAGAATATCAAGTACAAAAAAATTGATGGCTTACTTCTTATGATTAGGTCCGGCAAGAGTACATCAAACCTCTTAGGGAAGGTGACAATAAAGGCACAGATGGGGAAGAAGACGCAACCAAGGAAAAAAGGGTAGCAAAAATGGTTGATGGGCTCGAAACTAACTAGGATTTCGACAAAGGCAAGTGCACCTATCGAACAGTAGTATAATTGTGGTGAGTCCGGAATATCGTATCCTCAAGGACTAAAATTACTAGTAATAACTATCTTTTTATTATCTAGCCTAATATCTGAGGGTTTTTGTTTCAATCTAAAATTTAACTAACTGATTGACTGACTAAGTGACTATGAACGTGACAGAGAGTGAGAGAAGTAATCGAATAAACTAATGATAAAGACAATACCCAAGGAATAATCCATCTAGACTTCACTTATTATTTTGACTCTGAATTGAATGATTTATTCTCTTGACTTGATCTGTAGAAATCCCTAAATTATGTTAATATCTCTTTCGAGACTAAAAACAATTGACTCTAGGTTGATTAATTGAAATCTTTTTCTAATTAAAACCCCTATCGTCACATTAACTCCGCTTAATTATGTTGGATCTACTCTTAAATAGGGACTTTTGCTCCACTGAATAAGCACATTAAACTTGAATTAATATTCCTGAAGATATTAAAAACAAGGATTAGGAACACATAATTAAGAACAAGATCAAGGATTTATCACGTAATTCAGATTTATTGAATAATAAGATTCATCTATGTTTCATCCTCCTTAGGTATTTGGGGAGTTTAGTTCATACTGATAGAGGGAAACATCTTAAAATAAGGAAAACTACAAAACATAAGAAAACCCAAAAACTTTAAGAGAAATTGATAGGAGATCTTCATTCTTGATGGGGATCCTTCTTCCAAGCTGCTCCCAATGGCTGTCTTTGAGTATTTTTTTCTTTCTACTCTGTGTGTTCTTTTAGGTCCTCCCCTAGGGTGTTTATATAGGCTTTGGAGCAAATTTCTTGGCCCACAAGTAGTCTTTTCTGAATAGAATTAGACTTGGGTACGGCAGGGACACGCCTGTGTGTGATAGCTTAGGCCATGTTCGATTCTGCTCGTCACACACGACCGTGTGGTCTGCCCGTGTGCGATAGTCCAGGCCATTTTGATTTCTGAGGTAGGCCCATTTTGTCCCTTTTTGGCCCGTTTCTCGTTCTTTTTGACTCCCTAAACTCTCCTGAGTGTAAAACATGAAATTAAAAGATTATGAGCATTGAATTCATCAAATCTAATAAAAATTCATCCAAAAATAAGCCAAGCATGGGGTCAAAATATGTATGAATTGTGGTTTATCAAATATCCCCACACTTAAGTCTTTCCTTGTCCTCAAGCAAAATCCTCAACTCACAATTAACTTCCTCAATTCATAAATCTCATCAATAATATCTTATCATAATTTACAGATAATTCAAACATTGATAATTTAACTAAAAGAGTCTTAAAGATTCAAACAATTTAAGTCACAAATTTTTATAGCGTAAAAACATAGGTGTTTTCCCTTACCTAAATAATCACCCTTAATTCAAAATCGACAAGAATTAACATCCTCACTAAAGATTCAGTCAAATCACTCAACGTGTTTAAGGTTCAAATTAAGCACTCAAAAGTCAAATATTGAAAGTTATTACCATAGGCTTGCATGAAAATCAAATCTCCACCACTATAAAATGAGATGATACACAAATCAAAAGGTCTTAAAAAGGGTTGTAATGGGGCTTGGGTTAAAGTTGTAGATAAATGCTGAATTAGAGGGTTAGAATCGAGATTGAATTGACAATTTACCTAACTAGAAAAATGAACTAATACTGAATAATTACATAAATTGAAAACTTATCACTAATAACACGAGCTTCTTCTCAAAATGTGGAATGAACTGTTTAAGCTCAAATAACATAGAACTAATAATGAATATATTTCCAACTTTTTTCTTATCATGTACAATAATGAGAAAAAATTTAACAACTGAAATATAGAACATAGCTAGGCAACTGATCAAATCAAATCTCGACAAAAAGGAGTTAATACAATAGGGAAAATTCTTAATGAATAAAAATGAATGAGTTTTAGGTTAATATTAAGGGTATATCAAGAAATGGTTTATTAGGATCAAAGGGGTTCACTAGGGGTTAATTATGAAGGTAGGCTTTTTGGGGTAAGTGGGTTAGAGCCTAAGTGCCTTTATCATCTCAGTATATCAAATCAAGGGTGTGGTCTCGATATGCATAATCAAAGCAAGTTCTAGAATAACAAATCATTATTGACACACTCACAACCAACAATAAAGTGAGCAAGAAAAGTATATGCTCTAAAAGGCTCAAAATCTCACAAAAATTACGGTTTTTGATGTCAACCTTGCAAATTTCAAACTTCAAAGTAATATTTAAATTTAGGGAAACAACCTAATAAATTTTTAATTCTGAAAATAGACTTTTCATGCTTGATTCTCTAATGTCTTAAAGTTTAAACCATCAATGCATAATTACCTATGACTTAATCCAAAACATATCAATAAAAATCATAAGTCAATAGAAGTTTCATTCTAATGGTAATGTGAGAAAATTACTTAAGAACAAGATATAATTTAGGGATTTTCTAGTAATCATATAAATAACCTCCCTACACTTAAGATGTACATCCTAAATGTGCCAAAATAGATAATGGCAATAGAATAAGAATATCAGAAGAGAGGGAGAGAAGTAAAACTTCCTGAATTTTGGATGAAATCCGTGGAATGTGAAAATCGTAGAAATAGGTCCAATGAGAAGCATTATGAACTAGGCGGGGGTGAAGGCGGGGGGAATATTCCAGTAGTTTATTCGTTCCTTAGTAGCACCTTGAACCTTTTAAAACTATGGAGTCATCAGTAAAGTTTTAGGGAGTTTTATTAATAGACTTCGTTATGGTTACTTGGTAATAAACAACCAGAGATATAAAGAAATCAAAATATACTAATATAAATCAAATACAAGAAAGATAAAGAGAAAGAGTTTAAAAATTAAAATAGAAGAAAGAGAAAAAATAAATGGACTCAAAGGTCCTCATCAACAGATGGTTCGCGAGGTGGGGGTGGTGGTGATATGTGGAAGTGCTGACAAATTTGTTGTAGAGTCGCCTCGAGGCGATGGTTGGAGTAGTGGAGAAGGAGTAGAGAGGGTGTTTGGGTGAGAGAGCGGTTAGGGTTTTGAGAAGGAAATTTGGAGGTGAAGGTGAACAGTAGACGTGGGTTTAAATAGGGATTGGGGCACATAGTCGCGACCCACGCCCGTGTGCCCTGTGTTTAGCCCGTATGTTTCATAAATGTTGGTTTAGGGCGTGTCTAAGTCTTCACCCACGCCCGTGTTCCCTGGGCGTGTTGAGTCACACGGCCGAATCACACGACCGTGTGATGCTTCATTCATTTCTCCCACGCTCGTGTTAATTAATCAATATTGACCACGGCCTATAGGCACGGGCGTGTTGCACGCCCGTGTGACTTACTCAGTTTCAACCACGACTTCTAGGCACAGACATGTCACATGCCCGTGTCACTTACTCAGTACATGGTCTTAAGGCACGCCCGTATGGGTTTATCGCATGCCGTGTTCTTTAGTCAGTTTCGACCACGACTACATCGCACGGCCGTTGGAACGGTGGAAATGTGCAAGTGTACACAATCGCAACAAGTAATAAAGTGACAAGTAAATGTTGAGTTATCGTACCCACAGGGACTGTAAAAGAGTTATTTATGAAAGTAGTTTTAAACACTTTGGTGAAGAAAAAAATATTTGAATTTGAGAAATGATTAAAAATAGAAAACAAAGTAAAATAAAGTAAAATAAAATAAAGTTCTAATACATGATTTCAAAAGCTGATTTTAATCAAGATGATATAATTTTGTTGGATTAATTATATTTCCTTACCTTAGAATCATTAAACTTATGCTTATACTAGTTACGAATAAATCATGGCAACTCGGTAATTTGCTAACTTATGAACATATTTACAAATCAAAAATCCATTCCTCTCTTGTACATATTCCTATGTCAATTCGACCGATAAAACAGATTTATAAAGGTAAAGATGTTATTGCACATACATACTTATTAAATTAAACAATCTCTCGCATATTCCTATGTCGATTCAAATGATTAATTCAACCTAATAAGCATATAAAAGACTATTTGAGGTAACAAAGTATCCTTAACTTGAAATAGTTTAATCACAGTAATATTGCAAGTTATACAAGGCATAGGTATCGCTAAATACAATGCTAATTTAATCTTCAGCTACCTTAGAAGAATTAAACATGCATTGACTAAGTACTGTGTCCATTAATTACAATTTCAATGTGTTTAAATAATTAATTCTTTAGTTATCTAAACAATTATAATGCCAGAATAAATTAGGCATGATTTTACTTAATCGAGCATTTTATCGAGGCCTATAACAGCATAAACATAAATTCAACAAATCAAGAGGACGAAATGCAATCAACCCAACACGAATAAAATTCAAGCTAAGCTGATTAAATTAACCATTCCAAAAACATAAAAATTCATAGATATGTTCATCATAAAAAAACAACAAAAATTAAAGAGATAGGGAACAAGAATCAAATCCGGTGGTTTTCTGTGGCTTGACTAGGTTGCTTCGTTCCTCCTTCTTTGTCCTTGCCGATCAAAGCTGCTATGAACACTCAATTTCTACTCAAAATGGCTGAAGAAGACCCCTTTCCCAAGAGGAGAAATCGGCACAAGAGCAAGGAACTTTGAATGGGAAAATGAGAGAAAAAGTGAGAGAGGAGAGAAGAGTTGTGAGAGAAGAGATGTGAATGAGGGATGAGGGATGCTTTGAATGATCAGCCAAGGGGGGTTTTTATAGCTGAATGCGACAGCTGAAATTTGCTAAAAATAGCAGCCAAAGAGCCACCCCTTGGCCGGCCACCTATGTGGCAAAGTTGATGGCTTCAACTTTGCTAAATATGGCATGGGGCAAATCTACAAAGCCACTAATTGTGGAGGGGGTTGAATGCAACTTTGACAAGTCTTTAAGGGCCTCTTTGCAAGCTTAATTAATCAGCTAATAAACTGATTTGGGTCAGCATATGGACAGATTGTGCTGCCCAATTCTTTGATCGGTTCGGTTCAATAGGTTTGGTTCAACGGCTGCGGTTCAACTGGGCCCTTTTTCCATAATTAATTAAGATTAATTTATTTAGCCGAAATTAAATTGGGAATAAATTAAAATTAATTAATTTTTGATTTAATACACATATTTGGACCGTCTTAGGCTGGAAATTATTTCTCCTTGTTACTTCGAATTGCTTCTCGATTTTGTTCTTCGAGTAGTGTTTGTCGAGCCAATTTTCGCCCTTTGTGCAAATCTATCGAAAATAGTCAAAATAAATCACAATTAACTATAAAATTAATTAAAATTCATGATGTTCATATTTTTAACACAATTTAATTATTTTTTAATATTTAATTATTTTTTGACAAGAATTTAATCGAAATAGCATGATTTTAAGTTAAAAAGGGCATGTAAAAACACGTAAAGTTTCGTGTTTCCACACCCCCAAACTTAATTCATTGCTCGTCCCGAGTAATGCACAAATTTGAAAAGAATTTTCTAAAAACACTTTTGAAAAACTCCTTGTAACAACATTCTTCCCCAAATCATGAAATCAATATATTTATACTCAAAAACAAGAAATTTGATAATTATGCTACTCAAGTATATATATCGTTCAAATTAATCTCAACAATTACTACAACAGAAAAATTAGACTAAATGTTTCTTAATAAAGACATGTTAATCCCTTATTCAAAATTAAACTGCAATCATTAAGTTTAACTGATGTCTTCATATGTTGAACAGATCAATTTCTCTCCACTAATGTAGGTAACATTGGAACTTTGAATCAATAGGTCTTTAACAAGGTTGTAACGTGGATAAGCTTAGGGTAGGTAAAAGATAGATAATTTTAGGTTTAAAACCCTAGACTCAGCATAAATCGAACCTTCAGAATGTTTACCTTCGATACACCAACTTATTATACTTTCACATGCTCTTTTGTACATCTATTTTCTTTCGAGTACATTTTTTTATCAAATTCGAGCACTTGTTTCATGTACTACAATTTTTGAGCAATTGATACTTTCTTTTTTAATTCCCCCAAACTTATTTTCAAACGATATTCTGAATTGTACTGAGTCTAGTGTTTGGGACAATTTTAAAGATAATGAAGAGAAATGTGATGGCTACATATTACAAAGGTCCAAATAAAACTAGGCCATATAGTCTTAAAGTTGGGCTTCAAAGGATAATTTTATCATGGTCGGCTTGAAAGGCTTAAACGGTCCAAACAATAATTGCCTAAATCATCTTCAATATTCCACGCTTCCTAAGATTTAGCCTCAAGAAATTACTAAGTCAATTCTAAACACTTAAACTTCATGCATGCCTAATTTTTTCGTAGGGAACTAAAAATTTTAAGGTACGAATTTGCATGCTTTATTAAAATACATTCATATCATTATTAAGCCATGATAAACCGTAATATATACATATTTTAGTCCCGCATTAGCATACTTTTGGATGATTTATCCCTTTAATTGTGGAATTTGATGCTCCTAATCCTTTGTTTTCACGTTTTATACTCAGGAGAGCATAGGAGGATGAAAAGAATGAGAAATAGGCCAAAAAAGGAGAAAATAGGCCAAATTAAGGAATCAACAGGCTTGGAGTTCATCATACGGCCGTGCCTTTTTAGCAGGCTCGAACACGGGCCTGGGCTCGAATCACACGGGCGTGTCCCTGCCATGACCTGTTTTAATTCCACTTGAAAAAGGATACTTAGAGGCAAAGAAACACATTCCGAAGTCTATATAAGCACCCTAAGTATGACTTAAAAAGGGGAGGTAGCCTGAGGCAGCCAGAGAGGGCTGAATACAGGGAAATACTCAAAAAAGCCAGTTGATCCATCTCAGAAGCTGAAATCACACTCAAGACTAAGGATTTCTCCTTCAATTCCTTCAGGGGGTTTTAGGGTTTTCTTTACGTTTTGTTATTTTTCTTCTGAGATGTATTCTTTTACAAGTATGAACTAAACCCCTTAAATATCTGAGGGGATGAAACCTAAGACGAATCTTGTTATTGTTTTCTGAACTATATGATAAATATTTGATTTGTTCCTAATATGTGTTCTTAATTCTTGCTTTAGTATTCCAGGATATTGATTCAAGTACTGATGTGCTTATTCAGTGGAGCAAAAGTTCATGTTTAAGAGTATATCTAGCATAATTAAGCAGAGTTGATCGCACTCCTAAAAATAGGACGACGAAAATCTGCGGGATTAGGGTCAAACCTAATATGGGAGTCCATAGATCGAGTTAATGCAACACTAGGGGTTTTAATTAGAAAGAGATTTCAATTAATCAACCTAGGGTTAGACGTTAGTAGCCTCGAAAGAGGTATTAATGTAAATTCGGGAATCCTATGGATCAAGTCAAGTGAATAAATTGTCTGGTTCAGAGTTAAATAACAAGTGAAGTCTAGGTGGATTCTTCCTCGGGTATTGTCTTGATTAATTGATTTTTCCCAAAAGTATTTTCCCTATTCATTCTCTGTGTATTGACATCCTTAGCTTAGTAATTAGTTAAATAAAAGCTTAATAATTAGTTAAATAAACATTAATCACCTTTATTTTAGGCTAGATAATAAAAAGAGAGTCAGTACAAGTACTTTTGGTTCCATTGGGTTCGACTTTCCGATATTGCCACTAGGCTATACTACTGTTCAATAGGTGCGCTTGCCTCAATCGTGGTGCTAGTTAGTTTCTAGGCTCGATCATTCATCTTATAAATATTAAGACTTATCACGAACATGATCAAGTTTTTGGCGCCGTTGCTGGGGAACTAGAATATTAGCAACATTAAATTTTTATTACTTTAGCCAATTTTTATTTTTTGCAATTTACTTTTACTTTTATTTTTTATTTTAATTTTAACTTTGATAAATTTTCTTTTATTTGTTCCTACCAGGCACCTCTAGCTTATGACTAGAAGGAACCCGATAGGACTCTTAATTTACGACAGTGATATTGAAGGTACTGTTCGCAGAAATCATAGAGAAATAAGGCAAAGCTTAAATTACATAGAAGAAGAGCAAGAAGACGAAACCGATACTACCAAAGGGATGGCTGATAATAATCCGCTACCTCCTGTAGTTGCCGCAAACCCGGTGAATCAAAATCCTGCTCCACGTACTATGTATGATTATGCTAAACCTAATTTAACAAGAGCTGAATCGAGTATTGTTAGGACTGCTATTGCTGCTAATAATTGTTAGGACGAAGACCCAAATACTCATTTAGCAAATTTTCTAAAATTCTGTGATACTTTCAAAATAAATGGCATTTCTGATGATGCCATTTGTCTTCGGTTGTTTCCCTTTTCATTGAGGAATAAATCCAAGCAGTGGTTGAAATCTCTTCCAAAAGGATCAATCACTACATGGTATCAAATGACCGAAAAATTTTTGTTAAAATATTTTTCGCCGGCCAAAATGGCCAAGTTGAGGAATGATATATCTTCTTTTGTGCAGATGGATCTAGAAACACTATACGATGCATGGGAGAGGTACAAGGACTTACTAAGAAGGTGCCCTCACCATGGGTTACCTTTGTGGCTTCAGGTTCAAACCTTCTACTATGGTTTGAACCCTTCGACTAGGCAACTGATTGATTCAGTCACCAGCGGAACCCTGAATAACAAAACTCCTAAAGTGGCTTATGGGTTTAGTGAAGAGATGTCACTGAATAACTATCAATGGCAAGTTACAAGGACAAAGCCAACAAAAGCCACCAGTGTCTTCAGCCACGACCTAGTAACCATGCTATCAAATCAGGCAGAGATGTTAAATAAAAAGATTGATGGTTTGTGTGGTTCTTCGCAGGTACATTCGGTAATGCAGTGCGAAACAAGTGGAGGTGTGGCAAATCTTGAGTACCCACCCTACGGACATGGTATGGAAAACGAGCTAATAAATTATATGGGTAATAATCCTCGACCTCAAAATAATCCTTATAGTAACACTTACAATGCAGGTTGGAGGAACCATCCAAATTTTTCGTGGGGTGGCCAAGGAAATCAGCGACAACAACCCCTCCCAGGCTTTCAACAGCAACCCTACCCACAAGAGAAAAAGCCAAACCTTGAGGAGATGCTAACAAAATTCATCGCGGTGTTAGAAACTCGTTTCCAAAACACTGAAACAACACTAAAAAATTAGCAAGCATCAATCCAAGGGATCGGGAACCAATTGGGACAACTTGCTAAACTAATCTCTGAACGACTGCAAGGTAGCTTACCAAGCAACACTGAAACAAACCCAAAGGAGGAACTTCATGTCGTTACCGCTCAAAAAAGTGAAAGGTTAGTAGAATCTGAACCTGAGCCAAGGTAAGAGCTTGTGGTAAATAAGGGTAAGGTTGAGGCAAGCCATGATAAACTGAAACTGATAATTACAGAGTACCAACCTCGAATACCATACCCAAATGCGATGAAGAAAGACAACACAGATGAACAATTATGTAAGTTTCTTAAATTTCTGAAGAAATTACGTATTACTTACCGTTTCTTGAAGCTCTTTCACAGATGCCAGATTCAAGGAAATTTTTAAAAGAGCTTTTAACAAGTAAACATTGGTTAGACAAGGCATCGTATGTGGAGCTGAACGCAGTGTGCTCAGCAATTTTGCAAAATAAACTACCACAAAAATTAAAAGATCCAGGGAGTTTCACAATTCCATGTTTAATTAGTAGTTTATCGGTCAATAACGCTTTAGCTGATTTAGGGGCAAGCATAAATGTTATGTCCTATAAAATGTTTAAATAGCTAGGTCTAGGGAAACCCAAACAAACTAGGATGAGCATTCAATTAACTAATAAAACTATTAGAATTCCTAGGGGTATAATCGAAGATGTGCCAGTAAAAATTGACAAATTCATATTCCCAGTAGACTTTGTTGTTTTAGACATGGATGAGAATAATACGGTTCCTTTAATTTTAGGAAGGCCCTTTTTAGCAATTGCCAAATCTAAAATTGATGTTGGTACAGGTGAATTCACACTTCGTGTAGGTGACGGAACGATCACTCTTCAAGCTCTCGACTCGACTAGGACATCGAGCGATAAAGGTGAGAATGTAAATTCTATTAATAACCAAATGGTTCAACATTCTTTACATGAAACACCACGAAATTACACAACTGAGCCAGATCATAGACCTCATGCCAATAAAGAAGAAATTTATGAGGAACGAAGGCTTCAGATTGATGAACTAGATGAGTGGAAGGCACATTTCAATAAGGAATCAAAACCATACAAAGCAAAGCCGAGGGAACCCCCAGACGAGCCTATAAGAACAACAAATTACTTCAAAATAGGAGATCAGGTATTGTTGGATAAGAAAGACCCGTAAATCACCATCTCAGACTTTAAAACGAATGAAGAGATCCCTTTTTAAGGTACTTAATGTCTTCCCATACGAAACGGTCGAGGTGACTCACTCTGAATTCGGCACTTTTAAGGTAAATGCCACTCGACTCAAATTATATAATGATAGAATGAGAAAGGATTTTCAACACCTCAAACCACCATGATCATGTGAATGAGAGGTAAGTCTAGCTTAAGACTTTAAATGAGAGCTTCTCAGAAGGCAACCTGAACACTAACCTCATTAATTTTCATATTTTTATTTTCATTCCTACTTTTAAGTACCTAACTAAAAACTAACCAAGTTAATGAAGGGAAGGTTTCCATACCCACACGACCTTGCACACGGCCGTGGCCCTGTGGGCACCACAGGTAGGTAAATGGGCGTGGCCATAGACATGTAGCAACAGGACAATTTTTCCAACACACGGGCTACGATAAATCGCCATGGCCATCCAATACGGCTATATGACCTAACACGCCCATGGCACATGGGCGTGGGGATGTACCAGATATCAGATTTCTATTTAAAACCCCCCTCTCCTCATCTACTCCCCAATCTCCTCTTCTTCCATACCCTTTAAGCTTTCCTCCTTTTTCCATCTTCACCATCACCTCCATGTCGAAGAAACAGAAGGATCCTAGCCCAGTCTCTCTGTACGAGAACATCTACATAAGTTCATGCCGGCCGCTTCATTAATTCGACAAGAAAAAGACCTTTGAGTCCATTTATTTTTTCTTTTTCTTTTCTATTCTCCTTTATTTTCCTTCTCTTTATCTCTATTGTACTAAATCTATGTTATTATATTTTGATTTTATTTATTTAGGTTTTTCGTCGCTTGGGAATCACACCATCACGACCCTAGTAACCACCAACACCACCGCTTCCTCCTCCAACTCATTAAATTTCCCCGTTTCTTTTCTTTGACTCCATCCAAAATTCAGGAAGTTTCACTTCTCTCCCTATCTTTTAATTTTCTTACTATATGATTATTATCTATCTTTGTACATTGAGGCAATGTACATCTTAAGTGTGGGTGAAGTTTATTTAGAAAAGTTCCTAACTTTTTGCATTTTTTTCAAATCCTTGAATTAGTTCTTGTTTTTAAGTGTGGAGAGGTGTCAACAATACTCTCCCTGAATGATGTCCTTGTTTTTAAGTAATTTTCTCATATCACTAATTAGAATGAAACTTCTGTTGATTTATGATTTTTATTGATATGTTTTGGATTAATTCATAGTTAATTGTGCATTGATAATTTAAACTTTAAGATCCTAAAGAATCAAGCATGATAAGCCTCTTTTTCAAAATTAAAAATTTGCTAGGTTGTTGACCTAAATTTGAATATTACCTTGAAGTTTGAAATTTGCAAGGTTGTCATCAAAAACCGTATTTTTTGTGAGATTTTGAGCCTTAAGAGCATACATTTTTCGTGGTCACTTTGATTATGAGTGTGTCAACATTGATTTGTTATTCTAGAACTTGCTTCGATTATACAGGTTGAGACCACACCTTTGATTTGATATATTGAGATGATAAAGGCACTTAGGATTTAACCCACTCACTTCACTAAAAGCCTACCTTCATAATTAACCCCTAGTAAACCCTTTTGATCTTAACAAACCGTTTCTTGACTCACCCATTAATATTAACCTAAAACCCATCTTGTATTTGTTATCACCATTTCTCTTGACTACTCTTATATTGAGAGTTTATTTGATCATTTGCCTAACTACATTCTTTATTTCAATTGTTAAAATTCTATTTATTTGATTTGTTCTTAAAAAAAACACGTTATAAAATTTATTCATTATTAGTTCTATGTTCTATGAGCTTAAATATATAAATTCACATCTTTAGAAGAATCTCGAGTTATTAATGTAATTATTCATTATCAGTTTATTATTTCTAGTTAGGTAATTTATCAATTCAATCTCGATTTTAACCCTTTAATTCAGCCTTTATCCACACCTTTAACCCAAGCCCTATTACAACCCTTTTAAAGACCTTTTGATTTGTGTATCATCTCATATTATAGTGGTGGAGATTTGATTTTCATGCAAGTCTATGGGATTAACTTTTCATATTTGACTTTCGAGTGCTTATCTTGAACCTTAAACACTTTAAGTGATATGAGTGAATCCTTAGTGAGGATGTCAATCCTTGTAGGTTTTGAATCAAAGGTAATTATTTAGATAGGGGGAAACACCTATATTTTTTGTGCTACAAATGTATGACTTTGATTGTTTGAATATTTAGGACTCTTTGAGTTAATTTATCCATGTATAAATTATCTACGAATTATTATGAGACATTGTTGATGAGAATTATGAATCGAGGGAAGTTAATTCTAATTGTGAGTTGAAATTTTTGCTTGTGGACAAACAAAAGCTTAAGTATGGGGGTATTTGATAAACCGTAATATATACATATTTTAATCCTGCATTTAGCATACTTTTGGATGATTTATCCCTTTAATTGTGGAATTTGATGCTCCTAATCCTTTGTTTTCATGTTTTATACTCAAGAGAGCATAAGAGGATGAAAAGAACGAGAAATGGGCTAAAAAGAAAGAAAATGGGCCAAATTAAGGAATCAACATGGCCTGGAGTTCATCACACGATCGTGCCTCTTTAGCAGGCTCGAACACTGGCCTGGGCTCGAATTACACGGGCGTGTGTGTCCCTGCTATGACCTGTTTTAATTCCACTCAGAAAAGGATACTTAGAGGCAAAGAAACACATTCCGAAGTCTATATAAACACCCTAAGTATGACCTAAAAAGCGGAGGTAGCCTGAGGCAGCCAAAGAGGGCTGAATATAGGGAATTACTCAAAGAAAGCTAGTTGATCCATCTCAGAAGCCGGAATCACACTCAAGACTGAGGATTTCTCCTTCAATTCCTTCAGGGGGTTTTAGGGTTTTATTTATGTTTTGTTATTTTTCTTCTGAGATGTATTCTTATATAAGCATGAACTAAACCCCTCAAATACCTAAGGGGGATGAAACCTAAGATGAATCTTGTTATTGTTTTCTAAACTATATGATAAATATTTGATTTGTTCCTGATTATATGTTCTTAATTCTTTCTTTAGTATTCCAGGATATTGATTTAAGTACTGATGTGCTTATTCAGTGGAGCAAAAGCTCCCGTTTAAGAGTATATCTAGCACAATTAAGAGTAGTTGATAGCACTCCTAGAAATAGGACGACAAAAATCTACCGATTAGGGTCAAACCTAATATGGGAGTCCATAGATCGAGTTAATACAACACTAAGGGTTTTAATTAGAAAGAGATTTCAATTAATCAACCTAGGGTTAGACGTTAGTAGCCTCGAAAGATGTATTAATATAACTTAGGGAATCCTACGGATTAAGTCAAGTGAATAAATCGTCTGGTTCATAGTTAAATAAAAAGTGAAGTCTAGGTGGATTCTTCCTCGGGTATTGTCTTGATCAATTGATTTTTCCCAAAAGTATTTTCCGTATTCATTCTCTATGTCTTGGCATCCTTAGCTTAGTAATTAGTTAAATAAACATTAATCACTTTTATTTTAGGCTAGATAATAAAAAGAGAGTCAGTACTAGTACTTTTGGTTCCTTTGGGTTCGACATCCCGGTATTGCCACTAAGCTATACTACTGTTCGATAGGTGCGCTTGCCTCAATCATGGTGCTAGTTAGTTTCTAGGCTCGATCATTCATTTTATAAATATTAAGACTTATCACGGACATGATCAAGTTTTTGGTGCCGTTGATGGGGAACTGAAATATTAGCAACATTAAATTTTTATTACTTTAGCCATTTTTTATTTTTTTGCAATTTACTTTTAATTTTATTTTTATTTTAATTTTAACTTTGCTAAATTTTCTTTTATTTGTTCTTGGCAGGCACCTCTAGCTTATGACTAGAAGAAACCCGACAGGACCCTTAGTTTATGACACTGATATTGAAGGTACTGTTCGTAGAAATCGTAGAGAAATAAGGCAAAACTTAAATTACATAGAAGAAGAGAAAGAAGACGAAACCGATACTACCGAAGGGATGGCTGATAACAATCCGCTACCTCCTGTAGTTGCCGCAAACCCGGTGAATCAAAATCCTGCTCTTCGTACTATGTATGATTATGCTAAACCTAATTTAGCAGGAGCTAAATCGAGTATTGTTAGGCCTGCTATTGCTGCTAATAATTTTGAACTGAAACCTAACACTATTCAAATGATTCAACAATTTGTTCAATTTGATGGTTTGCAGGACGAAGTCCCAAATACTCATTTAGTAAATTTTCTAGAATTCTGTGATACCTTCAAAATAAATGGCGTTTCTGATCATTCCATTTGTCTTCGGTTGTTTCCCTTTTCATTGAGGAATAAAGCCAAACAGTGGTTGAATTCTCTTCCAAAAGAATCAATCACTACATGGTATCAAATTACCGAAAATTTTTTGTTAAAATATTTTCTGCCGGCCAAAACGGCCAAGTTGAGGAATGATATATCTTCTTTTGTGCAGATGGATCTAGAAACACTATACGATGCATGGGAGAGATACAAGGACTTACTAAGAAGGTGCCCTCACCATGGGTTACCTTTGTGGCTTCAGGTTTAAACCTTCCATAACGGTTTGAACCCCTCGACTAGGCAACTGATTGATTCAGCTGCCGGCGGAACCCTGAATAACAAAACTCCTGAAGTGACTTATGTGTTTATTGAAGAGAAGTCACTGAATAACTATCAATGGCAAGTTAAGAGGACAAAGCCAACAAAAGCCGCTAGTGTCTTCAAACTCGACACAGTAACCATGCTACCAAATCAGGTAGAGATGTTAAATAAAAAGATTGATGGTTTGTGTGGTTCTTCGCATGTACATCCGGCAACGCAGTGCAAAACAAGTGGAGGTGTGGCGAATCCTCAGTACCCACCCTACGGACATGGCATGGAAAACGAGCAGATAAATTATATGGGTAATAATCCTTGACCTCAAAATAATCCTTATAGTAACACTCACAATGTAGGTTGGAGGAACCATCCAAATTTTTCGTGGGGTGGCCAAGGAAATCAGCGACAACAACCCCTCCTAGGCTTTCAACAGCAACCCTACCCACAAGAGAAAAAGCCGAACCTTGAGGAAATGCTGACAAAATTCATCGTGGTGTTAGAAACTCTTTTCCAAATCACCGAAACAACACTAAAAAAATCAGTAAGCATCAATCCAAGGGATCGAGAACCAATTGGGACAACTTGTTAAACTAATCTCTGAACGACTGCAAGGTAGCTTGCCAAGCAGCACTGAAACAAACCCAAAGGAGCAACTTCATGTCGTTACCGCTTAAAATAGTGAAAGGTTAGTAGAATCTGAACCTGAGCCAAGGCAATAGCTTGTGGTAAATAAGGGTAAGGTTGAGGTAAAGAGATTTCAATTAATCAACCTAGGGTTAGACGTTAGTAGCCTCGAAAGAGGTATTAATATAAATTAGGGAATCCTACAAATCAAGTCAAGTGAATAAATCATCTGGTTTAGAGTTAAATAATAAGTGAAGTCTAGGTGGATTCTTCCTCGGGCATTGGCTTGATCAATTGATTTTTCCCAAAAGTATTTTCCGTATTCATTCTCTGTGTCTTGGCATCCTTAGCTTAGTAATTAGTTAAATAAACATTAATCACTTTTATTTTACGCTAGATAATAAAAAGAGAGTCAGTACTAGTACTTTTGGTTCTTTGGGTTCGACATTTCGATCTTGCCACTAAGCTATACTACTGTTCGATAGGTGCACTTGCCTCAATCATGGTGATAGTTAGTTTCTAGGCTCGATCATTCATTTTATAAATATTAAGACTTATCACGGACATGATCAAGCCAACATAATAACTTATTGAAATAATTGAACTTTATTAATACTGAAGTTTAACATACTTAACAAAATTTCAAATTATTGAAAAAAATATATCCTAATCATAATTAAAAGAAAATTTTATTCTGAGTGGAATTAACTCAAATTTTCGGTCCCCCTACTTAAAGTGAACAATGTCCTCATTGTTTAAAGTGAATAGATACTGTACACTAGGTAGGATTTTAGAAAAGAGGAGGTGAGTCAAATTGACTGCTTAAGTACCAACCTCTCTCTAAAATCCAATCCTAAACATGTATATACCTATTGCCACACTTTAGCCTTTGTGACTTATTCAGCTTTTATTCATGATTCCTATCTCCTATTTTATTTTGAAAAAAATAAAAATTCCTAATTAACCTAATCCTAAAATAACTTAAGAATAAAAATAAAATAAAGTTGAAGTCCTCCTTTTTTTATTTGTTTGTCGATCCTTCCGAATTCGACTCATCTTTTGCTACATCAGTATTTCCCTTGCATGAATCGCTTTTCTCCTTCTTCGATAATGAACTCCATGGTTCAAGTATGAAATTTGGAAACTCAGGCATAAAAATAAATGGGTCATTATAAATTTTCCTAAGGGCACTCCTCATCGAGTCATCCCTTAATTTTTAGTATCTCCAGTAGGATTGTTACTGCCATTGCACGTGTTACATTAAGTCCATCAGCTTTGATAGCTCATCACGAAGATCTGGGCTAGGCAGTGGAGCTCCAAACATTGGAGTTTCGATATCAAGTTCAGCTTCTAGTTCCATTGGTTTTGCCTCATTAGGGACTTCAGTTGATTGCTCTGGCGGGATCTCTGTGGGGTCATCTTCTACTTCTTCGGGATCCTCACTCTCGTCAACTCGTTGCTGTAGAACAGTATCTCTAGCTACTCGGTAGAGGTCCCAATCGGTGATTGTGCCTTGACTATACCCTATCTTCTTTACTTTCGCAAGAATTTTTGGTTTTAAGCACAAAATTGTTATCGTAAAGGGAAATAGGCAGGGCCAGAATGTCTAATGGCACAATTTTGCATTTCTCTTAGGATGATTTTGCCCACATCAATGGTCTTTCCAGTTAGAATCGAGTATAATAGGATCATTCGCTCTAATAAGATTGTAGTCCCATATGAACTAGGCATAAGGCTGAAACGGATGAAATAGAACCATACCTTCACAAGTGGTGTCAAATACTCTCTTCGACACATGTGGATTCCTTGCTTTGACACAGTCCACTTAGAACCTAGAACTGTAAGTTCCTCGAGAATTTCTTGTAAATTTTCCAGCTTAATGTTGCTCAACAAAGAAGAATATTCATCATTTTCGAAATCAGGTAATTCAAAGAACTCATTAATAGCATTTGAATTTATTGGTACCTTGATTCTGTGAACTGGAACTTCGGTCAATTCGCTTGAGGTGAAGTTCGCATAAAATTCACGTACTAGTTCCTCATCCACACTTGGTCTCTTTTCACAAAATAATTCCCAATTGATGGCTTCAGCAACTTGACGAATATGTGCCATAAAGTCTCTATAGTTGCTTTCCTTCAATGTGAAGCCTTTCTCTGGATGCATCTATTGATTTTTGAAGATACTTTCGTATCTTGCTTTGGCTTCTTCACAGTGGAACTCATTTTACGTTTCATCGATTTGAGCGGAAGCACGAGTTCTCTTGCGAGGCATGATTGACCTGAACATAAGATGGGAAATTTTTTCTCAAAATTTAATTAATAACAATTACTAATATTTCAATAAATTGAAAAATTAAATAATTGAATAAAATTAAAACTTAAGAAAAAAAATTATTCTTACCACCTTCCTTGTAAAAATTAAGTACTCTTAAAATAAAATATACTTATGAAACAAAAGATGGGAAATTTAAAAGGAGGATTGGAGGCTTAAGGGCTTGGTGCATCGGTGAAAGAGATGTGCTGTTGGGGTGTTGGAAGGCTGCTAGGTGCGCGGGTGGATGGGTGCGGAAGGAAGCTACAACGCGTGGTAGGGGCTACGCTCAAGCAGCAGCATGAGGGCACTTGACAGTAGGCCTGATCTTGTTGAACGCAAGTCTGCAGGCGCATAAGAGCGGTGACGCACTGGGCGATCTTTGGAGCTAGAGCGTCTGACATCTTTGAGGTCATAGCCGAGCAAAGCAATGCTAGAGCTACTGGTCGCTTAGGCGTGTGGCTAGGTGCTTAGCTAGGAGGTTTCGACACTTAAGGTTTTGGGGTTTTGAGTGATGAATGAATGGGAGAAGTATGGGGGGAATTTATAGTGAGAGCAGTATGAATTAGAGTAGGATTCTTAGAGAAATTTAATAATTTAAAATATTCTAATTCTAATTCTACTCAATGTTAACAACAATTTAATAATCAAATATATGCATATTAAATTATCAATTACTATTAAATTATTAAGATAAACATAGAATATAATTAAATAAAATTATTCCTAATCTTAAGCTAAGTTGATAAAAATTAATATATAAATTATAATAGATATAATTATATATTAAAGTTTATCAACAATTTATAAATATATAATATTAAGTAAAAATATTTATTCTAGATGCCTTTAAAAATATTTACAAAAGAGATACCTATTTTATATTATTTATAGAATTAGCAACCAAATTTTAAAAATAATTCAATTAAGTCCCTAGACTTAATGAAAATTTGAAATTGAGTTGCAATTTAAAACTTGGGTCAAAATTGACCTTTTTATTTGAATAACCAAAAAATTATTTTGTCATTTAGGGACTAATTTCTCAAAAAATTATGTAAAAATCAATTCCCAGGAAAGATTGGAGGGGTCACAAGCGGTCCCACTTAAGTTCCAATCTCCTAGACAAAATTTATTTAAACATAATAAACCAGAAAATATACCCTAAATAATTTATTAAAAATAAGAAAATTTAAATATCTGATAAACTGAACAAGATTTGATCCCATTCAGGTCTTTCTTCATAGTAATGTTTCAAACGTTGAGCATTGACTTGAAAATTACCTCCCTTACCTTGGAGTTCAACAACTCCATATGGATAGACGCGATGAATCGTGAATGGACCAGACCAACGTGATTTTAACTTACCTAGGAAGAACTTCAATCTGGAATTAAATAATAAGACTTGCTGACCCTCTTCAAATTATCTAACTCGAATGTGTTTGTCATGCCATTTCTTGAGTCTTTCCTTGAGTAATTTGGCATTTTCATATGAGAACATTCAGAATTCCTCTAGCTCGTTGAGTTGGAGCATCCGTTTCTCTCTAGCAAGCTTAAGATCCAAGTTGAGTCATCGAAGAGCCCAGTAAGCTTTGTGCTCTAACTCTAGAGGTAGATGGCAGGCACTCCCAAAGACCAACCTGTATGGTGACATTCCTAAAGGTGTCTTGTATGCTATTCTGTAAGCCCATAAAGCATCATCTAGTCTCTTTGACCAATCTCGTCGATTCGGGCAAATTACTTTCTCAAGTATGCCTTTGATCTCCTTATTCGCCAGCTCAACTTGCCCATTTTTCTATGAATAGTAAGCTGTAGCAACCTTATGTTTCACTCCATGTTTATCTAACAACCATTTTAACCACTTGTTCACAAAATGGGTTCCTTTATTGCTGATAATAGCTCTTGGGGTTCCAACCCTTATGAACACGTGTTTCTGCAAGAATTCATCACAACCTTAGCATTGTTCGTCGGATAAGCTTCAGCACTGACCCACTTGGACACATAATCTACTACTACCAATATGTACTTGTGACTAAAAAACGGAGGGAAAGGACCAAGAAAGTCAATACCCCAAACATCAAACAATTCTACCTTAATGATATTTGTTCGAGGCATCTCATTTCTGTTGGTGACATTTCCAACCCTCTTACATTGATCACAGCTCTTTATGTAAGCGTATGCATCCTTGAATAATGTTGGCCAAAAGAATCTAGCTTGCAATACTTTGGCCATCAGACGTAACCTCAAGTGTCCCCACTTGGAGTGAGTGTGATGGTATAAAATCTTCAGATTTCATCTTCTGCCACACATCTCCTGATCATCTGATCTGCACACTTTTTAAACAAATATGGCTCTTCCCAGAAATAGCACTTCACATTGTGAAGAAACTTTTTCCTTTGTTGATACATTTTATTAATCGGCATCAAACCACAAGCTAAATAGTTAGCAATATCAGTAAATCAAGGAATATTATGGACATGATTTACCTTCAGTATTGTAATATCCCGAAATAGGGCCTAAACAAAATCGTGGTTGCGAAACCACGAATCTGATATAGAAAAGTTTATTACGATTAATTATTATGATTTATTGAGTGATTAGATGCATGTGTTAGAATACCGATAGAAAATTTCATGAATTGCATGTCTAATTTGCATATTAGGACTTAATTGCAAAAGTTAATAAATATGAGTTTTAGGTGTTAAAGGATTTAATTGAAGAGCATAATTGAAGTAGAGGTCCTTAAATGGTAATTATACCATTAGGCTTTCATGGACAAAAATGGACATATATAGGTAGAAAGAACCAAAGTTTTTAATAAAGGGTAATTTAGTCATTTGGTAATAAAAAGAAATTAAAAGGGAAAAAGATGGCACAATGTGCTCATCTTCTTCATTAGGCCAAATTTTCAAGGGTTCACCATAGCTAGGGTTTGTTTCAAGCTTCCAAGCTCCATAGTAAGTGATTCCAAGCCCCGTTTTTAATGTTATTTACATTTTTAAAGCCCCGGTAGCTCAATTTAGATTATTCTATCAATAATTCATGCTAGGGTTCATAATTGGAAAAATACCCATAGGTGAAATGTGTTTATTTTGATGTTTTATGATAGAGTATGAAGTCTGAAATTATGTTAAAAAACTTTTGCTAAGTGATTTTAAGTGAAAACGAGTAAAACGGCTTAATCGGTAAAAATACCTAATGTTCATAAGTACATGTTAGAGTGAGAATTTGATGTTGTCATAGAAGGGAGAAATTATCAGCATGTCATAAAACATAAGAATAAGGGATAAAGTTTAATTTTTGAGATTTGGGAAAAATGTGTAAATATGTAAAAGTTTAAGGGCAAAATTATAATTTTCCCAAAGTTAGAGTTAAGGGCTGTTTTAATAAATGTGAGTATTAAATAAGCTAAATTTTCTATTATAGATCAAGAGGAACGAAATCTGGAGTTAGATAAAAATATTAAATAATAGATTAGAGTCTTTTTGCTGAACTCAAATGTTCTTTTGCATGGCCACCTTGCTCTCCTCTCCAGCCAGGTCCGTTGCACTAGGTGCTACCTGAAATTGTTAAAATAACAGGGTGAGTCACGAAACTCAGTGTGCAACCCTCATGCACCATTAGATTGTGCCTTAGCCCACAGATCAAAATATAAAACACAATATAGTAGATAACATACATAAAACCCAACCCAATCCTAGGTTTCCATCCGCTACACGCCACCCTTACCTGCCGATCACACTATTGGGGATTTCTACAATCAACCCACGCCGCTACACACCGTCGATGGTAGTCATGCTACAGTTAGCTGCTCATCATCAAGTTGTGACATAGTCACCAGGATGAAATGGCATAAGCCACCAGAAACAGAGTTGTGACAGAGTCACCAGGCTGAAATGGCATAAGCCACCAGAAACAGAGTACTTCCCCTTTTTCATCAATTACCCAACCCCAAGCATACAGAGAAATCGACATACAAAGCATATTACTGAAGAAGGACAGAAATCACTAACCTGATGATTAGCCTTTACCCTCCTCGGGTTTTCAATCATAATGCCAGGGTTTTAGCTTTTAACAGAGTTTAGCAGATTTATACATATATATATTAGCACTCAATCTAATAGTGTGAAAGGTTACACACCTGATTATTGTCGATACCCTTGCTAAACCGATCTACAACTTTGCTCAAAAAGCCAGAAAGATGTGAAAATAAGGCCTCTCTTATATTCAGCCATGGTTAGTGTTCTACCCGATTTCATGTATTTAAAAATAAATAATTCTCCTTACCTAAACTGATTAGATCCCAAAAGTAGGATGGTTGGAATGCTACCGGTGAAAACCTTGATGATTGAGATCTCCTTTAAATCCCAATGTGCCGTAAAAGAAAAAGAACCCAGGATTAGTTTCCAAATGGCCATTCGGCTAAGGTTTCTAAAAGCTAGAGAAATATTGGAATCTCAAAATTGACACTTACCTATTGTCTCCTTCAAGATTCGACACAAGAAAACTCCACTGAAGAAAATTTGGCAACTTCAGAAGGTGAGATCTTAGTGATTTCAGCTTTTATGTAAATCCCGGAAGGATGAACTGATATGGTTTCGGCTAAAAAGAAAAGTGAAAATAGAGCAAGGAGAGGCTTGAAGATTTGGCTAACTGAAGAAAAAGAGAAGGAGAGAGAATAGAGTAGAAATTTCGACAGAGAAAAGAGAAAAGATGAGAGCTTTAACAGCAAATTTTGGCACAATGGGAGAGAAAGAAGTTAGGGTTTAAATGCCGAAATTTGAAGAGATACTCTCCTATTTATAAGATTTTCGGCACCTACCTATTAAAAACCGAAAGTGCCCTTCCTAGTATCTAAAGCTTAAGCAAATAATAGGGAAAATTCGGCACCCTTTTCCTATGTAGTAACCGAATTCTTCACCCCTCTAGGTGATGGAATTTCGGCCATCACTTAGTCTCCTAGATAGCCCCTCCTTCTTTTCCTTATCCTTATCACAACACCTATCCTGAAGAGACTTAACTGACTCTAACTCTTCCCTCCATTATCAGCTTTAATTATCCATATTAAAATCCCTAAAATTTTGCCTTGTTGCCGTCACCTATAGCCCTCATTGGCTGCCAAATTTTGACCTAATTTCTTGGGCTTCAAGCAACCGAAATTTGGGCCCTTCTCATGCACTAGTGACGCCAACTCCTCTTCCTCCTAGTGGCACCATTTCCATCTGGGCCACAAGCCCAATATGCCAATTAAACTACTAAAACTTCAATTTAAGCCCCTAGAGTGTCTAAACAAAATATTTAATCAAAGCCTTAGCCCAAACCTCAGCCCCACTTGCACCTCAAATCTTTAAATTAATATTTTTAAGCATACACTACCCAAAATGCACAAGCCCATAAATTTAGGATGTTACAATATGGCTTAATATTGGCTTGTAAACGCTTGATAATGATTATCCATTAAAATGGTTAATTAAGAACATGTTTTGGATGTTCAGTTTTGGACAGCAACTGTGATGTGAATTTGAAAAATCACCAAAAATAGAATAAATAAAATTAAGGTGTGAATGAGATATAAAATTAAAGCTTATTGAGTCTATTTTTATATGAAATAAACTATATAGGCAATAGAATTTTATATTATGAGATAATTTATTTTTAGTGTAGAGGGGTCAGAACTGTCAAACTGTGTAATAGGGGAGACTTTAACTAATAAACTGTACTAATTGGCCATACCAAAAATTCTGGAAAAATTATAGTAAGAAGATATATGGGTCTAGTTTCAAGGAAAATTTATGGATATAAATTTTGAGTTTTGTAACTCGAGTTATAGTCAATTTAGTGAATATGACGCAGATGGACAGTTTCAATTTTTATGCCCCGAACTAGTAAGTTAAGTCTAGTAATGCCTCGTGCTCGACTCCGGCAATGGTCTCGGGTAAGGAGTGTTACACTTATTGGTATCAGAGCAAGAGTTTAGTCGGTTCTCAGAATATTCAGTATGAGTAAGAGTCTAACTATACATGCCATACTTATATTTTGATAGTGTGACGACTCTTGACGATTTTAAAATGTTTTTCTTTTATAGTTATGGATCTCGAACGAGTTAGTGCAGATGATGTAGAGAGTAATGCGCCCACTCCCACTGAAGGGACGGTGCCCAGAAAGTAGTGAAAGGCCTGTTATAATTAGTCAAAGAGGAGGGGCTCGAGAAGCCTTCTTCCAAGCTCTGAATGAATGGTTTACTGAGTTCGTTCGTACAAACCCGACTATTAGACCTCCACCCCCTCATAATCCTCAGACTACCCATGTAGCTTCTCCAGTCACAAATACAGTCAAAAGAGAGAATCCACCCGTTGACAAGATTAGAAAACAAGGGCTGAGGAGTTTCGGGCTACCAAAGATGATGATGCAGAGAAAGCTGAATTTTGGCTCGAGAACACTATCAGAGTCTTTGATGAGTTATCCTGCACACTCGGAAGAGTGTATTAAATGTGTAGTGTCACTTCTTAGAGATTCGGCCTACCAGTGGTGGAAGACACTTGTGTTAGTAGTATCGAAAGAAAGAGTTACTTGGGATTTCTTTCAGGAGGAGTTCCTTAAGAAGTACATCAGTCAGAGGTTTATTGACCAGAAAAGAAAAGAGTTCCTTGAATTAAAACAGGGTAAGATGACTGTGACTGAGTATGAACGTGAATTTGTCCAACTCAGCAATTATGCTCGAGAGTATGTGTCTACGTAGGCTATCGTGTGTAAAAGACTTGAGGATGGGCTCAATGATGATATCCGACTGTCAGTTGGTGTTCTAGAGATAAAGGAGTTTGTTGTTTTAGTTGACTGAGCCTGTAAGGCAGAGGAGTTATTAAAAAGAAAGGGTAAAGCTGAAATTGAGATGCAAGATACGAAGAAAAGACAGATGAGCAAGTTGTTTCAGTCTACATCCAAGAGGCCTAGAGAGTTTTCTACGAGATCTAATTTTTCAGTCGAGTATTCTAGCCAAAACAGAGGTAGAAGATTTATGGATCCAAAAGCTCAAACCACTTCGATTGCGAGTGTTGGCAGTATTCATCCTGATAGACCTGAGTGTTCTCATTGTGGTCGACGTCATCCAGGTCAATGTCGAGCAACCGAGATTGGTTGTTTCTGATGTGGTGCACCGGATCATTTCATTCGGGAGTGTCCCAAAATGGTTAAAAGAGAATTAATACCGAGTGCAAGATCAGGCAATGCCCCTGTTAGAGGAAGATCTCTGAGAAATCCCTGTGTAGGGGCAGGTAGAGGTACATTTAGAGATACAACAACGAGATCAGATGTTAGAGTACCCGCAAGGACTTATGCTATCCGTGCTCTTGAAGAGGCACCCTCCCCTGATGTAATTACGGGTACATTTTCTCTTCATGATGTTAATGTTATTGCTTTGATTGATCCGGGTTCAACCTATTCCTATGTTTGTATGAAATTGATGCCTAGTATGAACATGCCCATAGATTTTACGAAATTCGTGATTAAAGTATCGAATCTATTAGGTCAGTATGTGTTAGTAAAAAAGTATGTAAAAATTACCCTTTGATGATTAGAGTTTACTGTTTTCCGGCCGATCTCATGTTATTTCCATTTGATGAGTTTGATGTGATTCTTGGTATGAATTGGTTAACAACACATGATGTGGTAGTGAATTGTGGAAAGAAATTCATTGAGTTGAAATGTGAAAATGGTGAAATCCTTCGAGTTAATTCAGATGAGTCAGGTAGTTCAATTTCCATGATTTCTGTTATGTCTACTCAGAAATGTTTGAGGAAAGGATGTGAAGCTTATCTTGCTTTTGTGTTGAATACTAAAGATACAGAGTTGAAAATTGAATCAGTGCCTATGGTAAATGAGTTTTTTGATGTGTTCCCGGAAGAACTACCAGGTTTGTCTCCTATCAAAGAAGTTGAGTTTGGTATTGAATTAATTCCAGGTACCACACCTATTTCTATTGCTCCTTATAGAATGGCTTTGATAGAATTGAAAGAATTGAAAGCTCAGCTATAGGAATTAACTGATAAAGGCTTTGTAAGACCTAGTTATTCACCATGGGGCGCGCCAGTGTTATTTGTGAAAAAAAGGACAGTTCCATGAGATTGTGTATAGACTATCGGCAGCTTAACAAGGTAACCATTAAGAACAAATATCCATTGCCTAGAATAGATGATTTGTTTGATCAATTGAAAGGAGCCACTATGTTCTCTAAGATAGATTTGAGATCCGGATACTATCAACTACGAGTTAAAGAGTCAGATGTTCCGAAAACTGTTTTTTGAACTAGTTATGGTCACTATGAGTTTCTTGTGATGCCATTTGGCTTAACCAATGCTCCTGCCATTTTTATGGATTTAATGAACCAAATTTTTAGACCTTATTTGGACAAGTTTGTAGTTGTGTTCATTGATGACATCTTGATTTATTCTCATGATGAGACTGAGCATGCAGAGCATTTGAGAACAATTTTTCAGATTTTGAGAGATAATTAGCTTTATGCCAAGTTTAGTAAAAGTGAGTTCTGGTTACGGAAAGTTTGTTTTCTTGGACATATTGTCTCAGGTGAAGGTATTAAAGTTGATCCGGGTAAGATTTCAGCCATTGTTGGTTGGAAGCCTCCAGGAATGTATTAAAGGTCAGAAGTTTTCTTGGTCTTACCGGTTATCATAGATGATTTGTAGAGGGATTTTCCATGATAGCTACTCCATTGACAAGATTTCTACAGAAAGATGTCAAGTTTGAATGGACTAAGAAGTGTCAGTAGAGTTTTGACAAGTTAAAGGCATTGTTGACTGAAGCTCTTGTCTTAGTACAACCAGAACCGGGTAAAGAGTTTGTGATTTACAGTGATGCATCCTTGAAGGGACTAGGCTGTGTACTTATGCAGGAAGGAAGGGTAATTTCTTATGCCTCTAGACAGTTAAAGCCACATGAGAAAAATTATCCGACACATGATTTAGAGCTAGCTGCTATTGTATTTGCATTGAAAATCTGGAGACATCACTTGTATGGAGAGAAATGTCTAATATTCACTGATAATAAAAGTTTGAAATACTTGATGACACAGAAAGATCTGAACTTGAGGCAAAGAAGATGGCTAGAGTTGATTAAAGATTATGAGCTAGTGACCGATTATCACCCGGGTAAGGCAAACATTGTTTCTGATGCTTTGAGTAGAAAATCGTTATTTGGATTGAGAGCTTTACACACTAGTTTGGCCTTATCAGATGATGGTTCTATTTTAGCTGAGTTGAGAGCTAAAACGACGTTTCTTGAAGAAATTGTGAAGCTCAGAAGAATGACAGTGAGTTGCAATCCAAAAGAGTTTAGTTCGAGTCAGGTGTAGAGTCTAATTTTCATATTGATTCTGATGGTTGTTTGATGTTTAGAGATAGAGTATGTGTACCCAAGAATGATGAACTTATTCGGAAAGTCTTACAGGAAGCACATAGCAGTTCTTTGTCTATTCACCCAGGTAGTACAAAGATGTATAATGATTTGAAGAAAATGTATTGGGGACAGGAATGAAAAGAGATATTTCAGAGTTTGTTTCTAGATGTTTGATCTGTCAGTAGGTAAAAGCTGAACATCAGGTACCTTCAGGTTTATTGTAGCCGGTATTAGTTTCAGAGTGGAAATGGGACTAAGTTATTATGGATTTTGTAACAGGATTGCCTTGACACTTAGAAAGAAAGATGCAATATAGGTTGTGATTGATAAGTTAACGAAGTCAGCTCATTTTGTTCCAGTTCGTATGGATTATTCACTTGACAAGTTGGCCGAGTTGTATATTTTAGAGATAGT
Source organism: Gossypium rotundifolium (assembly GCA_025506655.1). Lineage (NCBI taxonomy): Eukaryota > Viridiplantae > Streptophyta > Magnoliopsida > Malvales > Malvaceae > Gossypium > Gossypium rotundifolium. The sequence continues at coordinate 153,886,442 of CP106724.1, forward strand.
TAGACTACATGGAGTACCATTATCGATTATCTCAGATAGATATCCGAGATTTACTTCACGGTTTTGGAAGAAATTATAGGAAACTTTAGGTACAAAGTTTAGTTTTAGTACAGCTTTCCATCCTCAGACTGATGGTCAGTCAGAGAGAGTTATTCAGGTACTTGAAGATATGCTTAGATGTTTTGTATTGGAATTTCAAGGTAATTGGGAGAAATATTTGCTGTTAATAGAGTTTGCCTAGAATAATAGGTATCAATCGAGTCTAAAGATGGCACCTTACGAAGCTTTGTATGAACGTAAATGTCGCACACCTTTGTATTGGACAGAGCTTAAGGAAAATCAGATTTACGGGGTTGATCTAGTCAAAGAAACAGAAGAGAAAGTAAAAGTCATCAGAGATTGCTTAAAAGCAGCTCAGATAGGCAAAAATCTTATGCAGATTTGAAAAGAAAAGAAATGGAATTTCAAGTTGGTGATAGGGTATTTTTGAAAGTATCCCCATGGAAGAAAGTTCTCAGATTTGGCAAGAAAGGCAAATTAAGTCCTCGTTTATTATACCGTTTCAGGTTATCGAGAGAGTTGGGCCATTGGCATATCGGTTAGCTTTGCCGACTGAGTTAGATAAGATTCATAATGTGTTTCATGTGTCTATGCTACGTCGTTATCGTTCAGATCCATCGCATGTAATTTCGCAGACAGAGGTTGAGATTCAGCCAGATATGACTTACAATGAGGAATCGGTAAAAATTCTAGCTCGAGAGGTTAAGCAATTAAGGAACAAAAGTATTGCACTTGTGAAAGTATTATGGAATAGGCATGGGATAGACGAGGCTACATGGGATCCCGAAGAAACTATGTGAAAATAGTACCCAAATCTCTTCACAGGTAAGATTTTCAGGGACGAAAATCCTAAAAAGGGGGGAAGAAATGTAATATCTTGAAATAGGGCCTAAACGGAATCGTGGTTGCGAAACCATGAATCCAAGATAGAAAAGTTTATCACGATTAATTATTATGATTTATTGAGTGATTAGATGCATGTGTTAGAATACCGATAGAAAATTTCATGAATTGCATGTCTAATTTGCGTATTAGGACTTAATTGCAAAAGTTAATAAATATGAGTTTTAGGTGTTAAAGGATTTAATTGAAGAGCATAACTGAAGTAGAGGTCCTTAAATGGTAATTATACCATTAGGCTTTCATGGACAAAAATGGACATATATAGGTAGAAAGAACCAAAGTTTTTAATGAAGGGTAATTTAGTCATTTGGTAATAAAAAGAAATTAAAAGGGAAAAAGATGGCACAATGTGCTCATCTTCTTCATTAGGTCAAATTTTCAAGGGTTCACCATAGCTAGGGTTTGTTTCAAGCTTCCAAGCTCCATAGGAAGTGATTCCAAGCCCCTTTTTTAATGTTATTTACATTTTGAAGCCCGATAGCTTGGTTTAGATTATTCTATCAATAATTCATGCTAGGGTTCATAATTGGAAAAAAACCCATAGGTGAAATGTGTTTATTTTGATGTTTTATGATAGAGTATGAAGTCTGAAATTATGTTAAAAAACTTTTGCTAAGTGATTTTAAGTGAAAACGAGTAAAACGGCTTAATCGATAAAAATGCTTAATGTTCATAAGTACATGTTAGAGTGAGAATTTGATGTTGTCATAGAAGAGAGAAATTATCAGCATGTCATAAAGCATAAGAATAAGGGATAAAGTTTAATTTCTGAGCTTTGGGACAAATGTGTAAATACGTAAAAGTTTAGGGGTAAAATTATAATTTTGCCAAAGTTAGAGTTAAGGGCTGTTTTAATAAATGTGAGTATTAAATAAGCTAAATTTTCTATTATAGATCAAGAGGAATGAAATCTGGAGTTAGATCGGGGAAAGAAAAAGATAGTGGACTAAATCGATATAGTTTATCGTATTTTGTTTCGAGGTAAGTTTGCGGTAAATAAATGCAATATTCTATTATTCTACATTTGATACTATTAAATTCCAGCATTTACATATTTATTCTATAAATTTATCATTTAAAGACTCAAGCATAAATTGACGGAGAAGCAATTTCAGAAAGTTCCAGTTGAACCTTAGGAATGTGTAGGATACAAATGTCATGACATTAGGGTTTAAGGAAATCATGTAAGACCATGCCAAGGCATGGCATTGATAAGTTACTATAAGGCAAAGGTACCATATAAGACCATGCCAAGGCATGGCATTGATGAGTTTATAAGGCAAAGGTCCCATGTAAGACCATGCCAAGGCATGACATTGGTGAGTTCATAAGGCAAGGATACCACGTAAGACCATGTCAAGACATGGCAATGGTTAAGTTTCATAAGGAAAGGTACCCGTGTATCCTTAGTATTTCAAGTGGTTCAACGGGAAAATTCAAAGAGTATACCAAAGGAAAGGTAAGACAAGTTCAAGCTAAAAAGGTACAGGTAAGAATTTAAGACTTAAGTATATTAAATTAAAGGCTTAAATAATCTTGGTAAGAAAAGATTAAGATAATTCATTAAGAATGTTGTTATTTATTTACATGTAAACTTACTAAGCTTTATTCTTACTCCCATACCTTTCTTTTTTTTTTAGTATTACAAGCCAACTTGGGGATTGCAAGGATGTCGGAGTTCGTTACACACTATCAAAGGATTATATTGGTATTTTGTGACTCGAACGTTTTAAGTTATGGCATGTATAGGGACTTAGCCATTTTGTGTGTATGTCTTTATGATATGGCTTAATATTGGTTTGTAAATGCTTGATAATGATTAGCCATTAAAATGGTTAATTAGGAACATGTTTTGGATGTTATGTATGCTTAGATGATAGTTATTACAAAGAAATTATGAAAGAGTAAAAAAAAAAATATGCAGGGGAAGAGTTTTGGACAGCAACTGTGACGTGATTTTGAAAAATCACCAAAAATAGAATAAATAGAATTAGGGTGTGAATGAGATATATAATTAAATCTTATTGAGTCTATTTTTATATGAAAGAAACGATATAGGTAAAAGAATTTTATATTATGAGATAATTTATTTTTAGTGTAGAGGGATCAGAACTATCGAATTGTGTAACAGGGGAGACTTTAACTAATAAACTGTACTAATTGGCCACACCAAAAATTCTGGAAAAATTTTAGTAAGAAGATATATGAAAGAAGATATATGAGTCTAGTTTCAGGGAAAATTTACAGATCTAAATTTTGAGTTTGAACTCGAGTTATATTTAATTTAGTGAACATGATGCAGATGGACAGTTTCAATTTTTATGCCCCGAGCTAATAAGTTAAGTCTAGTAATGCCTCGTGCTCGACTCCGGCAACGGTCTCGGGTAAGGAGTGTTACATTTATTGGTATCTGAGCAAGAGTTTAGTCAGTTCTTAGAATATTCAGTATGAGTAAGAGTCTAACTATACATGCCATATTTATGTAACACTCCTTACCCGAGACCGTTGCCGGAGTCGAGCACGAGGCATTACTAGACTTAACTTACTAGTTCTGCATAAAATTGAAACTGCCCATCTCAGGCCATGTTCACTAAATTGACTATAACTCGAGTTCTGAAACTCAAAATTTAGATCCATAAATTTTCCCTGAAACTAGACTCATATATCTTCTTACTATAATTTTTCCAAAATTTTTGGTGTGGCTAATTAGTACAATTTATTAGTTAAAGTCTCCTCTGCTACATTTTGACATTCATGTAATATCCTCGATTTTGTGGGTGCATGCATTTGGTATGTTGCATGGCTAAATTAGTAGGTTAAGGCTTTAAGGTGTGAATTGGGCTCAGATTTGGGTTTTAAAATCGGGGATAGATTGTTTAAAAATAGTGTTAGTAGTAATTAAATCTAAATAGTTATGTTTGGTAGCAAGCTGGGCTCGTGGCCCAAAAATCTAGAGTGCTTTGAGTGGGCATTAAGGTGGCGCCACTTAGGGTGATTATTGGGCCATGTGTGGCCACTTGAAGCCCAAATGGATGGGTTAATTTTGGCACTAAGAAGGGAAGGGGGTGGACGGCACATTGGTTTTAATTTAGGAGCCTTAAATTCTTTTATTTTGTGTAATTAAAAGATGATAGTTAAGAGGGAAGAGTTGGTTCTATTGTGGGCTCTTCAAAGGGTGGGATAGGGATGTGATAGTAGATGGAGGAGATAGGGGATAAGGGCTATCAGGATAGGGGGGAGAGTTGGCTAAAACTACAACTCTGAGGTGTGTGCATGTGTAGCCGAAATTGGTAGCCAGTTATCATCTCTTTTCATTTGCTTTTCTCATCTTTTCTTTGAAGCCGAATTCTTTTCTTCCATTTTCTTTAGTTCTTCCCAAAATTGAAACTCCCTAATTGTTTCTCCTCTTCTTGAAAACCCTTTGAAAATCGAATACTCCTTGTGCACATTTTCTTTCTCTTTAAGCCGAATCATCAGGTGGGATCTCTGTTTCCCGAAGGTGCACCGTAAGCCAAATACTCCTCTGTAATCCGGTGAGTTTTGGGATTTCTTTCCTCTGTGATTTCTCTATTTCTATTGAGTTTCTAATCCGAATCACTTGTACTTAGGCTCTGTCGATTTCCCCTCTCTGTCCATAGAAGCCGAATCCTGCCTATCTATAGTCAGAAGTGCTGATTTGGTGGAAAAGCTGAAGGTAGGTGGTGGTAGGTTTGACCAAAATGCCTTTCTTGATTCTTTCCATTTAGCCGAATGACATATAGGTTGGGATGGTTGTGATTTTCGATTCGTTTAATATTTGGGGAATGGCCGAATGTAGGTAGGTTGGTAGTGGTGTTTTCTCAAGGACATTCGAGATTTGATTAATCAGGTAAGAGTTCGTTTTAAGTGTTATAATTGTTTGAGTAATTAGATCTCATCGTTTAAATGGTTTAGTGATTAAGGGATTGTTATGGACTCGAATAACAGTCAAGCAAAGGAAGTTGGATTTGTAGACCCAACACCGAAATACAAGAGACGATCGATGTCGGAGTGCGAGATTGGCCTTTGGAGTGTGGGTGCGACATCGAAGTAGATCGTAGGCCGATAGTGGTAGTGTCGAGTGACAGTAGCGTAGAAGCAGTAAAAGTGTTAGTACGAAAACCAGGTGTGTAACTCTTACACACTTTCTATGCTAAATATGTTATATGCTATGTGTTGCTAAAAGCCGAAATGACGGCAATGGATACTAAATACCCCTGTGAGTAAAAGCGAGGATGTCGGGTAAGTTGTTATTGTTTCTCGCGATTATTGAGATTTATGAAAGCATGTTATTTTGTATTCATAAATCTTGTATGTTAAGCATGATCATACTGATATTGTTGGCATATATATGTGTTATGGGTGATGAGAGGAGGGGGAAGTATGATCTATCAGACTGTAACCAGTGATTTGGTATTACACAGTGGGTTGGCCCCAAATATTATAAGAAATTGTGACTAAGTCTCAGTGGTTTGGCACCACCAGTGGTTTGGTACCACATACGCTATTTTCATAACTTCGGTTACCAGTGGTTTGGTACCACATATAATATCTTTGTAACTTTGGTTACCAGTGGTTTGGCACCACCAGTGGTTTGGTACCACAAGGGGTAGTTTTGGGAGATATGGATGGATACCTAGGTTGACGGGTTGTATGACATGCATATTTGTATCTAAATTTGTGTAAGAGCATATTTCCATTTGGGATGGGGACTTACACACTGAGTCTAGATGACTCACCCCTTCCATTATATTTTGCAGATAATTCTTAGATCGTGGATATGGAGCCAGAGTGGACTCGAGGTGGTCATGCTCAGCATTTGGTTTATTACGCAGTTTTCCATTCGGACTTGGTTATATTTAATTTTGGTAATAAATAAGGCCGCTCAAGTTTAATTTTTGGGTTTTATTTAATTGGTTCTTTAATTTGTTTTAAGCATACTTAAACGTTATGAAGTGGTTGTTTTCGAAACCTAATAAAACACCTATTTTATAAAGTGATGACTAAGTAATAGTTATGAGGTAACAATTAGGCAATTAAGCAATTTTAAAACAAGTTCTAACGCGTTTTAGATGTCACAAGATTCAACTTCATTTTCTTTAAAATCTCACGTTGGTTTTCTTTCGAAATTAAAGTCGACAATCGATTTTCCAAACGTTTTCTTCTCCGTGGCACGTCAGATTCGATTGTAGTGTTTGGACCAGGTTTGGGGTGTTACATTTTGGTATCAGAGCCCAGTTCAAAAGCTCGGTTGTGGGCTTAGGGCCCAAAGTATGTTTTAAGAGTTGGTAAAATGGTTATTTTCTGGAAGGCATGGTACCTGAGTCTCCGACGCCGATTCACCCAGGTAAGTACCCTAACTTTTGATGTGATATTTATATGTTGGGCTTTTGGGCTTTAGACGTAGCTATGCATGTTAGTATTGATGGACCCTAGGTCTAGTTTATACAACTTTTAAAATAACATAAGATTTAAGTCCAATCAAATAAACCTGTGAGTAAGTCGCCGAGTTACGGTGTGGCAACCGCCATGCGCATGTCTAAGATTGGATTTAGGGAGAGCTTGGTATTTAAGCAGTCCTAGTGACTCACCTCCTCTTCGCTCGAACCCTACCTGGTGCGTAGTGACTGTTCACCCTAACCATGAGGACTCGTTCACAGGCAAAATCCAATAATTAAAACTCAAAGGGACCAAACACACTGTTTTGTAAGAACCTTAGCTTTGAACTACCAAATTACCCCTGGATTTGTGAAAACTACCTTAGATTTGGAAAATGACCAAAGTACCCCTGGTTTGTAAAATTACCAAATTACCCCTGACTTACAAAATTACCGAAACACCCCTAAGTTGTAAAATTACCAAAATACCCCTACTTTGTAAAATTACCAAAACACCCTTATTTTGGAAAAAAATACCCGAAACTATATTTTGGAAAATTACAAAAATACCCCTATAGGTTAAAATTACGAAAATATCCCTGTGTAGTAAAATGACAAAAAAAACCCCTACTCATGGAATATGGTCTGTGGATGTTGTTTGTGTGATAAATGTACTTAGAATTAGGAGATAAGCTTGAAACTAAAACTTTAGATAGGTTCGAATTCGAAAGAATCACTTTAAAGACTATTTTTCATAAAATTGTTCGTGGATAAACAGTGAACAGAGTTAATAATTCATAAAATTCTTAATCAGATAAACTGAATGAGAAGAATGAGTACACGAGGTCATGGACGTCCACTGCGTGGCCTTGGTAGGGGTAGGATGGCCCTGTCGGAGCCAACAAGGTCTGGCCATGGGTCCAAAAATGTGATGCCGGATCTGCCGACGACGGAAGCTGAGTTTCAGGATCAGACGGGTGGTAACGATGCAGTATCTCAAGCAGTACTGCGAGTTTTAGCGAGAATCGCCAAGGCAGGCACGAGTGTAGGAGCCCAAAATCGGTGGCTGAGCGACTCCGAGCTAACGGAGTGGAGGTGTTTAGGGGGTGTCTGGTGTAGCTCCCACTACTGCTGAGTATTGGTTGGAGGCAACAGAGTGAATAATGGATGACTTAGACTTCTCGACTGAGGAGAAGTTGAAGGGGATAATATCTCTTCTCCAGGATGAGTCGTACCAGTGGTGGCTCACGGTTAGGGATGGTGCGATGGCGGTGATATCACAGGGATTATTTTAGGCGACCTATCAGAGGAACTATGTGGGGACTGGCTATACTGATGCACAACGTAGGGCGTTCCTAAATTTTGTACAAGGGAATAAGTCGATACCCGAGTACGAGGCTAAATTTTTGAGGTTGAGTAGGTATGCTCGGGGTATGGTGGCTACGGAACATGAGCGCTATGTTAGGTTCGAGGACGAAATTTGAGAGATGAGTTCTGGTGTTGATTGCACCTCAGCGTGAAAGGGAATTTATCGTTCTCATGGAAAAGGCCAAAATAGCTGAGGAGGTGAAGCGGACCGAGAAACGGAATCAGGATAGGGGCAAGGATAAAAGGAGTTTTGGGCCATCAGGGTCTGGAGAAAGTGCTAAAAAAAGGACTAGATTTGGTGGGCCGGATCAAGCTGCGAGGCCTGCTGCTACTACTCAGTGGCCACCTCAGTGTGCTCGATGTGGAAAGTCTCACTCGGGTGAATGTTGGGCTGGTAATGGAGGATGTTTTGAGTGCGGGTCATTGGAGCATCGAGTAAGGGACTGTTCGCGAAAGTTAGCCAAGACTCAAGCTGAGGGTCAAGGACGTGGTCAATTTAGGAGAGATGGCTAGCAACCACAGAGGGATCGAGGTGCAGGGAGGGGTGGGAATGGTACGGATGGGGCCGTGGAGCACCTAGCCGAGGTGCTGGAGGTGCTAATGCTAGACAGCCTGGGTTGGTCTATGCAGCCAAACATCGAGAGGAGGGTGATGCATCGGACATTATAACCGGTACGTTTATAATTTCTAGGCTGCCTTACATTGCTTTAATTGATATTGGTTTGACACACTCGTATGTTGCTAGTAGTGTGGTAGGAACTCTGAATTTAGCCTACGAGATATCTGCTAGGAAGATGACAGTAGTTAGCCCTCTAGGACACTTTGTGGTGGTAGACAAACTATATAGGGATGTACCCCTAGAACTTCAAGGGGTCATGTTTCAAGCGGATTTGATGGAACTACCCTTTGGGGAGTTCAATTTAATCTTAGGAATAGATTGGTTAGTGAAGTACCAGGCAGAATTAGACTGTGCGGCTAAGCGCATGGTGCTGAAAAATGGTCGAGGGTATAGAGGTGGTAATGATAGGTGAGAGAAGGAATTACCTATCTAATGTGGTGTCCGCGCTAAAAGTGGAGAAGATGGTAAGGAAAGGATGTGAGGCGTTTGTAGTTTATGTTTGTGCTTTGGAAGGTAAGGAATCGGCTATAGGAAGTGTTCGAGCAGTGAATGAGTTTGTTGATGTCTTTCCAGAAGAGATTCTGGGTTTGCCCCCGGATTGGGAAGTGGAGTTTGATATAGACCTTTTATCGGGAACAGCACTAGTGTCTATTGCTCCGTATAGAATGGCACCAAAAGAATTGGTGGAGTTGAAAGCACAGATTCAGGAGTTACTGGATCGGGGTTTTATCCGGCCAAGTGTTTCACCTTGGAGAGCGCCTGTACTTTTTGTGAAGAAAAAGGACTGGTCGATGCGAATGTGTATAAATTACCGTCAGTTGAATAAATTGACAATTAAGAACAAGTATCTGTTGCCTAGGATAGATGACTTATTTGACCAGCTAAGGGGGCATCAGTCTTTTCCAAGATAGATTTGAGGTCGGGGTATCACCAACTTAAGGTAAAGGAGGCGGATATCCATAAGACGACATTTCATACTCGATACGGGCACTATGATTTTTGGTAATGCCGTTCGGGTTGACAAACGCACCAGTAGCGTTTATGGATATGATGAACCAGGTGTTTCAACCGTATTTGGATCTGTTCGTCGTAGTATTTATAGATGATATTTTGGTGTACTCAAAATCGGAGGAGGAGCATGACGCGCATTTACGAGTGGTGTTGCAGATTCTTAGGGAGAAGCAATTATACGCCAAGTTTAGTAAGTGCGAGTTCTGGTTGAAGGAAGTTACCTTCTTGGGTCATGTGGTGTCAGCGGAGGGGACTAGAGTGGACCCTCGAAAGATTGAGGCAATTTTGGATTGGAAGCCACCGAAGTCTGTAGCGAAGATTCAGAGTTTTTAGGTTTAGCAGGGTATTACCGAAGGTTTGTAGAAGGGTTTTCTCTGATTGCAGCACCATTGACCAAGTTGCTAAGGAAAGGGGTCTCGTTTGTGTGGACAGATAAGCAACAAGGAAGTTTTAAGAAGCTGAAAAGGATTTTGACGGAAGCTCTAGTGTTGATTTAATCGAAAGCCGGGAAGGAGTTTACGGTTTATTATGAAGCGTCCCATACAGGATTGGGATGTGTGCTAATGCAAGAGGGAAAAGTAGTAGCGTATGCTTCTCGGCAGTTAAGACCTCACGAAGTAAACTACCCGATGCATGATCTGGAATTGGCTGTAGTGGTTTTTGCGCTAAAGATTTGGCGACATTACTTTTATAGAGAAACGTCTATCGTGTATATGGACCATAAGAGTTTGAAGTACCTTCTTACGCAGAAAGGGTTAAATTTGAGGCAGAGAAGGTGGATTGAGCTGTTAAAGGACTATGACTACTCGATTGAGTATCACTCGGGAAAGGCTAATGTAGTAGCGGACGCCTTGAGTCGTAAGGTGGTGGCACAGTTAAGAGCCATGTTTGCTCACCTTAGTCTGGATGATGATGGAAGCCTATTAGCAGAATTGCTATTGAAGCCAACATGGATTAATGAGGTTAATGAAAAACAACTGGTGGATGAAATTTTGAGCGCACGAAGGTTACAAGTGCAGAATGATGGATTAGAGGGGTATAGTCTGAGCAGCGATGGAGTGTTATGTTTTCGGGGAAAAGTGTGTATGCCTAAGGATGTCGAGTTAAGGTAGAAGATTTTGCTGGAGGCACATAGCAGTCCATATGCTATGCATCCGGGAGGTAGTAAGATGTATCAGGATTTGCGGGAGTAGTTCTGGTGGCCGGGCCTTAAGAAGGAGGTAACGGAATTTGTGGGTAAGTGTCTGACTTGTCAGCAAGTCAAGGCTAAACATCAGTTGCCATTAGGTTTGTTGCAACCGATTAAGATTCCACATTGGAAGTGGGAGAGGATTACCATGGATTTTGTGAGTGGGCTACCCCTTACGCCTACCAAAAATGATTCAATTTGGGTGATTTTGGACCGTCTGACGAAGTTTGCTCATTTCGTACCTGTGCGTATGGATTATTCTCTTCAGAAGTTAGCAAGACTATATGTAGCGGAGATTGTGAGGCTACACGGGGTGCCAGTGTCTATTATTTCTGACAGAGACCCTAGATTTATGTCAAGGTTCTAGAAGGCTTTGCACCAGGCATTATGCACAAGATTGGATTTTAGTACAGCATTCCATCCCCAGTCAGATGGACAATCGAAGAGGGTGATTCAAGTTTTGGAGAACATGCTAAGGGGTTGTGTCTTGGATTTCAAAGGTAGTTGGGAAGAATTCTTACCGTTGGCAGAATTTGCGTATAACAATAGTTATCAGGCAAGTATTCAGATGGCACCGTACGAAGCATTGTATGGTCGGAAGAGTCGTACCCCTACATGTTGGACGGAGTTGGGGGAGCGGCAGTTGTTGGGTCCGAAGTTGGTTGCTGAGACTGAAGATAAGGTGAAAGTGATTTGAGCTTGATTGAAAGAAGCGGCAGATAGGCAAAAGTCTTACACCGATCTTAAATGAAAGGATATAGAGTTTACGGAAGGTGACAAGGTTTTCTTGAAGGTGTCGCCGTGGAAGAAGGTTCTGAGATTCGATAGGAAAGGCAAGTTGAGCCCTAGATTTATCGGGCCTTATCGGGTGTTGAAGTGAGTAGGACCAGTGGCTTATCAGCTCGAGTTGCCACCAGAGTTGAGTGAAATCCACGATGTGTTCCATGTTTCTATGCTTAGACGCTATCGCTCGGATCCGTCGCATGTTGTGCCAGTGGAGGAGATTGAGGTGAGCCCAGACTTGTCTTTTGAGGAGGAACCTGTGCAGATCCAGGATCGGGATGTTAAGGTTTTACGTAGAAAATCAGTTCCTTTGGTAAAGGTATTATGGCAGAACCAGATATTATGCGTCAGCAATACCCTCAACTCTTTTGACCAGGTAAATTTTGAGGCCGAAATTTATTTTAAGGGGGGTAGAACTGTAATATCCTGATTTTGTGGGTCTATGCATTTGGTATGTTGCATGGCTAAATTAGTAGGTTAAGGCTTTAAGATGTGAATTGGGCTCAGATTTGGGCTTTAAAATCGGGGATATATTGTTTAAAAATAGTGTTAGTAGTAATTAAATCTAAATAGTTATGTTTGGTAGCAAGCTGGGCTCGTGGCCCAAAAATCTAGAGTACTTTGAGTGGGCATTAAGGTGGCGCCACTTAGGGGATTATTGGGCCATGTGTGGCCACTTGAAGCCCAAATGGATGGGTCAGTTTTGGCACTAAGAAGGGAAGGGGGTGGACGGCACATTGGTTTTAATTTAGGAACCTTAAATTCTTTTATTTTGTGTAATTAAAAGATGATAGTTAAGAGGGAAGAGTTGGTTCTATTGTGGGCTCATCAAAGGGTGAGATAGGGATGTGATAGTAGATGGAGGAGATAGTGGATAAGGGCTATCAGGATAGGGGGAGAGTTGGCCGAAACTACAACTCTGAGGTGTGTGCATGTGTAGCCGAAATTGGTAGCCAGTTATCATCTCTTTTCATTTGTTTTTCTTATCTTTTCTCTGAAGCCGAAGTCTTTTCTTCCATTTTCTTTAGTTCTTCGCAAAAACGAAACTCCCTAATTGTTTCTCCTCTTCTCGAAAACCCTTTGAAAATCGAATACTCCTTGTGCACATTTTCTTTCTCTTTAAGCCGAATCATCAGGTGGGATCTCTGTTTCCTGAAGGTACACCGTAAGCTAAATACTCCTCTGTAATCTGGTGAGTTTCGGGATTTCTTTCCTCTGTGATTTCTCTATTTCTATTAAGTTTCTAATCCCAATCACTTGTACTTAAGCTCTGTCAATTTCCCCTCTCTGTCCATAGAAGCCAAATCCTGCTTATCTATAGTTAGAAGTGCCGATTTGTTGGAAAAGCCGAAGGTAGGTGGTGGTAGGTTTGACTGAAAGGCCTTTCTTGATTCTTTCCATTTAGCCGAATGACATATAGGTTGGGATGGTTTGATTTTCGATTCGTTTAATATTTGGGGAATGGTTGAATGTAGGAGGTTGGTAGTGGTGTTTTCTCAAGGACATTCGGGATTCGATTAATCATGTAAGAGTTCGTTTTAAGTGTTATAATTGTTTGAGTAATTAGATCTCATCGTTTAAATGGTTTAGTGATTAAGGGATTGTTATGGACTCGAATAACAGTCAAGAAAAGGAAGTTGGATCTGTAGACCCAACGCTGAAATACAATAGATGATCAGTATCGAGAGTGCGAGTTTGGCCTTTGGAGTGTGGGCCGACACCGGAAGTAGATCGTAGGCCAATAGTGGTAGTGTCGAGTGACAGTAGCGTAGAAGCAGTAAAAGTGTTAGTATGAAAACCAGGTGTGTAACTCTTACACACTTTCTATGCTAAATATGTTATATGTTATGTGTTGTTAAAAGTCGGAATGACGGCAATGGATACTAAATACCCCTGTGAGTAAAAGCGAGGATGCCGGGTAAGTTGTTATTGTTTCTTGCGGTAATTGAGATCTATGAAAGCATGTTATTTTGTATTCATAAATCTTGTATGTTAACCATGATCATACTGATATTGTTGGCATATATATTTGTTATGGGGGATGAGAGGAGGGGGAAGTATGATCTATCAGACTGTAACCAGTGATTTGGTATCACACAGTGGGTTGGCCCCACATATTATAAATAAATTATGACTAAGTCTCAGTGGTTTGGCACCACCAGTGGTTTGGTACCACATACGCTATTTTCATAACTTAGGTTACCAGTGGTTTGGTACCACATATAATATCTTTGTAACTTTGGTTACCAGTGGTTTGGCACCACCAGTGGTTTGGTACCACAAGGGGTAGTTTTGGGAGATATGGATGGATACCTAGGTTGACGGGTTGCATGACATGCATATTTGTATCTGAATTTGTGTAAGAGCATATTTCCATTTGGGATGGGGACTTACACACTGAGTCTAGGCGACTCACCCCTTCCATTATATTTTGCAGATAATCCTTAGATCGTGGATATGGAGCCGGAGTGGACTCGAGGTGGCCATGCTCAGCATTTGATTTATTATGCAGTTTTCCATTCGAACTTGGTTATTTTATTTAATTTTTGTTTTCAATACTGTAACAAGGCCGCTCAAGTTTAATTTTTGGGTTTTATTTAATTGGTTCTTTAATTTTTTTTTTAAGCATATTCAATTGTTATGAAGTGGTTGTTTTCGAAACCTAATAAAACACCTGTTTTCTAAAGTGATGACTAAGTAATATTTATGAGGTAACAATTAGGCAATTAAGCAATTCTAAAACAAGTTCTAACGCATTTTAGATGTCACAAGATTCAACTTCATTTTCTCTAAAATCTCACGTTGGTTTTCTTTCGTAAATAAAGTCAACAAATCAGTTTTCCAAACGTTTTCTTCTCTATGGCACGCCAGATTCGGTTGTAGTGTTTGGACCGGGTTTGGGGTGTTACATTTGACCCCTCTACACTAAAACTCAATTATCTCATAATATACAAGTCTTTTTCCCATATCATTTCTTTCATATAAAAATAGACTCAATAAGATTTAATTATATATCTCATTCACACCCTAATTCTATTTATTCTATTTTTGGTGATTTTTCAAAATCACGTCACAGTTGCTGTCCAAAACCGTTCCCCTGCAAATTTTTTTTTTTTACTCGTTCATAATTTATTTGTACTAACTATAATCTAAGCATACATAACATCCAAAACATGTTCTTAATTAACCATTTTAATGGATAATCATTATCAAGCATTTACAAGCCAATATTAAGCCACATCATAAAGACATACACACAAAATGGCTAAGTCCCTATACATGCCATAACTTAAAACGTTCGAGTCACAAAATACCAATATAATCCTTTGATAGTGTGTAACGAACTCCAACGTCCTTGCGATCCCCGAGTTGGCTTGTAATACTAAAAAAAAGAAAGGAATGGGAGTAAGCATAAAGCTTAGTAAGTTTACATGTAAATAAATAACAACATTCTTAATGAATTATCTTAATCTTTTCTTACCAATATTATTTAAGCCTTTAATTTAATATACTTAAGTATTAAATTCTTACCTGTACCTTTTTAGCTTGAACTTGTCTTGCCTTTCCTTTGGCATACTCTTTGAATTTTCCCGTTGAACCACTTGGAATACTAAGGATACGCGGGTACATTTCCTTATGAAACTTAACCATTGCCATGTCTTGACATGGTCTTACTTGGTATCCTTGCCTTATGAACTCACCAATGCCATGCCTTGGCATGGTCTTACATAGGACCTTTGCCTTATAAACTCACCAATGCCATGCCTTGGCATGGTCTTACATGGTACCTTTTCCTTATAGTAACTTATCAATTCCATGCCTTGGCATGGTCTTACATGATTTCCTTAAACCCTAATGTCATCACATTTGTGTCCTACACATTCCTAAGGTTCAACCGGAGCTTTCTGAGATTGCTTCTCCGTCAATTCATGCTTGAGTCTTTAAATGATAATTTTACAGAATAAATATGTAAATGCTAGAAATTAATAGTATCAAATGTAAAATAATAGAATATTGCATTTATTTACCGTAAACTTACCTCGAAACAAAATATGATAAACTATATCGATTTAGTCCACTATCTTTTTCTTTCCCTGATCTAACTCTAGATTTCGTTCCTCTTGATCTATAATAGAAAATTTATCTTATTTAATACTCACATTTATCAAAACAGCCCTTAACTCTAACTTTGGCAAAATTACAATTTTGCCCCTAAACTTTTACATATTTACACATTTACCCCAAAGCTCGGAAATTAAAATTTATCCCTTATTATTATGTTTTATGACATGCTGATCATTTTTCCCTTCTATGACAACATTAACTTCTCACTCAAACATGTACTTATGAACATTACGTATTTTTACCGATTAAGCCGTTTTACTCGTTTTCACTTAAAATCACTTAGAAAAAGTTGTTTAACATAATTTCAGACTTCATATTCTATCATAAAACATCAAAATAAACACATTTCACCTATGGTTATTTTTCCAATTATGAACCCTAGCATGAATTATTGATAGAATAAGCTAAACCGAGCTACCGGGGCTTCAAAAATGTAAAGAACATTAAAAGTGGGGCTTGGAATCACTTACTATGGAGCTTGGAAGCTTGAAACAAACCCTAGCTATGGTGAACCCTTGAAAATTCGACCTAATGAAGAAGATGAGCACATTTTGCCATCTTTTTCCCTTTTAATTTCTTTTTATTACCAAATGACTAAATTACCCTTCATTAAAAACTTTGGTTCTTTCTACCTATATATGTCCATTTTTGTCCATGAAAGCCTAATGGTATAATTACCATTTAAGGACCTCTACTTCAATTATGCTCTTCAATTAAATCCTTTAACACCTAAAACTCATATTTATTAACTTTTGCAATTAAGTCCTAATAGGCAAATTAGACATGCAATTCATGAAATTTTCTATTGGTATTCTCACACATGCATCTAATCACTCAATAAATCATAATAATTAATCGTAATAAACTTTTCTATCTCGGATTCGTGGTTTTGCAACCAAGATTCCGTTTAGGCCCTATTTCGGGATATTATAAGTATGTGTTCATCTAGAAATTTCTCTTGAATCGGTATAAGTGGAGAATTTTCCTCTTGCGGCTCTAATCTGATTTGCTACTTGGTTTTCTACTCCCTTTCGATCTTGAATTTCTAGATCGAACTCTTGAAGTAGAAGTACCCACCGGACCAATCTTGGCTTAGTGTAACACCCTTAACCCATATCCGTCGCCAGATTAGGGTTACAAGGCATTATTAGACATAATACAATTCACACAGATATTCTTTACATTTCATAACTCAAAATCTAATCACTTTAATATTTGAAACTTTAACAATATCAAGTCTTTAAATAAAAGAACATAACTTTCATAATCAAACCATACTTCAGCATCTATCAATCCATATTGTTATAAACCTCAACACGAGTACAAATTTAAACATCAAATGATCTACAGTTTACTATTAAATTTTCACCCATTTAAATGATATTAGTGATATAAAACATAACCAAACTAACTTTAATGGGCAATTTACCATTTGCATATTTTCCTAAAATCAAAACCATATCTAAACATAGTTATCGAATTCCATACCAACTTATTTTCTTAATCATTCCTTGATTATAACAATTCACATGCTATTCGCAATAATATAAGATAGATTAACCACATTGCATATTAACCATACATGTATATACACACACTTATTCAATCATCGTCTTGGAATCTAATAATTTCTTCTTTTGATGCCAATATATGCGCATACAACCACAATGATTTGAACCATTTCAATATAACAAATAACCATAATATAGCATAGTTAACACATACTAATTCAACCAAATATTAACTAACGCACACATAAGAATGACCAAAATTATTTAGACATCTAATATTAACCTTAAGAACAAGCCATACACAATCAAAACCATATTCTTCAAATATCTTCACATTTAGGTCTGTCATATAAAAAAATCTATCTCATATAATAAGCTATATGATGGATCTCTAAGTTGAGTTAATACTTAATCCTATGCATGACATATATAATATAAATCAACCATACTACTAGCACAAGCATAATTTCACTATGAAATACAAGATTATGGTGTATAAATGCTATGGCCGAATACATTAAGGACCATAAAACCATAATTTAGCCATTTTCGCATGGCTATATACATTAACAAAATATCATTCAACTATTAAGCTAGCCTATACATGCCTTAGATTCAAAAATCCAAACTTTAAAGGTACCAAAGTAGGTCGATAGTGTGGATGACTTCGGTGACGATCCTCTGAGCTCATAATTTGACCAAAATCTATAAAATAGAATGATGACTACATAGAGTAAGCTTACTAGCTTAGTAAGTCTTAAGCAAATGTATTAAATCAAGTAACCATTCAATCATTTTCAATAACATACATAATATCATAAAAATCTAAAGCTTAATACTCATTTGGTCTATTAATGTCAAATCCTAATACCTCATTTAGCTCAACCATCATCACTATTTTACCTTTAAACTTAAATTTATTATCTCATCATGTCGTTCAAATATAAATTAATGACTCATCTCCAAATACTCATATTTTGATACACATAATTCAATAGGATCACATATTTATGAATATACATATAAGTATATACTTTACACTTATTAATTTCACATAAAAGAAAATATATTCATATATATATAACCATTTGACATTTCATACATTCGTATGCATGGCATCAAAGTAATCCCAATATGGTCACATAAACATGAGCATAAGGCCGAATATATAGGATCAATTAATATCATTCGCGTTCGACAACTTAACAAAAATATACTTACTTCATTGATCAAATATAGAAGATAATTTAATAACTCGTAGGCACGTACCTGTATGGTCGAACATACATATATAACTTGTAATATCAACTTAATTCCTTGATGATTACATAGCTAGAAAAAATTTATGTCTTGCAACTTGAAATTTCATCACCGGTTTAAAACCTGCTAGGCATAAACCTGAATTACTCACCGGCACTAAGCCTGCTAGATCGAGGTCTGAAATTGAATCACCGGCATTTAACCTACTAGGAAATAAGCCTGATAAACTTCACCGACATAAGGCCTGCTAGGCAATAAGCCTGATAAACTTCACCGGCACAAGGCCTGCTAGGCTCGAAGCCCGAATATTCATATTATTGAGCCATCTCATTCACATCACATACTACCAATATCACATATATCAAACATAATTCAACATCACTTTCACATATTATCAATGTCACATATATCACACATAATTCAATATCACTTTCACATATTACCAATATCACTTATATCACACATAATTCAATATCACTTTCACATATTACCAATATCACATATATCACATATAATTCAATATCACTTTCACATATTACCAATATCACATTCAGCTTTGGCCAAATTTTCAATCTATAAATTCAATTTCAATATGTACTCAAGATTATAATCGATATTAACGATATTAAATTGCTTAAAGACTTACCTCGACTAGCGACGGACGACAAAGACTGACTATTCGTTAACTTTCGCTTTTTCCCGATCCAAGTCCGTTTTCTTTTTTCCTTGATCTAAATAGTAATCAAATTAAGCTCATTCAAGCACATTTCATTTCAATTTAATCCAAAAACACCTAAATGGGCAAATTACCATTTTGCCCCTAATATTTCACACTTTTACCATTTAGTCCTATTTGCACAAAACACAAAATATGCAAAATCTCACTACAACATAGCTAGGCCGAATCTTCCATATGATCATATGAGTCTCTACATTTCATTTATTTTGCATTTTAACCCCTTAAAAATTTATTTTTGCAATTAAGCCCTAATCTCTCAAAATCACCAAAAATCCAAAGACAAAACATATTAATCTAACATATATCTTTCATAATTCATCAACTAACATCATAGAACTCATGAACTCATCAATGGCACATTTCAAAATATTCATCAAAATCAAAAATTCAAGCATGGGTCTTGAAGTAATCGAAGCAACGATTTCAAAAACGTAAAAATTAACAAAAATCGAGCTAAATTCATACCTAAATCAAGCTTGGACAAGGCCGAATGTGTCTAGGCTTTTTCTTTCTTTCTCCCTTACTAAATTTCAGCTATCACTTCCAAAAAAATGAACATGTCTTTATTTTTTTATCATTTTATGTTATAATGTATATTATAATGCCTTATTATTCTTTTACTAAATTATCCATTACTTAAAATAATTAAAACACTTTAACTAATGGGCATTCATGTCATATGCCGTCCACTATATCTTGAAATGGCTAATTTGCTACTTAAGGCCATAACTTTAAAAAGCCACAACACTTTAGTACTTAAAAAATTAGCAAGTAACTTTCACATTTAGTGCAATTCAATCCTTTGCTCAAATTAAACACACAAACAAACAAATTCACTTACAGAAATGTACCACATGCTTAATCACATATCAACGGCACACAAAATAATATTAAAATATTATACGAACTCGAATTTGTGGTCCCAAAACCACTATTCTGACTAGGGTATAAACCGGACTGTTACACTTAGCGTCTTTCTTGGCCAGTAAGTACTTAATTGCTGAGTGGTCCGTATAGACAATCACTTTGGCACCTACAAGATAAGATTGAAACTTTTTGAAAGCAAACACAATAGCAAGTAACTCTTTTTCTATTACCGAATAATTCAATTGAGCTCCGGTTAGAGTTTGACTTGCGTAATAGATGGGATGAAAAAATTTGTTCCTTCGTTGGCCCAAGACAGCTCCAATTGCAAAGTCACTTGCGTCATACATCAATACGAATGGCAAATCCCAGTCTGGTGTGACGATTATGGGTGCCGTGATTAATCGACTCTTTGAATCGTTGAAGGCTTTTAAGCATTTCTCATCAAACTTGAATATCGAGTCCTTCTCTAATAGTTTGCATAAGGGTTTATCCACTTTGGAGAAGTCCTTGATAAATCTTCGATAAAAATTGGCGTGGCCCAAAAAGCTCCTAACACCTTTTACAGATGTTGGAGGTGGGAGTTTTTCAATAACGTCTACCTTTTCTTTGTCTACCTCGATCCCATGTCTCATTATCCGATGGCCTAGTACAATTCCTTCTCGTACCATAAAATGGCACTTTTCCCAGTTGAGTATGAGATTCATTTCTTCGCATCGCCTTAGTACCTTTGCTAGATTGGCTAAGCAATCATCGTAAGTATCTCTGAATACTGAAAAATTATCCATAAAAACTTCCAAATACTTTTCAACCATGTTAGGAAAAATAAACATTATACATCTTTGAAATGTAGCAGGTGCGTTACATAAACCAAATGGCATGCGTCTAAATGCAAACGTACCGTACGGGCATGTGAATGTTATTTTGTATTGATCTTTCGGTGCTACTATAATTTGATTATACCCTGAATATCCATCGAGAAAATAATAGTAATCTCATCCTGTGGGTCTATCCATCATCTGGTCCAAGAACGACAAAGGAAAATGATATTTCCTAGTCGCCTTGTTCAGCTTCCGATAATCGATGCAAATTCTCCATCCCGTAACCGTTCTAGTCGGTATCAACTCATTGTTCTCGTTCTCTACGACCGTGATACCTCTTTTTTTTTTGGCATGCACTGGATCGGACTTACCCATAAACTGTCTGAGATGGGATAGATAATACTCGCATCTAACCACTTGATGATCTCCTTTTTTTACTATGTCCTTCATGATGGGGTTCAGTCTCCGTTGTCCATCGATCGTCCATTTTTTGCCATCTTCCAGGATAATCTTGTGCATGCATACAGACAGACTAATACTGTGAATATTGGCTATGGTCCATCCATGGCCTTCTTGAATTGTTTCAAAACTAAGATAAGTTTATCTTCTTGCTTAGTGGTCAATTCTACTGAAATAATCATAGGCAGAGTAGAAGTGTTACCTAAATAAACGTATTTTAAATGAGAAAGTAATACCTTGAGTTCTAATTTAGGTGGCTCCTCGATTGACGCTTTTGGTTGGGAATAGTCCCTCTTTTCTAACTCCAAATATTCTAAATGGAAGTGCAGATGAAATCCCCTTTGATTAGCTTCTAGAAAAACTAAGTATTCATCCTCCTCTTCATCATTTGGGGGATCCGATGTCATAATTCTTTCCAGTGGGTCCTCAACATAGTTGAGTTCCTTCTCCACTATTAAATCCTCTAAATTAGATACTGTAGAGCAATCATCAATTGTGTCTGGAAACTGCATAGACTTAAAGATGTTAAATGTTACCTGATCATCCTGAACACGCATAGTGAGCTCACCCTTCTGCACATCAATAAGGGTCCTTCCAGTTGCTAGGAATGGCCTTCCTAGGATGATTGATACTTCTTTGTTTGCTTTAAAATCTAGAATTACAAAGACAACAGGAAAGATAAACTTATCTACACGTGCCAATACGTCCTCGATTTTTCCTTCTGGATGTGCTAAGGATCGATCTGCTAGTTGAAGCGTAACTGTAGTTGGTCTAACTTCTTCTATCCCCAACTTCCTAAATATTGACATAGGTATCAAGTTGATAATTACACCTAAGTCATATAATGCCTTACCACAATATGTTGCTCCAATGTTGCACGGTATGGTAAAACGTCCAGGATCCTTCAATTTTGGGGGTAGTTTGTCTTGAAGATATGCATTGCATTCCTTCGTCAGAGCTACCGTCCCAAATTCTCCAAGTCTTCGTTTCTTAGGCAAGATATCTTTCATGAAATTAACATAGTTCAGCATTTGCTCAAGTGCTTCAACCAACGGGATATTGATGTGAAGTTGCTTGAGTACGTCAAGGAACTTCTTGAATTGAATCTCCTGCTTCTGCTTTTGAAGTCTTTGAGGGTAGGGTGGTGGTGGTTTCATTACTGGAACTGATTCTGGTTGATTCGTCTTTGGCGGCAATTCTACCCCAAACGAAGTTGTTAGTTGATTAGAATTAGCTGGTCTTGAAGTTACTTTGTCAAGTTTTGCATATTCTGGTTCTAGTGAAACTGGGTTTTCAACACTAGATTGAACTTCTTCTGGGTATTGAGTATCAGCTTGCTCCTTTTCAGCTTCAATGGTATTGGGCTCTATCATTTTTCCACTTCTTAGTGTCAGCATTTTGCAATGCTGCTTTCCTGGATTTCTTGAATTTTTCGTATCACTGGTAAGGTACCCTGTGGTAAGTTCCTAAGTTTAGTTGCAAGTTGGCCCGTTTGGTTTTCCAAATTCTTCAATGCAGCTGCTTGGCTCTAGATTAAGGCATCATTCTTTTCCATGTATGCCTTCAGCAAACTCTCCAAGCTATTGGATGCTTCAGCTTGAACTGGTTTCTGAACTTGTTGAGGGAAACTAGGCAATGGGTTGGTCTGGGTTGGTGTAAGTGGTACTGGTTCCAACCCCTTGGTTACTCTAGGAGAAATTTGGGTGGTTTCTCCACGATGGATTATAAAGATTGGATTGAAACCCTTGCCTTCCTCAGTTTTGGTTTTGATTACCCATGTAATATACAAATTTTAGGTTCGACGGGCATTCTTCAAACAAATGTCCCTCCCCACAATAGACACATGATATTCTCAAATTGATTAGATGGCTGTGCTGCAAAACTATTAGACCCATTAGTAGTAAGATTTTTAAGCATTGAGGATATTGATGATACCTGAGATGCGAGTGAAGTAAGAGCGTCTACTTCATGTATTCCAGCGACTCGTCTTCCTGACGCTGGTCGACTGGTTGGCCATTGATAATTGTTGCTAGAAATCCTCTCACTAATTTCATAAGCCTTGTGTGAGCGTTGAGACCATTATAGAATGTCTCGAGTTGAATGCAATGTGGGATTCCATGATGAGGGAACTTTTGTAATAGCTCTTTAAATCTTTCCCATGCCTCATACAAGGACTCATCATCCATTTGGTGGAAGGCAGTGATCTCGTTCCTCATCTTGGCATTCTTGCTTAGCGGAAAATACTTCATGAGGAATCTCTCGGCTAATTCTTACTATGTAGAAATGGAGTTCGGTGACAATGAGTTCAACCAGGCATGAGTTCTGTCCCTTAACAAATATGGGAACAACTTCACTTGTAAGGCATCTTTGGGAACTCCGGCTAACTTGAAAGAGTCCCTCACCTCCATGAATAGTCTCAAGTGTAGATGACGGTCTTCGGTAGGCATTCCACTGAATTGGCCCACTGTCTGAAGCATCTGGAACATGACTGGCTTTAGCTCGAATTATTGTGCCTAGGTTTCGAGTCTCCTAATACTCGGATTAAGATCATTAAATACTGGCACAGTATACTATCGTAAAGCTCTATCCCTATCATCAACAATAAGGATAGGATTTTAAGTAGGGTTTGCTCCGTTTCCTTGATTCATTTTTCAAAGTTCATCTCTTCGATCCTTCTCTAGTTCACTTGTTTTCTTCACTATCGAAAGGTTCGTTCTATTTCAAGGTCTACAGGGAGTAAGTCAATAATCTAGTTAATACTCATAAACAGCTTAAATAATCACAAAAAAATTACATAAGTAAAGATTTAAATAGGGAAATAAATAAACCAAAATGTAAAAATAGAGTCACAAATAATGGCTTTTGAAAAAAGTCTCCGGAAATGGTGCCAATGTAACATCCTGAATTTTTTGGGCCTATGCGTTTAGTGTGTGTATATGTTTAAAGTGTTAATTTAACTGTTAAGGGTCTAAATTGGGCTCAGGCTTAGGCACAAGCCTTGATTAAAATTTTCTGTTTGGGTATTATAGGACTTAAAATGTAGTACCTGTGTTTAAAATATCAAAATGGGCTTGTGGCCCAGTGGTCAGTAGCACCACTTAGGGAACAAGGAGGTGACGCCACACCAGGGAGTTAGGGGCTCAAATTTAAGTTTCAAGGAGCCCAATTCCTTGGATTCAAGTTAGCTAATTTTCGACATTAGGGTTAGGTGGAGTGGACGGCTACAAGGCTAAAAAATAGTAGGATTTACGTGAATGGGATAATGTAGGTAATATAGTTGATAATATGGAAGATAAAAGAAGAAAAATTAGAGCTACTGCGAGAGCGAGTTGGTCAAATTCCATCACCTAGAGTAGTAAAGAAATCGGTTCCTAATAGCCATAGGGGGTGTCGACTTTTCTATAAATAGGGGGAATAGCTCATCAATTTTGGCATTTGAACCCTACTTTTTCTTCATTCTTTGTGCCAAAATTCTCGCCTCTCCTCCACAATTTCTCATCAACTTTCTTTCAAAAAGCCAAAATCACCACCTCCTTCACCCTTTCTTCTTTCTTTGAAATTTCCTGTTAGCTGAATCTTCTGATCTCCATTGTTATTCTTCTCCCATTCACTAAAAGTCGAAACTACGTTCTTGTTTGCTCTTGTAGCCGAAATCTTCCTCTTGTTCATCTTTTTCGGGATTTTCTTAAAAGCCAAAATTCTTAGATCTCTAATCTTCTACGCTTCGATCTTCTACTGTGATTGCTAAATCTTCCTGCAAGGAGTAGCCGAAACCATTTGTATAGGTAAGTGTCGATTCGTGAGATTTTAATCTTTTTTTTGGCTTTTAGAGATCTTATCCGAATGGCTATATGGTTAACTAGTCGGGTGTTTTCTCTCATTTGCGGCATTCCAAGATTTGAAGGGGGTCCAATCGCTTAGATTTCTAAGCCAGAGTTCAGTAGCACTCGAATCAAATTACTTTCGGGATATTAAGGTAAGGAGATCTGTTAATTTAAATGTATAAATCGGGTAAAGCACTAACCTTGGCTGAATATACCAGAGGCCTTATCCTTGCGTTCTTTCGGCTTTTGAGCAAGGTTGTAGACAAAGGCGATGATCGATTAGTGAGGGTATCAACATAGAGAGTAGTACTACGCGTTATCAGGTGTGTAACTTTTCACACCATTAGATTGTCTGTTAATATGTGTTAATAAATCTGCTTATATTCTGTTAAATGCCGAAATCTTGGCATAATGTTCGAAACCCGAGGAGGGTAAAAGTGAATCACCAGGTTAGTGATCTCTGTCATTCTTTAGTAAATGTTCCTGTTAAGATGATATGTTTTATAAGTATGCTGATTTCTGTGATTGCACGGGGTTGGGTTTGATGAAAGGGGAAGTGTTCTGTGTAGTGGCTTTTGCCATGATCTGTTGTAGTAGCTTTTCCCATGATCTATTGTAGTGGCTTTTTCCATGATCTGTTGTAGTGGCTTTTTCCATGATCTGTTGTAATGGCTTTTGCCATGATCTGTTGTAGTGACTATTTCCATGATCTGACGATAAGCAGCATGATTGCCATCAATGGCGTAGTGGTGTGGGTTGATTGTAGAAATCCCCAATGGTGTGACTGGCAGGTAAGGGTGGTGTGTAGCGGATGGAAACCTAGGAATTGGGTTGGGCTCTGCATATTTTCATATATAATATATTCTGTTATTCTGTTCTGTGGGGCTAAGGCCCAAATCTAAGGGTGCATGAGGGTTACACACTGAGTCTTGTGACTCAACCTATGATTTAATATTTTCAAGTAGAACCTACTGTATCAGACTGGGCTGGAGAGGAGCGCAAGGTGGCCATGCAAAAGAACATTTGGATTTAGTAAAAGACCTTATTTAGTTTATTTATTTTTAATATTTTTAATTAGTGGGTTTTATATTTTGTTGTAATAAGGCCATGGGCCACTAGCTTTATATATTGTTTCGGTTTTATTTTGGGCTTTTATTGCTAATGGACATGTAAATTTTACGTTTTAATTAAACTAAGACATGTACTAAATTTTGATTTTTAATTCATAAAGGCATCTTATAAAATTATATCTTTTAATAATTATCAAATCATTAAGTTTTCCGGAATACATGTTTAAACTCGACAAATGTTTTGCAAAAATACGACATGCTTTTATTAAATTTTCTTAGTGACATACCAGATTTGGTCGTGGTGTTTGGGCCGGGTTTGGGGTGTTACAAATTGGTATCAGAGCCCAGTTCAAAACTCGGCTTTGAGGGTTTTTTTGGGCTCAAAACATTTTCTAGAAATGGGCTTTTGAAACATGCATGTTTATAAATGATAACAGGTTTGTTAGTGGCATGGCACCCGCCTCCGGCCCAAGACCGCCAGGTGAGTGCTCTAAACCATTGTGTGATATATATATATATATATATATGGGCTTGATGGGTTTTATGGGATGTAGGCTAGTTTAATTAGACTTTGATGGACTATAGGCCTAGCTTAAACAACTTCTTAAATTCCATAAGACTTAATTTATCCAAACAAATCCTGTGAACTAGTCGCTGAGTTAGGGTGTGGCAACAGGCATACGCATGTCTAGGATTGGATTCAGGGAAAGCTTGGTATTTAAGCAGTCCTAGTGACTCACCTCCTCTTTTCTGGAGTCCTACCAGTGCGTAGGATCGTCATTTAGCCACAAGGACTTGTTGACAGGCTAAAATTTATAACTAAAACCAAAAAGGGACTAGTACCCTATTTTTGTAAAATTACCTATATGACCCTAATTTTTTGTAAAATTATCCCAAAAACCCTAGGTTGAGGAAATTTACCGAGATACCCTTGATTTTGTAGAATGACCAAAATACCCTTGTTTGGAAAATTTTTGAAGTACCCTTGTTGAGAAATTACTAAATTACCTCTGATTTACGAAAGTTACCAAAATTTACAAAACTACCAAAATACCCCCGATTTGCAAACCCCGCTTTGCAAAATTAACAAAATACCCCCGAATTGCAAAATTATCGAAATACCCCTATATTGTAAAATCACCAAAATCCCTTATTTTGAAAATTTATGAAAATACCCTTGTAGGTAAAATTACGAAAATACCTCAGGGTAGTGAAATGACGCAAATATCCCTAGGTGATAAATGTAAGTTTATAAGGCTGTTTTTATGGTTGATGTGTGCTAAATGTTGACTGAAGGTGAACTCTAGGACTAGGAAGTATCGACTTGAGAACTAAACCTATAGATAGCATTCGAATTCGAAAGAACTACTATTGAAATGATTTTACATAAGATTGTTCGCGGTTAAAAAGTGGGAAGAATTAATTATTCATAAAATTCTTAATCAGATAAACGTCGATCGAAAGAATGAGTACAACGGGTCGTGGACGTCCGCCGCGTGGTCGTGGTAGGGGTAGGATGACCGTGTCCGAACTAGTAGGGTTTGGCTACGGGTCAGGAAATGAGATGCCAGATCTGTCAGCGGTGGATGGGGAATTTCAGGACCAAACGGGTGAGATGATGCAGTGTCTCAAGCGATGCTGCGGGTCCTTGAAAGAGTGGCTGGAGTAGGCACGGTTCAGGAGCTCTGAAGTCTGTGTCTGAATGACTCCGACCAACGGAGCGGAGATGTTTAGGGGAATCTCTGGCGTAGCTGCTAACACAGCTGAGTATTGGTTGGAGGCAACTGAGTGCATAATGGATGACCTTGACTTCACTATAGAGGAGAAGTTGAAGGGGGTCGTGTCTCTTCTTTGAGAAGAGGCCTATCAGTGGTGGCTCACGGTGAAGGAGGGTACTTTCGCAGACCGCATCGATTGGGACTTCTTTAAAGATTCATTTCAGGGAAAGTATGTAACATCCTAAATTTATGGGCCTATGCATTTAGTGTGGGGATATGTTTAATTTGTTAATTTAAGTGATAGGAGTTCAAAATTGGGCTTAGGATTAGGCAAAGGCCTTGATTGAATTATTTTAAGGTGGCGTCATTAACAATAAAAGAAGCCCAAGTTTTGGCCGCAAGGAGCCCATGTTTTTAGGGCCATTTTTGGCACCTAAAATGAAGCAAGGAGTGACGCCGCACACAAGGAGTTAGGGGCCCAAAATTTGAGTTTAATAAAGCCTAAATCTTTTAATTTAAGTGAGTTAAATTTAGGCATTAAGATTTGATGAGGTGGATAGCTACAAAGCTCAAAAATAGGAAGATTTAGATGGATTTTATAATTGATAAAATAGTAGATAAAAAGGAGAAAAGTTAGGAGCTTATCTACAAGGGAGGTGATTGCTGAAAATCCATCACCTCGAGGAGTGTAGAAATCGGCTACTGCATGGTAAAGGGGGTGCCGAATTTTTCCTCTCATTTAGCTTGAATTTTAATTAATTAGGAAGGGTGTTTTTGGTTTTATACATGAGGTGTCGAAATATCTATAAATATGGGGATAGCTCCTTGATTTTGGCATTGAAAACCCTAATTTCTTCTCCCATTGTGCCAAAATTCCTTAGCCTCTCCCTCTCCAATTTCTTTTCTCCAATTTCTTCAAAAGCCGAAACTCTTCTTCACTTTTTCCTCCTTGTGCCGATTTCTCTAAAAAGTCAAAGCATCTATAGTCTTTTCTTTTATTCATCCTATTTGAGAATTAGTTCTATTCTTCTGGCATTTAAAACTTTCCTTTGGCATTGTCGAATCTCCTTTCCAAGTGTTAGCCGAATTCCCTATACTAAGGTAAGTGCCGATTTTTGTTAGATCTCATATTCTATTTTGGTTCTTAAAAGGCAAAAGCTGAAAAATTAACAGTTTAATGATTCTATGTTGGGCGGTAATTCGAGATTTGAAGGAAGCTTGGTCAATTAGATCTAAAAGCCGAAAATAGCTAGTCTCCACTTTCAGGATTTTTAAGGTAAGAAGATTTCCCTAGATTTCTATTAGATTTGATGATTATATGCAAGATCTTAAGGTGATAATGAGAATTAACGATTAAATATTGTGATAGTAGTTCTGATAAGGACTTGTGATGGAATTAAATATGGATCAGGCAAAGAAGAAAATCCCTAAGTTTAAGAAAAGAGCAAGATTCGCCATTCGAGATTGGCCACTTGGTTGTGGACCGCTTCAACAACACCTTAGGCAGATAGCAGTAGTGTCAACTAAGGATAGCATCAACATAGAAAGCATCTTCTTAACGGTAATCAGGTGTGTAGATCTCTAACACACTAATAAACCTGTATGTATGAATATATATGTTATGGGCTTAAAAGCCGGAATGAGGTCATTTTAGACAATGAATGGAACCCTAAAAGGGTTAGGCAAGGATGCTGTGTGCGTAAACATAGAACTCCCTATGTGTATCGAAAAATATATATGATTGTATGATGTTTTCTTTATGTGTATGCATGGGGTGGGAATATGATATTGAAGGGGAAGTGCATGATAGGTCACTTGGCGATCGGTGGTGGAAATCCCACATATACAAATGTTAGGTCATATAGTGATCGGTGGCTATGCCACATCCAATGATTCCTAATTAATAGGAATAGGCAGTGCGGCTGTTGTTTTGGTGTGTATCGGATGGAGTGTTGATTGTAGAAATCCCCAAGGTGTGATGGTTGGTACGGGTTGGTGTGTAGAGGATGAAAACCTAGGATGGGTTGGGTTATTCATTATTTAACATTTATCATGTGATTATGATTGTTACCTTCATGTATGGGCCAGGGCCCATAATGTGTTTGTGGGCTCGAGTCGTTGTGTGTTCTGATATTTATACACTGAGTCTTGGTGACTCACACTTTCCCTTTTCTCTACTCTTCCAGATGAGCAATAGATCGTGGACATGGGAGCCGAGATGGACTCGAGGGGCCATCAAGTTTTATTTCTACAAATTATTTTTAGCATTTCTTTAAATTTTATTTTATTTTATTTGAGAATATTTATGTAATAAGGCCCCTAGTTTTATTCAACTAAGTAGTTTTCAATGTTATGTAACTTATGAATTTATGACAAGGTTTATTTATACGTAATAATAATACAAAGAGGTTTATTTCCAAAAAGTCACTTATTTATTCAAATTTTAAATAATTAACTTGTGTTTTCAAAATTCGATAAAGTGTTATGTATTCCATAACACGCCAGATCTGGTCGAAACGCATGGGCCGGGTTTGGGGTGTTACAGAGTACATCGGGGCTAGTTATGTGGATGCACAGAGAAAGGCATTCCTGAACTTGGTATAGAGAAGTAAGTCGGTATCTGAATATAAGGCGGAGTTTCTACGGTTGAGCCGTTACGCTCGAGGGATAGTGGCAACTGACTATGAGCGTTGCGTACGGTTTGAGGATGGACTAAGGGATGAGCTGAGGGTATTAGTAGCACCGCAGCGAGAAAGGTACTTTACGATTTTGGTTGAGAAAGCTAAGATATTTGATGAGGTTAAGCGAACTGAGAAGTAGAATAAGGACAAGGATAGGAATAGGAATAAGAGGAATTCTGGGTCGTCGGAATCATTCAAAATTTTCAGAAAAGGCCTAGGTCTGATGGGCCAGCTCATGCTCCAACGGGTCAGAATCGGTCATGTTTTTTGTGGGAAGGTGCATTATGGGGAGTGCAGATGGAGAACCGGTGGATGCTTTAGGTGTGGATCCATGGACCATATGATTAAGGACTGTCCACACGTGGAGCAGGCACAGCCCGCGGGACGAGGTTCTGATCAGGTTAGGAGCGGTGGTCAGCAACCACCAAGGGGCCGTGGACAAGCCAAGGGCGATATTGGAAATGAATGCGGTCGTGGAGCATCAGGTAGAGGTGCAGGTTATGCTGAGGCGAGGCAGCCAGCTTTGGTTTATGCAGCACATCGCCAAGAGGACGAAGACGCTCCAGATGCGAATAATGGTGCGTATCTTACCATAGTATACTAAGTGTTTATTTTGGCTTTAGAATTAGAGTGCGCAGCGAAAGCATAGTGGTGAGACTTAGGTAGTATGATTGCTAGTTAATTGGAAATTTCAAGGACAAAATTTCTTTAAGGAGGGTAGAACTGTAACATCCTAAATTTTTGGGCCTATGCGTTTAGAGTGTGTATATGTTTAAATTGTTAATTTAACTGTTAAGGGTCTAAATTGGGCTCAGGCTGAGGCTGAGGCCTTGATTAAAATTTTTTGTTTGGGTATTATAGGACTTAAAAGGTAGTACCTGTGCCTAAAATATCAAAATGGGCTTGTGGCCTAGTGGTCAGTTGCACCACTTAGGGAACAAGGAGGTGACGCTACACTATCGAGTTAGGGGCCCAAATTTAAGTTTCATGGAGCCCAATTCCTTGGATTCAAGTTAGCTAATTTTCGTCATTAGGGTTAGGTGGAGTGGACGGCTACAAGGCTCAAAAATAGTAGGATTTATGTGAATGGGATACTGTAGATAATATAGTTGATAATATGGAAGATAAAAGAAGAAAAATTAGGAGCTATCTGCTGAGAGCAGAGTTGGCCGAAATTCCATCACCTAAAGGAGTAAAGAAATCAGTTTTTAGTAGCCATAGGGGGTGCTGAATTTTCTATAAATAGGGGGAATAGCTCATCAATTTCGGCATTTGAACCCTATTTTTCTTCATTCTTTGTGCCAAAATTCTCGCCTCTCCTCCACAATTTCATCAACTTTCTTTCAAAAGCCAAAATCACCACCTCCTTCACCCTTTCTTCTTTCTTTGAAATTTCTTGTTAGCCAATCTTCCGATCTCCATTGTTATTCTTCTCCCATTCACTAAAAGTCAAACTACACTCTTGTTTGTTCTTGTAGCTAAAATCTTCCTCTTGTTCATTTTTTGGGGATTTTCTTAAAAGTCAAATTTTAGATCTCTAATCTTCTACGCTTGATCTTCTCGTGATTGCCAAATCTTCCCGCAAGGAGTAGCCAAACCATTTGTATAGGTAAGTGTCGATTCGTGAGATTTCAATCTTTTTCACTTTTAGAGATCTTAGTAGAATGGCTATATGGTTAACTAATCGGTGTTTTCTCTCATTTGCGACATTCCGGATTTGAAGGGGGTCTAATCGCTTAGATTTCTAAGCCAGAGTTCAGTAGGACTCGGATCAAATTACTTTCGGGATTTAAAGGTAAGGAGATCTATTAATTTAAATGTATAAATTGGGTAAAGCACTAACCTTGGCCGAATATAGGAGAGGCCTTATCCTTGCATTCTTCCAGCTTTTGAGCAAGGTTGTAGACAAAGGGCAGTAGATCAGATTAGCGAGGGTATCAACATAGAGAGTACTACTACGCGTTATCAGGTGTGTAACTTTTCACACCATTAGATTGTCTGTTAATATGTGTTAATAAATCTGCTTATATTCTATTAAATACCGAAATCCTGGCATAACGTTCGAAACCCGAGGAGGGTAAAAGCGAATCACTAGGTTAGTGATCTCTGTCATTCTTCAGTGAATGTTCCTATTAAGATGATATGTTTTATAAGTATGCTACTTTCTGTGATTGATCGGGGTTGGGTTTGATACAAGGGGAAGTGTTCTGTGTAGTGGCTTTTGCCATGATCTGTTGTAGTGGCATTTGCCATGATCTGTTGTAGTGGCTTTTGCCATGATCTGTTGTAGTGGCTTTTGCCATGATCTGTTGTAGTGGCTATTACCATGATCTGACGATGAGCAGCATGACTGCCATCAATGGCGTGTAGTGGTGTGGGTTGATTGTAGAAATCCCCAATGGTTTGACTGGCAGGTAAGGGTGGCGTGTAGCGAATGGAAACCTAGGATTTGGGTTGGGCTTTGCATATTTTCATATATAATATGTTATGTTATTCTGTTCTGTGGGGCTAAGGCCCAAATCTAAGGGTGCATGAGGGTTGCACACTGAGTCTTGCGACTCAACCTATGATTTAATATTTTTAGGAAGCACCTAGTGCATTGGACCGGGCTGGAGAGGAGTGCAAGGTGGCCATGTAAAAGAGCATTTGGATTCAGCAAAAGACCTTATTTAGTTTATTTATTTTTAATATTTTTAATTAGTGAGTTTTATATTTTGTTGTAATAAGGCCATGGGCCACTAGCTTTATATTTTGTTTCAGTTTTATTTTGGGCTTTTATTGCTAATGGACATGTAAATTTTACGTTTTAATTAAACTAAGACATGTACTAAATTTCGCTTTTTAATTCTTAAAGTCATCTTATAAAATTATATCTTTTATTAATTATCAAATCATTAAGTTTTCTGGAATACATGTTTAAACTCGACAAATGTTTTCCAAAAGTACAACATGCTTTTATTAAATTTTCTTAGTGACATACCAGATTCGGTCGTGGTGTTTGGGTCGGGTTTGGGGTGTTACAGCCAAAAACTTGGAACGGTGGAAATGTGCAAGTGTACACAATCGCAGCAAGTAATAAAGTGACAAGTAAATGTCGAGTTATTGTACCCACAGGGACTGTAAAAGAGTTATTTATGAAATTAATTTTAAACACTTTGGTGAAGAAAAAAATATTTGGATTTGAGAAATGATTAAAAACTAGAAAACAAAGTAAAATAAAATAAAGTTCTAATGTACAATTTCAAAAGCTGATTTTAATCAAGATGATATAATTGTGTTGGATTAATTATATTTCCTTACCTTAGAATCATTAAACTTATGCTTATACTTGTTACTTAATAAATCATGGCAACTCGGTAATTTGTTAACTTATGAACATATTTACAAATAAAAATCCATTCCTCTCTTGTACATATTCCTATGTCAATTAAATAGATAAAATAGATTTATAAAGGTAAACATGTTATTGCACATACATACTTATTAAATTAAACAATCTCTCGCATATTCCTATGTCGATTCAAACAATTAATTCAACCTAATAAGCATATAAAAGACTATGTGAGGTAACAAAGTATCCTTACCTTGAAATAGTTTAATCACAGTAATCTTGCAAGTTATGCAAGGCATATGTATCGCCAAATACAATGCTAATTTAATCTTCAGCTACCTTAGAAGAATTAAACATGCACTGACTAAGTACTGTGTCCATTAATTAAAATTTCAATGCGTTTAAATAATTAATTCTTTAGTTATCTAAACAATTATAATGCCAAAATAATTTAGGCAAGATTTTACTTAATTAAGCATTTTACCGAGGCCTATAACAGCATAAACATAAATTTAACAAATCAAGAGGACGAAATGCAATCAACCCAACATGAATTAAATTCAAGCTCAGATGATTAAATTAACCATTCCAACAACATAAATATTCATATATATGTTCATCATAAAAAAACAACAAAAATTAAAGAGATATGGAACAAGAATCAAATCCGGTGGTTTTCTGTGGCTTGACTAGGTTGCTCTGTTCCTCCTCCTTTGTCCTTGCCGATCAAGGCTACTATGAACACTCAATTGCTGCTCCAAAATGGCTGAATAAGACTCCTTTCCCAAGAGGAGAAATCGGCACAAGAGCAAGGAACTTTGAATGGGAAAATGAGAAAAAAAGTGAGAGAGGAGAGAAGAGTTGTGAGAGAAGAGAAGTGAATGAGTGATGAGGGATGCTTTGAATGATCAGCCTAGGGGGGTTTTTATAGCTGAATGTGGCAGCTGAAATTTTCTAAAAGTAGCAGCCAAAGAGCCACCCCTTGGCCGGCCACCTATGTGGCAAAGCTGATGGCTTCAACTTTGCTAAATATGGCATGGGGCAAATCTACAAAGCCACTAATTGTGGAGGGGGTTGAATGCAACTTTGACAAGTCTTCAAGGGCCTCTTTTCAGGATTAATTTATCAGCTAATAAGCTGATTTGGGTCAGCATATGGACGGTTTGGGCTGCCCAATTCTTTGATCTGTTCGGTTCAATCGGTTTGGTTCAACTGGTGCGGTTCAACTGGGCCCTTTTTCCATAATTAATTAAGATAAATTTATTTAGCCCAAATTAAATTGGGAATAAATTAAAATTAATTAATTTATGATTTAATACACATATTTGGACCGTCTTAGGCTGGGAATTATTTCTCCTTGTTACTTCGAATTGCTTCTCGGTTTTGTTCTTCGAGTAATGTCTGCCGAGCAATTTTTGCCCTTTGTGTGAATCTGTCGAAAATAGTCAAAATAAGTCAAAATTAACTATAAAATTAATTAAAATTCATGATGTTCATATTTTTAACAAAATTTAATTATTTTATAATATTTAATTATTTTTCGACAAGAATTTAACCGAAATATCATGATTTTAAGTTAAAAAAGGAATGTAAAAACACGTAAATTTTCGTGTTTCCAGCCATGGAATTTTATCCCAGCCCGTATTTTGGGGAAAATTCTAGTCTTGTTTCTGCACGGTCTCCGCCGCGCCGATGTACCTACTCGTGGTGTCCACATGGCCACGGCCACGCCCGTGTGCAAAGTCGTGTGGGTAGGGAAACCTGCGCCTATTAAGTTGGTTAGTTTTTAGTTAGGTACTAAAAATCGAAAATATGGACATTAATGAGGTAAGTGCTTGGGTTTCCTCCCAAGAAGCACTTATTTAGAGTCTAAGCTCGACTCACCTTTCATTCGCATAATCATGGTGGTTCGAGGAGTTGAAACTCCTCATTCCTGCTATCAATTTTGTTAAAATAAGGTTTTAGACGAGTACTATTTACCTTGAAGGTGCCAAATTTGGAATGAGTTACCTTGACTGTGCCATATGGGAAAATATTAAGTATCGTGAAAGGGGTTGTTCCATTAGGTTCAGAAGTGGCAACATGAGGATCTACATTATCCATTAGAACTCGGTATCCCACCTTAATTTGACTCGTTTTATTTTTAGGCTCGTCATGGCTATGCTTTGGTTCATCGTGTACTTTCAATTTCTTCTTAAACTGTGTTCGCCATTCATCTAGTTCCTCAATCTGGAGCTTCCGTTCCTCATGAACAGTTCTGTTCTTAATATGAGAGCTAGACCATGGCTCTGTCATCTTTTTCCGAGGAATTTCCTGCAAAGAAGATTGAACATTAAGTTCACCTACATTAACAGGACTTGTATCATCTTGATCACTAGATATTCTAACAGAATCATGTGCTTGGAGTTTAATCATGTCATCACCTACACGAAGTATTAATTCCCCTATACCAACATCGATAATGGTCCTAGCAGTTGCTAAAAAGGGTCGTCCCAAAATTAAAGGAACGTCACTATCCTCATCCATGTCTAAAATAACAAAGTATACTGAGAATATGAATTTATCAATTTTGACTAGCACATCTTCAATTATACCCCTAGGAAATCTAATGGTTTTATCAGCCAATTGAATGTTCATCCTAGTTTGTTTAGGTTTCCCAAGACCTAGCTATTTAAACATTTTATAAGGCATAACATTGATACTTGCCCCGAAATCAACTAAAGCATTATTAACAGATAAACCACCAATTAAGCAATGAATTATAAAACTCCCTGAATCTTTTAATTTACGGGGTAGTTTATTTTGTAAAATTGCTGAGCCAACTACATTTAGCTCCACATGCGACGCATCATCTAACTTTTGTTTATTTGCCAAAAGCTCTTTTAAAAATTTTACTGAATTGGGCATCTGTGAAAGAGCTTCAATAAACGGCAAGTTAATATGTAAATTTTTTAAAAGTTTAAGAAATTTATTGAATTGTTCATCTGTGTGGTCTTTATTTGTCGCATTGGGATATGGCACACGAGGTTTGTACTCTGTACTTACCAGTTTTGATTTATTATGGCTTACCTCAACCTTACCTTTATCTACCACGTTTTCTTGCCTTGGTTTTGGTTCGTCTAACCCTTCACTATCATGAGTAGTAATGACATGAAATTGCTACTTTTTGTTAGTTTCAGTGTTGCTTGGCAAGTTGCCTTGTGGTCGTTCAGATATTAGCTTAGCAAGCTGTCCTATTTGAGTCTCGAGACCTTGAATCGATGCTTGTTGATTTTTTAGTGCGATTTCGGTCTTCTAAAAGCATGTTTCTGACACCGAGATGAATTCAAGAAGCATCTCTTCAAGGTTTGGCTTCTTTTCCTGTTGGTAAGGTGGCTGAAAGCCTGAAGGGGGTTGCTGTCTTTAGTTTCCTTGTCCTCCCCATGAAAAGTTTGGGTGGTTCCTCTAACCTGAATTGTAAGTGTAACTATAGGAATTATTTTGAGGTCTAGAACTATTACCTATATAGTTCATCTATTCGCTTTCTATGCCAGGGTGGTAGGATGGATATTCTGTATTGCCCATTCCTCGTCCATTCGTATCGCACTGCATCACTGGATGTACCTGTGAAGAACCACACAAACCATCAATCTTTTTATTAAGCTCTACTTGGTTTGATAGCATGCTAATTGCGTCGAGGTTGAAAACACCGGCTGCCTTTGTTGGTTTCGTCCTCATAACTTGCCACTGGTGATTATTCAGTGACATCTCTTCAATGAATTCGTAGGCAGCCTCAGGTGTTTTGTTGTTTAGTGTACCGTCGGCGGCTGCATCAATCAATTCCCTAGTTGAGGGGTTCATACCATTGTAAAAGGTTTGAACCTGTATCCATAATGGTAATCCAAGGTGAGGGCATCTTCTCAGTAGATCCTTGTATCTCTCCCATGCATCGTAAAGTGTTTCTAAATCCATCTGCACAAAATAAGAGGTATCGTTCCTCAACTTAGTCATTTTAGCCAGGGAAAATATTTAAGTAAAAATTTTTCAGTCATTTGTTCCCATGTAGTGATTGATCCTCGTGGTAATGAGTTCAACCACTGTTTAGCTTTGTTCCTCAACGAGAAGGGAAACAATCAAAGGCGAATGACATCATCAGAAATGCCATTAATCCTGAAAGTGTCCCAGAATTCCAGAAAATTTGCCAAGTGATTGTTTGGATCCTCATCCTGCAAACCATCAAACTGAACAAACTACTGAATCATCTGAATAGTGTTAGGTTTAAGTTCAAAATTATTTGCAGCAACAGCAGGTCTAACAATACTTGATTCAGTTCCTGTTAAAGTAAGCTTAGCATAATCATGCATAGTTCGAAGAGAAGGATTCGATTCTTCGGATCTCTGACGACCAGGAGGTAGCAGATTATTCTAGGGATCAGCCATCTCCTCGGTATTAGTGATATCGTTCTCTTGCTCTTCTTGTATGTATTGTAGACTTCGCATTATCTCTCTTCAGTTTTTGCAAGCTGTACTTTCAATCTCACTGTGGTAAAGCAAAGGTTCTGATGGGTTTCTTCTAGTCATAAACTAGAGACACCTACCAGAACTAAAGAAAGAGAAAAATTAAAAAAGTAACAATAAAATAAAAATAAATTGCAATAAAATAGAAAATGGATAAAGTAATAAAAATTTAGTGTTCCTAGTATCTTAGTCCTCGGCAATGGTGCCAAAAACTTGATGTGCTCAAAACTAACTAAGATTTCGACAAAGGCAAGCGCACCTATCGAACAGTAGTATAGTTGTGGTGAGTCCAGAATATCGTATCCTCAAGGACTAAAATTACTAGTAATAACTATCTTTTTATTTTCTAGCCTAATAATTAAGGGTTTTTTTAATCTAAAATTTAACTAACTAATTGACTAACTAAGTGACTATGAACGCGACAGAGAGTGAGAGAAGTAATCGAATAAACCTATGATAAAGACAATACCCAAGGAAGAATCCACCTAGACTTCACTTATTATTCTGACTCTAAACTGAATGATTTATTCACTTGACTTGATCCGTAGAAATCCCTAAATTATGTTAATATCTCTTTCGAGACTAAAAACAACTGGCTCTAGGTTGATTAATTGAAATCTCTTTATAATTAAAACCCTTATCATCGTATTAACTCGATCTATGGATTCCCTTATTAGATTTGACTCTAATCCGACAGATTTTTGTCTCACTATTTCTAAGGTGGCAATCAAATCTGCTTAATTATGTTGGATCTACTCTTAAACAGGGCTTTTGCTCCACTGAATAAGCACATTAAACTTGAATTAATATTCTTGAAAATATTAAAAACAAGGATTAGGAACACATAATTAAGAACAAGATCAAGTATTTATCACGTAATTCAGATTTATTGAATAATAAAATTCATCTAGATTTCATCTTCCTAGGTATTTAGGGAGTTTAGTTTATACTAATAAAGGGAAACATCTTAAAATAAGGAAAACTACTAAACATAAGAAAATCCAAAAACTTCAAGAGAAATTGATAGGAGATCTTCAGTCTTGATGGGGATCCTTCTTCCAAGCTGCTCCCAATGGCTGTCTTCGAGTATTTTCTGCTTTCTACTTTATGTGTTCTTTTAGGTCCTCCCCTAGGGTGTTTATATAGGCTTTGGAGCAACTTTCTTAGCCCACAAGTAGTCTTTTCCGAATAGAATTAGACTTGGGTTCGGCGGGGACACGCCCGTGTGACATGCCCGCAAAGCGATAGCTTAGTCAGGTTCGATTCTTTCACACACACTGCCATATGGTCTCGCCTGTGCAATAGTCTAGGACATGTTGATTTATGAGGTAGGCCCATTTTGTCCCTTTTTGGCCCGTTTCTCGTTCTTTTCGACTCCCTAAGCTCCACTGAGTGTAAAACATGAAATTAAAGGATTAGAGCATCGAATTCATCAAATATAATGAAAATTCATCCAAAAATAAGCCAAGCATGTGGTCAAAATATGTATAAATTATGGTTTATCAATAGTTAACGGATCGAAGTTAGACCCTAATCCAATCAGGCAATACAGTCTGAATGGCTCGAAAGTGACACTTTTCTCTGAACTAGAGTTGGTTCCAATGGAGCCAGAACCTTGAGGTTTTGATGATAACGGCTCGAATAATGCTCTGAATCCAAATCCTTGATTTAGGGCATATAAACCTTTACCCCACATGACCAACATCGACCTATTCGTCGAGGGTGGTTTAGAGTTTCGATAGCTACCACACAGATTAGTCATACAAACTCATCTTCAGATACAAGAGTATTGGAGGTTGAAATGGAATACCCAAACAAAGATACTTTTCTTGCTGCACTGATGTGAACTACCACGTAACAAAGTCTCGTTCAAAGAAATTTGATGGAAAGTGTATAATACACGACATGAGGTGCAAATGGAAAATCATAGCATCTTTGCAGAAGAAAATCAAACTGTGGACAATAAAGAAGTATTTTGATCCACATCCCTGTGTTACAGCAGGTGCGCAATGCATTCATTACATTCTTTGAAATAATGTGACCTAGCCGAGATCCTTATTTTTTTTGATTAAGTAACTTTAACCCAAACTTTATAGGTTCAAGTTAGGATCATCCCATGCTAGACTCAGACATGATTTTTGAAATTATTCTACCGATGGTGAATGCGAGTTCAAGGATTCTCGTCCTGGTGTTGATTGCCAACATCCATAGCTAGCACGATTACACACTCTCGTACTACAAAATGTGGGTCTGTAACAACCCTAACTCATATTCAACGCCGAAATAAGGTTATGGAGCATTATCGGACTTATAACACACTTAAACAAACTTTTCTCATACATTTAACCAATACATACAATTATCAATCAATCTCAATCAATTTGTCCCTAATACGAGCCTTCGAGGTCTTACACATGCATTGGAAGTGGTTAGGGACTGAATCGATAACTTGGGAAATTTTTCAACACTTATAAATTTTTTCTCTAAAATAGAAGACATACGCCCATGTGACCAGTCAAACGACCACCAGATATGCCCGTGTCACAGGCCATGTGGACATTCAAATGGGAGCACATGGCCGTGTCCCAGCCCGTATCCTACCCCGTGTCCAAACAAGTGAGGTTACTAACTTGGGTCACACGGCCAACCACATGCCTGTGTGTGAGACCGTGTGGAGTATACTGACTTCATTTCAATTTCAACACTAGGGGACACACGACCATGTAATTTGATCTGTGTCACACACGGCTGAGACACACGCCCGTGTCTCTTCCCGTGTGGACAAAAATAGGCTATTTACCAAGCCACTTTGTCACCCAAATTTGCATATACCTACACAACCAAAATGGCTCAAATCATAGCATAAATAACATTCAATTCAGCCACAATCAAGACTAATTCATACCATTTTCAATACCTACATTCAACATGCTTATAACCTCAAACCTTACTCCATCAAAACATACCAAATCACATATATAAATCAACTAACTATACCTTTACTAAACATACCTTATTTTGAACCAATTCACAAGCATAACTCACATCTAGTATCAACCATATATGCATATATATGCACATAACCAAAATTCACCAAATTAAGCCAACTCTCATTGCTATATTTACAACTCAAAACATATACATTTACAAGCTACTACAAATAACAAAAATCACTATCAACCCATAATCAAAATGACATCAAAATACATATACATGCCATATACTCAAAACATAGTTTCAAAAGTACCAAAGAGTCAGTGGATAGTGTGGTGAAGTCTCCGACGAACCTCGAATCTGAGCTAGTTTTAAAATCACTATAAAACATGGAAAAGTAAAAAAGTAAGCTATATAACTTAGTAAGTCCATATAATTCAGAATTAAACTTAACATTTTTACATAATCAAGACAATAAATAAGGTATACTCAATTCAATTACCAAATGCCTAAACACAAGCATTCATCAACAAGTTCGTCACATAAGTGCATGTAATCATCCATTATCTCAATTTAATACTCAATACATTGTATCATATGAAATTCATATATCATGTACATCATTTGTAACATTTCACTCTCAAACATATAAACAATAATTCATTCGATAACAGTAACTCATCCATATAAACAGTAATTCATCTATATAAACAGTAATTCATTCGTATAAATAGATAGCTTTTTCACATCACCAATAATAGAATTTATGCCCGTTGAACCTATTATAATATCAAGGGACACTTGGGTGATATACATTACGTGTATAAATTAATAATCCATCAATTCATTATCATTTCTGCTCTTTTGAGCTATGATCAATAAGCTCCTCCTTAGTTGATGGACAGTAAGCTCTATTGAGCTGAAATAGTAAGCTCTGACGAGTTGAAAACAGTAACCTCTTACGAGTTAATATATCGATAAGCTCATACGAGTCGTCACTCGACCAAAACGGTAACCCTAGTGACATGGCACTCGTATCCTACGACTTTCTACAGTTCAAATGGGACTCGGTGTAAAGCCCAATTTTGGCCTGGGCTAAATAGTCTCAACCAATAAAATAGTCCAAAACTCGAGGCCCAATTACAACACCCAAAACCCAATTACATTAACCCTAGCCCAAATTACGGATGGCCCAATAGGCCCAGTGACTAAACAGAACAAAAAAAACCCTAGAGTGCTTTCCCCTCTCTCGCGTTGCAGATCACTCGAGCACCATGCCCGCGCCGCATCCCAAGGCCC
Organism: Gossypium rotundifolium; assembly: GCA_025506655.1. Taxonomy (NCBI): domain Eukaryota; kingdom Viridiplantae; phylum Streptophyta; class Magnoliopsida; order Malvales; family Malvaceae; genus Gossypium; species Gossypium rotundifolium. The sequence continues at coordinate 153,928,903 of CP106724.1, forward strand.
CTAACGCACCCCAAGCCACTTTGCATGGAAATGGAAAACATTAGCCCTCATCCGCCTCTATTGGCCCACGAGGATACCTACAGAAGAACAAAGAGAAGCATCAAAGAGAACAACAAAGAAAATGGCAGAAACAGAAGTAACAATAATAATAAACTTGTAATATCTACTCGACTATATAAGCACAAAAACAATGTAAGGGAACACATAGAAAATTTTGAAATACGAAAAGAGATTAAAAGAAAATAATCTGATCATTCTTGCATAGGTATTAATATTTTTTTGTGCACATTTTTTAAGATCTTAATATACAAATAAATAAAGAAGCAAAGGGAAAGAGGTTTTACCTGAGGCGGTCTACGTGTTCCCTGGCGAACGCCGTCGTCGCTTGGACTCCTTTGACCCGTGAGGGTTCGGACGAGGATTCGAAAAGTGCCTCCCTTTTCTTATTTTCATTTTTCTTTTTTTATTTCTAAGACAAGCAGAGGACTCGTGTTTTTTTAAAAATAGAGAGAACTAAAAAGAGGCTTTTCTATCATGGCTATCGCTCATGGCACGGGCAACAGCATGCCACTTCTACGGAACCCTAGGCTGAGCCAAGGCAGATTGTATTTGACTACAGAGAAAAAAGGAGTCCATTTTTTGTTTTTTTTAAATGATTGAAAATGATTTTTCTTAGATTTTCGGCCTTAAATAGGGGTCATGGAACGACGTCATTTCACTCGGGCATTTTAAGGCCAAAACAGCGTCGTTTTGAGCTGGGTCAGACCGACCCGACCCGAACCACCTAGGATCCACGTGTTTTTGGACTGAGGGTCTATTTGTGCTCTCAGTCCTTCTACTTTTGAGGTAATTTTTGATTTGACCCCTATCTAGTTTTCCTTTTTTTTTTGAATTTACCTCGCAAATTTTATTTTTATTTCAATTTGGTCCTGTAATATCTTGATTTTGTGGGTCTGTACATTTGGTATGTTGCATGGCTAAATTAGTAGGTTAAGGCTTTAAGGTGTGAATTGGGCTCGAATTTGGCCTTTAAAATCAGGGATAGATTGTTTAAAAATAGTGTTAGTAGTAATTAAATCTAAATAGTTATGTTTGGTAGCAAGCTGGGCTCGTGGCCCGAAAATCTGGAGTGCTTTGAGTGGGCATTAAGGTAGCGCCACTTAGGGGGATTATTGGGCCATGTGTGGCCACTTGAAGCCCAAATGGATGGGTCAATTTCGGTACTAAGAAGGGAAGGGGGTGGATGGCACATTAGTTTTAATTTAGGAGCCTTAAATTCTTTTATTTTGTGTAATTAAAAGATGATAGTTAAGAGGAAGAGTTGGTTCTATTGTGGGCTCTTCAAAGGGTGAGATAGTGATGTGATAGTAGATGGAGGAGATAGGGATAAGGGCTATCAGATAGGGGAGAGTTGGCGAAACTACAACTCGAGGTGTGTGCATGTGTAGCCAAATTGGTAGCCGCTATCATATATTTTCATTTGTTTTTCTCATCTTTTCTCTGAAGCCGAATTCTTTTCTTCCATTTTCTTTAGTTCTTCCCAAAATCGAAACTCCCTAATTGTTTCTCCTCTTCTCAAAAACCCTTTGAAAATTGAATACTCCTTGTGCACATTTTCTTTCTCTTTAAGCCGAATCATCAGGTGGGATCTCTCTTTCCCGAAGGTGCACCGTAAGCCAAATACTCCTCTATAATCCGGTGAGTTTTGGGATTTCTTTCCTCTGTTGTTTCTCTATTTCTATTGAGTTTCTAATTTGAATCACTTGTACTTAGGCTCTATCGATTTCCCCTCTCTGTCCATAGAAGTTGAATCCTCCCTATCTATAGTCAAAAGTACCGATTTGGTGGAAAAGCCGAAGGTAGGTGGTGGTAGGTTTGACCGAAAGGCCTTTCTTGATTCTTTCCATTTAGCCGAATAACATATAGGTTGGGATGGTTATAATTTTTGATTCGTTTAATATTTGGGGAATGGCCAAATGTAGGTAGGTTGGTAGTGGTGTTTTCTCAAGGACATTCGAGATTCGATTAATCAGGTAAGAGTTAGTTTTAAGCGTTATAATTGTTTGAGTAATTAGATCTCATCGTTTAAATGGTTTAGTGATTAAGGGATTGTTATGGACTCGAATAACAGTCAAGCAAAGGAAGTTGGATCTGTAGACCCAACACCAAAATACAAGAGATGATCAGTATCGGGAGTTCGAGATTGGCCTTTGGAGTGTGGGCCGACATCGAAAGTAGATCGTAGGCCGATAGTGGTAGTGTCGAGTGACAGTAGCGTAGAAGCAGTAAAAGCGTTAGTACGAAAACCAAGTGTGTAACTCTTACACACTTTCTATGCTATATATGTTATATGTTATGTGTTGTTAAAAGCCAGAATGATGGCAATGGATACTAAATACCCCTGTGAGTAAAAGCGAGGATACCGGGTAAGTTGTTATTGTTTCTAACGGTAATTGAGATCTATGAAAGCATGTTATTTTGTATTCATAAATCTTGTATGTTAAGCATGATCATACTGATATTGTTGGCATATATATGTGTTATGGGTGATGAGAGGAGGGGGAAGTATGATCTATCAGACGACCACCAGTGATTTGGTATCACACAGTGGGTTGGCCCCACATTTATAAATAAATTGTGACTATGTCTCAGTGGTTTGGCACCACCAGTGGTTTGGTACCACATACGCTATTTTTGTAACTTCGGTTACCAGTGGTTTGGTACCACATATAATATCTTTGTAACTTCGGTTACCAGTGGTTTGGCACCACCAGTGGTTTGGTACCACAAGGGGTAGTTTTGGGAGATATAGATGGATACCTAGGTTGATGGGTTGCATGACATGCATATTTGTATCTTAATTTGTGTAAGAGCATATTTCAATTTGGGATGGGGACTTACACACTGAGTCTATGTGACTCACCCCTACCATTATATTTTGCAGATAATCCTTAGATCGTGGATATGGAGCCGAGTGGACTCGAAATGGCCATGCTCAAAGATTTGGTTTATTACGCAGCTTTCCATTCGGACTTGGTTATTTTATTTAATTTTGGTTTTCAATCATCGTAATAAGGCCGCCAAGTTTAATTTTTGGGTTTTATTTAATTGGTTCTTTAATTTGTTTTAAGCATATTCAAACGTTATGAAGTGGTTGTTTTCAAACCTAATAAAACACCTGTTTTCTAAAGTGATGACTAAGTAATAGTTATGAGGTAACAATTAGGCAATTAAGCAATTCTAAAACAAGTTCTAATGCGTTTTAGATGTCACAAGATTCAACTTCGTTTTCTCTAAAATCTCACGTTAGTTTTCTTTCAAAAATAAAGTCGACAAATCGATTTTCCAAACGTTTTCTTCTCCGTGGCACGCCAGATTCAGTTGTAGTGTTTGGACCGAGTTTGGGGTGTTACATTTTGGTATCAGAGCCCAATTCAAAAGCTCGGTTGTGGACTTAGGGCCCAAAGTATGTTTTAAGAGTTGGTAAAATGGTTATTTTTCGAAAAGCATGGTACCTGAGTCTCCGACGCCGATCCACCCAGGTAAGTACCCTAACTTTTGATGTGATATTTATATGTTGGGCTTTAGACGTAGCTAAGCATGTTAGTATTGATGGACCCTAGGGCTAGTTTCTACAACTTTTAAAATAACATAAGATTTAAGTCCAATCAAACAAACCTGTGAGTAAGTCACCGAGTTACGGTGTGGCAACCCATGCGCATGTCTAGATTGGATTCAGGGAGAGCTTGGTATTTAAGCAGTCCTAGTGACTCACCTCCTCTTCGCTCGAACCCTACATGGTGTGTAGTGACTGTTCACCCTAACCATGAAGACTCGTTCACAGGCTAAATCCAATAATTAAAACCTGAAAGGGGCCAGCCACACTGTTTTGTAAGAACCTTAGCTTTGAAACTACCAAATTACCCCTGGATTTGTGAAAACTACCTTAGATTTGGAAAATGACTAAAGTACCCTTGGTTTGTAAAATTACCAAATTACCCCTAACTTACAAAATTACCAAAACACCCTCGAGTTGCAAAATCACCAAAATACCCCTGCTTTGTAAAATTACCAAAACACCCTTATTTTAGGAAAAAATCACTCAAAACTACATTTTGGAAAATTACGAAAATACCTCTATAGGTTAAAATTACGAAAATACCCCTAGGTAGTGAAATGACAAAAAAATACCCCTGCTCATGGAATGTGGTCTATGGATGTTGTTTGTATGATAAATGTACTTAAAATTAGGAGATAAGCATGAAACTAAAACTTTAGATATGTTCGAATTCGAAAGAATCACTTTAAAGACTATTTTTGATAAAATTGTTCGTGGATAAACAGTGAACAGAGTTAATAATTCATAAAATTCTTAATCAGATAAATCGAACGAGAAGAATGTACACGAGGTCTGGACATCCACCGCGTGTCCGTGGTAGGGGTAAGATGGCCCTGTCGGAGCCAACAGGGTCTGGCCATGGGTTTGGAAATGTCATGCCAGATCTGCCGACGACGGACGCTGAGTTTTAAAATCAGACGGGTGGTAACAATGCAGTATCTCAGGCAGTACTGTGGGTTTTAAAGAGAGTCGCCGGGGCAGGCACGGGTGCAGGAGCCCAAAAATCGGTGGCTGAGCGACTCCGAGCTAACAGAGCGGAGGTGTTTAGGGGGGTGTCCGGTGTAGCTCCCAATACTGCTGAGTATTGGTTGGAGGCAACAGAGTGAATAATGGATGACTTAGACTTCTCGACTGAGGAGAAGTTGAAGGGAATAGTATCTCTTCTTCGGGATGAGTCCTACCGTGGTGGCTCACAGTTAGGGATGGTGCAAAGGCGGTGATATCACCGGGATTATTTTAGGCGACCTATCAAAGGAAGTATGTGGGGTGGCTATCTTGATCGCAACGTAGGCGCCTAATTTTGGTACAAGGAATAAGTTTGCACCAGTACGAGGCTAAATTTTGAGGTTGAGTAGGTATGCTTGGGGTATGGTGGCTACTGAAACATGAGCTACTGTGTTAGATTCGAGGATGGCCGAGAGATGAGTTGCGGGTGTTGATTGCACCTCAGCGTGAAAGGGAATTTATCGTTCTCGTGAAAAAGGCCAAAATAACTGAGGAGGTGAAGCGGACCGAGAAACGAAATTAGGATAGGGGCAAGGATAAAAGGAGTTTTGGGCCATCAGGGTCTGAAGGAAGTGCTCAAAAAAGGACTAGATTTGGTGGGCCGGATCAAGCTACGAGGCATGCTGCTGGTACTTAGTGGCTACCCCAGTGTGCTCGATGTGGGAAGTCTCATTCGGGTGAATGTTGGGCTAGTAATAGAGGATGTTTTGAGTGCGGGCCATTGGAGCATCGGGTAAGGGACTGTCCACGAAAGTTAGCCAGGACTCAAGCTGAGGGTCAAGGACGTGGTCAATTTAGGAGAGATGGCCAACAACCACAGAGGGGTCAAGTGTAAGTAGAGGTGGAAATGGTAACGGACAGGGCCGTAGAGCACCTGGCGGAGGTACTGGAGGTGCTAATGCTAGACAGCCTGGGTTGGTCTACGCAGCCAAAAGTCTAGAGGAGGGCGACGCACCGGACATCATAACCGGTACATTTATAATTTTTAGGCTGCCTTACATTGCTTTAATTGATATTGGTTCGACACACTCGTATGTTTCTTGTAGTGTGGTAGGAACTCCAAACTTAGCCTATGAGATATCTGCTAGGAAAATGACAGTAGTTAGCCCTCTAGGACACTCTGTGGTGGTAGACAAACTATATAGGGATAAACCCCTAGAACTTCAAGGGGTCGTGTTTCAAGCGGATTTGATGGAACTACCCTTTGGGGAGTTCAATTTAATCTTAGGAATGGATTGGTTGGTTAAGTACCAGGCAAAATTAGATTGTGCGGCTAAGTGCATGGTGCTGAAAATGGTCGAGGGTGTAGAGATGGTAATGATAGGTGAGAGAAGGAATTACCTATCTAATGTGGTGTCCGCACTTAAAGCAGAGAAGATGGTAAAAAAAGGATGTGAGGTGTTTGTAGTTTATGTTTGTGCTTTGGAAGGTAAGGAATCGGCTATAGGAAGTGTTCGAGCAGTGAATGAGTTTGTTGATATCTTTACAAAAGAGCTTTCGGGTTTGCCTCTAGATCGGAATGTAGAGTTCGGTATAGACTTTTTACTGGGAACAGCGCCAGTGTCTATTGCTCTGTATAAGATGGCGCCAAAGGAATTGGTGGAGTTGAATGCACAGATTCAGGAATTGCTGGATCGGGGTTTTATCCGGCCAAGTGTTTCACCTTGGGGAGCGCCTGTGCTTTTTGTGAAGAAAAAGAATGGGTCGATGCGAATGTGTATAGATTACCATCAGTTGAATAAATTGACGATTAAGAACAAGTATTCGTTGCCTAGGATAGATGACTTATTTGACCAGCTTAAGGGAGCATTGGTCTTTTCCAAGATAGATTTGAGGTCGGGGTATCACCAACTTAAGGTAAAGGAGGCGGATATCCATAAGACGGCATTTCGTGCTCGATACGGGCACTATAAATTTTGATAATGCCATTCGAGTTGACGAACGCACCAGCAATATTTATGGATATGATGAATAGGGTGTTTCAGCCGTATTTGGATCGGTTGGTCGTAGTATTTATAAATGATATTTTGGTGTACTCAAAATCGGAGGAGGAGCATGACGTGCATTTACGAGTGGTGTTGCAGATTCTTAGGGAGAAGCAGTTATACGCCAAGTTTAGTAAGTGTGAGTTCTGGTTGAAGGAAGTTACCTTCTTGGGACATGTGGTGCCAGAGGAGGGGATTAGAGTGGACCCTCGGAAGATTGAGGTAATTTTGGATTGGACGCCACCGAAGTCTATAGTAGAGATTCAGAGTTTTCTAGGTTTAGCAGGGTATTACAGAAGGTTTGTAGAAGGGTTTTCTCTGATTGCAGCACCATTGACCAAGTTGCTGAGGAAAGGGGTCTTGTTTGTGTAGACGGATAAGCAACAGGGAAGTTTTGAGAAACTGAAAAGGATTTTGACGAAAGCTCTAGTGTTGATTCAACAGGAAGCCAGGAAGGAGTTTACGGTTTAGTGTGACACGTCCTATACAGGATTGGGATGTGTGTTGATGCAAGAGGGAAAAGTAGTAGCGTATGTTTCTCGATAGTTAAGACCTCACGAAGTAAACTACCCGATGCATGATCTGGAATTGGCTGCAGTGGTTTTTGCCCTAAAGATTTGGCGACATTACTTGTATGGAGAAAAGTCTGCTGTGTATATGGACCACAAGAGTTTGAAGTACCTTCTTACGCAGAAAGAGTTAAATTTAAGGTAGAGAAGGTGGATTGAGCTGTTAAAGGACTATGACTGCTCGATTGAGTATCACCGGGAAAGGCTAATGTAGTAGCAAACGCCTTGAGTCGTAAGGTGGTGGCAGAGTTAAGAGCCATGTTTGCTCACCTTAGTCTATATGATGATGGAAGCTTGTTAGCAGAATTGCTAGTGAAGCCAACATGGATTAATGAGGTTAATGAAAAATAATTAGTGGATAAAATTTTGAGCGCACGAAGGTTACAAGTGCAAAATAACCGATTAGAGGGGTATAGTCTGAGCAGCTATGGAGTGTTATGTTTTCGGGGAAAAGTGTGTTTGCATAAGGATATGGAGTTAAGGCAGAAGATTTTGCAGGAGGCACATAGCAGTCCATATACTATGCATCCGGGAGGTAGTAAGATGTACCGGGATTTGCGGGAGCAGTTCTGATGGCCGGGCCTTAAACGGGAGGTAACGGAATTTATGGGTAAGTGTCTGACTTGTCAGCAAGTCAAGGCTGAACATCAGTTGCCGTCAGGTCTGTTGCAACCGATTAAGATTCCACAATAGAAGGGGGAGAGGATTACCATGGATTTTGTGAGTGGGCTACCCCTTATGCCTACCAAAAAGGATTCAATTTGGGTGATTGTGGACCGTCTGACGAAGTCTACTCATTTCGTACCTATGCATATGGATTATTCTCTTTAGAAGTTAGCAAGACTATATGTAGTAGAGATTGTGAGGCTGCACGGGGTGCCAGTGTCGATTATTTCTGAAAGAGACCCTAGATTTACGTCAAGGTTCTCGAAGGCTTTGCACCAGGCATTAGGCACAAGATTGGATTTCAAGATGTTGCTCCATCCCCAAATGATGGATAATCGGAGAGGTGATTCAAGTTTTGGAAGACATGCTAAGGGGTTGTGTCTTGGATTTCAAAGGCGCTTGGGAAGAATTCTTACTGTTATGCGATTTGCAAATAACAATAGTTATCAGGCAAGTATTCAGATGGCACCGTACGAAGCGCTGTATGGTCGGAAGTATTGTACCCATACATGTTGGACGGAGTTGGGGGAGCAGCAGTTGTTGGGTCCGGAGTTGGTTGTTGGGACAGAAGATAAGGTGAAAGTGATTCGAGCTCAGTTGAAAGAAGCGGCGGACAGGCAAAAGTCTTACGCCGATCTTAAACAAAAGGATATAGAGTTTATGGAAGGTGACAAGGTTTTCTTGAAGGTGTCACCGTGGAAGAAGGTTCTAAGATTCGGTAGGAAAGGCAAGTTGAGCCCTAGATTTATCGGGCCTTATCGGGTGTTGAAGCGAGTAGGACCGGTGGCTTATCAGCTCGAGTTGCCACCAGAGTTGAGTCAAATCCACGACGTGTTCCATGTTTCTATGCTTAGATGCTATCGCTCGGATCTATCACATGTTGTGCCACTGGAGGAGATTGAGTTGAGCCCAGACTTGTCTTTTGAGGAGGAACCTGTGTAGATCCTGGATCGGGATGTTAAGGTTTTACGTAGAAAATTAGCTCCTTTGGTAAAGGTATTATGGCGGAACCATGGATCAGAGGAAGTGACATGGGAGCCGGAGGATATTATGCGTCAGCAATGCCCTCAACTCTTTTGACCAGGTAACTTTCGAGGCCGAAATTTATTTTAAGGGGGGTAGAACTGTAATATCCTGATTTTGTGGGCCTGTGCATTTGGTATGTTGCATGGCTAAATTAGTAGGTTAAGACTTTAAGGTGTGAATTGGGCTCAGATTTGGGCTTTAAAATCGGTGATAGATTGTTTAAAAATAGTGTTAGTAGTAATTAAATCTAAATAGTTATGTTTGGTAGCAAGCCGGGCTCGTTGCCCAAAAATCTGGAGTGCTTTGAGTGGGCATTAAGGTGGCACCACTTAGGGGGATTATTGGGCCATGTGTGGCCACTTGAAGCCCAAATGGATGGGTCAATTTCGACACTAAGAAGGGAAGGGTGTGGACGGCACATGGTTTTAATTTAGGAGCCTTAAATTCTTTTATTTTGTGTAATTAAAAGATGATAGTTAAGAGGGAAGAGTTGGTTCTATTGTGGGCTCTTCAAAGGGTGAGAAAGGGATGTGATAGTAGATGGAGGAGATAGGGGATAAGGCCTATCAGGATAGGGGGAGAGTTGGCCGAAACTACAATTCTGAGGTGTGTGCATGTGTAGCCAAAATTGGTAGCCAGTTATCATCTTTTTTCATTTATTTTTGTCATCTTTTCTCTGAAGCCGAATTCTTTTCTTCCATTTTCTTTAGTTCTTTCCAAAACCGAAACTCCCTAATTGTTTCTCCTCTTCTCGAAAACCCTTTGAAAATCGAATACCCTTGTGCACATTTTCTTTCTCTTTAAGTCAATCATCGTGGGATCTCTGTTTCCTAAGGTGCACCGTAAGCCAAATACTCCACTATAATCCGGTGAGTTTCGGATTTCTTTCCTCTGTGATTTCTATTTCTATTGAGTTTCTAATCCAATCACTTGTACTTAGGCTCATCGATTTCCCTCTCTATCCATAGAAGTCGAATCCTGCCTATCTATTGTCAGAAGTGCCGATTTGGTGGAAAAGCCGAAGGTAGGTGGTGGTAGGTTTGACCGAAAGGCCTTTCTTGATTCTTTCCATTTAGCCGAATGACATATAGGTTGGGATGGTTGTGATTTTTGATTCGTTTAATATTTGGGGAATGGCCGAATGTAGGTAGGTTGGTAGTGGTGTTTTCTCAAGGATATTCGGGATTCAATTAATCAGGTAAGAGTTCGTTTTAAGCGTTATAATTGTTTGAGTAATTAGATCTCATCGTTTAAATGGTTTAGTGATTAAGGGATTGTTATGGACTCGAATAACAGTCAAGCAAAGGAAGTTTGATCTGTAGACCCAACGCCAAAATACAAGAGATGATCAGTATCGGGAGTGCGAGATTGGCCTTTGGAGTGTGGGCCGACATCGAAAGTAGATCGTAGGCCGATAGTGGTAGTGTCGAGTGACAGTAGTGTAGAAGCAGTAAAAGCGTTAGTACGAAAACTAGGTGTGTAACTCTTACACACTTTCTATGCTAAATATGTTATATATTATGTGTTGTTAAAAGCGGAATGGCGGAAATGGATACTAAATACCCCTGTGAGTAAAAGCGAGGATGCCGAGTAAGTTGTTATTGTTTCTCGTGGTAATTGAGATCTATGAAAGCATGTTATTTTGTATTCATAAATCTTGTATGTTAAGCATGATCATACTGATATTGTTGGCATATATATGTGTTATGGGTGATGAGAGGAGGGGGAAGTATGATCTATCAGACGGTCACCGGTGATTTGGTATCACACAGTGGGTTGGCCCCACATTTATAAATAAATTGTGACTATGTCTCAGTGGTTTGGCACCACCAGTGGTTTGGTACCACATACGCTATTTTCGTAACTTCGGTTACTAGTGGTTTGGTACTACATATAATATCTTTGTAACTTTGGTTACCAGTGGTTTGGCACCACCAGTGGTTTGGTACCACAAGGGGTAGTTTTGGGAGATATGGATGGATACCTAGGTTGATGGGTTGCCTGACATGCATATTTGTATCTGAATTTGTGTAAGAGCATATTTCCATTTGGGATGGGGACTTACACACTGAGTCTAGGTGACTCACCCCTTCCATTATATTTTACAGATAATCCTTAGATCGTGGATATGGAGCCGGAGTGGACTCAAGGTGGCCATGCTCAGCATTTGGTTTATTACGCAGTTTTCCATTCGGACTTGGTTAGTTTATTTAATTTTGGTTTTCAATACTGTAATAAGGCCGCTCAAGTTTAATTTTTGGGTTTTATTTAATTGGTTCTTTAATTTTTTTTAAGCATATTCAAACGTTATGAAGTGGTTGTTTTCGAAACCTAATAAAACACCTGTTTTCTAAAGTGATGACTAAGTAATAGTTATGAGGTAACAATTAGGCAATTAAGCAATTCTAAAACAAGTTCTAACGCGTTTTAGATGTCACAAGATTTAACTTCGTTTTCTCTAAAATCTCACGTTGGTTTTCTTTCGAAAATAAAGTCGACAAATCGGTTTTCCAAATGTTTTCTTCTCCGTGGCACGCCAGATTCGGTTGTAGTGTTTGGACCGGGTTTGGGGTGTTACAGGTCCACTCAGAACAGTACGTTTCAAGAGGAGATAATATTTTCCCATTCAGTCCTTCCTATTTTTCGCGCTTTACTATTCGACCCCTTATTTTAATTTCGTTCTCAATTTTGGCATAAAACTCTGTTCAAATTTCAAATTACACCTTTTGACTTTATTCTTAGCACGATTTAGGTTTTAAATTTTATTTTATTTTCAATTTGGCCCTTATTTATTTAATTCAAATCATTTTTAGATTATTTTCTACATGTTATTTCATTTGTTATTTATCTTTATTTTTATATCGTTTTTATTATTACCTTATCATTATTTAGCTTATTTACTTATTGTTCTTAATATTTTTATTTGATTTATTTCTTTATTGTTTTATTTATTATTTGGCTTATTTGCTTATTGCTTTTTTTAGTTGCTTTATTTTATTGTGCATTGTTTTTCTATTGCATTTATATTTATTTTATTTTACTTATTTATTTATTTTGATTTTACTCATTTATTATCACATGTTTATCATCTATTCTTATTTTATTGATATTTACTTGTATATCACCTTTTATATCAATTGTGCTTTACATACATTCATATTATTGATATTTTTTATATTATTACTACTATTATTACTATTATATTTTTAGTATTATTTGTTTATTATTGCTTCTATTATTATTATTACTATTATTTATCTATTTTTACGTTTAGTTTATTTTAGTTTATTTTTTGTATTTTCATTATTATTTGTTTATTATTATTACTATTTATTAGTCTTGCATTATTATTATTACCTAATGTTTCTATTATTATTAGTACTTTATTTTACTACTACTACTACTACTACTACTACTACTATTATTATTATTATTATTATTATTATTATTATTATTATTATTATTATTATTACCTAACGATTTTTGGGATTTGGTTTCATAATTGCTTATTTAAAAACTTCTCAAAATAAGGTAATATTTTGTGTTTGGAAATTCGAAGAATATTTTCCTATCGTGCTGGGTTTCGGTTTTCCGTTTGACCAAATAACCAAATATCCTTTTAAAATTTTGTCCATATTTTTTTAAAAAAATAAGGCAATATTTCGTGTTTGGAAATTCGAGAAATTGTGCCCTAATGTGCTGGGTTTCGATCTACCGTTTGACCAAATAACCGAATATCCTTTCAAAAATCTTCAATGCATGAGTTTTGGAAATCACAAGATGATTTTGGTATCGAGGATTTAAATTGTCGTATCCTATCGTGCTAGATGTGATATTTTATTCCTTTGTAACAAGAGAATCTCAATATCCAATTTGAGTTATTTTTTTTTTAAAACGGAATTGTATTCTAAAATTTTTTCAAATTTTCGTTATTAGGACATCAATTTATCAATTAGGTACCAATTTTGGGCATTAAGAGGGTGCTAATCCTTCCTCGTATGTAACTGACTTCTAAAACCGTTTTCTTGAATTTCGTTGGCCAAAATGTTTTATAGGTGATCCGATCACGCCTAAACAAAAAGGATTGGTGGCAACTCCATTTGTCATTTTAAAGTCGATCCCCTTTTTTTTCTTTTTAAATAAAAAAATGGTTACGACAGCTTGGTGACTCCATTGGGGATTATAAAGAGATTCAGGCCGTAAATTGATTATTTTCTGTCCTTTGTCAAAAATTTGAAAATTCAATTTGAAAATTTGATTTGAAAATTATGATCCTTTTGTTGTATTTGTTTGTGTCATTGCATATGATTGTTATTTTCTTGCGCACATTGCATTGCATGATCGTTGTGGCCGCACCTCTAAGTGGGAGTGAGAAACTATGCCTTCGTGAGGTTTTCACGTCCACATGGGCTAGTGGATTGCTTTCGGGATACATATGTACCTATGTCTTCGTCAGGTTTTCACCTCTGCATAGCCATAGGGAAATGTATTCCCCTGAACCGAACTCGATTCATATGAGCCTATAATGGGTAAGGATTGAGGAATCTGCTGGTTCAAGTACCCTCTCATTAGAACCAAGCCAGATATAGTGAACCCTAAGAGCTAACCCTAGGTAGAGCCACGCCGAACCCTAGTGGTCACACGATTAGGTACTTTATTCTATTATTTATTTCTATTGAGCTAATGTGTTTCTTTTGTTTTGACTGCATTGCTTTTCATCATCATAGAAAGGAGGTGTTGATTCATATCCGATTGCTAAATAGAAAATTTTGTCATAAGGAAATGGATTGCTTGATAAAGTGGATTATAATACGTTCGTTCCAATGTAGTCCAAATAAACAATAAGAGAAGGCTAATAGTCCGCAGAAGAATACAAGAATTTGCCCGAGGATTCAAGCCGACAAAGATTATTTTAGAGTCTTCATGTCTTAACTCTTTTAAAAGGAGTTAATGAGCATTGCAGGGATGAGTAAGCAATGGGTCACAGTCTAGATCAATCAAAAGGAGCTAGTGAAGTCACCTATTAGAAAATTTGTAAGATTCGATCTTAGCATACCCAGATATGAAGAAAAGGGTCAATGTCTTCGTTTTGAGCATTTACAAACTAGATGATTTCCCCAAAGCACCGGGGCACGTGGACAAGACAGTTTCAGACTTGTTCGATAGACTTGACAAGAGGGTCACGCCTGTCCTTGTAATTTTGGCCGAAACATTCTGATTTTTGAATACATGCCGACGAGCAGGTGAAGGAAGATTCATTTGGATGTGGAAACACTTGTTGGTGTGGTTCCATAGCCGCTTTTGGAGAGTGACAAGGGTTTCTTATCAAGTATTCTCTGAGAACTACTCTCAATTGAAAGAATTAGTTGCTCAAAAACAAAAGGTGGCGAATCATTGGCAAACCATAGCAGTTCAAGTTGACATGCTAAGTTCGAAGTGAATTAGAATCAGATCAAGGTTAGAAGTTAACCTGGCTTCTTTGGAAGGTTAAGGTTTCGAGCATTAGGGCAAGGCCGTATATGTAATCCGTTTTATGTAAAGAAATTTGTTTTTTAGAAAAGTTGTTCTAATGGAATTGAATCTAGAATCAATGCCTCTCTTTGTTTTTGCATTCATTTCATGCATTTACATTGCATTGCATTGCATGCATTAAATTTCACAAAAAAACCTAAAAAATTGAAATTTCTTGGAGAGGTCAAGAGCTCGGAAGGAATATCAAGAAATCTGAACATTAACACCCGTATCCAAAGAGGGAGCCAGAGAAGAGAATTCATTAGACATCTTTCCTTACATACTTGGGAGTGTTTTGAACAATGGGATTGTGGAAGAGGTCCTTGTATTTTTTAGAGCCAAATTCGGAGTAATATCCAAAACACGCTTATTGCTCTAAGCCTAGGAGCAATAAGAATCTTTTTGTGAAATAGGCTTATGTCCTAAATCTTTACTTCAATAAAAAATGCATTTTTGTCTCACTTTAAGTAAATATTCTTTTATTTCATTCATATTCATACCACATAAATAATCATTCTTAGATTCATTTTTTCTTTGAATATTCCTTCGTACCTACAACAAGTCCCTAGATATCAATGACATGAGCGACGTTGTTACTGACTCCCTTTTTGAATGAGATATGGGTCTAAGGGATCTAAAGACTTTGAAGATGAAAGAGATTGTAGCTTATCTATTGATTTATTAGAGATGGTAGAATAAGATTGAAAATAGACTCTACCTTACAAAGGGTCAGTGGACATTGTGAGTCTAGGAAATGAGTGAAGATCGAAGCCTAGCTCACCACAGAAATAAGGCGAGATATCATTGAGCTATTTTCAAGAATTCAAAGATGCTTCCAAGGCATGCTAAGCTGCTGAAATGTGGGTCTGTTGTTAAGGTTGGGGAAAATCTTAGAAAAGATCCATGAAGGTGTTTAAAGAACCCATGTTAATGGTTCTACAATGGCTAGGCTAATCAAGAGGTTTGGGCTACTGGTTTACCAAGAAAGGGAAATTACATCAATTACATCGTAAATGCCAAATTGAGGAAGACAAGACCTATGTGCCTCCTATATTTCTTCACAGACTTCTTATATGTGGGGCAATGACGTTATTAGGCCAATCTCCCCAAAAGCTTTTAGCCAACATCGATTCATATTCATGGTCGTTGGTTACTTCACTAAGAGGGTGAATGTCGCTTCCTATACCAATCTTACAAAGTCGAAAGTTATCAAATCCCACTTTCAATGAAAAAAAAAGAAGAAACAAAAAAAAAGATGCCAACAAAGAATGCCAAAAAGGATCATGTTTAACAATGCATAATTGCACAATGTCAAAAATTTACAGTCTGTTCAAGATCAGACACCATATCAGTGCAGCAAAGCAAAAAAAAAACAAAAACATTTAGAATTTTTGAAAAAATGACTAAGACTTGTAAAGTTTGGCATAGAGAAGTTACCATTTACCCTCTATAACATCGGCCAAAACCTCCACCGGGGAAACACCTTACTCATTGGTTTATGAAAGAGAAGCAATTTTTGGAAGTTAAGATTTTTCTTCTCCAAGCTTTGATTGAATTAAGAATTGGATAAAGCAGAATATCTCCAGTAAGCTTGATTGAAAGTATTCATCATGTTCGAATGTACCAAAAATAGATGATGCTTATGACAAAAAGGTTCACTTAAGAGAATTTCATGATGGGGACCTGGCATTAAGACAGATTCTTCTCATACAAAAGGACTTCAGAGGGAAGTAAGTGCCAAATTTGGAAAAACTTTATGTGGTGAAGAAGGCTTGTTCTGGAAGATCATTAACTTTGACCAAGATGGATGGAAAAGACATGTTCAAGCCAGGGAGTACAGATTTCATCTAAAAGAGAGGCCAAGGTAAAAACCTGCAAAGGGCGCTTTGAGACTTTTTTCTAATAAAAAAAAGAGAGAAAAAAAAGAAGAAGAAATGAAATGAAAAATTCAATCAAAAGAAGAAAGAAAAAGGAGAGGCCAAGGTGAAAACCCGCAAATGGCACCTTAAGACCAAAAGGGGATTTGAGTTGAAAACCCGAAAAGAGCGACTCAAATTTTGATCAAAAGTAGGGCATGTAGTAGTCTTACTATACTTGAATTAACAATGAAGAAGTATGCTACGTCTTAGGGCATCGAAAAAGTATTTCGGATCCCCTAAACACATATTGAGCTTAAAATGGTCCTCAAGAAGTTTAAACAGATAAGCTCGGGCTGCGATATCTGGGGCACCTAATTTCTATCTTACCTATTCTAAATTTGCTATCTTTAATTGTTTTATTCGTTTCAAAAAACATTACCAAAAAATTTCCTTCTTGATTGCATTTGCTATTTTTGCTTAACTTATTTGTTTCGAGCTATGCTCCTAATTAGTTTCCTTCTTGTCTATTGTTATGATATTTTTCAAGCATTTTGCATTAAAATAATGATTAGTGGACTAATAATACTTTCATAAAAGGAGTTTCGCATATTACTCTGGACGATTCTTAATAATACAAGAACTTGAAATAGGACTATTGTTTAAAACTCACCAAGTTTAAGGGATGGAAGTATTGGTGGAAGAAGAGTCTAAACTGAGACTATATCTTTAGATTTTTGTCAAAAATGGTGATTGAACAAAATGGCAAGATATTGCGTCAATGATACAATCTTGACGGAAAATGGGCAATGTTAACCCAAGTATAAAAGGGGAATCATTCTCGAGAAAAAAATGATATTCTGCATCCATGCAAATATCATGCATACACATTTGGTTAGGTCACCCGGGGAGTGATCAGTTCATCGAATAAGTTATAGATCCTATACCCTTGAGTTGCAGTGGGATGGGTTGAAGTAGATACGGATCCTATAGCCATAATTCGCAATAGGATGGTTTAAAGATGGTACAAATCTTATGACCCCAAGGTATAGTGGAAGGGCCCTGAAGTTACAATGGGGCAAACCGGTTGAGAAAAATATGATTGTTTTTATGGGTTTTCGACCAGAATACCACCCAAGCAAGAAGACAGGATATTACGTCAAGTGATACAACCTGGAAAAACAACAAGCAATGACAACCCTAAACATTTTAAAAAGGGATCATTCTCATGACATTCTGTATTCATGCAAATGTCTTCCATAATACATTTAGTTAGGAGCATTTGATTCATTCCGATCATTGCATCCTAATCATTGTACATTTTTTTAAAAAATCATTCTTATGACATTCTACATTCATGCAAATAATATCATTTATTTTGAGGCATTTGACTTATTCTGATCATTGCATCCTAATCATTGTAAAAAGACCATTCTTATGACATTTTGCATTCATGCAAATGTCATCCATAATACATTTAGTTACGAGCATTAGATTCATTCTGATCATTGCATCCTAATTATTTGGCATAAACATAAGCATATAAAATTGAGTCTATAGGATATGTCCCCCAGAGGACAGTGTAGCAAAATCGGTGAATTCACTAGTCTTATCTCCTTGACCAGTAGTGGAATAGGTCAAAGATTGTAGATCTTATCACCCTAAGCAGTAGTGGAACAAGATCGAATGGCAAATCTTGTCTCCCTAAGTAATAGTGGAATAGATTTAAGCATCAGTCTTATCTCCCTCGAGATGGTAGTGGAGCAAACTGAAGATTGAAGTCTTCTTGAGATAGTAAGGAAGCAAATTGAAAAGTTTAGATTTGGTTCCCTCGAGATGGTAGTGGAGCAGACTGAAGGTTGAAGTCTTCCTAAGATAGTAAGGAAGCAAATTGGAAAGTTCAGATTTTTTCCCTCGAGATGGTAGTGGAGCAGACTGAAGATTGAAGTCTTCATGAGATAGTAAGGAAGCAAATTCAAAAGTTTAGATTTTGTTCCCTTGAGATAGTAGTGGGGCAGACTGAAGATTGAAGTATTCCTGAGGTAGTAAGGAAGCAAATTGAAAAGTTCAGATTTTGTTCCCTCAAGATGGTAGTGGAGCAGACTGAAGATTGAAGTCTTCCTGAGATAGTAAGGAAGCAAATTGGAAAGTTTAGATTTTGTTCCCTCGAGATGGTAGTGGAGCAGACTGAAGATTGAAGCCTTCCTGAGGTATTAAGAAGCAAATTGAAAAGTTCATATTTTGTTCCCTCGAGATGGTAGTGGAGCAGACTGAAGATTGAAGTCTTCTTGAGATAGTAAGGAAGTAAATTGAAAAGTTTAGATTTTGTTCCCTCGAGATGGTAGTGGAGCAGACTAAAGATTGAAGTCTTCCTGAGATAGTAAGGAAGCAAATTGGAAAGTTCAGATTTTGTTCCCTTGAGATAGTAGTGGGGCAGACTGAAGATTGAAGTCTTCCTGAGGTAGTAAAGAAGCAAATTGAAAAGCTCAGATTTTGTTCCCTCGAGATAGTAGTGGAGCAGACTGAAGATTGAAGTCTTCATGAGATAGGAAGGAAGCAAATTGGAAAGTTCAAATTTTGTTCCCTCGAGATCGTAGTGGAGCAGACTGAAGATTGAAGTCTTCCTGAGAGAGTAAGGATGCAAATTGAAAAGTTCATATTTTGTTCACTCGAGATAGTCGTAGAGCAGACTGAAGATTGTGTCTTCCTGAGATAGTAAGGAAGCAAATTGGAAAGTTTAGATTTTGTTCCCTCGAGATGGTAGTGGAGCAGACTGAAGATTGAAGTCTTCCTGAGATACTAAGGAAGTAGACTGAAGATTGTAGATCTTATCTCCATGAAGCAGTAATGGAGCAGATCGAAGATGGTGAATCTTATCTTCTGAAGTTGCTGTGGAGCAGATTGAAGCCAACAGACCCTAACTCCCTGAAGTTACAGTGGAGCAGGTTAAAATTACCGATTCTTATCTCATTGAAGTTCTAGCGGAGTAGATCAAAGCTACAAATCTCTTCTCCCTGAAATTAAATTCGAGTGGATCGAAGTGCCAATTCCTATACTTCTGAAGTTGTAGTGGGTTAGAACGAGGCTACTTGAAGAAGAAGAGAAGCACCGAGACTCAGTAAGATCGGGCAAAATTGGTCCTTTTTAAAGTCTTTGCTCCATTCTCTTTACACGACAATGAGCAAAGAGGGGCAGTTGTAAAGCCCAATTTTGGCCCGGGCTAAACAGTCTCAACCAATAAAACAGTCCAAAACCCGAGGCCCAATTACAACACCCAAAACCCAATTACATTAACCCTAGTCCAAATTACGGACGGCCCAATAGGCCCAAAGACTAAACAGAAAAAAAAACCCTAGAGTGCTTTCCCTTCTCTCGTGTCGCAGCCCCCTCGAGCGCTGTGCCCATGCCTCGTCCCAAGGCCCCTGACGCACCTAGGCCACTTTGCATAGAAATGGAAAAAATTAGCCCTCATCTGCCTCTGTTGACCCTCGAGGATACCTACAGAAGAACAAACAGAAGCATCAAAGAGAACAACAAAGAAAATGGCAGAAACAGAAGCAACAATAATAATAAACTTGTAATATCTACCCGGCTATATAAGCCCAACACAAAAACAATGTAAGGGAACACACAGAAAACTTCGAAATACGAAAAGAGATTAAAAGAAAAGAATCTGATCATTCTTGCATAGGTATTAATATTTTTTTTGTGCATGTTTTTTAAGATCTTAATATACGAATAAATAAAGAAGCAAAGGGAAAGAGGTTTTACCTGATGCGGTCTACGCGTTCACTGGCGAACGCCGTCATCGCTTGGACTCCTCTGACCAGTGAGGGTTCGGACGAGGATTCGAAAAGCGCCTCCCTTTTCTTATTTCCGTTTTTCTTCTTTTTTATTTCTAAGATGAGCAGATGACTCGTGTTTTTTTTAATTAAAAAAAGAGAACTAAAAAGAGGCTTTTCTATCGCCGGCTACCATCTGCGGCAGGGATACGGCGGAACCCTAGGTCAAGCTAGGGCCAGACAGGGCTGACTACAGAGAAAAAGGAGTCTTTTTTGTTCTTTTTTTTTTAAAAAAAACCGATTTAAAATGATTTTTCTTATATTTTCGGCCTTAAATAGGGGTCATGGAATGACACCGTCTCACTCGGGCATTTTAAGGCCAAAATGGCATCGTTTTGAGTTGGGCCGGACCGACCCAACCCGAACCGCCTAGGATCCGCGTGTATTTGGACTGAGGGTCTATTTGCACTCTCAGTCCTTCCGCTTTTGAGGCGATTTTCAATTTGGCCCCTATTTAGTTTTCCTTTTTTTATTTACCCTGTGAATTTTATTTTTATTTCAATTTGGTCCAGTCAGAACGGCACGTTTCAAGAGGCGGGGAATATTTTCCCATTTAGTCCTTCCTATTTTCTGCGCTTTACTATTTGGTCCCTTATTTTAATTTCGTTCTCAATTTTGGCATGAAACTCTGTTCAAATTTCAAATTACCCCTTTTGACTTTATTCTTTGCATGATTATTTGGCCCTTATTTATTTAATTCAAATCATTTTTAGATTATTTTCTACATGTTATTTCGTTTGTTTTTTTTATCTTTATTTTATATCGCTTTTATTATTACCTTATCATTATTTAGCTTATTTACTTATTTTTTAATATTTTTATTTGATTTATTTCTTTATTGTTTGATTTATTATTTGGCTTATTTGCTTATTGCTCTTTTTTTAGTTGATTTATTTTATTGTGCATTGTTTTTCTATTGCATTTATATTTATTTTATTTTACTTATTTATTTATTTTGATTTTACTCCTTTATTAGCACAAGTTTATCACCTATTGTTATTTTATTAATGTTTACTAGTATATCACCCTTTTTATATCAACTGTGTTTTACATGCATACATACTATTGATATTTTTTATATTATTACTATTATTATTACTATTATATTTTTTACTATTATTTGTTTATTATTGCTTCTATTATTATTATTACTATTATTTATCTATTTTACTTTTAGCTTATTTTTGTTTAGTTTATTTTGTATTTTCATTATTATTTGTTTATTATTATTACTATTTATTAGTCTTGCATTATTATTATTACCTAATGTTTCTATTATTATTAGTACTTTATTTTACTACTACTATTATTATTGTTCTAGTTATTATTATTACCTAACGATTTTGGGATTTGGTTTCATAATTGCTTATTTAAAAACTTCTCAAAATAAGGCAATATTTCGTGTTTGAAAATTCGAAGAATCGTGCCCTATCGTGTAACATCCTAAATGTTAGAGTATTTTCTTATTATTTGTGTTGGCTTGGGTATGAATTTTGTGTGTTTAGCATAGTCTTGTAAAGGCTTGATTTTATTTAGGAAGGTAGAATAATTCTTAGTATAGTATATTTAATGAAGTGGATTAAGTGAACTTGACACTTAAGTTAATTTAAGTGTTAAATTGAGCACAAGAGGAGTTAGTGGCAAGATGGTTAGGATGCAGGAAGAGTTGCTTGAGGTTAGAGGTTCGAGTAGCATGATTAGCATTTTGAAGACTTTATTTTTGTATCCTAGCATTAATGGACGGTCAAATTCTAATTATGATAGGTTGGACTTTCAATTTTTGGTAAGTTGAATATTGGTTTAGGAAAGTTTGTACTTTGGGAAAGGAATCTTAAGGTTATGGAAGGATGGGGGGACATAATGCTTGGCTTAAGGAAGATGTTTTGGAAACTATTCCAAGGCCTTTAGTGCTTGAATGTGGATGGCATGTGTGGCTGGGGGGGCCGATTGTTGATAGGAAGTTTGGGGGGAAAAGTTGGCCAACTTGAGCATTTGTGCACCTTTTGGCATTTATTTCTCTTTCTCTCCAAAAACTCCCTCTTTGGCCGAATGTACCTTTTCATTTTTGTGCAAATTTGCTTTGGATTTTAGCTCTCATTTTTGTGTTGAACCAAATTCTAATTCTTTCTCTCATTTCTCCTTTGAAACCGAAAAACATTTTGCATTGTAGTGCACTCTTTCTCCCATCTCTCTCTTTTCTTTCTTTTGGTATTTGCTCAAAATCACATTTCCTTTTTCTTTCTTTTGGCCGAACCTCTCTCTTCTCCAAACTCTCTTTTCTTTCTTCCATTGTTGATTAAACCGAATCCTCCCTCTCTTATTTTAATTCTCTCCTCTAATTTCAAATTTCATTTCTTTTTAGTCTCAAATCAATTGATTTCTTCTTTTCAAAACCATAGCCGAAAATCCTTTCACCTTTTAACCATTTTTGCCGAAACTTTCCACTCTCTTTTGGTGTTGTTTTGGCCGAATATCAATAAGGGTAGATAATCTTTGGGTTTCCTTCAATCGGTTTTGGAAGATAGGCTCTTTGGGACTTCGGAAGCAATCGATCTAAGCCCCATTCCTTTAGCAATCGAAGTTGGTAAGTTAAGTGGTAAGGATTTAATATTCTTTAAGTTGGTTGAGAAAGCCTAAGGCTATTGGGATTAAGATATGATATTGGCCGAATGGTCTTGATTAAAGTATTATGGTTTGGCCGAATGTAGGATAAGGTGATCTAGTGCGGTAGTTCGGATCTTTGGAAGTTAGTATTTGCGTTGGTGAAAGGTGTGTACCTTACACACTTTATAACTCGGTAATATGTATATATGTGTGTTAAATAGCTATCCATGTTGTTAAAGCCGAAAACTATGAGATCTTGATATGATACCATGATGGGTATAAACAAGGAATCGGGTAAGTCCGTTTCGATATGACTTTTGCAATATGATGCATGATGATACGATTTATGATATGGAATTTCTATGTGATTTCCTAATAAAGTATAATGACATGATTTGTTTATCTATTGCATTGGTATGGGTGATATGAGAGGAGGGGGAAGATTTGAAATTCGTGTCTTTGGACACCAGAGGTTTGGCACCTCCAGTGATTTGGTATCACACTTGTGTCTTTGGACACCAGAGGTTTGGCACCTCATAGTGCCTCGTCCCTGTGGTCTAGCACCACCGTGGGTTGGCCCCACTTTTGAGATATGGGATCGTTGCCAGTGATTTGGTATCACACGTGGGTTGGCCTCACAACTTGATTAATCGTGACTTTGGTCACCAGTGATTTGGTATCACATTATTGGATATCGTGACTTTGGGTCACCAGTGGTTTGGCACCACCAGTGGTTTGGTACCACACGGGGTAGAAAAGGAGTTAAGGATGGCTAGGTTGGGTGCATTATATATTTATATATGTTGCTTGATTATAAATTGTGTAAGAATATTGCATTAATCGGGGGAAGGATTTATGCACTGAGTCTTGGTGACTCACCTTCTCCCTTATCATTTCGTGTGATTTGTGAGATCGCGGATGAGGAGCCGGATGAACTCGAGGAGGCCATACAATAAAATTTGATTTTTATGAACTTGATTTGGGGTACTTTAATTATTTTAATTTGGTTTTGTTTTATTTTGGGTTTGTAATAAGGCCTCTTTAATTATGTTTTTGGATTATTTATATGCTTTGGATATGTTTTAAATATGGCTTATAAATTATTTGGTTAATTTAATAATTGAGCCCAAAGTTTTCTAAAATAATAAAAATGCAATGGTTTTAAAATCTTACCATCGGGTAATATAAATTGTTTGACAAGAAAATATAGAGTAAGTGTTTTCTACAATTTTAATGATTTCCAAATATTAAGTTTCTACATTCAAAATGCAAATGGTTTTCAAAGTAATAATTCAAGTTTTCTTAAAATGATATAAATGTTTTCTAACCTATGATTTATCAACTAAGTTTTAAAAGTTTTATTTATGAAATCACAAAGTAAATTATCGGTTTAAACTTATTATACACGATTTCTACAAATATAGAATTTTCAAAGAGTTTTTCACGAAATTTAATTGTTATTCGATTCTTTTCAAAATGTTTTCCTTAGTGACATACCAGATTCGGTTGTGGCGTATTGACCAGGTTTGGGGTGTTATAAATTGGTATCAGAGCTAAGTTCAAAAGCTCAGCTGTGGGCCCGAGGCCCAAAATGATTTTAAAGTATGATTTTTAAATGTTTTAGTTTAAAATTATGATTTGAAATGCATGGCATCGAGTCTCCGGCACCGATCCGCCCGGGTAAGTACCTCAAATTGTTGATTTTGATGATATGATGATGATGGTATGACTGTATAGTAGTAGGAACTACTCTAGAGACCCAAAACTATAGGTTGGATGTACTCGCGAAAATAACTTCTTATTAAAAATTATTCATAAAACTGTGTTTTAAAGATAGTGGAATGATGTCTTAAGCATAAAACTTTTAATTTAGATAAGTCAAGATTTTAGACATGAGCACTCGAGGTCGGGGTCGTGTTATGCGTGGACGCGGTCATGGTAGAATGGCTATGTCTGAGCCACTAAGGTCGGGTCAAGGATCCGAGAATGAGGTACCACCACCCCTACCACCAGCGATTGGAGTTGAGCATCAGGATCAAACGGGGGATGACGCAGTGTCTCAGGCGATGCTGCGAGTTCTTGAGAGGGTAGCTGGAATAGGTGGAGACGCGGAGCTCAAAAATCTGTACCTGAGTGACTCTGAGCCAATGGAGCCGAGGTATTTCGAGGTGTTTCAAGTGTAGCTCCCAGTTTGGCTGAATATTGGTTAGAGGCGACGGAGCGAATCATGGATGATTTAGATCTGAATGCTGAGGAAAAGCTAAAAGGGATAGTGTCACTTCTTCGTGATGAGTCATATCAGTGGTGGCTCACGATGCGAAACAGTGCTGCGGCGGAGGATCTAACTTGGGATTATTTTAAGGCAGCGTATCAGAAGAAATATATTGGGTCTGGTTACGTTGATGCGCAGCGTAAGGCATTTCTAAGTTTGGTCCAAGAGAGTAAGTCCGTATCAGAATATGAGGCAGAATTTTTAAGATTGAGTCGGTATGCTAGAGGTATCGTGGCTTGAACCGAGCGATGTGTTCGATTCGAGGATGGATTGAGAGACGAGCTGAGACTGCTGATTGCTCCACACCAGGAGCGAGAGTTTGCTGCGTTAGTTGAAAAGACTAAGATAGCTGAAGGGATAAAGGAATCTGTAAGGCAGAATCACGATAGGAACAAACATAAGAGAAGTTTTGGATCATCCGGGTCACCAAGAATTCTCGTAAGAGAGCTAGGCGAGTGGGCGAATCAATGAAAGCCTCATTCTTTGCTAATCGAGACCAAAGACAATGTAACCAATGTGGGAAATTTCATTGGGGCGAATGTTGGACCGGAGGGAAAGGATGTTTTAAGTGTGGCTCGCTAGATCATCGTGTGAGAGACTGTCCACGTAAGCAAGCCAGGAATCAGACTGAGGGTCTAGGTCGTGCTCAGTTTACAAAGAAGGGACCTTCACCGCAGAAAGGTCGTGGTAATGGTAGAGGAGGTAATGGTTCTGGTCGAGGCCGCGGATCATTGGGCAGAGGTGCAGGTAGCACTGAGGCGAGACAGTCTAGTTTGGTGTATACTGCGAGACGTCGAGAGGAGGGCGATGCACCGGATGTCATAACCGGTACGTTCTTAATCTTTGGTGTACCATATACTACTTTGATAGATGTGGGTTCGACGCATTCGTATGTTGCTAGTAGCATAGTAGAGACCTTGAGCTTAGATTTTGAGACTGCTTCTAGGAGGATGACAGTACTTAGTCCTCTAGGTCACTCTGTAGAAGTAGATAAGTCAGATAGGATGTACCCTAGAACTCAAGGGGTAGTGTTTGTGGTCGATCCGATGGAACGCCATTTGGGGAGTTCGATCTGATTCTTGGGATGGACTGGTTGGTTAAGTACCAGGCAAGTTTGAATTGTGCTGCTAAGCGCATGGTTTTAAAGACAGCTGAGGGTAAAGAGGTGGTCATGATAGGTAATAGAAGAGATTATCTATCTAACGTGATATCTGCGTTGAAAGCTGTGAAGATGGTCAGGAAGGGCTGTGAGGCATTTGTGGTCCATGTGTGTGCGTTGGAGGCTAAGGAATCTACTGTGGGGAATGTTTGAACTGTAAAGGAATATACTGATGTATTTCCAGAAGAACTTCTGGGACTACCTCCGAATCGTGAAGTCAAATTTGGTATAGATTTGTTACCCGGAACGGCGCCAGTGTCTATAGCTCCGTATAGGATGGCACCAAAGGAATTGATGGAATTGAAGGCTCAGATTCAAGAGTTGTTGGATCGAGGTTTCATTCGACAAAGTGTTTCGCCTTGGGGAGCGCCGGTTTTTTGTCAAGAAGAAGGATGGTACGATGCGGATGTGTATAGACTACCGCCAGCTGAATAAGCTGACGATCAAAAACAAGTATCCATTACCGAGGATAGATGACTTGTTTGATCAGCTTAAAGGAGCAGCGATTTTCTCCAAGATTGATTTAAGGTCTGGGTATCATCAGCTAAAGGTGAAAGAGGCTGATATCCATAAGACGGCATTTCGCACTCGGTATGGGCACTACGAGTTTCTGGTGATGCCGTTTGGGTTGACTAACGCGCCGGCAGCATTCATGGACATGATGAATCGGGTATTCCAGCAGTTTTTGGATCAGTTTGTTGTAGTATTTATAGACAATATTTTGGTATACTCTAAGACAGAGGAGGAGCATGATGCGCATTTGCGAGTAGTGTTGCAGATTCTGAGGGAAAAGTAGCTTTTTGCTAAATTTAGTAAGTGCGAGTTCTGGCTTAGGGAGGTGACTTTCTTGGGTCACGTTGTATCGGTAGGGATTAGAGTGGATCCTCGAAAGATTGAGGCAGTGTTGGATTGGAAGCCACCTAAGTCAGTGGCTGAGATTAGGAGTTTTCTAGGTCTGGCGGGGTATTACCAAAGATTTGTGGAAGGATTTTCTTTGATAGCAAAGACCGATGACCAAGTTGTTGAGGAAAGGAGTTCCATTTGTGTGGACCGAGAAGCGGCAAGAAAGTTTCGACAAGTTGAAGAAGATTCGATTGAAGCTCGGTTTTGATTCAACTTTGAGGCGAGCAAGGAATTCACAGTTTATTGTAATGCATCACATACTGGTTTGCGATGTGTGCTGATGCAGGAAGGGAAGGTAGTGGCTTATGCATCTCGATAGTTGAGACCGCATGAGGTTAATTATCCAATGCATGACTTGGAATTAGCAGCAGTGGTTTTCGCTTTGAAGATTTGAAGACACTATTTGTACGGAGAGAAGTCGATAGTCTACACGGATCACAAAAGTCTTACGTATCTTTTGACTCAGAAGGATTTGAACTTGAGGCAACGTAGATGGATTGAGTTGTTAAAGGACTACGACTGTTCGATTGAGTATCATCCGGGCAAGGCTAACGTGGTGGCAGACGCGTTGAGCCATAAGGTTGTATCAGATTTAAGATCGATGTTTGCTCGTCCTAGCTTATATGACGATGGGAGTCTTTTGGCTGAACTGCAAGTCAAGACGACTTGGTTAGATCAAATCAAGGAGAAACGATTAGAGGATGATGGTTTGAATGATCGGAGGTTGCAAGTTCAGAATGGTAGTTTAGAGGATTATAGTTTGTCCAGTGATGGAGTATTGTGTTTTCAAGGGAGAGCTTGTATGCCGAAAGATGTTGAGTTGAGGCAAAGGATTCTTCGGGACGCACATAGCAGCCCATACGCTATGCATCTTGGAGGTAGCAAGATGTATCGAGATTTAAGAGAGCAATTTTGGTGGCCAGGTCTGAAGCGAGAGGTAACTGAGTTTGTGGGTAAATGTCTGACGTGTCAGCAGGTCAAGGCTGAACACCAGTTGCCGTCTGGATTACTTCATCCGGTGAAGATTCCGCAGTGGAAGTAAGAAAGGATCACTATGGACTTTGTCAGTGGATTACCTCTTACACCTAGTAAGAAAGACTCAGTTTGGGTGATTGTGGATCGTTTGACTAAGTCAGCTCATTTCATTCCTGTAAGGGTGGATTACTCGCTTCAGAAGTTAGCTAAGTTGTAGTGGAGGAGATAGTGAGGTTGCACGATATGCCAGTGTCAATCATCTTGGACAGGGATCTTAGATTTACCTCGAGGTTTTGGAGAGTGTTACATCAGGCTTTGGGTATGCGGTTGGATTCAAGATCGATTTCATCCACAATCGACCGGCGGTCGAAAAGGTCATTCAGATTTTAGAGGATATGTTGAGAGGTTGTGTTTTGGACTTTAGAGGCAGCTGGGAAGAGTTTTTGCCATTAGCTGAGTTCACATACAACAATAGTTATCAAGCAAGCATTAAGATGGCACCATATGAGGCGTTGTATGGTAGGAGGTGTCGTACACCTACATGCTTGACAGAGTTGGGTGAGCGACAGATGTTAGGACCAGAGTTGGTTGTAGAGACTGAGGACAAGGTTAAGATGATTCAGGCTCGTTTGAAGGAAGCTTCGGATAGGCAGAAGTCTTATGCCGATCTTAAGCGGAGGGATATAGAGTTTGCCGTGGGTGACCAGGTCTTTTTGAAGGTCTCGCCATGGAAAAAAGTGTTAAGATTTGGGAGAAAAGGCAAGTTGAGTCCAAGGTTCATTGGGTCGTATAAGGTGTTGAGACGAGTGGGACCAGTAGCCTATCAGCTCGAGTTGCCAGCATAGTTGAGTCAGATTCAGGATGTGTTCCATGTCTCCATGCTTAGACGCTATCGTTCTGATCCATCGCATATTGTGGCAGTAGAGGAAATAGAGGTGAGTCCAGATTTGGCGATAGAAGAACCTGTGCAGATCCTAGATCGAGATGTAAAAGTATTGCGTAGGAAGTCAGTTCCTTTAGTGAAGGTTTTATGGCGGAATCATGGCGTGGAAGAAGCTACGTGGGAATCGGAGGATGCGATGAGGCAGCAGTTTCCTCAACTCTTTTGATCAGGTAATTTCGAGGATGAAATTTTCTTAAGGGGGTAGAATTGTAACATCCTAAAAGTTAGAGTATTTTCTTATTATTTGTGTTGGCTTGGGTATGAATTTTGTGTGTTTAGCATAGTCTTGTAAAGGCTTGATTTTATTTAGGAAGCTAGAATAATTCTTAGAATAGTATATTTAATGAAGTGGATTAAGTGAACTTGACACTTAAGTTAATTTAAGTGTTAAATTAAGCACAAGAGGAGTTAGTGGCAAGATGGTTAGGATGCAGGAAGAGTTGCTTGAGGTTAGAGGTTCGAGTAGCATGATTAGCATTTTGAAGACTTTATTTTGTATCCTAGCATTAATGGATGGTCAAATTCTAATTATGATAGGTTGGACTTTCAATTTTGGTAAGTTGAATATTGGTTTAGGAAAGTTTGTACTTTGGGAAAGGAATCTTAAGGTTATGGAAGGATGGGGGACATAAGGCTTAGCTTAAGGAAGATGTTTTGGAAACTATTCCAAGGCCTTTAGTGCTTGAATGTGGACGGCATGTGTGGCTAGGGGGTGGCGATTGTTGATAGGAAGTTTGGGGGAAAGTTGGCCAACTTGAGCATTTGTGCACCTTTGGCATTTGTTTCTCTTTCTCTCAAAACTCCCTCTTTGGCGAGAATGTACCTAGGCATTTTGTGCAAATTTGCTTTGGATTTTAGCTCTCATTTTATGTTGAACCAAATTCTAATTCTTTCTCTCATTTCTCCTTTGAAATCGAAAACACATTTTGCATTTTAGCACTCTTTCTCCCATCTCTCTTTTCTTTCTTTTGGTATTTGCTCAAAATCACATTTCCTTTTTCTTTCTTTTGGCCGAACCTCTCTCTTCTCCAAACTCTCTTTTCTTTTCTTCCATTGTTGATTAAACCGAATCCTCCCTCTCTTATTTTTATTCTCTCCTCTACTCTCGAATTTCATTTCTTTTTAGCTCAAATCAATTGATTTCTTCTTTTCAAAACCATAGCCGAAAATCCCTTCACCTTTTAACCATTTTTGCCGAAACTTTCCACTCTCTTTTGGTGTTGTTTTGGCTGAATATCAATAAGGGTAGATAATCTTTGGGTTTCCTTCAATCGGTTTTGGAAGATAGGCTCTTTAGGACTTCGGAAGCAATCGATCTAAGCCCCATTCCTTTAGCAATCGAAGTTGGTAAGTCAAGTGGTAAGGATTTAATATTCTTTAAGTTGGTTGAGAAAGCCTAAGGCTATTGGGATTAAGATATGATGTTGGCCGAATGGTTTTGATTAAAGTATTGTGGTTTGGTCGAATGTAGGACAAGGTGATCTAGTGCGGTAGTTCGGATCTTTGGAAGTTAGTATTTGCGTTGGTGAAAGGTGTGTACCTTACACACTTTATAACTCGGTAATATGTATATATATGTGTTAAATAACTATTCATGTTGTTAAAGTCGAAAACTATGAGATCTTGATATGATACCATGATGGGTATAAACAAGGAATCGGGTAAGTCCGTTTCGATATGACTTTTGCAATATGATGCATGATGATACGATTTATGGTATGGAATTTCTATGTGATTTCCTAATAAAGTATAATGACATGATTTGTTTATCTATTGCATTGGTATGGGTGATATGAGAGGAGGGGGAAGATTTGATATCCGTGTCTTTGGACACCAGAGGTTTGGCACCTCCAGTGATTTGGTATCACACTTGTGTCTTTGGACACCAGAGGTTTGGCACCTCATAGCGACTCGTCCCTGAGGTCTAGCACCACCGTGGGTTGGCCCCACTTTTGAGATATGGGATCGTCGCCAGTGATTTGGTATCACACGTGGTTGGCCCCACAACTTGATTAATCGTGACTTTGGTCACCAGTGATTTGGTATCACATTATTGGATATCGTGACTTTGGGTCACCAGTGGTTTGGCACCACCAGTGGTTTGGTACCACACGGGGTAGAAAATGAGTTAAGGATGGCTAGGTTGGGTGCATTATATATTTATATATGTTGCTTAATTATAAATTGTGTAAGAATTTTGCATTAATCGGGGGAAGGATTTATGCACTGAGTCTTGGTGACTCACCTTCTCCCTTATCATTTCAGGTGATTCGTGAGATCGCGGATGAGGAGCCGGATGAACTCGAGGAGGCCATGCAATAAAATTTGATTTTTTTATGAACTTCGATTTGGGGTACTTTAATTTATTTTAATTTGGTATTTGTTTTATTTTGGGTTTGTAATAAGGCCTCTTTAATTATGTTTTGGATTATTTATATGCTTTGGATATGTTTTAAATATGGCTTATAAATTATTTGGTTAATTTAATAATTGAGCCCAAAGTTTTCTAAAATAATAAAAACGCAATGGTTTTAAAATCTTACCATCGGGTAATATAAATCGTTTGATAGTAAAATATAGATTAAGTGTTTTCTACAATTTTAATGATTTCCAAATATTAAGTTTCTACATTCAAAATGCAAATGGTTTTCAAAGTAATAATTGAGTTTTCTTAAAATGATATAAATGTTTTCTAACCTATGATTTATCAACTAAGTTTTAAAAGTTTTATTTATGAAATTACAAAGTAAATTATCAGTTTAAACTTATTATACACCTGATTTCTACAAATATAGAATTTTCAAAGAGTTTTTCACAAAAATTTAATTGTTATTCGATTCTTTTCAAAATGTTTTCCTCAGTGACATACCAGATTCGGTCGTGGCGCATTGACCGGGTTTGGGGTGTTACATATCGTGCTAGGTTTCGGTTTTCTGTTTGAGCAAGTAACCAAATATCCTTTTAAAATTTTGTGCATATTTTCTAAAAAAAAAAAGGCAATGTTTCATATTTGGAAATTCGAGAAATCGTGCCCTAACGTGCTGGGTTTCGATCTACCGTTTGACCAAATAACTGAATATCCTTTCAAAAATCTTCAATGCATGAGTTTTGGAAATCACGAGATGATTTTGGTATCGAGGATTTAAATTGTCGTATCCTATCATGTTGGATGTGATATTTTATTCCTTCAAAACAAGAGAATCTTAATATCCAATTTGAGTTATTTAATTTTTTAAAAACGGAATTGTATTCTAAAATATTTTCAAATTTTTGAGAAAAATTTTTGATATTAGAACATCAATTAATCAATTAGGTACCAATTTTGGGTGTTATGAGGGTGTTAATCCTTCCTCGTATGTAACCGACTTCCGAACCCGTTTTTTTGAATTTCGTAGGCCAAAATATTATATAGGTGATTCGATCACACCTAAACAAAAAGGATTGGTGGCGACTCCATTTGTCATTTTAAAGTCGATCCCTTTTTTTTTCTTTTTAAATAAAAAAATGGTTACGACACTCGGTATTCAATAATTCTCATCAATTAGGCATTCAAACTTAGTAATACCATTTACTTAATTATATTTTCATTTCAAATAATTTGCAAGTATTTAAAAATTTGATTCTAATTATATGAACTTACCTCGAGTTGTTCGGATGGAAATTATCGACTATTCGCCCACTTTTCCTATTCCCCGATCTAATCCCGATCTCAGTTTATCTTGATCTTAATCTAGCCTTCAAAGTGATCGAATGTTCAAACTTTTTAATGGCTTTCTCAAGCTTTAATTTTGGCGGAGAAGATGAACATTTTCATGCATTTTCATGATTTGTTTTTATTTAATTAACTATAATAACCATTTTACCATTTTAACCTTTGTAATTAAATATAAAAATCACATAATCCATGCCCATTACTGCCCACTAATGCTACTAATGGGATAATTACTATGTAAGTACTTATTCATTTCATTTCTATAGTCATTTGGTTCATTTAACTTATAGAACTCATATTTTACGCTTTACGCGATTTAGTCCTTTTTACCGAATTAAACACTCAAACAGTAAAATTTCTTTATGAAAATTTCACCCAATAATTCTATCATGTTGTATACCTTAATAGAATAATAAAATAAATATTTTGACTTCGAATTTGTGGTCTCGAAACCACTGTTCCAATTTGACCAAAAACGGGCTGTTATAGGGTCGCAAAACAAAAGATTAAGGATAAGTTGCATCACGGTTGGGACAATTCATACAACTATTTATGACAATGGTGTCAAGTATTGGAGTAGTACATAACAGGTTCTGTAACCGATCTAGAAAAACACCCAACATACTTTGATGATCGTCTGGTCCCTGGGAAAAGAGTATTCCACCGATTCTTTTGGACCTTCGATTAATGCAGGGAAGTTTTTCGATACTATAAGTCTTTAGTACAAATTGACGGTACTTGGTTGTATGGTAGGTACCAACATCAGTTGTTGATTATCGTTTCCCAGGATCGTTATTAGATGATCCTTTCCATTTCGTTTGCAGTAATTTCCTCTGAAAAGCTAGATGACTTAGATTTATTCCTTAGTTGATTCTGTCGCCACATTTGCCTGCAGCTCAACATGTAACAGTCCGGTAGAGACCCTAGTCAGAACAGTGATTTTGAGACCAAAAATCTGAGATCGAAATAATATTTTAATTTTATTTTCTCTGTGTACAGTATGTGAAATAGCCTGTGTGAAATTTCTATGTGAAGATTTTATTGATTGTGTGATTAATTAGTAAAAAGGACTTAATCGCGTAGAATGCAAAAGCTGTGTGCTGATTGTTAAAGTGTCTAATTGTTGTTGGCTTTTAAATGAGGAGGACTTATGAAGAAATTGATCCATTATTTAGTAGTGGAGTGGTTGATGGACAAATATGCCCATAGTTTAAATGATCTTCATAAACATTTCATTAAGGGCAAAATTTGTATTTAATTATTAAGTTAATTTATAACAAAACAAAGCATCAAAATGGACGTTTTCTATTCATTTTTACCACCAAAAATAAGAAAGGAGAAAGGATTTTAGTTCTTCATGATATTCGGCCATTACAAGTATTGATTCAAGGTTAGTTTTGCTTTGATTTTTGATAATTCCTACGTTTTTGTGATCGTTGCTTAGTGCACTACCAAACCCATGCTTAAATTTTGTGAATTGGTGATGAATTTGAGATATGCTATTGATGAATGCTTAAGCTATGTGTTAGTTGATAGTGAAATGTGGAAGATATGTGAAGGATGAATATGTTTTGTCTTTGAATTTTTAGTGAAATTGAGTAACTTGGGTTAAATTGAGAAAAGTGTAAATTGAAGGACTAAAATGTGAAATAAATGAAATGTGTGGGCTTGCATTAGCATGGGAAGAATTCGTTTAAGCTTGTGTGAGTAAGAATTTGGTGTATTTTATGATTTTGTGAATTAGGGACTAAAGTGTCAAAATGTGAAATGTGAGGGTTATTTTGTAAAATGCCCTATAAATATGTGTGTGGAATAAATTGAATGAATTGGTAATTGAATGAGTGAATTTGAATGTGTATAGACCAAGAAAGGAGAGTTTCGGATCGAGATCGAGGCAAAGACAAAGTGCTCGATTAGTTGACCGTTTCGATATATCGACGTCCGAGGTAAGTTCGTATATAATATGTGTACTTAGTTATGTTTAAATGTTTTGAAATGAATGGTTATGATATTATTGAATTATAAATATTATGTGAGACATGGATCTATGTGGCACTAAGTTTGCGTATTTGGAAATGTAATCGAGAAG
Source organism: Gossypium rotundifolium (assembly GCA_025506655.1). Lineage (NCBI taxonomy): Eukaryota > Viridiplantae > Streptophyta > Magnoliopsida > Malvales > Malvaceae > Gossypium > Gossypium rotundifolium. The sequence continues at coordinate 153,963,639 of CP106724.1, forward strand.
ATTAGCACTGTGTGTGCGAGTTAATAGAAGCTTCAGCTTTGTGGTTGGCACTATGTGTGCGATACCGAATTGAGTTTGGTTTTGTATCAATGCACTAAGTATGAAATGTCATTTAAGCTTCAACTATGAATTGAGGCACTAAGTGTGCGATTATAATTAATGGATAACACTGTGTGTGCGAAACAATAGAAGCTACGGCTTTAATGAATAGCACTGTGTGTGTGAAATGATAGAAGTTTCGGCATATCGAATTGGCATTGTGTATGTGTTACCGATATAAGTTCGGTTTAACATATTGGCACTAAGTGTGCGATGACAATTAGGCTTCGATTTTGAAATTGGCACTAAGTGTGCAAATTTATTTGAGTAATAGAAAAGGTTGAACGAGAGGTAAAATCGAGAAATTGAGTTGTATGAATGGTGAGTAATTATGTGTTGATCAAGGTATGTTTGAACCTATGTGGTTGATGATAGATTTAAGAGTTGAATGAATAGATATTTGAGTATATGGTTGAGATTGATAATGTGCTTAGTTGTGTCATTATCTATGTGATGGTTGGATAGTATAGTTAGTGAGTATCTAAGTGTTGGCAAATGTAGGTATGATACATATGTGGTTGGTGAAATTAAAAGTAAATGAATGGAATGCTATGTGAGTATTGGATAAAGTTGAACTTGTGTACCATTGGTAAATTATTCATGTGATGGTAAAATGTGTATATTGAATTGGTTCATTGAGTTAATTGTTTTATAATTCGAACTTACTAAGCTTTTGGAAGCTTAATGTGTGATTTGTTTCTCTGCTTTGCAGTGTCAGCAAGGCTAGCTCAGATCTGGGGATCGTCGGCATCTTTATCACACTATCGGCAATCTATTTTGGTACTTTGGAAAGATGTACATAGTTGAAATATGACATGTATAGGCTAGATATGTAAATTATGTATGAGATGTGTAAATAGCCATGTGAGGTGGCTAGATAAATGTTTGAAATATGCTTGTGTGGATTTGGTATGTGAAGTGAGTTTTGGTATGTTTTGATGGCAATGGATATGTCTTATAAATGGTAATCTTGGTGATTGATTGATGCTGGTATGATCTAGTGAATTTGAGAAGGATTCATGTTTGGTATTGAATGTGTTCAAGTGGTGAATTTTAGTTTACAAGTTGACTTGATTAGAAATGAGATAGTATGAGATGTTATGTCGATCACTTGATATGAAATTGGTTGCCAAATTGTGTGTGGAATTATGCTTAAATGTGCTTGTAGGTTTGACCCTTGTGTGGGTGGAAAATTGGCCTTGCATATGGCCTGTTTTGCCAACAAGGTTATGGCACACGGGTGTGCCTAATGACCGTGGGAGAATGACATGATCTAACCTAATAGTACACGGCATTGACACGGGCGTGTCAACTAGTCGTGGGCATAAGTCAGTAGCTAGCTTAAGAGCACACGGCCATGGCACATGAGCGTGCTTGGTGGCCATGTAGAGAAGTCAGAATGCTTGCTCTATTTTGGCACGGCCTGGACACATGGGGGTGTCTATTGACCGTATGAAGCACACAGCCTGGTGGCACAGGCGTGTGGCCTCAACGGACTTTTTGAATGTTTCAAATTTCTAAAACTTTCATAAATGTTCGGTTTAGTCCCAACCCCTCTCTAGCATATGTTTGAGGTCTTGTAGGCCTCAATAAGGGACTATTTGGTTATGTCTTGATGTGTTATAATGATGATTGACTTTGTGCCATAAATGAGATGTGAAATGATTTGATTGTTTGGTAATGCCTCTTAACCATATACCGGCGACGGTCTCAGGTTAGGGGTGTTACATTTTATTAGTATCAGAGCTATGGTTTAGTCGGTTCTCGGACTAACATATCATATGTGAGTCTAGCTATACATGCCATTTATAAAATTGCGATAGTGTGATGAATTCTGACAGATGAAAATGTGTTTTCATATAGTAATGGATCCCGATCGAGCAGTTGCTGACGATGTAGAGAGTAACGTGCCTGTTCCCACTCAAGGGATAGCGCCGGCCACAACTAGGCCAAATGAAAGTAGTAGGGAGGAGAGGCTAAGCAAGCCTTCTTCCATATGATGAGTGAATGGTTTTCAGAGTTTGTTTGAACGAATTTGGCTGCTCCACAACCTTTACCCCCATAAGTACCTGTTGTACCGCAAGTGATAGATCCGATTCAACTGAATAAACCTCCGGTGGATAAGATTCGAAAGTACAGGGCTGAAGAGTTTAGGGCCACATCCGATGATGATGCTGAGAGAGCTGAGTATTGGCTCGAGAATACAATTCGGGTATATGATGAGATGTCATTGACTTCTGATGAATGTATAATGTAAGAGCCCAAATTTGCCAGGGGCCCAATAGCAAGATAAAACCAGAACAAAAAAAAGCAAACAGAAATTAAAAAAACTAATAAATAAAGTCCATTAACAAGTCTTTTTACAAGGCCCATTTACAATAGCAGTCCATAACCCAATCCATAACCCAAAACAGACCCAAAATACCCTAAGCCCAAACAGCCCAAAAAACTAAAATCAGAGTAAACCCTAGCTAGCCAAGCAGCGTCGTAAGCAACCCCCCACACACACGCGCGTCATGCACTCGCAACTCCGTACGCCCCACACCGAGTGCCACGTACAACCACGCGGCCTTGTACTTGCGAAAACGACGACAAAAGACAGCATAGCAAAAAGAAAAAGGGACTGCATTTTGGATTATTTTTATTTTTTGAATATGGTTATAAAAACCAAAGCAAGAACAATTGTAAAAGGTTCACGTTTTAAAAGAGAGAAAATCAATACAAAAATCCAAAAAGAATCAGCAAAAAGAAGGTTTCATTTTATCCTATTTTTTTATTTTTTATTTTTTGCAAATCTATTCTTCTATTTTCTGGTTTCTTTTTCTTTAAACATACAAAAGTTCTAAGGTGTATATATATATATATAAAGGGGAAAATCACCTATTTTCGACCTCCGACCACTGTGCACGGTGGCGACGGTGGCGGCAGACTGGCGCCAGAGCCTCACCAGAGAAGAGTGTTTTGAGAGAAGACTTTTGTTTTTTTAGAAAGGAGTTGAAATGAAATTTTTTTTTTTAAAAAAAATTTGTTTATAAAGAGTTGCGAAACGGCATCATTTCGTAGTGGTTCTTTTGATGCTGAAACGGCGCCGTTTAAAGGCCTCCGACCCGTGACACAACCCGTACTGCCAAGGATCCACGTGTTTTTGGACTGAGGGTCTATTTACGCACTCAGTCCTTTCGCGTTTGAGGCTGTTCCGATTTGGTCTATATTTCAGATTTCCTTTTTCTTACAAATTCCTCCCTTTAATTTTTCTTCTATTCCATTTCGGTCTGTTTAACAAAGATGTGCATGTGGACAAAGGGGTATTGTCTCATTCAGTCCCTATCATTTTTAGCACGTCTTATTTTAGTCCTTCCTTTTTTGGATTATTTGTAATTCGCCTCGAATTTTATTTTAAAGTTTTAATTTAGTCCCTTTTTCATTTCTTTTGTTATTTTTGCTATTAAATTATTTATTTTAATAATATTATTATTAATAATAACATTATTATTACTAATACTTTTATTATTACTAGTATTATTATTGTTATTTTTTATTATTATTTTAATATTACTACTACTATTATTTTTTTAACTTTATTATTATTATTATTATTATTATTATTATTATTATTATTATCATCATCATCATCATCATCATCATCATTACTATTACTAGTATTGTTTTTATTTTTACTACTATTATTATTGTTATTATTATTTCACCACTATTATTGTTATTCTTATGATTATTGTTATTATTTTTATTTATTTATTTTCACTTTTTTTATATATTTTCATTATAGCTTATTATTATTATTGTATTTTTGTTACTCTTATTATTTTATTATCTTTAAATTATTGTATATAGTATTTATTTATTGATTGATTTATCATTAGCTTTTATTTTTGTTATTATTTCTTTCTTGTATTTGTTTGTTCTTTTACTTATTATTTCATATAGATTGTTGGTTTTAAATTTTATTTACTTGTATTTTATTTTGCCTTCATCATTATTATTTATATTATGCCTTCATTCTTATTTTATTATACATATCGACTTTGTAATTCATTTTCCATTTTGTTACAATCACATTTTATTTTATCTGATGCATTAAAATTTTGAAATTAGCCAATACTCCACGTTCTAAGATTAGAAAGAAATCATACCCTAACTTACTGAGTTTTGATTTTTCTCATCGAGTCTAAAGAACCCATTTTTTTTAAAAATCAAAGCATACGAGTTAAATAAAATACTTATTCTCGGGAATTCAAAAGTGTTGTGTCCTAACTCACTAGATGTGACATTTTGTTATCTTGGGGTAAGGATTTCCAAAAATAAAGGCAATACTCTATATTCAGAATTTTGAGAAATTGTGCCCTAACTTACTAGGTTTCGATTTTTCATTTGACACAAATAACCGAATATCCTTCTTAATTTTAAATGTATGAGTTTTAAATGTCAAAAGACACCCTTAGTTTTGAGGATTCGAGATGCCGTATCCTAACTCATTGGGTATGATATTTTATTCCTTCGAAATAAGTGGGTCTCAGCATCCGGTTTAATTTATTCAAGTTTTCTTTAACCAGAAGGATCGTATTTTAAAATCTTTTCAAATTTTTGACATTAATAAATCAATTTGGTACCAATTTTGGGCGTTACGAGGGTGCTAGTCCTTCTTCGAACGTAACCGACTATTGAACCTATTTTCTTGAATTTCGTAGACCAAGATCATCATTTTAATAAATCAAAATGTTTTAACGATCAATCTCAAGGTGACCCGACCACACCTCAAAAAAAGATTGGTGGCGACTCCGTTTGCCATTTTAAAGTCAATCCCCATTTTTCAAACTCGAAAAAAATGGTTTCGACAACTTGGCGACTCCGCTGGGGACTACTCATGAAAGAGAATCAAGCCGTAAAATTGATTATTTGTTGGCCTTTTGTCGAAAGTTGAAAATTTGATTTGAAAAATTACGATCCTTTTATTGCATGTTTCTGTGTCATTGTTGTGGTTTGAGTTCTGTAGACTACTCTTGCATCATGTTGCATAAAGACCTTTTTGTTTTTATCCCTTTTAAGTGGAGGCGAGAAACTACTCCTTTGTGAGGTCTTTACCTCCGTGTAGGATAGTGGATTGCTTTCGGGATACATCCATACCTATGTCTTCATGAGATTTTCATCTCCGTGCAGCCATAGGGAAATGTATTCCAATGAATCGAACTCGGCCTATATGAGCCTATAATGGGTGAGGATCCAGGAATCTGCTGGCTCGGGTACCTCAACTTTAGAACCAAACCACATATAGAGAGACCTAGGAGCCTACACTAGATAGAGCCACGCCAAACCCTAGTGGTCACCCGGACAGGTGTTCTGTGTTGTTTATTTCTCTTCTACTAAAGTGTTTTCTCTTGTTTTGACTGCATTGCATTGCATCATCATAGAAAGGAGATGTTGATTAATATTCGATTGCTAAATAGTGGAGTTTGTCATAAGAAAATGAATTTCTTAATAAAGTGGATTATAATACAGTTGTTCGGACATGGTTTAAGTAAACACAACAGAAGAAGGTTGATAGTCCACGGAGGAATGCAAAACCTTGCCCAAATGATTCAAATTGACAAAAACTGTGCAAGAGCCATCATGCCTCAACTTTCTTAAAAAAGCTAATTAACATCGCAGGGATAAGTGAGCAGCGAACCATGACCTGGATCAAGCCGAGTGGAAATAAGAGAGACATCTTTTGGGAGGATTTGAAGGATTCGACCGTAGCGTCCGGATATGAAAGAAAAGATCGATTTCTTCACCTGGACTATGAGGACAAAGCCGCATATGTAATCCATTTTATGTAAAGATATTTGTTTTCTAGAAAGTTCTTCTAATGGAATTGAATTCAGAATCAACGTCTCTTTTTCTTCTTACATTCATTTTATGCATTTGTATTTCATGCATTTGCGTTACATCATTTGCATTGCATTTTGTGCATTAGATTTTCACATAAGGTCTCTAATTAGATAAAATTATTTTAACAACCTGGAAACGGACAAAACTTTACCAAATACGCATCCCTACGGCACAAGAAAAAAGACCAAGTCAATGGATAAAAGACTAGAAAAATTGGAGCAAATGCAAAAGGATATGCAAGAATAAATGCAGGCACAGATGCAGGAGCAGCTCACTAAGATCCAGCAGGATATGATGGACAAAATGATGGAATCTCAGGGAAATATGGTGACTCAGATGACGCAGCTGTTGAAGGGGCTTATGGAGAAAGGAAAGAACCCCATGATAAATGTTGAGGAGAATACTGAGTATCTTTAATGTCCCTTTGATTTTACTCCACCACATGTGCAAACACGACCTGAAGTAACTGTACAAAGGCTATCTGTCACGATCAGGCCTCAAAAATTCTGAGATGGTGCTTCTGTGAACCTCCAAACAAGATTAGGTTCAGAAGATAATCCAATCAATACTAATGTCCCTAATTTGGATGAAATAGCTAAAGGAGAGAAGATAAAAGTAGAATTACCAAAGCAGCTAGAAGATAGATGTAAATGGTTAGAGGAGAAATTTAAGGTGATACAAAGTGCTGATGGCTATTATGGAATTGATGCCACGGATTTAAGCTTGGTCCCAGACTTGGTGCTCCCATACAAATTCAAAATGCCTGAATTTGAGAAATATAATGGGACAAGTTGCCCCGAGGCTCACATTACTATGTTTTGTAGAAGAATGAAGGGGTACATTAATAATGACCAACTGTTGATCAATTTCTTCCAAGATAGCTTGGTGGGAGTAGCAGCCAAGTGGTATAACCAGTTGAGTCATTCCCAAATTGGTGCATGGAAGGACTTGGCTCAAGCTTTCATAAAATAATACAACCACGTGATAGACATAGCATCCGATAGGATTACACTCCAGAACATGGAAAAGAAGACGAACTCGAGCTTTAGGTAATATGCCCAGCGATGGAGGGAGGTGGCGACGTAATTCCAACCACCACTCTTAGAGAAAGAAATGACTATACTCTTTATCAATATACTGAAGGCCCCATTTATCACTCATATGCTAGGGAGCGTTACAAAGAGCAAACATCATAATGACTGGAGAAATGATTGAGAATGCCATAAAAAGTGGAAAGATAGATGGGGAGAAAGCGTCAAAAGATCAACCCCAAGAAATAGGGAAAATGAAGTGAACAGCTTGAGCATGCATTCCAAATCTGTCACTGCAGGTCAACCGAGGGTTGTGACCACTGGTCATCAGGGCTCACCAAAACAAGAATCCAGTGCAAAGCAACTCCAGTTTACACCAATTCCAATGACATATAGGGAGTTGTATCAAAGCCTATTTGATGCACATGTGGTGGCTCCTCATTACATGGAACCAATACAACCCCCATGCCCCAAATGATATGATTCGAATGCTCAATACGAGTAACACACTAGAATAACGGGTTACTCAATCGATAACTGCATTGCATTTAAGAAATTGGTCGGAGGCTTATTAAAATAGGGGTTGTGAAGTTCAATGAGTCGAAGAAAGCAGTAAATTGTGATAATTGAAGGAGGGGGCAGGAGAGTTGCGATTCCTTGAAGAAGTCATCAGAAGCCTAGAAATAGGGAAGTCAGAACACCAATGGCATATCCAAAGAGGGAACCAAGGAATAAAAGTTTTCCAAACATCGGCTTTTATATACTTGAGAGTGTTTTGAACAATAGGACTCTGGAAGAGACATGTGTTTTTAAGGCTAATTTGAAGTAATATTCAAAATACGCTTATTGCTTTCAACCTAGAAGTAATAACAGTCATTTTGTGAAATAGGCTTGTGTTCAAAATCTTTATTTCAATAAAATGCATCTTTTTGAGCAAATATTTTTCCATTCTTTATATTTATAGATTCTTTTGTACTTTGGATTACTATTCAAATATTCTTTCATTCTTTATTCATGATCATACCATATAAGTAGTCGTTCTTGGAATCATTTATTCTCTGGAATTTACCTTCGTACCCACAATGGGTCCCCAGATATCAATGACATGGGCCACGCTATTACTGACTCCCTTGTTGAATGAAATTTGGGTCTAAGGGATCTCAAGACTTTGAAGATGACAGAAATTGTAACCTTTCTTCTTATTGCTTAATACTGGATGAAAAATAGATCCTACGTAGCAAACTAAGGAAGGAGATAAAAATCAAAGCCTAGCTCAATGCAGAAATAAGATTTCCTATATGTGGGGCATGGATGTTATCAAGCCAGTCTCATCAAAAGCTTCTGGCCAACATCGATTCATTTTCGTGGATGTCAGTTACTTCACTAAGATGGTAAAAGTCACTTCATATGCCAATATTACAAAGTCGATATTCATTAGAACAAAAAAGAGAAAAAAAAGAAAGAATACCAACAAAAAAATGTCGAAAAGATCATATTTAACCGCACAATGTCAAAAGCTTGCGGTCTGTTCAAAGATCAGGTGCCACATCACAGTGCAGTAAAGGTAGCCAAAAAGAAAAATAAAAGATCAGACTTGTAAAGATTGGCATACAGAAGTTACTATTTACCCTCTATGCTTATCAAACGTTGGCCAGGACTATCATCGGGGCAACATATTTCTCATTGGTTTCGCCCATTGAAGCCAAAATTCCTTTTTTCTGAGTTTTATCAAAACTGAAGTTGGATTAGGCAAAATGGATCCAATCCCGATGTGATCAATCAAATTTGTGAGGAAAAGTTAATAGCTATCCGTTACAGTCAGATGATGCGGGTTTGCGTCAAAGAGGTTCATCCTAGAAAATTCCCAAAGGGGGACCTGATATTGAAGAAGATCCTTCATATACAAAAGGATTTCAGAGAAATATGGAGGCCAAACTAGAAAAGACTTTATGTAGTGAAAAATTCTGTTTTGGAAACACTGACCAAAATGGATGGCAGGGATATGCCCAATCCGATGAATTCAGTCAAGAAGTATTTCATTTAAAAAGGAGAAGCCAAGGTGAAAACCTGCAAAGGGCACCTTGAAAAAAAATAACTAAAAAACTTCAATCAAAAAGAAAGAAGAAGGAGAGGCCAAGGCAAAAACCCGCAAAGGGCGCTTTGAGACCAAAGGGGATTTGAGCAAAAAACCCGAAAAGGGCGGCTCAAATTTTGATCAAAACTGGGGCATACAATAGTCTTGCTATGCTTGAATTAACAATGAAGAAGTATGCTATGTCTTGGGCATCGACAAAGTGCTTCGGATCCCCTAAACACATATTGAGCTTAAAATGGTCCTCAAGAAGTTAGAACAGAGAAGCTCAGGCTGCGATATCTGGGGCACCTAGTTTCCATTTTACCAATTTTAATTTTTTTATTTGTGATTATATTATTCTTTTCAAAATATGTTCACAATAAATTTCCTTCTTGATTGCGATTTCTATCTTTGCTTAACTTATTTGTTTCAAGCTATACTCTCAATTAATTTCCTTTTTGACCATTTTGATAATCTTTTTCAAGCATTTCGCATTGAAATAATGATTAGTGGACTAATAACACTTTCATAAAAGGAGTTTCACATATTACTTTGGAAGCTTCTGAATAATACAATAAACTGAAACAGGACTATTGTTTAAAACTCACCAAGTGTGAGGGATGGAAATATTAGTGGAGGAAGAGTCTAAACCGAGACTATCTCTCCAGACTTTTTGTCAAGAATGGCGATACAATCTTAACAAAAATGGGCAATATTAACTCATATGCAAAACGAGAATCATTCTCGAAAAAAATGATATTCTAAATCCATGCGAGGATCATACATACATATCTGGTTGGGTCACTTGGGGAGTGATCAGTTGATGGAATAAGCTACAGATCATATACCCCTGAGTTACAGTGGCATGGATGGAAGCTGATATAGATCCTATACCTTTGAATGGTAATGGGATGGATTGAAGAAGAAACAAATTCTACATTTTGGAGTCACAATGGGATGGATTCAGATCTTACATCACTAAGTCACAATGAGATGAACCCTAAAGTTACAGTGGGGCAAATCTGTTGAGCAAGATATTTGTTTTCTCGGGTTTTTTGTCAAGAATACCAGCCAAACAAGATGGCAGCATAATATGTTAGTGATAAAGCCCTGATAAACAATGAGCGATGACAACCCTAAGCATTTAAAAATGGATCATTCTCATGAAATTCTGCATTCATGCAAAACACATTTAGTTAGGAGAATTTGATTTATTTGATCATTGCATCCTAATCATTGTAAGAAATCATTCTCATGACATTCTTCATTCATGGAAATGTCATCCAGTTAGGAGCATTTGATCATTGCATCCTAATCATTGTAAGAAATCATTCTAATGACATTCTGTATTCATGCAAATGTCATCTAGTTAGGAGCATTTGATCATTGCACCCTAAGCATTGTAAGAAATTATTCTCATGACATTCTACATTTACACAAATGTCGTCCATAATACATTTAGTTAGGAGCAATAGATTCATTTTGATCATAGCATCCTGACCATTTTGCATAAGCATAAACACATAAAATCGATTTTACAAGATAAGTCCCCCAGAGGACGGTGTCCCAACATCGATGAATTAGCAGATCTTATTTCCCTAAAAAGTAGTGGAGTAGATCGAAGACCCCAGCCTTGCTTCCCTAAGTTTGCAGTAGAGCAGACTGAAGATAGCAGATCTCGTCTCCCTAAACAGTATTGGAGCAGATCGGTTGAACGGTAAATCTTGTCTCCCTAGGCAATAGTGGAACAGATTTAAGCCACCAGTCCTATCTCCCTGACCAGCAGTGGAATAGGTCAAAGATTATAGATCTTGTCACCCTAAGCAGTAGTGGACCAAGATCGAATGAAAAATCTTGTCTCCCTAAGCAGTAGTGGAATGGATTTAAGCCACTAATCTTATCTCCCTGACCAGCAGTGGAATAGGTCGAAGATTGTAGATCTTGTCACCTTAAGCAGTAGTGGACCAAGATCGAACGACAAATCTTGTCTCCCTAAGCAGTAGTGGAACAGATTTAAGCCACCAGTCTGGCATCCTTGAGTTTGCAATAGAGCAGATTGAAGATAGCAGATCTTGTCTTCCTGAGATTACAGTGAAGTGGATCGAAGATATCAGTCTGGCATTCCTGAGTTTGCAGTGGGCCAGATTGAAGATAGCAGATCTTGTCTTCTTGAGATTGTAGTGAAGCGGATCAAAGATACCAGTCTGGCATCTCTGAGTTTGCAGTTGAGTAGACTGAAGATAGCAAATCTTATCTCCCCGAAGTTGCGATGGAGCAGATTGAGGCTACAAGTCTAATTTCCTTGAGTTGGATCAAAGTGCTAGTTCCCGGTCCCCTGGAGATGTAGTAGGATGGAATGAAGCAACTCGAAGAAGAAAATCACAGAATGAAGTCAATATTCAACAAGACCGGGCAAATTGGCCCTTTTTGAAGTCTTTACTCTATTCTCATTACACGACAATGAGCAAAGAGGGGCAGCTGTAAGAGCCCAAAATTTGCTCGGGGCCCAATAGTAAGATAAAACCAGAACAAAAAAAGCAAACAAAAATTAAAAACCAATAAATAAAGCCCATTAACAAGTCCTTTTACAAGGCCCATTTACAATAGCAGTCCATAACCCAATACATAACCCAAAACAGACCCAAAATACCTTAAGCCCAAATAGCCCAAAAAACTAAAATCAGAGTAAACCCTAGCTAGCCAAGCAGCGCCGTAAGCAGCCCCCTCCACGCACGCGCGTGTCATGCACTTGCACCTCCGTACGCCCCACTCTGAGTGCCACGTACAACCACGTGGCCTTGTACCTACGAAAACGACGACAAAAGATAGCACAGCAAAAAGAAAAAAGGAATGTATTTTGGATTATTTTTATTTTTTGAATGCGGTTATAAAACCAAAGCAAGAACAATTGTAAAAGGATGTGGTTGATACAATGAGGAAAAGTGGTGGCTTATGCTTCTCGTCAGTTAAGGTCGCACGAAGTTAACTATCCTACTCATGACATGGAGTTGGCTGCTGTAGTGTTTACTTTAAAGATTTAGAGGCACTATCTCTGTGGTGAGAAGTCGATCATATATACGGACCATAAGAGTCTTAAGTACCTCTTTACCCAAAAGGAGTTGAACTTGAGACAACGGAGATGGGTGGAGTTGTTAAAGGATTATGACTTCTCAATCGAGTACCATTGAAACACCCCACACCCGGCCCACGAGCCTGAACCGGATCTGGTATGTTCCTAAAGTAAACCGATTTCAAAAACATTCGATACTTAGAGAAAATTGTAGATTTTTAGAAAAACTATTATTTTGAGTTGGGCTTAGATTGAAAACTCATTTAATTAATCTTGTAAATCCAATTTGATGTAACATGTCCAAAATAGTTCTTAGCAAAATATTAAAAAGTAATGTAAAAACAAAGAATAATCCACTGGGCCTTATGGCCTTATTACATCAAGTAAACCCAAAATAAAATTAAAAAGTATTAAAATTAAATAAAGTCCAATTTGAATAAATTCTTCAAGTGATGCATGGCCTCCTCATGGTCTACCTACCTCAAAATCCTGATCATCACACGAAAAATAATTCCCACAATGGGGTGAGTCAATGACTCAATGTGCACACAATACTATCAATCAATAATTCAGGCATTCATGTTTAAATCATCAAGTCCATATAATAATGAAATTATGATGCAACCCAAACCCAATCCTAATGGTCCATCCGCTACTCTCCACCCGTACCTGCCATTCACACCGTGGGGACTACTAAGTCAACCCTCCATCCGCTACTCTCCACGTTGTGTCATTAGACACTATAATCAAATTTATACGTTGTGTCATTTGACACTATTGTAACCGAAGTTACCAAAATTTCGCAATGTGACCGTAGTCTACATTTTTCGTTGGTGAGACCAAAGTCAACACCTTCGTTGGTGAGACCGAAGTCAACACCTGTTCTCCCCCTTTCACATAAGACCCGAATGCCCCAAAACATATATATATAGCATAACTTAATTTCATGTTCATATTCATATATTCGCATGTTATTAAATAACATTTTTCACAATCCTATCGGAAGTAGGAAACGTACCTGGGTACTTTTTGCCCCATTTGTGGTACATAGCCACATTCACATTATTATTCACATCATATATTAAAATATTTAGCCATACAATAACGAAGGATAGTAAGGGTACACACCTTTTTCGCTTAATAGGTTCCTTGATATTTCGAGAATCCCGATCTAATTTTTAGATCTATTAATCCCTATATTCGGCCCACCAATTAAAACACATTAATAAACCCTTTTAGACAAAACCAAATCCTAGTAGGATTTGTAAGGAAAAACTCACCTTTGCCGATTTGGTGATTATACAAATCCGAAAGTTTGGTTTTCCTCTACTTGATATTCGCCAACCTTGTAGTTCAATATGGTTAGTTTTTGCTTTTCAAAAATTAAGGAATGGATTTAGATACTCACACAACCCTTAGCGAATATTTTAGAGGCTTACCTTAGAGATTCCAAATCCAGAAAGTTCCTTTTTGTCTTGAATATCCGTCGAAATCCCTAAAGATCATAGGTTAGATTTGATCTAACTTTAATAAGTGGTAGTTGGCCTTTAGCGAATGTGTCTTACCTTAATTTTCCTCGAATCAAATCCGAAACTCCTCCTCGACATTCGACCATAGACAAAAGAGAGGTTATTTTCTTAAGCCTTGATTTAAGCGATTTAAAGAACAAGAATCAATTGTTCTTACCTTAGATCCTTGATCTTTATGTTCAACGATTGTGGAAACCCGAGATCCCTTGTATATTCGCCATGATCAAAGAGAATAGGAATTAGGCCTTTTACTTTCGGCAACTAGAAAGAAAGAAAATTGAATGGCTTAACTTACCTTGAAACCTTTAATCACTTGTTTCCTTGTCTTGGGTTCTTGAGATCCCATGCTATGGAGATCTAGCAAGATTGGAAGAGAAAAGTTTTGACTAGGCAATGGCAAAGGGAAGGAAGAGAAAAGATGGAGTCCTTGCTTAGGGGAAATTTCGACAATGAGAGGGAGAAGAGAGAGCAAAATTTCGGCAAAGAGAGTGAATGGGAGAAAAGTCTCTATTTTCCTCTTTTAACTGAAATTGCTAGACCAAGAGTCCAAAACTTGGCCACTACTCTCCCAAGTGATAATTTAATCTCTATTAATTATCACTTAATTAAATTAAAAGTCTTTAATCCATCTTTTAATTCCTCATTTATCTTAGAAGAATAAATCCTTTATTTATCACTTAACTTGACAAGTTTTAGTAAAATAAAACTCTCTCCTTTTTAGCTACCAAGTCTTAGTCCACCCCTAGCCTTGGGAAGCAAAATTAAACCTTCAAAATTTCTTTCCAAGTGACTCGAACTCATGCCATTCCCATCAACCCTAAGTGACACCTCGGGCCACTTTTCCAAGCTCGATTGTATGACAAAATTCACCAACTTTTTCTTTTAAGGCCCTCCGCCTTATCTCCTATTTTGGGCTTTAAAATTTGTCATTCCGGCCTTATTTCTAAGTTTCCTAAAATTTTCGCGCGGCTCTGTAACTTGCCATTTTTCTTACATCCTCAGGTTTCCAAAATGTTCAAGTTTCCAAAATGTTTAGGTTTCCAAAATGTTTAAGTTTCCTAAATGTTGTGTTTCCAAAATGTTTAGGTTTCCAAAATGTTCGGGTTTCCAAAATGTTCGGGTTTCCAAAATGTTCGGGTTTCCCAAAATGTCTAAGTTTCCAAAAATGTCTAAGTTTCCAAAAATGTCTAAGTTTCCAAAAATGTCCATTTCCATTTTCATTTTCATTTCCATTTCCATGCATTTCTAGGTTTCCAAAAGTATCAAAATTTATTCATAGTACTTGAAACTTATCATTTCATACAATTAAACTGGAAATGCATAGGCCTTATTCAGGATGTTCTGCCTACCCCTTAAACAAAATTTCGTCCTCGAAATTTCCTAACTAAAATAGTTGAGGGTATTGCTGTCTCATCGCCTCTTCTAGCTCCCACGAAGCTTCTTCTGTTCCATGATTACGCCATAGCACTTTGACTAGAGGAACTGTCTTCTTTCATAGTACTTTTACGTCACGTTCCAAGATTCGAATTGGTTCTTCCTCGTATGATAAGTCTGGCCTTAGTTCCACCTCTTCAACCGGTACCACATGAGATGGATCCGATCGATAGCGACGTAGCATGGACACATGGAATCGTCGTGCATCCGCTTCGATTCGGTGGCAACTCTAGTTGGTATGCCACTGGCCCAACTCGCTTCAGTACTTGATAAGGCCCTATAAATCTTGGGCTTAGCTTCCCTTTTCGGCCAAACCTCATTACTTTCTTCCAAGGTGAGACTTTCAAGAACACTTGATCTCCCACTTCAAACTCTATTTCCTTTCGCTTAAGGTCTGCGTACGACTTTTGCCTATCAGAGGCTTCCTTCAACCGTGCCCAAATTAACTCAACCTTCTCTTCAGTTTCTGCCACCAACTCTGGACCCAAAACTCGGCGTTCTCCTAACTCGGTCCAACAAGTAGGTGTTCTACACTTCCTTCCATACAATGCTTCGTATGGTGCCATTCGAATCTTGGCTTGATAGCTATTGTTGTGGCGAATTCACTAAAAGGCAAGTAATCTTCCCAACTTCCTCGAAAATCCATTACGACCTCTCAACATATCCTCCAACACTTGTATAACTTCGTTCGATCGCCCGTCGATTGTGGATGAAAAGTCAGTGAAGTCTAGCTTAGTGCCTAAAGCTTGATGAAGTGCTTTCCAAAATCGAGGCGTAAACCTTGGGTCTCTATCGGAGATGATCGACTTTGGTACTCCATGTAATCTCACAATTTCGCCACATACAACTTGGCCAACCTCTCAAGAGAATAATCCATTACGACCGGGATAAAGTGTGCGGACTTGGTCAAACAGTCCACAATCACCCATACAAGGTCCTTCTTAGTAGGCGTGAGGGAAGCCCACTAACGAAGTCCATGGTAATTCTTTCCCACTTCCATTGGGGAATTTCGATTGGTTGAAGCAATCTCGATGGGACTTGGTGTTCACCTTGACTTGTCGACATGTCAAACATTTCCCCACAAATTCACTCACTTCGCCTGGTCGGACCACCAAAATTGTTCCCTTAAATCTCTATACTGACTTGATGCCTCCGGATGCATAGCACAAGGGCTACCATGCGCTTCCGAAGAATCCTTTGTCTCAACTCCTTATTCTTGACATCTGAGACTTTACCCTTGTAGCACAATACTCCTTCATTGTTGACATCATAATCCTCTAATCCCCTTGTTTGTGCTTCTGCAACAATACTTAAGTCATCATCGATAACCGTCCTCCTTCACTTCCTTTAGCCATGTGGGCACGACTTGCAACTCGCCAACAAAGCTTCCATCATCATCTGACTTATATGAGCGAACAAAGCTCGTAGATCCGATATAACCTTCCGACTTAGGGCATCGGCTACTACATTTGCCTTGCGGATGATACTCTATTGAGCAATCGTAGTCCTTCACAAATTCCACCCACCTTTGTTGCCTCAAGTTCAACTCCTTCGAGTTAATAAATACTTAAGGCTCTTGTGGTGCAATGTAGATAATGACCTTTCTCCATAAAGGTAGTGCCTCCAAACCTTAAGGGTGAAAACCACATTGCTAGTTCTAAGTCATGAGTTGGGTAGTTAAGCTCATGAGGCCTTAGTGCCGAGACGCATAAGCGACCACTTTGCCATCTTGCATTAACACACGCCCTAACCCGTGTATGCGAAGCATCACGATACCACAAATTCCTTTCCGCCTCCGATTGAATTAACACTGGAGCCTCTGTCAAGACCTTCTTAAGCTTTTCAAAGCTCTCTTCTGCTTATTAGTCCATTCAAGGGTACTTCCTTCCTTAGTAACTTGGTTAAAGGCGCGCTATTGACGAGAATCCTTCCATGAACCTTCAGTAATAGCCCGCCAAGCCTAAGAAACTTGATTTCACCACGGACACGGGTGGTTTCCAATCCAACACCGCTCGATCTTCCTAGGGTCCACTCTTATTCCTTCTGCGGATACCACATGTCCTAGGAATGCCACCTCCTTAAGCCAAAATTCGCACTTGCTGAATTTGGCATAAAGCTTCTTTTCCCTTAACACTTCCAACACGACTCGGAGATGCTCATCATGCTCCTCCTCCGACTTTGAATACACCAAAATATCATCGATGAAGACAACGACGAATCTATCCAAGTAGGGTTGGAAAATCCGATTCATCATATCCATGAACGCGGCTGGAGCGTTTGTCAACCCAAACGGCATCACCACAAACTCGAAGTGACCATATCTTGTCCTAAAAGCGGTCTTATGGATATCAGCCTCCTTCACCTTCAACTGATGGTATCCCGACCGTAAATCGATCTTCGAAAACACTGCGGCTCCCTTCAGCTGATCGAACAAGTCCTCGATCCTTGGCAAGGGATACTTGTTCTTAATGGTCAGCTTATTTAACTGACGGTAGTCTATGCACATACGCATAGTTCCGTCCTTCTTCTTCACAAATAAGACCGGTGCTCCCCACGGAGACACACTGGGTCGGATGAACCCACGGTCCAACAGTTCTTGTATCTGAGCCTTGAGCTCTACTAACTCCTTTGGTGCCATTCGGTATGGAACGATTGACACAGGAGCTGTCCCCGGTAGCAATTCAATCCCAAATTTGACCTCCCTGTCTGGGGGTATTCCCGGTAACTCTTCTGGAAACACATCTACGAAGTCCCTTACAGTCCTAACTCCATTAACACCTTCCTCCTTCCCACCTATCGCACTTACAAAAGCTAAGAACGCTTTGCAACCTTTCCTAACCATCTTCTCAGCCTTCAGTGCCGAAACTACATTAGATAAATAATCCTCCTTTCTCCGATCATTATCACTACTTCATCTTTCGGGGTTCTTAGTTCCATACGTTTAGCCGCACAATCCAACACGGCTTGGTGTTCTACTAACCAATCCATTCCGAGTATAAGCTCAAACTCTCGAAGGGTAACTCCATTAAGTCCGCTCGAAAGTTCACTCCACAATCTCTAGGGTACATTCCGAAAGATCTTGTCTACCACTATAGTTTGGCCTAATGGGCTTACTACAGTCATCTGCCTATCAGAGAGTTCCGAGTCTAGGCCTAGTGTTTTTACTACACTACTTGCAACATAGGAATGGGTCGAGCCCACATCAATCAAAGCAAAGTAGGGTTTTTCAAAAATAAAGAATGTACCGGTTTTTACGTCCGGCGCGTCTCCATCTTCCCTTCGGCGAACCGCATAAACCAAACCCGATTGTCTTGCATCAGTATTAGCATTAGTACCTCGACCCTGTGTGCCACGGCCTCTGCTGTACCACTACCACGATTACTCGAACCACGACCTCGTTGAGGTTTCTTTGTCATTCTCTGGAAGTGCATCTAGCATTCTCGAACTACTGGTCGGCTCTCGTCGATTGTTTGGGACGGTCTTTAAACATATGGTCCTTGGACCCACACCTAAGACATGCTCCTAACTTTTCCAACACTCCACGGATGCCTCTTTCCACAATACTCACAAGATCGAATCGCACTTTGTACCGGCTTGTTGATTTGAGGTCTATCAACCCGAGGCCTCTTGTAACCCTTTCCGACGACCCAAACCCTCTTTTGACCTTATTCTTATCTACGGTGCCGCTTAGTAGCATCCTTAATCCCCTCGGCCACCTTGGCCTTTTCTACCAAAATAGAAATTCCGCTCGATGCGGTGCTATTAATGATCTCAAATCATCTCTCACCGTCCTCAAGCGGACACGGCGTTCATGTTCGATTGCCACTACCCTCGAGCATAGCGGCTCAACCTCGAAATTCCGCCTCATATTCTCATGACGGACTTACTCCCTTGTACTAATCCTAGAAAAGCCTTCCTCTGCTCATCAGATACGGGTTCCCACATACTTCTTCCGAAAGGCCTCTTTAACAAATTCCCGGTCGATTTTCACTACGGTACCATCACGAGCAATCAACCACCATTGATACGCTTCATTGCGTAACAATGCCACCATCCTTTCACTTCTCCTCCGGAGTCAACTCAAGCTCATCCATTATACGCTCTGTTGCTTCCAACCAATCTTTCACCAGATCTTTGGGTGCCACATTGATACTCTCAAAACATTTCGCTCCATTAGCTCGGAGCCGTTCGGTACCGACTTTCGATTTCCTCCATTTCCACCGCACTACCACCAATTCCAAAACTCGCAGAGCGACTGCGACCTGACCTCTTCCCCGCCCGAGCCTCACCGCTCAACATTAACAAATTGGGGTGGTGGTGGTGGCATCTCATTGTCGGACCCTTGACCCGACCTAACGAGTTCCGAACACGGTCATCCTTCCTCTTCCTCGACCACGACGACCACGTCCTCTAGAGCTCATTTTCTAACGTCGAGATCGATTAAGAAATTTTATGGATTAGTCAATGTTCCACTTATTTATCGTGAAGGAGTTTTATGAGAAGGGATTTTGGAGTGGTTCTTTCATATTCATACAAACACACGGTCTTTTCATTCATTCATTCATCCATCAAACAAGTATGAACTTCCGTTCATTCGTGAGAAACGTTGTAGTTTTTGTTGTTGTTGTTGTTTTCCACTACCCGGGGTATTTTCGTAATTTTATCCTCTGAGGTATTTTCGTAATTTTCCAGAGAAAACATTTCTTGGGGTTTTTGTCAAAAGTTATTTTATTATATTTTTTTGAAAATTTTGAAGTCTAGGGGTGATTTGAAAAATTTTGAAATCCGGGGGTATTTTGGTAATTTTTCACAAATCGGAGTAAATTTGTAAAATTTTATAGATTTAGCGTATTTCAAAAGTTGTAAAACTTTGAGGGTTCTTTTCAAAATTGTTCCTTCAAAATGGGGATATTGCAAAATTTTGAAAATTAGGGTCATTTTGGTAATTTTGTAAGTTAGTGGCGGTTTTGTAATTTTTTTTTCCAAAATCATGGTATTTTGATATTTTACAAATTAGGGTTTTTGATTGTTTATGAAATCATGAAATTTTGGTAAAGTTGTTGAGTAGTTGAACATTTTACAAACCAGGGGCGTTTTGGTAATTTTACCGTTAGGGGCATTTTTGTAATTTTCGCAAATCAGGAGTTTTTCAGAGAATGTTGTAAAAATAATTTCCTCAGATTTAGAAGAAAAGTTTTAAAGGTTTGAAAAACTAGGGTTTGTTGTTTTGTTCTCTTCCTTTTTTTTTTTTTAAAACATGGCTAGTTCCCTTTCGGGTTTTAGTCATTGTGTTTAGCCTATGACCGAGCCCTCTTGGTCGGGGTGAACCAAAGCTACATAGCAGGCAGGATTCGTGTGGAGAGGAGGTGAGTCAGCGGATTGCTTAAATACCAAGCTCCCAGAAACCATTCCTAGACATGCTGCATGAGGTTGCCACACCACCGAGCCCTCGAGTTATGGTGAACCAAGTTACTCGCACTGGTAGGATTCCTCGAAGAGGAGGTGAGTCACTAGGGCCGCTTAAATACCAAGCTCTTCCGGATCCAATCCTAGACATGCGTACAAGGGTTACCACACCACTAGCTCAATGACTTAGCCAAAGGTTGGTTCAAGGCATTAAGTCTTATGTGTTACGTTTGAGTAGTCTAACCACAGGGTTTAAGTTCCTATTATTCTATTCTACGTTCCATGCCTATTCTACCCTTATAAAATCACGAATCACACATATAGTTAGGGGTACTTACACGGTGGATCATGGGTCTGAGACTTAGGGGCCATGCCAAAAGCCTGCTTATTTTCAAAGAAAATCATTTGGCTCGCTTTGAAAACGTTTGGGCCTTAGCCACAGCCGAGAGTTTGAAATCGGCTCGATACCAAATCGAAACACCCACACCCTACCCACGAGCCCGAACAGGATCTGGTATGTTCCTAAAGTAAACCGATTTCAAAAACATTCGATACTTAGAAAATTGTAGATTTTAGAAAAACTATTATTTTGAGTTGGGCTTAGATTGAAAACTCATTTAATTAATCTTGTAAATCCAATTTGATGTAACATGTCCAAAATAGTTCTTAGCAAAATATTAAAAAGTAATGTAAAAACAAAGAATAATCCACTTGGGCCTTATGGCCTATTACATCAAGTAAAACCCAAAATAAAATTAAAAAGTATTAAAATTAAATAAAGTCCAAATTCGAATAAATTCTTCAAGTGATGCATGGCCTCCTCATGGTCTACCGCCCCATTCACATCCGATCATCACCGAAAAATAATTCCCACAATGGGGTGAGTCAACAGACTCAATGTGCACACAATACTATCAATCAATAATTCGGCATTCATGTTTAAATCATCAAGTCCATATAATAATGAAATTATGATGCAACCCAAACCCAATCCTAATGGTCCATCCGCTACTCTCCACCCATACCTGCCATTCACACCGTGGGGACTACTAAGTCAACCCTCCATCCGCTACTCTCCACGTTGTGTCATTAGACACTATAATCAAATTTATCGTTGTGTCATTTGACACTATTGTAACCGGTTACCAAAATTTCGCAATGTGACCGTAGTCTACATTTTTCAGTTGGTGAGACCGAAGTCAACACCTTCGTTGGTGAGACCGAAGTCAACACCTGTTCTCCCCCTTTCACATAAGACCCGAATGCCCCAAAACATATATATATAGCATAACTTAATTTCATGTTCATATTCATATATTCGCATGTTATTAAATAACATTTTCACAATCCTATCGGAAGTAGGAAACGTGCACAGGTACTTTTGCCACATTTGTGGTACATAGCCGCATTCACATTATTATTCACATCATATATTAAAATATTTAGCCATACAATATCGAAGGATAGTAAGGGTACACACCTTTTCGCAATAGGTTCCTTGATATTTCGAGAATCCGATCTAATTTTTAGATCTATTAATCCTATATTCGCCCACCAATTAAAACACATTAATAAACCCTTTTAGACAAAACCAAATCCTAGTAGGATTTGTAAGGAAAAACTCACCTTTGCCGATTTGGTGATTATACAAATCCGAAAGTTTGGTTTTCCTCTACTTGATATTCGCCAACCTTGTAGTTCAATATGGTTAGTTTTTCGCTTTTCAAAAATTAAGGAATGGATTTAGATACTCACACAACCCTTAGCCAAGATATTTTGAGGCTTACCTTAGAGATTCCAAATCCAAAAGTTCCCTTTTGTCTTGAATATCTGTGAAATCCCTAAAGATCATAGGTTAGATTTGATCTAACTTTAATAAGTGGTAGTTGGCCTTTAGCCGAATGTGTCTTACCTTAATTTTCCTCGAATCTGAAATCCCGAAACTCCTCCTCTGACATTCGGCCATAGACAAAAGAGAGGTTATTTTCTTAAGCCTTGATTTAAACGATTTAAAAGAACAAGAATCAATTGTTCTTACCTTAGATCCTTGATCTTTATGTTCAACGATTGTGGAAACCCGAGATCCCTTGTATATTCGGCCATGATCAAAGAGAATAGGAATTAGGCCTTTTACTTTCGGCAACTAGAAAGAAAGAAAATTGAATGGCTTAACTTACCTTGAAACCTTTAATCACTTGTTTCCTTGTCTTGGGTTACTGAGATCCGGCTATGGAGATCTAACCGAGATTGGAAGAGAAAAGTTTTGACTAGGCAATGGCAAAGGAAGGAAGAGAAAAGATGGAGTCCTTGCTTAGGGAAATTTCAAGCAATGAGAGGGAGAGAGAGAGCAAAATTTCTAAAAAGAGAGTGAATGGGAGAAAAGTCTCTATTTTCCTCTTTTAACTGAAGCGCTAGACCAAGAGTCCAAAACTTGGCTACTACTCTCCCAAGTGATAATTTAATCTCTATTAATTATCACTTAATTAAATTAAAGTCTTTAATCCATCTTTTAATTCCTCATTTATCTTAGAAGAATAAATCCTTTATTTATCACTTAACTTGACAAGTTTTAGTAAAATAAAACTCTCTCCTTTTTAGCTACCAAGTGCCGTCCACCCTTAGCCTTGGGAAGCAAAATTAAACCTTCAAAATTGCTTTCCAAGTGACTCGAACTCATGCCATTCCCATCAACCCTAAGTGACACCTCGTGCCACTTTTCCAAGCTCGATTGTATGACAAAATTCACCAACTTTTTCTTTTAAGGCCCTCCCGCCTTATCTCCTATTTTGGGCTTTAAAATTTATCATTCCGCCTTATTTCTAAGTTTCCTTAAATTTTACATGGCTCAGTAACTTGCCATTTTTCTTACATCCTCGTGTTTCCAAAATGTTCAAGTTTCCAAAATGTTTATGTTTCCAAAATGTTTAAGTTTCCTAAATGTTCTGTGTTTCCAAAATGTTTAGGTTTCCAAAATGTTAGTTTCCAAAATGTCCATTTCCATTTTCATTTTCATTTCCATTTCCATGCATTTCTAGGTTTCCAAAGACTAATGTTGTGGTCATTTCATACAATTAAACGAAATGCATGAGTGTTACAACCATCACGGAAAGACTAATGTTGTGGTATCGGAGTTAAGGTGGTAGTTAATGTTTACTCATCTCAGTTTGTATGAGAATGGCAGTCTACTAGCGAAACTTCAGGTGAAGCCATTATGGTTAGAACAGATCAAGGAAAAGCAGTTATCATATGAAAAATTGGGTCCTTTAATGCAACAAGTTGAAAGTGGTATAATAAGGGACTCTAGATGGAACAAGCATGGCGTGCTGTGTTTTTGTGAAAGAGTTTGTATACCCATGGATTCAGATTTGAGACCAATGATTCTGAGAGAGGTGCATAGTAGCCCTTATGCTATGCACCCCGGAGGAAATAAGATGTATCGAGACCTCCGTGAACAGTATTGGTGGCCAGGGTTAAAGCGAAAAGTAACATATTATGTAAGTAAGTGTTTGACTTGTCAGCAAGTGAAGGCAAAACATCAATTATCGTCAAGCTTATTGCAACCAGTAAAGATTCCTCTATGGAAATGGGAGCAGATAACAATGGATTTCGTTAATGGGTTACCTTTAACACCTACTAAGAAAGATTCTGTTTGGGTGGTAGTAGATCGATTGATGAAGACTGCTCATTTTCTACCAGTTCGTTCGGATTACTCGCTATAGAAGTTGGCTATGCTGTATGTATCTGAGATCATGAGGTTGCATGGGGTACCAGTGTCTATCATATCGGACAGGGATCCTAGGTTTACATCACGGTTTTGGAAAGCTTTACATGAGGCTTTGGGAACAAAGTTAAACTTCAGTACGGCTTTTCATCCTCAGTCAGATGGTCAGTTAGAAAGAGTAATTCAGATTTTGGAAGACATGTTAAGAGGTTGCGTGATTGACTTCAGAGGTAGTTGGGAGGATTTCCTACCGTTGGCAGAGTTCGCGTATAATAACAGTTACCAATCCAGTATCCAAATGGCACCTTATGAAGCGTTATATGGTCGTAGGTGTCGTACCCCTACTTGTTAGACTGAATTGGGGAACGGCAGTTGTTGGGTCCTGAATTGATATCTGAGACGGAAGAAAAGGTAAAGGTGATTTGAGCACGGTTAAAGGAAGCTTCGGATAGACAAAATTTGTACGCGGATCTGAAGCGTAAGGATATGGAGTTTGCGGTGGGAGATCAAGTCTTTCTAAAAGTCTCACCTTGGAAGAAGATTTTCAGATTTGGAAGGAAGGGCAAGTTGAGCCCTAGGTTCATTGGACCGTACCATGTGTTGAAGCGTGTAGGATCAGTGGCCTATCAGCTTGAATTACCTCCAGAGTTGAGTCAGATTCATAACGTTTTTGATGTCTCTATGTTAACGCATTACCAATCAGATCCGTCTCATATAGTGCCAGTAGAGGAGGTTGATCTAAGGCCAGATTTGTCTTTCGAGGAGGAACCAGTGGAAATCTTAGACCGTGATCTTAAGGTGCTAAGAAAGAAGACCATGCCATTGGTCAAAGTTCTATGGCGTAATCACGGTGTGGAGGAAGCTACGTGGGAGCCTGAGAACACAATTCGACAACAATATCCTCACCTCTTCTAATTAGGTAAATTTCGAGGTGAAATTTTCTTTAAGGGGGTAGATTGTAACATCCTACAATTTAGTATCAGTATGTTGTTTTCTTTTGTTGGCGCTTAGTAGTGTAATAATTTTTATTTGTATGGTTAAATGGTATCATGAGGGCTTGGGATTAATATTGGACTTAGAATAATTTTTAGTAAATTGTACTTTATGGAGATGAGCTTGTAACCTTAATGCTTAAGGTAAATTAAGTGATTAAACTAGCATAAGTTGAGCTAGTAGTAAAGTGGAGTTGGCGCCATAAGTGTTTCTAGAGGGAAGGAGTTCGAATCCTTGATGAGCATGTGAATTTTTTTTATTTTTGTTTTTCATTTTCATAGTTTCGGTTATGGATAAGATCTTGGATGAGTTGGATTTCAAATATTATGGCAAGAAGACTAAAGGAAAAAGGTAAGCAAAAACTTAAGGAAAATAATCTTATAAAAAAAAGCATTAAGGGTGGACACAAGGCTTAATGCAAGGTGAATGTTTTGGAAAGTTTTGTGTGGCAAAAACTTTGACTTTGTGTCTATGTACTTGGACAGTTTTTGGGGCTAAGGGGTAGCCGAAATTTTGAAGGCATTTGGATGAATTAGGAGCTAGTTGTGCACATCTTTCTTTTAGTCATTTTGTGTTCTCTCAAAGCTTTTCTCTCTAATTTTCCTCCTCTTAGCCAAATGTATTTTGGACAAAAGGTAAACCATTTTCTTTTCTTTTGGTCATTTGAATTTTGACCATTTCGGTTTTGAGTTGTTCTTTCTCCCCCAAATTATTTCTTCTTTCTCTCCTCTTTGTGACCAAAATACCAAAACATCAAAGACCATTTCTTCTCTTTTTCCCTCATTGCCGAATGTACATTGACCCAAAGTTCTTCTTTGAATCATCTTCTATCCTTGAGAACCGAAATTCAAACCTTCATTTCTATTCTCTTTTCTTCTTTACTTCTCTTAAAAGACTCTCAAACATCATTCTCTCCCTAATTCTTCACCATGGCTGAATGTTGATGGTAAAATCTTTAGCCGAATCTTTCTCTTCATTTATAATCTTTTCTCTTTCCTACAAATCCTTCTTTCTTTGTAGTGATATAGCGGAGTGCCGATTATTTCTACATCATTTAGTCGACCTTAGCCATAATAAGATTGTGTAGAAAGGAAGTTCATCGTTCAAGGTGAGGAATCAATTTCAAAAAGGGGTTTTATATTATTCTTTTAATTGATTAATCGATTATGTCATAGGGACTTTATTAGTCGACTTTCACTTTTTGAACGAAAGAATCCTGTGGTAAGCCTATTTCGCCTTTAAAATCAATCGGTTGTAATAAGGGAATATTAGTTGGACTAACATTTATTTGTCAATAGAGGCAATCAATATAGGGTCGAAAAGGGTTGTTAATAGCGTTTGGAAGAGGGGTGGTTCTTCTATTTCCCCTAAATTCAAACGAAGGGCTGCTCCGGGAATTTGAGACTTTCCATCGGGTTGTGGACCCTCATCCGAGGAGAATCGATTATTCAAAGTCGTATGCATACTCGAGCCATTGATCGTTTCAGGTTCTTCAACGGTTTATGAACCGTCAATCGGGGAAAATCGAAAGATAATTGTTGCTCGAAATTTCGAGGGTAAAGATCTAGATCATTTATCTTGACATAGATTTATATTTAGTATCAGTGTTCTAATCGAGTGTGATACGTATTTAGGTATCGACGAGCGGGAAAGTATAGTTCTCACCGTAATCAGGTGTGTCATTTCACACTTATCTCATGGGTTAGATATTGTATCGTAAGTAATAGAATAAAAATCGTAAAGTTGGTAAAATTGGAAAATATGGTATATTAACATTTTTTGTGTAAATGCATGAAATCGATATTAAAGTTGTGGAAATTACAGATTTGCCCTTAATGGGCTATTATATTAAACAGTGATATTTGGGGCCATATGAATTATTTTGATAAATTGGCCAAGTGTGAAATTTGTGAAAAGGGCCTCAGTGATTAATGGGCCAAATTTGCTAGATCGATTAATGGGCCAAATTTGCTAGATCGCTTAATGGGCCAACTTGTATTATGGGCCTTTTGATGAAATCATTATATGAATATTGTTATGCTTTGTATATGCATACATGATTGCATGGGTTGGGATAAAATTAAAGAGAAGTGCTGATGGCTCTACCACAATCTAGTTCGGATGGCTCTGCCATAATCTAGTTCGGTGACTCTGTCACAATCTAGTTCGGTGACTCTATCACAATCTAGTTCGGTGGCTCTGCCACAAACATTTTAAATGGCTTTATGCCTACGATTGGTGTGTTGGCGGGGTGGGTTAACTTGATCCCCACAGGTGTGCTGGTTGGTACGGGTGGTGTGTAGCAGATGGAAATTTAGGCTTGGTTGGGAATTGCATATCACATGCATTTTATATTTGATATATATTTATATTGTACATTTGTAAATGGGCTCAAGCCCAATTATATGCTTAAATGGTTTTGGCCCAGTGGACACGGTAAGTGGGTTACACACTGAATCTAAGTAACTCAACCTGCTTTTCTTACCGTTCTCAGGTAATGATAATTGATGGAGGCTTGGTGGGGATGACTTCGTGTGGAGGCCATACTACGAATGATGGGTTATATATATATAAACTTTGAACTTCTTTTAAGTATTTCTATTTAAGTATTATTTCAATTGCAATGTCATAAGGCCTCTGGTATTAATTTCATGGATTTTTATTTCATGGATGGATTTTAATATGTTTTAGATACTTAAATGGAATTTGTTTTAATTTCTATAAATGTTTTCTTAAACTTGCATATAAAAAGGGGTTTTTCTTAAATATCATCAACTCGTAAAATTTCTGTGAAAACTCTTTTATGAAATTATTTTAACCAATTATTTCTCTGAAAATCAAATTATAAACCCTTACGTTTTAAAATCATGGATTTCAAATTAATCTCGATTTTTGATAAATTCCATCCCCAAAATCGTTTTGAAGATTTGTTTTCTTTAAATCATTGATGACTAGATGTAAGTTTGATTTGTGTGGCATGCCAAATTTAGACTTAACGCATAGGCCGGGTTTGGGGTGTTACAAAAAGAATCAGCAAAAAGAAAGTTTCATTTTATCCTATTTTTTTATTTTTTATTTTTTGCGAATCTATTCTTCTATTTTCTAGTTTCTTTTTCTTTAAACATACAAAAGTTATAAGGTATATATATAAAGGGGGAAAAATCACCTGTTTTCGACCTCCGGTCGCTATGCACTGGCGGCTTAAGGGCGGCGGATCGGCAACAATCGGCCTTACGAGCCTCGTCGAAAATCGCCAGAGGAGAGTGCTTTGAGAGAAGACTTTTGTTTTTTTAGAAAGGAGTTGAAATGAAGTTTTTTTAAAAAAAATTGTTTATAAAGAGTTGCGAAACGGCGTCGTTTCGCAGTGGTTCTTTTGATGCTGAAATGGCACCGTTTAAAGGCCTCCGACCCACGACTCGACCCATACCGCCAAGGATCCGCGTGTTTTTGGACTGAGGATCTATTTACGCCCTCAGTCCTTTTGCGTTTGAGGCTGTTCTGATTTGGTCTATATTTCAATTTCCTTTTTCTTACAAATTTGCCCCTTTAATTTTTCTTATGTTCCATTTCGGTCCGTCTAACAAAGATGTGCATGTGGACAAAGGGGTATTGTCTCGTTCAGTCCCTATCATTTTTAGCGCGTCTTATTTTGGTCCTTCCTTCTTTGGATTATTTGTAATTCGCCTCGAAATTTTATTTTAAAGTTTTAATTTAGTCCCTTTTTCATTTCTTTTGTTATTTTTGCTATTAAATTAGTTTTTTTAATAATAATATTATTATTACTAATACTTTTATTATTACTAGTATTATTATTGTTATTTTTATTATTATTATTTTAATATTACTACTACTATTATTTTTAACTTTATTATTATTATTATTATTATTATTATTAGTATTGTTTTTATTTTTACTAATTACCAACTTAAACATATAAAAATACACAAACATTCTGTTTATATTTGAATTCAAAGCACGATTTAATTAGTATTACAATTCAAATATCAAATTAAGTGTTATATTTAATATTCATGATTGTCAATAAAAACTTGTATTTATATAATTTCAAACATAATAAAATTGTATTGAGATATATGTTTAGACATTATTATTGTATCGGTTGTCTGCCCATAATTTCAAACAAGTTTAAATATCAAATGTAAAATAGTTAAATTTCATATTTTATATACTAAAGAAATCTCCAAAACAAGTTATCTGTCATCTTAAAATCTATAATTAATTCAAGTTTTCCGTCATTTTGATGAATATCAATAATTTATTTTAATTTTAAAATTTAAAATTCTTAGTTCTTAATTTATATTAATGATATTACAAATTATCATCATTTTATATAATTATCTTTCTTATTCAAGTCTTAATTAAGCTAATCAATAGTAAAATCCCTATTATAAATTAATTAATGCTTTTTAATGTACATGGCCGCTTAATCATTTAATCATGGCTTAACAGCAATTTAGGTCCTTGGCTAATATCTTGTTCAAATCTCTCAATTTATTTCACATCTCAATTCGGTCCATATACTATAATTAATACTTTTTTTGCAATTTAATCACTTAATAAATCAATACTTCAATTTTCATACTTGGCATATCAACTTCTCGATTAATAATAATTCATTTTATGAATCTAATTTCGAATCACATTTTTCGACACTAGTTAAATTCCGGTTGCTACAGATTTGTTGAATAAGGCAATCAAATATATTTTCTCATAGATTCTAATATGGTAAAGCTACAATGGCTTTAATGGATTTAGAATAGGTTGAGTAAATAATTTAATTGTTAAATCAATTTAGTTAAATTAATTGATTAAATAAATAATATTTTGGGAAATAAAAAATAGTTATTGGGTTGGATAAATTATAAGTTTTGGATAAAACTTCAGATAACATGTATAATTTTATCCAATACATTAAATACCCAAAATAGGCCCGATTATGGAGAGGGGCGGCAAACCCTAGTATTCCCTAGAGATGCCATGGCCCCTATGTATTCTACTTAGTATAGAATTTGTTTTTTTTCTATTAAAAAGTTATTGTTTAATTAAATCGTATTCTAACAGAACTCTTGTATCGTTTCTCTATAAATAGGAACTATGAGTTAAACTATTTACACACATACATTATTGAGGGTCGTTATTCTGTCGAAAAGTAGTGAAATTTTATTTCATTGAACAAATTTTACTTTTGGGAAAAAAAACTCATAGTTTTTGGGTTATAGAGATAATTAACTTTCCCATTGGAAGTTAATAAAAGTTTTCATTATGTGCACTTGGCCTGTGTTGAAGTAGTGAAATTTTATTTCATTGAACAAATTTTACTTTTGGGAAAAAAAACTCATAGTTTTTGGGTTATAGAGATAATTAACTTTCCCATTGGAAGTTAATAAAAGTTTTCATTATGTGCACTTGGCATGTGTTGTTTGAGTCTACACTTAAAGCAATTTATGATTTGAGGATAGCAAAGAAGGTTGTTCTGTAGAAAGTTGGGATAAATTTTAATCGCCTTGTACAAAAAACAAGTATAATTTCAATTAAGGGTTTTTTGCTATAAATATCATAAGGCTCGATTTTAAGAAAAATTTTAAACTTCCATTGTGCCTAAAAAAACATTATTTTCTAAATTGATTTTTTCAACAAGTGGTATCATAACTAGGTTATGCTACGTTTATAGTATAAACCAATACCGAATTTTCTCCTTTTTCTCTCATTGTTTAATTAAATAAAGATAAGAACTGATATTCTTAAATTGTATGCATGTTTTGGACTATTATGTATGTGGATAAATGTATGAATTATTTTATTATTGATACAATAATTTTGCTAAGCGTTGTGGTTCCTAGAAATTAAATCGGTTGTAATTTAGGTTTTCATAAATTTTGAGTTTGTAATTAGATGACTATCATCTCTCCATAGGTTTTATTTTACATATCAAGTTTTATTTGTTACAAAAACTAGAAAAATTCATGTGAGCCAAAAACGAAATAGGAATTTTGTAACAAAAATTTTTCGACGAAACTAGAAGAAATGAGGTGATCGAAAATGTGACCAAAATTGAAATTGAGATCGAACGAGACAATGCGAACTCGACAGGAACTGACTATTAGAGTATGCCCAAAGACCAATCATGAGATGATTGTAATCACATACTCATTTTACCTTGTTTGTTAATATAAGACATTGTCATTGTTATTTCTGTTTCTTTTTCTATGTGTACAAATAAACTTGTTTATAATAAAGTCCTCAGAATAATATGATTATTCTTAAAAGGCCCTTAGTCAAGTATTATTGTGGGCTTGGAAAATGATAATGTGTAACGCCCTGATTTTCCATTATTTTCGGCTTATGTAGTTTCAAGACACAAATTGCTTGTTTGCTTTATTGGCTAAGTGATTTGGGTGTGTATGAGAGTGTCTAAGAGGTCCCAAGTTCAAGGCTCAACTTGGGTGAATTTTGGTTTTTTATTAATAAAGCCCCAACTCTGGTTAATAGGCTTATAAGCTAAGGTGTGTGAGTAATTAATAGAATGGGCTTGCTGGTCTAGTGGATAAGTAGAGTGTTGGATTGCATGAGGTCTTGAGTTTGAATCCATGCAGGAGCGTAAGCATTATTTTTGCTTAAAGATTCGGCTAGAGTTGTGTTGGAAGGGACTTTGAGTAGTGGATGTGTAGTGGGGGTTGAGGGAGGAAATTAAGGGGTTTCGGGATTCTATCAAAATCTTTTTGCTAATTTTGATTCATCCAAAAGAAAATTATGTTCTCTCTTTCCCAAATTTCCTCCACCCTTCTGACTTCTTTCACCCCTCCTCTACCAAATTTTCATTGTTTTCTTCCTCCTCTCTTCTGATTTCTTTTGGTTTCCACCTTGCTCGACGAGTGAATTCACTTGATTCAGTAAGTTATTGTTTTTCCTCTTCCTCTCATTCGTAGTTAGTTTTCTGAAAAGGTTATGTTTTGGTTCTTTCAGATT
This sequence comes from Gossypium rotundifolium, assembly GCA_025506655.1. Lineage (NCBI taxonomy): Eukaryota > Viridiplantae > Streptophyta > Magnoliopsida > Malvales > Malvaceae > Gossypium > Gossypium rotundifolium. The sequence goes on from CP106724.1 coordinate 153,995,869, forward strand.
AGGTGAAAATCAAGTAGCGATTGGAGCTTCTGCAGTTTTTGAACAGTTGGGTTCCTGGTTCACTGTTGGTAAGTGATCGGGTTCACTTTTTCAATATTCTAGGGTCTCGTTGTGGAATATTCCCAGTTTAGATTTCAATAAGTGCCGCTAAAATAGACTTTGGTAATGTCAATTGTAGGTTCTTAAAGGCTTGGTAGGGTTTACGCGCCGCAACAGCACCAGGTGTGTACCCAAAAACCACAAAAAATGAGGTTTCAACGAAAGCCGAAAACCATTCTATCGATGCCACACGGGCCTGTGGTCACCCTTGTGGTAGGTCGTGTGCGAGACTATTAGTCACCACACGACCGTGTGATCGATGAGCTAGGTCGTGTGTGAGCGACACGGCCATGTGATTGCTGGGCAAGGCCGTGTGTGACACACGAGCTCGACCAATTGGGCCATGTGGGCCACATGGGTGTGTGGGATTCTGGGCCAGGCCGTGTGATCCACACGGCCAAGGCCAATTTGGGCGGTGTGGGCCACACGGGCGTGGAGGCCCACACAGAAAGGCCAAATGGGCATGTGAGACCATCTTTCTGAAAAATTGTGTAGGTTGCACGAGTCGCCCAAGTCGACTGTGGACCTACCGTAGGGTCGATAAGCAATGCTTAGACCCTTAAATAAATGATTGATCTGACTGTTTGATTTCTGTACTAAGCATGTATGCAGATCTGAATGTATGAACTACTATATGCATATTAGCATGGTATTTTATGTATGTTGCATTGCATCAGGGTGGGATTGATGACATTCGGAGGAAGTATATGAAAGGCTTTTAAGCCTATTATTTGGCAGTTCAGCTGCAAATTTCTTATTATGTGCCACTTTCGGTACAACCTAGTGTGTAGGGCTGGGTGGGTCGATTTTCTCCCCACATGGTGTGTAGGGTTGGACGGAGTTGGTGTGTAGAGGCTGGTGGGTAGGATTCTGCTATTCTGTTCTGATCTGCATATTATGTCGAAAATGGGCTAAGGCCCAAGAATATGTCTGATTCTATATCTGAGTGGGCTAAGGTCCACATCGTTTCTGTAATGGGCTCAGACCCGAATTATGAATTGATGTCTGTTATCTGACATTTCTGTGTATGTTTTCTGTGGGGATTACACACTGAGTTTGAAAAAACCCCACCCTTTTCTATTTAATCTGTTCAGGTAATCCCCAGCAGTAGATGGATCGGTGTGGCGGAGGACTCAATGGTGACCACGGTTCTGGACCTTTTTGGCTTTGATTTTATTTATGATTTTGGTTATATTTGGGTAATTTTTATGTAACATGGCCTTTACATATTTTTGGCTAAATTCGGGATTACTATTTTATAAACTGCTAGTAGTAGGATAAGACGCGATTTTTCAAAATAAATAAATGTTTTATTAAAAATACACGAACTCACAAATTATGTTAAAAGCTTCCGCAACATATAATGCTTTAGGATGGATAATAAATTATTAAATGACACGTTTTGACGAAAGCCCAAGACATTTAGAAATGATTTTAACGAAGCTAAGTTTTTCAAACACTATCATATGACGCCACCAGATTCGGCCATAACGTATAGGCCAGGTTTGGGGTGTTACATTTAATGGTATCAGAGCTAGATTGCAAAACTCGACTGTGGATTTGGGTTTTAAAGGTTGGTTTTAAAGAAATAATTTTCAAGTGATTCATAATTTTTTTTAAAATGAGAAAGTGGTACACCGAATTTTCGGCGCCGATCCTGTAAGTGTTCTGATCTTTGTTTAAATTTTTCTGAAATATTACTTGCATGTTTGAAACAGCCTTAGGTAGTATATTGTACTAAAAACACTTAAGATAGTGTAAACTGAAACTGTAGTGAAACTAAAAATCATAGTAAAACTGTGATTCGTGATAACAAACTCTGAACTTCTGATGTTATTCTGCATAAAACATCTGTTAAAACTGAAACTAATGCACAAAATTTTTAATACAGATAACTTTCAAAATTACGATGAGAACACGAGGTATTCGCGGATGAAGTACTAGAGACTGTGGTAGAGGCCGTAAGGGGATCGAGCTAGGTCCTCCGCGTATAAGAATCTACCCTATCTGGATACGACCGAGACGCCAATCTCTCCTACTACAAAGACTGAGTCTCGAGATCGCATGGCTGGGGATGACGCATTATCCCATACTACGCTGAGGATATTAGAGAGGGTTGCTGGACCCAACATTTGATCTAGGGGCCAAGGGTTGGTTATGGAATGACTCCGGTCCAATGAGGCTGAGTTATTCAGGGGCGTCAGTGGAGTCACCCCTAATGTGGACGAGTACTGGATGGAGGCCACGGAAAGAATCATAGACGATTTGGACTTTACGAGCAGAAGCTTAAGGGGGCTATTTCCCTACTTCGCGACGAGGCTTACCAATGGTGGCTGATTGTTAAGGAGGGCACTCAGCCCGACCGTCTGACTTGGGATTATTTTAAGATGACTTTCCAAAATAAGTATGTGGGAGCCAGCTACATCGATGTTAGGAGGCGAGAGTTTCTTAATCTCACCTAGGAGACCATTCAGTAGCCGAGTATGAGGTCGAGTTTTCGAGGCTGAATCGTTATGCCCGGGGCATGGTGGCGACAGAATATGCATGTTGCGTCCATTTCGAGGATGGGTTCAGGGACAGCCTACGGGTTCTAATAGCTCTGCAGAGGGAGCGCGATTTTTCTGTATTGGTGTATAAGGAGAAGATTGCTGAGGAGGTTAAGCGCGGTGAGCGCTAGAACCACTAGAAAGGAAAGAATAAGAGGGAATCGAGCCCTCGAATTTTGGGATAAGGCATAAGAAAAAGGCTAGACCTGATGGGCCAATGAGAGTTGAGCCTCCTGTTACACCTGCTAGGGGGCACTGTGTGGGCACTGCGGTAGACACCATCCGCGCGAGTATTGGAGGACGACTGGGGCATGTTTGTGATGTGGGTCGACTGAGCATCGTGTCCAAGATTCTCCACTAAAGACTGATTAGACACAAGCTGCGGGTACTAGTATGGCACAGCCATCGAGGGTAGCTCAACAACCACCTAGGGGTCGAGGTTAGGCCAGAGGTAAAAATGGCATGGGCCGAGCACAGAGAGCACCAGCCAGAGGTGAGGGACCGATTGAGGCAAAGCAGCCTGCTCTGGTTTATGCTGCGCATTGCCGAGAGGATGGTGATGCTTCGGATGTCATTAGGATACGTTCTTAATTTTTGATGTACCATACACTGCATTGATAGTCATAGGCTCTATACACTCTTACGTAGCTAGCTCTGTGTCTGAAACTTTAAGGATTCTGGTTGAGAGTACTTCGAGTGAGATAACTGTTGTGAGTCTGTTGGGGCAAGCTATCCGGGTTAGTAAATTGTTTAGAGACGTTCTGCTAAAGGTTCAAGGGATAGTATTTCTAGCTAATCTGATGGAGCTTCCATTTGAGGAGTTCAATTTGATCCTGGGAATGGACTAGCTGGTCAAGTATCGAGTGAGTCTGGACTGTGATACAAAAAGGGTTATTCTGAGAATTGAGGAGGATAACGAGGTAGTGGTGATTGGGGAACATCGAGATTATCTGGCGAATGTGATTTCTACGTTGGTGGGGGAAAAGTTGGTAAGAAAAAGATGTGAGGCATTCTTGGCATACATCAGTGTTTTAAATTTTGGAGACTTTTCGGTTAAGGACATTAGAACCGTAAAGGACTTTCTGGATGTTTTTCCCAAGGAACTACTAGGTCAGCCTCCAAGCTGAGAGGTAAAGTTTAAAATTGAGCTCTTTCCTGGTACAACTCCAGTGTCCATCGCCTTTATAGAATAGCACCAAAGAAGCTTAAAGATCAGATTCAAGAGTTACTGGATCATGGGTTCATCTGCTCTAGTGTATCTCTATGGGGAGCACCTGTTCTATTTGTGAAAAAGAATGATAGATCCATGCGTATGTGTATCGACTATCGCTAATTGAATAAGCTGACCATTAAGAACAAATACCCACTATCGAGAATAGATGATTTATTTGACCAGTTCAGAGGGGCTTCTATGTTCTCCAAGATTGATCTGCGTTTGGGATATCATCAATTGAGGGTTAAAGAGGTCGATGTGTATAAGACAACATTTAGGACTCGTTATAGACATTACGAGGTCCTAGTGATGCCATTTGGACTGACGAATGCACCAATGACTTTTATGGATCTGATGAACCGAGTGTTTCAACCATACTTGGATCGGTTCATGGTAGTCTTCATTGATGACATTCTGGTGTATTCGAAGATTGAAGACGAACACAATGAGCATCTCCGAGTGGTACTACAGACGCTTCATGAGAAACAGTTGTATGTGAAGTTCAGTAAGTGTGAATTCTGGCTCCGAGAAGTAACTTTTCTATGGCATGTGGTTTCTGCAAAGGGGATTCGGATGGATCCTCATAAGATTGAGGCGGTGTTAGAGTGGAAATAGCCGAAGAATGTGTCTGAAATCAGCAGCTTTCTAGGCTGGCAGGTTGTTATCGACGCTTTGTAGAAGGGTTCTCTTTGATCGCAGCGCCATTAACCAAACTTTTGCGTGAGGGAGTTCCCTTTGTCTAGACTGATAAGAAACAAGAGAGCTTCGAGAAGCTTAAATCTATTTTGATGCGAGCTCCAATTCTGATACAGCCTGAATCTGGGAAGGATTTTGTTGTATACAGTGATGCGTCGCATGTGGGTCTGGGTTGCGTTCTGATGCAAGATGGTAAGGTGATAGCTTATGCGTCATGTCAGCTCAAAATGCATGATTTGGAGTTGGTAGCAGTGGTCTTCGCTTTGAAAATCTGGAGGCACAATCTGTACGGTGAGAAGTGTACTATCTACATTGATCATAAGAGCCTCAAGTATCTCTTCACTCAGAAGGAGTTAAATCTTAGGCAGCGTAGATGGGTTGAACTACTTAAGGATTATGACTGCACCATCGAGTACCACCCTGGTAAGGCTAATGTGGTGGCAAATGCTTTGAGCCGTAGGGTTAGCAATGTTCGCTCGACTCAGTTTATTCGATGATGGGAGCCTGTTAGCGAAACTTTAGGTTAAGCCTACATGGATTGATCAGATCAAAGGTAAATAGATGGGGGATAAGTCTATTGAGTTGAGGTTCTGTCAGATTGAGAATGTGGATACTACGAATTTTAAAATTAACAGTGATGGGGTACTTTGTTTTCGCGATCGGGTCTATATGCCGAATGATGAGGATTTGAGACAGTCGATACTGAGGGAGGTGCATAGTAACCCTTATACTATGCATCCCGGGGGAATAAGATGTACCGAGATCTACGAGAGTTATACTGGTGGCTAAGGTTGAAGCGTGAGGTTATAGATTTTGTTGCTCGCTGTTTGACTTATCAGCAAGTCAACAGGTTAAGGCTGAGCACCAGTTGCCTTCGGGGTTGCTGCAGCCAGTAAAGATTCCGATATGGAAATAGAAGCGAGTAACTATGGATTTTGTTAGTGGGTTACCCTTAACACCCTAAGAAGGATTCTGTCTGGGTCATTATGGATCGGTTGACCAAATCTGCTCACTTCATTTCGGTCATGACGGACTTTTCACTCTAGAAATTGGCTAAGCTCTATGTATCTGAAATAGTGAGACAACATGGGGTTTTTGTCTCGATTATTTTTGATAGGGATCCTCACTTCACGTCTCAATTTTGTAAGAAATTATATAAAGCTCTAGGTTCGAGGTTAGACTTCAGTACTGCTTTCCATCCTCAAATGGATGGTCAGTCAAAGAGGGTGATTCAAGTACTGGAGGACATGTTGAGGAGCTGTGTTATAGATTTCTGAGGTATTTAGGAGGAGTGGCTGAGTTCGCCTATAACAATAGCTATCAGTCTAGTATTCAAATGACACCTTATGAGGCCTTGTATGGTCGTAAGTGTCGCACTCCCTTGTGCTGGATTGAGTTGGGTGAGCAACGTGTTTTGGGTCCGAAATTGGTTTTTGAAATAGAAGATAAGGTCCGGTTGATACGGGATCGTCTGAAAGTGGCATCTAATAGGCAGAAATCTTACGCTGATTTGAAGAGAAAGGATATTGAGTATTCCATGGGAGATTTAGTTTTTCTCAATGTCTCGCCATGGAAGAAGGTCTTGAGGTTCGGTCGCAAGGGTAAACTGAGCCCTCGATTTATTGGGCCGTACCATATTCTAAAGCGAGTGAGGCCAGTTGCATATCAATTGGAGCTTCCTCCGGAGTTGGATCTTATTCACGATGTGTTCCATGTCTCAATGTTGAGACGCTACCGATCCGATCCCACGCATATTGTGCCTATTGAGGACATCGAGGTTAGACCAGATCTGACATTCGAGGAGGAGCCGGTTCAAATTTTGGAGCACAAATTAAAGTTCTGTGAAGGAAATCTATCCCTTTAGTGAAGGTGCTGTGGTAGAATCATAGCACTGAGGAGGCCACTTGGGATTCGGAGGATTCAATTTGTCAGTAGTATCCTCACCTTTTCTGATTAGGTAAAATTTTCAAGACGAAATTTTCTTTTAGGGGGTAGAGTTGTAACGCCCCGATTTTTTAATATTTTCAGTTTATGTAGTTTCAAGACACAAATTGCTTGTTTGCTTTATTGGCTAAGTGATTTGGGTGTGTATGGGAGTGTTTGAGAGGTCCCAAGTTCCAGTCTCAACTTGGGTGAATTTTGGTTTTTTATGAATAAAGCCCCAACTTTGGTTAATAGGCTTATAAGCTAAGGTGTGTGAATAATTAATAGAATGGGCCTGCTGTTCTGGTGGATAAGTAGAGTGTTGGATTGCATGAGGTATTGAGTTTGAATCATGCAGGAGCATAAGCATTGTTTTTGCTTAAAGATTCGGCTAGAGTTGTGTTGGAAGGGGACTCTAAGTAGTGGATGTATAGTGGGGGTTGAGGAGGAAATTAAATGGTTTCGGGATTCTATCAAAATCTTTTTGCTAATTTTGATTCATCCAAAAGAAAATTCTATTCTATCTTTCCCAAATTTCCTCGACCCTTCTGACTTCTTTCACCCCTCCTCTGCCAAATTTTCATTGTTTTCTTCCTCCTCTCTTCTGATTTCTTTTGGTTTCCACCTTGCTCAACGAGTGAATTCACTTAATTCGATAAGTAATTGTTTTTCCTCTTCCTCTCGTTCGTAGTTAGTGTTCTAAAAAGGGTATGTTTTGGTTCTTTCGGATTAGGTGAAAATCAAGTAGCGATTAGAGCTTCTACAGTTTTTGAACGGTTAGGTTCTCGGTTTGCTATTGGTAAGTGATCGAGTTCACTTTTTCAATATTTTAGGGTCTCATTATGGGATATTCCCAGTTGAGATTTTGATAAGTGTCGCTAAAATTGACTTTGGTAATGTCAATTGTAGATTCTTAAAGGCTCGGGAGGGTTTACGCACCTCAAAAGCACCAAGTGTGTACCCGAAAATACAGAAAACAAGGTTTCAAAAAAATTTAAAAACCATTCTGTTGATGCCTCATGGGCGTGTGGTTGCCCGTGTGGTTGCCCATGTGTGAGACTATTAGTCACCACACGACTGTGAAATCGACGAGTCAGGCCATGCGCGAGCAACACGACCGTGTGATGGCTAGGTAAGGCCGTGTGCGACACACAGGCTCGACCAATTGGGCCGTGTGGGCCACACAGGCGTGTGGGATTCTGGGCCAGGCCGTGTGATCCACACAGCCAAGGCCAATTTGGGTCGTACAGGGCACACGGGCGTGTGGGCCCACACGAAAAAGGCCACATGGGCGTGTAAGTCCATCTTTCTGAAAAACTCTGTAAGGTTGCACGAGTCGCCCAAGTCGACTGTGGACCTACCGTAGGGTTGGTAAGCAATGCTTAGACCCCTAAATAAATGATTGATCTAACTGTTTGATTTTTGTACTAAGCATGTATGCAGATCTAAATGTATGAACTACTATCTGAATATTAGCATGGCATTTTATGTATGTTGCATTGCATCAGGGTGGGATTGATGACATTCGAAGGAAGTATCTGAAAGGCTTTTAAGCCTATTATCTGGCAGCTCAGCTGCAAATTCCTTATTTTGTGCCACTTTCGGTACAATCTGGTGTGTAGGGCTGGGTGGGTCGATTTTATCCCCACATGGTGTGTAAGGTTGGACGGAGTTGGTGTGTAGAGGCTGGTGGGTAGGATTCTATTGTTCTGTTCTGATCTGCATATTATGTCTGAAATGGGCTAAGGCCCGAGAATATGTCTAATTCTGTATCTGAGTGGGCTAAGGTCCACACCATTTCTATAATGGGCTCAGACCCGAATTATGAATTGATGTCTATTATCTAACATTTCTGTGTGTGTATGTTTTCTGTGGGGATTACACACTGAGTTTGTGAAAACTCACCCTTTTTTGTTTAATCTATTCAAGAAATCCCTAGTAGTAGATGGATTGGTACGGCAGAGGACTCGACGGTGACCACAGTTTTGGACCTTTTTGGCTTTGATTTTATTTATGGTTTTGGTTATGTTTGGGTAACTTTTATGTAACATGGTCTTTACAGATTTTTGGTTAAAATTCGGGATTACTATTTTATAAACTGCTAGTAGTAGGATAAGACGCAGTTTTTCAAAATAAATAAATGTTTTATTAAAAATACACAAACTCGCAAATTATGTTAAAAGCTCCCACAACATATAATGTTTTGGGATGGATAATAAATTATTAAATGACACGTTTTGACGAAAGCCCAAGATATTTAGAAATGATTTTAACGAAGCTAAGTTTTCCAAGCACTATCATGTGACGCCTCCAGATTCAGCCATAACGTCTAGGTCGTGTTTGGGGTGTTACATAATGTATTGAGACTAATGTGTAGTTGAATGATGACAAAGCGTTGCCATTGACATAGGGATGTCAAAATCGATACACAAGTATGTGTTAGAGAACAACATACTGGAATGACTCGTTGTGAGTATGGTTCTTGGATTATTATGTAATAGTCACAACATTACTCATTGTGATAATTATGTATATGATCCTCAAACTTGAGATCATCATTGTCCCAACATAGTGAGTTGTATATTTTTACACAGTCAAACATCTACCATAACAAGTTATACTATAAAGACTGATGTTGGGTATGTCACAATCTACGTAGAAGGATATGGGTGATCAAGATATGATTTGCCCCTTTTACATAATGAGAGCAATATCTTAGGCCTCTTGATGGAGTGAGACTAGAAATGTATGGCCATGCTTGAATAAGTTGATATAAGATATCACACTTATTTGTTTATAGTATCCTACTCAGAATATCAAGAAATATGAGATTGGACTATACAAATATGACTATTTCATTACTTGTGTCTAATCTAGATATTAAGGATAAAATGATATAATACATGAAAATATTATAATAGAAAGGTTATGTTGAATCACTACTTCTTGTAACTTGAGTAGCAATGATGCATTGCTAGATGCCACTTATTGCTTGCAATATTATAAACATTCTAGTATTACTATTAACGTTACAAAAACCTACAGGGTCACACCCTATAGTTGAAGCGAACAAAATCCAAATACATTTGGTATTGTATTTAGCTATCACATGAATTAATTTAATTTGATAGTTAAATATTGAACACATTATATGTACAAACTTGTTGTACGTAAATAGAGAACATAAATAAAATTAATATATGAATTTGATTCATACAAAATATTAATTGAATATAGTTTACCAAAATTATTAATATAAACAATTATAATAATTAATTTCAATCAAAATATAAAAGATATGGAAATTGATATTCTTTAGGAAAGAATATAACTTTTTCTAACTTTTCATTTGTTTCTTTAATAATAAAGGAATAATCTCGTTTTATTTCTAATATATGATATGAAAGAAAATAAAAGGAACATTGTCCCTTAGTGTGTTAGGGTTACCAAGAAAAATAATATCAAAAGGTCTAGCAGTTATTTTTTTCTCTCTAAAAATTCAAGAAAATTTGTTATTTATTTTTTGACTGGATGGATTACGTAGAGGCCGAGACATTATTGTTGCGATTTGGGATCGACATCTTTCGGAGGAATCATATTAATGACATTGTTTGTCGCTCTTCCAGTTTCAAAAGGTATATTTTCGACCCTTGTTTCAACCCGATTTGTTCCTCGTATACAGGTTCATGGTTGATGACCGCCAGAACAATTTTTCCGCTACACCACTAGGCGTATTGGCAATCCAACACGGATGAAGGTGGTCGATCGGTGCCCAATGGTGACCGACGATGATGGCCCGACGGTGGAACCTACTTTTGATTAAGTGTTCAAGTTTTCAGATTTTGGAATTATTTTTGGTGAAAATGTTAATTTTAGGTTTTAGGATCTGTTGCCAAAACCCGTGGGATGTTGGAACATAAATCCAGTTCGGAGAATATTTTCTTCCACCGCAAAAAAACTAAAATTTTGAAAATCAAATCGGTTTGTGATATTTATAGTAATAAACTTTTTTCTAAAATCACATTTGTGTTTTGGGCTAAACGGATCCTTATCGTTCTCAACTTTCAATTGAATGACCTTATGTGCTATTCTCATACCACAAACTGCTTCGCGTGTGGGCTCGAACACTTTTGAATCAAATACAGAATCATAAAATATTTTCTTTACTTTTAGTAGGAAAGTAAATCTATCTCTTATAGAAATCAGTAGAATTGTTATTCCTAGAAAATAAAATTTATACTTAGAAATAAATTTTCACAATTTTTTGGTACAATAATAATATCTCAAAGTTGTATATAACTTGTTGTATTTTTAGCCCTATCGATTTCATCTATTTTAGGGATAAGAAGTGAAACCTTAGTTGAATTAGTAGAATGCATTTTATGTTTATTTAATAGAAAAAACCAATCCTATAGTTGAATTAAGAGAGAGGGCGGCTAATTAGGTGTGCCTCCCCTCATATGTATTATGATGGGATTCAAACCTCTCCTGTATTGGCTCCAATTATATGTGCTTCCTGAACTTTTAACCCAACACTTCATAATTTAATTCAATTCAGTACAAGTGTTTCTATTTCTCAAAATATACTATTTATTAAATTAATTAATTTTTCCAATTAAATAATTTTCTCAACTCGATTCCGATAACGTTAAAATCATGACAATTTTACCATAAAAAGATCTATGAGAAAATATATTTACTTTTCTACATTCAATGGATTCACAATGATCAATTGGTTTAATTCTATTTTTAACTTCAATTAATTAATATTTCAAAAAAACAAAAATTAATTCTCAGGTCATTTCCATACTTAGTGAGAAAACCACATTCTTTTTTGAATGTTATACATTTCTCCAACTTTATCATTTTTATCCATTTCTGTTCATTTGATTCAACATGCAATTCATTTATGGTTTCAAAGAGCTGAATAAGGGACCGATTGGACATATATGATAAGTATTATCATATGGATTTCACTGAGAAGATATCCTTTAAGATGACAACTAGTTATATATGTTACATGTTGAGATTGTCCAATGACAACTCATATGTAATACATATTTATGATGGATGTTGAGTTGATGGTTATACACTCAAGATTATTCTAGTTAAGTAACTTCCCATGAAGCTATATTTTAGTTAGAATAATGGTCAAACGTGAAACAATTATTAAAATTTTTGAATGCATAACGAATTAGGTTCTCATATTAATTGGATGGAAATCCATATTCTTACTTGTTGATTAAGACTGTCTTACAGTAACTTAATTCAATAGGTGTAGAAATTATTGTTCCAATGACTTACAAATATTTTCAATGTTTATTGTAATATGCATGCATTATTTAAATGCATATCGTATGGTGCAAAACAAATTTTTGGATATTTGCTTAATACAAAGATAATTAATGGATAAATGTTTTATTTTGTAGTTCAAAAATGACACCAACTCCTTTAATTAATATCCTAATTGAGAACAAAATGAATTAAAACAACTATAATGAATGGAATAGGACTCTCAACATTGTCCTAAGCTGTGAGAAACATAAGTCAATTCTTCATAGCAAATGCCCCCAGCTAACCAAGCTGAGCCAAGAGCTCACTAGAAAGAATTTGAAGAGATAGCTGGTTACTTGTCACACCCAGTTTTCGCTAAAAGTTCTAGATTTAAAGGAAAGTTGGGAGTTAGTTGAATAAAATGGTAAGTTGGGGGTTCTGCTGAGAAAACTGGAAATTTTAGTGGCTGATTGCCAATTAGTTGGGTTTCAGTTTTAGTTTGGTTAATATGGAACCAATTGGTTCCATAATGGGAGACACAACGATTTTCGGTGGATGGCTAATTGAGGTTTGGAGACCATGCAAGAGGAGTTTTATATTTGGGTGAGGAACCATACTCTACAAAAGAAAAAGTCTTTCTAGTTCCTTTATAATTTCTCATTTGCATTATCTTCTTCGATTGCTTTGAAGAAGAGGAAGTTAAGAAGAGTGATTATGGCACTTGAAATCTGGAAGTGAAGAATTTGAGGAACTGGTAAGCCTTCCTATCTTCCTGTATTCGTGAAATTGGGAAAAGAAAAGTAAAATTTCTAAAATTTTTAATTAATCTCCTACATTAGACCGAGTTCTGGGTTTCTAAGTTAATATCCTTTGGTTTAACTAGTGTATGGATTTTCATACCCAGCTGCTAGGATAAAGAGGCTCTAGCGTTGGATGAGCTAAGCTAGCAAGGATGAATGATTTAAGGTAAGTTTTGTACTCTACCTTTGGGTGGTTATTGATGTTGAACTGCTTGTGTAATCTACATTTGTAGGTGTTTTGAGTTTGTTAAATTCATGATCGTGTATGAACATGGTGAATAGTATGTTGTGAATGCATAACATTGTGTGACTATGAACACTTGTATGTATGATTACTAGATGACAAATAAATGTGAATTGACATTTTTTATATGGCGTACTCTATGTTATGGTAATAAATATCTTGATTTGCGTGAAATACATGTTTATATTATATGCGGAGTATTGAGGGAATCATTTTGACAGGATAGATGAAGATAGGAAATATTAGCGTAATGGAGGAATGAACTGATTGATAAGGGATACAAGGGAGTTTGGAGGCATCAGGACACAAATATCTATTGGTCCTTCAGGGCGACACTGTAACGATGGTATATAGGTCATTCAGGGTGACACCTTGAAAGGAGTTTAATGATTCTTTGGAATCAAAAGTCCATGGGTAGCCATGGCATGATCCAATGGTGAACAAGTGCAACCTATAGTGGAATGGAGTCTACTAAGGTAGTGAATGAGGAAGCCAGTCAAGGCATAAAAGTGGAAGTCACTGTATGACTCACGTGGTGAGCAGTCTGGCACGATGATCTTGGCCCATCTAAAGATGCTGGCAAGTATGTTAATAAGTCTGGCACGATGTATTGCTAAAAATAAATATGGTTAGTGCTCGGGTTGCCTCCCGAGAAGTGCTCGTTTAAAGTCTTAAGCTAGACTTACCTCTCATTCGTACCTTCACGGTGGTTTAAGGAGTGAAAAATCCTTTCTCATGCTATCATTATATGGTTTGAGTTAAGTAGAGTTTACTTTAAAAGTACTGAATGTAGAATTACTTACCTCGACTGTTCCGTAAGGGAAAACATTAAGTACCGTAAAAGGGATGTCTTCGTTTGTCTTCAGGTTTGATGTGGTGATTCGCAGGTCTGTTCTATCTAATAGTATCCGATCTCCTATTTTGATGTTCCTTTAAGTTCTTCTGGGGGTTCCTTCTGTTTCACTTCATGTGGTTTTGATTTCTCCTTGAAATGTGTCTCCCACTCATCTAGCTCATCAGTCTGAAGCCATTGTTCCTCATGAGATATTTCCTTGTTGTTTCGAGCTATAGGATCTAGCTCTGTAGTGTAGTTCCTCAGTGTTTCCTAAAAAGAAAGTTTAATTGAATAATTATCGATAGAATTTACGTCCTCACCTTTCACACTCGTTTTCCTAGCTAAGTCGAGAGCCTGAAGACTGATTGATTCGTCACCTACACGAAGTATGAGTTCACCTGTACTAACATCAATTTTAGATCTGGCAGTTGCTAGAAAAGGTCTTCCTACAATTAAGGGGATACTATTGCCTTCATCCATATCTAAAACAACAAAGTCTACGGGGAATATGAATTTGTCAAATTTAACTAGCACATCTTCAATTATACCCTTAGGAATTCGAATAGTCTTATCAGCTAGTTGAATACTCATCCTAGTTTGTTTGGGTTTCCCTAGACCTAGTTGTTTAAACATTTTAGAAGGCATAACATTGATGCTTGCCCCTAAATTAGCTAAAGCATTATCAATAGATAAATTGCCAATTAAACATGGAATTGTAAAACTCCCTGGATCTTTTAATTTTCGTAGTAGTCTGTTCTATAACATTGCTGAGCATAATGCGTTTAATTCCACATGCAACTCCTCGTCTAACTTTTGCTTGTTCGTTAAGAGCTCTTTTAAAAATCTCCTTGAATCTGGCATCTGCAAAATAGATTCAAGAGACGGTAAGTTAATATGTAATTTCTTTAAAAGTTTAAGAAACTTACCGAACTGTTCATCCGGATCATCCTTCTTCATTGCATTGGGATAAGGTATACGAGGTTGGTGTTCTTTAATTACCAGTTTTGGCTTTTCTTGTTTTACCTCAACCTTACCTTCACTTACCACAGGTTCTTGCCTCGTATCAGATTCAGATTCTACTAACCCTTCACTGTCATGAGCTGTTATGGCTTGAATTTGCTCCTTTGGATTAGTCTCAGCGTTACTTGGCTAGCTACCTAGTGGTTGTTTGGAGATCAGCTTAGCAAGTTGCCCTAACTGGTTCTTGATTCCTTTAATTGATGCTTGTTGATTTTTAAGTGTTGTCTCGGTGTTTTGAAAATGAGTTTCAGACACCATTATGAATTTTGTCAGCATCTCTTCAAGGCTCGGCTTCTTTTCCTGTGGATAGGGCTGTTGTTGGAAGTTTGGAGGGGGTGGTTGTTGTCTCTGATTTCCCTGGCCACCCCACGAGAAATTTGGGTGGTTCCTCTAACCTGGATTATAAGTATTACTATAAGGGTTATTTTGAGATCGAAAATTGTTACCCATATAGTTCATATGTTCGCTTTTTGTGCCTGGATTGTAGGGTGGGTACTCAAGATTCGCCATGTCTCCTAGATTCGACTCACATTGCATTACTGGGTGTACCTGCGAGAGACCATACAAACCATCAATCTTTTTATTCATCATCTCTACCTGATTTGATAGCATGGTGATTGCGTCGAGGTTGAAAACTTCAGCTGCTTTAGTTGGCTTTGTCCTTGTAACTTGCCACTGATAGTTATTCAGTGACATCTCCTCTATAAACTCGTAAGTCGCTTTAGGAGTCTTGTTATTCAGGGTTCCGTCGGCAGCTGAATCAATCAACTGCCTGGTTGAAGGATTCACACCGTTGTAAAAAGTTTGGACCTGTAGCCACAAGGGTAAACCATGGTGTGGGCACCTTCTCAACAGATCCTTGTATCTCTCTCATGCGTCGTATAATGTTTCTAAATCCATCTGCATAAAAGAAGAGATATCATTCCTTAATTTGGCCATTTTGGCCAGCGAAAAATATTTTAATAAAAATTTTGGTCATTTGATCCTATGTAGTGATTGATCCTCGTGAAAGAGAATGTAACCACTGTTTGGCTTTATTTCTCAAAGAAAAGGGAAATAACCGAAGACGAATGGCATCATCAGAAACGCCATTTATTTTGAAGGTATCACAGAATTCTAGAAAATTTTCTAAATGAGTATTTGGGTCTTCGTCCTGCAAACCATCAAACTGAACAAACTGTTAAATCATTTGAATAGTGTTAGGTTTCAGTTCAAAATTATTAGCGGCTATAGTAAACCTAACAATACTCGATTCAGCTCCTGTTAAATTAGGTTTAGCATAATCATACATAGCTCGAGGAGCATGATGTTCAGCCATATCTTGATGTGGCAGATTATTCTCAGCCATTACTTCGATAGTACTGGTTTCGTCTTCTTGCTCTTCTTGTATGTAATTTAAGCCTCGCCTTGCTTCTCTACGATTTCTGCATACGGTACCTTCAATATCACTGTCGTAAAATAGTGGTCCTGTCGGGTTCCTTCTAGTCATAAACTAGAGGTACTTGCTAGGAAAAGAGAAAAAGAGAAAAAGAAAGAAATTCAGAAAAGTTAAAAATAAAATTTAATTGCAAGAATAAAAATATGGCTAAAGTAATAAAAATTGAGCATTCTTACTATTTTAGTTCCCCGGAACAGTGCCAAAAACTTGATCGTGTTTGTCAAAGTCTTAAAAATTTATAAAAGGAATGATCGAACCTAGAAACTAACTAAGACAACAATGGAGGTAAGCGCACCTATCGAACAATAGTATAGTTTAATGGCAAGATCGGATTGTCAAACCCAAAGGAACTAAAAGTACTAATACTAACTTTCTTCTTATTATTTAGCCCAAGAATTAAGGGATTTGTTTATCTAATCTAAAATTAACTAACTACTAAGCTAAAGATGCAAAGACAAAGAGAATGAATTGGGAAAACACTTGTGGAAAACCAATTGATTAAGACAAGATGCAGGAAGAATCCACCTAGACTTCACTTGTTATCTAACTTTGAACTAGACGATTTATTCACTTGACTTGAACCGTAGGTATCCCTAAGTTATATTAATACCTCTTTCGAGGCTACTAACGTCTAATCCTAGGTTGATTAATTGAAATTTCTTTCTAATTAAAACCCCTAAAATTGCATTAACTCGATCTATGGACTCCCATATTAGGTTTGACCCTAATCCAAAAAATTTATGTCATCCTATTTCTAGGGTTGCGTTCAACTCCGCTTAACTATGCTAGATCTACTCTTAGGCAGGGACTTTTGCTCCACCACCTAAGCACATCAATACTTGAATCAATATCCCGAAAATACCAAAAAAAAGAATTAAGAACACATAGTTAAGAACAAATCAAGTATTTATCATACAGCTCAGATAACAATAACAAGATCCGTCTTAGGTATCATCCCCCACAGGTATCTGAGAGGTTTAGTTCATAATCGTAAAAGAATACATCTCAGAAGAAAATATAAAACAAAAAATAAAGAAAACCATAAAACCCTCTAAAGGAATTGAAGGAGAGATCCTCAGTCTTGAGTATGATTCCGGCTTATTGAGATGAATTAACTGGCTTTCTTCGAGTGAATCCCTGTATTCAGCTTCTCTAGCTTGGCTCTTTGGCCTAACTGAATGCCCCCTTAAAGGTTGGCCTCTAGGGTCTTTATATAGGCTTTTGGAATATGTTTCTTTGCCTCTAAGTACCCTAATCTGAATAGAATTCTTCTTATCTGCGGCAGAGGCACGCCCATGGCACATGCCCGTGCAGATCGTGGCCAGGCCGTGTTCGGGTCTGTTGATGAGGCACGGCCGTGTATTTCGGGGTCCAGGTCATGGTCGACTCTTCTTACGGGGCACGGCCGTGTGGTCTTGGGCTCAGGCTGTGTCAATTCTGTGATATGGCCCATTTTCTCCGATTTCGGCCCGTTACTCATTTTTTTCATCCTCTGGTGCTCTACTAAATATAAAACATGAAAACAAAAGATTAGGAGCACCTATTTCCATAATTAAAGGGATAAATCATCCAAAAGTAAGCTAAATGTGGGATTAAAATATGTTCATTTTACGGTTTATCATCTATTAATGTAGAAGCAAATTATGAGCCAATTTTAAAATTTTCCTAGGTAATTTAACCTAGGGGCAATTTCATCATTTTACCACTTATGGTGAAACTAATCTGATTTAGATGTAAATGTTTATCGACCTTTTTTTAGTCAAAATTTTGCAATCCTAAAAATTCAAGCTTAAATTTAGTCCGTTTGCTATATCTAATTTAAGTTTTACTATTATGGACTAAATTGTAACAAATACAATCTATCAAAATCTATTCCAAACTACAAATTAAATGTGTTTCTAACGAACTTTACACATTACGAGACTAATCCTAAAATTTTACCAAGTTTCCATATCATCTAGGGATCTAATTAGACTAATTAATTTCCAGGACTAAATAGAAACTTTAACAAATTAGAATACCAATTTAAAATGAAAAATATTCAAACCCCTAAAAACCCACACGGCCATGTCCCCCAGACTGTGTGTCATTAAATGATCATGTTCATGTCGTGAAAAACTTTTAGACAGATCGCACATGCTTGCATGGAAATCTCAAATGCCCGTTTGTGATAGCTCTAGTTTTCACACGCCCGAGTGCAACCCCTTACATGTCTTTGTGGAGAGGCACACGCCCGTGTGAAAACCACTGCACCTATTTTTGCACAAAATTCGTTTAAAATCTCGATTTTGCATATTTTAGTAACCAATTAAACTCGATTTAACTACAGTTAGTTAACATATATATACATACACCTTCAATTGAATTTATTGACATCAATTAAACCTCAATTAAATAGAATTAAGCAATTAATTTCATGCACATCAAACACCAAATAACTCAAACAAGTGACATACCTTAGTCACTAGTAAACCACTCCATGGAAGCTTTATTTAAACAATTGTTAGTATAAACATCAAGCTTCACACACCATGTTATCAATCACCATGTTATCAAGCAACAATACACCATAAAATAATCAATAATTAAACTCAAACATGCCTCAAAATTATTATAAAGCCATTCAAAATAAATGTCCAAAGTCCAATTACAACCAAAATCAAACTAATTCTCGAGAGTTCTACAATGCCCGACTATAGTCTCCAAAATGCGTAATAAAGTCTCTACCAAGCCTAAATCTTTTAGAAAACTCTTGCTTGGCTCCTTAGCTCTTCAATACCTACGATTATCTGCGCAAATGTGAGGGTGTGATTTTTAAAAAGCTCAGTGAATGTTAATAAAAATGACTAATAAATTAACATTTAATTCATGCTTAATTCACAATCAATCATTCACCAATTGTCAGCCAAATTATTAAACATGTCAATTTAATTTCCATAAGCATTTCCAATACCAAAAATCAATTATTCATGGCCTTCAATCATCAATTGATATAGAAAAATAATGCATAAATATATATTGGCACACACTTCTCATGGCTTAATAGGGTGATCATACATAGGATAAACGGATCTCTGAACTCCCACAAATATCAAATATAGGCCACCGAGTTGAGCGGGCCGAAGCATGCACTCCCTTATAACGCCTCAAATAACCCATTGAGTGGAGACTCATACTCAACACTCCCTTATCTACTCCAACAAATCAGTCCACCTAGATCCATATGCTCACAATGTCACAAATAAAGGTGAGTACCCACAAATCCTATAGCATACCAACTATATCCAATGGATCCA
The DNA here is from genome assembly GCA_025506655.1 of Gossypium rotundifolium. Taxonomy (NCBI): domain Eukaryota; kingdom Viridiplantae; phylum Streptophyta; class Magnoliopsida; order Malvales; family Malvaceae; genus Gossypium; species Gossypium rotundifolium. The sequence goes on from CP106724.1 coordinate 154,015,253, forward strand.
CCATGCATATTGCCAATATATTCAATCAAACATAGCATATAAATTAATCATTAGTGTGCTCAATTTAATGTGACAAGATGCTTATGTGTAACATGTAACATAGCATTTAATATCCAATAAAATCAAGTAATTCATTTGCCAATTTTCCATAATCAATTACCAATTGAAACATCAACATATCATGATAAAAAATTTCAGTACACATGCTTAAAATCATCCTTAAACTTAATTTAATTAAATAGCACAACACCACCCAAAAATTCACTTACCATTTTTTTCAATACAAATTCAATCTTTTTTGCATATTTAATACCAATCTTGAAAAATCAATCATTTATCCATAATTAATTAATTTTAATCATTAATTAAGGTACTAATTAAACATAATTGAGGGTCAATTTACCAAATCGCCCTTAGAAACACTCATTACACAATTTTATTCTATCACAACAAGTGATCAACTAGGCAATTTCAAGCTTCAATTCCTGTTATCTCGATCCTCTTCAAGATTCGTAGCTTCAACAGAGGTAAAGTAGACATTACCACCTTTCCAAAGCTATATTAAACACAAATTTTAATTAACTATGCTAATCAAAATTCACTCTTAAAGATACATTATCGAATTTGTAACATCAAGTAGAAAACTCGATTCCTCACAAAATCGACCTCTCTAGCCATCCTAATTACTTCCAAACATCAATACTAGACCAAATACACACATACTAAGCATCAACTTCACAAAAATTTTGAAAATTAATTCAAGAAGATGAAATTTGGATTTCTTCAAATTACTTCACAATTCATGTTTAATCTTGACAAATAAAACCAAAAACTTTTTACTAGATCCATTTTGAGTTGGAGCATCCATTGATTTGTTGATTTCCTTTCAAAATTCAAGATCCACTATTAAAGCACCTTAAGCTTTTGAAGAAGATGGCATTGATAAAAAAAATCATGTAATTGACTCTCAAATCATGTAAAAATGCTTCTAATTATCATAAAAATAAGTTTATAAATAATAATAACCTTTGATTCATTCTAATTCCTTTGATTGAAAATCTTGATTTATAATCTAACATATAAATTCTTTAAAGAGAATAACATGCAAGAAAACGCTTTGAATTCTGGGGATTCTATTCCTCAACTGGAAGCTGTAGATGGAGATGGATCTCAGAAGGAGGCGGATCGCAATACTAAGAAAGTTTGGTTTAAAGGAGGAACAGGTGAGGAAGATATGGATATGCTGGTTGATCTTGATTTGAACCCAAAGATATCTTGGAAAGATAAACTTTTGGGTTTCAACTCTAGAGCATCTGATGAAGAAAAAATAAATCCTTTTAGAACCGTCACTGATGATGACCTTGAATTCCTAGAGGGAGATATTCAACGTTCTATAGTGAATGGCGTTCCTGCCATTGATTTCTCGGAGAGGATTCAACAACTCCTGTTCAAAGAGATGGAAACAACAGTAGTTATTAAATTACTCGGTAGAAACATCGGATATGAGGCTCTTTCTAACCGAATTAGTAGCTTATGGAACCCTTCCAAGCCTTTCCATTTCATGGACATTGAGAATGGATACTACTTGGAAAAATTTTATTCCTTCGACGATTACACAAAAGTCCTGTCTCAGGGCCCGTGGTTGGTATATGGCTAATACTTAACTGTACAACCTTGGACAAAAGAGTTCAGTCCCGCACAACCATATCCAAGCATGGTTTTGGCTTGATTTTTTACCAGGACTTCTAGGATTCTTGTACAAAAAGAGAATCCTAGAGGAAATTAGAGGGGTCATTGGGAAAGTTGTTCAATTAGATCTCAATACCGATAGCCGGTCTAGAGGTGGTTTCATTAGGATGGCTGTTTATATGAATCTGGATAAGCCACTGATCCCCCAAGTCCTCGTCAATGGCGTGATATAGAGGGTAGAGTATAAGGCGTTGCCAACGATCTGCTTTAGGTATGGAAAATATGGGCATACAAGGGAATTATGTCTCCTGAACAGAATCCACACCAGAGAATGACCAGACGAAGGATATCCCAACAGAGGCAGAGGGAGGGGAAGAAAGCAAAGCTTTCGGGCCTTGGATGGTGGTCAAACAGAAAATAATGAGTAACTTTCGGAACAATAATAATCTTGCCAAAAGTGATAACAAGGGAAAAGGAATCTCGGGATCCAGATACGAAGTTTTATCTAATATGGGAAGAAAAAGGGATAGGTATCTAGGGTAGGCCTAAATTAAATAAAGGGTTATCGTTGGACACAGTCAAAAGGGGCAGTGGACCGTTGGTTACTAAAATATCTACCTCAATTAACGAAGCAGTGGGTCGACATTTGAATAATGATGGTAACAGATCTGCTATAGAAGGCCCATCAGCAAGCAAATATGTGGATGATCCAATGAAGAAAATTATGGTTCAACCCAATCATGTGGTGGGGCCTAGGGACGCATTAAAAAATCAGCTCATTAATAAAACATGGAGCTCTTCTTTCCATCTTTCAATTCATGCTTTGAATATGCCGGATAATAACACTTTTTATTGCATGATAATAACTCCAATTTAACACAATTAAATAGTTCCTATCTTAACCTCATTTTTGATACCCAAGAAGAAAATGGTGATAATACGCACCTAATGACATCCAAGTCTGGTTCAACACTGCCGATTATGGTTGAAGCTAAGATGGTCGATTCTTTTGATAGTTTAGTCAGCACAAAACATACGGCAGTCTCTTTCAAAGAGAAAGGTCCAGCTGAAGGCATGAATAAGAGTCGAAATTTCGACAAATTAATGAGGGGTAAGGAAGGTGGTTTTCGAGCCACTAGAAAAATTAATAAAATCACGCATGGGAAAGTGAATAATTTTAAAATAAAAAATTCCTCTAAAATTCATTTGAGTGAGTCCATTTCTAGACTGGCCAAGTCTGTACCACATTTAAAAATGCGGATTTAGAGGTTTCTGACCCAATCACTGGTAAAGGGATTTAATTTTGTTCCATTTTATTCTGTTTTGTTCGGTTTTTTGAGTTTTGGCTGTTGATTTTGTTTTTTATTTACTAATTTCCTATGAATTTTAATCTATCAATTTTTTCTTGGAATTATCAATGGTGTGCAAGCAGCTAATTTCTTCGTGCTTTTTGTGAGTATAATCTTGAATATAAACCTGACATTGTATGTCTTTTGGAGCCGAGAGTTAGTGGTCAAAAAGCTAATACTATTATTGATAAACTGGGATTTGATCGTTCTCATCGCATTGAGTCTGTTGGCTTTTCAGGAGGCATATGGGTTGGATGGAAAGATTATATTTCTATCAGTATTATTCATAATCACCCTCAATTCATGCTTCTTCGTGTTCAGGGAACTAATTTTAATGATGATTTTTTTATCTCCGCTATTTATGGTTGTCCTGACAGAACTAAAAGGAAACATATATGGGATGATTTAATGGATGTTTTACCTCAAGATCCTTCGCCATTGATGATTTTTGGTGACTTTAACGCCATTCTATCCCCTAAGGATAAAAAAAAGTGATCGATCAATAGGTAAGAGGTGTAATTATTTTGGTAACTTTGTTGATGCTTGTAACTTGCAGGATCTTAGTTATATAGGACCTTCCTATACCTGGAAAAGAGGGAATATGTCTGAGTGTTTAGATAGAGCCATGGAAAATGATGCTTGGATCTTTACTTTTCCACATTCTCTAGAATACCATCTCCCTTGTATTAAATCAAATCATAGGCCTATTCTGCTTAAAACTAACCCTAAGCTCAGTGTTCCAAGAGGGAGACCATTTCGTTTTCTTGCAAGATGGGTGAAACATGTTAATTTTAAGGATCTGGTTTCAAACAGATGGAGATACCCAGGTAATATGGCCGATTCGTTGTAAAAGATTGGAACAGGTCCACCTATGGCTATATAGGCACTCGTAAAAGACAATTATTGAACTTGGAACTATTCAAAAGGCCATGGAGCAGTCGACTTCCAGACATTTAGCTAATTTGGATATGGAGATTCGAGATGAATTGGAAAGTGTGCTTAACCACGAAGAACTCTTATGGAGGCAAAAGGCTAGTTGTGACTGGCTTCAGTTTTGGGACAGGAATACCAATTTCTTCCATAGTCGCATGATGCAAAGAAGAAAATTCAATCACATTTTAGCTTTACGTATTAGGAATGAGGAGTGGTCTATTCTCAGTGAAGAAGCCGTCAAATACTTTGAGAAGCTGTATGGCGAAAATCCTAATCCCATGCCAGATATTCCTTCCAATATATTTCCTAGTCTTAAGGAGCAAGGTATTGATTTTCTCAAAAAGTCGGTGGTGAATGAAGAGATCAAGAAGGCCCTATTTGATATGGCTCCGTTAAAAGCCCCGGGAAGTGATGGGTATCATGCACTTTTCTTTTAGAGTCAATGGGACCTAATTAGAGGGGCGGTTTGTGAATGGGTACATAGTATTTTTGCTGGTAAAAGGATTGAGGGGGAGCTTAATAACACTCTCATTCTGCTTATTCCAAAGAAGGACCGACCGGAAGACTTCAGTCAATTTCGGCCAATTAGTCTTTGCTCAGTTATGTACAAGTTAGTGATGAAGGTAATCGCTAATAGGTTTAAAGTGGTGTTTTTGAATTTTATCTCTCCCAAACAAGATGGGTTTATTACGAGGAGGAACATATCTGATAATGTCATTATAGCACAAAAGTTATTCACTCTATGCGTAGCAAGAAAGTGGGTAAAAACTAGATGGCCATAAAGTTAGACTTGGAGAAAACTTATGACAGAGTCAGCTGGAAATTTATAGATGTGTCACTTATTACAGCCGGGATTCCTGAGGGACTTAGAAAGGTTATTATGAATGCTATTTCCTCTTTCGCTATGCAGATCCTTTGGAATGGAGTCCCTTCTAGATCTTTTAAACCTGTAAGAGGGATTAGACAGGGATGTCCTTTATCGCCTTACATTTTCGTTCTTTATATGGAATGGTTAGTGCATCTTATCATCTCAGAGATGAAAATTGGTAGGTGGCATCTTATTCAGCTTTCTAAAATTGGACTGGCATTATCCCGCCTTTTCTTTGCTGATGACCTGGTTATCTTTAGTAAAGCGGAGATGAATCAAGCTCATTTGCTAAAGGATATTCTTAGACGTTTCTGTGATCTTTCAGGTCATAAAATTAGTGCTAGAAAGAGCAACATGTTTTTCTCAAAGGGAGTGGATACCAGTTTAAGCGATCAGATTAGTCAGCTTTTTGGTTTTTAGAAGGTTCGTAATCTAGGAAGCTACTTGGGGGTGCCTCTTCTCCATGATCGTGTTACCAAGAGCACTTTGAACTTTGTAATTGAAAAAGTGAAAAGTAAACTTCAAAATTGGGATGCTCAGCAACACTCTCTGGCAAGGCATGTTACTCACGTTCAATCGGTTCTACTGGCTATTCCCAGTTACTTCATGCAGACCTTAGCAATTTCAAAAGGGGCATGTGAGGAGATAGAAAGGATAGCTAGACAGTTTATTTGGGGAAGATTAGTTGGTAATCCAAAATTAGCCTTAGTTGGATGGGAGTCCATTTGTCAGCCCAGGACTTGTGGAGGGCTTGGGCTAAGGCATCTTCAAGACCATAACAACTCATTTCTTATGAAAATTGGCTTTAATCTTGTTTCTTGAAAGGACGCCTTATGGGTTCGAATTCTTCGATCAAAATATGGCTGGAAGAATTAGCTTCCTGAGTCTATCCACAAAAGTCACTGCTCTCATCTTTGAAGATCTCTCTTTAAGGTGTGGCCTATTATTCATGAGAACCTCATGTGGTCTGTTGGGGATGGATCTACAATTTGTGGGTGGAAAGATAATTGGATTCCTGATGCTAGGCCTTTGCTCTCTTATGTTTCTGCTCATGAGAGACTCAACTTGGGTAGCACCTGGAAGGATTGGGTACTCCCGGATGGATCATAGAATATAGACATGCTCCGCATTTGGCTACCTGATGCCATGATAAAGTGCATTGTAAGCATTCCTCCGCCACACCCTGCTGGTGGGGAAGATAGAATCATTTGGGCTCATTCTGGGTCAGGGTCCTTCTCTATCTGTAGTGCTTATTGGGCATTAAAGGAAAGTTCTTAGAGGCCAAAATGACACATGGAAGTCCATTTGGAAATATCAAAGACCTCATAGAGTTCGCCTTTTTCTCTGGATTGTGGCCAATCAGAGGCTCTTAACTAATTCAAAGAGGACCAGGAGAGGAATTGGACAAAGTAGTGCATGTCCAAGATGTGGTCATGATTGTGAAGACATCATGCACGTACTTCGTGATTGTACGATGGCCAAGGAAGCATGGATGCTTGTAGTCCCTCCAGAGAAACAATCCAGGTTTTTTTCTGAACCTTTACAAATTTGGTTAACATCTAACCTTTGCTCCTATCTTAAATTGCAAAATAAGGGAACTACTTCGTCGTGCCTTTTCGGGATCATAGCCTGGAGAATTTGGAAGAATAGGAACCTCTTCATCTTTCAAAGCATTGATTGGACATCTCTTGAACTCATTAAATCATCTCTCATTTGGGCACAAAGTTTTGAGACCCTCATCACTGATTCTAAGGTTACCACTATTTATTCAAGGAACCAACAACATTGTTCTAACAACTAGGTTCATTTATCCTCTGACGGAGCAGTGGCTAGAGTATCTGGAAATGCTTCAGCGGGTGGAGTGGTTCGTGATCAGAATGGTAATTGGATTTTAGGATTCACGCATTACTTGGGAAGCTTCTCACCTTTGGAAGTAGAATTTTGGGGTATCCTTGATGGAGTGCTCATTTTGTTGAATAAAGGGTACAAGAAAGTCAAGATCCAGACTGATAATCTTGAAGTGGTTAGAGCCTTGTCCATGGAGGATATTGTGGACTCTGGTACTACAATACTCAGAAGAATTAAAAGACTGCTACATTCTGAAGGTCATTGGAAAATTAAGCATGTTCCCAGGGAGCGTAACTCAATCACAGACCAAATGGCGAAGCTTGGACTCTCTTGGTAGACTTCTCTCCGGATATTTGAAGTACCACCTGATGTGGTGGGTATGGCCCTCCAACAAGATAAAGTTTTTTATGCCTCTTAGAAGTTTCTAAGTTCTCATTTTTATATTCACCAAAAAAAATCTTGATTTAAGAAGAAAAGAAATTTCAGAATATTTTTGGCTACTTTTGAGCATAATTTTGGGTGAATTGAGAGAGTATTTTGAGAAGGAAAATGGTCAGATCTATTCTCTAATAATAAATCTTTAAAACCATGCAAAAAAAAAATGAAATTTATAGCTCTCTAATAAGATGTAAATGGCGTGTAAAGTAGGCTAGATGCATTATTTTTGAAGCTGAAACAATCCACTAGAATTTAAAAATTGGGGAATTTGCCTAATGGCCACTCCCACATTTCCCTTATTTTACCATTTAATCCTTTCCCTCCAAAATTCAAAATTTTAAGGTTTATTTGCCAAATAAATACTTTAAATTTTCCCATACTTTTAAAATTAATTTTCCAAAAATATTTTATTTTTATTTAATTACTTTAAAATTAATTTTCCAAAAATATTTTATTTTTCTCGATTATTGTTCAATAAATTTTAGATTAAATTAACCTCCTAAATTAAATTAAGAATTACTAAAAACCTCATAAATTCCTAATTTCACATTCAGAACCCGAAAAATATACCTAAACCTACTAGACCCGGTTTAGGGATATTACATTAAGTGAATTTCCCTAAAAAGGTGAGTCCCACGCAACCGGTTAAGTCTTAAGAAGGTAAGGGTCGAGTAAGGCAATATGTCCCTATTAAGTCAGTATGGAAAGAAGAGGTTAAGGTAAGAATCCACAGTATGGTGAATTATCCGCTAATCCGCCAATAGTTGTGATCGACCTGTATAGTTGTACATGGTCATTTTCAATGAGTCAATTTGGGAAAGGAAAATTGGGAATCTTGAAACGAGACCGGGTTGAGTCCTTGAAGAAGTTAGAAAAGTATGCCTATGTCTAAATCAAGGGATATGTCCGTCATCGATTGGCTTGGAGAATGCAATATATCGACCATGCTAGAAAGTTGGCAAAACCTCCTAAGACACTTAGGGAGTTTTAAATGATGTGCTTTTATTTCTATTCTTGAAAAGACATAGAGTATTTAAGAATACTTTTGTACAGTGTCTTACTAAGTTTAGCCAAACTTATATCAGTTTTACCTTAAATGTAGGGCCAAGGATGGGCTCAAAGGTTGTGAAAGGGCCAAGCTATACATTGGTATTAGAGTTATGGATACGGGTTAGGGGTGTTACATTTATTGGTATTAGAGTTACGGTTTACTCGATTCTCGAACTAACATAAAGTACATGAGTCTAGCTAGACATGCCATTATAAAACCTATGATAGTGTGATATCTCCTTCCATATAGCAATGTCATCCAATCTAGCTAATTCTGATGAAGTAGAGAGTAATGCTCAAGCCCCTTTTCACGGGGTAGCTTCGAGCTGTACTAGGCCCATATTTGAGGGCCGAGGAGGAGAGGCTAAGGAAGCCTTCTTCCAGATGATGAATGAATGGTTCACCAAGTTTGTACGAATGAACCCAGCTACTCAACAGCCTCCACCCCCTCCTGTTCCCCAATCGATTCCCATTATTCCTTAATGTACGAAACCAATCCGAGTTAGTAAGCCTCCTATTGATAAGATTCATAAGTATGGGGCTGAATAATTACGAGCTACTATCGAAGATGATCCTGAGAGAGTTGAATTCTGGTTAGAGAATACCATTAGTGTTTTTGATGAGTTATCCTGTTCACCGACTAAATGTGTGAGGTGTGCTATATCTCTACTAAAAGATTCAGCTTACCAGTGGTGGAATACATTGACTTTTGTAGTGCTGAGAGAGTGGATTACTTGGGAATTCTTCCAATCTGAATTTTGTAAGAAATATATCAGTCAGATGTTTTTGGATCGAAAATGTAAAGAATTTTTGGAGCTCAAGCAAGGCCGTATGCCAATATTTGAATATGAAAGAGAGTTTGTTCGATTAAGTAAATATGCTAGATAATGCATTCCGACCGAGACTGCAATGTGTAAACGATTTGAAGATGGATTAAATGAAGATATAAAGCTATTAGTTAGGATTCTTGAGTTGAAAGAATTTGTAGTACTAGTGGATTGGACACATAAAACCGAAGAGCTAAGTAAAGAGAAAAGACAAGTTGAATTTGAAGCTAGAGATTCGAGAAAGATATTTACAGGAAAGTCACATCAGTCAGCATCAAAGAAATCTAAAGAACATCATTATCGTTCTACTATTTCTATGGGACATCTAAATAGAGATAGAGATACAAGACGCTCCATTTCTAAACCCCAGGCTACATTTGTAGCGAGTGTGGGTAGTGTTAGAAGTACCAGACCCGAGTGAAAGCACTATAACAGGCCACATTATGGTGAGTGTCAAATGAAAAGCGGAGCATGTTTCAGTTGTGGTTCCTTCGACCATTATCTTAGAGATTGCCCTGAGAAGTCCGAGAAAGAGAAAGCTCAAACCATGAGGCCGAGCAATACTGCCACGAGAGGTAGACCACCTCGTAATCCTAGAAATATGGGTGGTAGTCATGGTGTAACGAAAGGCTCTACTGTGAGATCTAAGGCATGGGTACCAGTTAGAACTTATACTATTCGCGCAAGCGAAAATGCTTCTACGCCAGATGTTATTACCGGTACTTTTTCTCTCTATAATACTAATGTAACTGCTTTGATTGATCTCGAATCGACCCATTCATATGTTTGTACTGTAACACCCCAAACCCGGCCCAAACGTTATGACCGGATCTGGTATGTCACAGGGCGATTTGAAAATGATCTTTCAGTGATTTTGGGAAAACCAAAAAAAACTTACCGATTTAAAGCAATGACTTTGTGTTTAAACAATCAGACTCAATCAATTTTCAAGAAAAAGGTTACTTTGACAAAAGTTATCATTGTTAAGAAAATCCCGAGTTTTATCAAAAATAACTTGTAAACCATTCGTTTATATTTTTGAAAGATAGTTGTTTAATCGCTTTAAGTAAAATCCCGACTTGAGCATTTATTAATAATAAGCAACCAAAGTAAATACTAAAACCAAATTAAAAATTACCAAAGGCCTTATTACAAGAAAATCCCCAAATAAAACCAACTTTAAGCAATAGAAAGTTCATAAAATAAATATAACGACTTTTATGGCCTCCACGAGTCCACCTCGGCTCCCATATCCACGATCTACTGATTACCTAAAAATTAGGGAAAAGGGTGAGTCACAGAGACTCAGTGTGTAAAACCATCAACACATAAACCGGCCCACGACCCACAATCTTGTATTTAGCTCGTACCCAATGTCATACAATCACAAGTAATGCATCATGCCCGGCCCAACCTAGTTTTCCATCCTCTACACACCAACCCATACCAACCATCACACCGTAGGGATTTCTACAATCAACCCTCCATCTCACTACTCACCATCTTGACAGTCATGCTGTCAAAAAAATGTGGCAGAGCCACCGATCACTATGTGACCTTATAACAACTGTGGCATAGCCACCGATCATGATGTGACCTCATAAATAGATGTGGCAGCGCCACCGATCACTATGTGACCTTAAAATCAATGTGGCAGAGCCATCGATCACCATGTGACCTTAATAGCAATGTGGCAGAGCCACCGATCACAATGTGACCTTATCACTTCCCCTTTATCAACATTCCCATATCTCATCCATAACGTTTATATCACGACAGATGTATCATGCTAGTAACAAAGCAATAGATTATCACATACAACCAACTCATATCAAGTAATCACAGATACGTACCTGCAAGTTCCTGCCTTACCCCCAAGGGTATGTCGACTGTATTTACAGCCTTTTTCGGCTTTTTAGCCCATACAATTAATAATACAAATAAGTAAAGTGTGTTAGGGTTTACACACCTGGTAACACACAGAACAACACTCTCTATGTCAACACTATCGTTAGCAGAACGACTGCTATCTACCTACAACTCTGCTCCGAAGCCAGTCCATAACTCGGTGGCCAATCTCGACTGCTAACACTGCTCACTTCTTAAACTTAAGGGCTGGGTTTTTGAGTCCAACCCCCTCCTTTGCCTGATCGATGTTGGATTCCATCAAAAGATCTTGGTCAGAGATACTATAAGGAAACAGGAGTTAAGGTAGCAGATACAAAAGTGAACCTAATCAAATCTCTGAAGGGGAAACCCTTACCTTGAAGTCTCGAAAAGGGATGTAGGGCTCAAATATTCGACTAGCAACCCTTAATAGACCAAATCAAAGAATGATCCGAAGTAGATGTCCAACACTTAATCCCTTGATCGATGGAACACGTAGAAAGAAGAAACAGATTAAGGTATCAGCCAAGACAGATTCGGCCTTACCAAGAGAATAGGGAATACGGGTTTAATCAAAGAGAAAACAAAGGGAATGATTTTACCTTATCACAGAGAATCTGAATAACACTCTAGAGAATTTGGCACAAGCACAGCAGTGGACAAGATTCGGCAATGACTGTGGTAGAAGAGAACTAGATGAAAGAGTCGAAAACAAAAATAAAGAAACTTCAAATGGAGGCTTAGAAGTTCCGGCTTTAGAAGACTCACAAGAGAAAGGATGCAGGAAAGAATGACTAAGAGATTCGGCCTATAGAAGAGGTTTAGAGAAGAGAAAAGTGGGCAAGGGACATTCAACTTTAGCAACCAAATGGAGAAGAGGATGGGAGTTTAAGGGTTTCGATTTTGAGATAGATCAAAAAGAAAAAAGAGAAAAAGATATGAACAGATTTCGATTTTGCAAGGAAAATAAGAAGAAGAAAAGTGGAGAACCTTAAGTTGGTAGATGATAAAAGAAGTGAAAAGAATAGGATTTGAAGCTACAAAATTCGGCACCTATACCTCCCCAAAGCCGAAAATGCACCAAAGAAGTCTACAGGGTCCTATGGCCTAAGTGAATTTCGGCACTTCCCAACACAACCCAAAAATCGATTCCCCCCTCCACCAAGAGTTTGAAATTCGGCCAACACCAATATCACATGCTCATCCCTTATTTCCTCCTCAAATTCCTTTTGATCACCCATTTGAAATATTTGAACACTTCAAACTCCTCTTTTCCCTCTGCTTCTCCCTGTGGCGTCACTTACTAGCACCTTAAGTGGCGCCTCCTTGCCACTCTACCACCTCTTTACTTATGCCAACCAAACACCAACACAGTCCCTTAAGTCCTACTCCTGCCAGCTCCTCCACTAAAGTGCTAAAAAGGAAATTTTTTCCAGGGCTCTGGCTTTTCAACAGGCCTCTCCTAGACTCCCATACACCCTAAACAAGCACATTACTCAAAGCATACACACAAAACACATCAAGTGCCTAACCCCTAAATCAGGATATTACAGTTCTACCCCTTAAGAAAATTTTGGCCTTAAAATTGCCTGATCAAAAGAGATGTGGGTATTGCTGATGCATCGCTTCCTCTAGTTCCCACGTAGCTTCCTTAGCACCGTGAATACGCCACAAGATCTTAACCAACGAAACTGTCTTTCTGCGTAACACTTTGATATCATGATCTAAGATCTGAACTGGTTCCTCTTTAAAGGATAGATCAGGCCTTACTTTGATTTCCTCTACTGACACCACGTGAGACAGATCCGAACGATAGCGTCTTAGCATCGAAACGTGGAACACATCATGAATCTAACTTAACCCTGCAGGTAACTCGAGTTGATACGCTACTGGTCCCACACGCTTTAACACACGATAAGGCCCAATGAACCTGGGGCTTAGCTTACCTTTCTGACCAAACCTTAGCACCTTCTTCCATGGTGAAACCTTTAAGAACACCTGGTCACCTACCTCAAATTCTATATCTTTTCGTTTTAGATCGGATAGGATTTCATCGGTCCAACGCTTCCTTTAACCGAGTTCGAATTAACTTAACCTTATTTTCCGCTTTCGTAAACAAGTCTGGGCCTAACAAATGACGCTCGCCCAACTTTGTCCAACACGTAGGGGTACGACACTTCCGACCATATAACGCTTCATACGGTGCCATCTGAATACTCGCTTGGTAACTATTGTTATACGCAAATTCTACTAACGGTAGAAATTCCTCCCAACTACCTCTAAAGTCTAAGACACAGCCTCTCAACATGCCTTCTAAGATTTGAATTACCCTCTCTGATTGTCCATCAGACTGTGGATGAAACACTGTACTGAAATCTAACTTTGTCCCCAAAGCTTGATGTAATGCCTTCCAAAACCTTGACGTGAATCTTGGGTCTCTATCCGAGATGATAGACACTGGTACTCTATGCAACATCACGATCTCCGCTACATACAACTTAGCCAATTTCTGAAGAGAGTAGTCAACACGAGCTGGTATGAAATTAGCAGACTTCATCAATCGGTCAATAATTACCCATACTGAATCCTTCTTAGTAGGCGTGAGGTGTAACCCACTAACAAAATCCATTTTGATCCTCTCCCACTTCCACTGCGGAATCTTTAATCTACCGTAATAAACTCAAGGTAATCGATGTTCTACTTTTACCGCCGCATGTCGAACACTTACTCACAAATTCGCCATTTCACGCCTGCATCTTACCACTAAAACTATTCTTGTAACTCTCGATACATCTTACTTTCTCCAGGATGCATAGCATATGGGCTACTATGCGCTTCCTGAAGTATCAACTGTCTTAATTCCACATCCTTCGGCATGCAAACCTTTTTACTAAAACACAGAGCCTCATCACTGTTTAAATCAAAATCTTCCACTCCATCATTCTGTACTTGAAGTAGTCGAGCAATCAAGACATCATCGAGCAACTGTTTCTCCTTAATCTGATTTATCCATGTCGGTTTCACCTGTAGCTCAGCTACCAAACTCCCATCATCATACAAGCTAAGATGAGCGGACATCATACTACCTTCCGAACTTAATGCATCCGCTACCATGTTTGCCTTACCCGAATGATACTCAATCGAGCAGTCATAATCTTTCAATAACTCAACCCACCTTCGCTGTCTCAAATTCAACTCCTTCTGAGTTAAAAGATACCTTAAACTCTTGTGATCGGTGTAGATAACAGATTTCTCTCCATACAGATAATGCCTCCAAATCTTCAAGGCAAACACCACGGCTGCCAACTCCAAATCATGCATGGGATAATTCAGCTCATGCGGTCTTAGCTGCCGAGACGCGTACGCAACAACTTTCCTGTCTTGCATTAACACACATCCTAATCCCGTGTGTGAAGCATCATAGTAAACCACGAACTCTTTTCCAGCCTCCAACTGAATCAACACTAGAGCCTCCGTCAAAATCTTCTTCAGCTTTTCAAAACTCTCCTGATGCTTATCAGACCAAACAAACGGAACCTCTTTTCGTAGCAACTTGGTCAAGGGTGCCGCAATCAAAGAAAACCCTTCAATAAACCTCCTATAATACCCAGCCAGACCAAGAAAACTTCTGATCTCTGCCACAGTCTTAGGTGGTTTCCAATTCAAAATAGCTTCAATTTTTGAGGATCAACTCTAATCCCCTCTGCCGACACAACATGGCCCAGAAAGGTGACTTCGCTTAGCCAAAATTCGCTCTTACTGAATTTTGCGAACAATCGCTTCTCCTTAAGACCTACAAAACCACCCAAAGATGCGAATCGTGCTCCTCCTCAAACCATGAATAAACCAAGAATCGTCTATAAACACTATGACAAATCGGTCCAGATAGGGTTGAAAATCCAATTCATCATATCCATAAATGTTGCTAGTGCGTTGGTTAACCTAAACGGCATCACCAAAAATTTGTAGTACCCATAGCGAGTACAAATCGCCGTCTTAAGGATGTCTGATTCCTTAAACTTGAGTTGATGATACCCTGACCTCAAATCTATCTTTGAGAAGACTGAAGCCCCCTTCAACTGGTCGAATAAGTCGTCAATCTGCGGCAATGGGTATTTTTTCTTGATTGTCAACTTGTTCAACTGGCGATAATCAATGCACATATGCATTGATCCATCCTTCTTCTTAACAAATAACACCGGCGCTCCCCATGGTGATACACTCGGTCAGATAAAACCTCAATCTAAGAGTTCCTGAATCTGAGCTTTCAGTCCACTAGCTCCTTCGGGGCCATTCTATAAGGAGAGATAGATACAGGCGCTGACCCCGGAAGAAGATCAATTCCGAATTCTACCTCGTGATCCAGGGGTAATCCTGGAAGCTCCTCTGGAAAAACATTAGCAAACTCCTTCACTGTCCTCACGTCTCCTACAGACAATTCCTTGCTCTCCAAAGCGCAAACCAAGGCTAAGAATGCCTCGCATCCCTTCCTTACCATCCTCTCAGCCTTTAGAGTGGACACTACATTAGACAAATAATTCCTCCTTTCTCCTATTACCACTACCTCCTCATCTTCAAGAGTCCTGACCACCATGCGCTTAGCAGCACAATCTAGGTTTGCTCGGTACCTCACTAACCAATCCATCCCTAAAATCAAATCGAACTCCCCGAATGGCAGTTCCATCAGATCAGCCAAAAAACCACCCCTTGCACTTCTAAAGACACATCCCTATAAAGTCTGTTTACCACGACCGATTGTCCTAACAGACTAATTACTGTCATTTCCCTAGAAGCAATCTCAGAGTCTATACTTAAAGTTCTAGATACCACACTAGCCACATAAGAATGTGTTGATCCTCTGTCAATCAATGCAGAAAAAGGTAACCCAAAAATTAAGAACGTACTGGTTATGACGTCCGGTGCGTCCCATTCCTCTCTGCATCTAGCTGCATACACCAACCCCGGCTGTCTTGCATCAGTGTTTCCTGCACCTCTGCTTGGTGTTCCACAACCCCGACCAAAACCATTACCCCCTCTGGCCGAACCATGACCTCTATTTGGTTGCTGGCTTCCTCTACCTTGCTGAGTATAACCCTAGTTCCCTGACCTTACACTGTCTCGCTCCTATGGACAATCCCGAATCTGGTGATCAGCCGACCCACACCTGTGACACCTTCTGTTATTTGCCTAACACTTTCCAAAATAGAATTTACCACACCGAGCACACCTCTGTGACTGCCTATCAGCAATGGATCTCACTACCTGATTCGGCCCATCCATCCTAGGACTTTTCTGAAAACGCCCAGCCGACCCAAACGACCCAGAATTCCTTTTATTACCACTTTATCTCTATTCTGATTCTGCTTTTCTGATCGCTTCACCTCCTCGGCTATCTTAGCCTTTTCTACTAAAACCGCAAATTCCTTTTCACACTGTGGTGCTATCAATACCCGCAGATCATCCCTCAACCCATCTTCAAATCGGACACAACGCTCATGGTCTGTAGCCACTATCCCCTGAGTATAGCGACTAAGGTGTAGGAACTCTGCCTCATATTCAACCACCGATTTACTTCCCTGAACCAGATTCAAAAATGCCATCGTTGTGCGTCCACGTATCTCGATTCGATGTACTTACTTTGAAAAGCCATTTTGAAGAAATCCCAGGTGATATGGTCAGCCATCGCACCATCCCTAACCATAAGCCACCACTGATACGCTTCGTCCCACAAAAGAGACACAACCCCTTTCAACTTTTCCTTTTCTGTGAAATTGAGGTCATCTATTATACGCTCAACTGCTTCCAACCAATACTCAGCTGCACTAGGGGATATCCCAAAATACCCCTAAACATTTCTTCTCCATTAGCCCGTAGCCGAGGCCCCTGTACCCAAGCCTGCCCCAGCAACTCTCTCTAACACCCGCAACATCGTCTGAGAAACCGCATCATCACCATTCGTTTGATCCTGAAACTCTGTCTCCGTAGTTGGCGGTACTGACATCTCATTTTCTGACTTATGACCAGATCCTATCAGTTCTGGCACATCAATCCTGCCTCTACCACGACCACTCACACCACGCCCCCTAGTGCTCATAACTAATGCTTGCGACTTAATCTGATTAAGAGTTTTATGGGTTAGTATTTCTTTCACTATTTATCACCGAGTAGTTTTATGGATAATAGTATTAAGGAATAGTTTTCGCAAGTTGCATCAAACAATTTCAGTTTCTAAAGTTTGAGTATCTTAAAGCTTTAGCAAACATACTCATCCATGCCATCAATCATTTCAATCATACATCACCAAATAGTTAGAATCACTTACCTGGGTGGATTGGGTGCCGACGGACTCTGATGCCATATTTTGCTTAAAATAGTTTTCTCCAATTCCGGTTGATTTTATAAAGTACTGTCGAACCCATTTCATAGCCCAAGTGTCTATAACCTTGGCTCTGATACCAAAATTGTAACACCCCAAACTCGGCCCAAACGTTATGACCGGATCTGGTATGTTACAGGGTGATATGAAAATGATCTTTCAGTGATTTTGGGAAAACCAAAAAAAACTTTTCGATTTAAAGCAATGACTTTGTGTTTAAACAATCAGACTCAATCGACTTTCAAGAAAAATGTTACTTTGACAAAAGTTATCATTGTTAAGAAAATCCCGAGTTTTATCAAAAATAACTTGTAAACCATTTGTTAATATTTTTGAAAGATAGTTGTTTAATCGCTTTAAGTAAAATCCCGACTTGAGCATTTATTAATAATAAGCAACCAAAGTAAATACTAAAACCAAATTAAAAATTACCAAAGGCCTTTTTACAAGAAAATCCCCAAATAAAACCAACTTTAAGCAGTAGAAAGTTCATAAAATAAATATAACGACTTTTATGGCCTCCACGAGTCCACCTCGGCTCCCATATCCACGATCTATTGATTACCTGAAAAATTAGGGAAAAGGGTGAGTCACAGAGACTTAGTGTGTAAAACCATCAACACATAAATAGGCCCACAGCCCGTAATCTTGTATTTAGCTCATACCCAATGTCATACAATCACAAGTAATGCATCATGCCCGGCCCAACCTAGTTTTCCATCCTCTACACACCAACCCGTACCAACCATCACACCGTGGGGATTTCTACAATCAACCCTCCATCCGCTACACACCATCTTGACAGTCATGCAGTTAGAAAAATGTGGCAGAGCCACCAATCACTATGTGACCTTATAACAACTGTGGCATAGCCACCGATCACGATGTGACCTCATAAATAGATGTGGCAGCACCACCGATCACTATGTGACCTTAAAATCAATGTGGCAGAGCCACCGATCACCATGTGACCTTAAGAGCAATGTGGCAGAGCCACCGATCACAATGTGAGCTTATCACTTCCCCTTTATCAACGTTCACATGTCCCATCCACAACGTTTATATCATGACAGATGTATCATGCTAGTAACAAAGCAATAGATTATCACATACAACCAACTCATATCAAGTAATCACAGATACGTACCTGACACTTCCTGCCTTACCCCCAAGGGTATGTCAACTGCATTTACAGCCTTTTCCGGCTTTTCAGCCCATATAATTAATAATACAAATAAGTAAAGTGTGTTAGGGTTTACACACCTGGTAACACGCAAAACGACACTCTCTATGTCGACACTATCATTAGCAGAAACGACTGTTATCTACCTACAACTCTACTCCGAAGTCGGTCCACAACCCAGTGGCAAATCTCGACTGTTGACACTGCTCGCTTCTTAAACTTAGAGGCTGGGTTTTCGAGTCCAACCCCCTCCTTTGCCTGATCGATGCTGGATTCCATCAAAAGATCTTGGTTAGAGATACTATAAGGAAACAAGAGTTAAGGTAGCAGATACGAAAGCGAACCTAATGAAATCTCTGAAGGGGAAACCCTTACCTTGAAGTCCCGAAAAGGGATGTAGAGCTCAAAGATTCGACTAGCAACCCTTAATGGACCAAATCAAAGAATGATCTGAAGTAGATGTCCAACACTTAATCTCTTGATCGATGGAACTCAGAGAAAGAAGAAATAGATTAAGGTATCAGTCAAGATAGATTTAGCCTTACCAAGAGAATAGGGAATACGGGTTTAATCAAAGAGAAAACAAAGGGAATGATCTTACCTTATCATAGAGAATCTGAATAACACTCTAGTGAATTCGGCACAAGCACAGCAGTGGACAAGATTCGGCAATGACTATGGTAGAAGGGAACTAGATAAAAGAGTCGAAAACAAAAATAAAGAAACTTCAAATAGAGGCTTAGAAGTTCCAGCTTTAGAAGACTCACAAGAGAAAGGATGCAGGAAAGAATGGCTAAAAGATTTGGCCTATAGAAGAGGTTTAGAGAAGAGAAAAGTGGGCAAGGGACATTCGGCTTTAGCAACCAAATGGAGAAGAGGATGGGAGTTTAAGGGTTTTGGTTTTGAGATATATCAAAAAGAAAAAAGAGAAAAAGATTTGAACAGATTTCGATTTTGCAAGGAAAATAAGAAGAAGAAAAATGGTGAACCTTAAGTTGGTAGATGAGAAAAGAAGTGAAAAGAATAGGATTTGAAGCTACAAAATTCGGCACCTATACCTCCCTAAAGCCGAAAATGCACCAAAGAAGTCTACAGGGTCCTATGGCCTAAGTGAATTTCAACACTTCCCAACACAACCCAAAAACCAATTCCCCCCTCCACAAAGAGTTTGAAATTCAGCCAACACCAAGATCACATGCTCATCCCTTATTTTCCTCCTCAAATTCCTCCTGATCACCCATTTGAAATATTTGAACACTTCAAACTCCCCTTTTCCCTCTCTGCCACACGTTCAAACTGTTTGACTCACCCACTCCCTATCCTCAAGTGTCCCACCAAGCTCAAGCGTCTTCTCTCCTTGACGCCAAAAAGAACTCCCCAAAATGAGCTCCTTGTGATTCAAACCCGCTCCCTCTGTTTCTCCCTGTGGCGTCACTTACCAGCACCTTAAGTGGCGCCTCCTTGCCACTGTACCACCTCTTTACTTATGCCAACCCAACACCAACACAGTTCCTTAAGTCCTACTCCTGCCAGCTCCTCCACTAAAGTGCCTAAAAAGGAAATTTTTGCCAGGGCTCCGGCTTTTCACCGGGCCTCTCCAAGACTCTCATACACCCTAAACAAGCACATTACTCAAAGCATGCACACAAAACACATCAAGTGCCTAACCCCTAAATCAGGATATTACATGTATGAATTTAGTGTCTAGTAAGAATTTACCTGTTGAGTCCACTAAATCCATGGTTAAAGTATTGAACCCCTTAGGTCAGTATGTCCTAGTTGATAAAGTTTGCAAGATTTGTCCTTTGATGACTCGGGGTTACGGTTTTCCGGCTAATTTGATGCTATTACCATTTGATGAATTTGATGTGATTTTGGGCATGGATTGGCTAACTCTAAATGATGTTGTACACTATAGATGAAAGCTTATTATATTAAAAGGTCAGCATGGTGAGATGCTTCGTATTGAATTAGATAATTTGAGCGGGTTGCCTATTGTGATATCAACTATGTTAGCGCAGAAATATATGAGAAAAGGGTGCAATGCTTACCTTGCATATGTACTGGATACTAAAGTGTCTGAATCAAAGCTTGAATCAATGTCAGTGGTTTATGAGTATTCCGATGTGTTTCCAGAGGAATTACCTGGATTACCACCAATCAGATAGGTTGAATTTTCTATAGAACTTGTACTGAGAACAACACTTATATTGATAGCACCTTACAAAATGGCTCCTACAGAGTTAAAAGAGTTGAAGGCATAGTTGCAAGAGTTGACTGATAGGGGTTTTGCTTGCCCTAGTTTCTCACCTTGCGGTGCACCGGTTCTGTTTGTTAAGAAAAAGGATGGATTGATGAGATTATGCATTAACTATTGTCAGCTCAACAAAGTTACAATCAAAAATAAATATCCTCGAATTGACGATTTGTTTGATCAGTTGAAAGGTGGCACAATGTTCTCGAAGATTGATCTTCGTTCTGGCTATTATCAGCTACGAGTTAAAGATTCGGATGTTCCAAAAACTGCATTTAGAACCAGGTATGGACACTATGTGTAACACCCTTAACCCGTATCTGTCACCGAATTATGGTTACAAGGCATTACCAAACATAACACAAATCATAACAGATATTTAATATTCATATGGTCATAACCGAATGCATCATGAGTATAGATGTACTTTCATAGAATGCATAAGCATTAACGTACATATCTCAAATCAATTTAGCCTAATTCACATATAAGTATTTTTTATCAAATAGCAAAAGTTACTATTCATTTGGTCACTGAAATTACATTAGCCGAATATGCACATGCTTCTAATCACTTTACTAAAACAAGTTATCAATTACCAAAACCAAACACACATATATCCTCAATTTTTAACAAATTGAAATATATCAAATACCTTAAAAATATATATATACATACCATGTTCAAAATATGCATCACACTCACAAGTAACCATTAAAAATTCCCAAAATAACTTTAATCATGAGCAATCATCATGATCATTTCTAAAACTCCTATTAGTCAAACATATTAACGAATAAGAACTATAATACATTTATTTGCATAAATTTTGCTTAACCGAATATAAGACATACCAAATTCAATACCAATTGCCGAAAACATCCAACCATATTATTGATCATATCTCTTATAATTAACGTAACTGAATCATCAAAGCCAAACATATCTTACATTTAACCAAGAACATATAAAACCAAGCCCATTACACATACATATATATATCATGACCGATTATATACAACCAAGACATATAACCTATAACACCATTCATACATATCATGAAACTTATTTACCAAATCATACAAATACCATGGTCGAAACTACACAACTAATATTTAACTCAATAATCAATTAAACTATATAACCAAACACCAAGCATAAACACACCATGAATTTTACTTCCATAATAAGTTAATACCTTGGCCGAATTCACATAAGCCCTAAATATCACGATTTACCGATTTTTGCATGGCATATATATACATATCATTAGCAATAAACTCAAAAGGTAACATATCCTATACATGCCATAAACTTTAAGTTCAACCTCAAAAAGTACCAAAATATTGATGATAGTGTGACGAGCTTCACAGGCAATCCCCGAGCACGTAACGATCACCCAAAGAAAATCTAAATCATAAAAGCAATCAAAACCACAAGTAAGCTTTAATAGCTTAGTAAGTTATAAGCAATTTAAAGAAAAATATTATAGATAAGGATTCATCAAATACTTATGACTATACAACCGCATAACATTTCTTATTTCTCAAATTAATAGTCGAATCCAATATAATAATTCAGCATCATGTATTGTTCACATATTCAAGATCAAAATTAGTCAAACGATCACCTTATACAAAATTCCACAAGGCCGAATTACATTTTGTAATTCATATAACAAACAATAAGATTTTGTAAACATTTCCCCATATCAACTTATATCATCCAAAATATACATTTAAAAGAAATATTCCATCCAATCCACAATTAATCACTTACTCTTGATTTCAAATACCAACATCTCATAGTATCAAAACTTACCAAATTCGATCCTTGAATTGAAAATTATCTCGTACACTTAGTACTTATTAACCGATTTCGCACACTTAGTGCTCGGTAATTAAATTTGCACACTTAGTGCTCATTGATCGATTTCGCACACTTAGTGCTCGGTAATTTTAATCGCACACTTAGTGCATAACGACCTAATTTGCAAACCTAGTGCTTGGTATTTAAATTCGCACACTTAGAGCATCTCTCAAATTTGTTACTCATTTATATATGTATACACGCATAGGAATTTAACCTCAACTACAAATATACGAATTAACTTATTTCATCTCCATAACCAACATCACATTCGGGTGTACCAATGACATATATGCATACCTCACATTCGGCTATACTATACATATATATATATATACCACATTGGGCTATATCAATAATATATATACATACTTCCATTAAATTCATGTACACCACTATAAATAAATCAAATTCAACACAATCGCTTAAAAACTTACCTCGAATGTCGACGGATTGTATTTCTCGACTATTCAATCAACTTCGCCTTTCCCCGATCCAATCCCGATCCTTTTTGTTCTTGATCTAATAAATTTCAAATTTAGCTAAATCAAATATAATTCCATTGAATTTTGTCCAAATACACATAAATGGGAAAATTACCATTTTGCCCTTGATATTTTACACTTTTTACAATTTAGTCCTTTTTGCACAAAACACAAATTACACAAAATTTGACCACACTTCTTTAGGGTCGAATACTCATAGTCTTGTTACAAACTCATACATTTCATTTATTTCACATTTTGACCCCTCAATTTATAAATTTCACAATTTAATCCTATTTAGGCATTTCTACCAAAAATCCTTAATTAAACTTAACAATCTATCAACCTATATTTATTTTCCATCACAAAACACCAATTTCATCAAGCTATCAATGATGGCATTTCATGAATACATCATCAATTTCAAAAATTTCAACTTGGGCTAGCTAATATTCAAAGCAACGACTCAAAAACGTAAAAATTATCAAAAACCTAACTCAAATCACTTACCTATTTGAGCTTGCAAGGGCCAAATGTTTCCAAGCTTCTTTTCTCTCTTTTTCTCTCTTAGTTTCGGTCACTCTCTTGAGAAAGATGGACACTTTCTCTTTCATTTTTATTTTATTTAATTATAATATTTTAACATATATTAAATTATATCATTATAACATAAAATATAATAAATAATTCAAGTCACTATTACATGCACACCAACCGACCACTATACTCAATTTATGGCTAAATTGCTACTTAAGCCTCTAATTTATAAAGAAAACCACAATTAAGCACTATCTTATTTAACCATCAAATTTTCATTTTACGCAATTAAGCCCTTTTTTCACAATTAAGCACCAAAACGATCAAATTTTAATACGAAAATTTCACACACACCAAATTCATACATAATGAACATAAAAAGAAATATTGAAATATTTTTCCGATTTGGATTCATGGTCTCGAAACCACTGTTTCGATTAGGGTTAAAATTGGGCTGTTACACTATGAATTTCTGGTGATGTCGTTTGGTTTAACTAACTCACCTGTAATATTTATGGATTTGATGAATAGAATCTTCAGACCGTATTTAGACAGATTTGTTATAGTATTTATTGATGATATTCTGATATATTCTCGAGGTGAGTCTGAGCATGCCGAGCATTTGAGAATTGTGATAAAATAAATTTAGCAAATGCGAGTTCTGGATCCGAGAAGTTGGGTTTTTGAGACACATAGTATTGGCTAAAGGCATCAGAGTTGATCCGAGTAAGATTTCAGCAGTTGTTGACTTGAAACCACCAAGAAACATATCCAAAGTCAAAAGTTTTCTGGGTTTAGCTAGTTATTACCGAAGGTTTGTAAAAGGGTTCTCGATGATAGCCACACCGATAACGCGATTATTACAGAAAGAAGTGAAGTTTGAATGGTCTGATAAATGTCAACAAAGTTTCAACCAGTTGAATGCATTGTTAACTGAAGCACCAGTTCTGGTTTAGCCTGAGTTGGGTAAAGATTTTGTTATTTTCAGTGATGCGTCATTGAATGGTTTGGGTTAGGTTTTAATGCAAAAAGGCAAAGTGATAGCTTATGATTCTAAACAGTTAAAGCCACACAAGAAAACTATCCGACACACGATTTAGAGTTGGCAGCTATTGTGTTTTTGTTGAAAATTTGGCGACAACATTTGTGTAACACCCCTTACCCGAGTCCGACATCGGAACCAGATACGAGGCATTATCGTCCTTAACATTACTTAATCATACATCCATGAGGCATAAAATTTTGTTCCATTTTAAAACTTTTCCTTCTTTAGTCAAATTGGACATAAGATGGGCCTACGAGGCCTTAATCATAAGTCCAGAGAGTTTCAGAATCCATCCGGGATCTTTAACGCTCTTAGGAACTTTTTGGCCTAGACAGGGGCCACAAGCCCGTGTGGTCCAAGGGACATGCCCGTGTGCCCTAAGACATGCCCGTGTTCGACACCCGTGGTCGACACTGACTTATTTCACACGGCTGAGAACACTCTCGTGTCTCCTACCGGTGGAGCTCTCTGAGTATAACATCATCAATCCCTTACTAGCACATGGCCAGGACACACGCCCGTACGATGGCCCGTGTGATGAATCACATTCTCGTGGGTTGATGCAGGGGACACACGACCTATTTACATGCCCATGGGGCTGACCGTGTGTCACACACGGCCTAGACACGCGCCCGTGTGTCTACCCATGTGGACAATGTAGGCTATTTTCCAAGCCAATTTCCACCCTGAAACATAAACACCCTTGATTCATTTCAAGTATCTCAATTATTCCATACATTACATAAACTTAAATGCATAACCTCATCATCATAAAAAGTATAAAACTTAGCAAATATCGGCCAATTTCTAATTGCCATATCCAAAATAATGCACAAACTTGATAGCTAGCATTTTCCTTCAATATGACATAACTCAAAAAGGTCAAACTCCTATACATGCCATACTCAAAATGATAAACTTTGCTATACCCAAAATAATGGTTGATAGTGTGATTCGAAATCTGACGTCCTTCGATCCCCGAACTAGCTTGGCGAAACTACAAGGAAAAGGGAAAAGAGAAGCGTATGCTTATAGCCTAGTAAGCTTGCATGAAATCTTAAATAAAAACATAATTGCTTTAAATAAACTCGTTCATCATGAAATAAGTACACATAAAACTCACGTATTAAGACTTACTTACTCATACTTACTCTTGCTCATACTTACCCATCACCTTAGGGTTACCTTATCTTGTATTTATTCATAGTACCTGTATCACTCATTACATGGTTTAGTATTTAAACTATCATGGTCAAATTTGAATCTTGATCCTTTTTAGCTTACATGGACCTTTAATCATTTTCATACAACTTATCTCATCATCAATTTTACTTACTCATATCATCTATTACCTTTCTCATACTTAATTCTTTTACCCATTGAATTTCTCGGAATAACAAAGGATACTCAACCTTGTCAAACATATATCTTGATACCAATGCCATATCCTAGATATGGTCTTACATGGGATTGCCTCATATTTCGAAGCCATATCCCAGATATGGTCTTACTTGGGATTCTTTAGCTTAATATCGATGCTATGTCCCAAACATAGTCTTACACGAAATCTTCCTTTGGTGCCGAAGCCATGTCCCAGACATGGTCTTACACAGGACCTACCTCATATGGTGTCGATGCCATGTCCCAGACATGTTCTTACACGAGACCTTCCTCATATGGTGTCAATGCCATGTCCCAGACATGGTCTTACATGAGACCTTCCTTATTCGATGCTGATACCATGTCCCAGACATGGTCTTACACAGGATCTATGTTCGGTGCCGATGCCATGTCCCAAACATAGTCTTACACGGGACCTACATTCCTTGTTATCGATGCCATGTCCCAGACATAGTCTTACACGGCTTTCTTTGGCTCATGTTATGACATAGGAATCCTCGCTATTACGAGACTTCGATCGGGACTTTTACTTGCTTACTTATTCTCCTTCACTTTATCATCATAGTATTAACGATCATTTCATGTACAGAATATACATTTCACAAAAATAATAATTAATTTTAAACATAACAACAAATGTAACCATAATTTATTCAAAATGTGTAGAATTGTGCAATCTAGTCCTCAACTTTATTTTTGCCTCGACTTCAATTCGGGCTTCGTATTTCTTGATCTATAATGACAATTTAACTTGTTTAATACTCACATTAACTAAATTGAATCATAATTAATACTTTGGAAAAATTATAATTTTGCCCCTAAACTTTCTCATAATTACACTTTTACCCCTAAGCTCGTAAAAAAATTTTCATTCAACTTCCTTGTACTTTAAGCCTAGCCGAATCATTTCTTAACTATAGCAACCTTCAATACCTACTATTTCACTCATGTATGACCATTTTCATAACTTTTACAATTTAGTCCTTACGTGCATTTTTCATGAAAATCATTTAGAAATAGATGTTTACCCAACATCAAACTTTCATAATCTTCCATAAAACATCAAAATACATGCATGTTATACATGGGTAAATTTTTGAACATAAACCCTAGCTCAAAATATAGGTAGAAATAGCTAAATCGAGCTACGAGGGTCTAAAAAATACGAAGAATATTAAAAACGGGACTAGGATACACTTACTATTGAGCTTGGAAGTTGAAAAAAAACCCTAGCTATGGCTCCTTGAAATTTCGGCACTTAGAGGAAGAAGATGGACAAGATTTTGACTTGTTTTTCCCTTTTTAATTCATTAATTAACCAAATGCCCTTAATGCTCTTTCTTGAGATTTTTCCTTCCCATGTCCATTTTTGTCCATCTCAACAAATAATGGTATAATTGCTAAATAAGGACCTCTACTAATTTTTATAATGCTATTTCATACTTAAATCTTCTAGAATCTCATATTTTCTAATTCTTGCAATTTAGTCCTAATGGACAATTTATTCACTAATTAAAAAAATTCCTTCATGAAACTTTCACACAATTATACAAACACCTCATAAGCCTTATAAAATCATTTAAACACATATTTCTACTTCATATTTGTGGTCTCGCACCACTATTCCGACTAGGCCCTAAGTTGGGCTATTACAATTCTCCCCTTTAGGGATTTTCATCCCCAAAATGTTACCAGTGAAAAGGTTCGGATACTGATTCCTCATAGCCTCCTCAGGATCCCAAGTAGCCTCTTCTACCCCTTGTCTCTGCCATAAGACTTTCACAAGAGCTATATTTTTATTCCTTAATTGCTTGACTTTCCGGGCTAGAATCTTAACTGATTCTTCACCATAGGTCATATCAGGCTGTATCTCAACTTTTGTCGGGGTAATTACATGCGAAGGATCTGATCGGTATCGTTGTATCACAGACACATGAAATATATCGTGAATCTTTTCTAACTCAGGTGGCAAAGCCAACCGATAGGCTACCGGCCTTATCCTCTCAATGATCTCGTATGGTCTAATAAAACGTGGACTCAATTTGCCTTTTCGGTCGAATCTAAGAATTTTTCTCCATGGTGACACTTTCAGGAATACTTTTATCACCGACTTGATATTCTATCTCTTTCCTTTTTAAATCCGAATAGAACTTTTGTCGATCAAAAGTAGCTTTTAAGCAATCTTGAATCACCTTTACTTTCTATTTAGTTTCTTTAACCAAGTCCACTCCATGAATCTAGTTTTCCTTAAGTTCAGTCCAATATAAAGGCGTTCGGCACTTATGCCCGTACAAAGCCTCATAAGATGCCATCTTCAAGCTTGACTGAAAACTGTTATTATAGGCAAATTCTACCAATGGTAGGTATTTTTCCCAGCTGCCTTGGAACTCAAGAACACAACATCTGAGGATATCTTCAAGTACATGTATTAACCTCTCTGACTGACCGTCGGTTTCGGGGTAAAAAGCTGTACTAAAACTCAACTTTGTACCCAAGGCCTCTTGCAACTTTCTCTAGAATCTGGATGTGAATCTCGGATCTCTATCTGAAATGATCGATAGTGGTACTCCATGAAGCCTTACTATATCTGAGACATATAAGTTTGCCAACTTGTCAAGTGAGTAGCCAACTCGAACAAGTATAAAATGGTCTGACTTCGTAAGCCCATCGACCACAACCCATAAGGCATCTTTCTTACACTATGTCAGCGGCAAACCCGTCACAAAGTCTATGGTAACTTGGTCCCATTTCCACTCAGGTACCATTATAGATTGAAGCAAACCCAAAGGTACTTGGTGTTCAGCCTTTACTTGTTGAAAAATCAAGCATCTAGAAACAAACTCTGAAATATCTTTCTTCATACTCGGCCACCAATACCATTTCTTCAAATCATTATACATCTTGGTACTACCTGGATGTACAGATAAGCATCCGTTGTGTGCCTCATGCAAAACTTTACTGATAAGCTCCTCGTTCCTCAGTATACACACTCGGTCTCTAAACATTAAACATCCATCTAAATTAATGCGAAAGTTGAACTCAATACCCGACTCGCATTGTACTCTTTTGGCTTGCAAATTACTGTCGTGTCTCTGAGTCTCATAAATCTCTTGAAGGAACATCAGTCTAGCCCTCAACTCGGCTAGAATTGAACCGTCATTGGAAAAACTCACCCTTTGTATTCATAGCTCTCAAGGCAAATAGGGATTTTCTACTTAAAGCATCGGCGACTACATTCGCCTTTCCCGGGTGATAATCAATAATTAATTCATAATCTTTTATCAGCTCCAACCATCTTCGTTTCCCTAAGTTCAATTCCTTCTAATTCATCCAATACTTTAGACTTTTGTGATCAGTGAATATCCGGCATTTTTCACCATACAAATGGTGTCTCCAAATCTTCAATGCAAAAACTATGGCAGCTAACTCTAAGTCATGTGTCAGATAATTTTTCTCATGTGGCTTTAACTGTCTAGATGTATACGCTACCACCTTGCCTTCTTGCATTAGTACACAGCCTAATCCATTTAAGGATGCATCGCTGTAGATCACAAATTCCTTAACTGGAGCCTCTGTCAACATTGCCTTTAATCTCTCAAAACTCTGTTGGCATTTTTTTCTGTCCATTTAAACTTTACATTTTTCTGTAGTAATTTCGTCATTGGAGTCGCTATCATGGAAAACCCTTTGACGAATCGCCTATATTATCCAGCTAGGCCGAGAAAACTTCTAAACTCAGATACATTCTTAGGCGGTTTCCAATCAACAATAGCTAAATTTTACTTGGGTCTACTCGAACTCCCCCTCCCGAGACAATGTGTCCTAGAAATTGACTTCCTTGAGTCAAAATTCTCTTTTGCTGAACTTGGCATATAACTGATTATCTCGTAGAATCTGTAGAACAGTCCTCAAGTGCTCGGCATGTTGGAAACACGAAAATTTATGTGTTTTTACATGCCCTTTTTACCTTAAAATCATGCTATTTCGATTAAATTCTTGTCAAAAAATAATTAAATATTATAAAATAATTAGATTGTGATAAAAATATGAACATGATGAATTTTAATTCATTTTATAGTTAATTTTAATTAATTTTGACAATTTTCGAATGATTCACACAAAGGGCGAGAATTGGCTCGGTGAACCTTTCGAAGAATAAACCCGAGAAGCAATTTGAAGTATCGAGGAAAATTTATTTCTAGCCCAAGACTGTTCGATTATGGATATTAAATCATAAATTAATTAATTTTAATTTATTCCCAACTTAATTTGGGATAAATAAATTAATCTTAATTAATTATGGAAAAAGGGTACAGTTAAACCGCACTGGTTGAACCGAATTCAGTGAACCGAACCAGCCACCAATTGGGCAGCCCAAACCGTCCATAAGCTGGCCCAAATCATCTTATTGTCTGATAAATTAAGCTTGCAAATAAGACCTTGAAGACTTGTCAAAGTTGCATTCAAACCCTTCCATAATTAGTGGCTTTGAAGATTTGCCCCATGCCATTTTTAGCAAAGTTGAAACCATCAACTTTGCCACATAGGTGGCCGGCCAAGGTGTGGCTCTTTGGCTGCTATTTTTATCAAATTTCAGCTGCCACATTCAGCTATAAAAGCCCCCCTTGGCTGATCATTCAAAGCATCCCTCACACTCTCATTCTCTCTTCTCTTCTCTCACTTTCTCTCAACTTTTCCCTTCCATTCCCCTTTTGTTCAAGTGCCAATTTCTTCTCTTGGGAAAGAGATCTTTTTCAGCCATCATTGAGCAGCAATTAAAGGGTTCATCATCCACCTTGATAGCCGAGGACTACGGAGGACGAAGAACGGAGCAATCAGTCAATCCATAGAGGAACACCGGATTTACTTCTTGTTCCCTATCTCTTTAAATTCCGTTGTTGTTTTGACAAACATGTTTATGAATATTTATGGTGTTGGAATGGTTAATTTAATCAGCTTAGCTTGAATTTAATTCGTGTTGGGTTGATTGCATTTCTTCCTTTTAAATTATTAGAATTGTGTTTATCTTTGTTATAGGCCTCGATAAAATGCTTGATTAAGTAAAACCATGCTTAAGTTATTCTAGCATTATAATTGTTTAGATAACTAAAGAATTAATTATTTAAACACATTGATATTGCAATTAATGGATGCAGTACTTAATTAGTGCATGTTTAATTCTTCTAAGGTAGCTGAAGGTTAAATTAGCATTGTATTTGGCGATACATATGCCTTGCATAACTTGCAAGATTTTTGTGATTAAACTATTTCAAGGTAGGGATACTTTGTTACCTCACATAATCTTTTATATGCTTATTAAGTTGAATTAATCGTTTGAATCGACATAGGAATACGCTAGAGATGGTTTAATTTAATAAGTATGTATGTGCAATAACATGTTTACCTTTATAAATCTGTTTTATTGGTCGAATTGACATAGGAATATGTACAAGAGATGAATGGATTTTTGAATTGTAAATATGTTCATAAGTTAGCAAATTACCGAGTTGCCATGAATTTATTCGTAACAAGTGTAAACCTATGTTTAATAATTCTAAGGTAAGAAATGCAATTAATCCAACACAATTATATCATCTTGATTAAAATCAGTTTTTGAAATCGTGTATTAAAACTTTTTCTTATTTATTTTACTTTTACTTTTTTTAGTTTTTAAATATTTCTTCAATCCAAATATTTTCCCTTCACCAAAGTGTTTGAAATCATTTTCATAAATAACTCTTTTACAGTCCCTGTGGGTACAATAACTCGACATTTACTTGTCACTTTATTACTTGTTGCGATTGTATACACTTGCACATTTCCACCGCTCCAAGTTTTTGGCACCGTTACCGAGGACTGTTTTAAAAGCCATTATTTGTGAATCTATTTTTACATTTTGGTTTATGTATTTTCCTGTTTAAATCTTTACTTACGTAATTTTTCTGTGATTATTTCATGTGTTTATGAGTATTGACCAGATTATTGACTTACTCCCTGTAGACCCTAAATTAGAACGAACCTTTCAACAGTGAAGAAGACAAGCGAACCAGAGAACGACTGAAGAGATGAACTTTGAGAATATGAATCAAGGAAATGGAGCAAACCCTACTCAGAATCCTATCTTTACTGCTGATGATAGGGATAGAGCTTTACGATAGTATGTTGTGCAAGTATTTAACGATCTTAATCCGGGTATTAGAAGACCCAAAATTGAGGCACAACAATTCGAGCTGAAGCCAGTCAAGTTCTAGATGCTTCAGACTGTGGGCCAATTCAGTGGAATGCCTACTGAGGATCCTCATCTTCACTTAAGACTATTTATGAAAGTGAACGATTCTTTCAACCTAGTCAGAGTTCTCGAAGATGCCTTATGATTGAAGTTGTTCCCATATTCACTAAGGGACAGAGCTCGTGCTTGCTTGAACTCATTGTCACTGAACTCCATTTCTACATGGCAAGAGTTAGTTGAGCGATTCCTCATGAAGTATTTCCTGCTGAGCAAGAATGCCAAGCTGAGGAACGAGATCACTGCCTTTCACTAAATGGATGATGAGTCATTGTATGAGGAATGGGAAAGATTTAAAGAATTATTATGAAAGTGCCCTCATCATGGAATCTCACATTGCATTCAACTTGAGACATTCTATAATGGTCTCAACGCTCACCCAAGGATGGTTGTGGATGCCTCTGCTAATGGTGCTCTCCTTTCTAAGTCTTATAACGAGGCTTATGAAATTATTGAGAGGATTGCCAGCAACAATTATCAATGGCCAACCTGTCGAAGCAGCGTCAGGAAGACGAGTCGCTGGAATACATGAAGTAGACGCTCTTACTCCACTCGTATCTCAGGTATCATCAATATCCCCAATGCTTAAAAATCTTACTACTAATGGGCCTAATAGTTTTGTAGCACAGCCACCTAATCAATTTGAGAATATAGCCTGTGTTTATTGTGGGGAGGGACATTTGTTCGAAGAATGTTCGTCGAACCCAGAATCTGTATACTACATGGGTAATCAGAACCAAAATCGAGGAAGGCAAGGGCTACAATCAAGTTTTTATAACCCATCGTGGAGAAACCATACGAATTTCTCCTGGAGTAACCAAGGGGCTGGAACCAATACCACTTACACCCAACCCAGACCAACCCAGCCACCTAATTTCCCTCAACAAGTTCAGAAACCAGTTCAAGCTGAAGCATCTAATAGCTTGAAGAGTTTGCTGAAGGCATACATGGAAAAGAATGATGCTTTAATCCAGAGCCAAGCATCTACATTGAAGAATTTGGAGAATCAAATGGGCCAGCTTGCAACTGAACTTAGGAACTGACCACAGGGTACCTTACCCAGTGATACAAAAAATCTAAGAAATCCAGGAAAATAGCACTGCAAAGCACTAATACTGAGGAGTGGAAAGATGATAGAGCCCAATACCATTGAAGCTGAAAAGGAGCAAGCTGATGCTCAAAACTCAGAAGAAGTTCAACCAAGTGTTGAAATCCCAGTTTCACCAAAACCAGAATCTACAAAACCCGACAAAGTAACCTCATAAACAACCAATTCTGATCAACTAACAATTTCGTTAGGTGCAAAATTGTCGCCAAAGACGAATCAACCAGAATCAGTTCCAGTAATGAAACCATCACCACCCTACCCTTAAAGACTTCAGAAGCAGAAGCAAGAGATTCAATTCAAAAAGTTCCTTGACGTACTCAAGAAACTTCACATCAACATCCCGTTGGTTGAAGCACTTGAGCAAATACTAAACTACTTCAAGTTCATGAAAGATATCTTGTCTAAGAAATGAAGACTTGGAGAATTTGAGACCGTAGCTCTGACGAAGGAATGCATGCATATCTTCAAGACAAACTCCCCTAAAATTGAAGGATCCTGGATGTTTTACCATACCGTGCAACATTGGAGCAACATATTGTGGTAAGGCATTATGTGACTTAGGTGCAAG
Source organism: Gossypium rotundifolium (assembly GCA_025506655.1). Taxonomy (NCBI): domain Eukaryota; kingdom Viridiplantae; phylum Streptophyta; class Magnoliopsida; order Malvales; family Malvaceae; genus Gossypium; species Gossypium rotundifolium. The sequence goes on from CP106724.1 coordinate 154,049,254, forward strand.
TATCAACTTAATGCCTATGTCAATATTTAAGAAGTTGGGGATAAGAGAAGTTAGACCAACTACAGTTACGCTTCAACTAGCAAATCGATCCCTAGCACATCCAGAAGGAAAAGTTGAGGGTGTATTGGTACGCGTAGATAAGTTTATCTTTCCTGCTGACTTTGTAATACTAGATTTTGAAGCAGACAAAGAAGTACCAATCATCCTAGGAATGCCGTTCCTAGAAATTGGAAGGACCCTTATTGATATGTAGAAGGGCGAGCTCACTATGCTGCGTTCAGGATGATCAGCTAACATTTAATGTATTTAAGTCTATACGATTTCCTAACACAATTGATGATTGCTCTGCAGTGTCCCATTTAGAGGATTTAATAGTGGAGAAGGAACTTAACTGTGTTGAGGACCCACTGGAAAGAATTTTGACATCGGATCCCCTAAATGATGAAGAGGAGGATGAATACTTAGCTTTACTTGTAACATCCAAAATAATTGAGTATCATTATGTTGTTAAATGATAGTTCGGACTACTTGGAGTTAGAATAAATATTATTTATTTTTTTTAGTATACTTTAGAGCAAAGAATTTAAATGACCTTAAGACTTAGATTAATTAAAGTGCTAAAAGATGGCATAAATGAGTTAATAGCATAGTGGTGATGGCGCCATGAGTTAGACATGAGGGAGGAGGTTCGAATCTTCTAGCTTGCAACTTGAAAAATTTTATTTTTTGCTTCCATCTATCAAGTGTCGGCCAAGAAGCAAACATGGAAAGTTTGACTTCTTTATTTTTGGTATGATGGTTAAAGGATTAAGGAAATATCTAAGATGAGGAAAGAAATCATTAGGATAAGGAAAGTAAGAGGAACAAATGGCTTGAAAGGGGGAGTGTGCTATGGAAAGAAAGGGTGGCAATAGGTTGGCCTTTGTTAGCCAAGTATTTGGACGTCAATGAGGCAAAAAGGGGGTGGCCGGTTTTGGTTGAGAGTATGGTAGCTTGAATGTTAGAAGAAACTCTTTCATTTTGGTCATTTTCTTAACAAATCATTTTTCTCCACCCATATTCTCTCTAGCCGAAAATTTCCAGCATATTTGAGAACACAATTCATCTTTTTCTTTCTTCTTTGAGCCATTCTCTTGTGACCATTTTGGTTGAAACTTTTTCTCTCCCAAATCCTTTTTTCTCTTTGTGACCGAAAGTACATAGACAAGCAAATAATTTTCTTCCTTTCATCTTCTCATTTTTTTTCCTCCTATGCCGAATGCATTTTCTCCCAAACTAAGAATCTTTTTCTTCTCTTTTCTTTCTCCTTTCTTTTCCTTTCTTTTTCTCTTTCTCTCTTGAAACCGAACCATACCATCCTATCTCCCTTTTCTCCATTTTTTCTTCTTCAATATAATTTTCTTCAATTTTAAATCACCCATGGCCGAATGTAATATGCTCTTGTGACAAAATCTCTTCATTTTCTCTTACTACAATCGATTTCAAGAATCAAGGTAAGGAGATTTTTATTTCAAGGATTTTTATTTAGTTAGTATAAGTTAGTTATTAATCGATTCGTTTGTAGGATCAAAATCTTTCGATTGATTCTCGTGGAATGAAGACAAATCGTGGTAAGTAAAATCCCAAATCTTATTAACGTTCATCATTTTTCAATATTAATAAGTCGAACTAATAATCTTATGGCTTTAGAGACATTCAAGATAGGAGCAGAAAAGGGCAGTCCATAGCCTTCGAAAGAGGGGCGGTTTCGCAAATCCCCCTATTAATAAACGAAGGGCTATTTCGGGAATCCGAGATTTTCCACTAGGTTGCGGACCATCAACCGAGGGAAATCAATTATTTGAAGTAGTTCGTACTCCCGAGCCTTTGTACGTTAGTGGATTATCAGCGAGCAATGAATCGATAAACGAGGAGAAACCGAAAATAGAAGTGATTCAAAATCAAAGGGGTAAGGATTTAGATCGAATCCCAATAGAATATTTTTGATAAATGATAGTGTTCTAATAGATCATATTATGTTTAGGTGTTGAAGAGCGGGAAGGTTTAGTACTCACGATATCAAGGTGTGTAACTTCACACTTTTCTCGGGTTGGATGTCATTCGTGGTATGGAGTAAAAATCGTAAAAACTGACAAAATCGGCATAATACGAAATATTTGGTATTTTGGTGAAATATTCATAAAAATTATTAAAAATGTGAAAATTACGAAAACGCCCTCGATGTGTAGGTAGTAAAATGAATACTAAAAATCTCATGTGTAAATGGGCCAAATATGTGTTAGATCGTAAAATGGGCCGATAAGTTTGCTAGTTAGTAAATGGGCCGAAAAATATGCTAGTTAGAAAAATGGGCCGAAATCTTGGATAGATAGTTAAATGGGCCGAAATCCATGTTAAATTGTTAAATGGGCCGAAATCTCTACTAGATCGATAAATGGGCCAAAATCCCTGTTAAATTGTTAAATGGGCCGAAATCTCTGCTAGATCGATAAATGGGCCGAAATCTCTGCTAGATCGATAAATGGGACGAAATCTCTGTTAGATCGATAAATGGGCCGAAATCTCTGCTAGATCGATAAATGGGCCGAAATCTCTGTTAGATCGATAAATGGGCCGAATAGCCTGATAAATTGTTAAATGGGCCGAAAAGCCTGATAAATTGTTAAATGGGCCAAACTCTTAGCTAGATCGTAAATTGGGTTTAAGATGCTAGATTGCTAAATGGGCTAAATGCTATTTCGAAATTTTGGGCCTTAACAAAAACTAGAAATATTGACTCTTATGTTATTTAAATCTTTTGATAAAATCATCACATAAACTTAAACAAATTTTTGCATACATGTTGCATGGTTTGGGATTAATAATGAAGAGAAGAAAGGCCTGTTGCCAAAATCTAGTTCGGTGGCTTTGCCACAAAATAATTAAACGGCTAATTGCCTCTAGTTCGGTGGCTCTGCCACAAATATTAATGGCTCAATGCCTCTAGTTTGGTGACTTTGTCACAATCTAGTTCGGTGGCTCTGCCACAAATATAAAATGGCTTAATGCCTACGATTGGTGTTATGGCGGGGTGGGTTGACTTGATCCCCACAGGTGTGATGGTTGGTACGGGGGTGTGTAGTGGATGGAAATTAGGTTTGGGGTTGGGAACTTCATTTTGCATACATATTATTATTTATATTGTTAAACTCGTTGATTGGTCAAGCCCAAAATAATGATTTAATGATCCGCCCAATGAATAAGTAAGTGAGTTATAGATCGAGTTCTAAGTAACTCACTCCCTCAAATTTTTCATCTCAGGTCATGGAAATTGACGTGGACTTGGGCCAAGGATGACTTCGTGGGGGCCATACTACAAATAAGGGTTAATTAAACTTTGAACTTTTATTAAAGACTTTCTATAATTTACTATTATGGGTTGATGTAATAAGGCCTCTATAAATATTTTATGGATTTTATGTGTGGATGGATTTAAATTATGTTTTGGATTATTAATATGGGCTTATAATTATTTTGTTTTCTTAAAATAATTTGGGTTTTCAAATATATGAAATTCCTTTATCTAAATATTTAAAATTGTAAATATTTGAAACTCTTATCAAATTACTTTAAAGATTTTGATAATTTAGTATTAATGATATTTTCAACTAATGTTTTCTCTTATTCATCAAATTTAAAATACTCTTTTGGTTTTTATTGAACCTTATAAATAAAATGATAATTTTTTTTTTGAAATTTCGATTTACTTTAAATTATTAAGATAGTTCGAACTATGTAATAAACCAAATCTCGTCTTTACGCATAGACCGGGTTTGGGGTGTTACATTACTAGAAGCTAATTAAAGGGGATTTAATCTGCAATCCCGTTTTGAATCTTTGGAGTTAGAGAAAAGGGATTGCACCCAGCAAAAAGCATCAATCGAGGAGCCACCTAAGTTAGAACTCAAGGTATTACCTACACACTTAAAATATTTTTATTTAGGTAACGCTTCTACTCTGCCTGTGATTGTTTCAGCAGAATTAACCACTGAAGAAGAAGAGAAACTTATCATAGTTTTGAAATAATTCAAGAAGGCTATCGGATGGACCATAGCCGATATTCGCAGTATTAGCCCATCTGTATGCATACACAAAATCAAATTAGAAATGGTGAGAGAGGAACGATCGATGGACAACGAAGACTGAACCCCACCATGAAGGACATAGTAAAAAAGAAGATCATCAAGTGGTAGATACGAGTATTATCTATCCCATCTCAGATAGTTCATGGGTAAGTCCGGTCTAGTGCATGCCAAAAAAAAGAGGTATCACAGTCGTAGAAAACGAGAACAACGAGTTGATATCGACTAGAACGGTTACGGGATGGAGAATTTGCATCGATTACCGAAAGCTGAACAAGGCGACTAGGAAAGATCACTTTCCTTTGTCGTTCTTGGAACAGATGCTAGATAGACTCGCAGGACGAGATTACTACTATTTTCTCGATGGATACTCAGGGTATAATCAAATTACAGTAGCACCGGAAGATCAACACAAAATGACATTCACCTGCCCGTATGGTACGTTTGCATTTAGACGCATGCCATTTGGTTTATGTAATGCACCTGGTACATTTCAAAGATGTATGATGTCTATTTTTACTGACATGGTTGAGAAGTACTTGGAAGTTTTTATGGACGACTTTTCATTATTCGGAGATACTTACGATGATTGCTTAGCTAATCTAGCTAAGGTACTAAGGCGATGCGAAGAAGCAAATCTCATACTCAATTGGGAAAATTGCCATTTCATGGTACAAGAAGGAATTGTTTTAGGCCATCGGATAACGAGACATGGGATCGAGGTAGACAAAGCAAAGGTAGACGTTATTGAGAAACTCCCACCTCTACATATCTAAAAGGTGTTAGAAGCTTTTTGGGCCACGCCAGCTTTTATCGAAGATTTATCAAAGACTTCTCCAAAGTTGCTAAACCCTTATACAAATTATTGGAGAAAGACTTGATATTCAAGTTTGATGAGGAATGCTTAAAAGCTTTCAACGATTTGAAGATTTGATTAGTCACGGCACCCATAATCGTCACACCAGACTGGGATTTGCCTTTCGTACTAATGTGTAACGCAAGTGACTTCGCAATTGGAGCGGTCATGGGCCAGCGAAGGAACAAAGTTTTTCATCCCATCTACTACGCAAGTCGAACTTTAACCAGAGCTCAACTAAATTATACGGTAATAAAAAAAGAGTTACTTGCCATTGTGTTTGCTTTCTACAAGTTTTGATCTTATCTTGTAGGTACCAAAGTGATTGTCTATACGAACCACTCGACAATTAAATATTTACTGGCCAAGAAAGACACTAAGCCGAGATTGATCCGGTGGGTACTACTACTTCAAGAGTTCAATCTAGAAATTCAAGATCGAAAGGGAGTAGAAAACCAAGTAGCAGATCACTTGTCCAGATTAGAGCCGCAAGAAGAAAATTCTCCACTTGTCCGATTCAGGAGACATTTCCAGATGAGTACATACTGAAAGTAAATCATGTCCATAATATTCCTTGGTTTGTTGATATTGCTAACTATTTAGCTTGTGGTTTGATGCCGATTGATAAAACGTATCAACAGAGGAAAAATTTTCTTCACGATGTGAAGTACTATTTTAGAAAGAGCCATATTTGTTTAAAAAGTGTGCAGATCAGATGATTAGGAGATGTGTGGTAGAAGATGAAATACCAAAGATTTTATACCACTGTCACTCAGCTCTAAATGGGGGACACTTCAGAGGTACACGTACAGCGGCCAAAGTATTGCAAGCCGGATTCTTTTGGACAACACTATTCAAGGATGTATACGCTTTCGTAAAGAGTTGTGATCGATGTCAGAGGGTTGGAAATGTTACCAACAGAAATGAGATGCCTCGAAAAAATATCATTGAGGTAGAATTGTTTAATGTTTGGGGTATTGACTTTCTTGGTCCCTTCCCCCCGTATTTTGGTCACAAGTACATATTAGTAGCAGTAGATTATGTGTCCAAGTGGGTCGAGGTCGAAGCTTATCCAACGAATGACGCCAAGGTTATGATGAAGTTCTTGCATAAACACATGTTCACAAGGTTTGGAAACCCAAGAGCTATTATCAGTGATGAAGGGACCCATTTCGTGAATAAGTGGTTAAAATGGTTGTTAGATAAATATGGAGTGAAACATAAGGTTGCTATAGCTTACCATCAGCAGAAGAATGGGCAAGATGAGCTGGAAATAATGAGATCAAAGGCATACTTGAGAAAGTAGTTTGCCCAAACCGACGAGATTGGTCCAAGAGGCTAGATGATGCTTTATGGGCTTACAGAACAGCATACAAGACACCTTTAAGAATGTCACCCTAAAGGGTGGTCTTTGGGAAAGCATGTCATCTACCTTTGGAGTTATAGCACAAAGCTTACTAGGCTCTTCGACGACTCAACTTGGATCTTAAGCTTGCTAGAGAGAAAAAATGCTCCAACTCAACGAGTTAGAGGAATTCCGAATGTTCTCATATGAAAATGCCAAATTACTCAAGGAAGTACTCAAGAAATGGCATGACAAACACATTCGAGTTAGAGAATTTGAAGCAGGTCTGCAAGTCTTGTTATTTAATTCCAGATTGAAGTTCTTCCCAGGTAAGTTAAAATCACGTTGGTCCGATCCATTCACGATTCATCACGTCTATCCGTATGGAGTTGTTGAACTCCAAGGTAAGGGAGGTAATTTTCAAGTCAATGTTCAGCGTTTGAAACATTACTACGGAGAAAAACCTGAACGGGATCAAATCTTGTTCAGTTTATCAGATATTTAAAATTTCTTGTTTTTAATTAGGGCATATTTTCGGGTTTATTATGTTTAAATAAATTCTGTCTAGGAGATTGGAACTTAAACGGGACCACTTGTGACCCCTCTAATCTTTTTTGGGAATTGATTTTTACATAATTCTCTGAGAAATTAGCCCCGAAATGACAAAATAAATTTTTGGTTTTTCAAATAAAAAGGTCAACTTTGACCCAAGTTTTAAATTGCAACTCAATTTCAAAATTTCATTAAGTCTAATGACTTAATTGAATTATTTTCAAAATTTGGTTGCTATTTTTGTAAATAAATAAAAACTAGGTGCCTCTTTTGTAAATAATTCTAAAAGGCATCTAAAATAAGTATTTTTTCTTAAATAATATGATAAATTTTAATATATAATTATATCTCTTATAATTTATATATTAATTTTATCAACTTAGCTTAGAATTAGGATTAATTTTATTTGATTATATTACATGTTTATCTTAAAATTTAATAGCAATTGATAATTTCATATGCATATATTCAATTATTAATTGTTTTTAATCTTGAGTAAAATTAGAATTGGACTCTTATTTTTAATCATTAAATTATACTAAGAGTTCTATTCTAAGTCCCATTACTCCTAGTATAAATACCAGCAACTCTTGGGACGTGAAGAAGACAGGGTATAGTCAAGGCACAATCTCCAATTGGGACCTCTACTGAGTCGCTGGAGATCTATTTTATAGCAACGAGCTGAAGAGAGTGGGGATCCCGAAGAAGCAGAAGATGAGCCCATAAAAATCCCGCCAGAGCAATCAACTGAAGTCCCTGATGAGGCATAACCAATGGAACCAGAAGCTGAACCTGATATCGAAACGTCAATGTTTGGAGCTCCACCACCTAGCCCAGATCTTTATAATGAGCTGTTGAAGCTGATGGACTTAATGCAACACATGCAATGGCAGCAACAAGCCTACTGGAGATACTCAAAAATAAAGGATGACTCGATGAGGAGTTCCCTCAAGAAAATTTATAATGACCCATTTATTTTTGTGCCTGAGTTTCTAGATTTCATATTTGAATCATGGATTTCATTATCGAAGAGGGAGTGAGGCGATTCATGCAAAGGCAATACTAATGGAGCAAAAGATGAGTCGAATTCAGAAGGATCGGCAAACAAATAAAAAAGGGATGACTTCAACTTTAGTTTATTTTTATGCTAAAGTTATTTTTAGGATTAGGTTAATTAGGAATTTTATTTTTTCACAATAAAAAAAGAGATAGGAATCATGAATAAAATCTGAACAAGTCACAAAGGCTAAATTGTGGCAATAGATATATACATGTCTAGGATTGGATTTTAGAGAGAGCCTGGTACTTAAGCGGTCAATTTGACTTACCTACTCTTTTCTAAAAATCCTACCTGGTGTATAGTATCTATTCGCTTTAAACAATGAGGACATTGTTCACTTTAAGTAGGGGGACCAAAAATTTTAATTAAATCCACTCAGAATAAAATCTTCTTTTAATTATGATTAGGATATATTTTGTTCAATAATTTGAAATTTTGTTAAGTATGCTAAACTTCAAGATTAATAAAGTTCTATTATTTCAATAAATTATTATGTTAGCTTAATAATGATATGAATGTATTTTTAATAAAACATGCAAATTCGTACCATAAAATTTTTAGTTCCCTACAAAAAAATTAGGCATGCATGAAAGTTTAAGTCTTTAAAATTGACTTAGTAATTTCTTGAGGTGAAATCCTAGGAAGCATGGAACGTTGAAAATGATTTAGGCAACTATTGTTTGGACCGTTTGAGCATTTCAAGCCAACCCTGATAAAATTATCCTTTGAAACCCAACTTTGAGACTATATGGCCTAATTTTGTTTGGACCTTTGCAATATTTAGCCATCAATTTCTCTTCATTACCTTTAAAATTGTCCCAAACACTAGACTTAGTACTACTTAAAATATCATTTGAAAATAAGTTTGGGGGAGTTGAAAAGAAGTATCAATTGCTCGAAAATTGTAGCACATGAAGCAAGTGCTCGAATTTGAATTTTAAAAAAATAAAAGAAAAAAATGTACTCGAAATAGATATACAAAAGAGCATAATAAGTTGGTGTATCGAAGGTAAAAACTTCGAAGGTTCGATTTACGCTGAGTCTAGGGTTTTTAAAGCCAAAAATTTATCTATCTTTTACCTACCTCTAAGCCTAGCCATGTTACAACCTTATTAAAGACCTATTGATTCAAAGTTCCAATGTTACCTACATTAGTGGAGAGAAATTGCTCTGTTCAACATATGAAGACATCAATTAAGCTAAATGATTACAGTTTAATTTTGAATAAGGGATTAAAATCAAATTGGTAGGGAGTAGCATGTCTTTATTAAGAAATATTTAGCCTAATTTTGCAAGTATAATAGTTGTTGGATGTAATTTGAACGGTATGTATACTTAAGTAGCATAATTATCAAATTTCTTATTTTTGAGCCTAAGTATATTAAATTCATAATTTTGAGAAGAAAGTTGTTCTGAAGGAGTTTTTCAAAAGTGTTTTTGAGAAATAATTTCCGAAATTTATGCATTACACAGGACGAGAAATGAATGAAGTTTGGGGTGTGGAAACACGAAAATTTACGTGTTTTTACATGCCCTTTTTAACTTAAAATCATACTATTTCGGTTAAATTCTTGTCGAAAAATAATTAAATATTATAAAATAATTAAATTGTGCTAAAAATATTAACATGATAAATTTTAATTCATTTTATAGCTAATTTTGTTTAATTTTGACTATTTTCGACAGAATCGCACAAAGGACGAGAATTGGCTCGGCAGACACTGCTCGAAGAATAAACCCGAGAAGCAATTTGAAGTATTGAGGCAAATGTATTTCCAGACCAAGACGGTCCAATTATGAATATTAAATCATAAATTAATTAGTTCTAATTTATTCCCAACTTAATTTGGGCTAAATAAATTAATCTTAATTAATTATGGAAAAAGGGTCCAGTTAAACCGCACTAGTTGAACCGAATTCAGTGAACCGAACTAGCCACCAATTGGGCAGCCCAAACCGTCCATAAGCTGGCCCAAATCAGCTTATTGTCTGATAAATTAAGCTTGCAAATAAGACCTTGAAGACTTGTCAAAGTTGCATTCAAACCCTTCCATAATTAGTGGCTTTGAAGATTTGCCCCATGCCATTTTTAGCAAAGTTGAAACCATCAACTTTGCCACATAGGTGGCCGGCCAAGGTGTGGCTCTTTGGCTGCTATTTTTAGAAAATTTCAGCTGCCACATTCAGCTATAAAAGCCCCCCTTGGCTGATCATTCAAAGCATCCCTCACACTCTCATTCTCTCTTCTCCTCTCTCACTTTCTCTCAACTTTTCCCTTCTATTCCCCTTTTGTTCAAGTGTCAATTTCTTCTCTTGGGAAAGAGATCTTCTTCAGCCATCATTGAGCAGCAATTAAAGTATTCATCAGCCACCTTGATAGCCAAGGACAACGGAGGACGAAGAACGGAGCAATCTGTCAAGCTACTGGAGAAACACCGGATTTGCTTCTTGTTCCCTATCTCTTTAAATTTCGTCGTTGTTTTGACAAACATGTTTATGAATATTTATGCTGTTGGAATTTTAATTTAATCAGCTTAACTTGAATTTAATTTGTGTTGGGTTGATTGCATATCTTCCTTTTAAATTATTAAAATTGTGTTTATACTGTTATAGGCCTCAGTAAAATGCATGATTAAGTAAAATCATGCTTAAGTTATTCTGGCATTATAATTGTTTAGATAACTAAAGAATTAATTATTTAAATGCATTGAAATTGTAATTAATGGACACAGTACTTAATCAGTGCATGTTTAATTCTTCTAAGGTAGCTGAAGGTTAAATTAGCATTGTATTTGGCGATACATATGCCTTGCATAACTTGCAAGATTTTTGTGATTAAACTATTTCAAGGTGGGATACTTTGTTACCTCATATAATCTTTTATATGCTTATTAAGTTGAATTAATCATTTGAATTGACATAGGAATATGCGAGAGATGGTTTAATTTAATAAGTATGTATGTGCAATAACATGTTTACCTTTATAAATATGTTTTATCAGTTGAATTGACATAGGAATATGTACAAGAGATGAATGGATTTTTGAATTGTAAATATGTTCATAAGTTAGCAAATTACCGAGTTGTCGTGAATTTATTCATAACAAGTGTAAACATAAGTTTAATAATTCTAAGGTAAGAAATGTAATTAATCCAACACAATTATATCTTCTTGATTAGAACCAGTTTTTTCAAATCGTGCATTAGAACTTTATCTTATTTTATTTTACTTTGTTTTTTTTTTTAAGTTTTTAAATATTTCTTCAATCCAAATATTTTTCCTTCACCAAAGTGTTTGAAACCATTTTCATAAATAACTCTTTTACAGTCCCCGTGGATACGATAACTCGACATTTACTTATCACTTTATTACTTGTTGCGATTGTGTACACTTGCACATTTCCACCACTCCACATGCTCGGAGTCATCTCGGGAATATACCAATATATCATCATAAAAACAACTACGAACTTATCTAGATATGGCCGAAAGATGCGGTTCATTAAATCCATAAACATTGCAGGAGCATTCGTTAAACCAAAAGGCATGACTAAAAATTTATAATGTCCATACCTTGTTCGAAAAGCAATCTTAGGCACATCTGTGTCTTTTCCTCTCAACTGATAGTATCCCGACCTCAAGTCTATCTTGGAGAACACAGTGGCTCCCTTCAATTGTTCAAACAAATCGTCAATCCTCGGCAATGGGTACTTGTTCTTCACTGTTACCTTATTAGGCTGTTGGTAATCTATGCGCAATCTCATAAAGCCATCCTTCTTTTTCACAAATAATACCGGAGCACCCCATGGAGAACAACTTGGTCTAGCAAAGCCTTTTTCTATCAATTCTTGCAACTGCGCCTTCAATTCCTTCAACTCAGTTGGAGCCATTCTGTAAGGAGCAATCGATATCGGTATAGTACCGGGAGCTAACTCAATGCCAAACTCGACCTTTCTAACCGGGGTAATCTTAGCAATTCCTCAAGAAAGACATCAGGGTACTCACATACTATCGGTACCGGTTCAATCTTTAACTCAGTTTCCTTGGCATTCATCACAAAAGCAAGATATGCCTCATACCCTTTTCTCATATACCTCTGAGCTGACATGTGAGAGATCACTACTGGTGGTCTATCTTGTTCATCTGATTCAACATGAAGAGTGTCCCCATTTTCACATCTCAATTCAAAATATTTCCTTCCACAATTTACTGTCACATCATGAGTGGTTAACCAGTCCATACCAAGAACAATATCAAATTTATCAAATGGCAATAGCATAAGGTTAGCCTTAAAATAATGTCCTCTAATCATTAATGGGAAATATTTGCACACTTCACTTACTAAAACACTTTTGCCTAGAGGGTTAGACACTTTTATCACAAACTCTGTAGACTCAATAAGTATACTCATGCTAGATGCTAACTTCATGCAAATATATGAATGGGTAGACCCCAGATCAATTAAAGCGACAACATTTGTGTCATGAAGAGAAAATGTACCCATAATTACATTGGGAGATGATGCCTCTTCGCGAGCACGAATGGAGTAAGTCCTTGCAGGCACTCTACCCTCGGATCTTGCAGTCTATTCTCGAGGTGTACCCTTACCACTCGCCCCACTTCCCGGGTTCTTTTGTTATCTTCCTCTATTAGTGCAACCAGATTTCGCACTCTGAATTCTATCCTATTTAACTATCTTAGGGCATTCTCTAATAAAATGATCTTGGGAACCACATTTGAAGCAAGCATTCTCATGTGCTCGGCACTCACTGAGATGTTGTCTACCACACTGTGGGCATTCCGGTCTATTAGATCGAACGTTCCCAACACTAGCGACTAAAGTGATCTGAGCCTTATTCCCTGAATACTGTTTACTCTTGCCTCTACTTGAAAACCCAACGGAAGTAGCTGATCGAGTAGAGAAATCTCTTGACTTCTTGGACGAAGACTGGAATGACTTACTCCACTGTCTCTTTCTTGAGTCACGAGAATCCATCTCAGCTTTTCTTTTCTCTTTTACTAATTCTTCGGCTTTACAAGCCCGATCCACCAGCACAACAAACTCTTTTAACTCTAGGACAGCAACAAACAATTTAATGCCTTCATTTAATCCATCTTCAAATCTCTTGCACATGATGGATTCAGTGGATACACACTCTCGAGCGTATTTACTGAGCCTTACAAATGCACGCTCATACTCTGTTACTGACATTTTACCTTGTTTTAGTTCTAAGAATTCCTTCCTCTTTTGGTCAATGAACCTCTGACTAATGTACTTATTCCTGAATTCTTCTTGGAAAAACTCGCATGTAACCCTTTCCTTTGGTACAATCGACACAAGGGTATTCCACCACTAATATGCAGAATCTCTTAAAAGAGAAACTACACACTTCATACATTCACCGGGTGTGCAAGACAATTCATTAAATACCCTGATGGTATTTTCTAGCCAAAACTCTACTCTTTTCGAATCGTCATCTTTACTAGCCCGAACTCCTCTGCTCCATGTTTCTGGATCCTATCAACCGGAGGTTTTTCCCTTCTTACCACTTCTACTACCTGAGGGGCTACAAGGTAGGCTGAGGAATAGGTAGGGGTGGAGGGGGTGGAGCATTCGGGGTTCGTACGAACGAACTCCGTGATACCAAGAATTCATCATGTGGAGAAAGGCTTCTCTAGCATCTTCTCCTTCTCTCTGGCTTACTGTTGTGAGTCTATTTTATTCTCATTCGGCACCATCCCTTCAGTGGTAGCTGGGGCATTACTTTCTATGTCGTCAGCCATGGCTCTTTCGGGATCCATCTACTATATAGAAAAACATAATTTAAGCCGTCAAGAGTCGTCACACTATCATTATATAAATACTCGTAGGTATGGCATGTATAGCTAGACTCATACTTACGCTACATTAGTCCTAGAACCGACTAAATCGTAGCTCTGATACCACTAAATGTAACACCCCTTACTCGAGTCCGACACCATAACCGGATACGAGGCATTACTGTCTTTAGCCTTACTTAATCATACATTCACAAGCCATAAAATTTTATTCCATTTTAAAAATTTTCCTTATTTAGTCAAATTGGGAATAAGATGGGCCTACGAAGCCTTAATCATAAGTCTGGAGAGTTTCAGGATCCATCCAAGATCTTTAACGCTCTTAGGAACTTTTTGGCCTAAACAGGGGCCACACGCCTGTGTAGTCTAAGAGACACGCCCGTGTGCCCTAAGACATGCCCGTGGTCGACACTGACTTATTTCACATGGTTGAGAACACGCCCGTATCTATAACCCGTGTCTTTCACATGGCTGAGACACACCCGTGTCTCCTACCCGTGGAGCTCTTTGAGTATGACTTCATCAATCCCTTAGTAGCACACGGCCAGGGCACACGCCCGTGCGATGGCCCGTGTAATGAATCACATTCTCGTGGGTTGATGCAGGGGACACACAGCATATTTACATACCCATGGGACTGACCGTGTGTCACACACGGCCTAGACACATGCCTGTGTGTCTACTCGTGTAGACAATTGTAGGCTATTTTCCAAGCCAATTGCCACCTTAAAACATAAACACCCTTGATTCATTTCAAGTATCTCAATTATTCCATCCATTACATAAACTTAAATGCATAACCTTATCATCATAAAAAGTATAAAACTTAGCAAATATCGGCCAATTTCTAATGGCCATATCCAAAATAATGCACAAACTTGATAGCTAGCATTTTCCTTCAATATGACATAACTCAAAATGGTCAAACTCCTATACATGCCATACTCAAAATGATAAACTTTGTTATACCCAAAATAATGGTTGATAGTGTGATCCGAGCTCCGACGTCCTTCGATCCTTGAACTAGCTTGGCGAAACTACAAGGAAAAGGGAAAAGAGAGGGGTAAGCCTATAGCCTAGTAAGCTTGCATGAAATCTTAAATAACAACATAATTACTTTAAATAAACTCGTTCATCATGAAATAAGTACACATAAAACTCACATACTAAGACTTATTTACTCATACTAACCCATCACCTTAGGGTTACCTTATCTTGTATTATTCATAGTACCTGTATCACTAAGTACATGGTTTATTATTTAAACTATCATGGTCAAAATTTGAATCTTGATCCTTTTTAGCTTACATGGACCTTTAATCATTTTCATACAACTTATATCATCATCAATTTTACTTACCCATCTCATCTATTACCTTTCTCACACTTAATTCTTTTGACTGTTGAATTTCCCGAATAACGGAGGATACTCAACCTTGTCATATCTTGATACCAATGCCATATCCCAGATATGGTCTTGCATGGGATCGCCTCATATCGATGCCATGTCCTAGACATGGTCTTACACGAAATCTTCCTTTGGTGCCGAAGCCATGTCCCAAACATGGTCTTATACGGGACCTGCCTCATATGGTGTCGATGCCATGTCCCGGACATGGTGTTATATGAGACCTTACTCATATGGTGCCAATGCCATGTCCCATACATGGTCTTACATGAGACCTTCCTTATTCGATGCTGATGCCATGTCCCAAACATGGTCTTACACAAGATCTATGTTCGGTGTCGATGCCATGTCCTAAACATGGTCTTACACGGACCTACATTCCTTGTTACCGATGCCATGTCCCAAACATGGTCTTACACAGTCTTTCCTTGACTCATGTTATGACATAGGAATCCTCGCTATTCTGAGACTTCGATCGAAACTTTTACTTGCTTACTTATTCTCCTTCACTTTATCATCATAGTATTAATGATCATTTCATGTATAGAATATACATTTCACAAAAATAATAATTAATTTTAAACATAACAACAAATGTAACCTTAATTTCATACAAACTTGCCTCGGTATTCAAAATATATAGAATTTTGTAATTTAGTCCTTGACTTTATTTTTGCCTCGGTTTCGATCCAGGCTTCACGTTTCTTGATCTATAATGACACACATTAACTAAATTGACTCATAATTCATACTTTGGAAAATTACAATTTTACCCATAAGCTTTCTCATAATTACACTTTTACCCCTAGGCTCATAAAATAATTTTCATTCAACTTTCTTGTACTTTAAGCCTAGCCGAATCATTTTCTTAACTATAGCGACCTTCAATACCTACTATTTCACTCATGTATGACCATTTTCATAACTTTTACAATTTAGTCCTTACATGCATTTTTCATGAAAATCATTTAGAAAAAGATGTTTACCCAACATCAAACTTTCATAATATTCCATAAAACATCAAAATACATGCATGTCATACATGGGTAAATTTTTGAACATAAACCCTAGCTCAAAATATAGGTAGAAATAGCTAAACCGAGCTACGAGGGTCTCAAAAATACGAAGAACATTAAAAACGGGGCTAGGATGCACTTACTATTGGGCTTGGAAGTTGAACAAAACCCTAGCTATGGCTCCTTGAAATTTCAACACTTAGAGGAAGAAGATGGTCAAGATTTTGACTTGTTTTTCCTTTTTTAATTCATTAATTAACCAAATGACTAAAATGCCCTTAATGCTCTCTCTTGATATTTTTCCTTCCCATGTCCATTTTTGTCCATCTCAACAAATAGTGGTCTAATTGCTAAATAAGGACCCCTACTAATTTTTATGATGCTATTTCATACTTAAATCTTCTAGAATCTCATATTTTCTAATTCTTGCAATTCATCCTAATGGACAATTTATTCACTAATTAATAAAATTCCTTCATGAAACTTTCACACAATTATACAACCACCTCATAAGCCTTATAAAAAAATTTAAACACATATTTTTACTTCAAATTTGTGGTCTTGCACCACTATTTTGACTAGGCCCTAATTCGGTCTGTTACAATTTATTCGGTGAAAAATGTCACATATTTACCGATCACAAGAGTTTAAAGTATATGTTTCACAGAAAGATTTGAATTTGAGACAGCGTAGATGGCTCAAACTGTTGAAAGATTATGAGTTAGTTATTGATTATCATCTGGGAAAATCAAACGTAGTTGCGGATGCTCTGAGTAGAAAGTCTTTGTTTGCTTTGCGAGCAATGCATACGCGATTGACATTGTTTGATGATGGCTCGATCTTAGTTGAGCTAAAAGTTAAATCGATGTTTCTACAGTAGATCTGCGAAGCTCAGAAAGGTGATAATGAATTGCAAGCCAAACGAATACAGTGTGAGTCGACTTCTGATTCAGAATTTCAGATAAGTCCCGATGATTGTTTGTTATTCAAGAGTAAAGTTTGTGTACTAAAGAATCTAGAGCTCATATAGAAAGTTTTGCATGAAGCACATAGTGGTAGCTTGTCTATTCATCCGGGGAGTAATAAAATGTATAATGATTTGAGACAGATGTACTGGTGGCTTGGAATGAAACGCAAGATTTCTAACTTTGTATCTAGATGTTTGATATGTCAATAGGTTAAAGCTGAACATCAAGCACCTTCAGGACTGTTACAGCCAGTGATGATACTGAAGTGGAAATGGGATAGAGTTACTATGGATTTTGTATCGGGGTTACCTCTATCTCCGAAAAAGAAAAATGTTTTCTGGGTTATTATTGATCATTTGACGCAGTCTGCACATTTTATTTAGGTACGTAAAGATTCCTCACTTGATGGATTAGCTTAGTTATATGTTTCTAATATTATCACATTACACGGAATGCCAATCTCCATTATCTCGGATAGTAATCCGCGGTTCACATCACAATTCTAGAGAAAGTTACAGGAAGATCTGGGTAGACGGTTGAATTTTAGCACTGCATTTCACCCTTAGACCGATGGTTAGTCCGAGAGAGTGATTCAGATTCTCATAGATATGCTTCATTGCTATATTTTATAATTTGAAGGCAACTTGGAAAAATATTTACCGTTGGTCAAATTCGCGTATAATAATAGTTTTTATTCAAGCATAAATATGGCATCGTATGAAGCTCTATATGGTCGTAAATGTCAAACAATGTTATACTGGACTAAGCTCACTGAGAAAAAGATACACGGGGTTAATTTGATTCACGAGACTAAGGAAAAAGTGAAAGTGATTCGAGATAGTTTGAAAGCAGCTTCAGATCATTAGAAACCGAATGCAGATCTTAAACGTAATGATATAGAATTCCAAGTCGGCAATAGAGTATTTTTGAAAGTATCGCCCTAGAAGAAAAGTTTTCGGTTTGGTCGTAAAGAAAAGTTGATTCCACAATTTAGACCGTATGAAATTACTGAAAGAATCGGACCTGTTGCGTACCAATTAGATTTACTGTCAGAGCTTGAGAGGATTCATAATGTCTTTAATGTGTCTATGTTATGATAGTGTCGATTTGACCCTTCACATGTTATCTCTCCAATGGATGTTGAGATTTAGCCTGATATGACATACAGTGAAGAACTGATCAGAATTCTGGCACGAGAAGTAAAAGAATTAAGAAATAAAAACAAAGCTTTAGTAAAATTTCTCTGGAAACGACACGGATTAGAGGAAGCCACCTGAGAACCCGAGGAAGCTATAAGAAAGCAATATCCGAACTTTTTTCTCGTAAGATTTTCGAGGACGAAAATCTCTTTAGAGGGATAGTTGTAACAACCCGTTTTCAGTGGAATCGAAACAGTGGTTTTGACACCACCAATTTTGTTGGTTGAAAAATTTGTTTTAATATTATTTTATAATCTACAGCATGATAGTAGTACCGTATAAAAATTTTGTTAAGAAATTTTACCGTTTTCATGTTCAATTTGATAAAAAGGACTAAATTGTGTAAAGTGCAAAAGTTGAGTTCTAATAGCTAAAGGTATTAAATAGATATATTAATTTAAAGTGGAAGCCCTTATATGGTAATTATCCCATTAAATGTGATAGTGGATATGCATAGCTTGGCAATTGTGTAATTTTTAAGGTTAGTTAAGGTTAATTTTGTAAATAAGTAAAATATGGTAAAAATAAGGTATCATCTTCATTAGCTCATCTCTCCACCGAAATTAGGGATAGAAAACACCATTGGAGAGGCTTGAAGGTTTGGCTAAGTATATCCCTTGCATGTAAGTGTAATTTTGTTCCATTTTTAATGATTTCTGTTTCGAGGTCGTTGTAGCTTACTCTAGCTAGCCCAGGGACTAATTTGTGAAACTATGAAAGTATTTGAGTTTCTCCATTGATGAATATGTTAGGTTTTTTAAGTTTAATGGTAGAAAAAGAATGGTTGTTGTTAGATAAACAACTTTTGTAAACGAATTTTTGATGAAATTATCAATTAAGGATTAAATTGAGAAATGTGATAAATTATTTTGTAAAAGTGTGAAATTGTGAAATAAATAGGCTGCTATAATCATGTTTAAAATTCTGCTAGGCTTGGGTAGGGATAAAATTGAATGAATTTCATTTTCTGATCCTAGGGACTAAATTACAAAGAATTAAAATTATAGGGGTAAAATGGTAATTTTGCCAAAAATATGTGTTGGGCTAAATTGAATGTGATTTGTATTGAATTGAGTTAAGTTCATTCGTATAGATCAGGTTAGACCTCGTATGAAGTTAGATCGGGGTAAGGATAAAATCTCGAATTAATCACCTCCGTATCTATGTGCCATCGTCAAGGTAAGTTCGTGTAATTAAATTTCATAATTATATGCTTTAATTGAAATATATATATGGATTGTATAATAACTATGTATAATTACCGATAGCATATCTGAAGACGTACGATGACTACCGAGCCCCATTTGAACCTTAGAAATTTGTAGGATACAAATGACATGTCATTAGGGTTACTGATCTAGCTCTTATGAGCTTACTGATACTCAGCTTGTATGAGCTTACCATTATTCAACTCGGAGGGGCTTACCATTATTTAGCTCAGAGGAGCTTGCCGTTTATAGATCGTATGAGCATACATGTACAGGAATTGACGGATTAGAGTTCAGTACACCTCGTATGTACTATCTGCGTATCCAACAATATTTTAAGTGGTCAACGGGCACAATTCTGTTACGAGTTTATATGACTTGGTTATATGCAAATTGTTGTGTTTAGGTTGGTATCAATTTGGGTGAGAAACATGGCTTGGAAAATGGCCTATTTTCATCCACACGGGCAGAGACACGGGTGTGTGTCTTAGCTGTGTTCTGTGTCCCCTATATCTTTTAAAAGTGAAAGCCAGTATGTTCACACGGCCTAGCAAACGGGTGTGTGGCTTGGTCGTGTGGCACAAGTCAAAGAATTACAAGGGTACGGACACGAGCTGGGACACGGTCATGTGTCCTTATTTCGATTGCCTACACGGCCTAAGACACAGGCGTGTCTCTTGGCCGTGTGACCCCTACAATTTTGAAAATTTTATATGTTGACGAAAAATTCTCTGAACTTTCAATCTAGTCCCGATTTGTTTCAAAGGTGCATTTGGGGCCTCGAGGGCTCAGATTAGGGACAATATGTATAAATTTGATTGGTTTTTAACATGAATGATAAATTATATGAAATGTTTGAGATTTCTGTTTGTCTGATCTGAAAGTTCGGTAATGCTCTGTAACCCTGTTCCGGCGATGGATACGAATTAGGGGTTTTACATGTAAGAACATAGTGCTTGTATGATAAGGGATATATTAAAATTTTAAATTTTGAAGTTTGTCGTAAACCCTAGAATTACATAAGATTAATTAGTAGCCATGTATGTATAAGTTGGCATTGTCTAATTTTGCAAGTACATCAAGTTAAATTTTTTGTTAAGAAATTCATGTTACAAGTGACACTTAATGCTCGAACCTGGCAATCGGGTTGGGTATGGGGTGTTACATTACTACATACTGGCAAGCATGACTAGTACCTTACTAAAGTTATTGGAGAGTTGTGATTCTGCCAAAGCGATGCTAGACAAACTAGAGGACATGTTAGGAGGCCAAGTTGTTTTGGTTTGACAATCAGCGATAACTAGTTTAATAAAATGCTCAATAGAAACCTAACACTCTGATCAAAGATATATGATCTTTTTTTCTGGAAAAATTGATTAAGAAAACAATTATTTTAGGTACAATGGAAATTTAAAAAATTCTGAGCCTGTTGTGTTATTTATAACAATAAACCATAACCAAAATATACTTGTGTTTTGTGCAAAACAGACTAAAATTAGTCTTGGCTTTCAACCAAACAGTTTTCTCCGCTATCCTCAAATCATGAATTTCCTCGAGTGTGGATTTGAGCAACACGAATGAAATCATAGAATGAAAATATTTTATTTAATTTCACTGGGAAAGTAAATTCTCTTTATAAACCAATTGCTTTTCGATATTATAAGAAAATAGAATTTATTCATGTAAATAAATTACCACTACTTTCTGGCAGAATAATGACATAGGTGATGTAAGTAATTTCGTTAACCGATAGTCTCTATTTATAGAGAAAAGTACAAGAGTTTTAATTAAATAAGTCTTGATTAAATAATAATATTTTAATAGAAACCATAGTTCTACTCTAAGTATAGTAGAGAGAGAAGCGACGGCACCCTTGTAGTATTACTAGGGTTGTCCCTTGTATTTCACACAAGGCTTAATTTTGGGCCTCTCATGTATTGGGTCCAAATATATATGTTTCTTGGACTTTCGATCCAATGATATAATTTATCTAACCCAATATTTATTTTTTATTACCATTAATATTATTTATCTAACCAATTAATTTAATTAATCAAATTAACTAAATTAATTTCTTAATTAAATAATTTTCTCAACCCAATTCTAATTATGTTAAAGCCATAGCAACTTTAGCCATGAATGTGTAGAAGAAGCAGTTTATTGACAAAGAAAATATAATTTTTTTCCAAAACCAAAAGAGCAATTGGGTTGAAAAAATAAAGGATTTCTAACCGTCTTCTTATCCTATAACAAACATAAATTAATTAGATGGAAAAAGATAGGATAGAGAATCTGTTGATGAATTCGCCCGTCTCCGAGGTATCTATTCTTTTCTTACTATATTACATTTTTTTGACTGGATCGCACTATGTATAATTTGATAACCAAATAGATCTCGTATCTTTGGTTCAAATCGATTTTGAAATGGAGGAATTTCAAGTATATTTAGAACTAAATAAATCCCGCCAACAAGATTTCCTATACCCACTTATTTTTAGGGAGTATATTTATGCACTTGCTTATGAGCATGGTTTAAATAAATTGATGATTTTTTTTTTTTTTTTGAAAATCAAGGTTATGGTAATAAATTCAATTCACTAATTGTGAAACATTTAATTCTTTGAATGGATCAACATAATCGTTTATATATTTAATTTTCTTACTCAACAACTCCATAATGATTAATTCGTTGAATTTTTGTAACACCCCTTACCTATAGTCGAAGCCGGAACTGGGTTTGAGGCATTACCTAACTTATCCCACTTAACGTCTCAAATCGGGCTATAAAATATAGTTGTTAAACCTAACGCAAAGCTTAATCTTGGCCTATGAAGCCCTAAACATACCTCCAAGAGGCTTCGGAACTAATCCCAGAACTTTTACGAACCGAGGAAACTTTTCATCAAAACAGGGGCCACACGCCCGTGTTGGTCTAAGAACTCGCCCGTGGACGACATTGACTTAATTCACCGTGTGGCAATTTAAATTCCAAATCTTAAGTGCAGACTTCACACGGCCTGGGCACATACCCATGGATTAACCGTGTCACACACGTCATAGACACACTCCCGTGTGCCTACCCATGTGGACGAGAATGAGGCTATTTGCCAAGCTCTTTACACCCCTCTAAATCACACCACATGAATTCGTTCAACATATTAATAAACAACTCATTATTTGCAATATGAACTTCCATGAATAACTTCATATTTTCATAAATGACAAGGTGAGCCATCAACCATGGAAATATACAATGTAATTATCTTAATAAGGGGCCAACACACTTTTGGCCAAAGTAAAAAAATAATATAACTAGTCTAGCCCCTATACATGCCATATACAAAATCAATAAGTCTAGAGATACCGAGGTGAGCTGATAGTGTGGGCGATCTTCTGGTTATCGGCGTATCCCAGCTAGGCTCTTAAGCTCTATAAAACAAGGGAAAAGAGAAGGGGGAGTGAGCTTTAAGCTTAGTAAGTTTACATGTAAACAATTAGCATTATAATATGTACTAAACAATAAATAGCATTACATACTAAACAAGAAACATTCCACATTCATAATCATGCTTACTCATTTCTTCTATTTTCACATCCAAACCATATCACAAGCTTAATGTATACATTTATTAGCTTGCCTCCCTGCACTTAGCACCACAATGTCACATAATACAATGCATCACAATCTTTCAATCAACTACTCATAATCAAATTACTCAATGGTTCCGCACTTAGCCCACCATCAGTCTCTATTAGGGTGGTATCGTATATAGCCCACCAATGATAAATAGTCGATGGTATCGCACATAGCCCATCGTAATTAAATATTAAGGTGGTATCGCACTTAGCCCACCGTCAAGTATTGATATACCACACTTACATATCCATTCTATCATTCACACTAGAGTTATTCAACAACTACCACATTCTATCCACTTGAATCATACATGTTCTCAATTGTGTCGTGCACTAATTAGCAACACGAATGTATATATAAAATGCATCGTTTACACATAAACTTACCTCGATGCAAAACGTATTGAATTGCGGTTTACTCCGTAACCTTGCCTTCTCCTCGGTCAAGTTTAATTCCGCATTCTTCTTGATTTATAACAATAAGATTCATTCATTTAGATCATTTAACGATCATAATGCATCAAAATCTACACTTAGGCAAAAATGACCATTTTGCCCTTGCACTATGGTAAAATTACGATTCTGCCTTTAGGCTCGTAAATCATTTTTCAACACATTTTATCAATAAACAAGCCTAGATGAACATTTATTTCTCTTACAACTTCTCACCATTCCAACCATTTCATGCATTTATGACACAAATTCATTCTTTGCATTAAAGTCTTATTTAGGTGTTTTCATGCTAACACCTTTCACAAAAGTTGTTTCTCATCTTCCTAACATTCATTTTCTTCCATAAAAACTTAGCTAACAACATAAACTCTATCATGGAAAGTCCCTAGACTTTCAACCATATTGCAAATTGGTCCCCTCATTAGCTAGCTTAAGCTTTGGGGACTCTAAAAACACAAAAATCATCAAGAAAAACTTCAAAAATCACTTAATTGCTAGGGAATATGTTGGTTGAAAGTTTGAGCTTCAAAACCCTTGTTTTCTCTTCAAATTTTCGGTGGATGAAGGTGGGTGAATAGTGAAAAGATGATAACATCTTTATTCATCTTATTTTATTCATTTTTATCACCTAATATCCATTAAATGTTGACCAACATTAAAATCTTGTCTCCTTAGCTCCTACATGGCCGGCCATCACTAGATAAATGGCCTAATTGCACTTTAAAGACCTTCAAATTGCATTTTATAGCTATTAGGTACCTTTACCATATAAAATAGAACTTTCGCACTTAATGTGATTTAATCCTTTTTCACAATTAAGCATGCTATCACTCAAATTAATGCACCAAAATTTTCACATTGTCTTATAATCATGCTACAACACATAAAATAACATTAAAATAATTTTCCCCGACCTCAGTTTGTGGTCTCAAAACTATTGTTCCGACTATCCCCTAAATCGGGTTGTTACAATTTCATCTTTCAACTTTAACTATTTAATTATAATCAATATATATAATAATTTCAAGGAACTTAAATTAATTTTCAAGTCATTTTTTGTACTTAGCGAGAAAACGCATTCAATACAGATAGTAATACATGTGATCTATTTTTCTTATTTCATTGCTTTCATTCATTTCTATTTATTGGTTCTACATGCAATTCATTTGTGGAATCTATACTATATAAATAAACAAATAAAATCATTGGAATTTACTGTTGAAACAAAAAATATAAAAAATAAAAATTATACTTTTTTTTTATAAAAAGACCATAAGGTCAAAGCTCAATTAATTGTATCGTTCATTACAAGAACATGAATTTCCTAAGGGTAATCCATGTTAAAATTCCAATTACACTTATTACTAATAGCAAAGTCATAAATAAAATCAGCCACATGGTTGTAGCTTCAGTTGGTCCCATGCTATCTTGACCGAGTCAAACTTTTCCAGTTGCTTACACACTTCATTAATGCGGTTTATTAAAACGGTAATATCTTTCCCCTGATTATTGACTCTATTTACCAAACTTGCACAGTCTGATTCAAACACTGCTTTCGAAATGTTGAACCTGTTTGCCACCTTCAAACTTTCTTCAAAAGCTTCCAGCTTTGCCCATTTAGCAGGCATTACCTTCATTTTAAAGCCACCGCTTCCCCTAATTACAAAACCATCCAAGTCCCTAGCTATTACACCAAAACCAACCTTTCCATTAAAGACAAGCATCGAAAATTATTCCTGTTGTTCCAACTGTTCTAGAAGGTCGTGAATAAGTCAGCAGCAGCCTTCGAGGCCAAAACTCGCAACACATCCTCCAGCCAATCAATGCAGCAAGAGTAGTCCTCAACGAGCAGTCAATTGTCGAAGCCCTCGAGAGTCAGAATGGCGCGAGCCGAGGGGCAGTCCTTAAGGGTGTGGATAAGGGTTTCCTCCTTTGCATCACACCTAGGACACTTCTTCTCAAAGTTCTGGCGAATGAAAGAGATGTTAACATAAGTTGGGAGAATATTGTGACCCACCCTCTAGCTGAAGACCCAAATTTTAGGGAGCATTTTCAACTTCTGAATGGTTCTCCAATAAACTCTATGTGGACCGAAGCTAATTTGCTTAAGAAAAAGCCAGGAGTAAGCAGATTTTGACGTATAAAAACCATGTGGATTATGAAGCCAAACCCTTTTATCATTAATACCATTATTCAAAATGGGCAAATTAAAAATCTGGTCTCCCACCGAACTTCGATAAATCTCATTGACCCTCTCCTTGTTCCAATCCGTATGGTTGTGGTTCCATAAGTCTTTAACCTTTCTTTCATTGTAGGTCAGTAAAGAATGGCAAAGAGAGTCGCCATTGAAGCCATCAAAACCCCAATTATCATAGCATATGTCAATACTTTTTCCATCCCCCACAAGCCAAACAAAATCGTTTTCAAGAACTTTGGCAGCTTTAGCAATACTAGACCAAGTATACGATGGTTTGTCAACCACTTTTGGTCGAAAGATATCCCCACTCGAAAAATACATAGAGCTCAACACCTTGTAACATAACATGTCTCTGAATTAGGTAAGCTTCCATACTTGTCTACCGAGAAGAGCCAAATTGAAGAGGCGCAAGTCGCAGAAACCAAGCCCTTCCATGCCTTTCGGGTGGCACACTCTATCCCATGCCAACATGGACCAACCTCTGCTTTTTTTCATTACTTGTCCACCACATTTGACTCATCTTTGATTGCATGTCCTCAAGGGTTCCCTGTATGAATATCTTTTATGAATAAGTAGGTAGTGATTGGAGGATAG
Source organism: Gossypium rotundifolium (assembly GCA_025506655.1). Classification (NCBI taxonomy): domain Eukaryota; kingdom Viridiplantae; phylum Streptophyta; class Magnoliopsida; order Malvales; family Malvaceae; genus Gossypium; species Gossypium rotundifolium. The sequence goes on from CP106724.1 coordinate 154,075,704, forward strand.
ATTTTATGAATATCTCTTTACCACCATATGAAAGGAGTCTCTTCGACCAACTATTTACCCTGAATGAAAAATGATTAATAATGCTATTAAAAGAAATAGATTTCTTCTTTCCAATCGGCAAAGGTAAATCAAGATAATTATCAAGATTATGGACCACACGCATACAAAGTAAAACACTATAATGTTGCCATTGGGCAATAGATGTATTCGGGCTAAACATAATCATAGATTTTTCAATGTTAATTTTCTGGCCGAAAGCTTTGGTAAAATTCATAAGGATTTCCAAAACAGCCTCGACATCCTCCTTTTTGTTTCTAATAAAAAGGAGGGCATCATCAGCGAAAAAAAGATGATTAATACGAGGGCTGTTAATACTAGCCTGAATGCCCCTAATAATGTTATTACTTTGAGCATAATCAACATTCTCGAAAGAGCCTCCATGCAAAACAGAAAAAGGTAAGGGGAGAGAGGGGTCCCCTTGTCTAAGACCCCGCTCTAGAACGATGATCTTAGAAAGGACCATATTGCATTTTACCACATAACTAACCAATCAAACGCAACTCATAATTTTTCCAACCCAAGCCTCTGCATACCCCAAATGTTTCATGACCTCTTCGAGAAAATTCCACTCAACATGGTCGAAGGCTTTACTCATATCGAGCTTGATGACAAAGCCTTTATTAGGGCCAATCTTTGAGCTTTGGAGATAATGTAACAACTCGTGGGCTATTAGAATATTGTCGTGGATCATATGGCCAAGAACAAACGCACTTTGGTTATGAATTATACAAATCGGGAGGGTAGTCTTGAGCTAATTTGCTAGGACTTTGGAGATGATTTTTTAGAGGGCCCTGCATAAACTGATAGGGCGAAAGTTAGAAATGTCTTTGGGATCCTTAGTCTTAGAGATAAAAATAATCATAGTGCCATTAAGGCTAGCCACATCTCTATTGCCATTTAAAACATCATGACAAAGCTTGATGACATCCGCACCCATAACCTCTCAATTTTCTTTAAAAAAACAACCTGAAAGGCCATCAATTTTGGGCATTTTGCAAGGGTCCATTTGGTTAAACGCCTCTAGAATCTCTTTATCTGTAAATTCCTTGGTCAACCTACTATTCATATCTTCAGAAATACAATTGTCAAACAAACTAAGATTAAGCTCATCATTTAAAGGCATAGTTGACTTAAAGAGATTGTGAAAATATTCCCTAGCAATATTACAAATATCGACTTTATTATGTTTCCAACATCCATTCTAATCCATCAAGCTACCAATATTATTTTTCTTCCTCCTACCAGTGGGCCCTCACAAGAAAAAAAATGAGTGTTCCTATCTCCTTCTTTAAGCCACCTTATTTGAGACCGTTAAGCCCATTAGCACTCCTCCTTTATAAAGAGATGGCCAAGTTCATATGCGCCTTTTTCAGCATACACATGTCACTCTCTCTGCTTGGGCCATCAATGATGCTATTAATCTTAGCTGTCAACTTGCCAATTTGGTTTTTCATTCTTTTGTAGCGCCTATACTACCACTGACCAAGTTCCAGACCCATTTTCTCGATGATATCCAAGTTATTCCCGCTCCATGCAATCTTTATAATATTTTTTCATCCTTCTCCTTTGCCCAACAAATGTCGTATTTGAAGGAAAGTCTAGGATCTCTGAAGCTATCACGCAACTTATGACCCATTGTGTCCAAAATAATAGCATCGTGTTCTGATTTCAATTGTCTCACCACCCTAGTTTCTATAAATGGGAAATTATCAACATCATTCGCAAAGATTAGGAACCTATCTAACCTTTCTTTGACCATGGCATTCCCCTCCCGATTGTTCACCCAAGTAAACCAAACCTTGTCTGTTTTGATATCAACAAACGAGAGTCCTCCATCACATCACAAAACTCATCCATTGAAGCCCTTGATTTTCTATGCCCCCTCTTTCTCAGCCTCGTTAATAATAGTGTTAAAATCACCTCCTACAATCCAAGTTTCCTTGAACGATCTTCTAACTCTTTTAAGGATGTCCCATGATCAGTTTCTTTGGTTACAGTCTGCATGTCTGTAAAAGTCGATAAATCTAATTTTATTTTGATTCTCTACATGGACCATCGATTCAATGTGGTGACACGAGTAGTTTTGGATTTCCACTTTGACTCCCTCCTTTCAAAGCATAGCTAAGCCACCACTTCTACCCGTCGAATTCACTTCCAAACACCCATCCATCCTCCATTGGTTTCGAACACAAGGGAAATTATTAGATTGCATCTTAGTTTCACAAAGGAAAATAACATCAAGGTCATTAGCAACAAGAAGTTGCTTAAACTCTCGACCTGTCGCAGGGTTCCCATGCCCACGATAGTTCCAACATAGGAGCTTTATTACTCTTGGCGGGGCTGGTCTCTAGCCACCACCTTACAAGGTGATAGATTGTCCAAAAGCTTTTTACCCACTAATCTAGCCGGACTTTCATCAATGTTCTCCCCATTTCCTCCTTTTATTCTTTTTCTTTGCATTACATTCTTCCCCCTCCATCACGAATGATCTTTGTTGATCATTTTTCTATAGGAGAACCAGACTCAAAATCCTCCTCTCTTATTCGAGCTTTTTCTTTTTCTTTAAATCTTATAGGATCATTTTCATTTCCACTTCTTTCATTGGTATCGTTTGTCTCTGTATTTTGATTTATCTTGCTTTCTAATATTTCAATATCATTTCTCCAGTTGCCTCTAGCTTGGGCTATTCCACTTAGTTACACTCTGAGCCAACTTCCATACTGGAAGCTAGTAGTACCCGATCCAAAGTATTCTTCTTTCTTGTTACATTTTTTGTGTTGTATGTCCAATGATCCCACAGATATAACTGAAGGCAGACAATCGTTCATATTTAATAATACAAACAATTTTAGTCTCCTCACGACCCACAAGGTGTACCACCCTTCAAAGGGGTTTAGACACATCTATTTTTACCCTAACTCTAATATACTCTGACCAGCCCCCATGATACGAGTCTCAAGGCCAAAACTAAGGCTCATGAACATGATGGCTCAAATTTCTTCAAGGCCCAATAACAAGGTCGAAGGCCAAGCAAATCCAAACAAGATTGAACGGGACCATCCAAGACTTTGTTACCAAGGCCCTAGATGCACACACGACCGAAAAATAAAATCAAGATTCAATTTCTTCTTTTCAAGAAAATCAAGAACCCGAATCTTGGTCCAATTTTGTTGTTTCGGACAATTTCAAAAATCAAGAAAATCAAGATTTCAAATCTTGGAAATCTTGGTCCAAAAATCGAATCTTGCAGCCAAGGCACATTGGATTTCATGTACGAGTTTGAACGAGCTAATTTTGAGAGCAAACGGATCACAAGACCAAGTTCTTGAACAAATGGCCCATTAAGATGTTTACAAGCCCATCCTGAAGTTTAGAAAGTAATTTAATTAAATATCAGGCTAAATTATCAAACTGGCCTAAATTGTAAAATATTTAAACTATAAGTCCAATTTTATTTTAATAGGTGGGTCATCATGTAAGAATTCAGCCCAAAGAGTCCATTTAATTCCTTTGGTTGAATTCCTATTAAAAGTCCACACTTAGAATTATTTTGTTTTTTTTATTTGATGAGTTGTCATGTTATTTATTCTATTAGGGTTAGGAAAACTTATTTTAGGGGCCTATAAGTAGCATGGACGTCCACCCTTATACACATACAATTGATTTATGTTTTTTTTTTTTTGAGTTAATAATAATTATCTTTGAGTTTTTCTTCAAGAATTGCTCTTGAGTTTCTTTTAAAAGCTGTTTTAACAATCCTTTAGGTTGTGGGAATCATCTTCAAGATTTTTCTTGCCAAGATCTCTTTCTTGGAGGGGGAATTAGAGCTACTGAAAGGATTTGTGGATTCTTATTGTTTCCAAGGCTTCTTAGGACGTCATCTTCTCTTTTCTATCCTTAATTTGTCATTTCTTTCTTATTTAAGTTAGTTCTTGTTGTTTTTGTAACACCCCGCACCCAAGACCGATACTGGATTTGGATACGAGACATTACTATGCTTGAACTCACTGAAACATGTACTTACGGGCTATAAAATTTCGTTCCAACTTAAAAACTTCACTTTCTTAGTCAACACATATAACAATGGTATACGAGGCCTTTAACTCATGTTAGAAAACTTTCGGAATTAAAACAAATAACACATTTTTGAAGCAGGGTTCACACGCCCGTGTACCCTTAAGCACGCCCATGCCCTCAAACCGTGGAGGGCTACTGACTATTTCCACACGGCCATGACACGCCCATGTCTACCAACCGTGGTAGGTTACTGACTAATTTCACACGGCCATGACACGCCAATGGGCTTAGACCGTGTGCTAATCCTTGATATACTGACTAAATTAACACGGTCTGGGCACACGCCCATGTCCAAACCGTGTGTCTTACACGGCATACACACACGGCTGTGGGATTTGCCCGTGGCCTATTTTGATTAATAACACTAAGGTGCAGGGTTAACACGGCCTTGACATACACCCGTGTGTTCAACCATGCCGGCACTTAAAGGCTATTTACCAAGCCATTTGCCACCCTAAAAAGAAGATCATACATAAACTCAAATCAACAATGCAATAACAACCCATCTTTCATGAATAATACTACATGCTTCATTGATCTCAATAAACATACATACTTAGTCAAATACAAAAGAATAATGAACTTGATGGCCTATACAATGGCCTTTCCTAAAGCATATACACAAAATGAATACTTTCTATACATGCCATACTTAATAAAGTAACTTGGCTATACCAAAATAAGAGTTGATAGTGTGCTGCGAGCTCCGACTTTAATGATCCACTAGTTAGCTTGGCGAGACTGCATAGTAAGAAAGAGTCATAACGTAAGCATATAGCTTAGTAAGTTTGTATGTACAACACATGTCAATATACTTGCTTAACATAAACCATCTAGCTTACAATGGTATCATAATTTCAGCTAGAAAACTTACTTACTCATACTTGATTCTTACACGTCTTATGATACTTAACATTCTCATACTTGTAAGGTAAACATGGTACCTATATCACTTGATCACATTGATCAGTCAACTTTAATAATAATAATCATAATCTTTACTTCCTCCTTCATAACATGAATAATACTCAATTTCATCTTGATACTAACTTTCCTTTCTTAGCTTTCTTGATATCTTCTTTTTTACTTACTCATTTGCCCGATGAATTTCTGCGAATAACAGAGGATACTAAATCTTGACCCACATAACTTGATACCAAAGCCATATCTTCGGTATGGTCTTACATGGAATATCTCATCTTGGTTTCAAGGTCATGTCTTGACATGGACTTATATGAAGTCTTGCTCTTGGTAACATACTCAATGCCAAGCTTGCCTTGGACTTACATAATAATTTGCTTGTTAACTTGATCAATGCCAAACTTGCCTTGGACTTACATGATAACTTGCTTGCTAACTTGATCAATGCCAAGCTTGCCTTGGACTTACATGATATCTTGATCAATGCCAAGCTTGCCTTGGACTTACATGGTAACTTGCTTGCTAACTTGATCAATGCCAAGCTTGCCTTGGACTTACATGATATCTTGATCAATGCCAAGCTTGCCTTGGACTTACATGATAACTTGCTTGCTAACTTGATCAATGCCAAGCTTGCCTTGGACTTACATGATATCTTGATCAATGCCAACCTTGCCTTGGACTTACATGATAACTTGCTTGCTAACTTGATCAATGCCAAGCTTGCCTTGGACTTACATGATATCTTGATCAATGCCAAGCTTGCCTTGGACTTACATGATAACTTGTGTGGTAGATCGAGTATCCTGGGAAATTTATCTTCAATCGGGACTTGCTCGTACTTATTATCGTGATTTCTTGCTTGAACATAACATGATCATTTCATACAATTATTGTACATTATACTAAGCAAATTAATGATAAAAATCATAAAACTTAGAATTTCATACAAACTTACCTCAATATACAAAATGTATGTAGGTATGTAATTTAGTCCACAACTTTGTTCTTGCCTCAGTTTTGATCCGGGCTTCATTTTTCTTGATCTATAATCATAAATAGATCATTTAATAATCATATTGACTAAATTTACACATAACTCATTTTTTGGAAAAATTACCATTTTGCCCTTATACTATCTAATATTTGCACTTTTGCCCCAATTCTCGTAAATTGATTTTCATGCAACTTTCTTAAACTTCATGCTTAGCTGAATCATTTTCTCTTATATAACAATCATCAATTCTCACTATTTCTAGTAGGTATGACCAATTTTATAACTATTACAAAATGGTCCCTACTACCATTTTTCATGAAACTCATTAAGGAAAAGATGTTTATCTAACATCAAACTCTCTTAAACTTCCATAAAAAATCATTTAACAAGCATATCATTCAAGGGTAAATTTTTTGAACATGCATCTTAGCTCATTTCATAGCTAAAATTAGCTAATTCATAATACGAGAACTTCAAAAATATGAAGAATATTAAAAACGGGGCTAAGATGAACTTACTATGAGCTTGAAACAAATGAAAAACCCTAGCTATGGTGTCTTCAAATTTTCGACAGCATAAGGAAGAAGATGAGTGAATTTTTCTCATCTTTTTCCCATTTAAAACACTAAATAGGCAAATGACCAAAATGCCCTTCCTCATAAAAATTTTATTTAACACCATCTCAAGGTCAATTTTGTCCAAAATTTTATTTTTGGGCAAATTGCTATTTAAGGTCTCATAATTATTATTCTAAAGCTATTTCATGCAAAAAGCTTCTAGAAACTCATATATTGTAATTTTTGTAATTTAGTCCTTTTTGGACCAATTGACCTCAACTTAATAAAATTGCTTTACAAAACTTTCATACTAACGTGCAAACATGGCATAAACTTGAAAAACTCATAAATTCACCTCGGGTTCGTGGCCTCGCACCACTATCCCTACTAGGCCCCAAATCGGGCTGTTACAATTCTCCCCCTCTTAGGAATTTTCATCCTCGAAAATCTTACCAGCAAAAAGGCTTGGATACTGGTTTCTTATACTCTCTTCTGGTTCCCATGTAGATTCTTCGATTCCATGTCTTTGCCATAATACTTTTACTAAGGCAATACTCTTATTCCTCAGTTGCTTGACTTCCCAAGCCAAAATCTTGACTGGTTCTTCACCATAAGTCATGTCGGGGCAAATCTCTATTCTTGAAGGGGTAATTACATGTGAAGGGTCTAATCTGTAGCGTCGCAACATTGACACGTGAAACACATCTTGTATCTTTTCTAATTCTGAGGGCAAAGCCAAACGGTAAGCTACCGGTCCAACTCTCTCAGTAATCTCGTAAGGTCCAATGAAACGTGGACTTAATTTGCCTTTTCGGCCAAATCTGAGGACTTTTCTCCATGGTGACACTTTCAAGAAAACTTTATCCCTAACTTGATACTCTATCTCTTTTCTCTTTAAATCTGAATAGGATTTCTGTCTATCTGATGCAGCCTTTAAACATTCTCGAATCACTTTCACTTTCTCTTCAGCTTCTTTAACCAAATCAACCCCTTGAAATTGGTTCTCTTTAAGTTCAGTCCAAAACAAAGAGTTCTGCACTTACGCCCATATAGGGCCTCATAAGGCGCCATCTTTAAGCTCGACTGAAAGCTATTATTATAGGTGAATTCTACCAGTGGGAGAAACTTTTCCCAACTGCCTTGGAAATCCAAAACACAACATCTGAGCATGTCCTCGAGTACTTGAATTAACCTTTCATTGCCCGTCGATCGAGGGTGAAAAGTCGTACTAAAACTCAATTTTGTACCCAAAGCTTCTTGACTTCTTCCGAATCTGGATGTGAATCTTGGATCTCTATCGATATGATCGATAAGGGAACTCCGTGAAGTCTTACTATTTCTAAAACATACAAGTTTGCCAACTTGTCGGTGAGTAATCCACTGTCAGTATAAAGTGGGCTGACTTCGTGAGTTTATCAACCACTACCCAAACAAAGATCTTTCTTACTCGGAGACAACGGTAAACCTGTTACGAAATCCATGGTGATACGGTCCTATTTCCACTCTGGAACCAAGATAGGTTGAAGCAAACCCGAAGGTACTTGGTGCTCAGCTTTTACTTGCTGACAAATCATGCACTTGGAAACAAATTCTAAAATGTCTTTCTTCATTTTCGGCCACCAATACTGTTGCTTTAAATAATTATACATCTTGGTGCCACCCGAATGTACAAATAAACATCTGTTATATGCCTCGTGCAAAATTTTCTGAATAAGCTCCTCTTTTCTTGGCACACAAACTCTATCTCTAAACATTAAATATCCATCAGAATTAATCCGAAAGTTGGATTCAGCACCTGACTCGCACTGAGCTCTCTTAACTTGCAATTCACTATCTTCTTTCTGAGCCTCCAAGATCTCTTGAAGGAACATTGGTCTAGCTCTCAACTCAGCTAAAATAGAACCATCATCGGATAAAGATATTTTTGAATTCAATGCTCTCAAGGCAAATAGGGATTTTCTGCTTAACGCATCGGTGACCATATTCGCCTTTCCAAGATGATAATCAATGACCAACTCATAGTCCTTTATCAACTCTAACCATCTTCGTTGTCTTAAGTTCAACTCTTTCTGCATCATCAAGTACTTCAAAATTTTGTGATCGGTAAAAATCGACATCGTTCACCATATAAATGGTGTCTCCAAATCTTCAAAGTGAAGACTATGGCAGCCAATTCAAGATCATACGTCGGAGAATTTTTCTCATGAGGCTTCAACTGTCTGGAGGCATAAGCAATTACCTTGCCTTCTTGCATAAGTACACAGCCTAATCCATTTAAGGAATCATCGCTATAAATTATGAATTCTTTCCCTGCCTCGGGTTGTACTAAAATTGGAGCTTCTGTCAGCATTGCTTTCAACTTCTCAAAACTTTGTTGGCATTTTTCTGACCACTCAAACTTCACATTCTTCTGTAACAATTTAGTCATCGGGGTTGCACTCATAGAAAACCCCTTGACAAATCGTCTGTAGTAGCTGGTTAGGCCCAAAAACTTCTAATCTCCGTGATGTTCTTCGGTGGTTTCCAGTCTATTATAGCTAAGATCTTACTTGGTTCTACTCGGACTCCATCGCTCGAGACAATATGTCCCAGGAATCCCACTTCCTTGAGCCAAAACTCACTTTTACTGAATTTGGCATACAACTGATTTTCTCAAAGAGTCTGTAAAACTATCCGTAGATGATCAGCATGTTCATTCTCATCTCGGGAATAAATTAGTATGTCGTTAATAAAAATGACTACAAACTTGTCAATGTATGGTCTGAAAATACGGTTCATTAAGTCCATGAATACCGCAAGAGCATTGGTCAGCCCAAAGGGCATGACTAAAAATTCATAATGCCCATACCTCGTTCGAAAGGCAGTCTTGGATACATCTGAATCTTTCACTCTCAGGTGGTAGTACCCTGATCTCAAGTCTATTTTAGAGAACACAGTCGCTCCTTTCAATTGATCAATCAAATCGTCGATCCTAGGTAATGGGTACTTGTTCTTTACTGTCACTTTATTAAGCTGACGCTAATCAATGCACAATCTTATCGTACCATCTTTCTTTTTCACAAACAAAACCAGAGCGCCCCATGGTGAACAACTTGATCTTGCAAAGCCTTTGTCTGTCAACTCTTGCAACTGTAACTTCAACTCTTTCAACTCTGTTGGAGCCATTCTATAAGGAGTAATGGATATTGGTACAGTACCGGGAGTTAGCTCAATGCTAAATTCAACTTCTCTAACTGGTGGTAGTCCTGGTAATTCCTCAGGAAAAACATCCACATACTCACATACTATCGGCACTAATTCAATCTTTAACTTTGTCTCTTTATCATTCATTACAAAGGCCAAAAATCCTCATACCCTTTTCTTAGATATCTCTGTGCCATCATATGAGAAATTATTACCGACGATCTATCTTGCTCATCTGATTCTACATGAAGAGTATCCCCATTCTCACATCTCATCTCAATGTATTTCTTCCCACAATTTATAATTACATTATGAGTAGTCAACCAGTCCATGCCAAGAATGAGGTCGAATTCATCAAATGGTAACAACATAAGATTTGCTTTAAAGCAATGACCTCTAATCATTAATGGACAATCTTTACAAACTTACACCTTAATCACAAATTCTGTGGTATCTATAGGCACACCCAAACCGGGTAATAATTTCATGCAAATGTAAGAGTGTGTGGATCCGGGATCTATTAAAGCAATAACTTTGGTATTGTAAAGAGAAAAGGTACCCGTAATAACATCATGGGAAGATGCCTATTCACGAGTGCGAATGGCATAAGTCCTTGCAGGTGCTCTACTCTCGAGTCTCACAGCCTGCTCTCTGGGGTTACCTCTTCTACTTGCCCTTCTTCCCGGGTTCCTCTGCTGTCCCCCTCTAACCATACTCCCGGATCTCAGGTTCTGAGTTCTCTCCTCTTTAGTCATCTCTGGACAATCTTTTATGAAATGGTCTTGGGAACCACGTCTAAAACATACATTTTCATGTGCTCGACATTCTCCCAAATGGCGTCTACCACAATATGGACATCCAGGTCTGTCAGGTCTAAAATTCCCAACACTTGCAACTGAAGTCGTCTGTGCTTTATTTCCCAAATACTGCTTACTCTTGTCTTTTCTTGAAAATCCAGTGGAAGTAGCTGTTCAAGTAGAGAAATCTCTTGACTTCTAGGATAACGATTGGAACGACTTGTTCCACTGTCTTTTTCTAGAATCGCGAGACTCCATTTCAAATTTCTTCTTCTCTTTTACTAGTTCTTCAGCTTTACAAGCCCTTTCCACTAGCACAACAAATTCTTTTAATTCGAGGACAGCAACAACTAGCTTAATGTCCTCGTTTAAACCATCTTCAAACCTTTTACTTATAATGGCCTCAGTGGACACACATTCGCAAGCATACTTGCTGAGTCGTACAAACTCTCACTCATAATCAGTTACTGACATCTTACCTTGTTTCAACTCTAAAAATTCTTTCCTCTTCTGGTCTACAAATCTCTGGCTGATATATTTTTTCTTAAACTCTTGTTGGAAGAATTCCCATGAAATCTTTTCTCTTGGTACCACCGACACAAGGGTGTTCCACCATTGGTAAGAAGAATCTCTTAAGAGAGAGACTACACACTTCATGCATTCATCAGGGGTACATGACAGCTCGTTAAATACCCTGATGGTATTTTCTAACCAAAACTTAGCTCTTTCTGGATCATCATCTTTTCTAGCTCGGAATTCTTCTGCCCCATGCTTCCTGATCCTATCAATTGGAGGTTTACCTTCTCTTACCACCTCTACTACTTGAGGGGCTACTGGAGTAGGTTGTGGAACAGGCGGGGGCGGAGGGGGTTGTGCATTCGGGTTCGCTCGAATGAACTCCGTGTACCAGGCATCTATCATATGGAGGAAGGCTTCTCTAGCCTCTTCTCCTCCTCCTTCTTGACTCACCGTAGTGGGTCTATTCTCATTCTCATATGGCACTGTCCCTTCTGTGGGAGCTAGTGCGTTACTTTCTACATCATCCGCCTCAGCTCTTTTGAGATCCATTTACTATATGTATAAACATAATTTAAGTCGTCAGGAGTCGTCACACTATAATTATAAAAACATTCATACGTATGGCATGTATAGCTAGACTAATGCTCGTGCTACGTTAGTCCTAGAACCGACTAAATCGTAGCTTTGATACCACTAAATGTAACACCCCATACCCAAGACTGATACTGGGTCTGGATATGAGATATTACTATGCTTGAACTCACTGAAACATGTACTTACAGGCTATAAAATTTTGTTTCAACTTAAAAACTTCACTTTCTTAGTCAACACATATAACAAGGGGATACGAGGCCTTTAACTCATGTTAGAAAACTTTTGAAATTAAAACAAATAACTCATTTTTGAAGCAGGGTTCACATGCTCGTGTACCCTTAAGCACGCCCATGCCTTCAAACCCCAGAGGGCTACTGACTATTTCCACACGGCGATGACACGCCCATGTCTACCAATCGTGGAAGGTTACTGACTAATTTCACACAGCCATGACATGCCCGTGGGATTAGACTGTGTGCTAATCCTTGATATACTAACTAAATTAACATAGTGGGGGCACACGCCCATGTCCAAACCGTGTGTCTTACACGGCATACACACACGGCCGTGGGATTTGCCCGTGGCCTATTTTGATTAATAATACTAAGGTGCAGGGTTAACACAGCCTTGACACATGCCCGTGTGTTCAACCGTGCCGGCGCTTAAAGGCTATTTACCAAGCCATTTGCCACCCTGAAAAGAAGATCATACATAAACTCAAATCAACAATGCAATAACAACCCATCTTTCATGAATAATACTACATGCTTCATTGATCTCAATAAACATACATACTTAGTCAAATACAAAAGAATAATGAACTTGATGGCCTATACAATGGCCTTTCCTAAAGTATATACACAAAATGAATGCTTCCTATACATGCCATACTTAATAAAGTAACTTGGCTATACCAAAATAAGAGTTGATAGTGTGCTGCGAGCTCCGACTTTAATGATCGACTAGTTAGCTTGGCGGGACTGTATAGTAAGAAAGAGTCATAACATAAGCATATAGCTTAGTAAGTTTGTATGTACAACACATGTCAATATACTTGCTTAACATAAACCATCTAGCTTACAATGGTATCATAATTTCAGCTATAAAACTTACTTACTCATACTTGATTCTTACATGTCTTATGATACTTAACATTCTCATACTTGTAAGGTAAACATGTACCTGTATCACTTGATCACATTGATCAGTATACTTTAATAATAATAACCATAATCTTTACTTCCTCATTCATAACATGAATAATACTCAATTTCATCTCGATACTAACTTTGCTTTCTTAGCTTTCTTGATATCTTCTTTTTGACTTACTCGTTTGCCCGATGAATTTCTACGAATAACCGAGTATACTAAATCTTGACCACATAACTTGATACCAAAGCCATATCTTCGGTATGGTCTTACATGGAATATCTCATCTTGGTTTCAAGGCCATGTCTTGACATGGACTTATATGAAGTCTTGCTCTTGGTAACATACTCAATGCCAAGCTTGCCTTGGACTTACATAATAACTTGCTTGTTAACTTGATCAATGCCAAACTTGCCTTGGACTTACATGATAACTTGCTTGCTAACTTGATCAATGCCAAGCTTGCCTTGGACTTACATGATATCTTGATCAATGCCAAGCCTGCATTGGACTTACATGATAACTTGCTTGCTAACTTGATCAATGCCAAGCTTGCCTTGGACTTACATGATAACTTGTGTGGTAGATCGAGTATCTTGGGCAATTCATCTTCAATCGGGACTGGCTCGTACTTATTATCGTGATTTCTTGCTTGAACATAACATGATCATTTTATACAATTATTGTACATTATACTAAGCAAATTAATGATAAAAATCATAAAACTTAGAATTCATACAAACTTACCTCAATATACAAAATGTATGTAGATATACAATTTAGTCCACAACTTTGTTCTTACCTCGGTTTCGATCCGGGCTTCGTTTTTCTTCATCTATAATCATAAATAGATCATTTAATAATCATATTGACTAAATTTACACATAACTCATTTTTGTCAAATTTACCATTTTGTCCTTATCTATCTAATATCTGCACTTTTGCCCCAATTCTTGTAAACTGATTTTCATGCAACTTTCTTAAACTTCATGCTTACCTGAATCATTTTCTCTTCTAGTAGGTATGACCAATTTTTAACTATTACAAAATGGTCCCTACTACCATTTTTCATGGAACTCATTAAGGAAAAGATGTTTAATTAACATCAAACTCTCTTAAACTTCCATAAAACATCATTTAACAAGCATATCATTCAAGGGTAAATTTTTTGGACATGCATCTTAGCTCATTTCATAGCTAAAATTAGCTAATTCATAATACGAGAACTTAAAAAATACGAAGAATATTAAAAACGGGGCTAAGATGAACTTACTATGAGCTTAAAAAAAATAAAGAACCCTAGCTATGGTGTCTTCAAATTTTCGGCAGCACAAGGAAGAAGATGAGTGAATTTTTCTCATCTTTTTCCCATTTAAAACACTTAATAGGCAAATGACTAAAATGCCCTTCCTCATAAAAATTCTATTTAACACCATCTCAAGGTCAATTTTGTCCAAAATTTTATTTTTTGACAAATTTCTATTTAAGGGCTCATAATTATTATTCTAAAGCTATTTCATGCAAAAAGCTTCTAGAAACTCATATATTGCAACTTTTGCAATTTAGTCCTTTTTGGACCAATTGACCTCAACTTAATAAAATTGCTTTACAAAACTTTCATACTAATGTGCAAACATGGAATAAACTAGAAAAACTCATAAATTCACCTCGGGTTCGTGGCCTCGCACCACTATCCCTACTAGGCCCTAAATCGGGTTGTTATAGTTTTGGCTTGCTAATTTTATTGATTTTCATTCTAGGTTAAAGTTGCTTCAAGAAAGACATTATCCTACCTTGTTCCATCAAGAAACACGTCAAAATTAGGAGTTTTAATATTTTCTTGTTGTTTCAAGTATTCTCGCACAAAACAGCTTGCTTTTGTCTTTAAAATCACTTCTAACAAATCTGTTTGTGTTTTATTTTTCCAGATCTAATTGGGGCATTTTCTTGAGGTCCAAGGACGATTTCTTTCCATCCAAGAAACCCTAAATTGTTCTCTTTTGGACTCTTTACCAGTCGGTTAATCTTTCTTTCGTTTTAATTTTGTTTGGCTCTCCTTTGTGACAACTAATTTGTTTTCGTTGTTTCTTGTTTCAGTTTACGTTCATCTAGAGATCTAGGGTAAATTCACGACTTTGACGAACTTTACGATCTATTTCTGCATTCATCCACATCATTCTTTTTCATATGGTATCAGATTTGGGCGTTTTGGGTGTTCATGGTTAATTTTTAAACTGATTTCCATTGCAAACAGCCTACAAGCAGTTGTTACCAAGAAGTTTTTAGGAAAAAATATTTTTGAGTGGGTAAATGTTTTTCAATTGTTATAAAATTTTATATACTAATTCTTGGCACTGTGTTACAATATCAAAAATATTTCCCACTTTTTGAAACAAAAATGTAACACCCCTAACCTGTATCCATCGTCGGAACAAGGTTACGAAGTATTACCGAAACTTTCAAAATATTTTTAAATAATTTTACGTTAATTACTATTCATTTAATGAGATTATTCATAACGTTCCTTAAATGGACTTTCGAGGCCCAATATGAGCTTTGGGATCGAGTCGGGACTTAATCGAAAACTCTAAGAATTTTTCGCGACATTTCAAAAATTTTCAAGTTACAGGGCTTACACACCCATGTGGTCCAAGGGACACGCCCGTGTGACCTTGGGACACACCCGTGCTACGGGCCTTGTTTGACCCCGTGTAACTCTCTAACTTGTGCACACGGCCATGCCACACGCCCGTGTGCTATCCCGTGTGGTCAATTAATTCATTTCGAAATTAGGTACAGGTTTCACACGGCCAAGACACACGCTCGTGTTCTAGGCCATGTATCACACACGGCTAAGACACACGCCAGTGTCTCTGCCCGTGTGCTCAATTTTGAGCATTTTTTTCTCGAATTTAAGGTGCAGGGGACACATGGCCTAACTACGCCCATGTACCCGGCCGTGTGTCATACACGGTCTAGACACATGCCCGTGTGGGCAATGTGAAGCCATTTCCTAGCCTCATTTGTTTCCCAACATCACACTCATAACTTGCACTTGAATCACACATCCAAATACCAACCATTTCAAGCATTCAAATCAAGCAAATTCCCTCATTCATCATGGCATAACATTTCATGCATGCATGTCTATAATCTTACCTTAGTTAAATCCTCAAGTTAGACATAATTTGATCAACTACTTAACATATATGTAGCTACCATAGCATGACATTATATGTATATCAAAACAAACCATTACTAGCCATTCCAATGGCTAGATTACAAGCATCATTTACATTTACATGCCAATATGGCCAATATAACCTATACATGCCATTATAACCATAATTGATTTACCATACTGTACTGTCATGAGCCGATGGATAGTGTGAGTGATCTCCGCCAAACTTTCAATCCAATGAGCTTCTGATTTACTATAAAATAGGGAAATAAAACTAAGTAAGCATAAAATGCTTAGTAAGTTCGTATAATATGGTACTTAACTTACCATTCATTCTATTTTGAGGTAACTATGTAAGGCACATTCATTCAATTTGACCTCAAACCCTACACATATCCTCATTGCCCTTGTTAGTCATATATTCCATAATAACATCAAAAACATGTATGGGCTCAATAGCAATCAAGTTTCCATGCACATATGCTTTCCACAACATGTATAAATCACATTGCTATGTCTCAAGTATATTTTCATATAACACATCTCGAGTTCCGATTATTTCATATAAAAACTTTGCACATTTTACTCGAAATATCAATGTCACACGAGTAGTAGTACACTCAAAGTGTACAAGTCTATGGCCAAGGATGAACATATTCATGAAATGAATCCCGTGTACAAATATCATCATCTCATGTTTTCATCTATCACTTGTCATGTAGCATCATTTTCATGGATTTCAAACAACTACGTGTAATAACTCATTTCTTATTTATATATTCTCATGTCAAGAACTTTTACCCATTGAATTTATCTGAAATATCGATGGATACACAGGTAGTACACTCGTGGTGTACAAATTAGGATTCGTCAATTCGTATTCAATGTTACCCATAAGGTACTATTTTAGGGAGTACGCTCTCGAGCCACACATGTATACAACAGGATTACCAGTCCATGCTAAATCTTTTTTATAGCATATGCTCTAAGGAGCTTGATTTGGATTACCCGTCCGGGCTAAATCTAATCCATAACATATGCTCGAGAGGACTTATATCAGGATTACCGGTCCGGGCTAAATCCTTTCTATAATGAGGTCAATAGGATTTCTCGTCCGAGCTAAATCCCGTCAGCAACAAATGTAGGACCTCATTCATTCGAGAAATCATATACCTATCGATTTTCCATTTTATTCAACCGCGATTTAAACATTTTTTAAATTTGTATATATTTTTAAAGAGTAAAAATCAAATTAACGAAAAAACTGTAAATTATGAGGACTAAAAAATTATTTTTATCTTTTATATAATAATCACATCAATAATTTTAAGGAAAAAATTGAGAGAGTTTAATACTTTTGAATAGAAAATTAAAATATAAAAAAATTAAACCAAAATAAAATACATATATCATTATTAATTGTATTGAAAAGTAAATGGCTTGTCTGTTTGTTGGAAAGGTAAATGGCTTGCTTTACCTATTATGGAGTTGTTTATCATTCAATGTGTATTTGTGAGCAACCAAAAACTTCAAAACCCAGACAACTAATGTGCACATTAATTATAGGTAATAGATACGCGTGGTCATCGTTTGTAACGAACATTTTCTCCGCTCAAACATCATCACATCGTTTGTAACGAACATATTCTCCGCTCAAACATAGTCACATTTGCTGCTATTCTTTTTGTACGTTCTGTCATAAAAGTACAATTCGACAAAGCACACCTACGAGGTTCTAAAAGGGTAATTTCGTACTTTAAAAACTTTAGATTTGAAATATTGTCTAATTTTAAATATCGTCCTCTATTTCACAATGCAATCAAACATGCAACCTTACCATTTGGATTACTTCAAACTCCAATCTCATCATTACAACAATTAATTTTACCGGAACCAATCTCATTGGCCTAAAACGCAAAAAGCTAGTCCCTTTCCCTTGATTTACAAAAAAATGAAAAATTTGTCCAATCTTGGGTAAATCAATGAATTTGATTAGTTGATTTTTGTTAATTTATTACATACAAGTCAACAATTTAATAACAAACTTTAATAGTGTTACTTGGAATAACTTCTTAGTAGCACTTCAAAACTTTTACAAACTAAAGCATAGGGACTTATATATCAAATCTCACAAAGGCTAATTTCAGAATTAGACCATTAAAATATATAAGAAAAAAATTTCCAAACCCAAAATTAAATAGCTTCAGTTTTCGAATTTAGACTTTGTCTTCCCTATCCGGCAATCCCTATCCCTTTCCTGTCCTTCCATTCTAAGTAATACATTCTATACAAGTCGTCGACCGCCGCAAAATAGCTGAAACGAAGATGGAGCTAGGCTTGGAAACTGTGGCGGCGGCAATCGGCGTATCGGTGCCGGTACTTCGGTTCCTTTTGTGTTTCGTGGCGACCATTCCGGTGAGTTTTCTGTGGCGATTTGTTCCGGGAACACTACCTAAACACGTTTACTCAGCTTTTTCAGGTGTCGTGCTTTCTTATTTGTCGTTTGGGATCTCTTCCAATCTGCTTTTCTTGGTGCCCATGCTCTTGGGTTATGTTGCAATGCTTCTTTATCGGCCCAAGTGCGGGATTATCACATTTTTCTTGAGTTTCGGTTATTTGATTGGCTGGTAAGTATTATTTTCATTGACCTGGAACAGTTCCTCCCTTAGATTTGATATATTCGTCCGGTTTTGTTTCAAAGTTCTGGTTTGGTAGGTAGCTTTTTTATTGATGCGTTTTATTGAGCTGAATTGTGAGAAAATTTCAAATTTCTGTGACACTGAACGCTTAAATTATGATGCATGATAGTTTCATACGATAGGAAGATTGTGCAATTTTATCTTATTAATTAATGATCACAATATATTTGCAATTTGGAAATCTTGCAGCCAGAACCTTATATTTTGGCCTTGCATCATTTCAAATTGATTGAGGATTACATGTTTGTCCTTTTGATCACTTTAATAAAATGTGTATATTTCCTTCCTTTACCATCTAAGATTATTGATGTTTTGACCCTTGATGAAAATTTGTTAGAAGAGTATCTTAACAACACCTTAATGATTATATATGTACATGCATATTATATATCTATATGTTTTTCTTTTCTGAATTTTCTTTGAAAGTTTGGTTTCTTAGTATTTCCTCATCTTTTCTATTTTCTAGTGGGAGAGGTGGAGAATAACTTGATATTTGATTATCTATTGTAGTTTTTGTGTGTGTGTGTGTCTGAGCTTCATTCATGATAATTCAGTTTTTTTGTGTGGAGAATAACTATTCATATATGTTTCTAGCCATGTTTATTACATGAGTGGGGATGCATGGAAGGAAGGAGGCATTGATGCCACTGGTAAGTGACGCAGGAGCTTTTATTTTTATCATAATATTTATTATTTTAGTTCTATCTTATAATATTTATTTTAAGTATTAGATATATTATAGACGGCTAGGGTTATTAGTTATCTTTAGGATTTAATAGTAATAAAACTTTGTTTGCAAGAAAGCCTAATAACTTTACATGCAATAAAGAAAGTTTATATAAGTTGAAGCCATAATTATTATTCTTATTATTTGTTTTCTATAACCCTAAGTTTTCTAGAGTTCCATCTTCTTTCCCATTCGTTTGTTTATCCCTAATTCTTTCTATTATTGTTGTTTTCTCCCCTAAATCACACCAATTTTGATATCAGAGCCTAATTAGTCCTAGGGATTATAATCAGTGTTTTCCATTAAGCCATGGTTGGATGCATTAGTGGTCGAGGAAGACAAAATTAGTGTCAAGAAGCAGAATTGGCTGCGCTACGCGTGCGATTGAGGAGTTTTAGCGTGCAGTTTATGCTTGGCTGCAACAGGAACAAAAGGGAACCTTGATGGAGATTTTGAAAGGTGCCCACAATCAGTTTGATATACCGGTCGTCTCATTGATAAATCTGATTTTGGTTTGGAAGAAAACCCCTTTCATGATGCTGGACTCGCAATTATACGGTACGAGGTGGATTGAAGGAGCGGTCGTTGCATACCCCAGTTAAA
Organism: Gossypium rotundifolium; assembly: GCA_025506655.1. Classification (NCBI taxonomy): domain Eukaryota; kingdom Viridiplantae; phylum Streptophyta; class Magnoliopsida; order Malvales; family Malvaceae; genus Gossypium; species Gossypium rotundifolium. Next base: position 154,095,768 of record CP106724.1, read on the forward strand.
TGAAGGCAAAATCAATGTTGAAGTTGCTGAGTCTCTTTGCCAGATGCATGTAGAAGAGAAAGAATACAATATGTTAGGATTGATTTATGATGAATTTCTTGAAGACAGTGAAGAACTTGAGGCGTATCTAGTTGAGGGAAAATTTTGGGTTGTTCGTACAATGATAACCACAACCTCAAAAGAAGGGGAGGATTGGAGGCAAATTGGAAATCTCCTTGATATGTCAAAGGATACAACGTCCAATGATGATTTTGGAGTAAAAAGAACTTATTCGGCTTCTACAATTGAAACAGATTCTGTTGAGAGAGAATTCAATGCTGAACTTAAGAAAAAGCTAGAAAGTTTGAAGGCAAGTCATAGTGTAAAGGTGATCCTGCCTTTTAGAGGGAAATAATTTGTAGTGGATGTGAAAGCTAAGTTTGTGAAAGATGCTGAAAATCTGCTTCCAATGTTTAGTTTATGATATATTTGCTGGTTGTTTGAGTAGTGTATTCGTTGACAAGTTTTTATAGCAACTGTTGTGTCTAAAGGTTCCAAAGATTCAGAAAACACAAACAATCTTGGGGCTAGTTCTTTGTGAAAGACACAACTCTAGTTTATGAGACACTTTATTTAGAAAAGGCTTTGATTGACAATTGCAATCTAGAATCTGGTGGCAGTCAAGCTAAGAGGAACTCTATGCGAGAACTTGTTCTCTCTGTTGCCATTGAATATATTGGGATACGTCGTGTTTCGCAAGATGTTGTGCCATGTAAGAAACCTGTGGTTAAAGTTAAGGAAGGTAATGTTATCGAAGTTCTTAATCATGGAGAAGAGGCTGCAAAGAGCTGATCTAGAAAATTATGCTGAAGTGGTGAAAGTTTCCTCACTGAAGACGAGTTTTCCAGGTCGAGGAAAATGATGCAGGAACATTTATTTTTATTATAATATTTTATTATTTTAGTTTTATCTTATAATATTTATTCTAAGTATTAAATATAACGTCAGATTGGTTCGAATCCAATTCGTGAGAAGAAGAAAAGCGAGTTGAGAGCGGGTCTAATACCTTTCTTTTCCGCGACAATACGTGCGTTTAGCAAGTTCAAGTATAGGGTCTTAGTCACTATACTGAATAAGTTGCCTGCTTCCATGTGACTGAGTCGTCCGAGGTGAGATGGCCTTTTTCTGGGTAGTTCGAGGGAAGAGGGAATCGCTATCGTCTTTCTAAAGGACGGGGATTTTTGTGTATTGCTTTGCAGACGCTAACTTGACTTCACTCACTTCAGAGACGGAAAAATTAAAAGGGGCGAAGCGCATTCATACCCGGCATAGTATATAGTTATAGTTTCTTGATCGTCAAGATGACTCACAACATGTAACACCTTACATCTTCAGCGGTTTTAGGAGTTCATTCCTCGAGCAGGAACTAGTTGTACTAAATGAAATCCAATCCGTGTAATTAGTGGAAAGATTTCCCTATCTTATGGCTTGAAATAGTGTCACACAAGAAAATCCTCCCTCTTATTTTATTCTAATTCGAATTCTAACTCACTTAGGATGATAGACAAATAGGAATCAATTTGAACTCCTACATAATGAGAAAAAGTAAAAGGTCTCGAGAAGAAAATGATCCTATTTGACCATCGTACATTGCTACTATCTGGAAATGAAATAATCGCAAGTATCAAGTAACTGTCCAAGCCGCCAAAGTCGCGTAAGTGGTGGTAAATCCTATTAGTAAAATGGTTTCTTAGAAAGTCCATCTATTCCCAATATCCAATAAAAATAAAAATTATCAAAGCATCAGATTTCTATATTCTCACAGGGACCCTCTGGAATTCTTTCCAAGGCATGTTGAATTATCTTTATAGATTCCGTCATTTCACTGGTTTGGACTAAATAACGAGCTAATGTATCTCTTTTTTGCCACTAGGTTTCCCAAAGGGAAGGGAAGAAGGCCTTAGCTAGTCAGAAGTGAGATCCTTTGTCGACTCAAATTCCTTCCCTTCCCTGTCTTCATGATAATAGTAATGCCTGCTAAAATTTTCCTTAGGTATGAATGTCTTGTTCAAAGATCGTTTTTCTAGACACCATGGAAAAGATCAGCCCTTGCTGCAGTGTGAAAGAGTGGCGGGGAATGGCTGGGCTCAGGAGTCAAGTCAACATAGTGTGGAAAGTGGGGTCGACCTTCTAGTGCCTTGTAGGGAAAGAGAGGTTCTCTAGGCTTTAGGATTTAATAGGAATAAAACTTTGTTTGCAAGAAAGCCTAGTAACTTCACTTTCAAGAAAGAAAGTCTATATAAATAAGTTGTAGGCTTTACAGCCATAATTATTATTCTTATTGTTTTCTTTGAATTAATAGAAAAACTCTACCCCAGTTTTCTAGAGTTCCATTTTCTTTCCAATTTGTTTGTTCAGTCCTAATTCTTTCTACTGTTGCTGTTTTCTCCCCTAAACCACACAGTAAGTATGTTTGGAATTTGTCCTTCACTTTGACAAGTTGTTCTTTAATTTTTCATTACTAAGGTTGAAATTGAAACAAACTGTAGATCTGCTATGCTTCAGTAAAATGGATAAATTTGGTAAATCTTCACATTGCTGCTCTCAGTTGTGATGCACTTCAACCCTTGGTTTATTGATATTTGTGGGCTGTAATACCATTTCTGTTCCAACATTGTCCTTCAATTAATTTTTTCAGATTTGCTGCAGTTTTCTCATATGTTCTCTAGAGAATGCTTCTGTAGTACTTTATAGATGCTGTTTAATTATGGAGCTCTGTCTTCTAATATTTAGGAGCATTGATGGTGTTGACACTGAAAGTCATTTCATCTGCAATAAATTACAATGATGGGTTGTTGAAAGAGGAAGACTTATGCGAGGCTCAGAAGAAATATAGGTTGGTTAAGTTGCCTTCATTGATTGAATATTTCGGGTACTGCCTCTGCTGCGGGAGTCACTTTGCTGGTCCAGTTTTTGAGATGAAGGACTACCTTGAGTGGACTGAAGGGAAGGGGGTAGGTCTATTATTTTGTTTGCGCTCTTGCATGCCATTTCTACTCTGAAGTTACCAGTATGCAGCTTCGATAATCTTGTCACTTTTTTTCCCTTTCAAGATTTGGGCTCCTTCAGATAAAGGACTGTCACCATCACCTTATGGTGCAACTTTCCGAGCACTTGTACAAGCTGGTATTTCCATGGCAGTGTATTTTTATCTTGTTCCATATCATCCCTTGTCACGGTTCGGTGAACCTGTGTACCAAGAATGGGGATTCTGGAGGAAGCTAAGTTTCCAGTATATGTCTGGCTTTACAGCACGATGGAAATATTATTTTATATGGTCAATTTCAGAGGCATCCATTATTATATCTGGCCTGGGTTTCAGTGGATGGACAGAATCTTCACCACCAAAACCAAAATGGGATCGTGCGAAAAATGTTGACATCCCAGGGGTTGAGTTAGCAAAGAGTGCAGTGGTGTTACCACTTGTCTGGAACATACAAGTCAGCACCTGGCTTCGTCACTGTGAGTCTTTCTAGCCACATTGAAGCAAATACAAAATGAAGTCATAAGATGAGTGAAATTTTTTTACTTGTGTTGGTGCAGATGTTTATGAGAGACTTATTACGAAGGGGAAGAAACCTGGTTTTTTCCAGTTGCTGGCCACACAGACTGTCAGTGCTGTTTGGCATGTGAGTCATTTTACTTTGCTGAAAACATTTACTCTCTCCTTTGTTAATTTAAAAATATGATGGACAGATTTCACCAAAATTTCCATGGTACATCTCTCATTAGTTCCTGCCTTCTTTTTTATTTGTGTGTGTGTAAACAGGGACTATATCCTGGGTACATGCTTTTCTTTGTTCAGTCAGCTTTGATGATTGCTGGTTCAAGAGGTACTGATATCTGTGTCCTTATTGTTATTGGGATCTATTTGTTATTATTTGTTAAACTCTCCCATTTCCTTTCTGAGCAGTTCTTTATCGATGGGAGCAAGCTACAAATATGGGTCTTGTGAAGAAAGCACTTGTCTTCATCAACTTCGCTTACACACTGTTGATTCTCAACTACTCCGCTGTCGGATTTCTGGTTACTCTCTCTCCCTCTCTCAGCTGTAGGCTTGGGTTTGGTTTACGGGGAAACTAAAAACTAAAAACCCTAAAAAAAAAGGAAAAGAAAATTAATTTAAAATGCTTTTATAGAAAATGAAGCTTGCAAATGAAAGAAAATGAAAAGGGATTTACTTTGGGGGCATTTTTGAATGTGAAGAGGATTGGACTTTTAGTTGGTAGAACCCAGGATTTCCTTGGGGAAGAACGTTTCTAATATGCTTTTTCTTATTGTATGGTACAGGTATTAAGCTTGCATGAGTCACTTGCGTTGTATGGTAGTGTGTATTATGTTGGAACCATTCTTCCAATAACATTGATTCTCCTTGGTTATATAATACCTGCAAAGCCTGCCAGATCTAAAGCTCGTAAACAACAGTGAGACAAAACCCACATTTCTTTCCGCAGTGAGATTTGTAACCTTTGGAATTTGTCTAGCTTGTTTCAACCTTATTTTATCTTCAGATTTTGGCTTACAATTTGTATGAATCAATTTCAATCGTTTTTGGTTTATCATCTTTTTCTTTTGTTAAGCAATTCTTCTTTTTGTGTCATTTTTTATGTCAAAAAAATTATTATTAGCATAGGCTTTAACTACATACTAATATCCATACATTGATCTAGTGCACTATAAATCTTGCATTCTTCTTTTCGGCACAACAAATAGTTTAAGGCCAAGCGAGAACATCTAGCAACTGGATGCTTGTTGTGCCAGTTGTTGGACTGCTGTAGACATTGGATAAATGTCGTGTTCGAAGAGTCTGCATCCAGTTTACAGTGTACTGTTATCTGACCTTTAAGCAACTTGAGCCATCTTCTGGACGTATCCTCGTAAATTTAACACAAAACATTAAGCCATGATGATCTGAGAACTTGTTTGATTAGTTGTAGTCAACCCTAGAAGCATCCTCTTAATTTATGTTCTAAGAACATCACTGTGGCGCCACCATATATGTTCCTCCTTGTGCTAGCAATCAAATCTAGAATATTAGACGACACCTGTCCAGACGCGGCACCTATACTGCACGCGCCACTTTGATCCCAATTTTGGCTTATAAATGCCATGAAGTGTATTTATTAATTCTTTCCACCGCTTGAATTCGTTTAGGTATTATCCAATTAAAATGGACTTCATTTTTATGCTTCATAGGACAACGACAAGGAGTTTGGAATAGCATATCTTCGAATTGACTCATCCTTCGATCATCTAATCATCTTCGTATCCATTATCCTATGTCCAAGACTAGGAGTTGTTCGACAATAACACTCCCTAAACCAAATTGCCTTAGTATCATCGATCACCCATTTTTTTACCTGAACAACATGATCTCGTGCAGCACCATGATTACTTTTAGTCATGATCAGCCTTTCTCATGTCTTTTTCCCAGACTATCTTAGTTCCCGTCAATCCTTGCTCCAAGGGCCTCTTTCTTGGTCTATCCTTTGCTCAAGGGAGGACACCCACTCCCGTCACATTTGGCACTCATGCTCGCAAGAGGTCTTAAGCATCATTTCCATCGATGATCTTTGACCACTAACCATCATGGTCCAAGTTGCAAGGTATCTTTGCTCAAGGCTTGGTGTAACCCAACACTAAGTTCGTGTTGCTCAATGTGTCTCATGTGTCGGAACCTAACTACTTGATCATTGATCACTCGCCAACAAACGGTCGCTTCTAGCTCATTGCTTTGTTCATAAGGGCCACTTTAAGGGGCAAGCACATTTGCTCTACTCAAGGCTAGTTTCAAGCATGATAGACATCCAACATCATGCACTCAACACAAGTCTTATAATACCCTAAAACCTGACCCAGAAGTGTGATTGGATCTGAAGAGTCACCATGGTTGCTAGAATGACTCGCTCGATCAATCATTCAATCATTACAAATTAAAACACAAAATTATAAAAACATATAGCACAAATAATAAAACATTAAACAAAAGTTGATCAAATAATCAAATTAGTTTAGAAATAAAATTCAAACACTTAAGTCAATCAATTAACAAATCCTAAGTACATGCCAACTTTATTAAGTAAAGGGCCTTTACAAATAAAAATTTCAGAGACTCTTTGGCAATGCTGTTGCTCGACCACAAATTGACGAACTACCAACCAACGGAATTAAAAATTTGAGCATTGAGATTTTCACAGCTCAATGGTGTTCTAATAATACATTTTAAGCTACCAATGTGTAAGTTAACAATAAAAGCATTCTAATCGGTACAAACATATATATTTATGTAACAATTCGAGGTGTGGTAGTCACATTCAATAGAATTTTCGAAGACACAATACAATCATAAATTAGGCAAAAAATAGCATTTAAAATAACAATGAAACATTATCAAGGCATTCAATTAGCAACGATATTGTTTTGTGTTAAATTAAGCTTTATTTGATAATATGTTTTGATATAACAAATTAAAGTGTTTTTGAATTAAAGTTAAAGTTGAACAAAATTGGGTAAAATTGAAAAAATCAAGTTAAAATGGTTTCAATTGAGTTAAACATTTTCAATTATATTAAAACTATTTTTAGGCAAGTCAATATTGCTCCAGGCCAAAAAGTACCGATACTTTTTGACCAAGTATCGATAGTTTTCAAATTACCGATACTCATTCTAATATTGATACCGAATTAATATTATGTTTTCATTGATTTACAAAAAGTATTGATACCTTTTCAAAAAGTATCGATATTTTTTACCAGATATCAATAATCTGTTTTTGGTATCGTTGTAAACTAACTTTAATGGTCACTAAACCAGACATTAAATGCTATAGTATCGATACTCTTAGAAAAAATATCGATACTTTTTGTTGTAGGTGAATTTAATGATCTGGTATTTTCATCCCCCAACAGTTGGAAATGAATTAGAAGGTATAAATACCATCTTCCAAAGGTCTTACAACAAGAAGAGAGATCATCAAGCTTAAAGATCAATCAAAATAACCTTGTGCTTAATTATTTCATATTCTTCTTGTGAACACTTGTGAGCTTTCATTGTATTTATTCAGCTCAAGTGTTATTCTTTGTATTTGTGCTTAATTGGCAAACACAATAATCTTGTAAGGATTACTTCTTAGTTTTTTTATTTGTTATTCTCTTTGAGAGGGTTGAGTATTAAGGTTTGAGTAGAAACCTTAAGGGAGTTTCAATCTTAAGATTTTGGGTAGAAAACTTAAGGGAGATTGTAAGGTTAAACCTTATCCTTAAAGGTTGTCAAATTAGTAAATTTGGAAAAATCTTTAGTTGTAGAATATTAAAGTAATGGAGTAGACAATTGGGGCCGATCCACTAGAAATCGAAGCGTTCATTGTTTCTATCATTTCTTTCTAGCTTTCCTAAATTTTTAAGAAATCAATTCACCCTCTCTTGGTGATTTCGAGTTGATCTTTCGAGCTAACAATCGATATTATAGCTAGTATCTAAAAATGGTTTAACAACCAAGAGAAGATCATCAGAGAAGCTCAAACGATAATCAACTCATTCTACAACGATGACAACTACTTCCGGGTCAAACTTCTTTGGTGAGTCTCAATCTATCTCCAAACCTCCTTATTTCAATGGAGCTAATTACTGCTATTGGAAGACAAGAATGATATTATTCATCCAAGCAAATAATCTTACCGTTTGAGACATTATTATGGATAGTCCTTCAATTCTATCCAAACAAGGAGAGCTTTTAGTTTCAAAAAAAAAGAAGGAATAGAATGATGAAGATAGGAGAAGCATTCAACTCAATTCCAAGGCAATGCACATTCTATTTTGTGCACTTGGTCTGGATGAGTATAGTAGAGTTTCCTCTTACTCAAATGCAAGGAGATATGGGACAAGCTTGAAGTCACCCATGAAGGCACTAGCCAAGTGAAGAAGTCTAAAGTTGGAATCCTTACACTCAACTACGAAACTTTCAAAATGAAGCTCGAAGAGGATATTAAGGAGATGTTTGATCGATTTACTATCATCATAAATTGATTGAAGTCTTATGGAAAGACTTATCCAAATGAAGAGGTGATAAGGAGAATGCTTCAAAGCTTACCTACATTATAGGAAGCTAATGTGACCACAACTGAAGAAGTAAAGAATTTAGAAACTTTGACAATGGATGAGCTCATCGGTTCTTTGCTTACACAAGAGATGATACTCAAAAAAGAGGTTGAAGAAGAAAAAGTTATGAAGAAGAATGTTTGTAATATCCCAGATTAGAGGTTATTTGTGGCATAATTCAAGTGTTGGTGAGCTTAGTGTATGTTTGGATGTGTTTTAGGAGTTTTTGAGAACTTTAGGTGAAGAGGAGATGCTTGGAAAATATTGGGATTTTAAGTGAAAAGAGGGAACTAGGCAAAGAGGCCTTAAGGATATTTCTGTGTGAAGCATGACACAAGGAACCATGTGGTAAAGTGGCATGAAAGCGCAAGGGTGCAAGGGGAGAAGGTTGCGTTAAAGGGAGTACCAAGGGGGAGGAGGTTCGAGCAACGTGGGAAGCATTGGAGACTTTTATTTTTGGCTTTAAAAAGGGAATTGGGCTAAAGTGGGCTTAAGGGAAGTTATAAGCGCTTTTGTACACAAAGAGTGCCTTGGTAAAGTGGCTGTAATGCGCCACTTAAGGGCCTGAAGATGACGCCATAAGCTTGGTGCAGGTCTGGAGTTTGAGTCGCGCGGGAAGCAATATTTTGGTGTTTTATTTTGCAGGTGACGTCAAGGCAAGGGGGAAGTGTTGGACGGCACATGGGCTTCCAAAAGATAAGGATTAGGCTTGTTTTTTTAATTTTTGGCTAGGATTATTTTAAGAAAGAAGATAAGTGTAGCTTTATTTATTTATTTTATTTATCTTAAGTGGATAGGTAAGTGGTAAGGGATAAAGTGAGGTTGGATTTAATTTATTTATTTTGAGTGTGTGGGTTGGATTATTTTATTAAGGTGATAAGGAGAAAAATGTGGGGATTTTGTTTTATTTGTTTTAAATATTGAGATAGTGGATGAATGGGGGTTATTTAATTTATTTTGAATAAGTGTGGATTTATTTTTTATTTAGTTAAATAGGTAGATAATTGGGATTGTGTTTGATTTATTTTAAATAATAGGATAAGAGATAAAGGAGGAGAAGAAAGTGGGATATGATAGGAGAAAGGTTGGTGGCCGAATGTGGGATTCTTGGTGGGTGCCTAGTCGGTTTTGAAGCTAGATAAGAAGGGAGTGCCGAAATTATTTATGGTTCTTTTAGTCTTCTACCGAATTTCTTCTCAATCCTCCTTCTCATTCTTTTTCTTTTCTTCAACCCCAATTCTACTAAGTTCTTGCCGTAATAGGTAGCATTATTTTCTTCTTTCTTTGCTTGTGATTCTCAAACCCCAAACACTCCTCATGAAAGCCAGAAATTTCTTCTTTGGAGGGCCATAGTCGAACCTTATAAGCCTTATTTCCTTTTCTTCTTCATCATTATTTTGAGCCATAGCCGAATGTGCAGTTACCAATTGAAAGGCTAGCCGAATCTTGTTGTGGAACCTTTCTCTTTAAGTCTCTTCAAGCAACGAGGTGGTAAGTAGATCCTTCTCTTGTAATCGATTTTGGATTCTCCTCATGAGTGTGTCGAAACCATATGGTTAGGCCTTGGTTATATGGGTGGCCGAATATGTTTAGAGGCCATAGTAATATATGTTCTTTTATGTGTAGCCGAAGGGAGGAAGCACTAGGGATTCTTTCGGGATTCGATTTATCAAGGTGAGTCTATAAGGTATTAGGCCAAGGGCCATTTGTTTAGATGTTTATTTATGGCGATTCTAACCGTGATTATAGGGATTTCGACGTGCTTTTGGAGTGCAGTGTGTGATTTCGAGATTCAGAAGAAATAGGTAAGAGGTTGCTAATATTCGGCCATAGGCCATTATGTTTATTAGTGTTGACCGATTTTGGGTTATGGATGTTTAGGCAATTTGATAGTGATTAAGAGGAGCTTTCGGGATTTCGATTCGTTTTGGTAAGAATATTAAGTGTGGATTTGGGATTTGGTAGAAGACCAAATCGGCATTAAGGGAGGAGGAAAACCACGTTCTAAGATCTGGTTAGATTCAAATAGTTTGGGATTTAGCTAAATAGTCAGGTGCGTAGTTATCGCACTATTCTCCTGTTATTTGTTTGTTGTTTATGTATGTATGTTTATGATGGGTATGTTAGCCGGAAATAATGGCTAAGACGGTGGATACCCGTAGTGGGTAATCAATTAATCAGTCGGTTTCTCTATTTTTCCTATGATATATGTGTGATATTTGTGGTGAGCATGTGATGAATACTTACTCTAAATGTTAATCTGACATGATACACATATATGCATGGGACTTGGGATGTGAAAATCGAAGGAAAGGGTGTACATATTTATGTACGTGGTCTAATGTTAGCCTTGTGCTACATTAGCGCTTGATGTTAGCTATGTGCTTCATCAAGGAGGTGTTGGCTAGGTGCCACATCTCGACGGTTGATAGTGGTGCATCACCGTGGGTGATTGACATGTGGGATCACTTATGTGATCGGTGGCCTAGCCATGGCCTTGAGCAGCAGTGCGCGGGGTAAGATATGTGGGATCACTTGGTTGATCGATGGATTAGCCACGACCTTGGGCGTGTCTGCCGAGGTAGGTGTGACGGATGGACATTAGGATGGGTTGGGCTTCATAATTGCATAATTTTATATGTGGATTTGTGTGGATATAAGCCAAGCCCATATGTGGAGACATGTGAAATAACTATGCACGAGTCTGTTTGACTCACCCAAATTTTACCAACATCGCAGTGATGAATAAGGCTTGGACCGGGTTGGAGTGGATACGAGGTGGCCATGCAGAAATTATTTTATGCCATGCGAAGACATTATATTTATTTTACTCATTATTATTAAGTACTTGGGATTTATTTATTTATTGTAATAAGGGCCTCCTAAAGTTTTAAGGTTTACTATTATGTTTTAATCGGATGGATATGATTTTATTTTGGCAATTTATATCTCAAAATTATATATTAAAGTTTTTCTTTAAAATCGGATAATTGGTAACATTAAAGTTTTATTTGTAATTTTAAACACACAATGTTTTATTAAAGACAAAAATTTTAATGTTTTACCCGTAAGTGAAATCGGTCTTCAAACGTTTTTACGTAGTGACAAACCGGATCCGGTCAAGACTCGTTGGCGGGTATAGGTGTTTCGATTTAATATCGAGCCGGTTCAAAACTTCGACTTTGAGGTTTTGGGCGAAAATAGTTTTCAAAATGGGCTTTTCAAAATATGGACTTTTATTTGAGTTTATTCGGCATGGCACTGTACCTCTACCAAGTCCACCGGTAAGTACCTCGACTATTGAAGTGATTTGAATATGTGATCATGTATGGGCTTTTGTGGGAGCGTAGATTAGTGAACTAGGATCTATTGAACCCTAGGGCTAGTGCACTCAAACACATGCATAAGACTTAAAAGCAATAGAACAAACACAGTGAAGTAAGTCGTAGAGTTAGGGTGTGGCAACCATTGTACGCATGTCTAGGAGTGGATTCGGTAAGAGCTTGGTATTTAAGCAGTCCGAGTGACTCACCTCCTCTTTACTCGAATCCTACCTGGTGCGCAGTAACGGTTCACCCTAACCAAGAGGACTTATTCACGGGCTAAATCCAATAATTAAAACCCGAAAGGGACTAGCCGTACTTTTATGGAAACCCTAGTTTTAAAATCCCTAAATTACCCTTTTAATTGTAGCAAAAGATTATTGTGAAAATTTTTCCAAAATATCTCTGATTTACAAAATTACAAAAATGCCCTTGGTTATAAAATTACTAAAATGCCCCTGGCTTGGAAAAAAATTATTACCATACTACCCTCGATTTTAATAATTTTTTTTTTACTTTGCAAAAGTATCCGAAAACCCTATTTTGCGAAAATTCAAAATACCCTAATTTGGAAATTTACCAAATTACCCCTAGTTTACGAAATTACCAAAATAACCCCGATTTCCACAAATTTTTGCAATACCCGGGTTTGGAGAATCTTTCTTTCAAAAATACCCATGAGTTTGGAAAACTTCGAAATGACTTTTGTGATTTTCAAATTGACCCCAATTTATTACCGAAATACCTCTATAGGAAAAATGACGAAATTACCCACAGGGTAGGAATGATCGAAATGCCCAAAGTAGTGAAGTGAATGTTGTGGATGAATGTGAATGAGAATGTGATTCTCTGAATTAGAATAGTGAACTTAAACTGAAACTTTGATTGATCGAAAGAACTACTTCTGGAAACTTCTTATCATAAAATTTACTCGTGGATAAACAGTGAAACAAAATTTCTAATGCATAAAACTTTTTAATCAAATTAAATCGCGACGTTAGACATGAGTTCTAGAGGATGATGTCGTTATGGACGCGGTAGAGGTAGAATGGCCGTGTCGGAACCCGTTTGGTCGGGTCAAGGATCTGAGAATGGGGTACCACCGCCACTACCACCAGCTTTTGGTGTTGAGCAGCAAGATCAGATAGAGGATGATACTGTATCACAGGCGGTGCTGTGAGTTCTTGAGATGGTGGCTGGAGTAGGTGGAAATATGAGAGCTAGGAAGTCTGTACCTGAGCGACTCCAAGCCAATGGAGCTAAAGTGTTTCGTGGAGTATCTGGTGTGGCATCCAATACTGCTGAGTATTGGTTGGAGGTGACCGAGTGAATTATAGATGAGATGGATCTGACCGCTGAGGAGAAAGTGAAAGGAATGGTGGCACTGCTACGCGATGAAGTGTATCAATGGTGGCTCACAGTTCGGGATAGGGCCACAGCTGAGGATCTCACTTGGGAATATGTTAAGACGGCGTATCAGAAGAAGTACGTTGGTCTCACTATATTGATGCGTAAAGAAAGGCGTTTCTAGGGCTGGTTCAAGGGAACAAGTCCGTAACGGAGTACGAAGCCGAATTCCTGAGGTTGAGCCGGTATGCTCGAGGAGTAGTGGCTACGGAGCATGAGCGGTGTGTCTGATTTGAGGACGGACTAAGGGACGACCTGAGGCTGTTGATAGCTCCGCAGTAGGAGCGAGAGTTCGTCGTATTAGTAGAAAAGGCTAAGGTAGCCGAGGGGATTAAGAACTCGGTGAGACAGAGTAGAGATAAGGATAGGAACCGGGATAAGAAGAGTTTTGGACTGTCAGAATCATCTGAGAACTTTCAAAAAAGACCGAGGGTTGAGAATTTTGTTCGTGTTGCTAAGCCAGCTACTGGAAATTCGGACCGTCCGTGTGCTCGGTGTGGAAGGTATCATGTTGGCGAGTGCTGGAATCGAGATCGAGAGTGTTTTAGGTGTAAATCCAAGTCTCATCTGATTAAAGATTGTCCTCAAGATTCGAGTAGGGCTCGGACAGTAGGCCAGGGTTATGAGCAGCCGGGTAGGAATGGTCAACAAGCGACGAGGGGACGTGGTCCGAACCATGGAGGAAATGGTTCAGGCCGAGGTCATGGAGCACCAGCGAGAGATCTTGAAGGTGCGACGCGAGCGAGCGACCAAGGTTGGTTTATCACGATCGGCCGTCGCGAGGAGAGTGATGTGCCAGATGTGACAGCAGGTACGTTCCTTATTTCTAGAATACCCTTAATTGCTTTGATTGTTGTATAGTTTTCTCGTATCGCTAGAGAAAGTGTTCGAAGCCTTGCATGTGAACTTAGAAATTGTGCATAGGAAGTATGATATTTTTATAAGATTAGAGTGCACAGCATAAGCATAGTGTGGCGAGTAGGAGTGCAATTAGCTAAGTAATTTTGAGGACGAAATTATTTTTAAGGAGGGTAGAACTGTAATATCCCAGATTAGGGGTTATGCATTTGTGGCATAATTCAAGTGTTGATGAGCTTAGTGTATGTTTGGATGTGTTTTAGGAGTTTTTGAGAACTTTAGGTGAAGGGGAGATGCTTGGAAAATATTGGAATTTTAAGTGAAAAGAGGGAACTAGGCAAAGAGGCCTTAAGGATATTTCCGTGTGAAGCATGACACAAGGAACCATGTGGTAAAGTGGCATGAAGGCGCAAGAGTGCAAGGGGAGAAGGTTGCGTTAAAGGGAGTACCAAGGGGGAGGAGGTTCGAGCAACGTGGGAAGCATTGGAGACTTTTATTTTTGGTGTTAAAAAGGGAATTGGGATAAAGAGGGCTTAAGGGAAGTTATAAGCGCTTTTGGACACAAAGAGCGCCTTTGTAAAGTGGTATGTCGCCACTTAGGAACTGAGATGACGCCATAAGCTTGGTGCAGTCCGGAGTTCGAGTCATGCAGGAAGCAATATTTTGGTGTTTTATTTTGCGGTGGCGTCAAGGCAAGGGGAAGTGTTGACTGCACATGGGCTTCCAAAAGATAAGGATTAGGCTTGTTTTTTTAATTTTTGGCTAGGATTATTTTAAGAAAGAAGATAAGTGTAGCTTTATTTATTTATTTTATTTATCTTAAGTGGATAGGTAAGTGGTAAGGGATAAAGTGAGGTTGGGTTTAATTTATTTATTTTGAGTGTGTGGGTTGGATTATTTTATTAAGGTGATAAGGAGAAAAATGTGGGGATTTTGTTTTATTTGTTTTAAATATTGAGATAGTGGATGAATGGGGGTTATTTAATTTATTTTGAATAAGTGTGGATTTATTTTTTATTTAGTTAAATAGGTAGATAATTGGGATTGTGTTTGATTTATTTTAAATAATAGGATAAGAGATAAAGGAGGAGAAGAAAGTGGGATACAATAGGAGAAAGGTTGGTGGCCAAATGTGGGATTCTTGGTGGGTGCCTAGTCGGTTTTGAAGCTAGATAAGAAGGGAGTGCCGAAATTATTTATGGTTCTTTTAGTCTTCTACCAAATTTCTTCTCAATCCTCCTTCTCATTCTTTTTCTTTTCTACAACCCCAATTCTACTAAGTTCTTGCCGTAATAGGTAGCATTATTTTCTTCTTTCTTTGCTTGTGATTCTCAAAGCCGAAACACTCCTCATGAAAGCCAGAAATTTCTTCTTTGGAGGGCCATAGCCGAACCTTATAAGCCTTATTTCCTTTTCTTCTTCATCATTATTTTGAGCCATAGCCGAATGTGCAGTTACCAATTGAAAGGCTAGCCGAATCTTGTTGTGGAACCTTTCCTCTTTAAGTCTCTTCAAGCAACGAGGTGGTAAGTAGATCCTTCTCTAGTAATCGATTTTGGATTCTCCTCATGAGTGTGCCGAAACCATATGGTTAAGCCTTGGTTATATGGGTGGCGAATATGTTTAGAGGCCATAGTAATATATGTTCTTTTATGTGTAGAAAGGAGGAAGCACTAGGGATTCTTTCGGGATTCGATTTATCAATGTGAGTCTATAAGGTATTCGGCCAAGGCCATTTGTTTAGATGTTTATTTATGGCCGATTCTAACCGTGACTATAGGGATTTTGACAGGCTTTTGGGTACAAGTGTGTGATTTGGGATTCGGAAGAAATAGGTAAGAGGTTGCTAATATTCGGCCATAGGCCATTATGTTTATTAGTGTTGACCGATTTTGGGTTATGGATGTTTAGGCAATTTGACAGTGATTAAGAGGAGCTTTCGGGATTTTGATTCGTTTTGGTAAGAATATTAAGTGTGGATTCGGGATTTGGTAGAAGACCAAATCGGCATTAAGGGAGGAGGAAAACCACGTTCCAAGATCTGGTTAGATTCAAATAGTTCAGGATTTAGCTAAATAGTCAGGTGCGTAGTTATCACATTATTCTCCTGTTATTTGTTTTTTGTTTATGTATGTATGTTTATGATGGGTATGTTAGCCGGAAATAATGGCTAAGACGGTGGATACCTATAGTGGGTAATCAATTAATCAGGTCAGTGCTCTATTTTGCCTATGATATATGTGTGATATTTGTGGTGAGCATGTGATGAATACTTACTCTAAATGTTAATCTGACATGATACACATATATGCATGGGACTTGGGATGTGAAAATCGAAGGAAAGGGTGGACATATTTATGTACGTGGTCTAATGTTAGCCTTGTGCTACATTAGTGCTTGATGTTAGCTATGTGCTTCATCAAGGAGGTGTTGGCTAGGTGCCACATCTCGGCGGTTGATAGTATGTGCATCACCGTGGATGATTGACATGTGGGATCACTTATGTGATCGGTGGCCTAACCACGACCTTGAGCAAAGGTTTGCGGGGTAAGATATGTGGGATTTCTTGGTTGATCGATTGGATTAGCCACGACCTTGGGCAGCAGTCTGTAGAGGTAGGTGTGACGGATGGACATTAGGATGGGTTGGGCTTCATAATTGCATAATTTTATATGTGGACTGTGTGGATATGGGCCAAGCCCATATGTGGAGACATGTGAAATAACTATGCACTGAGTCTGTTTGACTCACCCAAATTTTTACCAACATCGCATGTTATGAATAAGGCTTGGACCGGGTTTGAGTGGATACAAGGTGGCCATGCAGAAATTATTTTTATGCCATGCAGAAGACATTATATTTATTTTACTCAGATTATTATTAAGTACTTGGGATTTATTTATTTATTGTAATAAGGGCCTCTTAAAGTTTTAAGGTTTACTATTATGTTTTAATCGAATGGATATGATTTTATTTTGGCAATTTATATCTTAAAATTATATATTTAAGTTTTTCTTTAAAATTGGATAATTGGTAACATTAAAGTTTTATTTGTAATTTTAAACACACAATGTTTTATTAAAGACAAAAATTTTTAATGTTTTACCCGTAAGTGAAATCAGTCTTCAAACGTTTTTTTGTAGTGACAAACCAGATCCGGTCAAGACTCGTGGGCCGGGTATGGGGTGTTTCAATGTTGGTATTGCTTTAAAATCCACCATAAATGAAGATTTTGAATCAAGTGAAGAGGTGGATGAAGACAAAGAAATGGAGATGTTTGCTAGGAGATTCAAGAGGTTTATAAAATCCAATAAAGGAAAAAGATTCCAAAAGATGGAATAATTGAAGTTTGAATCTACCAAGGAAAAGGATCTCATTATTTGCTATAAGTGCAAGAAATCGGGACACATCAAGTTTGATTGCCCTCAATAGAAAAAGAAGGGATCAAGCAAACAAAAGCTGAAATCTTATGTGGCTACTTAGAGTGATGAGGATTCTTTCGATGATGAAGATCAAGAAGTAGCCAACCTATGCCTTATGACCATCAATGACTTTAAGGTAACTTCTAACTCATCTATTTCAAATCATTATTCTTTTGATGAGTTGCCAGATGCCTATGATGAATTAGTCTTGGAGTTTGAAACTATGGTGTCGAAACCATTTTTTTTATCGAGTTTTGAAAAACAAGAATCGACTTCAAAAATATGGAGTCGCCACCAATCCTTTTTTTTTAGGTGTGATCGGGTCACCTATAAAATAAATTTTGGTCTACGAATTTCCAGAAGAAAACGGGTTAGGGAGTCGGTTATGTGCGGTGAAGAATTAGCACCCTCGCAATGCCCAAAATTGGTACCAAATTGATTAATTTGTCCTAATGTTGAAAAGTTTGAAATGATTTTGAAATTCTGTTCTTTTTTCTATAATTTTAAATAACTTGATTGAATATTGAGATTCCTTTATTCCGAAGGAATAGAGTATCACATCCAGCACGACTGGACACGACAATCTTAGTCCTTGAATTCAAGATCATTCCCAAAATTCTCCAAGCACATGTATTGAAAATTTGAAAGGGTATTTGGTTATTTGGACAAAAAAAAAAACACCCAGCACGATTGGGCACGATTTCTTCGAATTTCTAAACGCACAAATATTACCTTATTTTGAAAATATGGATAAAATTTGAAAGGATATTCGTTTATTTGGCCAAACAAAAAATCACACCTAGCATGATTGGGCACGATTTCTTCGAAATTTCAAATGCACGAATATCACCTTATTTTGAAATTTTAAGTAAAAATGATTTTAAAGTTCAAATAAATATGATGTTTTTAAGTGAATACAATGTGATGGCATAATAACATACAATATGGAGCAATTATTTACAAGTGAAATACAATACTATTGAACCTCAAGCAACAAATAAGTATAAAACGAGAATTAAAACATTCATAATAACAATAATTATCAAACATTAGATCAATGATAAGGAAAATTAATTAACATACATACATCAACAATATTACAAAATCCATGGAATAACTATAATACTAATTTTACACATATGTACTCATTAAAATATATATACTAAATTATGAAAGAAAAAATATATAATATAAGAGGTTTTAGACAAGATTAAATATCTACATAAATAGATAAAAATATATATACATAATATGAACTTAATAATACTTACACAAGAATAAAATAATTTTAATACAAATTATATATATATATATATATGTATTAGAAAATAATTTAATCCAAATAGTGTATATGAAATAATGATGTATATAAGCATTTGAACATATTATATAAATCTTTAAACCAAAGAGATATACATAAAAGACCGTTTTAAAATGAATAAACTGTTAAAATAAGTTAGAATAATTCAAAACAAATAAAAATGAATTAAATCTAATAAAAATGTGAAGATTGTATATGAAAAAAATAGGTGCTTAATTGAAACAAAAACAAAATTTAAAGGCAATTTTATAAAAATTTAGACAGAGTTAAGGACTAAATTAAAATGCGTATAAATAGTTAGGGATTAAAAATGAAATATTTCCATTCGCGAAAATGTTGCGCACAGATTTGGACTAAAATGAAAACGCGTGTAAATTACCGAGGCTAATTAAAAAAATGAGAAATAACTAAGGTCTAATAGAATAACAACGCAGAGAAAAGGGACTAATCGCGAAAATATTCCCTCGGAGGCTAAAACGCGCGGGTTTTCAACCACATTCGGGTCGGGTCAATGGGTTACTTCAAACGGTGCTGTTTTGAGACTATTAAATGGAGTCCAAACGACGTCGTTCTCTTAATAAGTTGCAATCCGTTTTTAAACAACCTTTAAACCATCTGCTAATTTGCTAACCCTAGCCACCTTCATTTTTCTTCTTCGCCGCAAAGGGAAATGGTCTACCCCTAAAATGCCTTCGCAATTGACGAACTGTGATAACATGTTCGGCCTTAATGTTCGTTGTTTTGCCCTGTTCTCCGGTTAAGATCTTCGTCTAGCCTCGATTGCGACGGAGAAGACAAAGATCGAACCCTCTTAAGGTACGTTTTCTTTTCCTTGTACTTTGTAATAAAAAAAATTTAAAAGAAACAAAAGGAAAATATTGACAGGAAACAGATTCTTGAGATACGATAATCACCTTTCTTTTTTTGATCCCTGATTTTGTATTTCTTTTCTTTTTATGTTTGTGTGTACATAAAAAAAAATTGGACCCTTTTACAATCCTTCGAATTGGCTTTATATAGCTGGAAATAAAAAAAATAAAATACAAAAATTCTTTTAATTTCTGTTATTCTTTGCTGTCATTTGCTGTGTTGTTTGCTTTGTTGTATTTGTTTTGCAGGTGTGAGTGTAGTTGCGCACTCGTTCGTGGGAGAGGCCATTGCTGAGGCGTTGACGAGGCTAACCACGTGAGGGTTGGAGGCTGCTGGAGTATTCTGGAAAGCTCTAGAGGTGCGCGTGGGTGTACGCGGGGCGCGCGTGGGAGAAGCTGCGACGCCCGAACAATCTGGAAACCCCTAAGGTTTCCTCTAATTTTTGATTCGTTTTGGGTTAAGGTCTTGTATTGGGCCTCAATTGGGTCTGGGGGTTATTTGGGTTAGAAACTAGGATAGGTTTTAATTTTGGGCCATCTGTAACTGGTTTGCTGTTTTATTTGATTGCTGATGGACTTTATTAATATTTGGTTTTGGTTTTAATTTTTTGGTTTTAATTTAATAAATTGGTTAATTGGGCCCGGGCATAAATTGGGTCTTACATATTGTTTCAAAATATATAAAAAAAACTATTTCTAAATCGAAAGATGAAAATAGTTCACTCTCCAAAGCCAATTGTGAACTTGAAAGTAAAACTCATGATATGCAAGTTATTTTAAATGATTTAGAGAAAAAGGAGCAATACTTGCATAATTTTATTTCTAAATTTCATGATTATCATCAAAAGCAACTTGAGTTGCTTAAGAGTGACAAAGCTCACTCTAAAAAAAATTTTTGAAAAAAGTTTGAAAGAGGAGAAAATTCAAAACAAAACTTTGTTAAAAATAACTTTAATTTCTATAAATATAGAGATCCTCAAGTTTTTACAAAAGAAAAATTGTTAAGAGTATGTAAGTCCCTAAAGGACTCATTACTACTAAAGATAAGGATATCCTTTCTAAATGGATACCTAAAGGGGCTAAAATCTTGGAAACTAATATTTATAGCTCCAAAAGAAATTGGGTACCAAAAACAAAAATTTAGTTCTATGTTTGTAGGGAAAGGTGCATTGCTTCAAGGTGAACAACACAAATGCAAATTCTATGTGATTGCACCTTAATGTTTTTGGTATATTAGTTCACTTGATCTTTATTTTTTTACACCTATCTTTGGAGTAACTATTTTCTTTTACTTTTAAGCTTTATTTGAGTATTTTTTATATAACAAAATGGGGGAGAAGAGAAAGGTAAATTTCATGCAGAAAGGTAAATTTTATGGTTGATTAACTATGATTAATTGATTATATGCCAAATTTAGTGACCAAGTTTTCAAAGTAAAATGAATGTCAAACTTGATCTTTTTTTTAAGCCTTAAATTGAAAATGAATTTTATATAGGTAGCTTAAATTGAAAATGAATTTTATTAAGGGAGAAATTTATTAAAAACAAATTTACCAAATATTTTGTTATATAAAAAGGGAGAGATTATTAAACTAAGCTTTATTTAATAATATGTTTTGATATAACAAATTAAAGTGTTTTTGAATAAAAGTTAAAGTTGAACAAAATTGGGCAAATTTGATAAAATCAACTTTAAATGGTTTCAATTGAGTTAAACATTTTTAATCATATTAAAACTATTTTTAAACAAGTTAGTATTACTCCAGGCCAAAAAGTATTAGTATTACTCCAGGCCAAAAAGTATACTTTTGGCCTAATATCAATAGTTTTAAAAATATCGATACCCATTCTAATATCGATACCAAATTGACATTATGTTTTCAATGATTTACAAAAAGTATCGATACTTTTTACCAGGTATTAATAACTTGTTTTTGGTATCGTTGTAAACTAACTTTAATGACCACTGAATCAAACATTAAATGCTAATAGTATCGATACTCGTAGAAAAAGTATCGATACCTTTTGTTGAAGGTGAATTTAATGATATGGTATTTTTTTTATCTTCAACGACTCTATTCATGTTTCCAAGAATCCCAACAGTTGGAAATGAATTAAAGGGTATAAATACCATCTTCTAAAGGTTCTACAACAAGAAGAGAGATCATCAAGCTTAAAGATCAATCAAAATAACCTTAGTGCTTAAATCTTTCATATTTTTCTTGTAAATAGGGCTGAGCAAAACTTGATTCGACTCAAAAAAATCAACAAAAATTTAAATTTTGAGTTAAACGAATCAAGTTATTCGAGTCAACTTGAATTTTTTTGCGAATTTCGAGTTCAAATCTAGTTGAGCTTTCAAATTCAAATAACCCGAATAATTCTAATAAATTGAATATCAAACTATAATATTTTACATTTTTACCCCAAACTCCTAAACCTTTTTATTTTTCCCTCAAAACTTTTACTCCTTCCCACTTTCCTCCTAAAACTTTTACTCCCCTCCCATCCCAACCCCCCATCTATCCAAAATCAATTTCCCACCAACATTTTACTCTCCCATTTACTTTTCCTCAAAATTTTACTCCAAAAACCCTCAAAACTTTTTATTTTCCCCCAAAATTTTTACTCCCTCTCATTTTCCCCCTAAAATTTTTACTCCATTCCCATCCCATCCCTCATCTACCCCAAACCCATCCCCCCAAAATTTTTTTAATATTTTCCCTCCAAAATTTTACCCCCTATTTACTTTCCCTCAAACTTTTACTCCCTAAAAATTTTTATTTCCCCCCTAAACTTTTACTTCTCACCCTTTACTCCTAAATAATAAATCAAAATTATCCCAAAAATCCCTAAACATAAATAGTAATAATTTTATTTATATTTACTATTTATATTATTAAATTAAATTTCACATTTTATATTATTTATATTATTGAATAGTTTAGTCATATTGAATATTTATATTAAAATTGAATTATTAATGATGCCATAAAATATTCTGTTAAAATTTTATATTGGTATCAATTTCACATTTTATCTTTAAAATAACTTTTATTAAAAAATCACATTTTACATTTATTATATTTTTAATTCCAAAATACACAGTGACAAGAATCAAGATAATTGAAACAACTAAGCAAGCAAAGAAGCTAACCCGTATATAAAAGATTAATAAATAAATTATGAGGTGATGAAAGTTAATAAAAAAATTGATTATGGTGGACAAATATGATTACGGTGGGTGACAGTGGTTACAAGAACCCAAATTTTTTTTTTTTAAATTTAACTCGAACAAATATACGATTCGATTTGATTCAAATTCCACCTCATTCGACTTAATTCGAGAAAATTTCAAATCAAAATAGGATGATAAAATATGATTCGTCAACTCGATTAACTCGAAATTTTTTCATTCAATTCGATTCGATTCGATCGAACGCTCACCCCTACTTGTGAACACTTGTGATCTTTCATTGTATCCATTCAACTCAATTGATATTATTTGTATTTGTGCTTAATTGGCAAACACATCAATCTTGTAAGAGTAGTATAGAGTAGTAGGGTCGAATCCATAGGGATTGGTTATCTAATTTTGCCTTTTCTCACGACCAGTATTATTGTCGCGGTAATAGTCGTGCCCATGACCTATGGGTTGCAAAGCTAAAAAGTAAATAAATAAGGGGGTTTTAGTTTAATAAGATAATAATAAATAAAAAACAAATATAAAATAAAGTAAAAATATAATTGTGATTGCAAAATAAATTAAGTGAAATAAAATAAATTGGTGAATTAAATATATTAATGCTTAGTCTTAGCCTCGGTATACTCCAAACTTGAACCGGTCCTTGAAAAATAGATTTTCCCTTCCAAGCGATAAGTTGGTTATAGCGATTAAGAACGTTCCAATCACCAATTCATTCTTTAGTAGTTGATTCCAATGCGACCTGCAAACCAACCTTTATCGATTATCTAACTGCAATACATGCATTCGCAATTCAAGACCCCGATAGCCTTGCATTCTGAAGAACCCAACTCGGATCAACAGCCTCAACCGCACGGGTCGTTCAAATCCGATCACTATCTCCCTTGACAGAATCCAACTGGCCTTTTCCCACCTGGACACGCCAATTTGTTCATAGGAATTCGAATACAGCATGACCGACTCGACTTCCCAACTGTATACCAAACAAGTCCAACCCACCGTATACTTTTTGAATTGAAATTGAAATAACTTTAAGGGACGAATTTTTATTATCCCATATTCTAGAGAGATAATGAATACCGTGTTGAAAAGTTTTTGGTGCAAGTTCATATGTCACGATTATTTTTTCGGAGTGATAACCAGACTAAAACTAAAAGGGAATTAGTTAATCATGAGATTAATCATGCTAATTGGTGTATATAAATAATTTTAAATGAAAATTGTGAAAAGTGGAAAGGGAAAGAGACTTAGGAAGCAATTAAACATAATTTGTAAAGAAATAAGGAAATGGAATGAAAATGGCAGAATGCTCTCAAGGGAAAGAAAATGGCTACAAACGTGTGAACAAATTGCTTTGTATTTCCAGTGTGTATTTTCATGCCACCAACACTAAGTATTTATACACATTCCTTATGCTAAATTTAATAAGATTTTTTCCTAAAAATATCAACTAAAAATCAGATTTAAACTATTTATATAATTTTGACAATTTAAAAAAAAAATTTGATAGTCAACCACTAATTCTTCAATTCTTCAATTTGGCCATCCTGTTTGCTTTTCGTTCCAATTTAGCCCATTTTGTTTGATTTTGAATTATGGCACTCCAATTTCGTCCCTTATAAGAAAAACACAAGTTTAGTAGCATCTTATTGAAAAATTAGCCAAAAATAAATACATTAAAAGCACAAAATTAAGTTGCTATCAAATTCCCCCTACTTAGTCGATGCTTGTCCTCAAGCATGATGTGTATTCTATACAAAAAATCATTCGATAATCTTTTTCGAAATCAAATTTCCTTCCTCAGCCAATCGTAATGCAAACAATTAGGTGAACAAAAAATAGGTAATTGCTAGGTTCAATCAATAAGCATCTTTTAAAATTTCGAACATTATGTAAAATTCAACTATTTCACTAAATTGACACTTAATCAAAACTTGCGAGACAATCGTACTCAATATATATTTTTTTTTTTTTTTTCTTTTTCTTTCTCTTTTTTTTTTTCAACAAATTTGAGACATAGTCGATCTTTTTACGTGAAATGAGATGACAACCTTAGCACCTCAACCCAGTTACTCAATTTGACATGTCCCTAATCAGTTTATTTCCCATTTCTCAAGGCAGCTTGGTTAGCGGAGTGTTACAAGTTTCAATTTGTCACTCAAATCTTTTTACGTGAAATGGGATGACAACTCAAGCACCTCATTCCAGTTACTCAATTTAGTCACTTTTCCGAATCTTCACTCTTAAATAAACAATTAGCATATATTTATTTATTTATATGAGTACTTTTATTAGGCAAGTTTAAAGAGCCACCAACATTTATGATGTGTTGACTTAGCCATAACATTTTCAACTCTACAAAATACTTCTCGATCAAAGTAAGTAGTAGTTATTCATGAATTACCTAATTTATTTAAATAAACTAAGCATAGGAATTAGAAGTGCATTTTCAAAACGAATTATGAAATAATCTTAGTATACGAATTAACATAAGCACAGAAGAAATAGCATGGCATTCCATGTCCTACGAACCCCCTACTTAGCCCACATTGCCCTCAATGTGCAATTTTAAAACAATAATAAATAGAAGGGTCAAGTGGACTCTCATATTAATTTGGCCGAGGATGGTTTGGGCAGTTCAGGTTGGTTTCGGTTGGTTTGATCCTAGGTATATGTTTCAACAAATGGTAGCACTGAAATTTGACAATGCGTGCCCATGCCACAAAAGAAATCCGATTCTGATTTATTTTTGGATGAAAAGAGACAACCTCCACCATCGTTCCTGGAAAACAACACATTAAAATAGATTAAATAATAATCGTATTGTTTTTATTTTTATTTTCAACATAAATTAAACTTAATTCAAAATTAAATAAATTAAAATAAATATGGGTTGCCTCCCAAAAAGCATTTTTTAACGTCGTTAGCTCAACGACCTGAGTGTTATTCTTTTGGTTCCTCGAGAATCAATTCTTCCATTGCTTGCACTTGGAAGTTCTCGTAGAAAGGTTGTAACATCCTAAATTAGGGGTTGTTTGTAATTTAATTATTTTCCCATATGTGTGCTTGTAGAAATGAATATTATGATTGCTAAGCATGTTCTAGGGTCTAGAAATAACCCAAGCTAGGCCTGACTTGGGACTAAAAATTTCTTTTTAAGTGTTTAAAAGAAGGAATTAGGTGAGAAAGGGGTTAAGTAAAAATTTCGGGTGAAGCTTAACACAAAGAGTTATCTGGCAAAGTGGCTTTCATGCGCCACTTAAAGGCTTAGGGGTGACGAATGGGCAGGTCTTGGGTTCGATTCTTGGGAGTTACAAGGGGGGAATGTTTTTATTTTTTTGGGCTTTTTGGCGTTAAAGGAGAGGGGGCCAGGTATGAAGGATTTAAAAATTAAATAGAGAGGTTTAAGAGCATGAAAGTCAAGGTGGTAGAGTGGTATGGGGCATTGTAAGAAATTGCAGCGGTGAGGTCTGGTTCGAACCAAAGAAGCTGCAGTTGGGCATTTTATTTTTTTGCAAACTGGCGTGCATGGAAAGGGAGTTGATGGCTGCATGTAGGACTCTTATGATAAGGATAAACCTTGTTTCTCCTTTACATTTTCGGCTGGAAGGGGTAGTTGTTAGTAGTTTATTTGCTTTTAAATTGTATGAAGAGTGGCTAGGAGATAAAGATTACAGATAAATGTTGTTTTCTTGGGTGATAATTAAAGGGTGGAAATTATCACCAAAAGGAAAGGTGATGGCCGGATTTGGGACACTTTAGGGGCCATTCACTTTCGGTTTTATCACCTAAAGAGAGGGGCCGAAATTTATAAGAAAAATTCTTTTCTTTCTCTCCAAATTGCTACTGGCCGAAATCTCCCTAGGCACATTGCCAAATTCTTCAAATATCTTTTCTCCTCTTGCTTCTTCTTAGCCGAACCTACCCTTCTTCTTGTCAAAGTTCCAGCCCTTCCATCTTGTGTTGGCGAATCTCTAAAGGGGCATCAACTTTTCTCTTGTAGTTCTCAAGCGGCATAGTGGTAAGTATTCTTCCTTAAGGTATCGGTTTGTTTCTTCTCTTTTGGGATGGCGAATGATCATAGGATCACAAGATCGTATTTCTTTGTTGTAACTAACGATGAGTGCATTGACGAGCCTATCGGAGTTGATTCTTCAAAGGTGAGGCACCTACACTATTCGGCCATAGGCCACTTTCCATAGATTTACTTATAGCCGATTCTAACAAGTGTTTGGTAGGGATCTCGACAAGTCAAGTGATAATTCCGGGATTTCGAATTATTTTGGTAAGTGATGGTAAGATTCGGCCTAGGGCCATATTTCGGTTAATGAGCACGATTAATCCTTCAGGGTCTCTAGTTTAGCCGATTGGCTAATAGATCTAAAAATTTATGTGTTGGCCGATTGTAGGGGGAAACAACGTCTCGAGACTTTGCTAGTATATTCGGGATTTGCTAGTAAATAGGTGTGTAAAACTCTTTACACACTTTATTAATTGACATTGCCATAATGTTGCCTTTAATCTTTTGGTAGTGATTTGCTTGTGGGCATAAGATTGGCTTCCGGGTAAGTCCCCTATCTTGTGATCTATGATGTATGTTTGAGTATGCCATCACATGCTGTTAAATGCTATGCTATGTATGATATATGATAATTGTTATGTAAGCATGATGATGGTGGGATTGATGAGAGGAGGGGGATGATTTTTATGGACTGTCACCAGTGGTTTTGACCACAAGATGGGTTGGCCCCATCAGATTTATTGTGACTTCGGTCACCAGTGGTTTTGACCACACTATTGATAAATTGTGACTAAGTCCCAATGGTTTGATACCACCAGTGGTTTTGACCATATTATGATATTTGTGACCTACGGTCATCAGTGGTTTTGACCACACGATGGGTTGGCCCCATCATTTGATTTGTGACTCTAGTCACCAGTGGTTTTAACCACCAGTGGTTTTGACCACACGGGGTAGTTAAAGGAGTACGGATGGTTAGTGGGGTTGCATATTTGCATGTTTATTAATAATCGTGTATGAGTTACATTTTGGGTGGGGATTTACACTGAGTCTTGGTGACTCACCCTTCCCATACTATTTTGCGATGAGTAGATCGCGGAGATGGAGCCGGGAGGACTCGAGGCTACCATGCTTATCGTTGGATTTGAATTTACTTTGTAATAGTTAATATTATTTATTTTCTAAGTCTTTTTATTTTGGGTTGTAATAAGGCCGCTAATTTTTATTTGGATGTTCATTTCTTGTTTTATTTTACTTATGTTATATTACAAATGAAATTTATAAATGTTAAGTGAACCGATTAAAAGTAACTTTTCAAACTTAATAACTTCTACGGGTTTTCAAAGATGTTACCATCGGGTAACAAAATACACCAAGTCAACTATAACCTTGACAAGTTTTAAAATTTACATGATCAAACATTTTCAAAAGGTTCATCAACCCAACTATGTTTATGAAAATAATCCCAACTGAGTTTTATCAAACCCCGTTTTAATACCTTAGCCTCATTTTAACAAGTTTTCACCAGACACTCAAAATGATCCAAATTATTTTACTCCGTGACATACCAGATCCGGTCAGGACTCATGGGCCGGGTCTGGGGTGTTACAAAGGTTTCAACATTTGCCCATTGACCTTGAAGCATTTTCTAGATTCCTCTATCATCGGTGGATTGAGGCGTCTTTGAGCTTCTCCATTTAGGTTTGCTTTTTCCTCTATCGAAATCCTTAAATATTTTGGTAATGATTTGAACTCTAATTTAGGGGCCTCCATGTGAATGACAACTTCATGTATTGGTTATTTGATCGTTAATAATTCTTCCAGTTTATCCATAGCATTGAGATATAAACTCCTGCAAAGCACAATTTGTAACTCATCCTCTTCATGATATTCAAAATGCAACTTTGTTAGTGGTTCAATAAGATCGATACTAGAGACATTCAACATTGTACTGGGTCGGCCCATCACCTCATAGACATTAAATTTTGCCACTTCACCGTTGAACTCTATTGTAAGTGTTCCACTTCGAACATTAATTTTGTATGTGCAATGCTTAAAAATGGTATCTAAAGTAGAATATCAAAAGAATTTTTCAAGTTGTCGTTCTCTATGTCGATGATGTAAAAATCTACAGGAAAATTTAGCTCATTTACCTTGACGAGGACATCTTCCAAGACCCCTTCCGGATACACACATGACTTATCGGCCAATTAAATAATCACCCATTTTTCTTTCAAAGGACTCGTGTTTAGTAATTTAAAAATAGATAAAGGTATAACGTTAATAGATGCTCCTAAATCACACATGGCTTTCTTTATGCCAAAATTACCTATTTTGCAAGATATAGGAAACATACCTTGGTCCTTACACTTGGGCGGGATTTTCCTTTATAGAACCTGTCGAAACCATTTTTAATCGAGTTTTGAAAAAAATGGGGATCGACTTTAAAAATATAAAAATGGAGTCGCCACCGATCTTTTTGATGAGGTGTGATTGGGTCACCTTGAGATGTATTATTTTAATAAAATATTTTTATTAAAATAATAATTTTGGTCTACGAATATTCAAGAAAACGGGTTCACGAGTCGGTTACATATGAGGAAGGGTTAGTGCCCCCGTAACGCCCAAAATTGGTAACGAATTGATTAATTGATGTCCTGATGTCGAAAATTTGAAAAGATTTTAGATTATGATTCGTTTATATATATGTGTTTGGACAAAACCGCATTGGATGCCAAAGCTCCCTATTTCGGAGAAATAAAATGCCATACTCAGTAAGTTAGGGTATAACATCTTATATTCTCGAAGTAGGATTTATCCTTCGGCATTCAATACTTGTATATAAAAAATTAGAAGGATATTCTCTTATTTGGGTCAAATGAAAAGAATAGCAACCCACTAAGTTAGGGTACTATTTCTCAAAATTCCTGAATATAGAATATTGCCTTTGTTCTTTTGAAAATCTTATCTCGAGATAATAAAATATCACACCCAGTAAGTTAGTGCGCAATATCTCCAAAAATTCCAAGAATAAGTTTTTTTATTTGATTTGAAATATTATGTATTTTGATTTGAGAGAGAAAGGATACTTGATCGCTAGGTTTTAAACGAGGAGAATCGGAACTCAGTAAGTTAGAGCACGATTTTCCCGAAACCTATAACACGAGCATTGCCTTATTTTAATTTTGCGTAAAATGATTTTAAAACTCAAATGTTGTTAAAATAAAATGTGATGGCATATTAACATGTAATGCGAACAATTATTTACAAATGAAATATAATGCTATTGGATCTCAAGGAACAAATAAATATAAAACGAGAATTAAAAGCATACGATAACAATAATTATCAAACATTAGATCAATGGTAAGGAAAATTAATTAACATACATACAAGTATAACATAGGTGAGTCATATTCTAAATAAATAAAAGCAATATTAAATATATTATGACAAGTTAAAATAAATAATATATAAAATAATTTAAACTAGATAGTATACAAATATTTTTGAATATCATATAATAAAACAGTTGAAAACTAAATAAATATATGAATCAAGTAAACTAGGTATGAAATTGAAAATCAAAGCAATGTCTTAAGGGTAATCAATAAATAAATTAAGTATTAAAAGCAGAACCAAGGGTCGTAATAAAATGCGCACAAATAAGCGAGGATCGAAAATGCAATTTAACCCAAACAGTATGATCGCACTTTAATAATAGATTTAATTAAAAGCAATCAGAAATTTGAAGGACCAGACGCAAAATTCCCTTTTATCGCAGAAACACGCGGATCCCATGGACATAGGGTCGGGTCAAAGCGGGTCATCACATGCGGCGTCGTTTTGGAGCCATTTAATCAGACTTCAAACGACGTCGTTTCTTCGATTTAAAAGGTTAATAAAGCCTAAAAACTACTCAGATACTTGGTTCCCCTGTTTTTTTCCTTCTAAAATCTAAACCCTAGCCGCCTTAAAAAGGATAAAATCAGAGCCCCTCCCTCGCTACTCTGCCCATTCAGGGGACTGCACCGTTCGACCACCAATTTGCCATTGTAATTGACGTATGGTGGCACTTAGCAATGCTCTCCTGCCCTTGCTTGGAACAAAGCCTAAGGAGTCACCCGTTTCGGCTCTGAAATCCCCATCTCAAGCTTCGATTTCGACGAAGGAGATGAGGACTTCGACGACATTAATAAACGATAAGTATTTCGACTTTTATTTCTTTCGCATACAATAAAATTTGAAAAGAAAAGAAAACAAATTGAAAGTCTATGTAATAAACTCAAAAATTTTGAAAGAAAATTCCAATATGAAATCACCTTTTTTCTTTGTATTCTGTATTCAAAAAAATTGTATGTCTGTGTAAAATCGTCCCCCTATTACAGTGGTTTGTTTCGGCTTTTAAGGGCCAAAATTGAAAAGTGAAAATAAATGCAAATATAATTATTTTTGCTTTTCTCTGCTGTCTTTTGTCGTTTGGTACAGGTACGGAGGCCGTAGCATTCGACTTGAGGTGTATGATGGTCTACTGAGTGCACTGAGGAGTATGGTGATGCACGTGAGTTGTTGAAGTGGCATGCGTGGAGACTGTACGCAGACATGGCGCGCGTGTGGGGGAAGGCCAAACATCTGGCTAGTGCGGGGTTGCGGCGCTGACTTGCGGCGCTTGGCTTTTGGAAACCCTTAGGGTTGTTGGCACCTTAGAATATTTGGGCCATTTGGGCTTTAAGACTTTGGGTCTTTGATTGGGCTAGATTAGATTGGGTAGTGGTTAGTCGGGCCTGAATTGAATGTAATTTGGGCTACTAGAGATTAAAGCTTGATGGATTATTTATTGGGCCTATAAAATAGACTGCTATTTGGACTTTATTAATTTGTTTTTTGGTTTTTTGGTTAATATGGTTTGGCTAATGGGCCCGGGCAAATTTGGGCTCCTACAGCTACCCCTCTTTGCTCATTGTCATGTAACGAGAATAGAGCAAAGACTTTAAAAAGGGCCAATTTTTTTCGGTCATGCCTCTTTCAGTGCTTTTTTTTAGTGGCTTTATTCCATCCCACTGCATCTTCAAGGGCATGAAAACTAGCGCTTCGATCCAATTCAATGTAATTTCCCGGAGAAGAGATTTGTAGCTTTAATCTGCTCCGTCAAAACTTCATGGTGATAAGAATTCAGGGAGAAGAGATTCGTAACTTCAATCTTCTCTGCTAAAACTTCAGAGAAATACTGACTGGTCCTCATTGTAAACTCAGGGAGGAGGGATTTGTAACCTCCACCTACTCCACTGGAGCTTCGAGGAGCTAGAAATTCAGGGAGAAGAGATTTGTAACCTCCATCTTTTCTGCTGAAACTTCGAAGGAATACTGACTGATCCTCATTGTAAACTCTGGGAGGAGGGATTTGTAACCTCTACCTACTCCACTAGAGCTTCAAGGAGCTAGAAATTTAGGGAGAAGAGATTTGTAACCTCCATCTTCTCTGTTGAAACTTCGAAGGAATACTGACTGATCCTCATCATAAACTCAGGGAGGAGGGATTTGTAACCTCCACCTACTCCACTGGAGCTTCGAGGAGCTAGAAATTCAGGGAGAAGAGGTTTGTAACCTCCATCTTCTCTGCTGAAACTTTGAGGGAGTACTGACTAATCCTCATCGTAAACTCAGGAAGGAGGGATTTGTAACCTCCACCTACTCCACTAGAGCTTCGAGGAGCTAGAAATTTAGGGAGAAGAGATTTGTAACCTCCATCTTCTCTGCTGAAACTTTGAGGGAGTACTGACTGATCCTCATCGTAAACTCAGGGAGGAGGATTTGTAACCTCCACCTACTCCACTTGGAGCTTGAGGAGCTAAAATTCGGGAGAAGAGATTTGTAACCTCCATATTCTCTGCTGAAACTTCAAGGAATCTTGGTGATCCTCATCGTAAACTCAGGGAGGAGGGATTTGTAACCTCCACCTACTCCACTGGAACTTCGAGGAGCAAAAAAAAAATGTTTGGCTTCGACCTGTTCCTGCAACATCAGGATTTCCAGATCTGCTATCTTCGATCCGCTTCACTGAGGAAGGCAAGATATTCGAATTCACTGATGTTGAGACAACGTCTTCTAGAGGACCTGTCTTGTAAAATCAGTTTTGTGTTTATGCTTATGCAAAATGATTAGGATGCAATGATCAAAATGAATCTAATGCCCCTAAATAGATGTGTATCATGGATGACATTTGTATGAATACAGAATGTCATAAGAATGGTCTTTTACAAAGATTAGGATGCAATGATCGGAATGAATCAAA